>JAQQTO010000054.1:5770000-8170000 GCA_029884595.1 Ormosia semicastrata | reverse complement strand
TCAATAAAATAAGAAAATAACAAAATAAAAACAAAAACAAAAATAAAAATAAAAGAGAAAAGGAGAGAAAATTTGGGTTGCCTCCCAAAAAGCGTTTGTTTAACGTCATTAACTCGACGTTGCCTTTTATTCATTAAGGTGACTTGAAGCAAGAGAAGTAAGATGACATTTTTCTCTTATTAGCTCGTTGTCTCCATACTTTATCACTGCCTTTAGAATCAATCTGTAATACATAAATGGAAGCTGAAGTTGTACTTACTTGTCCAAAAGACACCTTAGCATTTGAAATCTAATCAGGCCATGGAGGTCTCAATTTTTCAACAAATAAAGGATTAGCTTGCAGTGAACCATGAATAATGGGAGGACCTTTCTCTGTACCAGTAATCTCAGATGTAGAAGGAACTTTCTCCTTTTCATCAACAATCTTCGGAGTGGGAGAATCAACATTACTGGACAAAGAAGAGTTCTTACCATCTAACCATTTTTGAAATGTACATTGAATGCAATTAACAAGGGCATAAAGATCTGAGGTTGGGGCAGACTTATTAAAAATATTTATAGTCACTTGATCTCCATCTACCCTCAAAATAAGCTCTCCTCTAGGGACATCAATCAACGCTCCTGATGTTGCTAGGAATGGTCTCCCCAAAATTAACGGGATATCAACATCCTCGTCTATATCCAAGACTATAAAGTCAACTGGAAAAATAAATTTATCAACCTTCACTAGCAAATCTTCCACAATACCATATGGATGTCTAATTGATCGATCTGTTAATTAAAGAGAAACCATTGTAGACTTAACTATATCAATTCCCAGCTTGTGCAAGATAGACAATGGCATCAAATTGATACTAGACCCTAAGTTACATAGAGCTTTCTCAATAATCAGCTTTCCAATGGTGCAAGGAATGGTGAAATTACCTGGATCTTTTAATTTTGGTGGCAGTTTCCTCTGAATAATGGCATTGCACTCCTCAATAAGTGCTATAGTCTCATCTTCTTCCAACTTCTTCTTCTTTGATAGTAAGTCCTTCATGAATTTTGCATAGGAGGGCATCTGCACAAGTGATTCAGCAAAAGGAATGTTTATCTGCAGCTTTTTGAAGACTTCTAAGAACTTGGAAAACTGCTTTTCTTGAATCTCATTCTTAAATCTCTGAGGGTATGGAAGTTTAGCATAAAGTGAAGGATCGACTATTTTCTGCTCACGTTCCTTCTTCTTTCTCTGCCACTTTGGTTGCTCCTCTATAGCTTCTTCATTACAGCACTCTTGAGACAGGACATCTGTAACAGGAACATTAATTTCCTTAACTAGTCCATCCAAAGTCTTACCACTTCTCAGTGTAATTGCATGACATTACTCTTTTGGATTGACAACAGTATCACTTGGGAAGGCACCTGGAGGTCTTTCTTGAAGTTGTTTCGCTATTTGCCCCACTTGATTCTCAAGACTTCTAATAGCGGCCTTATGATTCTTAAAATTAGTTCTTGGTTCCTCCATAAAAGCTGAAGTTTGTTGCACAAAAACAGAGGTCTGCAGAGAAAGTTTCTCTATTGCAATCTCAAGAGGAGACTTCTGTTCGGGCTGAGCATTCAATGGTATAGCTTGATTCTTCCAAGAGAAATTAGGATGATTCCTCCAGCCTGGATTATAAGTATTAGAGTAAGGATTACCTTGTGGCCTTGAAGGATTACCCATATAGTTCACCTGCTCTGAAATGTTGACACCTAAATTCCCTGCCATTGACCATTGACATGGTTACTGATGTGTGTGAAACAACATCATATTTTGTTCTTGTTTTGCATGCATTCTTGAGCATTTTAGGCATTTTAGTTTCCCTTTTGGTTTGTTTTTCCCTTAGTTCGGATAACTGCGGTGTTTTTGGTGTTCTTGTGCAGGATTAATGTTGAATTGGCCTTGGAATGAATGGAAGCTTACATGATTGAAGTTGGAACTTTATGGAACTAATTTCGGGAAAGATAAGACAATTATCTACAACTTTCATGAAGACCTCAAAGGCCAATCACACGTTTGGATAACTCAAATTGGAGTTGAAGCAAGAATTAGGGTGCTGATCCTGACAGCTTGACCTTTGTATACTATTCATGACATATCTCGAGCTACAAGTTGTCAAATGAACTAAAATTTTGATGGTTGATAGCTAAGATCCAAATCTACAACTTTCATGTTGAGCACCTTTTCAGATTCGGAGGTCTAATGGGTCATATTGAGCTTGGAAGGCCATTCCAGAACCAACCACGGCCGTGGTTTGAAACCAGCAGTGAATCCCTCTAACTCAGAACCAACCACGGCCTGGACGTGGTGGCCACCACGGCCGTGGTTCGGGGCGCGCAGCAGATTTTAATTTTCTGTTTTTATTTCTTTTGGGGGCTTTTAGCCCATAAAAATCATAGGCTATAAATAGATGTTCTGATTGCTATTAGGGTATTCTATCTTGGTTCTAACCTAGTTTTGGAGGATGCACAAAGGAGGCACAAAGGAGGCTTGGGTTCTTCATCTTTCTCCCTTCTTCTTCCATTGTTACGAGTTTGGAATGTTTTTAAGTTTGATTTCTTGTCTCTTCTTCTCTATGTCTGAGTAGTTTCTTTTGTTTTTAGGATTGGGCAATGCCCTTTGATACATTGATAATGATTAATTGACGTTGTTTTCCCCTTTTATTAATCTTGATTGTTCATTGATTCAATTCTTATTGCTTTTATTCATGTGAATTTGCTGGCCACTTATTTGCATCTTATAGGCATTTAGGGACGTACTGATAGGTGAACCTAAGTGTTGGAACCATTAGAATTGAACTTAAGGTCTAAATCACGAGAGTAGTTTTAACCTTTCGAGGAATCAATGAATTACCACAAAGCGTAATGGGTTCAATTTAAATTCAATTACCACGAAAGTAGGAATTGGTTTAATTGGGCATGGATCTTGTATCTTGAAAGAGAACATTAACTAATTTTGGGTAATTCACCTTCAATTGAATTTCAGATTTAATAAAAGGGTTGTCAATTAGGATTTGTCTTGTATCATTGTGGTATCCTAATCTTGGAAGCTTTCTTAATTCTGAAAACCTCATTCTTGATAACTTGCTGTTTTTATTCTAAATTCTGTTTTCTTAATTTTTATTTAATTATTTTATTACTACGTTCTTATCAATCAACAATCATATTTTCTCTTGTTTAATTTAATTAATTAATTAATTAATTGGTATTCATACACGTAGTCCCTGTGGATTCGATTTTTTATTACTTGACGACGAAACCATACACTTGCGGATTTCACGCATCAAATTTTTGGTGCCGTTGCCGGGAACTGTGTTTTTCTTAAATATCAGTTTAATTTTTAATTTAATTATTTTAAACCTTTTTATTTTTACCATATTATTACGTTCTTGTTTCTCTTTGACTCTCTGCAAGTAATTACTCCATTGACATCACTTGAGCACAAAAATCAGATCAAAGTCAAGCTAATGACTTTAAACAAGCGCTTCTTGGGAGGCAACCCAAGTTTCTTTGTTTTTATTTTTCCTTTTAATTTCTTCTTTTTCTTTTGAATTTGTGTGTTGGATTACTGGTTTGATCTTTATCTCATGGATCTTGTTTAGGTTTGACCCTTTTAGAACTCAAATTAGAAGAAAAGTGAAGTCAGAAATTTTCACACCCAGCCCATGAAAAATTCCATGGCCATGGATTGAACACCAGAAGTTTTTCTGCCACCACAGTGAGTTCTTTTCTTTTATCCCTTCTCTTGTTTTAGATTTTTACATTGGGAACAATGTAAGTTCTAAGCTTGGGGAGTATTTTTTTTATTTTCATATTTTTATTTTTATTAGTTTCATGCATTCTCATGTCTTGTTTTGCATTGCATTTTCATGTTGCATTTTCACACCATCATATCTCTTGGGTTTTTGGTTGAACTTGTGCCCCTCTCTTTTGAAGATTTTGAGATAGTATTAATTTGGAACCCAATTTGTTGATTCTTGTGATAGGCTACAGGCATTGTTTTAATTGATAGTAGATGTGATCTTTTGATAGTTGATAATTAGTATAATGTTCTCTGAATTTGTGCTTCTCATTGAATTTTTAAACCTCTAAATGTGAGTTTTGAGCCTATATGGGATATATGCACTATATGATTTTTTGTTCCCATTCTTTGTGTTGAGTGATATTCTTCATTGATCATGTGCTCTAGAACTTGATTTGAAACCTTTTTGAGGCAAAATTTTTGGTTGCATGCTTGAATGTGATTAAGGCATTTTAGGTATTTTTCTGGCCTTCTGAAATTGTTACATTTTCATCCTCTAGTTGCCCATTTTGAGCCTACTGCATACTTGCTTTCTTTATACCTATGCTGAAACATTGTTGGTTATCATTTAGAATATTAAATGGAGCAAATTGGGCTTGAAAGTTGTTTGAAAGTTGTATTGGGAATTATATGTATTTGAGCTTCCTCTTTCTCAAAAAAAAAAAGGAAAAGAAAAAAATAAAAGAAACATCATGAGATGAAAGCTTGAAAAAGAGGAGAAAGAGGAGAAGGAAAAGTAAGGAAAAAAATTCTTAGAAATATGGAGTTATGATCCTGTTTGAAAAATGCCTTTGCTCCATTGATGTTCTATTGGATTTCTTGTACTTATTGAAAAAATTTGATGAGCCCTTTGTGTATACCTTCCTTTCTCTACCATACCTATCATCATTCCCATAGCCCCATTATAACCCTTGAAAGACCTTTTGATTCTTGCATGCATGCTGATTATTAATGAAAATCTGGTTTCTTATCAAGCATATGGAAGTGCATTTTGTTTGATGGATTTTGAGCGCATTGTCTTCACCCTTAAACACTCTAAGTGTGGTTAATGGAGTGAACTTAATACAATCAGTGATGATGCATGATTTTTGAGAACTTAGCCTCTAATTGGACTTGATTTTGATTACCTCTCAGATTCTTTGCTTGCCTTAGCCTATTGCTTGGATATTATTTTCTCGGGTTCCTTATTCTTTATTATCTTTTGATCCCACGTCTTGGTTTGACTTTAATTTTTGCTTGAGGACAAGCAAAGTCTTAAGCTTGGGGGGATTTGATGTGTGTGAAATAACATCATATTTTGTTCTTGTTTTGCATGCATTCTTGAGCATTTTAAGCATTTTAGTTCCCTTTTAGTTTGTTTTTCCTTTAGTTCGGATAATCGGTGTTTTTGGTGTTCTTGTGCAGGATTAATGTTGAATTGGCCTTGGAATGAATGGAAGCTTACATGATTGAAGTTGGAACTTTATGGAACTAATTTCGGGAAAGATAAGACAATTATCTACAACTTTCATGAAGACCTCAAAGGTCAATCACACGTTTGGATAACTCAAATTGGAGTTGAAGCAAGAACTAGGGTGCTGATCCTGACAGCTTGACCTTTGTATACTATTCATGACATATCTCGAGCTACAAGTTGTCAAATGAGCTGAAATTTTGATGGTTGATAGCTAAGATCCAAATCTACAACTTTCATGTTGAGCACTTTTTCAGATTTGGAGGTCTAATGGGTCATATTGAGCTTGGAAGGCCATTCCAGAACCAACCACGGCCTGGCCGTGGTTCACACCACGGCCGTGGTTTGAAACCAGCAGTGAATCCCTCTAACTCAGAACCAACCACGGCCTGGACGTGGTGGCCACCATGGCCGTGGTTCGGGGCGCGCAGCAGATTTTAGTTTTCTGTTTTATTTCTTTTAGGGGCTTTTAGCCCATAAAAACCCTAGGCTATAAATAGATGTTCTGATTGCTATTAGGGTATTCTATCTTGGTTCTAACCTAGTTTTGGAGGATGCACAAAGGAGGCTTGGGTTCTTCATCTTTCTCCCTTCTTCTTCCATTGTTACGGGTTTGGGATGTTTTTAAGTTTGATTTCTTGTCTCTTCTTCTCTATGTCTGAGTAGTTTCTTTTGTTTCTAGGATTGGGCAATGCCCTTTGATACATTGATAATGATTAATTGACGTTGTTTTCCCCTTTTATTAATCTTGATTGTTCAATGAGTCAATTCTTATTGCTTTTATTCATGTGAATTTGTTGGCCACTTATTTGCATCTCATAGGCATTTAGGGACGTACTGAGAGGTGAACCTAAGTGTTGGAACCATTAGAATTGAACTTAAGGTCTAAATCACGAGAGTAATTTTAGCCTTTCGAGGAATCAATGAATTACCATAAAGCATAATGGGTTCAATTTAAATTCAATTACCATGAAAGTAGGAATTGGTTTAATTGGGCACGGATCTTGTATCTTGAAAGAGAACATTAACTAATTTTGGGTAATTCACCTTCAATTGAATTTCAGATTTAATAAAAAGGTTGTCAATTAGGATTTGTCTTGTATCATTGTGGTATCCTAATCTTGGAAGCTTTCTTAATTCTGAAAACCTCATTCTTGATAACTTGCTGTTTTTATTCTAAATTCTGTTTTCTTAATTTTTATTTAATTATTTTGTTACTACGTTCTTATCAATCAACAATCATATTTTTTCTTGTTTAATTTAATTAAGTTAATTAATTAATTGGTAT
This sequence comes from Ormosia semicastrata, assembly GCA_029884595.1. Classification (NCBI taxonomy): domain Eukaryota; kingdom Viridiplantae; phylum Streptophyta; class Magnoliopsida; order Fabales; family Fabaceae; genus Ormosia; species Ormosia semicastrata. The sequence continues at coordinate 8,163,439 of JAQQTO010000054.1, read as the reverse complement.
TCATACACACAGTCCCTGTGGATTCGATCTTTTATTACTTGACGACGAAACCGTACACTTGCGGATTTCACGCATCAGTTACCTCCACAAAAATCACAAGTCAGACCTTGATGATTAATTGCATTTACTTGTAAATTACCAACTTGCTTAGTAAGGTTGACAATGTGTTGCATCATAGTCTGATTCTGTGCAAGTATAGTATCAACAACACTAAGCTCCAACATTCCCTGTTTAACTGCTGCTCTCCCACTAGGCAACTGATATTCATTGGTCGCCATGATCTCAAATAGTTCTAGAGCTTCTTCAGGAGTTTTAGTATTTAAAGATCCGCCTGCAGATGCATCCACCATAAGTCTTGTGGAATGATTCAAACCATTGTAAAATATCTGCACCTGCTGCCAAACCTCAAATGCATGGTGAGGACACCTCCTTAGTAGCTCCTTGAATCTCTCCCATGCTTCATAAAGAGATTCTCCTTGATTTTGAGTGAAATAAACAATTTCACTCCTCATCTTCACAAACATTGAAGGAGGAAAATACCGAGTGAGAAATTTACCAACTATATCCTCCCAAGTAGAGATGCTCCCTTGTGGCTGAGCTTGTAGCCAGCTCTTTGCTTTGTCTCTAAGAGAAAATGGGAATAGTCGTAATCCAATGGCATCATCAGTAACGCCATTATACTTAATAGTATCGCAGAGCTGCAAGAAATTAGCAATATGCAAGTTTGGATCTTCTGCATGGCCTCCCCCAAACTGATTTTGCTGCACCAGCTGTAGAAGAGCTGGTTTAATCTCAAAATTATTGGCCTGAATAACAGGATGCACAATACTGGTAGAAATATTCTCAGCAGATGGGGTAGCATAGTCAACTAATGTACGTCTTCGCTCTGCAGTTACAACAATTTCTGCCATCTTTTGCTCTACTTCTTCAAGCATCTTCCTCTCTCTAACTGGTTTCCTGTTTGCTATAGCAGTTCTCTCTATCTCTAGATCAAAAAGTAATTCTTCTAACTATAGAGAACCTTGCATAAACAAACAAACAAGCAAATCAGAGTGAAGTAAAGAAAGAAATTAAAAATAAAAATAAAATAAAATAAAATAAGAATAAATGACTAATAAAAATAAACAAAGAAAACAAAAATAAAAAAAAAGGAAAAAAAATTAGATGAAGAAAAATGAAATTAAATAAGAAAAATAATTATCTATAAATAAAAGAAAATTTAAATAAAAAAATTAAAAAAATAAACAATTAAAAATAAAATTAAAAAATTAAAAAAATGTTTAAATTAGTGTCTTTTCAACTACTATTTAATATTAATAACAATAATCTCCGGCAACGGTGCCAAAAACTTAATATAGAATTGGCAAGTGCACCAAATCGACAAAAGTAATAAAGAGTGAGTAGAGTATCGTCTCACGAGGATTAAGTTATTAATTACTAAATTCACTTAAAATAACATTATTTAAGCTAACAAAAATAGAGTTGGTAAAAACAATTAAAAGAAAGAATAAACAAAAATAACAAAAGCCAAATTTAATTAATTGGGTTGAGTTAGAAAACAATGATATGAAAAGGTTAGGGGTCAGATTTCACTTGAATATTTTAAATACATATTCAAATATTGATTTAATTAAGTCCTATTCCAATGATTCATGGTCAATTCCCAAAATTAATCAATATCCAATGCCTTGGTATATTAATCCTCTTACACTGATTGAAATTAACTAATCCCTTAGTCTAACTCCAATTAGAAAGGCATTATCAAGAACAAGGAAATTAAAAGAAAGACCACATCACCCACAACGTCTATTCCTAGCGATTGTAGAAGTTATAGTGTTTATCACAAGTTCTAGGTTTATGCAAATTTTTTCAAATAATACATAAACCCAAAAAATCATTTCCAAATTGACCAGATTTAGAAAAGCATTAAAAATAGAGTTAAACACGTAAATCATGAAATAGAAACATAAATTAAACCCATAAAAGAAAGTTACATCATCCAAGAACAAGATCCATCATCCTCTTAACAATGAAAAATTAGTTACACATGAAAAAAGAAAAACATAAAGGGAAGAATATGACAAACTCCATTGTAGAAAGGTGAAAAGGTTGAAAAAAATCTCTAATCTTCAATCCTAATTGCGCCCACACCACATTAGGGTTTGTGCCTCTTAACGTCTACTGCCTTCTCTCCAAGTGTCTAAGAGTATGTAAAAAGAAAAGTGTAAGAGTATGAAGAGTTTGGCAAGACTTTCTTTTTTATAAGAAATTCACGCTGCTGTTACGCGTTCAGCTCTCAGGCGCTCATATTTCAGCGCTCAGGCGCTAGCCCACTAAAGTCATGGTGCAACATACGCAATCAGCACTCAAGCGGTTGAGCGCTGGGCTTCTGAATTATTTTCTTTTCTTTTTTCTGCTTCTTTAAATGCTTAGTCTTCTCCATGTGCAATTACCTACAAAAACATATAAAAACACACAATTAAAACATAATTTAAAATAACTAAAAATAAAAAAAACTTGAGAACAAACTCAATCAAAAAGATTAAAAGAGAATGAAAACCCAAGACTTTGAACTATAAAAATATTACAGGTTCATCAATGGGCTTTAGTTTATGGTCGAGAGAACCTTTGTGCAGAGATGACAACCACACAACGCAGTGAGAGCTTGAACAACGTAATTAAAAAATATGTGAGTTACCAGCATGATTTACTAAGATTTTTCCATCATTTTCAAAGATTGGTTGAGGATCGTCGATATGAGGAATCAAAGACAGATTTTAAAGCATCCCAAAGAAGTCTAACTTTGTCATTTGAAGTGGAAATTTTAAGGCATGTAGCAACAATTTATACTCTTGCAATATTCAAGATGATCCAATATGAGATATCAATTGCTTATGATAGTAGTATGCATATTTTTGCTCAGAATGGGGAAGTTATTGAATATAAAGTTGTCCCTTACAAAAAACAATTTCAACATACTATTCAATATGACTCATCTACTAATAAGGTGAAGTGTAGCTGTAAGATGTTTGAGTTCTCTGGAATTTTATGCTCACATGCTCTCAAAGTTCTTTCATCAAGAAATATAATAAAAATTCCTGCAATGTATATATTAAAGAGATGGATAAAGCATGTAAAAACTGGAAATGACATAGCAACTAGCTGTTCTATAATCCATGAGGATCTTAAGGCAAGAATGGGAAATTGCTATAAGGACTTGTGTAGGCTGCAAGCTAAGTTGGCAACTAAAGGTGCAATAACGGAAAAAGCCTATAAAATAGTTGTTGATGGTTTAACTAAGACCATGAATGATATAGATGCAGGTCTTGGAGGTAAAGATAGCAAGGCCAACACCCATTATGTTTCACCCATTAATACAGGAAAGATTTTGTGTAGTGAGAATAATAATAATGTGAAAGGAATAAAGACTAAAGAAAGATTTCGTGGAACATCTACCAAACCAAAAGGTGTTCTTGAGAGAAGAAGGAAAAAAGAAGAAAACTACACAAGAAGATGAACTTCCTTTATAAAACGTAGATTATGAATTGCCTTCATTTCAATCTAGTCAGGTTTTTTCTTTATTTTTTCATTTATTTGATTTTTGTTTTTCATGATAATTTTTTATCAATATATCTAACTTACATACTAATAAATTTCATTGTGATTAAATTTATATGAATTAGTTGCTTACATACGTTGCATACAATACCTCCAAAGAGTCAAGTAACAACATGAGCATGATGGAATTGCTACAGGTGATAAACGATTGTAGTATTTCTTTATTTTTGTCTTAGTCTAACATATTTTTGACATTAACATGAAATATATATATATATACTTCTATTCCCATACACAATTACTAATGTCATCAACTTGCAAAGTCAAGATCAACATGGCCACCCATGATGCAACTTAACATGTTGGTGTTGTTTGATATTGATGATCCTCAAAATTTGCCAAAGCATCTGAGTTTTACTTTTAAATTTTAGCTACATGTATTTTTTTTCACTTGTGCTACAAATATTTTGGCACATGACATTTTTTTAGCTCATGTTACAAAGATTATAGTATTTACTCTCACCAGTCTTGTTGTGGTTGTATAACAGAATCATCTTATTTTCATATTTGTTATTGTTATTGAAAAGCAATAAATACAATAATAGAATAATCTTATTCAATCTTTGTATTATTGTTGACAGTTACAAATACATTAGCAAAGACTATATTTGCTGGTCTAAAGCTGGCTTTTACAAATGACAAGCAAAGATTGTGCTAGCTTTACAAATCAAAAGCAAAAATTATATTTACTGGCCTCTGGCTTTATATAACAGTAGAGATTGTACTTGCTAGCTTTACATAACATGAGGCCATTGGGCTCGATTTCTTGTTTGTTTCACTTTGCTCTTTCTGAATGCATGGGCCATTGGCCTCTTCACTTCTATTTGAAAAGAAAGTGTGCAACCATCCATTCTTCCCCATTATTGTATCCAAAGAGTTCTGCTACAACCATGAAGAATGTTCTCCAATAGGCAGTCCACTTGATAGTTGAATCCTTGCCATATGTTGATTCCATAATTGGCTTGATGGAAGTCATGCTCTGATCTATTCTTTTGAGCCATTCTTCATTGCAAGATAAATTTAAGAGATTATAAAATAAGATAATCATTATAGTCCAATTCATATAATTAAAATAAAAGACACACCTTTTGCTTCAACTTTGATTAGCACTAAGCACTAATTACCATCATGGTTTATCCAAAGAGGGAAAAAAATCATTCATCATTATCATGCTAATTAGATAATACTAGCTAGAAAAGTGGTAATCTTTATTAGCACTGGGTGTTGTGTACTTGCCTCAAAAGACAAAGCACATGATCTAGAGTATCTGACTCTATTAGTATTAAATATAATACCAAAGAGCAACTTATTATCTAGTTGAAGACATTAAGCTTCTTATTAACATTGAATTACTTGCTTCCAACCTTAGAAAACTAGAGAGAAGGAATTAAAGCAACTAAATTAGTTCAACATTATTTATAACATAACAAATGCAAGATAGTTAGTTGGGGAAACATACCAAGAAATAGAGAGGAAAATGCTGAACCAGAGTTTCAGAATCAGAAACTGTGTGAAGCTAGGTTTACAGAACACCAAACAAAATATAAATAGTGAGAGAGAGAAAGAAGAAACCCAAAAACTAGAGGGGGAGAATAAGAATTGAATTCCCTGAAGAATCTAATTCAATTGAAAAGCAAACTCCTTTATTGTTGTAGCAGACACCCCAAATATGCCAGAAACAACACAATTCAACCAAATCAACATGTGCAGCAACATGATGTGTGTTTGTTTTGGTCAGAATTAAAATTATGCACTGTAACAGAATATGATGCCTATGTGAATAAAAAATAGGTGGTTTGAGGTCTTTTCATAACACCGCTAGAGGAAGAATATGTGGGTTGCACTGCCACTACCAAGTGACTATATATACTACATATGGTTTCAAGAGGTACATGAATCCAACGCGATTTCCACATAGCACAAACCAACCAACAATCATCAAAATATATTTTTGGCATATTCTTTTTCCAAAAAAGGTATTTGCATATGGCACTGCTACAAATAATCTTGTTACTTTGAATTCCTATTCTCCTTTCTCTGCTACCTGACACAAAAGAAGCAAAAGGCGCGTCCTTTATTTTATTTCTATCATAATCATGCTATAAAGGTTCACTGACTTGAGCATATTTAATCAATGACTCCTTACACATTTTATAAATATTCCTCTCAATAAGATCCCCATTCAGCAGTAAAAAATAGAATTGACAAAATATGATTCATATAACAGGTTCTAGTCTTCATACAAAAAACTTAAGGCAACAAAATAAAATTAAGTATATGATATAAACTACAATCCCTAATACCTCTAATACCTTCATCATGACAAGAAAATACAATTACATCGCTTATCAGCTCTTAAGTACAATAAAATAAGCTAACATAATGTCATCATCCTTAATTGCATGTTTTGTTGAATTGTACACCCTACTCTTTGCCTATATTCAGCTACTTTAAGTAAACCCTTCACAGGAAGCATTCAATATGCACATTGACATACAAAATAATCTAAGCAACTTTTTGTTCGTCCAAGGCAAGGCTATAATTGAACACATAACTATTTATGCCTATCAGTTTTTAGCCAGAAACGAAAAAAGGCTACATATTTTGCTCATTGAAAAAAAAGGAGAGAAAATTTGAAAGACTATAAGGTAAAGGACAAAAATACTATCTCGGAGTTTTGCCTGTTGATCCATGGATTGAAGGCGAAACTTTAAATCACTATTCTGGTTAGTGAATTTTGCAGAATCTCTCTGTGTTCACATAAAGAAGAGGAATCAAGTTAGAAAACAATTGCCATGACTACAATACGACAACATAGACATTTGCATTATAAACATAAATATGTTCTCACCTGTAACAGAGTAAGTTGTGCAGAACAAACAAGTGTTCTCTGATTAGAATAGAACCTGACAAACAAGAGATAAAGAAAAATAATTCAAATTACGGTAACAATTCTTTGGCAAAGATGGCATCTCTTTCAATTAAACACACATTTAAAATAAATTATAAATAAAAAGGTGGATTAGAACAATCAAAATGAAGAGAGAAAATTGTGGATTAGATACGATACGGGGGTGCAAAACGATGCCGTAGTGTGGTGGCGAGGCTGTTCCTGCGAGCTGGGCAGAGGGCGGCGCAGCTCTGGTTCAACGGGTAACGATGGTGGTTGTGATTAGAACAAGGCAGGGGAGGCAACAAGGAGCGATGGTGTTGGTGTTGGACGGCAGCGAGGTAGAGGACGGCAATGACAGTGACAACTCTTGGCAGCGACTGTTCACTTTAGAGTGAGAAACGATGTTAAACAAAATTAAAGAATTTACAATTTTTATAAAAAATAACATGTAATTTATTTTTCATTTTGTAAAAATATAATTAGAGCAATAGATAAAGAGACGGGTAATCTTCATTCAAAAAAGAAAAAAGAGAAAAGAATTTTCTTAACATGTGCTATTAAGGACACATCATAATAAATTAATAAAATAAAAAGTATAAATATTTATTTTTTAAAATTTTAAAAATATTTAATAATTTTTTAAATAATTAATAAATATTATTTATAATCTTGATATATATTCTTAGAACACACTTTAAACAAAACCCATCACACACGCAAACCGTATGCATGCACAAAAGTATTATACTAAAACTCATCATTCTCCAAAAAAAACAAAAAAGTCAAACAAAGAAGTACTGAGAAGCCAGACACAGTGCGATTTAGACATTGACCAACCGAAACACTTGTTAAATACCTCATTTCAGCGGATACTTAGTTCACTTATATAACCAACAGATTATTATGTTTCAATTCCAAGAATTTAATGTCCATGCCTAATTATCAGTGCCATCACAAAGTTTATTAAAAGTTTAAAACCCAAATTTTCTACAGATGCACTCAGATTCTATGTACATTAAACACATAATATTTTTCACGTAAAAGAAAGTGAACCAAAATTAATGACCATGTAAAATAAATGACAGTGGAAAGAAACATATGGAACCAAACAGGTGAAAAGACCACAGAGATGTAGGAACTTCGAGGCCACTATAATAACTAGGCTAGTATCGCTGGCATGTAAACTCCGATAAGGTAACGGTTATGATTTTAAATTACAGTTATAATATTGCGATTTTTGTAATCTTTGTAATCGTATTGTGATTATAATTGTGGTTGCATTAATTGCAATTTTTTTTATAATTTTTTGCAATTACATGAAACGCAACATAATTGCAACTATTATTATAATTACAATTTAAAATCATAATACACCAACATACATGGGAACTCTGATCCAAGTATAAGAGGATGGTAATCAGATTTTCTGGACAAGAGTTTATTCCAACGCAACAGAGTTATACTTGCAAGTTGCAACATCATATATTAGGCATGCTCTAACCACACATAAGCCCATTTTAGCTTCTGAGTTGAAACAAAAGAATGTGAAAAACTAGGATGAAACAAGGATCCCAGCAAGGTGAGGTGAGTGGCAAAGACATTGGTAAACTGTATTTGTACATGTCTGTGTGCGAGAGAAAGAGAGAAGAAACAGAGAGACAATGTGGGTAAGAACACATATAGCATAAATAATTTAATCCAGGGTATATCTGTCTGTTTATGCCAAAAAAAAAAAACTTTGGGTTTCTGGTTAGATGGAACAAGTTAATGGGAGCTAAAAATTTTGAAGCATCAACAACTTTGTGACAGCAATTCTGGTTAGGCTGGACTGGAATGAGTCTGTCTGAGAATGGAATTCAGATTGAAGACTTGCCCATGTATCAGAATCAAACTGAACTCACACTAGTACTACCTATTCAAAATAAGGGGGGAAAAACTACCTTTTTTTTTTTTAATTTTCTCTCTATTAAACTGAACCCATGTATCAGAATCAAATAATAATGAATAGAAGGACAAGCGCAGAAAACGGATAAAATTTGCAAATCAATGGTAGTTAAAAATAAATAAAAGCCGTTAAAAGAGAGAAGCTAACCGAAGGAGTAAGGGAGAAAGAGATGGAAGTAAGAGGCGTAAAAGCAGGAACCCATAATATTCCATGTTGTTTGTTCTGTGCATGGGTCCGCAGTCCGCACTCAAATCAAACAGAGTGCAGTGAATCCGACGTGTATTAGGGATCGGAATCAGAAAATTGGGGTCGTCTCCAATGATCTGAAAGTAATTGGGCCATCAAAATTACGAGCCCAAAGCCGAGCCTAAAAGAAACAGGCCAGTTTGTCGGATTGATATTTCAAACAGGGGGTGAAATTGCAGGGTGCAGAGGGAAAAGGGTCAACGTCTCAATGAGATGTGGATTGAAGGGAGACAGACAGGTGATTGTTCCCCCACAGCCCCACTCCCACTCCCACTCCCACGCCAGCCGGACAGATTCTTGCATAGATTTCCTGTCACTGTCAGGATTACCATCAACTTAACTTGAATTTTTAGTGTATGTTTAGATGAAAAGTTTGGATAAAAAAATTTATTTTTTATTTTTAAATTAAAAAATTATAAAAATAAATAAAAGATAATTAAAAAATTTATAATTATCTTTTATTTTATTTTTTTGTTTTAAAAAAATTAAATATTGAAATTATTTATTTAAAATAAAAAAATAAATCTTCACTTTATTTTTTCTTTAAAATCTCAACTCTCAAATCTACTCTCAAGTTTAATACATGTATAAAAGAATATCCTTAGTTATACTTAAATCAATCAATGTTTCTCATTCTACACTATAAAAGAAAAAAAAAGGAACTCGTATGTGAACTATAAAGTATAAAGTTGATGCTTTATTATTCCAGATTCCACAATGCTGTCATGAACATTAAATTTGATTTTTCGCAGGAAAAAAATGAAGTTTATCCATATAAATGCACACATTTTCTTATCAAGAAACACAGTAGATTTTTTCAGCTAAAAAAAAAGGCAGATTTTTGGTTTGCTTTTTATTGTTTTTTTGCCCAACTTGTTCATTGGATGAATCGAAAAATAAGACACCTGTGCCTTCCGATATGCAAATTCAATAATTTTAGGCAGGCTGTCCCATTATCAAGTGTCGTTTCCTCTGAACGCATCCTTGAAGACAAAAATCAATCCGGCTTGAAATTTGGATTAATCTAATAGTCCAGTATTTTTTTTATTTTTTAATATACAAAATATTTTTTAATATTGACCGTTAGATAAAAAATAAATGATCTAAATTATCGCTAAACCTCCAACAGTTGGAGAGAAACCAGATCAACAAAAATAGCTTTCATATTGGACCATAGGTTTTTTTTCATTTATTATTATTATTATTATTTATTTTTGAATATTGGACCATAGTTAATTAGTTATGCTAAACTACTCTAGGTTTCTCTCTCATTAATACATGCACATACGCAGTAAGGTCCTTAGACCTCAATCCTCATACTCAAATCGATCGAGAACACATCACGAAACTCACAAGTACGAGAAATTAATAAATTACCAAGAAGTAGGATGTTATTCAGCAAGCGAAAACCTACAGGGAGAAATGAACAACAGAGCAAACGCACGAAAGGCTCTATATACACATACATAATAAGATACACCGCTACTCTACCCATGCACTTTCTTACTTACACAACTTACCAACCATTAAGCAGCTCGCCTAATTAAGACTTAAAGAAGCTAAACCACAAAGCTACCTCTCATTACTACACAACCTCAACTCAACTCAACTCACACACATTCATACAAGCACATAAAACTGAACAAAAATGGATATAGCAAAGGCCAAAAGGTAACATCCTCAGCTTCCGGAGACGAGAAAATGTGGCTCATTTCTCACACATCGAAAGGAGAAGAAGAGCTTGATCTGTTCTGGCCTCTCTTCTCGTACGCATCCGATGCCGACCTTCTTCGAAACCGAAAGGACTCTCTAGCTCCTAAAAATTGATATATTCCCACATCACATCAGCACAATTTAATTATTGCAGTTATTATTGCTTATGGATTAACAAAAATCATCATTCTTCCTAATAATTAGAATAATCTTCTGAATGGTGCACTTGCACTTTACATAATACAATTTATTCATAAATAAATTCAACTCAGTGAACAGCAAGTGATCCTCAACATAATTATGTGTAACATTCTACAACCGCATATGAAAGAGGTGCTATCATAGTATACAAGGACAAATTTTACACACAAAATTTCAAATACTAGTTAAATTATCCGGCTGATTCTGTTATTAAATAAGAAGTGAAAGTTTCACAACCAAGGCCCCTATCGAATCGAATTATTATATTATAAAAATATAACCAAGTAAGTTACCCTAGTTATATAGTTGACACTTGGGTTGAGTTAAACCCAAAATGTGGAAATGACTTTTTTGATGGTTGGATTAATGGTCATATAATTGTGATTTGTCATACGTGGATCATAAGCACATCGTGGACGTCATTTTCACATTCGAATAGAATATCATAACTACCCCAACAAACACGCCTTTATCATCATCCATTAAAAATTTGAAAGATAGGCCATGCCATAAAATGACAAAATTACCCCACCCCGCAATTCTGGATCATCAAAGAAAACGTTGCCGGACTTTGTAATTAGACCTTTTACTGTTATGGATACAGAGTAGAAAAGAAACAACGACCTTACCCGAAAACGGAGACACCGGAGGAGTAGAACCGGCGGGAGAAACCGGAGGTGATCCACTCTGGTACCCGGGCGGTTTCACGATCATGATACTACGTGTTACTCTAATCGCTTCCTCAGATGATTCGTCACCGTACGATCTCACGCTTCCGGCCTCCGATTCTGATCAATCAATATCCCTAAATCGTTAGCATATATTATTTTCTTACAAAAAATAGGAAAAAACATTTTGTCGAGTGGGTTAGATGTAGATTAGTTCATTCCCCTCAACTGCTTTGTATAGATCATACGAAATGATTTAGATCATTTCGAACTTTAAGCTTCAAAAATGTGTTTTGGGCTTGAGATCTAAGGATATGTAACATAAAACACAGAAATTGATCTCCGATTCCAAGGTCAACCAATATGAGCCGTTAGATTATGATAAATAAACAATAATTCAGTTCATGATTCATGATTCATGATTATAGTTGTGGTCCTCGCGATTCGCATAACAAATATCGCCGGCAAATTATATATAAGTAATTTAACGTGGCAGAGTAGTACAGCGCGGTACCCTTGCCGGAGCCAGAACGGAAAGAGAAGGTGTGGTGCTTTCGGAGCTTGCCGAGACCGCTCTCCGGCCTAGGGCCGGCGACAGTGTCATCCCACAACTGGTCGAGAAGGCCCATATGGATCAAGCGTATTTTAGCAGATCCAGCGTAGCGGCGATCCCAATGACCAGGTTTCGGAGTAAGGGATGCAACCACTCTCCCAGGAAGCCTTATTTAATACAGGCGATGGCGTTAAAGGTCGAACGACTCAGTGGGGTAAAGAGAAATCTATACCGTCCATTGTGATCAAAGTTGAAGACTGTGACGTGTCCACTTGGATCGGCGTTCACGTTGAGATAAGGATGGGCTAGCGCATGGGCCCACAGGACTTGGATTAAGTAAAGGTAAAGGGTGACACGTGACATTACTTGTGTCACGTGACGAGTCATTTTCCCAAATGGATTAGTTCGAGGATACCCTTAACTTTTATCCAAATCAATGAGATAAGTCCTTCGTTTTCTTGTATTTACAAAGTTGACCTTATGATTCAACTGATCTCTTATCAAGCCTGCAAATAAGGACATTGATATAGCAATCAATATAAATTAAACCTTATATGCTAGACCCACACTACAAAAGTTATTAGCTAACACATTGATTTTATTGTTGTCTTCTTAAATGGTTCAAATTGTGCATCACCTCATAATTTTTGCAATTACATTTTTCCTAAAATTTAAAGTTAATGATACTTGTACAAATTATATAAGGTATGTGTATAGAAAAGTTACAATGAGACTAGTATTATCCAATGACTAGCATGAGAATATATGAGAAAGTTTATGTAAAGTATCATTACTTAAAATATGAGGTTTTTCCACCATCCTTTTTTTTGAGGGTATAATACCCTTTTTTTTACAATTAATGACTATTTTCTTCGTTCACTTTTATCTGTTTTTTTAAGAAAAAATATTTTGTCTAATTTTATCTATTCATTTAAAATATCAATGAGTCATTAATTTTTTTTTTCTAACTTTAGCCTTCTTATTAATGAGTAAGAGATAATATTAATAAAATAATAATAATATTTTGAGTATTTCGATAAAATATAATTATTTTTTCTTATAATTAAAGTTATTTAATGACTTTCTTAATTTTTATTTAATAAATTTAGTGAACAAATAAAAATAAATGGAAGAAATAATATTTAGTCACGTGTCTCACTTAGTTAAAATATAAATATAATATTTTAATTTCAACTAAATGAAACACATACTAAATATTAGCCATTAATCACCAAACATACTAATACCTTTACATATACAAAGAATACCAAAGGAATCTGTTTCAAAAATTAATTGTACAATTCATAAATTCTTCATAAACTTTAATATGCAAACTAATAACGCCTTAGTCCCATTATATAACTTTTTATACATGGTGCAGTTTTTTTTTTAAAAAAAAATTATACATAGTGTAGTTGAATTTACTTAAAATCTGTATATATACCATTAATTTTGAAACGCCAAGCATTATCAATGAATGAATATAGTGCATATCATAAAAGAATAATGAATATAATAAGATTTTTGTAATAGTGCATTAAGGACACTTATTAAGAAATTTAAATAAAAAAATTTCTATGAAAATAATTTTTTAATTTTTAATACATTAAATATTCTATTTTTCATAAAAAAATTAAATTCTTAACATCTGTTTTTAGAACTTTAAAAAAAAAAAAACCCCAATTAATAAAGGCACTCATTCTTTTCAGTTTAGACGTTTACTACTTTTTGCCTTTTTAGGCTATGTTTGGAAGTTTAGAGGGAAATGAAGGGGAAAGGTTTAAAGGATAAGGAAGGAAATGAAAATGAGAGGTTTAGTCTTCTTCTTGTTTGGAAGTGTGAAATATATGAGGAAAAAGAAATTAAGGGTTTAGATATGTTTTTAACCATTTTACCCTTTATTAAAAAAATAACATAATTAATGTTTTATAAAAAAATATTAATATGAAAAACTAAAAAAAAATGTCTAAAATTTCTCACACTACAATTTTTCTCTAAATAAAAAACTTATTTTCAAATATTTTCTCTCTATAAAAATTGAGTGGTTATAAAAAAATTTTCTCTCTATATTTTTTCTCCATCCTTTAATAATTTTGAGTAGTTATAATTGAAGTTGTGTGTGTTAGCTTTCTTCCACCACAATCCCACTTGCTCTGGCTTTAGTACTGGTCTTGGTAATGCTGGATCACGTTGGCCTGCGCCCAGAAATGAGTATTGTGCTGGGATTTGTGGCAGTGGCTGCACAAGTGGATGGGGGAACATAAATGGTCGATGGGATCGTGGCAGGGATTGTGAAGTCAATCCCTTTGGAGATCAGGATGATACAGAACAGGAGTTCAATGAGCAGGAGAATATGGGAATAAATTTTGATGCATATGAAGATATTCCAGTGGAGACCAGTGGCGAAAATGTGTCGCCACCTGTGAATACATTTGCAGAGATTAACTTGGGTGAAACACTTAATCATAATATAAGAAGGTGCAAATATGTGAAGCCAACACCTATTCAACGGCTGTGTCGATGAGGTAGGGTGGGTTGGGGATTTAGGATGAAAGATAAATGGGTAATTTCGTATCAAAATCCTCCAATTTGGGGGAATTAAAATGGGAGGGCATCTGAAAATCTCACTTTCCCTTCCCTTTTATTTCCAAAACTCCCAAATAATGATTTCTTAACTCCAAACCCCTCCCTTTCTTCCCTTTCCCTTCTAACCCTCACTCCCAAACATAGCCTTAGGGACCAGAGCTCAAAAGTTAAGGCAGTTGTATAGATTATGATTGAATTTAAATAATTTTATTATTCGTCCAATCAAAATACGTTCAACTTGTCTAATTCACTCACAAAATCATTCTTTATGTCACAGGAATACTACAGTTGCATTCAAGATGATTTGACATTTTGAACTAGTTTAACATACAATGTAAAAACGATACACATATTTAGTTATAAATGAAATGTTTTCCAAATTTAAATTAGACAACATGGTTATTATAATTACATAAAAAAAGGTATTTTACAGACTTTTATAAAGACATTTATTCTATAGGGATAGTTGAAAATACTTGTAAATTTATTGAATTAAAAAATTAACAGTAAGATTGATAGACTAGTAATCCGATAAAGAGGTAAAACACATTTAAAAATAATAATAATAAGTGGCCAGACGGAGAACAGGCCAAAACCACCACTTGAACCACCACTTCCTATCCCAAACTGGTAGTAGCAATGGAGGAGAGCGCATGGTCGGCAACAAAGGTGCCCTTTGGTGCATGCTACTCCAGTTGGTCAATTGACTAATCAAATCTTATCCATAAACAAATTCAACATTAGATCAGAAAACCAATCCCAAATCACCTAAATAAAACCACAACTCGCCAGACTTTCGTTAGTCGTCATCACACTTGCAAGCCTAGCACCAAGCTAGCGCAACTAAGATCTGCCAGAACCTCACCTCATTGCACCTACAAGCCTAGCACCAAGCATCTGCAACCTAGATCTGCCAGAACCTCGCTTCATCGCACCTGTATGCCCAGCACCAAGCCCATGCAACCCAGATTTGCCTCCTCAACCTTGGTAGGATGCTTCTGCCTCCATAGTCGCGTCCAGTCCCTCATTTGTGGCGGTGACCTTAACGCCGTCTCTGCCTCTGATGGTTTATGGGCTGTGTGGCTAGTTATTTTTTAGTGGTCATAGGTCTAATGTGGTGGTGAGCGATGGAGGCAGATTCGATGAGGAAGAGGATGGTGGTTCACCAAAATTGGTGCGTATATAACGAGGCTGTAGCTAACGACTGGGGGGAAAGGGAGGCGGAGTGGTTGGCAATAGTGGTGGTGCAGTGGTTTTGGTTTCCATGTGTCCAGTGAGTGGTGCATGATGCACCGAAACTCCTAATGGTGCGTCATAGCACCCTCCTTAATCTATATCATTCATTTTACTTTTCTTTTCTCTCTCACCTTTTTCTTACTTGGTCTTTCCTTCTTGTCTATGCTCACATAACAAGTATCACTTTAAAAAAAATAACAAATTGTTTTCGCAATTTTAGGTTGGAGGTGGTTAGATAAAACCCTTTTTAAAGTGATGACTTCAAGATTTGAACCCCTTAACATTACAAGTAAAGTTCACTTGAGATCACAATACATCTTCACTGTACCAATGACTTTTGGGTAAGTAACATCACTTTAGACAAAAACTCTATTTTTATATCTCATTTTTAATTAAGTTTCCCATATATTAGTTTCTGTAACGTAATATTTTATTGCATGGGTGGCTCCACCACAAGGTCAATAAAGCCCTTGCTCGAGACCCAATTTTTTTTCAAAATTTTAGGCCCTATAATTAAATAATATTATGTTTATAAGTTATATAATGATTATATTTATTCATAATAATATAATGCTAAATAAATTTCATTATCTATTTTATTGTTTGTGAGAATATATGTGAGTAGAGAGAGTGACATGTATGTACTGTCTATATGTGCAACATCTGTCACTTATTCCTGCAACGTGCATTATCTTTAAAGGCAATGTGTATTATTTGTGCCTGTAACATACATCGTTTGTGTATGTAGTGTACATTATTTGTGTGTGCAATGTGCAACATGCATTATATTAACTTTTTATTAAACAAATTGAAAGTCTCATTATCAAAGTTTAATTTTAAGCTACCAACTCTCTTGAGCTGGTCCTGTTTTATTGTTTAAAATTTATTAGTTTAGTCTTTCAGTGATTAAAATTTATTATAAATTTATTTTATAGGACTTTAATTGAAAAAATAATTGATAAGTAAAGGAATTAGATTATAAAAAATATATATATAAGGAAACAAATTAATAATAAACATGATAATAGTTATTTTGAAACGACAGATATTTTAATCCTTGTACAAAAATATCAAACAATAGAAAATTTAAAATGGTGATAATTGTTATTAACTGTAATCAATATGTCATTGGCGATATTTTATAAAACTTATGTTACGGTTGTTTATGGGACGAGTTTGGTTTGACTTAAACTTGATTTGATATTTTGATTGACCTATTTTTTAGATTTGAATCCAATTTGGTAATGACTTATCAACTCAATATATAAATATAATGTATACATTTAAATATTATGTCTATCTAAATTATTAAATTATAGAAATAAATGATTAAAACTAGAATATATTTTATAATATATATTTTGAAATAAATAATATCAATATAAATATATCATCATCATATTATAAAAATTTATTAATTTAAATTTAAAAACTTATTATTTATAATTAATTTTAAAAAGTTAAATTTTTAAAATAATGTGTAATATTAAATCAGATTGAAACAAGTCAAAATATAATCCTATAACACGATTTAAAAATATACCAAATCTAATTTTTAGACTACATGTCCGTCCCAATTAACTATGGACCGGGACATGATAATAGAATAGGTCAGGTTTATGGGTTAAAAGTATTACACCTAATTATTTGGTTCATTAAATAATAAGTTGAACAACTACCTTCCCAGAACCGACTAGAGCACAGTTTAGCTTTAAGCTGGACCATACCTAATGGCTCCATAATTGTGAGCCGGGTCGTTTTCATTGAAAGGACCATCTTTGTTTAGCTAGGATATATAATACACTAATTTAGATTGCGTCAAATAGAGGCAACTGATTCAATGTTTTCGTTCTGTTTCCATTTTTTTAACCTCTTTCCTTATTTAGCCCTTCTCCCTTATTGCTCTTAAAATTGACATTAGACAGAGACATCTACCAGTAGAGAAAGAGCTTCCTGGCAAACTGCCGTTTACTTTTGAATGCAGGACGTCGGACTTACAATTACTAAGTTGTCTATAAGGGGTTCTCATTTTTCTCCCCAACAAATAATGTAATACACTTATACCTAATGGGCTTTCTAGCCAGGCAATTTAAAACAAAAATTTTGTACCAGTCTGACAGCAGCTCTCTATCGCTCTCTTTTTTTCTTTTTGTAAAGGGTTATAACTAGTCTATGCTTATAAGGATAACAGATTAGCTGACGTGTCAGTTATTTAAGAGTTGTTATAGCTTAACAGCTGTGATTAGTGTATATATGTCAACTGTAACCGATCCATTGCGGTAATGAGAATCATTTCACTCTTTTGCATCCCACTCTTCTCTCTCTATCTCATGGATTTTCTTTCTCTCTGTGTTCTACCTTTCTTCCTCTCATTGAAACCTCTACTTTTCTCTTTCTGGATCAACAACAGTATCTCACAAAAGGCCCACAACAAAGGTAAGGGGCCAGAAACTCTAATATTTTCCTCACCGCAGTTGACAAGCCCAAACCCACCACTTTAAGCAGCTAAATGTAGCTGGTGGGGCAGAACATTGACTTTCTACCACATTGGTGCAATCGTCATTATTCACTAGTTAAATCTGAGCAACCCACAACCCTCCACGCATGATACTGGGGCAGCAAACTTGAAGTTAACCAAACAGAAAGCTCATTTTTCAGCAAGCATTTCAAATCTCATGACCACCTTGCACAAGAAAACCTTCAATTTAATTTCTGCATTCCAAGATTTTAGGCAGTAGGGAGATATCCGGACTCAATGTATCAACAATCACATTTTCAGTTACAATTATCAGAAGACCCACAAGTAATAAGCTGATTATCGTTAAGGTATAGACTATTAAGAACTACTAGACTTTTATAATCAGAATCATTCGCTTCCCTAATTTGATTTACAGCAGTTTGACACCACTTTCCACTAGAGAATCAATGACAGCCTTAACCTTACCATTATATTTCTGTTCTCTCTTCAACTGGACACAAACAGCAGGTATATCCTTCATCAGAAGGCGCTCGCCCAATATCTTGCCAATCTTTGCAGCAGCAGCTACATCTCGAGTTGATTCCAAACTTGACCTCAAGGCTTTTTCCTGTGAACATGCAGAAGATGCTACAGTAGCTGTTGGTGAGTGGATCACCTGAGCACTTACATATTTGTTTGTAAAGTGCATCTTCAAGACATAAGGTTTGAGAAACTTTGTGATTTGTGCTGACCTGACTGGCGGAGGGATAACCATATCTGTTTTTCAATGAATTATAAGATTTTGAAGAAAGCAACTAAGAAGTAGCAATGACCTTTCTATAAGATTAAGACTTAAGAGAGAGTTATCTGGAGAGCATACAAAAACTTCTTGTTTCTTAGATCACACACAGGGTAAGGCATAAAGTCACTTGCTAGACAAAAGGAGAGCCTAAGGGCAATCCCATACCACAGAATCTCCACTGGCAGTGCTAATATACTACTTCTAGATCCATTTAACTAAAACATTTTTCCTTCCACAAGTCAGTAACCAAATTTACTCCAATCAACAGGTAGGTAAATTTTACTTGTATTCACTATTCAGTCATACACTTTTCAGGCAATTCCTTGTGAAAACAAATTAAAATGATGTAGTTAATCAAAGGCATTGATATATGTAACTATGTAACTTGAATGTACACTAATTTAATATTGGATAATTTGCAAATTGCAAAGTGTATGATTAAACAAACCAAAAATGCTCCATATAGTAAGATGCGGTTACTTCATTTTTCTCTATACAATAACGAAACATGCAATAAAGCTAAGTTCAAAGAGTCATTTCCCTACCTGCAATCATACAACTGCATGAAGGACCCAGATATTGAAACAAACTTTAACAAATAACAATAGCAGAAGAAAAACATGGCAATCTCCTTAATCAAACATATGGAGTAAAATTGTAATTACCTTAAACCCTTAAAACCCCAGAAATTGAAACAAACGTTTCCAAATGTAATGATACTTCAACTTGTTTTATAAGCCACCTACAAACTGAAACAAGAAAACATAAATACTAAAAGAGAAAGGTGGGAATTGATAAAAGAGGGGGAGGTTATGTTGAGAGAAAAAAAATACAACGATGTCCAAAAACAGAATCAGTAACCAAACTGAAACATAGAACTGTACAATAAAGAAGCATAAAATGGGAGTGAATCGAACAATAATACAAATTCAGGTACTGAAGAGAATTTTACTGGTTCGTCAGGTTGAGAACGGAACCACTGAACCAGAACCGGAGAATCGAAAGAATAGAAGAGTGGGGCTAGGAGGGGTGCTGAAGGGATAGCGGAGAAGCCCAAATCCTTGCCCTTGACTACGATAATGACCCTGGGCCGTAGCTTGATTCTGCCAAGCCCAACCTCTTAGCAGATTGCGTGGAGTGATTTTTATTTTGGCTTTCGAGCTTGAAAATCAATATCCAACTGCCAACGATTTTTTTTTTTTACCACATTTTGTATGACATGACATCCCACGTTTTGCCCATGCTTGCATAACATTAATTATGCTAAGTAACATAACCAATGTTATATTTATATTTTATGCATATTTAGATATTAATAATCTTACATTCTTTTAAGCGTTCTTATATTTATATTTTATGCATATTTAGATATTAACTCAATCAATTAAGAAAATAAGATTAAAAATATCTTCAATCCTTTTTTTTTTGGACCTGGATCTTCAATTCTTTTTATTTTTATATATTTTAATAAAAAAAATAAACGGAAGATTACTCTAATACTTAATAATAAATGGTAAATTCATCTATATTTTACTGCTCGTACGCGCGAGCGTTGCATAGCATTGCCCATAATAAAACTACTTGCTAATAAGATGTCTCTTATGTATAAAAGAAAAATATTATTATATATATTTTTAAGGATGTATGAATTATAAACATTATTTTTAAAAGTATCAAATTTAATGAAAAAAATAAAAAATAAAAATAATAAATAATATTTTAAAAAATATAATAAAAATATATACACTTAAAAAAAAATAACATAACAATCATGGAATCCAACGTACCAGATCATGTGCAAGATAGGGAATCATATCGGCCTTGGAGCTCTCTCTCTTGCTTGTGCTCCAAACCCACACAAACTTCTCCAGGTGTCCTTTGACTTTTTCCTCCCTGTCCCAAAATCTAGCGTCCAACACTCAACCTCAAAGGGTAATTCGTTATTGTTTCTGCTTTGCCTCTGTGCCTTTACAGCTATCAGCCTATAATCCCCAACGTGTAAATACTACACCTTTTATCCCCACAGAAGCCAATGCCTTCACTCTTCCCCACCGCCTGAATCCGCGACAGCCGTCAATCCTTTAGCCACGGTTACTTTAACTTTTGACATGCCATGTAAGGTTAGGAAGTGCCATTGCATAGCTTTAAAATTTTGAACAAAGCTACTTGCAAATCAGTTTTTAGTTCACATCTCTCTGATCTGTCCACCTTAATAGAATTAGAGAGTAAATGTATAAAAAATGAGTTAGAATTAATTATAATCAAAGGGTGAAAATTGTATAAATATAAAATAATGTATGTATAATTACATGTGAATAACATTATTATAAAAATTTGAGCAGCTAACGAACAGTAATTTCATGTTGTGCCTTAAGATTACATCTTTTTAGTAGAAAATGAAATGTCTTGAGCAATCCATTAGCCCTAGAGGTGTATATGAGACATGTTGAGAAGAATTTGATTTGATTTGATTTGAATTTGATTTAATATTATGATTGAGTATTTTTTTAGATTTGAATTCGGCCTAATTATGACCTAATAATGATAGAGTGCAAATTGAGTTAATTCGATATATAAATATAATATATAAATTTAAATATTATGTATAATTAAATTATAAAATTATAGAAGTAAAAATTAAAATTAAGATATATTTTTATAATATATATTTCAAAACAAATAATATAATTATAAATATATTATTATGTTATGTAAAAGTAATTAATTTATTAAAAAATTTATTATTTATAATTAATTATAAAAAATATAAGTTTTAAAATAATTTAAGACATTAGATCGAATTTGGACGATCCGAAATATAATATGAATTCGACTTAAAAATATACCGAATTTAATTTATAGAATTCAAATTTATTTCAATTAACTTCAAGCTGTGTCTGATTCGTATGACAAGTTAGATCTTAAACACTTTTAATCAGTATCACTTCTTTAAATTTATCTAAGTTTTGTTATATTATCTTAAAAGAATTTTTTAATAATGTTTTAATATTAAATTTAAAAATAAATATATTTAATAAAAATATAAAAAAGTATTTAATATTTTTTAAAGATTATTAGTAAGACAAATAAAAAAGATTACGAGTTACTCTTTATTTTTTTATTTCATCTTTTGTTATCTCATCACTTTAAAAAGTGGGGTTGCCTTTATTTTGGCGGCAGAAAGTGTCCAATAAACTGATCCATACATACGTAATGATAATGTATGCATCTTTATTCAATCAAACGTTGAGCAGCATAATAATAAGGTTCACTGGGGCCGGGTCAAATTCAGGGTCAAATCTAAGAAAATTATTTGGGTAGGCCTTCTTCATATAACTGTAAGATTAAATTTATCAATACTTAATTAATTATATAAAATTTTATGTTATATAATTATTTTATAAAAAAAATTACAACAACAATAACTAAGTTTTTTTTTATTATGTGAAGTCGATTACGTGATCAAACGACGTTATTATTCTCTATCATAAACTAAGTATTAAGAAATATTATATAAATCTAATTTTTTTTAATCGTTTCACCTATAATCTTTTCTTGGTCTTCCTCTACCTTTAGCTATCGAGTTATCCTCCACCTGATTTACTCTTCTTACAATGATTTTTAAGTGTCTTCTCCTTACATGTCTAAACCACCTAAGACTAGATTCTCCTATCTTTTCTACAATAGATGTTACCCTTACTTTCTCTCTAATGTATTTATTCCTAATCTTATTTTGTTTTGTATGGTCACACATCCAGCACAACATCATCATCTTAGCGACACTAATCTTATGCTCTTACTGACTTTTTACTGCTCAACATTCAATATCATACAACATTGCGGGTCTTACAACTGTAGGATAAAATTTATCCTTAAGTTTGAGAGATACTTTTGCTATCACAAATAATTTCTGAAACACTCCTCCATTTCATCCATCCAGCATGAATCCTATAATTTACATCTCTCTTTACTCTTCATCATTTTGTAAGATAAATTTAAGATACCTAAACCGTGTGACTTGTGGTATGGTATGATCTTCAATTTTTATCGCTAAACTAGCATTAGCACGTTTCTCATTAAACTTACATTCTATATACTTCGTCTTACTCTTACTTAGACGGAAGTCGTGTTCTTCCAAAACTTGTCTTCATAATTTGAACTTCTCATTTGTTTCCTCTCTCAATTTTCTAACTAAAATTATATCATTTGCAAAAAGTATACATTACTAAGACCGACTCTTGGATATGATAGTAACATTATTTTTATAAAAATATAAAAAATATTAATAATATATTTTTAATATATATTTTATTATGAATTTCTTTTTATATATTTAAAAGAATTATCAACAAAAATATTAATAATATTTATTTTTAAATAAAAAATAAAATAAATATTAAAAAAATATTCAAAGGAATGTGTTAATAATATTTTTTTATTTTATAATAAGAATGATATTTTGACTACAAAAGTGTTTCTCGAAATCTAGAATACCATGACTGTTGTTATCAGTTCCAATCTTCTCATATGCAACCCCACTTTCCACCAAGAACGTGAATCACACTGTCCACAAATAATTTATGGACAAAATTTATTTCTAATTATTTTTAATCAACTTTTTTTTTAACTTCTTTAATTATTATTTATTTATCTATTAATTTAATTAAATGAGATTAAAAATAATAAATAAAATTTACGGTGTCCTCAAATAATTTATGGATAATTTAGTTCCAATTATTTTTAGTCAACTTTTTTTAACTTCTTTAATTATTATTTATTTATCTATTAATTTAATTAAATAAAATAAAAATAACAAATAAAAAGTAATTAAAAAATTTTAAAAAAAGAATATAAAAAATTAGAGTCAAATTTTGTTTATATTAAACTACGTATTTCACGCACTTACGAATTCTTGGTGGAAGAGCCATAATCAAAGTTCTTCTCAATCGGGTTTTGAAACGGGAGGGCCATTCCCCCCACTCTTTTAATTCCAAACAATACGCAATGTATGCCGGGGAAGTTCATGATTGCTTCTTTTTATCTCATATGGGTCTTTAAAGAATGGCCACTTCAAGACTCAAACTCTTAAATTCTCTTTTACTCACACAGCTACTCCCTTTTTGACTCTCTCTTCTTGACAACCGGTATATAAATGCACGAGCTCCTCGTGCTTGGTTCACTATGGTTGTGATTGGTGGGTAGGTCTTGTTGGAGAAGCAGGGCACGTGCAATATCTCTCTCCAACTCCTAGCTTGCTCAAGCTCTAGTTTATCTGATCTTGCACGTGCTCCCCTTCTCCAACATGATTTTCCTACCATCTTCTTTCTTATTGTATGCTCAGCATAACCGAATTTGTTTGAATTTTGGTAAGATGATGATCCTAGGTAATTACAGAACCAAGGTGGAGATCGTGGCATGCACGTTATTCATTTAATTGCCAGTTTGATGAGTGTTACCTGAGCTTTTCATGTTAATGTGATTCGTCTTTTGCAGGGTTAATTGGAATATACAGCAAACTTCGGATTATAAGCAGAAGGAATTGAAGAGGGTTGACATACAGAGCTATCTCCATTTCGGACTGAGCACCGAGAGGACCTAGAGAAATTTTGTTACTGCCACTGAATAGTATATTTCCATTTCTTGCACCGTACTTCTTTCTCTGCTCCTCGGTTACAATGAGGAAATACCGAAAAAAGTCAATCTATACTATGTATTTCTAATTTTTTTAATCGTTTAATAAGCTCATTGAGTTGTGGTGTCTTCGAAAAATTTTCTCTAAAATAAGTTTATCTTTAAAATAAATAAGTAAATTTCATTTAAAATATATTAAAATCTTAATTTACTAAAATTTAGGACTTGTTTAATGTGTATAATAAAATAAAATTTAATAATATAAGATCTGATAAAATTTTAATATTATTCAATATTTAAAGTTACATTATATAAGATACTATATTATATAAAATAATATTTCAAAAATTACAAATTAGCCACCACTCCACATCCCTAGTCTACAGCCACCATCTCAGCTCAACACCCAACCACCTCTCCTCCACCTTGCTACTTCCACACACCATCATTGCCCCTATACCCACTAGTAGTCTTTATCTTTCTAAAACCCAAGATCCACCACCACCCTAAAACACCAACCCATTGCACACCACTAAAGTCCGCCACACAAGCCAAGGAACCAGCAAACCTAGCTACCCAAACCTCATACTGTTAGCCACCATCACCGGCCAAGCACGTGCCTCCCCTAGGCCAACCACTGCACCTTCGCCGTCCTCTGTCGCGCTCCTTCACGGCGTACACCTCTTGCTTCCTGCCTCTATTCCAGAGCCGCAACCTGTTGTGCCACCACTGTGAATCGTCTCAGCCACCGTGAGACTTGTCGGCTTCATGTCTCTACCGTAGTCACTGTCCTCCAGTTGCGTTGCCGTCAACTCACATCGCCCCACCTAGAAATGTGATCCAGCCATTGTCCTCCATTGTATCGTCGGAGCTCCACCGTCCCCTAGCGACCCACTAGGGGACCCACGCCAACCAACCACTACTAATACTCGACCCTAAATCGCGCACCACATTTGCTGGTCCTCCCTTCTTTCCCTTTTCTTCTACTATTTCTGTTTGAATATGTTTTTCATATTCAGATACTTGTATCCATCAAAATTTAATCAAGTCTAATATCATCCCACTTAATTAAGTTATACGTTATTTTAATATATATAAAAATATTAAATAAATTTATACAATATTATGATTGCATCAAATAATTAATAAAATTATAATATATTATATAAATTTATCATTTCAAGCTTTATACATCGTATCAAATATATCCTAAATGATAAATATATCCTTATTTGTTAGTTTACTTTAGAGAAATCTTATCCGATGCACAAATGCTCACAAGTTACAAATAGAAGTAGATAAGCTTATATAAATTTATACTTAGCTAATGTTATTTTGCAACAACTATTTACGATGGCTTCTATCATACACTTAAAAATTTTGGGTGTATGAATACACCAACATTTTAACTTTCTATTACCAGTTAATTTATATTATAAAAAGTTCTTCATATTATAGGTAATTATCTTTTAAATCCTTCTATTATGATTATTTTCTTGAGTCATTCTTCTGCCCCAAAAGGCCAAAATGATAGTGTTTGTGGAGACCATCACCACCACGACCTCTACCACAACTACTATAACAACTCTTCTTCCTCCACCACCCCTAATCCCCACAGTGGTTCTCCCTCCTCTCCAGCCTCTACCTCACGCATCCACGCCACCTCCTCCAATTCCCTTTCCCTTGTTGGCTTCTCCTCGCCATTTACGCCCTCGATACTAGATCTGGCGCTGGAAAACCCTTCCTTGAAGCCTAGCGCCGTATAGCCTCTCGTTACTATTGTTTTGGCTCCGCTTCAACCCCCTTCAAATTATTCCTAGGATATTGACAGAGCCCTCTGGGGATTGAACCAAACAAGTTGTTAGAACTCAAATCCAACGATTCCAAACTCACCAACTTCGAAAGCGACTCGGGCAGAGACTCGACAAAACCGTTGAAGGAAAGAGCAAGTTCCTTCAAGCTACCCATTTTGGTGAAAACCTTGATCGGCAACACGCC
Source organism: Ormosia semicastrata (assembly GCA_029884595.1). Lineage (NCBI taxonomy): Eukaryota > Viridiplantae > Streptophyta > Magnoliopsida > Fabales > Fabaceae > Ormosia > Ormosia semicastrata. The sequence goes on along the minus strand of JAQQTO010000054.1, from coordinate 8,136,891 downwards.
GGTGAACTTGTTGCTTGAGATATTGAAGGATTCCAGGGAGGAAAATGCCGAACTCGGCAGGGACGAAGCTTCTGATGCTATTGGAGGAGAGATCGAGGTGGACGAGGGTGGAGCAGAGGTCGGCGAGGTGCACCGGAATCTGGCCCACGAAGTGGTTGCTGGCGAGGTAGTGGAATTGCAGGGAACCGAATTGGAGAGCTGGTTGCTGGAAATTCGTTGAGATAGACAAGCTTCTTGCAGATGGAGACGACAAAGTTTATGGTGAGGCTATGGAAGTGACTATTTGAATCAAGCGTTTGTTTGTTGCAGGTGATGCAGATGGATGAACATGGGTTTTTCTGCAAAACTCCCATATAAATTCTATACTTTTTAAGGGTTAGTGATAATATTTTATTTTATTTTATATATTTTTCTTATAAAAATAGGGATTATTATGTTTTAATATATTTAATTTTATTAATTTTGTGACAATATCATTTGTTTTTAGAAATAAATTAATTATTAAATTATATATTTGTTAATTATAAATATTTAAAATAAAAAATGATGCAATCAGATGTTGTGACTTGCCATAAAAAAGAGTAATTGAAGAGGAACATTTGTACCTGAACTTACATGACACCATAAATGTCATTATGCAAGATTAAGATAAATGTAGAGGATTTTGGATAAAATAAGCAGATTCTGAAGATAGAGTTTTGAAGAGATTTTATTTAAATCTTATGTTTCAACCAAAGTCTCAATTAGGTGTGAAAACTTAAAGATAAAAATAATTTAAGATTGGATAATGATCTTTAAAGAGAAGAAAATTTGTTGCAAATTTGAATTTAACTCGTATTTTTTTACCTTGTTACTATATTTGGACCGTATCCTAAGTTACAGATATCAGATTGATGCGATTCTTGTGGCGTTAGAAAGTTAACAGAAAATACAATAACTCTTATAATAATTTTGTCATATAAAAGACGAGAAAAATAAAGAGATAAAAAGATGAAAATTTAGCAACCTTCAATAAAAGGAGATTAAATTTCCTAAAATTGGTTTCTTAAATTTAATCTAGATATTTTCATTAATTGAGGATCAATTAAGGAAATTGAGTTTCCTAAATTTATTTTCTTAAATTCAATCAATATTTTTTTATTATTTGAAAACTAATTAAGAAAATTGAGTTTCTTAAATTTAGTTTCCTAAATCCAATCAAATATTTTTTTATTATTTAGGAACCAATTAAAGAGATTTTGTGCAAGATATACTCTTATTAGGTAAAATCTCTTATTAACAGACACAGAGAAGGGGGGACCATAAATGGGAGATCAGAGAGAGATAGGGGTGTTTAGCGGGTCGGGTTGACCCACAAACTCGCGGGTTTCGACCCAACCAAACCCATAAAAATGCGGGTTGGGTTGGGTTCGTGGGTTGGGTCGGGTTGACAAATGTTCAACCCACAGTGTGTTGGTCGGATAACGAGTTGGAATATTTCCAACCCGCACAACTCAACTCACCCACGATCCATTATTTTCTTTTTTGTAAAATCAGTTTCTACTCACCTTCAATCTGTAACACTCATTCACATTATTAAATTTTTGAAGGTTTTTTATGATGCTACTCTTACTTTTTCTGGATCATTGCATGTTACTTCAAATACTTTCTTTCATAAATTGTGTGACATCAATAAGTTTATAAAGAAGTGGATTGCATGGAGTGATCTAATTTTGAAGGAGATGACCATTTCCATGAAAATGAAGTTAGATAAATATTGAGATGACATTGATGGTCCTGTAAATTATTTATTGCTTGTGACTATTGTCCTTGATCCAATGTATAAAATAGATTATGTTGAGTTTTGCTTGGAAAAGATGTATGACTTGGAATTGAGTGTGAAAATTATGAAGATGTTGGACGATGTTATGAGGACATTGTTTGAACATTATCAACAAATGCATCATGTTCCTCTTGATGCTAGTGATTCTAGTTGCATGTCATCTGATGTTCCTTCCTCTACACATGATGATGATATTGAAGATGATAATAATAGTTATAAATCCAAGTTGAGATTGAAAGTGAAGAAAAAATAACATGCGATAAAAAAAATGAGCTTGAGAGGTACAAGGAGGATGATGTGGAGGATGATGTTGATGGCTTTGATATTCTTACTTGGTGGAGAGAAAAGACCAAGAAGTATTATGTTCTTCCATTCCTGTTTCTACAATTTCATCTAAGTCAGCATTTAGTACTGGAGGGCGAGTTCTTGACCATTTTTATAGTTCTTTGCAACCTATCACTATTGAGGCATTGATTGTACTCAAAATTGGTTGAGGACTCCTAAGAAACCCATAGATTTACGAGTTCAGATGGATGATATTGAGAAGCTTGAAGCTGGTAGTGTGTAATATAGAACTCATTCAATTTGTTTAATTAATTATTAATTGTCTATTACTAATTGTTAATACTTTTTTGGTATGTTAGATATGTCAGCTGTTAAAGAAGAAATTATGGGTCTTAAACATTGATTCTTTTAGCTGTTTGCGATTTAATGATTGGCTTTCTAATTCTTATGAATTTATTATTTCATTGTTGAGTTTAAATTTGTATATAATTTGACAATTGTCTTGTTGATTGTGCAGACCAAGGAAGAAAGGAGGGCACGCCGTCGTGTAGAGTTCTATGAGATGTCCATAGATCCTAAATACCCATGATGGCATTTTAGGATGTTTTCTCCTCATTTTTTGTGTTATTCCAATCAAGTTTAAGTGTAGGCATTGTGATGTTACTCTCAAAGTGAACAAAGAAAATAATTTCATAAGGCTCTCAATGCATCTAAATGACCGTTGTGTTGAAAAATTAATGGATCGTTTAGATGATATATAGTATATGGATAAAATAGAGAGTGAAGCCAATGATTATGTTGTCCATAATTCATATGATATGCGTGATGATACTGACTTTGATTGGTTAGACTAATTTGTTGCTTAAGTTATGACTAGTTTTGTTTAATTTATTCAAGACTTAGTAAGATTTGTTAGTTGTTAATTTATTATGCACTTATTAACTTATAGTGTTTAATTTATTTGATATTGAGACTTATAATATTAATTTGTTAGATTTTGCATATTTTTTTTTTTTCAGAATTTTTTTTAAATGTCGGACCCACGGGTTGGACCCAATTCAACCCACTCTTGAGCGGGTCGGGTTGGGTCGAGTCGAGTCGAGTAAAGAAAATCTCTTGATCAGGTCGAGTCGAGTCAAGTCGAGGGAAAAAATATCTTACACGGGTCGGGTCCAAAAATGATACTGAACTCACCCAACCCAACCCACGAACACCCCTAGAGAGAGACACGTAGCACTGCACGAAGCAGAAGAAGAAAGATTAGCAAATGTTTCATCTTTTATGAATTTTTCTTCTCTTTTTGTATTTGATACTCTTGCCATGAGTAACTGATTTTATTTTTTAGGATTAAGATGAAACCCTAATATTTGTTTTAGATAATTTAACTTTATTTGAGATATTTTTCTTTGTTTTATAATTGCACAATGATAATGATTATTGATCTTTAATTATTCTTCAATTTAATTTTTATTGATTGTCTTGTAGTCAATTAGTAAATTTAAATTGATTTATTTTAATCACATGCTTAATTCTTGTAGTCTTAGGTGTGAGTTGTGCAATAGTATTCACTACTTTTGAAATCTAAGGATTGAATAGTTCATGCTATATTAAATAGTTTATGTCATAATTTGAATAGGTCATGTTATTTTAGATAAATTATGTCAATAATTAAATTCCAATAATCTTCAATAGTGATAAAAGTTTGTAACCGTAGACATTTCATAGAACAAGATTAATTCTTATTCAAGTTAAATTCATCTTTGCTTGATTAGTGGTGGATTCAAGATCATAGAATTGTTCTCTAATTGATATTGCATTTTAATTTTAGTCATTTTGATTTATATTTATTATTTAATTTTAGTTTTAGTTTATTAAGTAATTTAAATTCTTAAATTAATTAAATAAGATCAAAATCTATTTTCTTTTTCTTTAAATTAATTTAGATAAATATTATATTTTGATTAATTTAGTCATTTAGATATGACACCTTATATTTATTAGATATTACAAGGCTAAAACACACTAAATTGCTCTTATATTTTTTTTTAATTAGATATTATCAAAGATCTTGTATATCATTTTGCAAGTGAATGATTTTTAATATTTTCCACGTCGATTTTATTATTTGAATATCCTTGAAAAACAAGGGTGGCGTAAGCCCTCTTGTTGGCGTATATATATGGTCTCCCCTCCCCCATCCGTGCCAATCTTGTAAAATTTCTTACATTAACCTATCAATTCTCATTGGTGTATTCTTTATCTGTGATCAAATTCGATCGTTTGAATTATTTACTTATGTATATGTCGTTCTTAATATTGTGTGCATCTCATTTTTACTGATTATATGGCAACCATACACGGATGAGAGGGTGGCAACATCGCCACCCTTTGTGTGGTCATTAGGAACATAGCATATCGGCGATTACCACCTTTTTGTGTGTTGGTGAGATAGCACTAATGGTCCCTTCATATGTTTTCACATTGTTATGGCACCACGACCAGGCAGCGTGATGCGTCGGTTGTTAACACGACCATATTTAACTCTACAATCGCTATCCTTGTAAGTGTGCTACCCTAAAATATAAGTATTTTTAATTTATCATTTTTAATGTAATAAATGTGATTAAACAAATTTCTCCTTCGACTATCCTGGTGGCTATGTAAACAACATAAGACCGCCAAAGAATCGAGTGCAAACTCGTCAATTAGTGGTATGGTGGTCAAGACCAAACCGACGCATCACGCGGTGCATATTGGTGCCACTCAACAATGTGGAAACATATGAAAGGGACCACTGCCAGTGCTATGTCCCTACCAGCCACACAAAAGGGTGGCAGTGTTGCCACTCTCTCATCCGTGTATGGTTGCCATATAATCTGTAAAAATGAGATGCACACAATATTAAGATGACATATACATAAGTAAATAATTCAAACGATCTGAATTTAATCACAAATAAAGATCCATACATCACTTCTCGTGAGAATTAAGTTCGTTTAGATAGTTCAGAACGTTTAGACAGAAGAAATTTGTAGAGAGATAATGAGAATTAAGAAAATTGAAGCAATGGCTTCATATATACCAGTGGTGCTCACCTTTGTCCACGCCAAGATTCAATGCACCAAGTGGATGGCGCATCCATGTAGGTTCACGCCAACCGTGTTGGCTTAACCTACATGGATCGCCATCTACTGGCGCATCCTTGCTGACGTGAAAAATATTAAAAAAATGTCACGTAGGACAAAAGGGTGACAGTTTGGTATATAGTTTCAAAAGAGTGGCATTTTGAAAAATAGTTTTAAAAAAATGGTAATTTGATAAATAGTTTAAATAAAATGACATTTTGATAAATAATTTTACCAACAGTGGCAGTTTGGTGTTTTTGCCATATTACAAAGATCTTGTACACTTGCAAGTGAAGGATAATTTTATTATTTGAAAATTCTCTATTAGTTAATCTTGTAAATAACATTAACCTGTTCATTAGGTTACAAGTAAAGAATCCCAACCATTAATATAAAATTCATCTTAATCAAAGGTTGAGATTAAATGGTGCATCCATGCATCCAATATTTTTAAGTGCATCTAGAAGCTACCACTATTTACTTAGACTGCGTTCGGTGGACAAGATAAGGAGGACCTGATAGTATTAGTTAATATTATTAGACTTTATCAAGTATTTGGTGGTTTAACCTGATAGTATAGTCGAATCAGGTCGACCTGATTATTCTATCATCTCCCTCACTACCTGATTAGACCTGATAATATATCTCTTCCTACCCTACCCTTCAACTTCATCTCTCTCAGTCCAAGTCTCTCCTTCTTTGCCAAGAACCTCATCCCCACCACCTAGAACAACCATTGTCCCATAAAGCACTATTCGCCTCTGCCTCTATCACTGTGAAGCACCATCCGCGCCAGATCAGCAACCACTGAGCTCTACTACACTGAGTCTGCAACCACCGCCACTGGATCTACAACCACGCGAGTTGGGCTGTGCACCACCATTCGGTCCCCTACTGAACCCATAACTCTAGGCTCCTCTATGTTCATCATTCTCTTTCAATCTCTTCCACCACCAAGGCCACACATCCATACACCATCGTCAGACCACCTTGCCAAATCACTACCACCAAACCACCATTCTCGAACCACCACTACCATTGCCAGAGTTGCGAGGTTATAGCTTATGGGTGATGTTGGGTCACCGTCAAATAAATGCCATAGCTAGACCACCATTGTTGCACCATTGCTAGACCACCGTTGTCAGACTACCACTATTGTTATCGAAGGTGCGAAGTTGTGGCTTATGAGGTGATGTTGGGTGGCCTAATATGAGGACTACTGCTGCTGTTTTCTCAGTGAAAAATAGATCTGCAAGTTCTTTGGCAGTTTTAGATTTGGCATGTTGCGTCTTTAACCTCTTGCGAGTATCTGAGTAAAAGGAAATTCTCTACCTTCAATTCCAAAGTGCAGCCATTATTCCCAATTTGACAGATGCTCCAAGGATGAGAACTTCTCTCTTGCCATAGAATTTTTACGTTTCTTAGTTGGATGACAAGGTTCTTTTACGGTGGAATTGAGTGAGAAGCGGAAGGAAATGATGAGGAATGTGAAGGGTAGTATGGTCATAGTAGATAATTATATATATTATCAAGTTGTTTATAATACGTGCACTAAATATTTGATAGTATAAGAGCTTATCAACTTGTTTATACTATCATACTTTATTCTATTATCTTATACTATCATGTCTTATACTATTAGGTGCACTGAACACAAACTTAGCTTGTTATCATGGATTAGTTTGTTTAATTAATATGTAATAAGGTTAAAGTTGTGCGTTAGTTGTTTAGTTACTTGCCTTTATAAGATTGGATATTTGTAATATATAAATTTATGTAACTAATTACAAAATCATTTTAAAATTATTGTATTAGTTACATGTACAAAAAAGGTATTTGTAAACAGACTCTATGGCAAGACCACCAAGCCTTTGCTGTTTGGCGTGCTCATGAACTTGGTAGCAAATGTGTTTTTTTCTCTTTTTATTCAAATTCAAATTCAAATTCTAAGAAGAAAAAAAAAAAACACTCTTGAGCAAGGGAAGGAATTATTAGATAGACATTGCTTATCATAAATAACCGTTAACATTTGTATAGGTATTTTTAAGAGATAGGTGCATTTCTTTCATGACTCACATAATCTTATACATGTGATCAATTCTTGATTTGAGTGATTATAGCATTTAGTGCCTACCTAAAATTCCTTAATTACTACTTTTTATTTAGTGCAATTATTCTGCATGTGATTTAAACAAGCGTTAAGTCGCTTTTTGTGTGTGTGTCCAAATCATCCCCAATATTTGTAGACAATGATGAATTTTAATCAAATTTAAAATGAATTTTAATCATTTTGTGATTTTATAGCAAAAATAATGCATAGGGTCAGTTTAATTCAATATATTATCTCCTTAAACCATAATGAGACTGGTTTTACAGCTATCCTGATTTAAGAACAAAGACATCACTGCAAATGAACAGTTAATTAGTATATGTTTAAATTAGAGTTGGTAAACTTAAGTTTGGTTGAAAGTGTATTTACAAACTTAAATTTAGTTAAGAGTGAATTTACAATAACGTGATTTATATTTGAGAACTTTTATCTCAAAAGTGAGTTTAACAAAATAAATATTAAAAAAAATTAACTTCAATGGATAAAATTGTTGTTTTTGTCCCAACTTACGTTTGAGCCAAAAAATATGTTAAAACAGTACAAATCAATAAATATCCAAACACAATTTTGCACCTTTCAAGAATTCTAAATGTACGTTTGGAGCCTCCAACGACTTTCCAAACATACTTAGTGTATGTTTGGAAATCTGTTACAAGCGCAAACGTGAGTTTTCAATCCTCGAATGTTGTCCATTTTTATTTGGTTAATTCACGTTTTCATTTGGTTCAACTGAATTTTAGTCTCTAACTTACGTTTGGAGCAAAGCAAGAAAATCTTGCTTTTGAGTTATAAATTTATCTATTGGTAACTTTTATCTCCTATATTTATTTTGTCAAATTCACTTTTGAAATAAAAATTTCTAAACATAAATCATATTATTATAAACTCACTTTTAACTAAACTTAAGTTTACAAATACATTTTTAACCAAACTTAAGTTTACTAACTGTAATACAAACACACTATTTAAAAAACCATGTTTCGATGTTACAAAATTATCCATTCCTAGAAAGCATAATAATCATTTGAAGTTGCAGTTACCAGCACTAAATAAGTAAAATAACCATATCTAATTAACTACCGTTGTACGTTTCAAACTTCCAACTTTAAATAATTTTTTTGTTATTTTAAGAACTCAGTGTCAATCAATTTTCAGTTAATGTAGGAGCTCCTCTGGTTTTTGATTCAGGCATTTGAAGTGTTTGACCAAGTATGACGAACAACATTATGTAAGCAAGTGGTACTTGCCCTTCCATTTTTCTCTGAGCGCTACTGCAGAGTTAATTCTTAGGCAAACAGACAGGGTTGAACAGGAAAGGAATGGGATGACGGTGGAGTTGTGTAAATGATAAGAGATGGCGTGAGGATAACGGACGATTTTGACAGTCCAAAACGAAAGTTCTGTAAGCAAGCAGCACTGGAACTGGAAGTCTGCCTTAGAAAGTGGGGGACTCTGGTCTGTTGCTGTTGCTGTTGCTGGCTCATTTTAGTTCTGCATGTAAGGAAGCTCATTTGCTATGGAGTGTTGGAAATTGAAGTGTAAGAGGGAGACAGGAAAGGAAGGCAGTGCTGCCAACACAGAAGAACCTTAAAATGCAAGCAATGGTAAGAGAGAGAGAGAGGGATTTGATGGAATATAGTGTCATTTGAACACGCAATGCACAGATATCCAAGTTTTAACAGGTTATTATTCAGCGTTATTATTATGTCACAAGATTAGAGAAGGAAAGGGGGACTTCAAGAGATAGTATCTAACTTAACACCAACACATCTTCGACCAAAAAAATAAAAAACACATATGGCCTATGGGTCTTTTTATGGGTCTCATTCTCACATTAAACCTGAGTGGCTTTATGTGTCAAGTTAGATACTTATATCATAAAAAAAATTCCGACATCTAATGTAAGGGAGGGATGATTTGTATAAATTATGATTATGATTGTATTTGGGCCGGGTGCTGGTTGGTCCTCACGGTGTGAACTGCTATTGAACTCCCATAACCTTATTTTATAGTGAATAAAATGTCGCTATTATAGCAAGTCCACTCAAGTCGTAAGATCCAATAGACAATAGTTATCACCTAAAATTTCACTCCTATATATGGAAGGGGAAAAAAAGGGAGAAAGAAAAAATGAAATGGAAAAAACAGAGAAGTTTTTTAATTTTTTCTCCACTATTTTCTTTCAGTTACTTTTGCTCGTGTGGATCCAAACGGGGAGAGTTTTGTTTTCTGCCCTCTTTTCTCCTTATAATTTTCTTTCCTCCCGGTTTTATTCGCTTTCAATTCAAACAAAGCGTAAAACTCATGACGTTATTGTGTCTCATTATTGGTTTTGTATTTAATCATGTATAGGGAGTTGCAGGTTGCAGCTTCATCAATGCATGGCAGTTGTACTCGGGACATTGCTTGAGGCACTAGCCAAGACAGGGACCCGCCTCTATTGCATTGAAACTTGGGAATAATATTAGCCAAACACAAGGAATCACCATCATGAATACAGGGTGTGTATGGAATGTAAAATAATAAGAAATGATTTGATTTATAAATTAAATTTAATTAAATTTTATGTTTAGAATATTAAAAAATAAAAAATAATTTAATTTCTAAAATTTCATGGATTTCAATCCTTTTGTTTTAAAAATTCTATCAAATTTGATAGAATTTAGTAGGATTTGATTTGATTTGAAATGAATAAACTATTTTACCCTTAATAATTATCTCTAATCACCTCTCATAAAGGTTAAAATGTAAAATAATAAAATCAAATCAAATCAATTCTCATTTTAATGAATTTCAAATACAAAATTTGATTTCTAAATCAATTCAATTCCTATTTTTTTTTAAAGTTTCAAACATAAAATTTGATTTTTAAATCAATTCAAATCAAATCAAATCAAATCAAATCAAATCATTTCTTATTTTAATTCATTCCAAACACAACCTATATGTGCTCTACGTAAGGGTTTCACTTCACCCTTTCAATATCGTTTTTGTACTTTAAGGTAGAGGTGTAAGTGGGTGGTTTGATTTAGTTTTTGAGGGTAAATAAATCCGAACCAATCAAAATCAATTGGTTTAGTTTGGTTCGATTTTCGTATTTTTTGATAGCCAAATTCGAACCAAACCGAACCGAACATCTATGGATTGGTTTGGTTCATCCTTAAAATTTTTTTAATACAAAAATTAACTAAATAATTAACTTTTCATAATAAAAAATACAAAATAAATTAATAAAAAATTTTCTAGAAATAAAATCAAACTTATTAATTTAAACACTAATAATTATTTCATGTTTTAGAATGTGTATTAAAAGGTTCGTAAAGAAGGAATAAAGAAACATATTGATATTTGTATTAAGAAATTATATTTGAACAAGTTAAAAAATTCTTCAAGAGAGATTTAACTTGACAAGTTGTATACTACTACTATTTAATTAAGATAAAGTTGTGAGGCTACTAACCTGAAGGTATATATGTAACTAATTGAACCCCTAATGACATGAGTGGAGCTAATGAAGGCTTAATTAGTTGAACTTTGAATCAACAACCTAGCGAATTCAAAGTCTCCAACCTTTGTAGTCATATTTTCATCCAAGAGAATGTTATTAGGTTTCAAATCACAATGCACAATAGGAACTTCACTATCATTGAATCCAATCCTATTAATATCTATATTCATCTCTCCATAAAATTTAACTCATTTTCATTTTGCATGCTTTTTCTTCCCCTTAACCCAATCTTCCAAGTTCCCATTACTTAAGTTCAAAACAAAGCGTTCATTTTTTAAAGTCAATACTAGAAGCATTTAAAGTCAATTCATCGTTTTCAAGCTTCCAAGTTTAGATGATGTTGTTCTCATTTTTCACTCTTCTGTTTTTTATGTATAGTATCAAATTGTCGATAGTATCGGTTACCAGGCTTGATGATGACATAATGTCTGATATGCCTTCTAGGGCTTCTTCCATGGTTATGAGGCTCATATGCAAAATACAAACAAAGTTTTTTATTGCCTTCTAAATGGACAGCAGAAAGATTTTAGAAAACTCCATCATTAGGAATGGTTCCTTCTAAATCATTATAAGAGAGATTCAAAAGTTGAATGACATGTAGATTTTGAAGTTTAATAGGAATGAATCTAAAGAGTTGGTTGAAGGAAATATCCAAAGTTTTCAAGTCTCTCACCTCTCCAAGAGTTTTTAGAATAGCACTTGATAACATATGAAACTTGGGAATAAGAAAGAACCGAACATTTTAGCGCGAAGAGTTTTCTAGCCAAACGACATTTTAGGTTGGAATCACCAAAAAATAAAAAAATAAGTAGTATTCAAAAAATGTTGTAGCATAATTTTTTTTAAAAATAAAATATATAAATATATAATTTGATTTGATTCAGTTGGTTTGGTTTTGAAATTTCAAATCTAATTAAGTTTTAATTAGTTTGAATTTTATCCGAACCAATCAATATACTCAAACCAAACCGAACTAATTTAATTGGTTCGATTTGAATTAATCAAGTTGATCGATTATCCGAACCAATTTACACCCCTACTTTACGGAGGGATTGATTGAGTTGGACTTGGACACAAACATTTTATAATTATAGATGTTTAGATGTTTTAAGTATTCAAGTATTTTATGTTATATCAAACGTTTTACAGTCGGAAAGATATACAAAGCTTCCAAACCAGATTTGTCGACGAACATTGAAGCCAAGGATGAACTCAATAGTCGGTGATAGAAGATGCGTCCTTGTTTAGGCATAACAACCGGATTATGAAATGCACATACAAGGGAAATGAGATAGTATTGACCACATCAACCCACAATTGAAATCACGTGCAATCTGCAAGTAGAATAACCTCGCAACTTTGAACGCTTTGAGCATGAGGGTGTTGAGGCTTCATAACCATGAACAGACTTTTAAGCAATTCGCTTTGATTCCAATTTTTATTTTAAAAACTGTCAACATCTACAATCATGTGCAAATACTAATCTATCCCTCGTGTAGGATAAGCTAATTACTCAACTACAAATCAAGCCTCAACTATAAATCAGGCCCCAACTATAAATCATCCTTTATCATACTTACTGCACACCAATATTTTTTATGCGTGAGAAAAAGGTGGAAATGAAAGGGAAAGTATGAAACTTGGGCATCATATTAACATATTAATGTGTATTCATACATAAGAAATTTCCATGCCTCTCCTTCATTCTCCCTATTCCTACTCCTACCAAGTACCAACTACCAAGCACACTGCACACCCTTAACCCTAAGACCTAGAAGCAAACTTATCGGAGTTCAAGTCTTGAAGCAAATATGTCATCAGTCTCCATAAGAAAACTCAGTAGCTGTCTTAAAGCAATTAAGTGGTCAACCTACTTCAAATGCCAAACAATATTGGAACAAAAAACAGGGGACTGGGAGAGAGGGGTAGGAAAAGCTGATCTGGGAAAAGGTTATTTGTAATTCGTGGAAAGAAACATAATGCAATGCAATTGTATTAAAGGTGGAAACAACACATTGATATGTAAACTCTATTCCAAATCCAATATCAATGGAACCGCAATTCTTAAATAATCAAAACTGTTAAATTGCAACTGATGTAAACAAAGCATCACATCTCAAGCAATACTTGCCAAAAGGGAAGCTAGCTCTAGGAAAAAGGGTAAACAAAGTTCTTAAGTGAATAAGCTGATCAGACAATTAATCTTCTTCCTCTCCCTCATTTTCAGCAATGTTGAAGTACCTAAGTTCATAAACACTTCTATCTTTGTTAGAAGCAATCACTCTGAGCCAGTCACGTACATTGTGTTTCTTCAAGTACTTCTTAGTCAAATACTTCAGGTACCTGGAACCAGATGAGGTGTTAACAACATGCAGACCTTAATTTATGGAAATCAACATAAATGAAAGTAACTTTAAAAACATCAAATTACATGCAGAAATATGTCCAAGTCCAAAACACTGTGACTTGATGTTGTGAATATGGAGCAAATTTGCTAGCATACTTCGCATATATTAGCAATCTATTGCCACATATTCTACACAGTACCCATTTTACAACTTACAAAACACAAACAACCTTCCATGAACTGATTGTTTTTATTGATAGTATATCTGGCAATAGAAAATAAAGCCAAGACAACAATTACAATCAACCAAAGCAATTTGAAGAAGGGAATAAAACGTTGGGCAAGTAGAGAAAGAGATATCCATCTTCCACTTTCATGAGCCCAATTCAAACAAAAATTCCAATAACATTATTTTGCCAATGCCACTGTACTAATTTTCTGATCAAAAAGGGCATACATCTACTGAAGTCCCAAGGCCTGTATACATTATTTGAAGTTAAAAGGTTGCTTTCAATAGAAGATTAAAACAATGCATTATTTCATGCCTTACCATTTAACAATAAGGTTTAAAAAAATCCAACAAAGTAATGAACTGAGAAAAGCTAAAATTTCATGCCAAACAATCATTTTACAGCATATGAGCAATGTAGAGTTAAAATATAAATAAATGAAAGACAAAAAATAAAAAAGAAGAAGAAGAAATTACCTTTTGGAGAAGTTACTGTCAGAGGTAACAGTGATCTTGGTCTTCTCACGAGTAACAGTGACAGTGTCGCCAAGAGCACCAGCCTTGCCACCAACCTTAATCCTCTCTTGAAGAAACTTCTCGAGAGAAGCAATGTCCATGATCTTGTCCTCCACTGGCTTTGCACAGTCAATGGTGAACGTCACCCCCTTCTTCTTTCCCTTGGCTCCAGCTGCACCTCCTCGACTCATTTTTCTTTTTTTTATTTTACGAACCTCTGCATCCACACATCCAAAACGAATATGCTTAGCAGCTTATGTATGTACCACATGACAAAGAAATGTGTGAAAAAAATTTAAAAAAAAAATATCGTGACATCAAGGCATTTCTTTAAACTGGGGTTCCCAGAAAATTAATAAATTCAATTGAAATTCATAGGGGATTCAAATTTCTACAAATCTAATCAAACGGAACTGACAGCTTAAAATATCTCAAGCAATTTAAAAAGGGGGAAAAAGGGTGAAAGCGATGAAACAAGGGCAGATGCATAGAGAATAGAAGGAGTATTACCTTTACAGACAGAAACAAAGCAGCTGAAGGTGAGAACTGGGAAGAGGGAAGAGAACGGCTGTAGAAATTTAGGGTTTGGATTTGGTGTTTTAAATGGTGGATTCGAAGACCGCAAGGTTAGCTCCACTATTATTGGGTCATCAATCGGGTCTCCTCATTCTCAACGGGACACACACTTACCATTGGGTCATCAATCGGGCCTGACCCAGGAACTATCAAGGACACGACTTTGTTACTTTTTTGTCTGATTTTTATTTTTTACTTTTGTTTTTTTAACTCCCGCCTTGTTTTGCACAACTCGTAGTCATAGAGAGCACGTCTTCGTATTTAGGACCGTCCCACTATTCAACATATGTCCAGTCTTTCAATAGACTCTCAACATTGTTGAACTTTTTTTTTTCCAGTTTTACTTGTCCATCCATAATTTTTGATACAATGTTTATAATATTATGATTATCTTATGACCCTCCCGAAGACATATTCATGCTTTGTTGTTCTGAATCTTATCATTTTAAAAAAAAATTGTGTGTGTTTATGTATAAGAATCTCATCTTAGTACATTTATGTGAAAATTTTATGCGGAGACTTGCTCAAGAGCTATAGTTCAAGTGACACCAGGTTACTTTGGAAACTGCTTAATCTTGAGAGTGAATCTCACATGAGCTACTTTACCTACAATTTAGCCTATCCCAACCTTTTTCCTTACCTTATTTTTTTTTGGAGGTAAGATCATAAGATATCTCCGCACCTTATATGTGTATAAGATTAATCTATACTCAAGTGCTTAACCCTAGCCACATCAAATCTCTGTCATGCAAGTAAAGTCCACTCATATAAAGTTCAATTTCTCAAACCAACCTCCTTTGTAGGTGATCAAATGAAAAGTTTAACAGCTACTTTGGAGAAGTAGTTCTCCGTAAGAGAAGTTTAGTATTTTCGCTTAAAATTGGGGGTAAAAATTTGAGAGAAATATTTCATACAATTTTTTATATACAACTCATCCATGAATTCCTCACTTCATTTTTAAGGAGAAACCACACTTACCCTAAGGATTAACAAACAAAACTTCAGCCGCATCTTGTAGTAATAGAAATCCAACTTCAACTTCTATCTCGAAAATTCAGATAAAATTTTGCATTGCAGCCAAATGATACATCTTCGTTCAAATCAGAATATATGCTGCAATGCAAGGTGAAAACTATATATGACTCTTGTCCATCCACTAATCTTGCAACATACGGCTTATGTCCTATCCATGATCATTATATGAAACTGACAAAATAACCAACAAAGCAGCGCGCATTAAAAATTAATCCATTACGACAAAAAAGAACATGTACTCACTCTGCTATATTCTAATACAAAATTATCAGTATAACATTTAATGAATGAATAGTCAAGTACAATTTTGATTGCAAAATTTGCATACTGCTACCAAGCTAACAGATATGCATAGTATGATCGCGTTGTACAAATTAACCCCGCATAAACAACCTATAAAAATGTGATGGGGTGAAAGAATTCAGGAGATTCTGGTTACATTATATTTATTGGCCAGAATTCCATACAAACCCTATCCAATGCTACACTGATGTGTTGATGTGAAATTGTTAATGCTATCAATTCCAAAGAATTTTGCATATCTCTCAGGTCTAATCCTTTGCTCCTATCTTATGATCATAGTATTCTACCACTGCAGCTCCTGCTAATGCCGCCAGTGTAAGAGCCTGTGCATGCAACCTAAAATTAAATCAAGAGAGGAAAATTAGCAAGAAGCATAAGCTGGAAATTGTGCAGGATGTCCCATAGCAATTTCAAAACAAAACCCTTAAGAGTATGCACCAATGTTGCTACAGATAAAATTGTTGCAAGTTTTGCAACAGCAAAGAGACAAAAGTAAACTTATTAACCCAAAGAAATAATGTAAAACTACAAAAAAAAATTAATGTTTAAGAAATTAAGCACAAATATGCTTATTAACTATAATAGGATATCCGTGAGAAAGGAGAGCATAGTTGTTTAATAGGGAATAGCACCCTTATAATATAATGATAGGAGGCAGTGGATAGTGTAGCACACTTCAAAGGCATAGAAGCAGATGTATAACCCAAAAATGGTTGATCGCAATAGAAGTAAACTGTGACCCAAGTCGAACTTTACCTACAATATCATGGGTTCGAATCTTGGAGTCATCATTTTAATGAGAGTTTTACCTACCCAACACCCCTAGCCCGGAATTGCGACAGCAATTTGTTACATAAAAATAATAATAATAATAATAACAATAGAAGCATACGTATATAAATCTACCTTCCCTCAACAGACTTTAGGACTTCAATTGAAAAATTAATGGCATAAAACACATATTATCGACTGTTTTATAAAGGTCTAATTGAAGGTCATGGAATCTAAAGACATAGGCCAAAGCAGTCCCTTAACACCAAACAACCTCATGGCTCAGAAGATGAACATAGAATCATATAATAATTAGAAAGCCCAATAAATCCATGGTAATGATAAAGATATATATATTTTTTATACTGAATTCACTTCTCTTTGTTAAATAAATTGTTGACCAGATCAAACCTAGCTACTTCTATGAAAATTGAAAAACAAATCCAGACAATTTATATTTAATAAAGAAAAAGGAAATAAAATAAAATAGGAATTGCAACTTACCTGGCATGAATGATCTTAACACTGGTTTTCATGTTGGGTCGGGACCAATTGTATGCAATTGAACTGGCAATACCACTAAGCCATAGGCAGCCTTGTCCGAATATCCGTCAGAAGAAAATGAAAACAAAAACGAATAAGATAAATTTAAAAAATAAAACACGGGAAGTAACCCTCAACAGGGAAAAGAAAATCCCTCCTTTGCATAAGCCCTGCTTCAAAAGAATCTAACGAGATCAACAATAAAAGGGGGTTTGAGAAATTTACCAACAGTACGAAGCTTGTGCTCGACGACCCATTCCCTTATAGATTCAATTTGGGTCTTAGAATCCGCCATTCCAGTGTGCAATAGAGAGGAAACGATTTTTCAGAGAGAGAACGAAAAATGAAAGAAGATGGATGGGTAGGAGTCTAGGAGATACCGCTGAGCAAGGGCTATCTCCCTAAATGGTTTTTTTTTTTTAAATAATATATAACGGGTTTTTAATAACGTGTGCACTTAATTAAAATGCAGAAGTTAGGCAGCATTTATTCTCATTTCATTCTAATTTCACTGTAGGAAATTTTTTCACAAACCTAGATCATTTAAGTTGAATTTATTAGATCAATTATAATATTAATTATATAATTATTATTAATTAATGTTATAATTATCTTACTTGGATTTATACAATATTTTTTATTTATTCTAATTATTAATTATTTATAAAAAAATAATGTTGAATATACATATTTAAGATGCATATCACCATAAATCACAATGAGCTGACATAATTAGAGTGTAGGTATGTTAAAAATAAAGTAAAATTAATTATAATCATATGATAAATATTGTATAGATGTAAGATATGTATGTATAATTATGGATGGATAACATTATTAAAAAAAAAAAACTTAACTTAAAATTTTAGTCTTTATAGTATTAGTTCATTTTTAATTTAGTCTTTATAACACTTTCTATTATTACCTTTTGTTATAACAAGGTTGTTATAATATCATCAATTAGTTATCCAAATAAGTATTGATTTGTCTAGTATATGCTGATGTAGATATTCCTTTTATATATATATATATATTAAAAAAAGTCCTGTAAATATTATTTCATTCCAATAAGTGTTTTTATAGGTTATTATTTCTTCTGAATAAATATTTTTTTTTTAATGAATACTTCATTAAATGTTTTTTGTTTGTTTGTAAAATATCCAATAGGAACTAAATTAGTGTTATAATGGAATTTAATAAAAAAAGTATGATATAATGATTAAATTAAAAAATAAAAATGTGAAAAGTAAATGAATTAAAATTTTAATTTAACTGATAAAATATTAAATATTTTTAATTTTTAATTTAATAATTTCTATCTTATTCACTTAACATGTGTCATGAGAGGGAATTATTCCCTCTTTTCCCTTTTAAGCAAGTCCCTCACTTTTGAGGAGGTAAACCATATTTATTTTTTTGTTGGCTGTTAATATTAGACTAATGTTGCACACATACACTTACAAACGTATCATCTCATGTCTATATATATTTCATCATATGATTGTAGTTGGTCTAATCTTATTTGTTACACATCTATACTTTGATTTGGTTACCTTTTAAAAATGTGAAGTGATATGTCTTGGTGACATACACTAAACATTATCCTTAGTATTATAATAAATATTTGAAATTTCTTTAAATATAGTTAACAATAAATAAATGATTCATCATAAGAGCAGGACGGATTCACGTCCAAATGAGTTCATCTTAAGTATCTTATAGTATATATATGTTTTTTTAATTTTTATATGGATTTTTAGTTATGTAAATAATTATAAATTTATAACTAAAAATGTAAAATTCATATAATATTAAAATAATTGTTTGATTTCATATGTTAAAAATATTATTTAATATTTTTAAAATATAAAAATATAACTTTACCTCTATCGCAAAAATACAACTTTACTTCTGGATCCGAAAACCATTTATTAATATGGCAAAAAACTAGAAACCATGAGAGAAATTGCACGGTCTACTATAGTCAATAATTGACATGTCTAAAATTGTACAAGTCATTTTAGAAAATGAACCTATATTTCTTATGATGTGCCATGCCTAATTTCTCAAACCATGAAGTGTGATTTGGTTGGCAAATTGAATTTTATGTGAGTAGAGTTTATCTTTGATATAAATGTTTAAAACCTACTAAAAATATTTTATGACTAGGGCAAGCCAAACTCTAAAGTTTAAATTAACTTATTTGGACTATTTAAAATAAAGTTAAAGTAAAATCAATGTATTATTTTAATAACTTATATAAGAGTCTATGAAAGGTTTGAAAAAAAAAAGTTTGTGCAAGCATAATTTATCAAACAATAAATAAGTTAGTGAAACTTAGATAAGTATTATCTATGAGTATGTGTTTAAATTAATTCTTCTATTGGTAGTCCAATTTGATGGTTATCAAAACCCTTCTCTGGAATCTTAGATGTGTTATTAACATCCGAAACGATAATATTAAAGTAACACATACTACAATTATATTACCAACTGAAAACATAATTAATAATAGATCTTGCTAAATTATTTGTTAAGGATTTAAAATAATTTTTTAAAATGAAAAATAAAATATTTAATATATTAAAAATGAAAAAAACTATATTTTTTATGCAAATTTTTTTATTTTGAATTATTTAATAAGTGTCATTAAGATACTTGTTAATAAAACCCTTAATAATAAATTGCTTTATAAATTCCTCAATTGTGAGTCCATATCCTCTAAAATCTAAAAATTTATAGGGTTACATGTTGAGGTAGCATATCCACCAAAGAATCCCATTTTTGTTTTGTGTAGGGGAAAACTCATTTCTTTTCTCATTTAAATAGTGATAATACATTTATGATATTAATATGGTAATTTCCTATGGTATCTAATAATAACCTAATCATAACTGTACAATTATGCGAAACTTGTTAATATGTCCAATGCTAATTTCCTATAGCTGGGCTATCTAATAATAACCTAATCGTAACTGTACAATTATTCAATCAATTCTAAATATTCTGCCAAATCAAATCCGTTGACAACATGTTGAGGTAGCATAGAATCCCATTTTTGTTTTGTGGTGAGGTCATTTCTTTTTTCATTTATGATATGGTAATATGGTGTAAAGTATTTTAAATCATCTCAACTTCTAGGTTTGAAGCTAATATATTCGAGTTCGATTATACTTTAAATCATCTTATTTTATATTTAAATTATTTTAAAACTTATATTTTTATAATTAGTTATAAATAAAAAAATTATTGACTAAAATTAATAAATTTTATATAATATGATAATATATTTATATTGATATTATTTGTTTTGAAATATATATTATAACATATAACTTAGTTTTAGTTTTTCACTTTGATTATTTTATAACTTAACTATGTATAATATTTAAATTTATAATTATATTTATATATCGAGTTAACTTAGTTTGAATTTGGTCATTATTGGACCATGATTAGATCGAGTTAAGGTCTAATAAAATGATCTAATCAAAATACTAATTAGATTTGATCAAGTAAAACAAACTAGTTTCATGTAAGATGGTACGGAAAAAAACTAAGCAAAATAATTTTATTATGATTTTTTTTTACATAATCTTATTATGATTTTATTTCAAGATCAAGTAATCTCTAGAATAATAATTTAATGATAAATATATATTATATTATATTATATTATATTAACTTAATGATAGTTGAGGTAAATCTTGAGGTAGTTAAACGTCAAAGTTCAAGAAGTTTCTTAGTCAATTGGTACTAACCTAATATTTATGATGAAGTATGATTTTACATAGTAAAAAAATTTAATTATTTTAATAATTAATTATTATATAATTTTTTTATTATAATTGATTATAATATAATTAATTTTATATTTAAATATATTAAAAAAAAATAATTTTAAATTAAATTATTTTATTTAGATGATATAAAAAAATTATTTTATGTATTAAATTATAAAAATAAATATAAAATAATTAAAATATTTATTTAATTGATTAAAAAATTATTTAATTGATGATAAAATGACATTTACTTATTATGTTTGAATGATAAGTAATGAAGAGAATGGAAAGAAAATAAGAGGAAAGGAAATAACTTTTATTATTTGAGAGTTTTAAAATAAATAAGAATAGAACGGAACACATGAGGAATTATTTCTCTTTCTTTCCCTCAAATGTCTAACTTTTGTTCCTCCCAAAATTAAGATAAAATTGGAAGAATACACGAATAATGAAATTTCGTTTGGTTCTATTAATGAAAATTATAAATAAAGAGAATAATAATTATGTTCAATTCCTTTCTTTTTTTGTCCATCCCACTTATTTTATTTTGTTTCATTAATAATAAAAAATTCAAACATAAGATATATTTTAAAATATAAAAATAATTTATAATTTAAAATTATAAACTAAAATTTTAATATTATAATTTTTTTTAAAAATACATTAAATTTCATATAAAAATTAAAAATAAATTTACTAAACATACATAATTATTATTATAACAATTTTTTTTTATCAAATAACATATGTTAAAAGGTGAGAATAATCTTTTCCCAATACACCTCAAGTTAAAAAAAGGTTTTTTAAAAATTTATATGGAACGGAAGTTATGTGAAATTTTTAGTCCTGACTCCTAACACTTAAAGTCTTAAAACAATGAACGGTTTTTTTTTTTAAAAACAAACAGAAAAAATTGAACGGCTTAGATGTGATCCGAGTAAAGGTATCACACGATTGTAGCGTTGCGAAACATGTCTTAGTATATAAAAGCTGTGTATTGCAAAAGCTGATTCTATCAAACCCAGCTGCTTCCAGAAGAGTCCCCAAACTCCTTTCAACTTGTCACAACAGTGACAGCACCTGATCCTGCGTTGCGTACTCCACCTCGCTTCTCGGTATACGATACGCCCTTTATATCTCTTATCTTCCCTTGCCTAAATCCCAATGATTTTTATTCTTGGACTTCTTAACTATTTGTTTCTTCTGTTGTTGAAACTCTCAAATGTACTGCTGCCACTTTTCCTTTCTTTGATTTTTAATTTAATTTACACATCTTGCCATGATTCCCGTTAGGTTTTTTTTTTTTTACTCTTTTCATCGTGACACTTTTAATTTATTACTCTAACAAATCATTCGTGCATAGCATGGATCGAGTTTTTCCATCGATTTATACTACATTAGGCCGATTCTCTTCTGGGGCGAACATATGACCAAGTTCAAGCAATTCGTTCGTTGTTATAAATTCTTGCTTCATTTAATTTCAATTTCCCTGTTTAAGACGGCTTCATTTGATTATTTTCAATAATATAGATGCCTGTCTCACATGCATTGGTGGTTTTGAAGATCTTAATTTCATATTCAACAGTCACGCGATTTATCCTAAGAAGGAAAAAGAAAATGAACTCATTACTTGGTGAAAGAGAATACACCGGATTTATCCTATTCCTCTTCGGTTATAAACTCTAATATATTATTTAATGTGTATTATTATGTTTGATATTTTTTTAATCAAAAGAAAAATTATATCATAATATGGTATGTTGTATATTGACAGCCATGTACAATGAAAAATCTATGACCTTTCTGTAAAATTAAATTCTCTTGTTTAATTAGCATTAGCTGCACAGTTATGTCAAATTATGTTTATTTTAGCAATTATTGAGATAAATCAGTTGGGTATTGTAGGTAGCGAATGGGAAATATTGTGCCTTTTTTTGTAATGGAAAATGCGTAACTGTATAATTTCAACTGTGCTTCAGGAAAAAATGAGTAGCCGGTCAAGTCGCACAATTTATGTTGGCAATCTTCCTGGTGATATTCGCTTCAGAGAAGTAGAGGATCTTTTCTACAAGGTTCTTATATTTATATGTACTATAAAATAAAGACTTGGGTTATCCTCATTATATGTTTTACTTAATACATTTCTAGCTAAAATACTGGTTCTTTGCAACATTGGATATTTGTTTGGTTGGAAAATTATATTCTTTCTATGGTTTCTTAAACATTTAATGTCACTTTCTTGATGAATATTGTATTAGGTTAGTTTAGCATTTGGACATGTTATGGTTTGATTAGCTGAACATGCTTTAGAAAAATTGATGGCATCAAAAGGCAGTAGATAATCCTTATTAGTCTCTATTAAATTGTATTTTCCCCCTTCCTTTTCTTTCCTGATAATATATAAGATTTCTTTTGAAACATGGTTGTAGATTAGTAGATCTGAATTTATATTGCATCTGTTCACTAATTGCTTTTTTCACTGTCTGATCACAGTATGGTCCCATCGTTGACATTGATTTGAAGATTCCGCCAAGACCACCAGGTTATGCTTTTGTGGAGGTATGTCCAGATTTCATGATGCAAGGATGTAAAGGGGCATTTCTCTCGTGTTTTTCTGGTCCCTTGTTCTGTCTTATGTATATTGAATGTTATATATTGCAGTTTGAGGATGCTCGTGATGCTGAAGATGCAATTCGTTATCGAGATGGTTACAAGTTTGACGGTTTTCGATTACGAGTTCGTACATTTTCCCTTTCTTCCTTTTTGTTTTTCTGGTTTATGGGGCACTACTAGACTAACCAATGTTATTGTGAACTTTTGGTCACTCTTTGTTACTATAGGTTGAATTTGCACATGGTGGGCGGGGATATTCATCATCAGTAGACCGTTACAGTAGTTATAGTGGTAGTGGTGGTAGCCATGGAGTTTCCAGGCATTCTGACTATCGAGGTATGTATTATTTCTTAAGACAAGTTTTGTAGTTTCTAGCTTTATATAGTAGTTTGGACTAATTCTTCACTTTGTTTTATTTGCTTGTTGAAACCGAAAAGAAATAATGTTTTTCTTGACCCTATTTTGTTCTTTTTGTAGTTCTGGTCACTGGATTACCTCATTCGGCTTCTTGGCAAGACTTGAAAGTATGAATGGTTCATTCTTCTTGTGATCATTTGACATATGCCACATTTTTTGCATGACAAGGGATTAATGGCGTTTTATGTTGAATTCATTGTATTGGTTCAAACTTATGTGAAATATTTGCTGATTAGTGTTCAATGATTAGGATCACATGCGTAAAGCTGGTGATGTATGTTTCTCTCAAGTCTTCCGTGAACGTGGTGGTAAGTGGCATAAGATCTAATTTGGATTTTTATTTTGTTTGCAAAATTGATTAGTAAGAATCAGGATATTTTCTTACAAAAATACAGGGCCAGTTCGAGCAAGAATATTAAGATCTCGCATCACAGGGACTAGGGTAACATATGTAAGAATACTTTTAATAATTAATATATTGGGTTTGTCAATAAGTTGTTGGGATTGATGTGTGGATGGGCTCTACTATGGGCTAAATAGTCATAACTCATAAGAATCAATTAATCCAGACTAAAGTGCTTATTATGAGGGTTCTATTTTCTGGTAATTTCAAATGGCGGTATTGATATAGGTGCATGACTTATTCTAGGAGACTGTAAGTTTAGGAACAATGCTAATGTCAGTTGTCTTTGCATTTTATCTCCCTTTAATTTCATACATTAGGCTCTAATGTGTGTTTTATCTTAAAATTTTCACAACATCATTCTTTAACTTTGCTACAATTTCTACGTAGGCATGACTGGGATAGTGGATTATACGAATTATGATGATATGAAATATGCTGTAAGTCTCCAAAACCTGTACCATAATAGTTATTGGTTTCATCTTTTACTTCCCTGCCCCCCTTGAGCTGGATTTATGTTGACTGTCATCTTTTTAACTAGTACTGTAGTTCTGCTTCAATACTCTTTGCATCATCTTCTTACAGATTAGAAAACTTGATGACTCAGAATTCCGAAATGCCTTTTCTCGGGCATACATCCGGGTGTGTGAAGATTTGTCTTGGTTATATTCTGCTTTCTGTTTATATTGTTGCTTTTCATTCACAAATCACTCTGGTTGATCCAGGTGAGGGAATATGATCGACGGAGTTATTCTAGGAGTCCCAGTGGTGATTCAAGGAGGAGCTATTCTAGAAGCCCTAGCCACAGTCCATATATGTCACAAAGTCGAAGCCGCAGTCGAAGTCATAGCTATGGTGGCAGGAGCAGAAGGTTCACTTTGGTTGAATTGGTGATTATGATTGGCTATGTGCAGTGTTGTCAAAAGCGGCTGATGTGGCCGCCTAGGCACTGAGGCGGGGTGGAAAACAGCCTCGCCTCCTCAGATAGCCTGAGGCGAAGCGGGTTTAATGATGCGGCCTTGATGCGGCCGCATCATGCATTTTCAGCCAACTTAATAACCTTCACTTAAAATGCTCAATAGCCAATGGGTATCTAATCGAAAGGGGTATTTCAGTCTACTAACACCATCTGAACTTAATATTACCTAGCAATCCAAGAAAAACGCTAAAAACAGGATCTGAATTTACCTACTATGTGTGACTTACAGTCTAGAAGCTGAAGCTTCCTCTATCCTCGGAATCCATGCTCTTATTCACAGCCTCATAACTATATATTATGGACTGAATCTACCCATTTTCCGACTTTATCTCCCTTTATTCTTGTCATTTGAGTGTCACTTGGCCTCTTGACTTGCACTTGGTTGGGTGTTCACTTACATTATTATGTTTCTAGCATAATCAATATGGATTGCATTATGTTTTTAAAGTATTGTCATGACTTAATTTGCATTCAAATCTTAATTTGGTTATGATTTGTTGATATATGAATAA
Source organism: Ormosia semicastrata (assembly GCA_029884595.1). Lineage (NCBI taxonomy): Eukaryota > Viridiplantae > Streptophyta > Magnoliopsida > Fabales > Fabaceae > Ormosia > Ormosia semicastrata. Next base: position 8,111,012 of record JAQQTO010000054.1, on the reverse strand, counting down.
TTTGAGTTTTTTTTTAAATATCCGCATCACTTCAATGATGCGGCTGCATTGCCTTGCCGCATCAAAGTGATGCGGTTTTGGGGGTGGCCGCCTCAACCCGCTTTTCGCCTTGTGACAACACTGGGTATATGTTTTTGGTAATTTTGAAAAATTGACTGAAGTGTTTATATTTTGCAGTTTGTCTCCCAAAGCTAAACGCTCCCGGCGGTCTGTATCTCTTTCAAGGTCAGTTTCTACTTAGTTTTGATAGTTGATATGTTTGTAGTTTTTTCTATGAGAAAAAAATTAACTTTTATTAAAGAGAATAGAGCAAAAAATACAACTAGGGTGAGGATAAGATATCCCTCAAAATAGAAAAAACTAGATACAAAAAAAACATATGAAGACTCAAATGTCATTCTGTCTGCATGTCAATAAGAGCAATCCCCTTGAAACAACCATGTGCCGAGCAGTGAACACCAAAGAGGAGCGTAAACATAATCCTACCCTTAAAATTCCTTGGTGCCAAACTTTTTGCTTTTCCTGTCTTGCTTTTTTGTGTTAAAGTTGATGATCACTCCCTTGGGGCAGATCTAAATAATTAGAGGGAGGGATAAGGAGACCATTATGCATACTCTGGTTGTCGTCACCACCACAAATAATAAATTTGGTTTTAGTTAATTCTGTGATATTAATGATTTCTTATGGATGCCCGTAGTTTTGCCCAAAATTTTGTATTCTGATTTGTCTATCTGAGTTTTGGTTAGTTGAGATCTTATTTCATTATTTATAATTGTATGGTATTTTGAGCCATGCTTTAGTGTATTTGCTCATGTAAATAAATCAACTTGCCCCAAATTTTTGGCCCAGCCAGGAATGTCTGCTTGCTCTGGTTTTCTTGTATCTATCTGGTGGTATTCAGCCTTGTCTCTATCTTTTCAGTATTTTTTTTCAACTATGTTGGATAGGCAGAGTGGCGCTTGACCTTTGAGATTAATAAGGGAGAGATGAAAACTTAGTTTGTTAATTATACAAGCAAAATTTTTTATTTCATATGGTCTGCAAATTCTCATTTTGGTTGTAGTATTAGGTGATCAATTTCTTACCCTAGAATAGCATGGTGATTTCCTAGCCACCTTGGATGATGGAAAATTTATTGAGGTGAGCTGGCAACTATGAAAACAGCCATTTCAAGTCTAGGTATCTTACCTTTTTTTTTTTTTGTGCTTCATCTATGTGTCTGCATTTTTGGAAGCTTCTTTCTGATTTTCAGGCTTGTATATAGATGACTTCCATGCGATTGCTCATTTCCTTCCATATTTATCCTTTCACATTTATCATGATTCCATAGGATTTCTGTCAGTCAAGTTTTCAACCATGTTACTTCTAGACTGGAATGCCAACCCTCAGAAGCATCTTCTGGTGTTATAAGGATATAATATCATCCCCTTATTTTGCATTTCAAGAAAGGCCTTAAATTTTCATTTCCTATGATATTCTCTGATCCATATGGTATTGCATTCAGTTTCCAATGTGGATGGGTTGTGCTTCTACTTTTTTCTTCTCTAGAATATTATGACACTCCTAGTATTGTCTTACATTGAATGCCCTTCTATTTTTTACTTTTTGTGCAAGTTGGTGGAGACATCTCTTTTCCTTATAATTTTCAATTAATTATCTGAAAGTAAACATTTTATTATGCCATCCACAGTATTCTTCTCGTAGAACCTAATGACTATGGATTTGTCAGCACAATTCTTCATATGTGGAAAGGTGGAGGGGGGCATTGATAAAGTGGTTCATTGGGTTGGCCGCTAACTATACAATGTTCATTAGGGTTGACTTGTTTGTTTTCTAGATGTGGCTTTTTGCGGCGACCTGGGGACTGCATGTTAGGATCTTGATGGCATGTGGTGCTCAAACGCCTGCAACTTTGTGGTCTGAGGTAATACTGTTTTATTGATGAGCACCTGTGGAACACCTTAATGCTGTGACAATTGATAATAGTAATGATATATTGATGTAAGGCATGATCTGCCATTGTTTTAGACTGGATGACTGTAGATGGATGAGTTGCAATCTAAAAGCTGGATCACTGTGAACTAAGTGCTATTGGCACCAACAATTGCAAATCAGCAGTGTTAATCCAGAAAACTACTTCAACATAACCTGTGCTCTTAAGTTTTGGTTAGGATTTCTCTTATTGCCATATTGGCTTATTGGTTACATCTTCCCTTTAATTGGTCCAAGATATCATGGACTGCCAGTGATAGATTGTTTAGCAATTGTTGAGACTATAAGCGTGTGATACTGTGATCATGTGCTTTTCCGCTTGGATGCTGGGCAAGACTTTTGGTAGACTAATTTCGTCCTTTTGGTTATGATAACTTTGTTGTGGAATATTGGACTTGTGGATCAAACTATTTCATGGATTATTGTGGATACTGGACTGAGTCCTTCATTAAAAAATTTTGCAGATCCTTGTCAAGATCCAGATCTCTAAATTCATCTGTAAGTGTTATCTAACTTGCGTTACCTTAGATTATCTAAAAAGGGGAGGAATGGAGTGAAAATGTACAATCTTACTAAATTTCTCGAGTCTTTACATTTGCATGACCTTATTATATCACTTCTGCCAAGCAATAACCATGGAGAACTCAAATCTGATGAATAGTTTATCTGTAATATGATATTATGGCTTTGTCTGTGTATTGTGCAGCCTCCACCTCCCAAGAGTCGGAGTCCTAGCCGAAGTCCAAGAATCTTGTCACAATCTCGTTTGCCTTCGGTATGTCTGTTGTTTATTGTCCCTGAACTCCCAATTATTCATATAGTTGATTACAAATTCCACATTCCTACTTTTTTAGAAAATTCTTGAAGGTTCTGATGTTGCATCCTGATTGATAGGTGAGATCTGAACGGAGCCGATCTGTTAATTCTGGAGCGGTCTATTGAGCACGCATTTTCTGTGATGCTTTTTTAATTTGATAGGTGGGCATTAGGACGCCTAATATTCTTATGTAGCCCCATCTGGTTTTATATTTAATTTTAAATTTCGTTGGGATTCCTGTAGTGCATTTAAAGTGGATGGTCGGAAGCAGAGCTGAATTGATCTGTACTATCAACTTTCTAGATGCTGGGTACTTGTTTTTAACGCATGATTCGGCTATGTTACATTTTGCCCTGGAATGGACGTTTATTTACTCGTTTAGTAGTTTTACCAACCTTTTGAGGTCCTGTGATACTGAATGGGCTAGTTATTGCCATTGAGTTGCGTTATTTGCAATGTAATATTGGCTCACGACCCGCACCTTTGCCCATATAATTCGGTTCATTCGGTTGTCATATTTTCTATTTTCTTGAAGTTGGATAAAGACGTCTTATTGCTTTGCCTTGCTTCTAGGTGTTTTCTTAATTGTGCACCAGATATGACGATTTGTTGATTTGTGCAGATGCTTACAAGCATTTAAGGCTACATATGGTGCGTTGTATAAGAAGAATGTTGTATAAGAAGAATCTGGTATAAGTTAATGCTATTAAGTTTTATTAAATGTTTGGTATACTTGATAATATAATGAAATCAAGTTAAACATTTTTATCTTATTATAATTTGATAATAATATCATCTTTTTCACTTTATGATAAGATTTAATAGGATATTTCTTTTCACTTTATCCTTTAACTTTATTCCTCATATGAGTAGTCATCCTTTGTGAGTTTCCTTGTCATTTAATAGGATATTTCTTTTCACTTTATTTTTCAACTTTATTCCTCATATGAGGGGTTATCCTTTGTGAGTTTTCTTGTCATGTACAACGTCGACTTCTGCACAGAAATCTCGTTGTGCTCTCTTACAACCATCACATCTCAACCTGTATTCCTTTACTCCATCGTGTTGCCTTGTTGTGCATGACCCAAACTGTCGTCTAGTTGTTTGCACTGCTCCAACGAACCCAACCACTAATACTCAGAAGTCACTCCAGATCTTTTGTCTCTACCACAGCCTCCACCACATCGTCCCTCACCACCATTGGAGTCGTCGTGTGACCCAACACCAGAATTGTTTCAACTTTCGTCTAGCCACGCATCACCGTGAGCCACCCTTGTCCTTGATGTCGGCACGACAGCTCACCAGTCTCGTCCTACCGTTGTGGGTTGTGAATCCTTTTTCATTTTCATCTCTGTTTGAGAAAGACGTTTTCCCTTCTCTGATTTTGATTTTGAACACAGGAACTTTTATGGATCGCTATTTTGGCTGGTCGAGTCATCCGTTGCGGGGGTTCAATTCAATTCCAAGCGGCTGTGCGCGTGGTGGTGGAGAGTTTGAGATGTGATGAATGGGTGGTTGTTGTTACAGTGTTATTGATTCGTGTTTGAATTAGGGGAGGCTGCATGTGATTTTGGGTGAGAAGCCGCAGGGTATGGTGAGGAAAGTGAATGATAGTATAGTCAGAGTAGATAGTTACATATACTATCAAGTTGTTTATACTATATATACCAAATGTTTAATAGTATAAGAGCTTATTAGCTTGTTCATATTATCAGACCTTATTCTATTACCTTATACTATCATGTCTTATACTATTAGGTACACCAAACATAACCTAAGAGTATTTTTAGAGTGTGTTTGTGTTTAATTTGTAAAAAAAAAATAGTTTTATTAAAAAAATCACTTTTCAAGCATGTACAATCATTTAGATAAGATTTTGAAAAAATAAGAATTAAAAAAAATCTAGTTTTTTATTTTTAATCAGAAGCTACAAAAAATAGCTTTTTTTTTTTAAAAAAATTACCTTTAGAAGAAATGTAATATAAAAGAAAAAGAAAGTGAAAATGTTTTTTATAATCGTATTTAAATGTAAAATAATTTTTACTATTCATAGAAATCTCTAAAAAAAATTAATTTTTTTGGGTACTATTTTAAAGTTACTCAAAGCTTATGAATCTCACCCTTAGGTACACAGTTTTATAGAAAAAACAACTATAATTGTGACATGGAAAATGCTAAATCTGACGAAATCGTTTTCGTAGAACGACTCACGAAGATAAAATTGTGGAGCAGTGCTACTTGCGTTTAATAAGACTATCCAACCATGTATCCATATGAGGCAATTGAGTTCATTTTTCTCTCCATTTTTATTGGCTCATGCAATTCGTAAAGGCCATTCGTGAAATTATTCACACGATATATCACTGCTCTTTTGACATTGATAATTCTCTATTTTAATATTTTTTTCTGTTGTTTTAAAAAATTAAAAATGTATTTTTTAACTTTATTGTTGTCTTTTACTATTTCTACTAAGTGGAATAAGAGAGAATATAAATAGAGGAAAATAATAATTTAATCAAATATAATTAAATTTTTTAAATTTGAGAGTATTTAATATTTTCTAATTTATATATAAAAACTTTAATGACAAATATTGAAAAATGGAAGATGTTACATAACAAAATTAATTATTTCTTATGTAACCCTAAGCTATGATAATCTTCACGTAGATGTATTTCCAAAACCCGACACGAGAAAATAAGCGAATTACGTTGAACATAAGGGAGATTAGGTATGCCTCTTCAATCAAAATAAAAAAGAAGGGTTTATTAAATCCGACATTTAAAGAAAATGCTGTTTCAAGTGTCGTAAAATATTAAATGATGCCTTAGATTTTATTTTTCATTTTTTTGGAACATGAATTAATTTAAAAAAAATTCGGTCAGCACAATCAGTTTATACCATAACACACTCAAAAAAGTAAAATGTCTTGCATCAAATATGTCATGCATACAAGAAAATCTAATCACCATCTCTTTGCAAGTTTTAATATCAAAATAAGATATTTCATTCTTTTTAATTATTCTGAAATATCAATATAAGAATTAAAATTGTAAAATGATAGGATGAAAAGATCAAATTAAAAGAAAAAAAACTAAAAAGTGGGGAGGGGGAATTCAAGAAGCATATACAAAAATAAAAGGTGGATTTTCACGAGTTAGGCATAATATTTTAATAACATCTATTAGAGCCTAGCACCCAAAAAAAGATATTGTTTTTGGTTTTTGATAATTTTAAGTTGGAGTAGTAATTAGGTTAAATCCTAAAAAAAAAAGATAATGTTTACATACTATTTACTTCCCAATTACCAAATGTCATAAAAAGATCAAATGGTGTTTTGGTACCATCAATGGAAAATTAACAAATTTTGGTCGTGACAAAAAGAAAATGGCAAATTAACAAATTTTGTTCAGTATAGCCATAATTGTGTCATCTGGACCAAAGACACACTCAAAATATCAAGTCATTTGATCAATAGTCCGATTGCGAGTCAAATGGTCAAATCAAAATATTCAGATAAAGAAAAAAATATTCTTTTAAAAAATTATATAAAAAATTACTTGATATAAAAAATATTATATTAAAAAATACTAAAAAAAACACTATATGAAAAATACTTTTAAACAAGTGGTGATATATAATAACCTATTAGTTTGATAATAATATAAATTAAGAAATTAAAAATAATATTAAATAAGAGCATATAGTCTACTTGTAAAAATACACATAATGACAAGGACTTTTAAGTACAATATTTAAATATTAAAAGTTATATTTTTTTAAGTTTAAATTGTAAAATAAAAAAATTTGGGTCAACCTGTAGGGTAGGTCACCAGGTTGCCCGGACTTGACCGAGTCGATGGGAAAAAATAGTCCAATTAGTTGATTGAACCGACCTAGCTTGGAACCCGAGTCACGGGTTTTTCGGGCAAACTACTTGATTCGGTACGGTCTATACAACTATGAATATAACTAGTTTATATTTTAATACACAAAAATATTTGTATTAAATATTTCATACATGGTAAGAAAATCTAATGATTATAAAGATACATATAAATTATATTTTCTCATGTGTCAATATTTTTAAAATTATTTTATTTTATCCTTTTCAATACTACTAGTAGGTGATTAAGTCTATTGATTTTAGGTTTAAATATATTTTCATTCTTGAAAATATAATATATTTTTATTTAGGTCCCTATTAATTTTTTTTGGTTTTGGTCCAAATTTTCTAAATATTTTTTATTTTAGTCCATAATGTTAATAAGTTCCATTAAGTGCTTATGTATCAAACAGATGTTTCACTCACTTATGTCATATGTTAGTGGTTTCATTTGTTACATAAACACTTTACAAATACTTACTAACAATAGAGATTAAAACAAAAAACATTTGAAAAATTTAAACTAAAATAAATAAAAATAATAATAAGAACCTAAACTAAAAAGTACTATATTTTGAAGGAACAAAAATATATTTAAGCCTTGATTTTATTTTCTAAAAAATTATCTATTAAGGCTAACTCGCTAGAAATATGAACATAATTAGTTTCATAAGAAATAAATTTTAAGATAATACCATTTTTTCAAAATAATTTCTTTCATTAAAGAAACAGTTTTTTTTTTTCTTTTGAGAGGAAGAACCAGTTTCTTTTTTATTACTACACTCCAACAATTACTACAGTTTCTTAAGTAATCCACTCTTAAAAAATACTAGTTTCATTTAAACTGAATAACCGGATTTTATAATTAATAATACAAATATATTATTTTATTCAAATAATAATAACCATTTTATCTATTGGTTATTTAATTATATTTTATAACGATATATAATCACTTGACTAAAGATTATTTTGTTAAACCAGCCTAGTTGACTAGCTCTCAAGCGAGTTCCAAACCCTGGGCCCGTTCTTGCACAACGGTCAATAATCACATTTGCCACCGAGTAGTGGTAAGATTAAGCGTATTCTCAATACAAAGCATTTGCATGAGCGTCGATATCAAACATAAATAGTTCACCCACTACAAATCCAACCACAGCTGCTCTCATCCACTTGATTTATCACTTCAGATAACAAAGCCCCAGTATTTCTTCAAAACCTGATTTTCCCAACTAGATACCATCTTATTTTATGCCCTCCAAGGCAAAGAAACTAGAGGAAGCCAATGTCCATCACACTGCCAAATGGCTGCCAGAAAGATCAATTCCAGAGCCAGCCAGAGTATACAGTCTGCCATAACATGCCAGCCAGACCAAAGCATTATATAACATTTCTCAAGCATACATAAATTTTGATTTTCCATAGTAATGGTAGTTTGCTTCACAGGGAACAGTACATAAAACAAGTATATCACCGATTTTGTGAAGGCATTCTTTCTGAACCGTGCCTTAATCGAAAGCTGCTGGACCTGATACTTGGGTCTGATCCGCTGGCTGCCTGGTGGTATGCTCTCCAACTTGATTCTCTATCAATATGGTTCAATGACAATGAAGGCAAGTGGTCTCTTTCCCAAGCATGGAAGCGACTTGGCAGATGGGTTTCTTCTTGAAAATTGCGTCCTGATGAACCAGATGGGATAAAAAAGAAGCCACCACCTTGGTCTGGTGATGAGGCCACTGGTGCCAATTGAGCTGAACCACTATGACTGCTGTATCTTCGAGTGCCAGAAGCAATAGGTGTCCGCATTGTGGTAGAATTAGGAGGTTGCTGAGGTTGATAGTAGGCTTGAAGAGCCTGGACTCTATCACGGGCCCGAGCATTGCTGCCTGGATAAGGAGGGATCATTGAAGATGCAACAGAGCTCCCAGCTCTAGCAGCAGAACTGCAGAATTACATGCATCAAGTGTCAAACTCATGACCTTAGCAAATTTCCACTAGCCAAGAAAAGATGCCTAGTTCCATAAGTTTTTTTAATCTATTAGTTGTGTTTAACAAAAATTCATTATGTATTTGACACCATAAGACAGAATATGAGCATATAATATGATTTGGCTAGCATCAAGTCACATTTGAGCAATATACTAACTTCTGCAAACACAAAAGCATCTTAGCAGCAAGGTACACGAACTCTAAAGAGGTACCTGTGACCAACAAGGAAGGGATGCATAAAAGATCCTGATCTTGGGACCTCCGAACCACCTCTGGCTGGCCTTTGACTACCAGGTGATACTGAGGGCTGATCAGCAGCACCTAGACGGCTGCTGGCTGAAGAGAAATGAGAGGAATGGTGTTCCCAACTGTGATAATGAAGATCCACGGCAGGAAATGTGTAGGAGGTTGGCATGTCACTAGGTACAGGTGGACCATTCCAGTGGTTGAAGTTAGAAGCTTCTGAAACAGTTCCACCAGAGTTGGAGGTAGAGGGATGTATTGGTCCAAAGTAAGTAATATATGGGCAAGGATGACTAACAGACGATACAGCTGTATGCTCGGCAAATATAGCCTGTTGTCCCAGTATCTCATGATCTGCATCTCAACATTCCAGTCAAGATAATATTATTCAGTCAAATGCAAGTTGATGAAAAGGAGGCTGATATGCAGGAAAAAGGATCTTACATGCAGTTGATGAAAATTCCCCTTCCCTGAAAAAAAAAAAAAACCATAGTATCAGTTACCATTTCCTTAAAAAGTATTTGTTTTTTCCTTCCGTTTTTTTTTGGGGGGGGGGGGGTGGTTGTGAGGGAAACATGTATTACCAAAGCCAGATTTAATAATTTCAAAGCCAGTATGTATAACACTGCCAAACACAATTATCAGCAAAAATCTGCTAACCCAAACCTCCATCATAATAGTAATATACTAATACAGCCACAACCCATCTTCCATTTCAATATGTCCAACGGAGACCATGATTTTGCCCGACATATATAACAGTTACAGAACTGGATCAGTTTTGAAATCCAACATAACATTCCAAACAAATCATATGTTGGAAATCGATAGCGATAGCTAAATGCAGGGGATATATAATCAAAACCAGCACCATTTATACATAGCACTTAGACTATATATATTATTTTACCAATTAAAATCAGATATTTCATTAGAAGGAAAGGAGAATTACAAGCAAGGAGGATAAGATATATCCTTCAACATTTTTTTTTGGTACATAGGATTGTCAAACCTAAGACCTCTATCTAAACCCACAGCCATGCCAACCACCTGTGTTAAAAGCCCAGGTGGGTATCCTCCTTAAACATTGCATCAAAAGAAAAAAAATATCAACGTCAAAATTAATACAAAAGAGCTCTTCATTCTCTGCTATATATATATATATTGTTTTTTTAATAGAACATTCTCTGCTATATAGTTGCAAAAAAAATGCCTTCAAAGAATCAGTGTGCAGAACACCAAAGAGAGGCACTAAAAACTATCCTATCTTATGACGATTGTAAAGATTAATTTACCCCTTAGCAACCTAAGCATTCCACTCCTACCAAAGAATAACAGCATGAATTGCACACTAAAGCGCATGGATCAAATACACAAGCCTTCTGTGAGAACTGGTACTGTATTGAGAAAGAAACAATGTACTGAATAGTTCTTTATTGAAGTGTATCTCAATTAGAAATAGAAAATACCCAATTGAGGAAGAATGAATTACAAGAATACAGGACTTTGAGAGCCTGTCCTCTCCCTACAGAATTCCAACTGACTAACCGAATGTCTTTTCCTCTCTTTTTCCTATTATTAATAGCTAATCAGTCATGGCAAGTAACAGATAGCCTAACTGTCATGTAGTCTATTGGGCCTTGGCCCATTACTCTTTTTATTTTTTCTTACATACACTTTCCTAATCCGGGGACTGTTCCTAACAATACTCCCCCCCCCCAAAGTTTCACCTTGTCCTCAAGGTGAAAGTGAAGGAACTGCTGCTGGATGACATCAAAAGATTCCCATGTGGCTTCAAATTCAGGGAGGTCCTTCCATTTGATGAGGACTTCAGCATTTCCTGTTGGACTGTCGTGGCTTGATAGCACTTCAGCTGGTTCAACTTGCATTTCTAAGTTCTCAGAGAGCATTGGGGGTAGTGGTTGGGGTGTGTCTGTAGGTCCAACGGCTTTCTTAAGGAGAGAGACGTGAAAAACTGGATGGATTCGACTATCCTCTGGTAGTTGCAGCTGGTAAGCCACCTGTCCAATCTTCTTGACCACTTTATAGGGCCCATAAAACCTTGGGCTTAGTTTTTCATTCCTCTTTTTTCTAACAAGAATAATAGGGCTAGAGTATGGGCTCACACTAGGTCTTATACCCGAAGGCAACATGTCATCTACTAATTTCTCTATTTCAGTTTTCTGGTAATGGGGATACCTGTAGGGCCTCAAATTTGGAATTTCAGCTCCTTCCTTCAATACAATAGCATGGTCTTGCCTCCTAGGGGGTGGTAGGCCTTGAGGTTCTGAGAACACCTATTCAAATCCTGCTAAAACATCCTGAATGCTCATTGGATTGCTGTTCCCGACATCGGGTTCTTTCACTAACTCCTTGCATTCTAAGTAAAACCCTTGGCCTTCATCATATAGGGCTTTAACCACTACTTTAAAAGAAGCTGCAGTTCGGGATAGGGCTGGTTCTCCCTTTAGCACTAAAATTCCTCCATTGTTGGGCACCTTCAATGTAAGATCCCTGAAATTGGCTCTAATCTCTCCCAATCCGGCTAGCCACTCCATTCCCAACACTACATCCGCTCCTCCTGGATCGAAAATGAAGAAGTCTTGCTGAATTTTCAGCCCTTGAATCTGCAACAATAATTGGCCACAAACCCCTGTTCCTTTGATCTTTCTGCCATCTCCAACCTCTACTGTGCAGATTGCTGTTTCAGTCACTGGCCACTGTTTCTCCATCACTAAAGAAGAGGAAATAAAATTGTGGGAGGCACCACAATCTACCAACACTACCACCCTTTTTCCCTCAATTTCACCCCACATCTTGATAGAATTCTTGGAAGTTAATCCAGTTATGCTATTCATTGATAGCTGTAATGATTTATGTTCCAATTCCTCCCAATCTTGGGATCCCCCTTCCACCTCTTCATCAGTATCTTCACTCAAAATCAGCACATGTAACTGTTTATTTTTACAAATATGCCCAGGCCCAAACTTTTCATCACACCTATAGCATAATCCCTTTCTTTTTTTTTCTTCTAACTCAACCTCTGTTAGTTTCTTGAATCCCCTTCCCCTAAACGACCCAGTGGTTTTGAGACTATTGGATTCACTTACAGAATGGGTACTTGTGTTACCTGCTGGGCCTTGATACCTTGTTCCCCCTTCCCATGTTACTGTTCTTGATGAAGGATGACTTTGAAATGGACCTCCTCCCTTATTACTCCAAGAAGCCCCTTTATTCAACAGCATGTTCTTCTCATCTATCCTTTGGGCATAGTCCATCATTTCAGGCAGAGTGCCCAATTGATGCAACTTCAATTCAGCCCTAATTACATCTTTCAACCCATTCAAGAAAATTCCCTTCAAGAATTCAGGATCAGTCCCTTTCAGTGGTCCTGCATATAACTCGAATTGCTCTCTAAATTCCTCCACTGATGCTATTTGTTTCAGACCCATCAACACTTCATATGGGTTTTGCATCATGGACGGTTGAAATCTCCTTATTATGGCTGCCCGAAAATCTTCCCAACTAGGAGATGGTGTACAGAACTCCCACCATTGGAACCAAGTCAAGGCTTTCCCTTCCATAGCCACCATCGCAACTTGTATCTTTTCTTGTTCAGTAACTCCCTTCAACCCAAAATACCTCTCAACTCTATTGACCCACCCATACGCATCCTCACCCGCAAACAGGGGAATCTCGAGTTTCCGCCATTTATTACCCTTCCTCTCTGATCGCGATTCATCTCTCTCTCCTATATTGCTTTCTTCTTCATCGCTGGATCCAGAAAATCGTCTATGGTGACCCATTCTTCGGTGGTTGTGATCCAGATTTTCCATCACTTCGTCAAACCTCCTTCGATTCTCTTGCCTATCCTCTTCCATGCTTCGTAAGAGATTCCCAAACCCATGCTCCAACGCGTCCAATCGAGCTTTCATTCTTGTTCTTGTGTGAACCATCAACGAAATTCACCCGAGGATCGAGTGCTTTGATACCAGTTGTGAGAACTGGTACTGTATTGAGAAAGAAACAATGTACTGAATAGTTCTTTATTGAAGTGTATCTCAATTAGGAATAGAAAATACCCAATTGATGAAGAATGAATTACAAGAATACAGGACTTTGAGAGCCTGTCCTCTCCCTACAGAATTCCAACTGAATAACCGAATGTCTTTTCCTCTCTTTTTTCTATTATTAATAGCTAATCAGTTATGGCAAGTAACAGATAGCCTAACTGTCATGTAGTCTATTGGGCCTTGGCCCATTACTCTTTTTATTTTTTCTTACATACACTTTCCTAATCGGGGGACTGTTCCTAACACCTTCATTCTTCCATCTAACACTTCCAAGTTCCAAATGACATATAAATAGCCTAGCAAGTAATTAACAGCAACCAGAGTTTTGTTTGAAAGGGGCTGCACAATGCTTCAAATGGAACAACTAATATGAAATGGTAGTAGATAAATAATTCAAGTTATTCAACATTTCTAAAAGAAATAACTTGCCTCACCCTGCAATTTTCTCCCTGCCCCTCACATAGAGTAGGTAGAAGTGATTACACTATCAGTTCACCTCATACTATATAGCCTATAGGGTGATGGGTAATTGCCCCTGCTAATGTAACAATCACTCCTGAAGTCAGACCTTTTTTTTTTCTTAATTTTTAAAGTACCTAAGTAGGGAAAGGGAAAAGGTGAACTGGTGGATAATTGAACCTCTGACATCAACATCACACCTAAATTCTACTGATGCTACTGCCTTCAAATTCTTAATGCGTTTCTCAAGATATCCATTAGTCTTTCTCATATTTCTCTTATTTCCCAAAAATCTTATTCTAAAATATAATCTGGATTCTAGTCTTCAGATGGTATTAATACCACCATTAGCTTTAACCACATTTGACTTCAATCCAAATTGGGCTCCAAGTTAAACACTTCAAAAGTAGCCTCTTATAATATATAGTTGACCTTTTTATCCCAAAAAAAAAGTGGTTGACCTAAAACCAAATTTGTTTAACAAAAGTCAAATGTGATTAAAGTCTAGGAATTTAAACAGAGATTAGTTAGCATGCATATTCTAGTACGTTAACTAGGCTTACTCGAAAGACGAAGGAAGTCGGGTCAAGTTTCCGAAAGGGCACCAGTGAACTCCAAAGGACTGCAGGAAGCATTTAGAAATCAAAGTTTAGTCAAATTGGTAAGCAGAATATTATCTATCCACATACAAATGAAAAAGAACAAGAGATAATTCCAATTAAAGCAGGTAATGACAACCTTGAAATTCCAACTAATTATACATATAAAATAAAATAAAAAAGGATTTCATCTAGTTTTACGTACTATAACTGGTAATGGAGATAAATAATACACAAGTAGGGATTAGTGGTACACTTGGAAGACTTGAAGATTGGCCTAGGAATGAAGAAGGCAAACGATAAAGGGAGTCAAACTTCAGAGCAAGTCAAAGATTGTGAAATATTATTTTGAGTGGCTAAATGCCCGCAACTTCCAGTTTTTCGCCAATCTAGAAAGTAGTTTTTCTTTTGCTCCTCATGTCTACTTTTCATACAATTTTATGATATAATACTGCTGGAAAAGGCATATAGCTAACCACCCTCCTAAAACAAGAATTTCCAGGTAAAACCTTTTTGATAAAATAGAGCAAACTATGTATTTACAATTTCTTACTCATGCATACATATAAAAAATAAGTACCTAATTTTAAATAAAATTAGTTGACAACTTAAAGTTACCCATAAGAAGGCCAAATGTATAAAGGTTAGGATGATAAGAGATTAATGTCCCTCTAGGGTCATGTCTTTCATCTGTACAGCAGTACTTAATAGCACTGATCAATACAAATGACATGTTTCCGATTCATAGAACTCAGACAGCTCTCTCCTGATATGTGTTATGTGCAGGTCCAGTTCAGAAACAGTAGCCCACCTATTTTGCATTGTAAGGTGGTTACTTTCTTATCAAATAATCTGTTAAAGATTCGTGATGAGCACTGGGTGTGTCTTTTCACCTTAAAGCAGTTTCTTGTGATTTGTTTCAAAGGTTTTAGAAGGAATAAGGAAGCTAAGATTTTATGGCAGTGCAGTCTACGTAGTTCTCTGGTGTATTAAATTGGAGAGAAATGACCATACCTTCAAGGGTATATCTTCACCCTAACATTTGTTAAGGGGTAAGGTCGTGCTTATGGCCCCTCTTTAGTGCTCTTCTCATGGTTGTGCTTCAACAATTTTTCAATTACTGGTATGCAAAGAGATTGGACAGCTCTGTTGCATGGTTTAAGCTACTTTGCTGTTTTCTTACTTTTTCTAGTTAGGAGAATTTGTTATCCTTCCGCCAAATGTGCCTTCTCTCCTTTCTTTCCAACAATATTTTCTTTTTTTATCCAAAAAAAAAAACCTTTTGATATAAAAATGTTATGAGACTAAAGGGTATGTTAGGGGAGAAATCATTTTAAAAATGCATAGGAAAGATAACCAATTTAAATGTCTTGAAGGAAGGGAAAAGTGCTAACATTTAGAGAACTAGAGAAGCATAGGCTTTTTCAACCTCTGAAACAATAACATACTGCTGAAAATAAGTTTACATGCTCCACAATGACAAACAACAAAATAAACAGTCGCTATTTATGTAAGGCTGTTTGCCAAATAAAATAAGACAACACAAAAACATGCTTATGGCATAACAAAAAAAAATGGAAGAAATAATTATAAGGATGTGTGCAGCCGTGCAGTTTCTATTACCATTTCAGAGTAGCTAAGATCATATAGATCCTCATCATGTGTCCAATCATCCATGTTAAATTCTGGATATGATCGGCAACCATTAGCATAAAGCCACTGACCTTTCTCAATCTTCCGACAATTAGGGCATTGCATTGCCCCTTTTATATTGAATGCTGAGCCAATGCAATCTGAATGATATAAAGAAGGTAATAAGAAGCACAACACTATGATGTGATGCCATGTATATGCAGTTATCAGCTTGTTAAGAATTGATTCTAGTAAAACATGAAACCTAGCAATAGTGCCTTAAAACAAGTATAGGCCTGCAATTTTCCGTTTTCCCTTTTCCACATGTCACCACTATATAGCACAGGTTGTTGAGGGTGGGTGGGAATTTGTGTAAAGGTCATAGGTTCAAGTCACAGTGATGAGTGATGACACCTTCAATCAAGTTGAGTGCCATTAAATATGTCTTCCAAAATAGTTAGCTTCTGTCAGTTTTAACAAGAATCATGAGATTCGAGGGACTATTATCTGTAGCCCATAAGAAATCAGTTGCATATGCAGAAATTCATAAAATCAATACCACGGCTATATTTCAATTGCAGGAACACAATATTGAGCCACATAAGAAGAATAAGAGGAAAGATCTACTTTAGTGCTCCTTTTGCCCCTTACAAGATGATAAGAAAATAAAAAAATAACAAAATACAATATACTCTCCCTCTCCCTCCCACTTATATATCACGCTCCAACCCCTCCGACCCAGCCTTGTCCATCAACAAAGGAACTTGTGTCCAGACATTGAATTTACCACAGCTGACTCAATTAGCACCATCAAACTCTTCTAAATAAGCTTACTGGAAATACCACTCCAGCAAAGAGCACAATAATATTCTTAAATCAAATATAAAAGGGGGAGGGGGTTAAATTCAGTAATATTGTTAACACAAGTGTCAGCACATCATCATAAAAGAAGCGTTCCCGAATGCTCTCGTTCGTCAATAGTAAAAATTAAAATTCAGATCTGAATTGTTCAAGTCCAAATCAATTCAATTGGTCTTTGAATTCAAAGTCGAGTCAGATTCAAGTTCTATCTAATGCCATCAAATTGGATACATTGAATTGAAACACGGTGCAATAAATAATCAAATTTCGATTTGGTGTAGTTACCGAGATGAAATTGATGGCCGCATTGAAGCTTGGCCCAGGATCTCTCCCCGTTATCAGCAACAACCTCCAGGCAAATTGAGCAGGACACAGAAGCAAAGGAGTTGGTGTCTCCTCCGTCATCGTCATCGTTTCCAATTCCAAGACCCATTGCAATGCAATTCAAAACCCTAAAATGGCATCACATTCACACAGTACAACAAGGCCAGGCTTTGTGTTCTATATTTGTGTTGTTGTGTGTGTCTCAGTTAGGATTAGGACACACAAGAGAACGCTACGGAGACCAAAAAGTGGACGCCTGTGTATTTGTATTTGTATGCAAGACGAGATAGATGAGATCTAAAATTCTAAAACTGTTTCTTTCTTTTCTTCAGCAGATAGATAGAGAGAGATAGAGAGAGAGAGAAGAAAGAAGAGAGGACCAAGATGGTTTTGATTTGAGATCGGGAATTGGGATTGGTTTAAGATTGGGACGCCACCAAAATCTGTTCTCTCACTTTTTTTTTTCTTTCTCTATCTAAATTCGGACCGTTAGATATTCTAGTTGGACTCGAAAAAATTGTTGTCCAAACAAACCTCATCTACGGCTTAGACTCATTTTTAGTTTCTACTCTGTTTCATTATGGTTGAACCCGTCATTCATGTTCTACATGACTCGCGTTTATTATTTATTATTATTCACTAAATTTATAATCCTAGCGTTACATGAAGAAAGATTTTTTTTTTGTTGATATTTAATTTTTTAGTTTGTTACATGACTACTTTTAAAAGGTATTTATTGGTATTTTAAAATACAATTAAACACATAATTTTTTTATTAAAATTTAAAAATGGCATGTAACTTAAAATCGTGAAAAAAAGATAAAGCATATAAATATCTCAATTTTAATTGAATTCTAAATTTATACAAATACTTTCAATAACATTATTTTACTTTATTTTTATTTCTTATTAAATTTAATTATAAATACATACAATATCTATAAAAAAATATTACAAGTTAATTATAAATATGAATCAAATTCATTATTTATAAATAAAATAATAAAATAACTGATAGAGTTACATCCCCGTGTTCATCAAAATTAAATAATACGATTTGATTGTGAAAACAAAAAGTAAAGATGTACACATCAATGAATGCACATCAAATATACAACCTAAACAAATAGAGTTATATGTCACTTACCTACAGTTTAATAAAAAGATTTTTCTAACACAACTCTCTAATAATAGATTTCTTGATGGTTTTGCATCTAGTGATTGCCTCCGCGAAGTAGGACTATAGTCTTATGCTAAATTAATGAAATCAAAACTGAAGAGGGATCTGGGACTTGCAATAATAGAGGTATAGAAGGGATTTAGTTTGAGACACAATTTTTTTCGTCAAATTGATTCAACGATTATTTTCTTCTTGTGCACCCTAGTCTGTAAACTGAATATCGAATTCACTAAGAAACTGCACCCTACTTAGCTGCTCGATGTCATGCAATCATCTGCTTGATCAATTGTTGCTTGATTTCAAATAGCCACGGGTTAAATTCAAATTTTGTTTTCAGCCTCGTCATTGATCAGCCCATATATACCAAATGGTAACCAATTTCATGACAATCGTCAGCCTGACCAACATGACAAATTTAAAAATAGCAAGCAGATAAAACATCTATCGTTACTTCTAAGGAATTTACGACCAGATTGTTGTTTTAGAAGATGATAATGTCGGCAAGCTATAGGTTACATATGATTCGAGTAAAATTCACACTAGCAAACAAATGTCAAACATCAACGTTGGTTTTCCATTGCCTTGAGTACGTCTCAGATTTATATAAGCTCATGCATAATAATTCAAGCTTGCTTTCTTCTTCGCTTGGACTTGAATGATACCTTCGTTAAAGTCCTCATGGTTCACCTGCGATTGGACAAAAAACAGATGATTATTCCCACATAAGCAGACAGATTTATATTTCAAATTATAACTTGGTTCTAAGCTTTGGTATTGAATTGAACCAGAAAATCACAAAAGCAATTGGCAACATTTTTGGTAATTTCTTAATCGCTCAAACTATCCACGGCCAGCTAAAAAGTAATTATGTCATAAGGCATCTAGGAAGCACAGATACAAATACACCACATGGATAAGACTTAACACCAATACGTGGATATGACAAATTCTAAATATTATAGGACAAGATATGGCTAATATAACATATACAATTAATATAATATTAACATAAAAACACAAATCCTAAATTAAAATAGAGACATCAATGTTTAATAAGTCAGCTTTAGTCAACGAAGACACAATAAAATACTATCATTTATCTAATTATTATGGTATTCCACTTGTATTGGTAAACAAATTCAAAAATTAATTGAAAGATATAATCTAGAAGTATCTAAAAATATCTTAGAAGTATCCATTAGAATAAGTAGCAGATATTGGTATGGCAACCATTTTGAAGTATCGGTACCCCCTAGTAGGGCATTATGTTGGTGTTTAGATTTTAGAATACAAGCAGGCATGTTAACAAAAAAAAAATTCAAATAGAAATTTCAAGCTAGACTGCTAGAGTAATCATGATGTTTTTTAATTAAGCTGTTGCGTATCTGGATAGCAAACCTCAGTTGCATCACGTCGAAGGGCCAACATGCCAGCCTCAACACAGACAGCTTTTAGTTGTGCTCCGTTGAAATCATCTGTGGACCGAGCTAATTCTTCAAAGTTGACATCTGGGTGAACATTCATCTTACGAGAATGGATCTGTAAAATTAACGTGAAAGCAGTAAGTTAATGTTCTGTCAGAAAAAAATGTCAGCAGATAAAGTTTGAAGATACCAAACCTGCAGAATTCGGGCTCTTGCTTCTTCAGTTGGGTGTGGGAACTCTATTTTTCGATCCAATCGACCAGAACGCATAAGGGCAGGATCAAGAATATCTGCACGGTTTGTTGCTGCAATCACCTGCAATTTACAAGAATAAATGAAAATGGCATTTGAATCACCTAAATCATAACTGAACAAAGGTCTAATACATTTGGTGCCAACTTCTAAGTTCTAAATCTAAGTAATCACTATTTGACTTGTTAGTTGTTACACTTCAAAGTATAAATAAAAATAAGTAATGTGACGTGATTAGCCCCCAAAGATGAGTTTTAGTTCTAATATGCTTAACCGAAAGACAGAAAACATCTTTGGAGCTTATTTTTTATCACATCGATCAGAAAAGAGAGACAGACAGATAAGAAGAATAGAAAACAGACCTTAATCCGGTCATCACTGCTAAAACCATCAAGCTGATTGAGCAATTCTAACATTGTCCGCTGTACCTCCCTGTCTCCACTTACTTCACTGCAATCAGCCACCCAATATACATCATAAGGTTGCTGAACCGCTTTAATTGAAACAAGAACAACCACCCCTCTCCCAAACATGAAAAAAACAAGAGCAAATGCAAATGTAGATCTAAAATCTTGCCTGCTCATACCTATCAAAACGCTTTGTTCCAATTGCATCAATTTCATCTATAAATATAATGCATGGAGACTTCTCTTTTGCCAGCTGAAAGGCATCACGGACAAGTTTTGCTCCATCTCCTATGAACATCTGTAAAATTCCAGGTTACATCACTCCTCCAATCCAAACCCAGTGCATAGACGTGAATACAAACATCTAAGAAAGTAGTACAAATGCAATAGAGGAAACAATTCTGACTATTTAGATGGGTTGGAGAGATAGGGAATCATCAGATACTACAACCCAAGCATGCTTGTATCCAGAATATGAAAACGAAATATAAGAATAACTAATCCCCATACAATCAACAAGTTTCATCAACATAGATCAGAAGAAAATTGTTAGCCAAAAAAGATTGGAGAATAATGAAAAACCCGCCCATTAAAAATCATCAAAATTAAAAATACTAAGTATTCGATTATATAGGAAAGAGGGGGGAAAAAAAGGTAACAAATAAGCAGCAATGAAATTATTAGAAATAATAAGAAAGTTAAAGGGGAAAAAATTAGGAAGAATCGTACCTGGACCAGCTGTGGGCCGGCCAACTTCAAAAAAGTGGCATTTGTTTGCGCTGCACAAGCACGGGCCATTAATGTTTTCCCAGTCCCAGGAGGTCCATATAAGAGCACTCCCTTTGGTGGACGAACTCCTAATTTCTGGAACCGCTCCTTGTGGGTCATTGGCAAAACAATGGCTTCAACTAACTCTTGGATCTGTTGGCAAAGACCAAGTTATTGAACTCAGAGACCCTGTTACCTAACTATAAATACAAAAAAAAAAAAAAAGGCGCTTCGATAAATTGCCAGTAATTAAAGCCCACCTGCTTCTCTAATCCACCAATGTCATTGTAGTCCTCCGTTGGCTTTTCATCAACTTCCATGGCCTTAACTCGAGAATCATACTCAGAAGGCAGAGTATCCAAGATTAAGTAACTATATTTGTTAACACCAACCAGATCACCAGGTTTTAACTTGTCAGGGTCAACAAGCCCAACAACAGGAAGAAAGATTGTCTGCAGTCAGAAGAAAACATAGTCAAGTTTACTACTGGAATAAGTTATACTAAGGAGCTTCTCTTCGCCAACTAACTCCAAATCCATTGATGGTTTTTGGGGGAACCCAAAAACAATATTAAAAATAAGAAACAATCTTAACGAAACAGGAACACCAGAAATTGAAATACGGAAACATCAATTGCCCTACAAAAGATATGAAATTATCAGCTTTATTACCTGCCGAGTAGATGTCTTTAGCACAACACATTTTCCCTTCCTTTGGGAGTCAAGATCAATGTTGGCGCCATCTTCTTCAGCTTCATCTTCTGGGTTCATTTCCAATATCTAAAAATAAAAAAATTAAATAACTATACAACAGAAATAACAAAAAAAAAAAAAAGAATAGAAGGCAGAGGGAGTAGGAGGAGTAAAGTAAAACGTTAAAAGACCTCAACAATGTTGCCAACGAGGTAGGGCAACTGCTTATTGAGCTTAATCTTCTCCTGATTCTCTTTGATCTTTTCCTTGTAGGATTCCAATTCCAGATTCGTTCTCTGCAACTCTTCCTTCAACCACAAAAACAACAATTCAACAACTATGAGGAAGGAGGAAGAAGAGTTATAAAATAAAATAGTGAAATCGAATTGGAAAGAGAGATGAGAGGTGAGAGGTCCTTAGTCCTTCCTTACCTTGAGAATGCGAATCTCGTTGTCGAGGAGACGAGAAGCTCTGACGATATCGTCGGTGGTCATAGACGCCAACTGATCATCTTCGAAGCTCGTATCCTCTACCATTCCCGTAGCCATCGATTCAATTACGATGAAATGAACAACCTAATGCTAATGCTAATGCTAATGCCTAACGGGAGATAGATCACAAAAGAGCGAAAAACAACTTGTTGGAGAGGCAAGGTAATCCCAACACAAATGAATGGGAATCGAATGTGGGCCGAATCAGCCTTTCAAAACTGTAATGGGCCATGCCCTTTTAGTTCGACAAATTTCCACGACATCACTCAGGCCCAATAGTGAGCTATACAGATCATTTGCTCTATTCTTTTTACTAATTCAAAAGCCCATGTCAGGGCATTAATAATTAAACCGTTTAAAAAAAAAATAGTGATGGCACTGTGGCCGTGTGAGGAAGGACTAAGGACTAGGACTAAGAAGACAGATAGGGTTTTTTTAGAAGTGACAAAACGGTTCAACCGTTGGGTTAACTCGTCAACTCGCTATTTTTTTATGGATTAGGTTGAATATTTTAACTCATTTTTATTTTTTAACCTACACAACCCGTCCCGCATAACCCACATTGCATGAGGTTATCTTTGGTAAAGAGCAAATGAGCGTATATTTTTAGTTTATCTCTATAAATTATAAATTTTTTATTTTTAAATTTTTACAATTTTTTGTTTTTTGTACTTTTTTTTGTTTAAAATTAGATTTAATGGCCAAATGTAACCCGCTTTTTATTTTTTTTTTCATTTTTTCTTTCAGGCGATCAACCCGTCAATTTATCAAAAAACCAATTGACAAAAGCAGTACCCATCCCCATATTTTAACAAATTATTTTGTTTTCTCAAGGGTAATAATTTATCGTTTAACTTTTTTTTTTTTAAGTAAAAGTAAATAACACCAATAACAACAAATTATTTTGCTAAAAGTGCAGTTGACTTGGAATATTAACATTGAATAAAGCGAAATGGCTCTTCAATCATTGATCAAATTGAACATACAGCAACAGCATGAAACACAGTTGAAAAATAATAGTAATTACACACGGTTTTTAAAATTCAAAGCTTCCAATATATGCCCAATCGGTGCAAAATGCCTGCAACGACAGCCCAGAATAGAATCTCGGCAAAGATAACGTACAGCAGAATGCCTACTCTATTTGAATGCCAAACTTTAATGAACACATGCTTTTGGATCCAATATATCTGTTCACAAAACAAATTAAACATCCATAAGTATGTAGTCAGTTATATGTGCATTGCATTCAAACATAGAAAAGAATAATGAAAAAATTAGAAGAATTATTCGTGAATTTTATAGCACCATAGTAGAGGACATACAGATGAGTTATTGAACAAGAGTTCAGTGATCAAAGCATGTAGAAAATTAGATGAAATGAATATACCAGTGTATTATGAGGGTCATCATAATACCACCCATTAATGAATCCTGCAAAGATTCCCTCAGCTGCCATGACATAGACAAGCATGGCATTCATGCCAATCCATCTCAAAGGCATGAACAATAATTTCAAGCCCCAAATATCAACCTGAAATGACAGAGTACCAATTTTAAATCAACCCAAATGACAAAGGTGAACAATAACCACGGGTAAAAAATAATCCAGAACATAAAAAATCTACAATGATGAAAAGGCCAGTAGCATATCCAGTATTCACCATAGAGAACAAAAAACAAACCATAATATAGAATGCTGAAAAAAGTAATGCCGCAGCTCCAGATGTTACACAAACATAGCTTAGTGTGTACAACTGTTTATTCAGAGGGATGGCTGCAGTACACAGAAGAAAGGAAAGGGGATGAGGGGGCACCATCAGGATAAATGTGAATGGATGTATGGTTACATAGTAAGTTCCAGCCCAACACCGAGTTAAGAGTTCACACCATGAGTAAAGTGAAGAATAACTCCAGAAGTAAGGAGAGCTAAGCCCATGAAAACCCAGTGCTTCAGTCTAGAAGGATGATCCTAAATTCACAAAAGAGAAGAAGTAAGCAGAAGTTAAAGAGATGTCAAGTACTGATTACTTTAAGTCACAGGCTTCACCTGCAAGTGTATGAGTACATGTCCAAAATGCAATCCAATGATCGTGGAGAGAATAGCAGATATTGAGCTGCAGTTGCATATCAATTGCTCAAAGGATCAGCAGAACAAGTTACACAACTGGAGTGCACAACAGGGGGAGGGGGGTATTCATAATCATAGTACAGTCCTTGAAAGGGTCTTAGCATTTCAAAATTGTCTGCAAAAATTATATGGCATGCTCTAACCAAGCTGTTAAACAAAAGAAGAATGAATATGGGAGACAATTTAAAGAACATTTTCAATGATTTGATCACATATAATGATAGCATCTACTTCGAAGCGAAGAAAGCCAATGTAGTTAAGAATTGACTGAAATCTAGAAAATAGAGTCGTTAATAGCATGTTTGGGGTTTCCAAAGCTAAACCAAACATGCACTAAGAGGATATGGAGACCATATACAGACCTTAAAATTCCTTCTGGCTCAAAAGGAGCGTAACACCATGAAGGAGCACTTTTTTTAAAAGGGCCTTCATATGGGGATTTCTCAGTGCATGCCTGCGACACTTGACATAAAAGGCAATAAGTGTTTGAAACTGCCATTAGCCATAAAGGAAGTGTGTCAAATTTATAGTAGAAAAAAGTGTGTGAGAGAAAATGGCTACACACTTCAGATCTCCTCCAAGCTGGACGCTTATACATGTGATTAATTCCAAGCACCTCTCTGTCAATATATCCCACAGCATTACAGGGGGGATCTAGTTTCCCTCTGACACCACAGGTCACCTAAAATTGACAGAGCAAACAAATTGGAGAGTAGAAAAAAAGAACAAAATCAGAACTATTTAAACCAGTCGCTTTCTGCATACTTTCAAGCATAGAATTTGCTAAAGCTGACAGAAAGAAAATTTTCAGAGTGATGAGAGGTAGCACCCGTGAGTAAAAATGAAATTTCATTTGCACCAAGAAAAAGAAAAAATGAAATTTCATATCAAGTGAAAACCATAATATAGTTAACCATGATATTGAAAAATGAAGTTAAGTGATAACACACGAGGATTGAAAACCAAAGACTCTACTTTAATCCAGTAGAGAAAAAAAAGAGTGTTAAATGACATTCTCCCCTATGCATTAAACATTATTGATATTCCCACTTCATGTGTGTGTGTGTGTGTATAGAGAGTATCAGAAGCAGGCAACTGGAAGCTTACAGTGAAAGTTGTGCCATTATATATGCTGTCAGGGTTATGGACAGTGAATTGCCAGTCTGGAACATAAATTCCATAAAGTAAAGCCATGTAAACAGTAAGTATACACGCCCCCACCAACCTGAAATTTTAATAGATACAATGTTCAAAAGCAGATCATATCGGCAATCAACCAGATCCATACTATCACACACAGACTAACCAATGCCAATAGTATAACTTGAATATTGAAAGTTGGGTGGGTTCCGGATCTTTGGCTTGTGCACTTCTTGAAAATATCTCCACCAGTGATACAACCAAATATGCTAGAGCAATTCTCTAAAAGGGGTACAAACACAAAGTATTACTCTTTTTATTAGCTAAAATCTGCTCTATAACAATAAGCAGGAAAAATTGATCAAAATCACCTGAAGAATGCCACACCACCTTATGTGTTTCATGTCAACTCCATATGTTAGATTGTCCGGAGCATGTGAGAAACCACCTTCATCATAGAGGTCAACCATCACATCAAAATAAGGCATATGATGTTTTGTCTTTCACCCCACAAAGATGTCTTATCAGGAGAAGATTTGCTAATATGAAATTTAAATTCAGTTATTATAGCACATTTCAGCAGAATAACTTTCACATGATCAGTATTAATGATCAGATGGCAGTAACCATTAGCGAAGCTTATGCAACATTGAATTAGTAGTTCATGTTTCCTCAGGCAGTCCTGGGAACAGTGGACTTTTAAGTCCTCTTCCAAGGCTAACAGAAAATGCTCATGTGTCACATATAAAAAGGGAGGGGACTGTACCCAAAAAAAGGGAGGGGTAAAGGGAAATGTATGGAGAAAAGAGTATTGTTTATTACATTACTTCTTTTTTTTAGGAGAAAAACTAACCTTGCAAGAGCAGACCCCAGAAGAGGAGTTTGAGTGTTCTACCTAGCACTTTTTTTACAGCTAGAAGTCTATTTGGTATTCTCTGGACATCAAATAGAAGCATCATGAAATAAAGGAACGGTTTCACCAAGAAGAAGAAATAAAGGAAGAGAGAATCTAGGTACTTAAAGCATTCTTAGCCACCCTTTTTTCGCATGTACAACTAACCTTGAGAGCAAGTGGAATGGCCATACCCACAATGAACAAAAAGAAAGGCATGACAAAATCAGCAAGATTGCAGCCATTCCATGGCGCATGACCAATCATTGGCCATTGTCCTCCAGCATCATCAACCAAGATCATTAACTGCATCGCATATTATCTAAACATGTTAAAGCAAAATCAAAATGATACATATATATATATATTGTTGATGATTTCAAAATGATATTTTTATAACAGAGAACAAAGGGAAAACAATGGCATACATATAATAGTTACCTTTAATAAATGCAATTAAAATCTCCATTTGACATGCGATACTAACCTAATCATGCACATAAATTCAGGTCAGGTTGATAGCAGTTTATCCAGTACGGTATAACTCTTTGGCTGAATACTTTACAATCACAAACACAATCAAATAGCAATCCATAGATTCAAATTTGTAGTCCAAGGGTGAAAAGTGTAAAACGCCTTTTAGCTTTCTTCTTGGTAAAATGTTATTTTGCGGGGTGGGGGATGTGGAAGTCTTAAGCTTTTCATTTTTAGTGCTAGCTATCACAGATGCTTTATATGTAGAACATCATATTCTTTCTGAGTAGTTTCTGAGATTTTTTGAAACAGCACCAAAACCACATAAACAAAGGTGTCCTTAGTACTTTGAGAAAGTTAGCTGCGGTATTCGACATTATTTTTCTTCGATGATGTGCTACAATTATCAAAGAAGAAACCTACAACTTTGAAAATTTTGTCGAAGTTTTGTATTCCGTAGGCATTAAAAGTACAAAAATCCAATTGTTAGATGATACTATTACTTGGACGAAAATACATGATAATGCATACCGCAATTGATATTTAAGACTATTCTATTATCATATAAAGTAGCGGTATGTATTATCATTTATATTGCCAATTAACCTTTGGAGCTACTTGTCATTGCTCTCCAGATTTCGTACATATTCACCATAAATACACAATAAGTAGTATGCACTAGTAGTTTTGTTTGAACGTTGTACTAATCCAACTTCCAAGGGAGAAGATCTGCCCCGGGATCAAAACCATCATAAGCATTTGAGGGCTGCAATTTATTTTGTTTGGATGAGAATTTCCACTGAGATGCATTTGCAGTTGCACATATATAGGCGCCAATACATTGGCTACGAAGTGATAAAAGGCTGGAGTGTTTTTATTCCAAATAAAAGATAATAATGGTGTTCTGGACCGTGATCCGGGATCTCGCTCCATGGGATCAACCTGGCATGCACACTGCCGGACTCCTCCAAGGCTGGCATAAAGGGAGATTCATAAGGTAGTCCGAACCTCGGAAGATAGCACGCCAAGCGGTATTGGGTCATAATATTATGATTGATGGATTCATGCAAAGGATAAATTCTTAAATATCCGTAACTGTCAATCATCAACTTACGATATTATAAGACTCATAATTATCCTTGATAGCTAAATACTTTTCATATCTTAATCCCAGATTTACAGGGATATACTCGATAATAATGGAAAGGTGATCTTCATCAGGATACTAATCTCAAATTACCTACATCCAGTAAGGATCCCATTAGGATTTTTATAAACGCTCTATAAATACAAGGCTAAGTCATCTTAATGAGGTAACCCTTAATCCAATCTCATAAGCCTACTTGTGCACTGCTTGACTTGAGTGTTGGAATCCCTTTGCAAGTACCCACCCCCCTGTGCAATACGCTCAGCTGCTGCTCAAGGAGGAAACCACCGTAACGTGCTTATTTCAAGTACCATCTGAATCTACTTCAGAACAAATGGAATAAAGAGATTATCATTTTTTTTTCTATATTAAAGTTTTGGCTGCTGATAGCAAGCCAAACTGTATAATCTACACACATTTTCCTTAACATGAAGGGGGAAAAAAAGCTAACAATATAATAAATAGAAAACAACTAAGAAATTAAGTAATGCAAAATAGGTACATAACCATAGACAGATACGACAATACCTCTATTGAGATTCCATAGATCACTGTCCAATAGATGTCCCAGAAAAGTAAAAATGTAAAGTACTCTTGCAATCTTTAATTTTTTTTATTATAATATTTTTATTTTAAAAACTTATGTAAATATTTAATCATAAGAAAAATTTATGCAAAAAATAAAAATATTTGAAAAAAACATAAATAATAATTTACTCCAAACAAAATCATAGTATGAGTATACACGTCATCCAAAAATAAAAATATTTGAAGAGTTAGTCCCAAAAGTTCCTTTTAACATAAATGGTATACCATTATGCCAAATTTTGAACTTGAATCATATAGAAAAAACCAAAACTAATTCTCTGTCAAATACTTTTTTGAAAAAATAAATTGCTCGACAGTCTTATACTGTCAATTTTTACAGCATTCTTTTTCAATGACTTAATCTTCCAAAAATTTTCTGTATAGAAGAAAAAAGTTTAAAATAGGAGATAATGAAGATTCTGGGTT
This sequence comes from Ormosia semicastrata, assembly GCA_029884595.1. Lineage (NCBI taxonomy): Eukaryota > Viridiplantae > Streptophyta > Magnoliopsida > Fabales > Fabaceae > Ormosia > Ormosia semicastrata. Next base: position 8,082,125 of record JAQQTO010000054.1, on the reverse strand, counting down.
TTCAGCTAAATTAATTCATCGTTTTCATAATCTACAACATTGTATACATGATATGATCATAGTACTGAACAAAGAGAAATACATAGGTAGAACTTTTTTTTGACTAAATCAATTAGTGCTTAATAATTTTATTAATTTTTGTATTATACAATTAGTTTATATTAAAAATAATAATATATGACTTGTTCATTGATTTAATGTAGAAGACTTTTGTAAACAAGTGTGTATTTCTCCTCAAAAACAGGATTGTGAAATTATTAAATTAATAAAGGAGATAGAGCTAGACAGAAGTACCGCAACAGTGAGACCCCGGAAGATGTCAAGCGACGCAACGCGCTTTGGTTTAGGCGGATTTTCGTGGGAAGGCACTGCTTCCGAAACATTGAGGCTGTGCTCAGCTTTGATCTCGGCCATAGTTTGATATGTTGCAGGTTTTGGTTTACGTGCTCTTCATCAGATTCAGCTCCACCGGATAAGGGTCGCTCTCTACTCTCAACTCTTCTTCCTCTGAAGGGAAGAATATAATAATTACAATAATATTGGTTGCTTAGAATATCCAGTGTCAGTCCAAGCGAGTTGTACTTATGATCATGTTCTTCAACTTAATAATTATAATTATTATATTATATAGCGTATACAATGAGATAAATATTTATTATAAGATTTAAAAATAATTATTATTAGATTTTATATAAATAATTAATATTAAAATATAAATATATATAATTTTTTAAGTGATTTACATTACTTTTAATCTTATTTATTTATATATAATTATATAATTAAAATTTATTCTTTTTACATTCTTATAATAAAAACCACTCACGTTAAATATGTCCTTATATATATTTGTATGATAACATGATTCGTATCATTATACAACAAAGATCAATGACTTGATTCGTATTCCTTCCTTGGATCATTTTTATGAATTGATAGCCTACCTAGTTTTTAATTGTTGTTATTATCACACGATGACCACTTGCACCTGAATCTTATCAAGATGCTTAAATATAATAATACTTAATAAAATACTAAATGAAGATAATGATAGACATTAGTTAGACTGATGTTTGATTCAGATTTGACAGATTTCATTAAGCTAGCAAATAAATTGTTTTTACTTAATATACATATGCAAGCAGTAGAAAATAAATTTGCAAATTGCAATTTTTGTTTTACTTTCCTTTTGCCAATTGACATCCGTTACATGAAATTTTTGTACTTAAAATAATGGATTTACTCAAGTGACTTAATTAACACCTTATTATCTATACATATAGTAAAATTGACTTGAGGTTAATGAATACATTAAAGACTTCTTAAGTAATTCAAAATTAAAGTTTATATTTTTAATACCAAAAAACGAAATTTATATTTTCACCCTCTCATAATTTTAAGATAAGTGCATTGAATATTAACCTAATCCCGAATTCAATAAATGCACTAATTATATTTTAAATAATTTAAAATTAAAGTTTTGTATTTTCATCCTCTCAAAACTTTAAGATAAATACATTAAATATTAACCTAATCTAGATGGAATGCATTGAACATTAATTTAAGTAAAACTTGAGTTTAATAAATATTACAAGCCCGTAGGATAATGCATTAAAGATCTTTTAAGTAATTAAAAATTAAATTTTATATTTTCACCTTATCATAAACTTTAAGATAAGTACATTTAATATTAACCTAATCAAAATTTCTGTACCAAAAAAAAATTCATATTTCAATAAATGGATTAATGATCTTTTAAGTAATTCAAGATTTGAAGTTTGTACATTAAACGTTAATCTAATCTAGATGAAACGCATTGAACATTAACTTAATTTAGATGAAACTTGATTTCAATATATATACTGTACAACTCACTGGTAGAAATATTAGTTTTCATATATTGTTAAATATTTCTGACTTTCCAATTTTTTTAATAAAATATATTTTAATAAAAATAAGATTCATATTTTATAATAATAAATTTTTAATCTTTTACTTGATTTATCATAACACTTCATTCTTATTAAAAATTAGTTTTGTAAGAAAAAAAATCAACTTTATTGTGATTATGTATTAATTATTCAGGCGATGTTCTCGTAAATGTACGGAACGAACAAATAATAAAAAATGAGTAGAGTATCATTTTTACGAGAAATTAATTTACCAAATACCACTTCTCTAATATTAATATTATCTAGGTAACTAATAATTAAGAGTGATTAAAAACAATTAAAGATACAAAATTATAAAAGACAAAAACATATGAAATTAAGATTTAATAGAGGATGAGACACATGAAATTAACATAGTAAGTATATAACTTCACTTAATTCAACAATCTATCATAGACAATAGGGTAACTTTTGGGACTTTCATTTTAATTCATTTTTAGTCATTCAATTAATGGAGGGAATCTCTTAATTGATTAAAACTCAATTCTTTTTTGTGAGTTAATTATCTTTAATTATCAAAACCTAGTTAATTCCTTTATCTAAACTCTAACTCTTAAAGGTATGATCTTTGTTCTATGGATTCCCATAGAAATTACTACAATTCTCTCATACAACCTATAACTTTCATTCCTAAATGATTTTAGGTTATGACACTTATTATTTATGATTTAAGTCATATACAAACCTTTCAATTTTACATACATCTTACAAGATCAATTTAAGAAGGGTGTTTAATTCATAAAAGTATTAAGAATCATAATAAACACTCAAATTGAATAAAATAAATAAATTAAAAATTCAATCTGAATACATGTCGATTGAATCAAATTACATCTTTATCCTAGAACCACACAAATTTAATTACTTATGATAAAAGAGAAGAAGAGATAGGAAGAGGAAAGTGAATTCATTATGTTAGAACCGTAAAAAAGAAATCAAAGCGTTTTCAATAGTGATTCGATCTCCAACTTCATAAGAGCTTCATGACGACTTCTCCTCTTTTCCTGGGACTTGTCCCCTTACTACCTTTTGAGCATCCAGAACTCTATATTTTTTGTGCATTTTCTTAATCAAAAGATAGCTCATTTACTAAACTTGTTTCCCCTTTTTTTTATGGAGAAGTAACAGCTTTTTGTATTTAACTTGCACAATTTTTCTCTGCCTCCAGATGACCGAATTTGCCCTTGAGCTCAACAAAGAAGTAAGATTTTCTGTTAACTTTCCAATACCACAACGTCGATTTAATTTTTATAGTCAAGGATATTACCTAATTATTGAGGAATGATCAAGATCTTGCGAGAATATGAATTTTGCTCAAAATCTAATCTCTTTAAAATTTTTTATCCAATATTCAATTCAATTCTTATTTAAGTTTTTGCGTCTAATTATAACTCTAATTAACATATAATAATAGAATAAGAATCTTTCAAATATTTATCTTTAAATATTTTTTTATTTTTACACAAAATATGATAATTTACTTTGAAAATTAAAATATAACTAAATGAAGAGATAATTATTTAAAATTAAATTAAAAATAAACACAAATTAAATAAAAATCTTAATAAATATAACTAAAAGCTGAGTTACTTAAAACATTTTGGATTTGCATGTTGAAGTCTTGTCACGGCCTGCTGTTTGTATCTTGTTTGCAGTGTTCTTTGTTCCGATTTTTTTACCCCGTTTGTTTTTGGAGCTAAATCTTTCACTTTATTTTTGTAATAATCATCATGTTAGTGAGTCTCCCTTGTAGCTCGAATACTACCTCTTGTTAAGATATGTGTTTGATTGTTTCCTCGCTTAATATTGCTCTTCTTTTCCATTTTCATTGCTCTTTTATTTATCTTGGGGTAGAGGGACCTGTTTATTGTAGCAGATTTATCTGCAAAGGAGCAACGCTAACACCGGAAGGAGAGTCCTAGAAGTCCAACGCTTCAGTTTATTGTTGGTATGGGTTGGTTTGGGAGGACAGAAAAGATAACTAACGTAGTACAGATTTATAAAATAACAGCATAAATAAAGTTACGAACATCATCAAAAGCAAAATGAGATCAAGACAACAAATCCTGAAGTTCTCTTGCATATAGACTCGTATGGAACAGGAAATTGAAAACATGCAAAATTAGTAGCCACAAGTTGACTTCCAAAATTCTATTTTCAAATGCCATATGTTGGTGTGCCTCACAGCATTTGAGATACACAACCCTACAATCACTTAATCTTCCTCGGAGGCTTGTCAAGAAGTTTTCGAAACATGATCAGTTGATCTTGGGACTTGGTTTTTCGATAGCAAATACGATGGAAGGAAAGAAGGAATGATGAATGCGATTCCGAGACAGAGCAAAGCCAGCGCCACCACCCACCAAGCTTTGTGGGGTATGCCTAACAATAGTTCATCACATACTGTCGTATCAACAGAAGAAGAATAGAATATAGAATATTAGCAACAAAGGAAATTCTCATAATACTGGAGTCATTGAACGATAATATAAAAAATATCAGATAAAATCAGAAGGGCATAATAAAACTAGTAATGAAGCATAGGATGCAACAAGTACTAATATCAAGACTATTAATATACCATGCAAAAAATTACCTATATTGAAGATAATAAACTGCCTTTCCGGTACATGCTGTTTTGCTGGAACCCCCACTGGCTCCACAGTTACTAATAATACATGGGTTTTATCCTGAATTAAGGCAATGTTGTAAGAACAAAACATAATAAAATTATGTACATACTACATACAGACTAAACTTTGGACTAAAAGGCTTCATATTAATATTGGACCTGATCGCTATTGGTCTTAAAAATTAGCTTTTCAGTATTGAGCAATCTCCTGTTATTGTTCAGCACCACATCCGACTTGTCTCTCTTCAGTTGTACGGAAAAACTAGCGGGTATCTGGTGTTTTAATTAGTGTATGTCAGTTTCCAGAGGAAAGATCCCCTGCAAAGAACTGAAAGAAGACATATTATACATACAGAAGCCGGATATGATATCTTCACTTCATAACACGTATGGGGTTTCAGATCTTGTAAATGATAAAAGCGAGAGCCACCTTGTAATGGAAAAGTTTCACCCCACAGCTCTTCTCCAACTTTCAAATTTTTGTCCTCAACCCTATGACAATGAGCAGTTGACTCCTATAACTAAATTAATAACACGGAGACTTTTGATTTGTAGAGTCCAAACAATTAAGATGGAGACATAATTGAGGATTTTTATACACTCACATATTCCCAAAGCAGAGGGTTGGGCCCTTCATGATGATTAGGAGAATGCAAAGCAGAATAAGCATATTGCACATGTAAATATGCTGGATTGATAATGAAGAAGACACCCAAATCTTCACCTCAAACCTGAAAAAAAATTATGTATCGTAGTACAAACATTTCAAAGTGGGTAGAATTTAGTATTGCAACAGAATTTTTATGAACTACACCACCTGTCACCAGATAAAGAGGAGCATCTTCATAATTAAGGATAACTAAACATATATAACTAAACATACATTAATGAAGTGCACAAAATGCAATAACAGACAGGATAAGATGTCTGTCTTCAGATCGCAATACATGCAGTGTTTGAAGTGTCCCATTAAGATTTGAATTGCCATGTAGTGTTGTGCAAAGTGTAAACACACATGTCTAACACAGGCACAACTCCAACTCCTTTTTTAAAGTGTCACTCAGTGCTTCATAATGGCCATAGCCATGGATACTGAATGAGCTGGATATTCATAAGTGTAAAAAACAAGAAGCTCTTACAGTTACTAATCCAGTTAGATCAGAAAAAATCTGCCTGAAATGAAGTGCCCTCTTCAAATCAAAACACAGGATGTGATCAAAGGAGTCACAAGAATATACAATTGGATTGCTACCCACCCAGCCCCTTCCCTTGGGCAGAGAAACAAAAGTGTTGTGGTTGTGGTTCTGGTCAGGAAACAACCAATCTCCAATTTGATCATCAGAGAGATGCGCTTCAACATCAGGCACATCAAGCTTTAATGATAATGTTAATGAATGAATGGTGCCTTATGGAGCACATGAATGTCTGATTTGGCTAAGTCGCATCATTCCAGACCCACACAGGAAAGGGTAAGAAGGGAGCAATCCATACATAAATTTAATTACTTCCAGTTCAAAAATCAAAATGGTTACAGATTACAGAAATGAATTACCATTTCGACCTTCGCGAAACTATGCATATGGCAGCCATAAAATAAAACAAAATGAAAAGATACCTGTTAGTGTTACTTGTCGAAGATGGACGTTAAGTTCGAAATCTTACATGTAAAAAAATTAACATTCAACACTGACTAGACAGATTCTAAGCTTCATCTGAAACAAAAGTAGGCGGCTTTCTGAAAATCAAACTCACTGAGGATAAAACCTAAACCCCAACCCTGAATCAGACCGAGTTTTAAACAGCTGAGTTGTGGTTTATGTGTTATATAATTAAGTTGACCACATTCTTCCCACAAATCCGTTGTCGTCCAGCGGTTAGGATATCTGGCTTTCACCCAGGAGACCCGGGTTCGATTCCCGGCAACGGAAATTTAGTTTTATTTCCATTCACATACCCTTTTTGGCTTACCGTTTTATAATTCAGTTTGAAAGGTGGAACTGATTAATCAGATTTCTATAACCATGCGACCAACATAGAACACATAAACACATATCTCCTTTCATTGATCATTGAGTCAATTTATTGAGTTTTGTTATATTTTCTTAATATTCCTCTTAATAAAAGAAATATTAAATAAAAATAAATAAATCTGTGTAACACCTTAATAACATAACAAACATTTAATATTTTTCTTATATAATAATTAGAAAGATTAGTTAGGAAGATTTGAAATTATTCTTTAATTAGTGACACAAATCAAGGAGTGAATTTTTTTAAGCCATAATGATTTGTTTTCTATGACACCAAGGTCATAGAACAGGCAGACATGCCAGGAGAAAAGCACCCCATATACTTCTCTTCCCGTTTTCTCCATTGAGGAAATGCGACTACTTTATCACGGATCAAATATTTCACCCTCCTAGAAGAAACCGGAGAATATTCCCCAGACTGGGTGCACCATTGGTAAACAGGCAACTGGTTTTGTAACCAGCTTCTTGCAATATTTGTAATTGCAGTCACGGAAATTTCTTAGGAAGTAACGGCTGGAAACAAGCGTTAACTCTTTACTACTATACAAATAATATCAAAAAAGAATTACAGTACAGTACACCTACGGAAGATACTCAAGATGCAAATGAGTGAAAATAAAGAAAGTCAAGCCGAAGAATGATTGACTTGATCAAATTACATATAGTGAATAAATAAGGAACTTGTCACCACTGAGTTCGATTAAACACAACTTTTATTTGTTGTGTGTATATTACTTTCCAATGCCAAGTTCTTTTGAGATGTCTCTCGTCAAGCTGAATTGCAAAGTATTATGCCATGGAAATAAGGTGCGAGTGACTGGAAGCTTCCTCCGAAGATCCTGCAAATAATTGTAATTGAAAGGCTTCGAAATTCAACAATATACAGTACAGGTAATGTTATAGAATTAATACCGAAGGAAAGCAAGAAATATAGCTAGCCCTTATATTACCAAGTCTGTTGCTTGTATACTCCGGCATGATTTGAACAATTCTTATAAATTATACAACTAGACATAAATTCAAATATAAGCACAAACCACTAAAATATTCAGCTGAATTTTGTATTGATTGGCCGCATTGTTTCAAGCGTTAGCAATTTCATGCGTGACCATAGATGTCACCCAACATTATAGAACAACAAAATGAATTGATCCAATTGACTAATAAATAGGACACGCCAGATGGGTAAACTGATCCGGGAAATCCGATCAGAAGGCAGGTTAGGAAGACAGTTAAATGTTCTTTAACTCGGTTCACTTCAAATTTCACAAACATCCAGATTGTAAAAGAATCACAAAGGAAAGCATTTTGGAGGTGTTTGGTCTCAGTCATGACAAAGATGCCTAACAAGAAAAGGTTAGGTACATGGGATTGCTTTAATTAGAATCAATACTTATCATAGACTTTTAGCAGAAATACAACATCTGAAACTTCAAGTGAAGATTAAAAAAATCTGGGATGATATAAAAGGGTACCTTGAAAGTGGAGTCAGGCAGGTTTAGATATGATGCCTGTCAAAGTTATAGGCTTTAGTAAATCATCTGAACATTTAACCCAAAAAAAAGAAAAAATAAAAAAGAAAAAAGACCCTAGCTACAAGAAGATAAATTCAGAACCTCAAGAGAAGCCAGGTATTCTGTTTCATGGTGACGAATAATGCTTGATAAGGAAATTGCACAATCTTCAGGAGCCTGAAAATAAAATCAAATGATGAAATATGAAGAGATAACATTGACAGAAATATCATAGATAACTACTGTCTTTCCATAAATGTAGATAACTACTGTCTTTCCATAAATGTTCCATCCATATCTCAATCTTATCATTTTTATATCAAAGACAGTTACTAAAATGTTCTCTGGAATGCAGAATGACAGAGAAAACAAGGAAGGATACGAGTACTTTAGATTGCCAAAAAATATATGCAAGGACTTGCAGATCTATCTTAAGTGATACATTCACAACTAGTAAAAAGAAAATATCAAAGTAATGCTGATTCATGATAACCTGAAAAAGAGTTGCATCTTTGCATTCATGTTTTGCATCTAACTGCACATTTCCTTCCTCAAAATAATGGGCACCCACCTGAAAATAGGATAAAAATAATCATGTTAAAGAAGGCTTGTATCATCATTCAACTCAATGCATCAAACATCTACATAATATTACCTCCATTTTACCCTTTACTTCCACTGTTTGTTGATCATCTTTGAACTCAATATTCCATATTGAACACCAACTCCCATTGCTATACAAAAATGCCAAAGAAAAAAATATAAAATATATTGACATCATTAGATGCATCAATTTTCCTATTTTGTAACTATTAAAGTAAAAAATAATCATCAAAAGCATAGTTGGATTTTGATTCGACTAATTTCACAAACCAGAAATTTTGTGGGCTATGCCTAGCAGCAGAAATCACCACAGCAAGCTCAAAATCAGAACCCAGGCCCTCTACATCTTTCCCATTTACACAGTAGACAGAGCAGACACCTTTTGGATAAGCTTCTTCAACATATTTAAGTATTTCAGCATCCAGAGCGCATCTGCAATAAACAAATACTGCATTACACAAGCAATAAAGTATGAGAAGGATATAGAAGTTTGGTACTCAAGTTACTTTATTCAAGAGGTCAGACGGTCAGTTTCTACTTAATTTCCTCAAACGCTGAGCAATATATTTTTATTTTAAAAAAAAAGGAATAAATAGCCAGATGTTAATCATCAATAGTACGAGTCTCACTTCCTAACTGAAAAACGGTACACATTCTCAATTAAACAGTCGCATGGAAACCATGCATCTAGAACAGTACGTCAATTAAAAGTAGTATAATTAACATTGAAGAAGAAACAATAAGGTTTATTTGAAAAATGAATCAAATCATTGAAATTTACTGTAACGTGTAAAGAATTAACTCTTTCTGAGCTCAGACAGTTAAAAACTGGGGGATAATAGAATACTAAAACAACAGAGAACAATAAGGTTTATTTGAAAAATGAATCAATTCATTGAAATTTAACATGAAACAGAGTATTCCGCCCCTCAATATCACAAAACATTTCAGTTAAGGAATATCAAATGATCACACATAAAACATTTCAATCATGGAAATTGCAGAGCATTACCGAAATTCTTCGATGTATGGAGATGGAAGTTCTTCATCTGTTGCAGGCCTCACCTCTGTACAAACCTGAGACATTTAGCACACTATCATAAGAAAATAGGTGATACAACTTAGCACAAATATACTTTATCCTATTTATCACAAAAGTCATATTTGGTTGCAATAACAAATTTTCGTGATTTGCTTCATCCCCTAACTTCCAATGGAGTTTTCTTGTAATTTTGATGTGTTTATTGACTCGGTATTTGGTTCCACTTAGCCTCAGATAGAGAGGGGACTTACTTGTTTAACATGGTCAACTATGGCTACTTGGGCAGTCCTAGGATCAAGGAATGCATTCCCCTCAAGCTCACCAAACGAAGTAACCAGCACCTGCATGCACCTGTTAAGTCAGGGTTGGTTCCAGAAGCAGAAGAAGTTGGAAAGAGAAGGCACAATTAAACTGCGTTTGGGGGCACATTGATTTATTATACATCATGGTATCGGGCTTTCAAAACAAAATAAACACCTGGCAATGAAGTTGAAGATGCATATCCAAAAGAGATCCAATGAATTGAAAGAAAGAAAGAAAGAAAGAAAGAAAGGAAAGGAAACCCTAGGAATGGAAATACATACGTCTCCGCTTCGGTGAGGCATTGGAAGGGAAATCAAGTGGGATTTGTTGTAAAAGGGAAATGCCTCGGAAGCCGCCTCATTGTACAAATCGTCGTCGTTCAGAATGGATTTCACATCTGCAGAATTCAATTCAATTCAATTCAATTCAATTCAATTGTACAAGATTAGAATTAGAATTAGATAGCGATGCGAATCACAATCACAAATGCATTCTCCAGGTAGAAGGCGGGGGAGGAGGAGGAAGGACCTTTGGCAACGTATTGGATTTCTCCAGGGGGAGAGTTGAGGAGGAACCATTTGGCGATTTCTACCTTCTGCTTCTCGCTAAGCTCTGATTCTTCTTCTTCATCTGCCATATCTATCTCCCTGTCTTAGTCCAAAGGATTTCGAAATGCAATTGCAACTTCAGTGAAGAATGAAGATCTCGGCTGAGGCTGTTCTGATTGCTTCCTCGCCAATCACAACCGTCCACAACGTGGGGTCCACAATCAAAATCATGATCCTCATAGTTGCCCGGATGGGCCCCAGCTCATACAATAATTACTTAATACTTCGTTATGTAGTGTTTAGTGTTAGTGCGTGATCTGTAAAGTTTTCGGCCATTGCACCCACCCTGTTTCAGCTGAAATGAAATGATTTTGGTCCATAATCACGGTGAACCTTATGTGCTTGATATGGAATGTTGAATAAGATTATGAGAATTGCCTTAAACGTTAGGAAACTACCCAACCGCAAACAAAACTCGAGGTCCAGATTTTGCACTTCTAGGATTGATTATTATTTGATAGAAAACTATTTCATTAAATATCATTCAGTTTAATCCATGCATTAATTCAAAGATTAACGGTAGATGTACAAATTTTACACACATAATACACACCAAAAACTACAGAACTTTCTTCAAAACAGAAAATATTTTGGCTAGTTAGTTTACACACATTGAAATTTGCATTTTTTTCTCGAATGTTAACTTTTGTCCTCCACCAAAGGTGCCTTCCATAATTTTTTCTAACGACTCGACTAGTACCTTTCACAATTTCATCTCATAAGGATTGAGTTCCACCATATGATTCTGCCCAGTCGCTGACTTACAGAAGTCAAACAGCTAAACGAATAAAAATTAGCTATTTGAGTTACAAATTATCAGCAATCATACTACGTTAACCTGTTGACCTAACAAAACTTCAGAATTATTTTAACAAGAACCAAAGATTTGGATTACAACCTCTAGAACTATGTTTTCAGTAATGGACGTAATTCCACTGCCGTAATAGATTAGATTCCAAAAACTGTTTCCCTGCCTTCAAGGGGCCTATCTCTCTACTACAGCCAGCAGAATTCTTGGTTTCATTATTCATAAATAAGCCTCTCGCAGCAAAAGACATTAGCTCCATCTGATCCATATAACCGCGCATCCTGTATGAGAAACCTACTCTCCGACTCTGATCACTATGAGATTGCTGAGGATGAGAAACACTTATATTTGAGAGGGTAACTGTTTCTTGTCTCTGTTTGGAATCATCATCTACAGACAAGAAGCTATCCATTCCAAATAATTCCCAATCAACCTGCTGCAAGATTCCAGATGCTCGTTCGATGCTGTGAGAGGAGTGATCTTGTAACTGTATTTCTCGTTCAATTGCTAGTGTGTCAACTTGGACCTTCAGTTCATGTAATCGGTCACCGATTCTTGATGCTACTGCATCATATAGTATTTTTCGTGGCACGTCTGGGCCTTTTTCCACGTTCAGTATATCATCAAAATTGATTGGATCACCAATGAGTACCGTAACCTATAGAATCCAAGCATGTCAAAACTATCAGAGCTTTAAAACTGAATACAAACAATTAAATCAAACACATCAATAACTAAGATATGCCATGTCATGAAGAATCTTCTGTAATTGAATATTTGAATATCTTGATCATTGAGGAGGTGAGAAACAGACACAAAGTCAATGGACAATGAATGCAGCATTCCCACTAAAGCTAGCAGTCTAGCACCGTCCAGCAATTTGAACCTTAAAGTTCATATATTGGTTAAAGCTGGATTAATTTCATTAATTCACCATATGTTGGTGAAATACTTTCACAAATAGATCAAGAATACGTACCATCTTGCCAATTCTGGGAAAATTAGCACCTATTGGCATAATCTCTTGCATCCCTGTATGTACAAATGGGACAACAATGGGCATGCTATCTCCATCCAGGACCAATCTGATAGAGAAAATTTATATCAGGAAACAAGTTTTGCTCGGACAAATTATGGAATAATAGAAACAGAGAATAGCAAAAGATACTACACAAAAACACAATATTGACCACATACTTCTTCTGAATAAGGTACCTAAAAGTAAAAGAAATGATAGGGCGCAAATCAGAAACATTACGTGCCAGATATAATGAGAGTTAAAAGTAGATATTTTTTAAATTAATCATTCTTAGATTATTATGTACAATGTGATAAATTATTAGTAATAAATTACCTTCACATTATGCATACAGCACACAAACATAAATACATAATATCTTATCCAATCTGATATATTGACTTGAACATACTATAAAAACAGAGACAAATATATGATATAAAACCATACAAATATATCCTTGAAATTCATATCATATGAATAGGTCCCATAATTTTAATGATAATATATCCAATTTTTAATGATCATGCATTGTAAATTGTAAATAAATCAGAAGCCTGAAAACCAATATTAAAATTTAGACGGAGAAAAATTACAAATTTTGATCCCTACATATCCTTATCAATTCCAAACCTAAATTTTGAAACGGGTTGAGTTCATCCTGAAAGTTTCTGTTTCCATTCAACTTCATCCTTAAGTCTATTGTCATTTAAGAAAAATGGCAGAGAATTGATAACACTACTTTGTTTTCAGAATTTATCAGCACAGTAACAACAGAAGTTATGTTCCCAATATATGGTAAAAATAATTAGAGACAATAGATAACAAAATAAATTTAGTGAATAATTTCAGAAAGTCTATCAACTAAACTCTAATCTAATTCAAGAAAAAACAAGGATCATATTGAAAAAATAAAAGAAAAGAAAAAGAAACCCTAAGGATTAAATTGACTAATTTCAAAGTTTAAGGACAAAACTGACAATCAGGTCAAAATTCAGGTACGAAATCTGTAATTTTGCCATTTTGAAGATACCAAAGGAACAGTTTCAAAATTTTCCACAGGACAAACTATTTCTTCAGATAACGATTTTAATTATAATACTCTAAGGAATCAGAAAATAATTTTGCTATGAAACAAGCAAAATTTTAAGTAAGAATTGCTTCCGTAACAAGAAAAAAGCAAGAATTGCAGTTAGTATTCTACTCCAAAATACTACGGAAGATTGTTACCTCCCAACACCTCTCTTGGAAGAGCCCATGGTTTTTCCACCATCCCGAGAGCGACTACCTTCTGGGAATATGTGGACCCAACCACCATTATTCAATTTTGAAATGGCCATGTCCATTCCCTACAGCAGGGGGAGGAAGTAGATGAAATTAGAATCATCCATAAGTAAAGAAGTTCCAATTTAGAGAGGCTTATTTATGATAGATTGATAGAGACCAGTGGAAAATGATAGAGACAGAGATACTTATTTGATTACACTCCGAAAACAAGCGCCCACAGAATAGTTAGGGCATGAAGGACTTATAAAATCGTTTTCAGGACAGAAGAAGATAAATTGAATAATTCAAGTCATTGCAGAGTATAAAAAGAAACAACTGTGAGATTTTCACCAAAAGCCACAAATTTCATCAGAAGTTAACTATTATCATACACTCCAAAGCCTCAAATTAGGTGACCACATCTTATAAGGATCAGTCACCAAATATTAACAAATATTGTTGTGTGTGTTGGACCCATACATTCTGATAAATTCCATCACCCCGAGAAACTGGCAAGACTTTGACAGATCGAAAGAATGCAGAAGTAACAGGGTTTCTAAAACATCTATCAGTTGCACATAGTGTCCATCTGAGGTTCTTAGCATCCAAAAGAACTTGTGGAGGAAGCAGCGAAGCAATAACAAGTGGATCATCCATGGAAGCAACATGATTGCTAACCTGAAAAGGAAAATTAAAAGCAAGCCCCCATCAACATGTTATACGGACAACCATTGGATGTCAAAAAGAATTAAATCCACAGATATTCCTTTCCTATTGCATAGAATAACTTGAAGAGCACGTACCGTTAGAAGAGGTTTGCCTTTAGGTCTTTGCAACAACGCCGAGTGCAGTTTCTCTAAACCATAAACCTGTTGTTCCATACAAATATCAGAAGGCAACAGAAGAGAGGAGAATTTCAAAGAGATACGGGAAAAGAAAAGTTACCTGAACACGGTTTAAACCGTTCATAAAGACGTGACAGACATTTCCAAGCACAGGAACAGCAACAGCTTGCATCATACGAAGAAGGGTTGAATCTTCTTCAGAATTGAAATCCTTAGTCACTGTAGATAAAGGCAAACATTCATGAAGATGTGAAAAACCTAGCCAGCCAATGCCTACACTACATTACATCAATGATTTTTGAACACAGCATTCACAAATATCAACAACAGATCGGAACAGAGAATTAATCATGGAAGAGTAAATATAATAGAGATTTCTTTTCAGAAGGAGGGAGGCGCAGAGAGGTAATTGAATAGATTAGCGTACCTCGTTTGCGATAGAAAGAGGTAGAAGAAGGCAAGGAGTCCCTACGAAAATCACGAAATCGACTAAGCCAGCGCTGAATGGTGGAGGAGAAGTAGCCATCAGCATCAGCAGGGATGAACATGTTGTGGTGGTGGTGGCGGCGACGCCAATGGCGGTCGACGGCCACTCTGAAGCGGTCCCTGAGCTGCAGCTGCAGAGAGCGAGCCTTGCTCTTCCAAACATCACCGCGATCAAGACGGTGCATCGTTGGAGAAAGGGAAAAACAGAGAGATCTGAAGAGAATAATGAATTAAGAAAGAAAATAAACGAAATGTGCGAGCTTAAGCAGCGAAGCGCGAGTGTAGAGCGAGATATTAAGAATAGAAAGGAATTCCACCACGCTTCCTGACATGTGTTTCTGTTTAGGGTACGCCCTACCCTAGCCCAGGGGCACTGCCACCATTTCCTCTTCTCAGACGGGCTCGGGCCCACATTTATTAATTTTGTAAGCGTTTGGATTGGATAGACTCCCACTTAACAATGACACGTCACACGTCTCTGTTTCTCACTTTGGGTTTGGGACCCGCATTGAGAGAGATATTTATTTTGCTCATCCATTTTTGTTGCATTAATTCCTATCAAGGATATAAATTGTAATTTCTAGAAGAATCTCTAATTATCGTTTCCCAGTTAGGATTTAGGATCTTCTCTTTGGGCCTGGACTAATTTGGGCTTAAATATGTGCAGATGTAGAATTAAAAATAAAAGTCTCTTAGTCCAGATACTCTAGAGTCCAGTCATCTGTTGTTTTCTTCCTAGTAGCTAAGAGTGTGTTTAGTTTGTAATTGAAACATTTTAAAA
Source organism: Ormosia semicastrata (assembly GCA_029884595.1). Classification (NCBI taxonomy): domain Eukaryota; kingdom Viridiplantae; phylum Streptophyta; class Magnoliopsida; order Fabales; family Fabaceae; genus Ormosia; species Ormosia semicastrata. The sequence goes on along the minus strand of JAQQTO010000054.1, from coordinate 8,066,237 downwards.
GTATATTTAGAACATTGTAAGATATGTCAACATATTTAACAAAATTTGCTTTTAAGAAAATTTTGTTAACTTCAACGGAAAATGATTCCTAAATTTTAGTTAGAATAAAAACAAAAATTTCTTATTTTTTCGTTGAACAAAAATCCGTTGAAGAGTATTTTTCTTTTCAATCTTACTTCAAAAATAATTTTAATCTTTCATTCAAATAACATTTATTTTGTCAAATTCACTTTTGAGATAAAAATTCTCAAGCATAAATTACGTTATTGTAAATTCACTTTCAACTAAGCTAAACTTAAATTTACAAAAATAAGTTCACTCAAACTTAAGTTTGTCAACTATAATCCAAACCCACTAAATCATTCTAGATTGCTGCGGGACAACACAATCGATTAGTGAGTGCAATAACTCAAGTTACATTCGTAGCACCAGTCATATTAGGAAATTTGTGGTACAGTGGGCATTGAACTGCATAAAGTTAGATGGAAAAAAAGGTTGGGGGGGGGGGGGGGGGGCAATTGCACATGCATATACAATACTTGAGGAAAGCTATCAATTGACCCATCAAATTGGAGGAAATCTGCAATGCAACGCATTATTCGGGTAAGCTTCGGCAATCTTAATTTATATCAAAGGTGGTGCCCGTTATGAAGTGAAACCGTGTCATAGACTCATAGTTATCTCGACTACATCATCAGCATATGAATATTTGATAATTTGGAGTTTCAGATCCCACATTCAAGTAGTTCACATCAACAGCAACATCCCCAAGATCATCTGCAAGGACAAAAAAAGTGATAACACAATAAATTCATCCTTTCTGGAACAAAATTTGGAGCTAAAAAATGAGAAGTTTCAGTGTCCACAAATCAGTAGTATAGAAAAGCAATGGAACCAAAACCTTCATATATTGTCCTTGCAAAATTTACATAATCAGGTATTAGATCTCTGTATATGATTCCATCGGGACGGGCATCCAGCACTACCAGAACACCTGTGCAATTGATATTTAAGCTACATCAATTATCCAAGCCTAGAAAAGTTGCTAACTCAGCATCCAGTTTGAGTTCAAATAAACAGAAACAAAGAGAAAAATATTTGTTGAATAAATGTTTTTTTTTTTCAAATTATAATTTATAATAAGGTAGGACCGAAGATCTCTATGACTACCTATAAACAGGCATCTAGCATGACAAATAACATGAAATAACTGATATCAATGCCATGTTAAACATCCAAGTTACGCAGAAGTAGAGACATCCACCATCATGTAATATATGCAGGAAACAGAAGAGAAAGAAAAAAGGGTAGATAGTTGTTGCTTGAACTTCAAAACATTTGTGCGTGACATATGCAGAAGGGGAAAAATAAATAAATAAATAACTAGTACACAAATGAATAGAGAGTCTGTCCACCATCAAATGAAACCAGAGCTTGCCAACAGAGTTATTCCGCAAATCCAAAACATGATGTATGGCATTGGCTCCATAATTTGCAAGAAAATCAGCAGAATGATTTTGCTTCACATATTGCATTGACAATTCTGACAGACCATCGCCAATGAAGATGCAAACGTCTTGTATCATAGCTGCATGCCAATGAAAGGCAATGCACACATGTTCTACAATGCGCACAGCTTTAAGACAGGCAGGTGCAATTAGGAAAGCACACAAACCATGCTTCCCAAGAAACCAAAAGAAGACCCTTCTTGATGGCCAACAAAACTGGGAAAACCTACCACCTAAATGCAGACACCAAAACCTGCCCTTCCTTGTATTACCGAAGGAACTACCATCTACATTGACAAGTGCACAACCTGATGAGAACGAGTGACAAGTAGTGCTATACCCAAAAACATGATATTTTATTCACTCAGGCATCTATGTACCAGGCTAGGGTAAGTCACGGAAATCTTGAATGAATTCTATTTGCTACAGGTTTAAAGGTCAATTAGTCTAAATCTTGTGTCATTTGCCCTCAAAACGTATCTAGAGCCATACAAAAACAGTTACAATTGATTTCTAATGTGTGCTTTACCAAAGACTTGGATTGTTCTCTGGGTATCACAGTTATCTATGGATGAGTTAAGGGGTCTCATAATGTCATTTGTGCAATGGGGTAAGACTTAAGAGGACTCTCTGCAAGTAATCACAAGAAGGTATTAAGGACTATGCAATGTGGTAACAGGACTCTGCAAAGAAAGTATCCTGTTTCTCTTTTCCACTAAAAAATTAGCCTCCATAGGCCAACCACTCAATGAGTTTTTAACAGAGGAAGCTATATATTCCAAGTTATCAAGTACCATGACATCTAATAAATTCAAAACCTGAAAAGAACAAATCAACTTCAGAACCTTGTTTACCACCATACTTCAGGCTCATGCACCCAAGGTATCACTTTAATGATTACGAAAGGTCAAAAATTACAATAATCCAAAATTTATGTTGCACAGGTTATGACTTTTCATATGAGTGGTAGGTTGTTCCAATTACTGATCATAAAAATTTAGTGTGAAACTTAAGAGTATGTACCATATGAAAAGTGTTCAAACTTTGTACAGATATGGTAACTTTACTGAAGGTACCTGGTGCCACCCAAGATTTAGCAGAATTGCCAGGCAACGGAGCCAGCCAGAGAATATTTCGCAGGTTCATTGAATCATCATATGTCACATTGGACCCTGAAAGAAGAGTAGAGCATTCAAAAAACCAATTTAGAAGGTTGAGTATCAAAAGAAAAGTCAATTAAACTTATGTCATTTACAGGAAACTCTTAAACTTAGCAACATAAAAGTTCTCTCCCATCTCATGTCCTCTCCCTCACACACAAGTGCGCACAGAAATTATGAAGCACTCCCACATGAGCGACAGAATATAATAATAATACTACAGAATTTCCAAACACAGGACATACAACAAATTTAAAGATTAACAGAGAAGAATGTAGCTTGAACTATACAAAATTTATAGATGTTGTGATAGTAGTGTACCCCTCTGACAATAACCCAAATTGTATGGGAACACTGGTTTATCATATGCTGGGTACTCCCTTGCATGGAATCTGCCAAATGTGAAATTACAATATTCTTAACTTCAACAAACTTAAACCGACTTAAAAAGTGAATTATATCTTATATACAGGGAACAAATCCACCCTTGGAACAACAAAGAAAGTAAAAGAGGACATAGAGAGAAAGGTATCAAGTAGCATACAAGATACCAAGTCTTCCAGAGTCTACAGCTAGAAATAAGTGACCATGGAACAGATCAAACCGGTTCAATGTAACATCCAACCCAACAGATGGACCCCGAGCAACAATGAGTTCAAACAAAAATTGTAGATAAAGGTTCAACTCCTACAATTTGACAGAGAAGTGCAACATCAGTATTCTCTATATATTCTGAAAATAAGTGAGGTATTATTATTGAGCAAACCTCAGTAATGAATCGTCTGGCATAGGGAGTCCTAGTGAGCTGACAGCGCTCTTCCTTTGATCCTTCAACATCAGGTACCTATGCTATCACAACAAACCACACTCAACAAATCATTCATCTGAATCATTGAAACAACAACCATCCATCACATAATAATGGTGAACCCATTGAGCTAAAGAAACTGACTCAACTGGGATGATGGTTGGGTCAAGAAGGCGTTGAATGGCTGCGGGGTCACCACCGGAATCGACGGCGAGGCGTGCCAACTCCAAGACGGGCTCAGGTGGCCACCAAATCAGGTCGTTCAGGTTATCCTCTCTCCCAGTTGGACCCGTCAATTTGATGGAGCCCAATTTGCATGGGCCAGGCTTAATTTTTGGAGAAAAAGGAACGAGGAATTTGAAGCATGATTTGAGCTCACGAGCTACGACGGGATTGACGGCTAAGGACTGAGGTTTGGAGCCCAGAAGAGACAACAAGTCAGAGGGAGTGGCTTTGGGGATGGATAGTGAAGGTGAAGATGGAGCGTAACGCTTGGAAAAGAATGGTATTGGTGGCAAGGACGACGACGCCGTTAGAGAAAATGAGAGGAAAAGTGCGAATCGGAAGGAGAGGGAGGGGTTGCTCATTGGAATTAACCCACTATTAGTAGTACCTCACACTCCCACTCACTCCACCAATGTCAATGCACTTCGTACTTCCATCATACAATAGAGAAATACTAGCATATGATTTTTGGCGTTAGGATTAATGTCGAGCATTGTCGTTGCATGGTAGGTGTTGTTGTCATGTTTTATCTCTAGTCAGCAGCGTTGGATGGGCTAAAGTTATATATGAATCCATATGCACTCTCACTAAGACAAGTTGAAGAATGGAACTTGCATAGTTGCACATGGCATCACTCGCATATTCAGTCAAAAATTATAGGGAAATTAACGTAAGACGCCCACTCCCTCAATTGCCTAATCTAGGGCTTCAATTCAAATTAACAAGTCCCCGACAATGATTTGCTTTGTTTGGTTTAAATTTGTCACCGTAAACGGAAAAAATGCGATTCGCTATGCACTTCTGTAAAAAGCAAATTAGTTGTTCCTTTGGACTTTTTAACCTCTTCCAAAATCTAAATCAACCAAGGCCGATTTTCATAAACATATTTAAATTGGTTTATTTTATGTTAAAATCGGTTAATAATTAAAATCTTATGAAAGCTTTTAAGAAAAGCAATTTTTTCTTAAAAAACAATAAAAACCATTTATGAAGATTAACCTAATATTTAGAACACTTCAACTTCAAAACAAAATAAATTCATTTGAAATGAAATAATGTTGAACACAAATCATGAAATATTATAATTTACGGACCAAAATTAATTAATTCTTAAACTATATAATTTTAATCCAGTTTTATACAAAAAATTATTTATAAATTGAATCAATTCTTTCATTTTAAAGAGTTTAAACACAGTAAAGAAATGCTACATTTTCCATGTCAAGACACAAACTAACTAAATTGAAAATCGAGCGGCACGTGTTTGCAAAATAAATTTAGTTCATCTCTGATTGAATGAGATAAAAACAAAGATTACAAAATTTGCATGTATTAGATTGTGTACTAGAAAACGTCAATCCCTATTTAAAGTGCGGGTAGGAACAATCACTATGTCCACATGGATGAACAATCACTCTCTCCTTCTGCTTCTGGTTTTTTTTTTTTTTTTGTCATTCTAAATAAAACGTCCATCAGCTCCTCTGCCCTCTGGGCTGTTGCTTCATAAGAACTAGCAGTTCAGGTTTCTGAGAATAGCTCTAGAACATTTCACCCATAGACAGTTTTTTTTTTAAACAAAAATATTTAAAAATAAAACTCCTACCCATGGTATGGTAACAGGGCCCGAAACATGTGACCTGCAAGGCAGTATCATAAAACTTCAGATCACATCCTACACCACAAAAATGAGCTAACACTTTGATCTTAACATTGTTAAAAATACAAATAACATGCCACAGCGAACTAAACTCGAGCGAATTATTTTCCAAGTAGACAAGGATACCAAGCCGTACCTTTGATGTTCAAGAAAAAGTCTAGATAGCAGATACAAATTATATTACAGTCGCATTGTTCACTAGAGGTGTCAAAACGGTTTATCTTAAACTCGTTAGGCCATTTAAAACAGAATGGTTCAAAAGAAATCCAACAGAGTTGGCTTTAAACTAACTAGTTCCTAGTTGAATCAAAAGTTGCCCAATATTTTTCCCCCTATCCCTCTTTTTTCACTTTATCTACTATTTAAACAAAGATTTACTAAGATAAACCAAACGATATTTATTAAACTACTTCAAAAACAAATTTCATACAAAATAAATATAATATTTTGAAAACTAGTTCAAATTTATATAGATTTACATTTTAATTTAAACAATTCTGAATTGGTTTTCTATTTTTCCAAACACCGCCATATATGCTGCAATCCCCTATAGATTTGATTCCCAGAGTAGCTTAGGAGCTTTAACGAGGGACACATCATCTATCCAGTTCTTGCTCTCAAATCTGATATGCTGCAAGCCCCTTTGCACCCCAACCCCCAAAACAGAAGCCAGCATCACTGCAAATAAGCGAAAAAGCATTGCTATTCTTAACAAATGGTTTCTCACGAAACCATTCACGAAGGTTAAAATGTAGTGTGTTTTTGTTTGACAGTTAATATGTAATAAAGAGAGAGAGAGAGACCAGCAGATAAAACGGCAGAGATTTATTTCTTATCTATTCATTCATGTACCATTTCAAGAATTTGCATTCGTGGGAATTAGTGTTATCCTAAGCAAAAAAAGATTTCACATATTGCAATAACAAAATGAAAATGAGAGAGGAAGTTACGAATTCACTTACAGTGACAAGAAACATATCCACAAAAGCGGAACTAAAATCCATCTAGAACTTTAATACCAGCACCCTTGTCCCACTCCTCTGGAGGGGCAACATCAGCCATAACCTTCTCCTGGCCACGCCAAAGAATCTGGGAACAGTATTCCAACATTGGTATGGTCAGCAATACATGTTCGAGAGCATAGACTGAAGAAGACAACCTACTGACACAATGTAAATAAGCACTTACTTTGTCAATGACCCCAAATTCCTTAGCCCTTGTTGAATCCATATAAAATGGTCTCTTCATCACACTAGCTACTGTCTCCTCGGACTAGTAATTTAGAAAAGAAGCAAATAACAGAATCATTAGATTCTGCCTCACCTTCCCTGAATAAATATGACATCCTGTACCTATGTGTGATACTCACATTTCCCGTGTGTTTGGCCAGCAATTTAACAAGAGTGTCCCTGTTTATTATGACCTGCAAAAAAAAAAAAAAATTGAAGGAGGAGATAGGAGGGAGGAAAAGAAAGATTTTCAGATTCACATTTAGTAGCAGCTAATTATAGAATAGAAACTAGACCTGAAAAGAAAGAAAGATAGAACGAACAATTGCTCCCAAATGGGGGAATTATGTGACTAAGGAATTCCATCAAGAGTTTGCATTTATAATATGCAAGTGAAGATGAAGTATGACTCTTAAACTAGAAAGGCATTCAAATTCACATTTAACAGCTAATTATGGAAACTAGGTTTGGAAAGAGAGATAGAGAGAATGAAAATTTTCTCGAATGTTTTGGGGCAGGCAACTCTGCAACTAGGGAATTCCATCAAGAGATTACATTTAAAATATGAGTGAAAATGAAATACGAGACTCTTGAACTCTAACTGAAATGACTATATAAGCTTCAACATGAACAAAGTGTTCTCAAGAAACTCTTATCGATAACAAAACTAGTTCCAGAAAAATAGCAATATTGTGTGGCAGTATTACATACCAATTGCCACACAACAATAACATGGGAAAAACGAAAACACCACCAAAGTTTATCATTCCTGATGATGGAAAAATGCAATGTAGCAAAAACAAATTTGACTAACCTCCTGTGCACGAATAAGAACATCACTCGCGGGCATCAACCCAGATGATGGAATACGAGGCTGCTGAATCATGGCTGAAACAGTAATTAATAGAACAGTATCAAATCTGTGAAGAATTGAAGGACCAAAGCCACAAACTTAAAAACCACAGGATCCACACCGTACCTTTGGCATGTGGCATCATAAAGCGTTTACCCTGAGTCCCTGCAGAAAGTAGCAGACAGGCTTGACCTATAGCAGCTCCAACGGCCACTGTGTGTATCTGCTCAGGATGCAAAAGCCAAATAAATGGGAAAAGATATATTCAAGTGTCAATGAAGAGAAAAACACGCAGCTCAGCAAGGATGAACGATTACACATAATTCTTAGAAGACAAATAATTAACTTATTGTCCATGAGAATTGTTTAAAAATAAGTTACTCATATATAGTCATAAACACAAATGCCAGGTTATATGTAAATAAAACTTGAACTGCGATACATAAAATAAATGAATGCAATTATGAACACAAGGTACTGCCATCATGCTAGCTACCAGTAGCATGAATCATCTGTACAACACCCCGACAGTTGCTGCCATATTGTCATAATCACCATATTTACATCATTCTTCACATTTTCCATAAACCAAAGCATCCCACAATCTTGTCTCATCATATTACTACCAAGTACCATCATCAATAAAAAACAAGATATACAAGTATATAATCATGTGAAGTGTATTCTTAATGAAAAGAAACAAACCTCATTTTTTAACTGCATCATTGCATCATAAATGGCAAAACCTTCTGTCTCCATCCCGACCTGAATGAAAGAACTTAAAATGCATGAGATGGCAAGAGAAGAGGGAGGCAGACAGGTAACTCAATAGATTATCTTAAACTATAGATATCTAAACAACACAAAGAAAATGTCAATAGTACATAGATATTTCATATAAGCTGCAATCTGGAAGCCAATTCAAAGCTTACCGTTTCACCATCATCTCGAGTAGTCCCAGTGGAATTTATGTAAATATATATTGGTTCTTTAGGATCCATCCACTGCAGGTACATCAACTCTGCAACAACAAGCTCTGTGACAGCTGGCACCAACTGAAAGGCAGAAACAGGTTATACAAATTGCAACAGCAAAGCATTAATGAAGTAAGGGCATTGACAAGGAAGCGCCAACGCTTGAGCGCATCTCAGTATAAACCGTTAAGTAATACTGTCATAAACAGCAGAATTGGCATCAAATGCAAGAATACAGAAACCAATGAATGCATAATTGAACACTTACAGGCATGCCAATGTAAACAATTCTACCATTGAGAAGCAGCGAAGGCAGGTCAGGTGGTGGCCTTCTGGGCCGGTGTTCATTGTATGAAACAGACCTTTCCACCTAATTCAAGCATATGATTAATGATTGTGTTGGTTACCCCAACAGATAAGAATGACTAGTGGCAACGCAAAGAGTACATAACCAATAAAATAAAATCCATAAATCTTCCAATCCCAAAAATATATGAAAAGTGAAAAATTAAAAATGGTGAGGAGGAAGATAAGATAGATAAATAAATTACTTGAGCGGGAGTAGCCATGAGCTTGGGAGAGTCAAAAATGTCCAAATAAGGAGGGGTATCAGAGTTGAGGGGACGGTTAAGCAAAGTTTCAGGGGAAGTGGCAGCTACAGAAGCAAGCTTGGAGAGAAAGGAGTCTTTAGGGTTGAGAGGGGGCATGAGAATTTTGGCTTTGTTTGTGGCATTAAATTTAACGGAGCAAACCGTCCTTCGAGAGGATTGGGATTGGGATTGTGGGGAAGAAGATGAAGTCGGCATGGAAGTGGCCATCAGTAGCCGCAAACATGTAGCCATGCTAATCCCAACCGCTGCTCAACACTCAACACTTGAACTGGGTTGCAAGTTGGAAGCGGAAGGAGGAGAGGAATGGATGAGCGAGCGGTGTGTGTGTGTATATACACGATGAAGTATACACTATAAAATTACAAAGTGTTAATTGTGTTTATTATTATAAAAAATAAATAATGTTTATGCTAAAAATAAAAATAACTAGTGTAATTACCCGTAAATATTTATAATTTAATTTTTTATAACCAAATTAGTATACATATTATTTAATTAACATTTTATTGTTAATTCTTCGTTATTGTTACATCAAAAGAAACAATTAATAATTAATCGATGGTTATAATAATAAAAATAAAAATTGTAAAACGTATATATAAAGACAATTCAATTGAATAAAAAATATGTATAACTTTTAAAAAAAAATTGAGTTAAAAATATGATACTATATAATAATTTTTACTACGATATCACATGTATTTTATCTAATATAACATATTAACATATTAAAAAATAAAAAATAGATTTTTTTAATAAAATAAGATAATATGAGAGAAAGAGGAATGGACGTGCATTGATCATTAAGATGGATTAAATTTTTGGAGAAAAAATTAGGTAAGAATATATGTCATATATCATTTTCAACTAAGATATTACTTATGTTTTATATAATATAAATATAATATATGAGTATATTAAAAAATAAAATTAGAATAATTTTTATTATAAAAGAAAAGTTATAAAAGAAAGATGAATGAACATGTATTGGTTATTGAGGTAGGTTAAAATTTAGATGGAAATTAAGTTAAAAATATGATGTCACATATATAACATTTTTTATTAAGGCATTACCTATGTTTTATATAATATAATAGATAATAAATAAATATATTAAAAAATAAAAAAAAATTAACTCTGATTTTTTATTATTATTTTTTTCTTATATCACTTTTTACACTATTCGTCATATTATTAATCATGTATATTTTTTTTATTATTTTTTCTCATTTAATCACAACTCTTAAAAATAGTGTAAAATAGTAATACATCTCTAAAAAAGATATAAGACTAATATTTTTTATAAAATTTTATTATTATAAAAGAAAGAAGATATAAAAGAAAAATGAATGAGCATACATTGATTATGGAGAGAAACTGAAAATTTGAAGAGAAATTGATTTAAGGATATGTGTAATATACCATTTTCTACGTAGACATCATACATGTTTTACAAAATATAATAAATGAGTATATTAAAAATTAAAATTAGGATATATTTTATTATAAAATAAATAAGATATAAAAGTAAGACAAATGAACATGTATTGATAATTGAGATAGGCAAAAATTTTGGAAAAAATTGAATTAAAGATATGATATCACTAAACATTTTTAACTAAGGCATCACCGATATTTTATATAATATAATAAATGGTTGAGTACATAAAAATTAAAAATCAAATTTTTTATTATAAAATAAATAAGATATGAGAAAGATAAATTAAAGGTATTAGTCATTGAGATAGACTGTAATTTTAGAGGAAAATTGATAATAGAATATGTGTCTCATATCATTTTCTATTAAGGCATTACATGTGTTTTATATAATATATAATAAATAATAAATGACTATATTTAGAAAAAATAAATTAGAATAATTTTTTATTATATGAAAAAAAGAAAATATAAAAATAAGACAAATGAACAAGCATGTCATTGAGATAGGTTAAAAATTTAGAATGAAATTGAGTTAAGGTCTTAAAGATATGATGTCTCATACCATTTCTACTAAGTCTTCACATGTGTTTTATATAATAGATAATAGATAATAAATGAGTAAATTAAAAAAATAAAAATTTATTATTATTAAATAAAAAATATATAAGAGAAAAATAAACGAGAAAAAATAAACAATCTTTTATTATTAGAAATAATTTTTTATTATAGATAATTTAACAAAATTAAAAATTGCAACTATGTAAACCATTTTTATACTTATAATTAACTAAAACCAGATGTTTCAAACAATAACATAGAATATCTAAAAAAATCTTCCATGATATTGAGTTCATTGCTTATGGTACATCAATATATAATTGGACATTCTTTATTTTAAAAATATTTAAAAGTAACATATTAATTAAATTAAATAAATTAAGTGAAAATTTAAAAATTATTTAGAATATACTTTTTAACCCATTGTAATAATACATCTCACAAAAATATAGAACTAATTAAATATCACCATAAAATAAGGAAAATATTGAAATCTATCTCAACTTTTACTTTTTTTCGTGCATACACTACTTTAATTATTTTTTTGAAAAATTAAATAATGTGCTCATAATATAAATATTCAATGTAGATATATTAAAATAATTAAGTAAACTAATTGTTACAGATAGATTTTTCTTTAAACATGAACTAATTATAAACCAAAATTTCATATTTGAAACCATTAAACTTGGATAAAATTATTTATTGTAAGAACAAATGCAGACAAAGAGAATGAATAAAAAGAAAGGAAATATCAGGAAAAGAAAAAGGCTTCAAAATGAGTACCTTAAAAGTTAAATGTGTTAGGTTGGAATATGCTTCCAAAGCAACTACATTCAAATCATCTTATAGTTTTGAATGGAGAAGGTAAATGATTGTACCGGAGAAAAATAAAATATTAAAATAAGAGTTGTACTAATAATTTAATCAAAAGAGAAAAGATGATGGAAAGGGTTCTGAAAATATAAAAAAGTATTGAGAAAAACAAAATTTTAATAAGAGCATTAATGATATCATTATACAAAGAAAATATGTTTAAAATAAAAAAAAATTATTATGAAATTTGATCGATCAAGAATGATGAATAAAAATTTTGAAAGGAAATCAAACTCATCAAATTAAGCCACCTAGCATTCTTCAGGAAGACATGTACTATGCTTTATATAATATAAGAAATGTGAATCAATTATGCCGAATTAAATAAGGTTGGTATATCTTATATCAACTTTGATAAGACAACTATTTATAAATAAGATGAGTTAATAATCTTATTTTTGTAATACAAAAATTTATAATCTATGAAGAAAATTTTTCCCAAATTAAATAAACCTGCTAAATTGTATATCAATTAAAACGAAGAACCATTTATAAATAAGATCAGATAAGATTTTTTTAATGATAATCTTTATAATCAATGAAGATCAATTATAACAAATGAAATGAAGTTGTTAAATGGTATAACAATTTGTCAACAAAAATATTATAAATAAGATCAAATAATATTGTTAATTTTTTAACAGTTATCCTTTTAAATAATTGAAATCTTTTATGCCAAATTAAATTCACTTAGTAATTAGTATATCAGTCAACAGATTGTATATCGTTCATTTTAACGTATGGCATTGGAATATCTTACGTGTTAAAGTAGATATGGCATTGGTATAAACATCGTTGATGATTATATAATCTATCTATATGAATCAGAAGATATAAGAATTAAAGGCAATAACTTTAATTCGATAAAGATTAAATTAGAAATGGCTTTATAACATAACAGTGTTAAAATATTGATTGTCTACTCCAACAAATTAAACTCCATAAGATGAACACTGGAAGCAACCCAAATTACAAAACTAAATAGAGAACTTTGTATGTTCAAATTGATAACAGAAGCTGAAATCAATACATCATCTTTCTTTTGAACAGCAAAACGAGCAACACTGCCCTCCTTCAGTTTCTTGCATCTATAGAACTGCCACAACCGCTTGTGAGAAATACTTCATTCGACCACCTACTAGTCCACCTAAGCCTGCAGTTGAAATTTTTCCCATTTTCATCCTGAAGAACGCAGCTCTTCCTCTAGCTTGGAAATATTTCAGCAGCAAACTTGGATGGCAAATTCTACATTGAAAATGAATTCAGGATATTAATAGATAGAAGCATTTTAAAAATAATAATAATAATAAAAACCAGGAACATTAACATATTCAACACTAACAACAGAGCTGCTTCTAGCATGATAGCTTCTAGTTTTGTCACAGCTATAAGCATATTGAGTGATTCCAATGTTGAGGTCTTAAATCAGTAAATTTTATATCCATTTGGGATAGGCGAGGAGGATAAGGATAGGCAATCTCAACGAAATCAATTTTATTTTATTTAACAGAAAACATGGACTTTCCAATGTATCTCAGTTTAAGCCTTACCCCATCATGCAAACCATAGTGGTTAGCAATGTCAACCCAGCCATGTGTAAAGAATGCAGAAACACGGTTTGTTTAAATTACAACTTCCATGAGAGTGCCTCCAGGATCTTTGAAAGTAACACTCCGTTCAACGACATGGCAGAACTTATTGTAAAAAATGCGAGGGACATCAGCAATATCCTGTGTTCCAAAAGCATGTATATCAGATATATAACAAAACGAAATAAACAACAAAATTAATATACAAAGTATATCAGATAGCATTACAGTTGAAGGATCCAGAAGGATGTAGAAGCTCCTGTATGCATTCATTTTTGAAGAAGAACAACGACCAGCCATCCTACAAAGCAAACCATGTAAAAAGAATAAGAAATCATAAACCATAGAAGAACAAAAACAATGAATAAGAGCGACACATGCCTGACTTTAGTTACGAACAAATGGCCATAGTACATGACAAACAAAACATGAAACAAAGAAAACAAAATCAGCGACACTAAACACTTTGGTCTTAACAAAAAGGAAGAAATAAACGAAGAACAACATCCAAATTACAGAGCTTCAAAACCATAAACAATAGAAACAGAGAAATGAGGATCTTTTACAATTAAAGAAAAATAAAACTGAAATGGTAATGGACGGATATAACGAACAAAACTTTGTTCAAACTTTTGGCTCCAATCCTTGTCTCTAATTTCATTTAATCTCCCTTTATGTATCAATTAACTACTAAATTAAATGGAGTTGAAACTAACAAATGAAAGGAGATTAAACGAGATTGAAGTTGAGGGTTAAAGCCAAAATTAAAAAACCAAGTTTTGTTATTTACGTATTACCACTGCACAGAAGAATTTATAAAGGAGTGAGAAAGAATTAGATAGACCATAGCTGCTTAGAATCCCATCTTCAATACCAAGGGTTTTCATATTTTGGAAATAGAGAAATTTAAGACAATAAATATATCATTCAATATTAAAAGCCATCTAAATCAGATATGCCAATCAATCTATTACCAATATGTGTTAGTCTAAGTGGAAGTTACTCGAATCTCTTAAATATGTGGTCTTGGATTCGATTCTTAAATTCATGTATATGAAAATAACACAGTTGTAAGGGATACTCGCTTAAACACTTGACCATATTTTAGAAGATTAGTTTCTCATTTATCGGATGAGGAGGTATACTCTGAGAAATAAAAAAAAATCAATCTATTAGCAATAACGAATCCAGTAATTTTAGCCAATGGGGACAAAATTGCATGAATTTTAGTCAGTGAAGGCAAAGTCGCATTTTTATATTTTGAAAATGTTAAATGATATTTTTATTATTAATACTATCAAATATTTCTCTCTTTATGTATATAATCAAACAATTATTCAATAATATTATATGAATTTTACTTTTTATTACTATGAATTTACTAATTTATCTACATATAAAAATAAAAATTAAGATAAAAATATAAAAAATATATACTTATATAAAATAAAAAAATTACAAAAAAAGATCAATCTATTCGTATCTATTAGTGAAATTAAATCTTGTGGTATACAAAACCAAATAAAAGCATAAATGCATTTTGATGAAGGAATAAGATTTTTGGGAATCAGGATCAATGAAATCAAATTTATTATATGTATTTAACGTAATCTATGTATACAAAGGAATAATAATAATATTAAATAACATTAAATTTAAAAGTTTTAAAATATCATTCATCACGGTTTTTGAAGAAAAAAAAATTATAAGTAACAAAGAATCAATACAAATATATCATTAAGGTATGAACTTGTTTTTATTAGTGGAGGCTAGAAGTAAGGAAAGAGAGTGAATTAAGCAATTTGATAAATCTCCATGTAAATCTTATATATAAAGGTTTCGAAAATTGAACATTGTTCCAAGTTGGTGGCTAAAATTTTGGAGGGAATGAGACATATGAAAGATTTACGATTGGTCATTGGTTGAGGATAGAAGCAAGGAAAATGAGAGAATCAATTTATTTATTATGATAAATTATAAATAAACTAAGATTGTTAAATAAGGAATTTATACATTTTTCGATGAATGATAATTGGTTGAGGAAGGTGGTTAAAATTTTCCACGGAATAAGGCATAACAAAGATTAATGATTGGTTATTGGTTGAGGTTAGAAACAAGGAAAGAGAGAATCCATTTATTATTATAAATTATTCCAAATATGAAAATAATAAATTTATATATTTTTCAATGAATGATGATTGGGTGAAGAAGGTGGCCAAAATTTTGGAAGGAATGAGGAAAAAGGAAATGTTGCCACATAAGCATTGTCTATTATTACATGAACTGTACTTTATATAATATATAATAGATTTATTAAAAAATACTTAATTATAAAAATTGATTTTTTTAAAAAAAAACTAATACTTAGTTTTAACTTTTAACTTTTATATGAGGATTAGTAGTTTGCATAAAGTAAAGTAAATTATGATATATTTTACTAAGAAGATATTATGCTTTTTCAATTATCAAAAATGGTAACATGATATCCGTTTAGGCTAGGTGGAAAAAGATTTATCTTTCTGCCCAAAGAAAAAAAAAATTCTCAATAATATTTTAACTTCCGTAAAAATAACGAGAATCAGTTCTATTTTTACCAAACGCTTAAACCAAATTATTTTGTTTGGAATATTTGTCAAAAAAGTCATTAATCGGATTTAAAATAGTTAAGGTACTTATTATCTCATTGATTATTTGGATTTAAACATTGGATCATTATTTATTTACTAGAATTAATTTTCTTCAATGCACTAAATTAATAAGAAAAATGTGTTTTTAAGACCACCATAAAACTGATTATGACACCTTTGTAAGGTTAGGCTTTTGAACTCGGTGAGAAAATATTAGTGAGAAAGGACAATTTTAGTATCTCAAACAAATATTAATCTTTCATAATAGAAAAAAAAAAAAAGGGGTGAGTATCCTATCTTATTATAAGACCATCATATTAGAATGAAATAAACACAAATTTTGTTACGTAACAATCTACTATATTAAGTTATAAAGTCTATTAATTTTATTTCAAACAAATTATGTATTTCTTTTTACAATGAGACTCTCTCTTGTTATTTTACTAACACAAGAAAATTGATAAAATAAATAAATATAAATCTTATCTTTAAAGGATGTTGGAAAAATCTTATAACATAAAAGAAAAAAAACTTTAAAAATAATTTAATATTGATTGACACTACAACTAGTCCGCAAATATCTTTACCGTTCAAAAAATAATAATATTCCAAAGTTACAAGTTAATTAAGTTTAAAATGTAAATTTACCCTGTTAATTTTCATATTTTCTGTTATGACAGTTGTTCCAATTGAAATTTTAATGTGTGAAATATAATTTTCACATAAGGTTATTCATCACTTACTAAAAATTTAAGTAGATTAATTATTAAAGTTAAAAATCTTAAAGACTATTTATCAAATAATCAAGGTTGAAAGAGATAATTTACATTTAAACTATTTAACCTTTCCTTCTTGGTGACTCAATGAGTATTCTGCTTTATTTGTTTCTTCTTTATTCTTTCAATGTACTAAAAAACCATTCAAGTTTTTCATCTGAGATTTTCGTCCATGTGTATCTAGTTATGATTTATCGTGATTTCCATCCCATCTCATGTTATAAATCAACATCAATATCAGTACGCAATAGCTATTTTTATTTATAACCATACCGAAAGATATTTTAATTTGGATTAGAAATTCCTTAGGATTTAGTGTGTGTTTAGAAAAGTTGCAAAAATTTGATTATATTTAGTAATCGATTATTGTATAAATTTTTTTTTGTTATAATCGATTATAATCAAATCATTTTTACGTTTAGATACATTAGTTAAAAAGTGATTTTAAGTTAATCTGATTTATTTAGATGGTATAAAAATATTATTTTTATATATTAAATTACTAAAATATGTATAAAATAATTAAAAAATTATTTAATTGAAAACAAAATAATATTTACATATTAAAGATAAGAAATAATCTATAAATTAAAATCATAAGTTTCAATTTTCAGAATTATGAAAATTAATTTTAAAAAATTTTTATTTTGTATTAAATTTTGTATAAAAATTAAAGCTGATTTTACCAAACATTATTAAACACTATTATAATAATTTTTTTTTTCAAAAAAAAACTAAGTTAATCCTAAACAAACATGCAATTAAATTCAATTCCAAACTTGGTGGAGCTCTACCCTCCTCTTCGGAGGGGTTCATGATCATCCCGACCTAATCACTTGTTCCAATTTAAAATTAATTAGCTTAGGTTCGAATTTTAAAATTTGACTTGGTATGTGTTTAAACTAAACTTAAACCACACTTTGAAGTGGTGGAGCTTGACCAACCCAATAAAAGATAATGTTTAAAACTGTTGTTAAAAAAATTTAATAATAAATTATAATACTTTTAAATATAAATTAATATTTTTTTATATAATATGATGATAATTTTGTATTAATATAATTTATTTTATAATATATATTATAAAATATTTTTAATTTTTAATTTTTAATTTTTAAAATTTTATAACTTAATTATATATAACATTTAATATTATACATTTTATATAAATATCGAGTTACTTGACCCCGTCATTAACGTTGTGACCAAATCATGATCAGATACAAAAAAATTATCTAATCAAATTCAGATAAACTCATCCTTGAACGCTCTCAGATCAAAGCTCCAATGTACCAATCCCACTAAACCCCAGCTTAAATTGTGCGCTTAGTGGTACCTTATGGGTAAGGAGCGATTACACTTATTGGGTAAAGGAGCACTCTTCTGGATGAGAGGTCCACATACCATAGCTACTCCTACTTGGAAACAATTGTTACGCCCAAAAAGACAAGACAATACGGGAAATTCTGTGGCCATAGCCCTAGGACCAAGCCCACCAACAAGCCATGGTCCGGTTACTTGAAGTGGGCTCTATAATTCAGCTGAACACATTATTTCTTTAGACTAAGTCCGAGTTGTTCCCCCCTCTCACATTCCGTGTCCCATGCTCCAGAGTCTTGGAGTCTGGGATAGCAAGAAACGGCCTCTTCTAATTGGCTTATTCTTACTTTAAAAAAATTAAATAAATAAGAGAGATGTGTTATTTATACTTCTGCATGCTAAATCTATTAAGATTTTTCTATATTACTTTTAAATTTTATACACTACTTTTAGTGTGCACAAAGTGGTGTACAAAATGAGCTTATCATCTCCATAGACTGTTATAAATTGGTAAATGTTATTGTAGAAATGTGAAAGATAAAATTAGAATTGTAATAAAATAATTAAAATAAGTGTAGTCAGCGTTTAAAGTCTAGACGTCTACTAACCTCTATTTACATGTGTACCACTCCTTGTAAAACACATCATTTAGCAAACTTGCATTCTTAATTCATAATTTCGAATTGTTATTGTGAAATATTCTTTCTCTTCTTTTGTATTTGTCTTTTTAAAAAATTATTTTGTCTCGAATTATTTATCATTTAATAATATTAATAAATTATTAATTAGTTTTTTAAATTTATTTTTTTATTTATTATCTCAAATAAACCTAATAATTACACATAATTCATAATTAATTAAGTTTTACAAAACATTAATGGAGTAAGAATGATAAATTTATATTTTATAATCTTATATCAGATAAATTGTAGTGATTTATTATATTTATTAATAAATTTTAGATGAATCTTTATCATTATCTTCATTTTTGTAGATTGAATGATTTTTATCGAACTTGGAATAAAAGCAGGAAAAAACATCGCGTTACTGAACATTTTTACAAAGAGGAAAAACACAAAATTTCAGTGTCCTAGCGCTCGCCTGAGTGCTCAGAACGTATGCAGTAGCGGTGATTTAGTGTCTTAGCACCCGAGCACTGGAAAGAGAGCGCATGAGCACGCAACGCGCTGCACAACGCTGCTTTGTTTAAGTGGCTCTGTGCTTGAGCGCCCGAAAACCAGCGCCTAGGCACTGATTGCATAACAACAGACGTGATTTTCTTTAAATTGAAGAGCTACGCCAAATTCAACACACTTGGCATACAACGCAAAAAATTTCTAATCCTGAGAGAGTTGTTTTGCGACAGCAGATTTTGGAAGACAGCTTCAAAGGGAGGATTCGAATCTTAAAGGCTTGAAGATCATAATCACCGTAAAAAGGGGTTTTGATTTCTCATTCCCTCTAGTTTTTTCCTTTCTTTGAGTTTTCTTTCCATGAGTTTGTATTTTGATATGAGTTTGTTTGTATTGAACATGAGTAGCTAAATCCATAACTAGGGTTATGGGGGATCTTGTTTTCTTATTTAATTAGGTTTGATATTGAATTTGATTAAGGTAATTTCTTTTAGGGTTTATTATATTGCTTTGCATTCTTGTCAGAACTTGATCACTTTTGACATGTTTTAATTCATTATTTGACTGGTGACCATCCGTACTCAATGAGTGGATCTATACGATAAACTTAGGATTAGATTGGTGAATGACCCAACATCAATTTATCTTACCAATGAAATTGACAGGTATGTTAGTTTATATCTTGAATTGGCACTTAATGCATTCCTAATTAATTTAACTAAATGACCAAATAGGTTATTTAATTTAGGAATAAAATAGTGTTTCATCCATGACCATTAGGATTCAATAGCAAATAAGATAATATTGACAATAGAATTACCTTACATAATAAATGAGTGAAAATTTGATTAATTGAATTTAAGTAAACCTTACGTCTTAGTCTCTCTCTCATTGATTATCTTTATATTGACTGATTGTTCTTTATTTTTCTTTATTTGTTTTTCTATTTTAATTTGAATTTCTCTTACCCTTTCAATTGTCTAAATAATCAAGAGTTTTACGAATATAGTAATTATCACTTATTCCTCGTGGGATCGACAACTGAGACTCAAGTACTATATTACTTTGCGAAAAAATACACTTGCTCTTAGTGTATTTTACACGTACCAAAGAGCTTGTAATTTAGTTCTATTAGAATATATTTGTATACATGTGGGGTTATTTAATAGTATTATTAATCTTTGTGAAAAATCTTCATGGTTCGAGATAGTGTTGCCATAGTCTTTGTCTAAAAAATAGATCGGTGTGGTCTTCTTGGGTCCGTTACCTGTCTTTGATCCCAAATAGTAAGTTATGCTCGACATAGCCTGGAGTGCTTACTTTATTGCATTCCCTAATTCATAGCCACCCGCAAAGCCCACCAAAATGGTAATTACTGTCTAGGTTACTTTCGTGTGACGGTGTTCATTGTATAGATTAGGATTATCCTGGGGTTGTGGCCTTTCCTAGTTTTGGACGTTATCTCGAGATAGACCTGTCCCTGGATTTTCGTTCCTTGGTAGTGAGTGTCTTCTCTGATATGGTGGAGATGAGCTTCTCCGAGCTCCTCTTCCTATAATTCCTTCCTCCCCTCTTATTATCATTCTGGGATTGGCGAATATATCGGCCCAGACGGCCATCCCAAATTAGGGATTTGATGGCATCTTAGAGGTTGATGCAGTCCTCAGTATTATGTCCGTAACTTTCATGAAACACATAGTGCTTGGACTTATTTTTTTGTGCATGTTTTCTCAATAGAGGAGGTTTTTGCACATCTTTGAACATCGTGTTCATCACTTCTTGGTAAATATAAGTTCGAGGTATATCGAGGGGTGTGTAACTTTCGTACTTTCCCTTTAGTGGTGGCCTCAAATTTCAGATTTGTGGGGGAGCCTGTCCAGGTTTCAGTTTGGCATCCACTCGTTTTTCTAGATGTTTTCTGGTGCGGATAACGTCCTTTGAATTGATATATTTGTCAGCTCTAACCCAGAACTCGTCCATCGTCTTTGGCTCTTTTTTAGCCAGTGAAAAGGAAAATGCCCCAGGGCGGAGGCTTTCCCTCATGTAATGTAAGCCGAGCCTTTCATCCTAGTCACGAATGTTTGTTACCTCTTTGTTGAACTAGGATATATAATCTTGGAGGGACTCTTCTTTTCCCTACTTGATATGGGAAAGACATAAAATAGATTTTGGTTGTACCTTACTAGTGATGAAGTGTAACAAAAATCTCAAGGACAAGTCTTCCCAATCAAAAATGAACTTCGAAGCCAAAGTGGTGAACCATCTCAGGGCAACTTTCTTCAGGGAGAGGGGAAAAGCACGACATATAAGTGGGTCATCTCCTCTAGTAAACAGCAAAGCAGAAATATAAGCATCTAAGTGCTCTTGGGGGTCTATGGTCCCATCATAGGCTTCAATTTTAGTTGGATATTTGAAGCACCTAGAGATCTCGTAGGCCATTAACTCATCAGAGAAATGTTGGTTCTGCTTAATCGATTTCCTTAGTCCAAGCTCCTGCTTTTTTATTTTCACTCACCAAGTTTTCAGCTCTTTGTCTGGGTTTTGATATCCTGAAATTTTCCAGATTACGTATCCCGACATGGGTTGGTTCCTTTCAGTTGTCACGATTCTTGTGGGGAACTCGGTTTTCGCCCTCCTTTTCCTGATTAACAACTCTTTCCAGGTCATGAACACGCTCATCATGGAGCCTGACCAGAGAGATAAGTTCCTCTCTAGATAGCTTTAGGATACGTGATTCGCCCTGCTGGGACCAAACTCTATCATTGTTCTCCCGCCCTCCTAAACGCTGCAACTCCGATATCCACTATCTGGCCTCTCATGAGGGGGCTCCAGACCAAGTCGTTGTGTTGTTGGGACGCACTGCGGCTGAAGGGAGAGGTTTTTGCTAATGTGCGAAGTCTCTTCCCTATCTCTCCTGGGTTCTGGTTGGGCAACAACTGGATCTTGGATTCAAACGGAGGTTGGACGACAACTAGAGAAGAGTTGGTTTTGCGTTTTCATCTGGTAATGACCATGATGGTAATGATGGGAATCAAAATTTATTATTCCCGCAGACGACGTCAACATTCTAAATTGGATTCAGATGATTACCTGAATGACGTTAATGACGGTGGTTTCCTTTGATGCACAGTGATTGTGGCGGTTATGCGAGAAGTGAGTACCTATAAAAGGCACTCTAATGTTCAAGTTAGATCGTACACAAGATGGCTAGTGTTTAAAATTATATGCATACATTTGCTATATTGTGTGGTATCTATAAAAGTGTCTTGATAAATAAAAATCATGCTTAAATCTGCATTAAATGTTATTAATTATGATAAAAATTTAATAAGATTATTATCTCTTATAACTAAATCTTCTATTTATAAAGATTTTATTAGATATTTACTCATCATAAATGAATATATTTATTTATTCAATAGCACTTATAAATATCCACGATCCAACTCTAACAAATTAAGTTACTCTTAAACTACTAACCTAAAACTTAGTGCAAAACACAAGGTATGCTTGAATGGTGGGTTGAAAACAGGACATGAATTCAAAACCAGATTGAGGGATCTCAAGCTACAAATAAAAAAAGAAAAACAAAAAAAAGTTGTCATGGAATATGAAGCTTATAAATCAAAGGATAATGTTTCTCGTGAATAAAAAAGATTTATGTGAAGATCATGGATATAATGAGTTTACGAGCCTATAAATCAAAAGCGACAAATGCAAGATCCCGATAAAATTTTGTAACTGATTTTGGTATTTTGTGAATTAGCATTCAGCAACGATGATTAACTTTCAGTTCACTAATTTCCTTGAATCAACATAATATAGAAAAAATATATATATAATTTAAAATTTTATTATATGTCATTCAAGTTAATTGATAAATGTATTAAGTTTTTGATATATAATAAATATATTATTTAAATTTTTGTAATGTGTTATCAAATATAATATTTTTTAAAAAATATTAACACGTATAATAAAAATTATCATTAATACATCAATATAATCAATCAATCAATCAATTAATATAATCAATCAATAAATATAATTAATTAATATAATTATTAATCATTATAATTAATATATAAAAAAAAAACATGCTCTAAAATGTTTTCATATTTCATCTAAGTCAATTAATAAATATATTAAACTTTTGACATATGTCAAATATATTACCTAATTTTTTATCATGTATCATAGGTATAAAATTTAAAAGAAATATTGACATGTGTAAAAAAAATTACCACATATACATAAAAAGAAAAAAAAATAAAAAACAAAAAAAGTACAAAGAGAAAGAAAGAACAAAAATTACAAAGAAAATAAATTTAAAAAATCAAAAAACCTTAAGAAGCTAAGTGTTAAATGATTGATTTAATTAATGTGTTATTTTTATTTAGCTTACTTGATTTATATGAACAAAATGTATAGATTAGAGAGTGGCACGAAATTAAATGTATTGAGTATTATTTAGTAATATTGTTATAGACTATTGTAATTTTTTGCATACATATATTTTTCAATTGTCACTTTGAAATATTTATCGACCTAAGCTTTTTTTTTTGGCAGAATTTGGCATTAGTAGTTAGTTTGATGTAACTTTGATAATGGAAGTAAAAAATTAAGGATTTAATTTGTAATATAATTTTATATGAAAATATCATTAATGAATTTTTTCTTGATATTTAATATTTAATAATATTCAATAATAATTATAAAAAAACATAATTTTTTACATGAAGATTTAGTCTAGTATACTTTTTAAAATTGGAGTAAAAGGTTAAGGGAAAAATTTTAATATAATTTTATTTATATTCTATTTATAAATCTTTTTATCTGATTATGTATTAAAATGATTATAAATAATAATATAATTTTACATTATAAATTATTTTGATATAACCTTAAGAAAGAAATTCTGATTATACTACTTAGAAATATTAATTAAGTAATAAGATTATATAATGAAATAAATTAATTGTAAAAAATGAGAGACTAATGTGATAGGAGCAAGAATAGTAACATAAAAATATGTTAGTGACAATATTTTTATTTTTAAATTGGATTTAATACCATCAAATATAAAAATTATAATAATTAATTTTTCATGAAAAATATAGACTAATACTTTAATAAAAAATCTATAGCGATAAAAACTCAAATTAATAAAAAATATAAAGATTGATATCTTAATAGTATGAGCTAAAATCTAAATAAGTGATATAAAAAATATTTAAATGAATAAAAATATAATAAATAATATAAAAAAATATATAGAGCTCAAAATTAAAATTAATCGAAATTATATAAACAAATTATTTATTTAAAATTTTTCTTTAATTATTCCGTATATTGCTTGGATACAAAATACTAGTTCCGGTAATTTAATAATTTGAATACTGTTTACTCCCAGTGTTGGTTGACATATGTTTCCAGTCTTGGATTTAACTTGTGGCTTTCGAAAGGAGAATGTGCCTAGAATTTGGGTTTCTGACAGCAATGGCGGTGGATGAGTTGTAGGAAACTAATGGAGAAAAGATGAAGCAACGGAAGCAGGGACTTCCACACAATTTTTTATTTTTACAAACTAACATTGTAAATACTAAACTTTTAAAACAAGAACTTGTTGAATACTATTAGCAATATTTCTCAATCGTTGACTCAGAAGTCCTCCAAGTCAATGGTTCAAACTACTTGGTGCTCCCAAATCAAAATGATTGGTCAACTTAAGGAATATAAGAAAACCTAAATTACTATTTAAATAGGTCAGAAATAAAGGTAAGATTCAAGTTATACATCTAACATTTAAGCCAAATGCAGACTAAGATTTTAGTTGTTACAAAAAGAAAATAATCAAACTTATAAATGAGCAAAATAAATTGAGTTCAAGCTTCAAATTTTGGCCCAAATCAAGCCTAAGTCTTATTTTTGTCTTGATTAAATAAGTCAGTCAAACTTAAATATTTTTTTTTCACAAATTGTTTTGTATCTTTTTTCCGTTGCAATTTATGTCCATAAACGGCGTTTCGACGCATTCCCGAAAATTTTCTAACATTGGATCTTGAGTTAACGGTGGTGATTGATATACATGACGTGTCCTTCGAAAGGAAAGAAAGGGAAGCACTCGTGCTCATTAGGGAAAAGGATCAGGAAGGGATATGCAAGTGCCTGTGGCTTCGCGTTTTTCGAATGGACCGAACTCTGTGGCTCTCTCTGTTGCTTGTTGAATACGTTACTAGCACAAGAGTACTTTATTTTCTCAAGGTGTAAATAAATTTAATCTTGTTATTCGTCTAATTAAAATATCTCAAATTTTATTTAATTTACTCACAAAAATTATTTTATATATAACATATACAGTGATCATTTAATGGTCTCTCATTATATTAATATAAATTATAATGTACATATTTTAGTGTAAAAATATTTCTCAAACAAATTGTTCCTGTCAATTGGTCGGGGAAGAAATCTTATTCTGTAAATTGAATTATAATATTCAATCATCATTAAGGTTTTTTTTTTATCTGTCATTGGTATTATTTACTAAAATATCAAAACTAAAAATATTATCGTATATATCAAATTATTATTTTTTTTCAAATAATTCACAATAATTTTTAGTCCATGAAAAACGTCACTTGGCCTAAATTCACTTTAAGGACATACTTTATTTTCTCAAGGTGTAAATAAATTTAATCTTTTACATAATTAAAATATCACCAAAATTTAATTTACATCACAAAAATTATTTTATATATAACAAAAAATATTATAGTAACATACATGATAATTTAATATCTCTCTCATATTAATATATAATATAAATATAATAGTACATATTTTAGTGTACATAAAATATTTCTCAAACAAATTGTTCCTTAGTGCCTACAAGTATACAACTCAGTCTCTACCTTTCGAACATGTCAGAATACTAGAAGAAATTTTTTGCATAACTCTGGAGCACCCAAATTGAATATAATATGTCAATCACATCATTAAGGTTTTTTTTATCAAATTGTCATTGGTAAAAAAATTATTTACTAAAATATCACTTTTTTAAACTATTTACTAAAATATTATCTTTTTGAAACTATATATCAAATTATTATCTTTTTTTTCAAATATGATATTTTTTAATAATTTTTAGTCTTTACATAAGATGCTAAAATTTTTAAATAAGTGATATACCATGTTGGATGCTGTTTTTTGTATGTGTCTTAAAAATGAAATTTGCTACATTGACATTTTTCACATGGACTAAAATAAAAAGAAATGTCACATTACATGTGCTTTATTAAAAAATGTTTTGGTATCAATTTCATAAATTATTTAAAAAAGTGATCTTTTGATAAATAATTTTTTACTAAAGATACATCATTTCAATTATTATACATTACCATAATTTATTATAATTAATATAATAACCTAAAGACCTAATATCAAATACTGTAAGTTTATTTATATCAAAAAGTGAATCAAATATTTGTGTTAGGTTATATCAATATGAGTTTTGTTATTCTAAAACACATGTTAAGGAATCAAAAATAAAAATTATTAAATAAAAAATATAAATATTTAATATCTTAAAAGTTTTAAAAATATTTAATACTTTTTTTAAGTAACTTTACGTAAATAATAAATAATAATTTGGTGTTTTGAAGATCTAAAACAACTAAAGTAAAGCGTAAATAATGTACCTTTATTCGATGTGAGACTTTGGTGTTAGTAAGACAAAACAATTAAGTAAAACAATAATGTACCTTTGTTCAATGTGAGACTTTAATGTGAAGGAAACTAACTTACAATAGAACCCCTCGACCAATTGACATTGCAACATTTCACTTTCTTAATAATTGTACAGTAATGCAAAGATATAACATGTTCAGTATGATTGTTGGGAAAAAACTTGGCTTTCGATATGATTCTTTCAAAGATATTCAATATAATAATACTTTCAGAATTTTTGGATATATTTTTATATATTTCATAATAATTTAAATATAAAAAAAATGATAAATTATATTTACCTAATTTTTTTTCTTGAAATGTGTAAAACTGTAAAGGAACCCATCATCAACTTTTATTTTTAATCGACGAATTTTTTGTCATTATAAGGTTAGGGACATGTTATAAAATACTCAAAGGATATAATTCTTCTATCCGAGATGAGGACTATAACTCACGATGGTTACTTCACCAAAAACTAATAATTTGCAAACCCTTTAGTAACTAAAAACGCAAAGTATAATAACATAAATTTATTTCACCCAGAAACTGCCCCTTATTTTCTTTTGTTGTTGCTTTTATTTATGCATTCACGAGTTCACTCCTACAATTGATTACTTAATTTTGAAATAATTCAATACCAACAGCACTTATTTTTTGTTTGTTTATTTTTATACTTTAGGCAAGCATGGAAAGCAAAGGATTATGCTTTAGGCTAGCGCGTAAAGCAAAGCATTAACCAAAGGTAACGGAAACTATTTGAATTTTCAATAATCAAAAAATAAAAAATGAAAAAATCCAAATGATATGATAATTATTCATCAATAATACATACAGTTAAAAAAAATAACGGTGACCCACAAATCGATTAACATCAATTATTCATGATAAAGAAGAATAATCAATAATGGCACTGCAGCCACGATTGTAAGGGTAGCCCCAGGTCGGCAATTGTAGGAGTTGGTTTCTTGGAGCACATCTTCCGAGTCCAAAACGCAGTCATTATGGAGCCCTTGCAATTAAATCCCATTATAACTCCTCCTGCAAAAAAGTCATCAACAAAAAAACAAGGAAGACCCAGGAATAGAAGCTCTTACCATTGATGTTATGTTCCCTTTGTTTCTTCTCTCTTTGAGGAGTTGTAAAGTCTTTGTTGCTGCCTCTTTCCTTTCCTTCCTCTTCCTAAACAAAAATTATAAGTTAATTTAAAAGCCCCTTGATATCAAATGCCTTTTATGTTATACATGTTCACTAACGCGCACTATATATGGAATGTATGTGTCTTTGAGTGTAGTGAGAGATCTACATGAAATGGGCTAAGTGCCCTATAAACACACACAATGTGATATTTTTTTTTATTTTTTTTGTCCATGTAAAAAATATCAAATGTGTTGGTGTTTTTAACTAAAAAATATCATCATACATGGTGTATCCACGTAAAAAAAGCCATGTAAGATATCGCATCCTACGTGGATCAGAAATTATTAAAAAATGTTACATTAGACAAAAGAGTAACAATTTGGTATATAGTTTTAAAAGCGTAACATTTTGATAAATTATTTAAAAAAAGTGACATTTTGATAAATAATTTTTTTACTAATGACAGTTTAATAAAAAAGCTCATCATTAATTAATAAATAATTATTATAATTAATTTCCATAATTTATTATAATTAATATTGTAATTAACCTAATAGACCTAATTTAAATACTGTAAGTTTATGTAAAAAAATTTCATATCAAAAAGTGAATTACATTGCTAATTCAAAAAATGTGTTAGGTTATATCAATATGAGTTTTGTTAAAGTGTGTTCTAAAAACACATGTTAAGGAATTAAAAATAAAAATTATTAAATAAAAAATATAAATATTTAATATCTTAAAAATTTTAAAAATAATTAATGTACTTTTTTTAAGTAACTTTACGTAAATAATAAATACTATTTTGATTATTTAATATGTGTCCTAAAGATATACCTTAACAAAAACCTTATGAATATTATATATGTGATGTGATGACCAAAGGCCAGTAATAAAAAATCACCAAATTATTGGCCTTCCACATTAACAACTACAGGGCTTTACTGTGGTCCCCCGTCTCCATGCCCGGATAGAATCGCACCTCTTGATGATATTATAAAAGCAACAGCGTAGAACGGCAATCGAAATCTTACTCGCTGCTTCGCATTTTTTAATCAAGATACCGAGATAATTTGTGGGGCCTTTTATGTATAAACCTATGGTTTGGCTAGGGGACCACCCCAACCTTTAATTTAGACCGTTGAGTAATTTTTAAATAGATACTATTTATTATAAATATTTAAATTATTATTTAATATATATAATATAATAAAAATTATCATAAAATTATATTAATTTTTAATAATATTTTTATATATATAAATAATAATTTAAATATTTAAAAAATAATGTGATAAATTATAACTACCTAATTTTTTTTCTTGAAATGTGTTAAAACTTGGAATACCAAGGAACCCATCGTTAACAACCCAACCACTAGAATATATAAAAAGGTGGGGAATTAATAACTAATTTTTTTAAAAAACAAAAAATTGAGAACTCTTCCTGGTCCTGCCGGCTACTTGGCCATTATTGCCATTAATCTAATCCATTCACTCTTCCCAACTTTTCTTTTCTGTGGTTGTATTCTCATCAGTCCTAAGGAAGACATGACATGTAATCAAATACTACGAAATAAGGATAAGTAATTCTATGCTATCCGAGATGAGGACCTAAACTATATCGTAATGAAATAAATGCAAGACTCACGATACCTTATTTGGTTATTTTTGTTTTAGCCCATCATTGACATGGCAAATAATGCAAGGTATTAACCAAAGTCACCAAAAACTAATCGAATTTGCAAACCCTCACAACTGATTTATTTCACCCAGAAACTGCCCCCTTATTTTCTTTTGTTGTTGCTTTTATTTATGCATTCACGAGTTCACTCCTACAATTGATTACTTCAATTTTGAAATAAAGAACTTCTATGTCCAACAAAATCTCACAAAACGCAGGTCCTCATAAAATTCAATACCAACAGCACTTATTTTTTGTTTGTTTATTTTTATACTTTAGGCAAGCATGGAAAGCAAAGGATTATGCTTTAGGCTAGCGCGTAAAGCAAAGCATTAACCAAAGGTAACGGGAAACTATTTGAATTTTCAATCTTCTAGGTTTGAGAGAGAGAAATTCAATCAAAAAATGAAAAATGAAAAAAATCCAAATGATATGAATCGCTGTCGCTGACATTCAATTATTCATCAATAATACATACAGAGACAGGCTAGCATAGAGCTATACAGAATGGAAAAGGTAAAACAAGTGATTACTTTTTTTACAGTAACTTCCAAAATCCAAATAATAACAACAATAATAATAATGCTATAATAACACAGTATATTCATCAAATGTTACAACAGTGACCCACAAATCGATTAACATCAATGTCTTCAATCTTCATGTATAAAATTAACAATCAAACCTTCCAATTTTCAAATTAAAGAAGAAAAAAAGAAAAAAAAGGAAGGAAAAAAATTAGCTCCTGCACCTTGTAATGGCACTGCAGCCACGATTGTAAGGGTTGGCCTGAGCCCCAGGTCGGCAATTGTAGTAGGAGGCGCCTTGGCGAGAGCAGGGGACGGTGTTCCTCTGGAGCGCACCGTAGCTGATGTACTGAGTGGTGGCTAAGATGCGCCGGTTGATCTCCGAGTCCAACTCAAACTCGACCCCTTCCATGCAGTCGGCTATGGAGCCCTTGCAATGAGTTTTGGTGGGTATCCATCCCATTCCCTCAACTCCTCCTGCATCCACTGTCATCACCAAAAGAGTGGCACAAATCACAAGGAAGACCCAGGAATAGAAGCTCGCCATTGATGTTATGTTCCCTTTGTTTCTTCTCTCTTTGAGGAGTTGTTCAAACGAATCTTTGTTGCTGCCTCTGTTCCTTTCCTTCCTCTTCCTAATCACAAGAGCTTAGAGGAAGCAATAGCATCAGCAACAAGTTTAAAAGCCCCTTGTGTTAAACAACGACACTCAAATGCCTTTTATTTACGTACATGCCATTCACACAACGCGCACTATTGTTTCTTTCCGGTATTTTATATGTCTTTATTTTATTTTATTTTATTTTAAATAAATGTCTTATTTGAAAAGTAAAGAATTATTTTATTTATTCTAAATTATGAAAAGAAAAGAACAATTTTATTGGTACATATAATACTTGGTTTTATGTATTAAACTAAAATATGTTTATAAAAATGAATGTATCTTGTTCCATAATAAGGAGAAAAAAACGCTACGTATAAACTGAGAACAAATACGTGCCTAATAACTACTTGATAAAGAAAAATCGTAAGAAAGAAAATCCATTGCAAAATGTTATTAACATTTTGAAAGTTTCGTTTTAGGAATTAACTTCCTCCTATTTTAATTTTTAAGAAGGCTTGGGATCGGTTAGCAAAGGGGGGATCTTTTTCTTTTTTTTTTTCTTTTTTTCAAACTTTTGATCGGATTTCGTCGATGTAAAAAATATTCATGTATTTAAATAATCAATAACTATAATTGTTGTCGCACATGAATTAGTTGTGATTTCTAAATTGGTTTTTTTAAAAAATATTATCAAGTTGGTAACAAATATATTTATCTGATTATAAGCCAACCTTGAAGCGCTCTTCATCCTTTCTGGGGAACAAATCCCACCTTGGGGCCGAATGAAATTTTCTCCGACAAAGGCTCCAATGCCTCTTCTCCTTACAAGACTAAGAGTTCTTGAAAAAATGATATATTTTTTACTATTGAATGAATATTAACAAAGAGAGATTCTTGATTATACATAATTGTATTATGTCATCTTTACACACACTCATAAAAAATTAAAGAGAAAAAAAAACTACAAGACTTTTTAAACTTACTCATCATAAAAAATTATATTTTCTCTCTATTTTTTATAAATATATATAAAAATAATGTGATACAATTATGTGTAACAAATAATTTCTCTATTAGCAACTCCACGTTAAAAACTACAAACTTGACCAGAGCAAAAAGAAAGGCTATTTACTACAGGATTAAAAACGGAAAATTTACCCGAATTTGACAAGTTTAAACTTAATGGATAATACCATTGTCAAAAAGAAAACCCTAATGGATAATACATTTCATATATAATATTTGATTAAAGAGAGAACAAAGGCATGAGTGGGATGAAGGCAAAGAATAGACGTGTGGAGCATTGATAAATATTATTAGTATTTTTTTCGGCTGATTGCGTTTACAAAATAGAGAAAGATTATTGTATCCCACCAAGTTGACTCTGTCTTCTCGAGCTAGTTTCCACTTTATAATGCATACATGGAGTAGTTAAGCACAACACGTAAAACGGCTATTTCTGAGTATGGTGTATGTATTAGCATCATATAAATATTAAAAACATATTTTCTATCATATTTTTTTATTAGATAATATTACATATTAAAATATGTACTTAATTTTTAATAAATATGTAATTAATTTAATTAACATATAATTAATTCAATTAATATATAATAAAATTTAAATTTATATTTTAATGTGTGAAGTAATTTAATAAAAAAATATTAAAAAAAAAAATAATATAAAGTGTGTTACTAACACTTCTTGATATCACTATATTCACATCCTACTCCTAGTTTCAAATATACAGTGTGATAAAATATCCTCCTTTTCATATGACTTTAAAAATGTTGTTTTTTATGAATATCAACAACGCAAGGTTATTACTTATTAGCAAAGGAAGTATCGAAAACTTGCGTACTATATATAATTCAATGATGGATAACAGCTAAGTTTCACATATAAAGGTTTAGAAAAAGACAGAAAACGTAGAAGAGAATAACTAATTACGAATTGAACAATACAAGGGTACCTTTGAGGAGAAGGTGGGAACAGAATCAATTCAAAAAATTATTTAGATTTGAGATCAGGAATGCATCTCATATTCTCATATTTGCAGTTTCTCATATATGATTTTTGACTAACATGTAATGGATGTTGATTCATAATAAAAGAGTTTATTCTTTCTTTTATTATCTCAAGTTCGAATTTATTAAAATATTATGAAGTAAAATCTTGCAAATGTTTATTAAACATGGCATAAAAACATACTCAAACCACTCTGGAAAAGAAAATAATAAAACAACTCACACTATCTGTACAATTATCTAAAAAATATTTTAACTGCATCTAGACAAATTAAAACTTGTGCTTAACAAATCAACTGCACGGCTTTCTTTTTGTTGAGGAAGGGTGGGTGTAGAAAGGGTTTTTTTTTTTTTTTTACGTTCTTAATTCTCTTTAACGGGCGGGGTAATAATGTTGATTTTTTGTATTTGGTAATTCATCAGCCAAAAGCCCTATAATGTTGACTTTTGTTTTTGGAATATTGAATTGAATACTTGAATGGAAAAATGTTAGATAGCTATAATTTTTTAGTCAGAATTTTTGAGAAATGAGTTGATATATATTTTTACTCTTAAATGTATAAGTCATTCTTACCAATTTATTTTATTAAAAAAATTTGTCTTAAATTCTATCAAATTTCTGACTAATTCTTCTAGCTATGTAGCATTTCTTTACTTGAATGAATGTATAGCTAATGAAAGAGGGCATGACTTAAATAATTGATCAATTCAGTCAATAAAAGGAAAAAAAAATTGTTTAAGCCATTTAAAACTTAAAAAAAAAGAATAAAAAATATAAATATGAATGACTGCCAATATTATTCCTCCTTTATATTGAGGGGGGGAAAAAGTTATGGAAGTCTCATTTTTTTTAGGGTTATCTTATAGTTTTATGTATAAAATCGTGTGAATTTATATTTTTTATAGTATTTTTTAATTCAATAAATAAAAGATTAATTTTTTAAAATAAGCGCGTATCGAAAACTCTTCCTAACAATATAACTTGTAGTTTAATTCATGTGAGATTGCATACAACTTTATTGGACTTACTATTCCTCTACTTCGTGGACCGGTAGTATTATACAGTTGGTAACCTGACAGGGATAGAGAGGTTGATTTGAACTTCTCTATTCCCCCCTTCTGTTTTGGCATGCCTGGTTTCATCCCCAATGAATATCATAGTATGCATTTTGTTTATCTTCTCTTCTCTACGTCCTTATACCAACTTTACACTGAAAATAAGATCAACATTTTATAACTTATAGTTGAGGTTATTAATAATGTATAATGCATTACGTATATAAAAAAGATTTAAAAAAAAGAAAATGCCAGTTTTTCACAAAGAGAGATTCGTGATTTTTTTTCCAAGTTCATGTGGTAGGTTGGAAAAATATGATGGGTGTGTGCAAATATTTCCAAAATAACTTTTTTCTTTGATCACTTATCTATATGCATTCCCACATTCCTAATCAACTTCGTATAACTTTTATAAATAGCAAGTGCCAAAAGAGGTCATATTCAGATAGACTTTTAATTAGTTGTAGCTATTATTAGGTTGTCTTTTGCTTTAAACAAAGTTCCATACATTATATAGTTTACATATGGTGGACAAATATATAATGACATTCAGTCTTTTTCTTTTTTTTGACTTTTCGGTGCAAACTTGATTTTTAATTAAAATATGGGTCAGTTATATTAATTTTTTGGAATCAAATTACAAAAATATTTTATAAATCTCTTAATTTTAACATAAATAACATATTTTTAATCAAATTAAAAAAATCAATAAAAATTTGCACAACTTAATATGAACATCACCAAACTACGATAAAAAAAAATATGGACCACATCATACTTTTACTTTTGTGTTGATATTGATTATGATTTAACTTTATTTAATTATCTTTTCATATTTGACCTTATCTTTTGTTTGTTTTGAGGAATTTTCAGAGAGAAACATGATCCATAGGTGGTATTCGTTTTCATGGATGAGATTCCGTGCATTAACATCTATTGAGTTCCCCACCCCACCCAAACATACATGCTACTCTTTTTTGTTTTTTAACTTTAATTTGGACAAACATTTTTCTTTATTTAAAATCTACACTTATCCTTGTCCTTTCATTTTATCCTTAAAAAATTTAACAGAATTGTGACATAACATAAATATTTTGGTATTCCATAAAATAAAAGTCTTCTAATTAGTTTTTTTGTTTTGGGAAATAAAATAGAAATGATAAAGAGGGGGCTACATTTTCTTTCTTTTTGTTTCTTTTTTTTTCGTCAGAGAGGGTTGTTAATTCAACTTCAACGTGGTTGGAAGCGTCCATGTGGCCGATGAATGAGTCAGAAGACAGAAGGTGATCAAACCTAAGAATACCTCAAAGTTGTTTAGGTACAATGTCGATTGATTGTAGGTGGCACCAAAAGAAAAAGTGCCACTTGATAGTCCTCTGGTGGCTCCACAAGTGGTACGATACACCATTGAATCAGAAAGTTTACCAGAAAACCGACGCCACCATACCCGTCGTTCGTATTAGAACTCTGGCCTACAACATCATTGAACTTTTCCCTCTCTGGTAGTACAACAGTGTTACCTGAAATTAAATCATAGGTACAATACCATTGCTGAGAAATATAAAGTAGACCAGGTTTGTGCAGATTAGAGAAATTGACAAGGTTGTTAAGTTTCTCAACGGCATGAGGAATTTTGTGTAGTTAGGATATTTATGCACTTAACGTAAATTTTTTATATCACTTATGATTAATTATAAAAATTATAATTATATTTTTTATAATAATAAAATAATTATCAGATATTATTTTTAATTCTTTATTTTTTTTAAATAATTCCATGCATCCCATCGTAGTATTCTAGTTTGTTGATTTACTTCTCCTTCTTCCTCCTCGTCAGCCGAGCATGTGGTACTTGCAATTTGAAATTGGAGATGTTGTAATGGGAAAAGTTACTGATCCGAGCCTTCTCCCTCCAGTAGATGAATAGATCTACATAATACTTAATTCTTATGTGTATACCATTGATTAGTAGTGTCATTCAGTGGTCATCCTTTACGCATAAATATCTTAACACCTATAAAACGTTAATTGCCTATTGCCTTTTTTAAGTAAGAGTGATTATACTTGCACATATTTTATTCTTATAAAACTTTTTATAAATTTTAAATTTAATTTATCTGAATTACAATAACAACAAAATATTATTTTATTTTAAGTAAAGTTGATTAAATTAAATTATATTATTGTGTTTTATTATAAATTATATAAAAATTATTTAATTTATCTAAACTACTTTTAAAAAATTATAATAAAACTAATGTGCAATTTAATAATTTGCATAAAAATATATAGAAAGTTGTTAAAAATAATAATAAAACGTGTATAAATATATTTTTCCTTTCAAGAATAAAAATACTTGGAGGTAAAACAGGAAAAGTTGAATATTTGAAACTGAGCAGCAAACTCTGCCAAGTGCCAAGAGACAGAAGAGGAGGATCGTTGAAGAGGAGGGGACCCACAATACATCTCTCGCTAGACGGTGTTTGCGCGTTCCAAAGCCACCTTCCAGTTCCAGCTGCCATCTGACGAAATCAAATAATTAAAGGTTATTTTATTTGAGAGAAACGTCCCCTCTATCCAGCAAACCACACAAGCTCGCTTCCCTAATCACTTTTTTGTCTTTTTAATCACAACATTTTCATTCATTCATTGAACGGGGACAGAGACGGCAACCACAACCTCACATTGAGATATCCTCCTAATCAATGTTATATTAAGTTACACTCAAAGCAATTATTTACGAATAAATACTAAATGAATATTGAGTAATGTAATTGAAATAATTTTATCGGGGAAAACGGTGAGAGAAGCCTTTAAAAAAAAAAATCAAATAACAGGTATGAACAACCTTCAATTGGGACAGGTTTCGAAGGGGATTTTCTGAAATTTGGTATATACCGTTGAACAAGTCCAACTAAGTCGAACTTCCCCATAACTAATTTGGCAGGAAATCCTCCATCTGATATATAATATAAATACGAGATACATATTATAATATACATAAAATATTTTTTAATATATATATGAGTCGCTACTTCCTTATCCTTCTGGATGAGTTATGCTGAGAAGTCCAAGCCCTCCTGCCTCTACATGGTCAACCAAACTGGCTGGCAAAAGGTGCAGCAGAAAGGTGAGAGGTATGGGGCAAATAATTTTTCTTTTATCAAAAACATTCATTTAAAATAAATTTATTTTTAAAATAACTAAATAAAAATATATTTATTTTTAATTTAATTTAAAATATATTATAATATTAATCCAATAAAATTTAATAATAAATATATTTTATTTATTTATTTTAAAAATAAATTCACTTAAAAAAATCTTATCATTTTGTGTCCAATTATAAAATGCGGCTAATAATATTACTTACACAAATAATTTTCTTATAAATCTCTTAAAAACTCAATCATTATTATTCATATTTTCCTCCATTCCATCAATAGCTTTGTGAGAACTTTTTTTTTTCGTGCAAACATCATTTTGAAATGCCATTATTTTCCAGTTCTGTTTCTGCATTTCATTTGTTTACTTTAACTTTTGATTTAATTTTTTATTTCCTGAAAGTTACTTCAAATCATGGTTTTTGGTTGGGCCGAGTTACATCAAAATCTAGTTTTATTTTTCAGCCATGTCAAATGCTTCTTGATGGAAAGCTGAATTAGCAGTACTGCTGTCACGTCTGTATCTATATCTATATCTAATAATATATATATATTGGTAAAAATACTAGTATATTATATTGTTAGCCAATAGCTGTTAGTATTAAAATAACTACTAGTGCACTACAAAACGTTACCCGGACAATTCCGTCAGAATCTTTCGTTTTTATTTTTCCCGGTCCGTTCTCTATCTCAATTGACTTTAGGAATGCTCTAAATATATCCATTTATCAGACATTCTGACTTCAAACTGTTTTGCAGCATGCGTACCTCGAAAGCTCGCACAATTTTTTTTAAAAATCTGTAATTAGAATAAATAAAAGGTTTGCTGGTTGCAGTTGCATACAAATGAATCATAATAGATTAAATTGAACCCGTGATCAGTAGGCGTGTTTAGTAAAAATTATATATATATATATATAAATGGAGGGATTAAGGGTTTGCTTGTGTCCAAATACATCGTCGAAGGCTGCGTATTTTACTCTTACCACTGCAGCTAAAAGATTAGATCTCATTTGCTTGACTCAAACAAAGTCCAACTCAAGTTCGATTCTTAGCAACCAAATCAGTTGAGTATGGATTGACTGCAAGAACAGAACTGGTTTAAATCAACTCCAGAATATATGAACATTTTTACCCTTGAGGAGAAAATAAAGAGGAATAAAACTATGCATGATTTGCATCCCTACCCGAGCGATTCTTAATTAACCCCGCAGTCCATGATGAATACACATTATGAAAGGTGGGTATCTTCGCGCCCTATCCAGACTTTGGCAATCAACATACAAATACCAGAGCGCGCAAGCATGTACCTGATACATAAACCATCATGTCGAAGCCAGTTGAGAAAAATAATACCAAAATGAGAGGGATACGCATGAATTCTGTCAGTTAGACTAATAATCCCAATCTTGCAACCAAGATACCAGGAAAATATGAAATGCCCAATAAATCGAAAGAATATGTACAAATAAGGATGTCAAGTCACATTCTTGAAAGTTCAAATCCTTGAGCTACAAAATACAGAATATTTTCTGCACCGGGAATGAATAAATCTAAACAATTAACCAGTATGCCCATCAACAACAACAATAACAACAACAACAAATAAGCTTTTTCCTACTAGATAGGGTCGGCTACATGAATCAAACGACGCTATTGTACCCTATCATAAACTAAGTATAAAAAAATTATCATTCAAATTTAAATCATTTTTTATCGTTTCACTTATAATCTTTCTTGATCTCCCTCTACCTCTAACTATTGAACTATTCTCCACCTGATCTACTCTCCTTACCGGGACTTTTAAGGTTCTTCTCCTTACATGTCCAAGCCACCTAAAACGAGATTTTCCCATCTTTTTCACAATAAGTGCTACCCTTACTTTCTCTCTAATGCATTCATTCTCAATCCTATCTTGTATTGTATGGCCACACATCCATCGCAACATCCTCATCTCCGTGACATTGATCTTATGCTTTTGCTGGCTTTTTACCGCCCAACATTCAGTATTATACAACATCGCGGGCCTTATAACTGTGCAATAAAATTTACTCTTAAACTTGAGAGACACTTTTCTATCACAAATAACTCATGAAGCATTCCTCCATTGCATTCATCCAGCTTGAATCCAATGATTTACATCTTCCTCTATCTCTCCATCATTTTGTATGATAGATTCAAGATACTTAAACCGTGTAACTTATGCTATAGTATAGTCTCCAATTTTCACCGTTAAGCTAGCATTAACACGCTTCTTACTGAATTTACATTCGTATACTCCGTCTTACTCCTGCTTAGACGGAAGTCATGTTCTTCCAAAGCTCGTCTCCATAATTCTAGCTTCCCTTTTGTTTCCTCTCTCGACTCTCCAACTAAGACTATATCATCTGCAAAAAGCATGCATTGTGGCACTGGCTCTTGGATACGAGCAGTAAGCACATCCAAGACCAAGGTAAAAAGATATGGACTCAAAGTTGACCCTTGATATAGTTCTATAGTTATAGGAAAATCTTTTGTGACCCCACCCTGTGTTCTCACACTAGTTTTAGCCTCATCATACATATCTTGGATTGCTCGAATATAACCAATTTGCCCATCATGGAAAGAAAATTCATAACATCGGTTTGCTCCTTCATTTAATTTTAAATTAAAAATAGACAACAGATTCATCTAATTCCTCCATGATAGATGGGTTAGTGTTCTGCAGTGAAGTAACTGCCAATAAGGTTAATACACTCCTCACAGTCACATCACAACATTTATCTTTTCTGGATTAGACCATGTTTCTTTAACATGTTCTTCATATCATCAGATACCATACAATGGCCAAGGACTTGAATCATTGAGCCATTTACCATGCAATCGTCACTCGCATCCATTTGTCCATTAATTAGTCTAAAGTTCCTAGTTACATAGGGGACTCAAGGACAGACTAGTAGGAGTAGAGATATGTCTTGTAAGATCAGATTCTGTATCCCTATGCTCCAAAGGAAGCTATCTAGGTAGATTAATTATGGCTTTGAAATTAGACCGTGCAATACGATTAAAGTGATTGTACATTGCCATCAATTTTATGGTGCATGGATACGGGCACATGTATATGATACAGGGAGATGGCATATAAAATAAAAACCCTAAGATACAAGTATGTACAGCTTAGTATTATTAATAAAATATAAAAATTAATAATATTAGAATTGACAATTAAAATATTTTATGAAGTATATATGCATTATCAAAGTTAACTATAAAATATTCAAACGTTTTGGCATGTTATAGAGTTTTCTTTATATTCTGTGTATATTGTTGAGTTCCAGAGCATTTCAAGGATTTTTCCTAACAATTTTAGGTGTTTCAACACATTTCTAACCTATTTTGGTGTTTGCCGAAAATGTTTTGGACAGGAAAATTTTATTAAAAAAAGAGGGATACAAGGTGCAGGTGTACAGTATGAGCATCTATATAGATACGGATATGGCTGCAAAAGGCAAGAATCAGTACTTCTTACTGGCAGATTTAATCACATTCTAAGTACAAGAAAACAAGCAATATATGGCAATTCAATCATTTTAAATACTAGATGAAGGGTTACTG
The DNA here is from genome assembly GCA_029884595.1 of Ormosia semicastrata. Lineage (NCBI taxonomy): Eukaryota > Viridiplantae > Streptophyta > Magnoliopsida > Fabales > Fabaceae > Ormosia > Ormosia semicastrata. Next base: position 8,025,370 of record JAQQTO010000054.1, on the reverse strand, counting down.
GCTCAAACAGAAAAACTTCAAGAGACAAAGCATGTTACGAGAATCGGCATTAGCACTTACCAAGATAAAAGAAAGCCATAACAGTAGAGTTCTCTCAGAGTTACTGTTCTTCATAATATGGCGGTGTTGACTGAATGTACTGCTCATTCTCATCACCATCATTTTCATCATCCTCTTCAGCATCTACCCAATTACTGGGGTGATGCTGTGAAAACCCGTGATCATTATCTCGCAACATATCTGAATAAATGTATTAATTATATTAGTTACTGAAGGAACAATAATAGAGTTAGCTAAGCTCATTAACCAGCCCGGTTAACTAACCTTGAGGCTCTTGTACGTGATCTTTTTCACTTGGTCGACAGCTGATACATCAGTCAAGGCAAAGACTTAAATCCAACAACTAGTCATATATAATCCCAACAAAACCTTCAGCAGCCACCTCAGCTATGTAAAACTTGAGCGAGAAGGATGCAGTTAGCAATTGCTTTAAATGAAAGGGATTTAAAAATGCAAATTTATATATAATCCAAATAAAAGGCTTCATCCCTAGGGTCTGGTTTGAGCATCCCATAATTTTAACTGCCCTAAAAGAGCTTGACCAGATATCGGATGGTAAGAAATGCAGCATTTGTGATATTAATGACCACAACTTTGTGAGGACAGTAAATCATGATGCTGGAAATGCTAACATATTGAGGCAAACAGTAATATCAAGGATACAAAATGGAATCGATGGGATTATTTCCTGCAACTGATGTCACTCTTGAAATTTGTATTGTACTAATCCTTTGGATTTCTCTTTGTTCATTATCATTCAAAATTGTTCCTCCTTGTGCCTGCCTTTCTTCCAAAGCACCAATATTTTTAACTGCACTTGCTGCAAAATGGAAAAGCTAATGAGAATTTAGATCAATTACATATTATCCAACTCAATATTGAAGTTACCTGAGAGGTCCGACCATATACGGGTGTGATCAGATGGAAGCTCAGATGCATTTGTTCTGCAGTTCTCTTGCTGCACGTGAGATCCTTTTCTTTCTTCAGTTTGAGCATGTGCTCTGGTAGCCACCTGTGGAGGTTCTGAGGCAGTGCCTTCATGAAGCTGAGATATTAACATGGTTGCCAGTACAAGGGTAGCATCAAAATTTGAGTGAGACCCATCCTCCAAACCAAATTTAGGTGCCATCAGAATAGGCCTGCTTCCCAAACACATTATCATTCAAGAGTAAAGATTAATAACACATCATAACTATCAAATACTAGCATAAAATATGTAAAGCAAAAAAAAGGTCTTTATCTTTATTTTTATTTATTTTTGGATAAAAAATGCAGCATGTTTCTCCTCTGTAAAATCTAAGTCTGTCTTTGCAATTTTTCACACTTCCTGAATTGTATTTGGAGTTCACTAGACTACGACATGTACAATGACTAATAAGAAGTAATATGCATAACCTAAAATGGAAGGCATGCAGTCATATTCATAGGAAACTTTATGCCATCAATCATACAACTTATTCATTAGGGGATGAGGATAAATTGTCTCAGCTACTAAATACATCTTACTCGCCAGCTTTCTCAAAATATAAATGGATGTCAACTTCACAGCCCTCACAAAATGAAAGAAATGCCTGCAGTGTGATGAGAAAAACATCACGTGCATTAAAAAGAGTTCCTTACAAGGGAAGAAAGAAAGAATATGAGAAATTATGGAAGATAACATGATAAAAATCCAGATATCAGGTGACTGCAGTCTCTGTCAACAGTTGCTAGACTTGCTTCTGTCAACCAAAAATAAAAAACTTGGCTTAATATACCTTCAGTTCTTTTACACTGAAAGTCACGTCTATCGGGTCTCCAGTATGAAAATACTGCAAAAATTCCTCTTTAGGATCTATCCATAGTTGGGTGTGAAGCAACGAGTCATTGTCTGCCATGAAATCTTTGTGCATAAATATGCTGCTTGCAATAAAGCTATCTACAAAAACATCTTCTTTACCTTTAGTTGGGTCAATATAACTTCGAAGTTCAACGGCCTTTCCACCAATTTCATTTGCAGCATCAGGAGGTAGAGAAGCAGGTTCTGTAGCAATGATAGTGATCTCTTGAAGAGACGACTGAAAATTACCAAGTAACCTGTTCAGATCTCGAGGCCTCACGACAAAGTTGCTAGGAAATTTTTGCCTATCAAGGGACAAGTGTTGTATGTCAGGTTCTACATTGCAAGTAATCCAATAGGTTTTTCTCATACCTGCAGTTAATAAGTAAGATATCCTTTTTAATCCACAATAGGGTCAAACATATATATATATATATATATATTGTTCAATGATGAGAAAAAAGCAGCATAGATGATGATATGGCTAGCACCATGTACATGGTACAACAAATTGTGAATATTCTAGTCCAGAGAAAGATTTAAATTACCACACCCTTGAATTCATTTTAAGAAGAAATCACTACTATACAGTTTTAAAATTTTCATATGACACAGATTTCAATTTTCAAAATGGCCGGATGGAGTTACATTTAGTCATGGGCTGTAACAAACCCCTAAGCTGCTCACCAAGTGTGTAAACTAATATTGGATGCAGTTAACATATTAGACAAGGCTGAGTAACATTAAATGTTAAACCTAGCCCACTAAAAAAAGGTCATATCATCAGTATCTAAAAGCAGGTTCAATTCCATAACAATTATCAAGTGGAAAATGTAGCTAACTTAAATTCAGAAACCAACTTTATTATCAAGCTCGTTACAAAAGACAAGCAAATGATTAGTCTCCCATGGTAACCCAAATTAAATCCTATAGCAGTCGCTAGCTGATGATACTATAACTTTTTCCTTGTTGGTCAACAATTATATAGCACCAAAGATCTGTGTATATATTAAACAAGCAACTTACCACTGTAGCAATCTAAAACCCACTGCACTTTGGGAGCATCCGGATCAGGCAGTCTCACAGTCAAATGAACAACATTTGTAATCGGTGTCCTAAGAACAGAACAAACGGCCTAATCAAAGTATGTGAGTGAGGATTCTCCATTTTCAATCCCCATTTAAATTAAAGCAAAATGGTAAAAGACCATTCCGCACCTTCAGAAGCACACTACATTGCACGGGATTACTGGAAACTATATAGACGTCAAAGAAGCCAGGTTTAAATGTGATGGATTGATATGCAGACCGCGATGTATTGATAGTGTGGAAAAGGAGCTGTAACAAATCAAAGAACCGAAATAAGTAGTGTATTACTAGTCAACAATCAATAATCCCTAGTTTGCTCTGAAGTACGAATTATGCCTGCAAAACCCTAACTCAAATGCAATGAGAAGTAAAGAGCTTCTGCAAAGTGCAAACGACGAGAAATACAAATATATTTTACAACAAGTAAAGTAGCACCATAATCAAAGGCAAAGCGTAATTTCAGTAGCTCTGAAGCTGATACCGCGTTATCATCAAATATATTTCACGAATAAAGGTGTAAATGATTAATTCCAAACCATCAAAATCAACAGTATGAAACGATGTAGCCTAAATTAACATGTGATGGTTAGCATTCGTGTGAGAGTGAGAGAAATCGAGAGGAAGAGGAAGAAAATGAGAGAGTTGAAGAGGATGCAACTTACCTGAGAGGAAGAGGCTTGAATTGCGAGCTCATTACCGATACGTGCGAGACAAGTGATGCATCGCGCAAAGTTCTTCAGAGCGTTGTCGCTCAACGTGAACTCCATTGTTTGATTGATCTCGCTCTCTCACACAACAGAGTGCGTAACGCTGAACGCTCGGATTTAGGGTTGGCGCCTTGGCTTGGCGGGAAGGGAAAAATATTGTGACTCGGGTCGGAGGAGGCGAATTGGAATTTGGCAGCCCAAAGACCAGAGAAACACGAATTTGCATTTCTAATATAAAGCGTGCCAGTGCCGTTGATATTTACCTTAAAATGAAAATGAATAAACCCCTAAATTTGAATCTGAAAATATATAGGCGCCGAATATATTATTTTCTAAGAATATAAAAATCCTATTATGATCCCTAAAAAATTATAAATACATATAAGTACCAGATATATTATATGACACATTCGTAGTTGTTTGGAGATGATGGTGAGATTTCACCATTCTTAAAAATCAATGTGCCTAATATTTATATTCTCATGGACGAATTAGAAATTTATTCAAAGAAAATATTAGGCATCATAATTATTTTATCAAATTTTGTTTAAATAAATTAACATTTTTATTAACTCTGGATAAATGATTTGTTACTTTTACTTATCTAATAACTGCTATTAATCTTATTATTATTTATAAGATTATAAGATAAGATATTTACACTAAATTTAGGGAGGTTTGTCTCCATGATTTGGTTCATAGATGTTGGACTTGTACAGCCCGTGCCCAACATCGATTTACCTAAGAGAAAACATATATGGTAAAACAATCTCGGAAATGACCGGATATTAACAAAATTGAAATCCCCCAATCAAAAAAAAATTTGAATTTGTGTTGTGAGTCCTACTCATAAATGTTTAGCAACTGACCAAATTTTTTTTTATTTAGTGTGTGTTTTGATTAATTATGAAAAAAATATTTTAATAATCGATTATATGTATAATTAAATTTTTTATAATAAATTATAATAAATTTAATTTTATAATTAAATATGTTAATTAAAAAATAATTTTAAAATAATATATTTTATTTAAATTATATAAAAAATTGTAATAAAGTCAAAACAAACATCTCAAATTTTGATTATAATCTAAATGCTCAAAACAAAGCCTGAGATTATAATCAACTTTAGTGTAAAATAAGTAATCTTTAGATTATAATGAATTTTATTCATTTTTCCCAAACATTTCTTAATCTATTCAAAAGGTTTTTTTTAAATAAAAACTATTAATAAAAAATTTAACCTTTTTCAAACATACTCATTTGTAACTCTCAAGTTAGTCTGAGCTTTGCGGCCCCGGGTCATGTAGCAAGACTCTTTACCCAAGCCTATGTACTCCACTCATAGGGTTCGTCGGAGATTCTCATAGATAGTTAACATCACACTCCGTACTTAAACATACCATCAATATGATTTCAAGTAAGTTATGATCTATAAGCCTAAACACTAGCCTACCATTTCTCTCATTGACTTGGACTTCAAAGTGCATTTACAGGTACGCCCACTACCACCGCTAGCCATTCGTGAAGCCCTCCGCATGACCAGGCTCGTCGCTGATGTCAAATATATTCATAAAGCAATGCCAATGCATACATGCAAGCATTTGTTTCAGAAAACAACCCATGGTTTGACAGGTTATACTTAAAAGAATTATGTCTTGCATGAGATCATCTGTAGACAAGTAGATTGGAGAATATATTATGTATTTACTTCATAACGCCAGAAGCAATATGATGTACTGATAAAATGAGCAAAAAGGAACTGGATTGGATATATTATACATAGAAAGAAAAATAATGCCATTTTTTTTTCCGATTTCCTACTACCTTTATAGATGAAAGGTATAAGAGAAATAAGAGAAGTAAACTATACACACTGTGATTAATTGAACAGAATGAAATGCTCTGTATATTGATGATGCACTCAGTGCTATTTATAACAACATTGTTTCATAACTCACTTGACAGCTGTACAAGCTTTGCTAGCTATCATAACAAACTTTGCCAACTATTAATAACTAATTAACTAACTGACCACATTCTCTAATATCCCCCCCACAAGCTCAAGAAGGTTGACGAACAGGAAACACCTTGAGCTTGTCTCTTAAGACCTGAAATTGAGAAGGAGATAAAGGTTTTGTGAAAGAATCGGCTATTTGATCAACGCCAGGAACATGTAGAACTTGCAGGTGCTTAGCAATCACTTTTTCTCTAACAAAATGAATGTCCAATTCTATGTGCTTGGTTCTGGCATGTAGAATAGGGTTGTGAGTGAGATTTACAGCACTTAGATTATCACATAATAGTGTAGGAACCCGAAAAGGAATCTGCAACTCTTTGAGCAGTGACCGAATCCAGAGAAGCTCAAGAGTTTCTATATTCTCGCCTCGGTGCTAGACCGAGCAACAAGTTGCTTTGCTTCTTAGAGCTCCACGAAATCGATTGGGACCGAGAAAAATACATGAACCAAATGATCTCCTGTCATCCCGATTCAGGGCCCAATCGGCCACCGTATGCACGCAGAGAAAAAGGTAACCCAGTGAGAAGCTTGTAGCAAAGAAACCGTGATCAAGAGACCCTTTAAGATATCTGAGAATACGCTAATGTTTCTCCAATGCGACTCCAACGGCCGAGCCATAAACTGCGACACTTTATTAACATAGAAAGCAATATCCGGTCTAGTTAAAGTAAGCATACTGCAACCCACCAACAACAGATCGGTACAGGGATGCATCAGGTAGAACATCAGTGCCATACTTGCTTAATCTGCAAGTACTCAACATAGGAGAGGAGATACCCTTTGAGTCTTCCATTTTAGCTTTGCAGAGAAGATCTCTAATGTATTTGGATTGATTAAGCAGCAGAGAACCATTGGATAAATGCCTCACTTCAACACCCAGAAAATAATCAACCTTACCAAGTTGTTTCAATGCAAACTGACTATGCAATTTATGAAGTAGATCTTGAATTATAGAGGGGGCTGATCCTGTAATGAGAATATCATCTACATAAATCAAAACATAGATGCATACGCCCCTTTGAGTGTAGACAAGAAGTGATGGATCACACCTACTCTTGACAAAACCAAATTGTAACAAGGCATTGGTAAGCCGTTCATACCAGGCCCGAGGAGCCTGCTTCAAACCATAAAGAGAGCGATGAAGTTTACAGACAAGAGACTTATCCTGAGTTTTAAATCCAGGAGGTTGAACCATGTATACTTCTTCTTGCAAAAAGCCATTCAAAAAGGCATTATTCACATCAATTTGTTGGATGTCCCATTTATTTGTAATGGCAAGGGTTAGAATCACTCTAATAGTAACAGGTTTGATTACTGGAGAAAAGGTTTCTGAAAAATCAAAGCCGTGGGTTTGGTGAAATCCTTTGGCTACCAACCTAGCCTTCAACTTGTGCACTGAGCCATCCGGGTTTTCTTTGACTCTAAACACCCAACGGCAACCAATAGCCTTTCTATGAGGTGGTAACGGAACTAAAGACCATGTATTATTGACTGCAATGCTTGATATTCAGCTTTCATTGCATCAAGCCACTGGGATCTGGACAAGGCTTGTTTCACATTTTTAGGTTCAGCACATGACAAATATGCTTTAGGCTTAAGACTTCCAGTTTTGGCCCGAGTGATCATGGGATGTGAATTATGGTTACTGATTATAGGAGGAGCAGAACCTACATCACGAGCAGAGACAGGAGAACATACTGCAGAGATGGAGTAGGTTCAAGACTTGACTCAACTAGAGTGAGTTGAATCGAAAACATGAGAAAAAATTGGATGGCGGTGTCACGAAACAAGAGGAATAGATGCGAGTAAACCTGGGGATGAATATATAACTGAAGAGGCAGTGGAAAACAAGTATGGAAAAGGAAACCTTACTTCATTAAAATTGACATCTTTGGAAATGTAAATTTTTCCACATGGAGCTAGACATTTGTGGCCCTTATGTTGAGGGGATAAACCAAGATACACACACTCAACAGATCGAAACTGCAACTTATTCTTATTATAAGGTCTCAATAAAGGAAAAGCTACAACCAAAGTCTTAAGCATACCGTAATCGAACAAGTATGATACAGGGCATGAAAAGGAGAGGAAAATTGAGACAATGCAGAAGAGGTAATCTATTGATTAAGAACACAACTTGAGTGAAGCTATGATCCCAATATGTGATGGGAATAGAGGCATGTGACAGAATTGTCAAACCCATTTCAACAATTTGCCTATGCTTGCGTTCAACAGTTCCGTTTTGATGAGAGGTATGAGGACATGTTAATCGATGCTGAATACCCAAATCAGTAAGATATTTGGTGAAGGGTCTAAATTCCCCTCCCCAATCTGATTGAAAAGCTTTAATTGAAGATTGAAACTGATTCTGAATTAAGACCAAAAATTGCTTAAAAGCAGCCAAGGAGTCAGACTTTTGTTTAAGAAAATATATCCAAGTGAATTTTGTGAAAGTGTCAACAAATGTAACATAATAGTTGTAACCACAAGAAGAAGAAAAAGGGGCAGGACCCCAAAGATCACTGTGAACAACTTCAAACGGTTTAGTGTAAATAGTTTGAGAAGAAGGAGCATGAAGTTTATGTGCTTTACCAATGCAACAAGCACTACAAGCATCTAAAACATGTTTATTCAAAAATGAAATCTTACAAAGGTTGAGTATAGTTTTTACAGCATTAGAGTTTGCATGGCCTAACCTGGCATGCCACTGAGAAAAGGTATTTCTATTTGAAATGACATTAAAACTTTTGCCAACTGAACAAGGATTTGAAACAACAGAATTAGTCAAAACAGAAAATGGATTAGCTATAACAGCAGAACATGAGACTTGAGAAGTTTGAGGAAGAATATGAAACTGCTTGAACCGATATAGGCCATCTTGTCCAAGCACACCCTCAAGCAGCACCTTGTTAGATGCCTGACATTTAACAAAACAATGATAAGGGTGGAATTCAAAATAAACCTTGTTATCTTGAGCAAACTTACTAACTGAAACAAGATTTTTAGTTATGTGAGGGACATGAAGTAAATGATTAAGAGACAAAGAGTGATTTGGACTAGAACTAGAAGCAACTTTAGAAAAGCCTATGGATTGGATTTGCAAACCTTGTCCATTCCCCATCACAACTTGATCTTGTCCATGAAAAGGATAGCTGTGAGTAAGGTTCTGAGAATTTGCAGTGAGATGATACGATGCTCCAGAATCAGGATACCATCCTTGAGAGTCGATAGGAGGAGCACGTAATTCAGGTGTATATGGCGAATATGGAGACAAGTGCATATGTGTCGTAGGCCTCATAGCAGTTTTGATTTACAAAAGTCTTTGCCATCACAGGTGCCATGTGGTGCATATTGGCAGGAGCAGGAGGTGCATAGGAACGATCATATCGAAACCAACACTTAAGAGCTTCATGACCAATCTTGCCGCAGAGTTGACAAGTAGGACGGGGTCCTCCTCCTCGGCCACGACCACGGCCACGGCCACGGCCACGATATCCAGCACGAAAATTATCAGAACTGTGGCCAGAATTATTAGCATTGTGAAACCCAGGGTTTGCGTATGTTTTCGAATGAACGAATGAGCAACATTAGCAGAAACGCTTGGAGATGCAAGTTCTTGCCGAAATTTTTCAAACTGCGCTTCTTGGACCATAAGCAATGACTCTATGTCGTCAACCGAAGGAGAATCTAAGCGGCCAAAAATCATCATAACAAAAGAATTATATTCTTCAGGAAGTCCTTCCAATACGGCATCTATGTGATCTTGCTCAGTTATCGTATCACCGACAGCAATTAACGAATCAACAATTACTTTGATTCTCGAGCAAATATTCGATATAGATCTCGATGCCTTTTAGTGTTTTTCAATTCGATCTCAACTGTCTAACCCTTGCTTTTAACAGAGAATGAAAGTGCTTATGGATTTTATCCCAAACCTGGTATGCGTGTTTGCATCCAAGAACACGAGGAAGAATGCCATCCGAGAGAGAAGCAAGAAGCCAGGTGAAAAGGATTTGATTTGAGTCAACCATTTTTGATACTCCTCTGAGACTTTATCAACAAGACGATCTTCTTCCGTAGCATATCGGAGCGGTATTTGAGGATTTAAGATGAACCGATGAAGATTATGTGCCGTGATGACTCCATTTACCTGCTGACTCCACATCAAAAAATTCTTCTCATCAAGTTTTAAGGAGATTGCATGCGGAAGACCAGATTTCAACGATTTAATCTTGATTTCTGGTGTAACATTCTCGATTGCACAACATCTTGTGGACTGGATGAAGATTCAGTCATGATTACAAATGTTGAGAATATAGAAATAGCACGAGAAATCGAGATGAATCGAATCGAAAGGAAAAAAAGAAAAAAGAAATCAAGATGAAGATGAAGCAGAAGCGAAGGCCCGAAGGCTCGATGATACCATATAAGAGAAATAAGAGAAGTAAACTATACACACTGTGATTAATTGAACAGAATGAAATGCTCTGTATATTGATAATGCACTCAGTGCTATTTATAACAACATTGCTTCATAACTCACTTGATAGCTGTACAAGCTTTGCTAGCTATCATAACAAACTTTGCCAACTATTAATAATTAATTAACTAACTGACCACATTCTCTAATAAAAGGTTGCAATTAACATTTCTTTCCAAACATATGGGATTTTGCTGTATAGATCTATGCGAGAGCATTGATTTAGTAGGAAAGAAAGGCTCGCAGCCTTCCATGTTAAATTATTATTAGGGATGTAATTAATAAGTTTTCAATACAATATTAATATTATGAATCTTTCTTCAATGTCTCGAGTGTTGAGCTGTGAAATTTATGCCACAAAAATTTGATGAAGCCGTTTTTTAATCACTCAAAATTTTTTTGGCATTTATCCCGAGAGTTACTATAAAATTAATTTTTTTTAAACTTTAAATTATTAAGTAAAGATACATGAATAATTTTATATATTTAGTACGTCCTCTCATGCAAGGATCTTTTGATCTTGAAACAAATAATACACCAACTCATTTGTACTATATGCTAAAATTCAATTTTTTTAAAACAACAAGGACAATAATAATTAAACTTTAAATCACTTGAACATATATAAAGACCCTAATATCATATCATGAACTAATTATAGATTTTTTAAAAGTTTAAATTATTAGGTTAAAGTATATTAATAGTTAAAGCACATTAATAGTTTTATATCTTTAGTAAAAGAAAGCCACGTTTTCTTTGGAAGTAATTGAAGGTAAAGTTTTTAGTTTATTGCCAAAGGACAGTCCAGGTTATTGCTTAGAATTACCAAAGTCAGTCTTGCAAATTATTCTCTTTTTGAGTTAAATAGACATGCATCTAACTATAGGCCTTTTAGGTTGTGTTTGCGTTTCTTTTCCAATTAGTGACTTTCAATGTGAAAATGGTTCCATGTAGCTAGGCGGTTATTTCCAGCTACAATGCTTTAGCGGTTTTCTTTATTTATTGTATTTTATCTATTAAGTTGGTTAAAAGCTTTTGTCGTTGTGATTGTATGACTGTAAATTTTATTTAGCATTGGTCCACTAACATATCATGTAATGTAAGAGTGTATTTAGTAACAGAACATGAAAGATAAAATGAGAATCACATCAAAATATGCATACGTATTTAATTTGATATATTCCTAATTTTATCAATCTTCCAAGTACTTTGGACGATAATGTAACCACCTGCATAATTAAATTCTTATTTTCTTGTTTGTAGCATATGTTGTTGATTATTTTTCTTTTTGGTGAAATACGTTGTTAACTTGAATGAATAAATTACGAAGTTTGTTATATGTTGCAATAATCATTCCATGATTTCTTTAATGGTACGAAATTGCAAATAAAACCATGACCTCACTTTACATCAAAGTGAATACAATTTTTTATACATGTATACAACTCCGTGAATCAAATGCAGCTAGCTACTTACATACCTCTAGAACGTAAAAAGCAACGACTATATATGTCTAATTAAATTTTCCTTAACTATATATGCTACGGTTGGGAAAAAAAAACTAACGAACAATGAGAAAAGAATCTAAAAGTTCTCTTTATGAAAATCGAACTTAGTGTTAGTTTTCCTAGAAAAGTCCAAAGAAAACCTTTTTAGTTCCCCAACCAATCCGTGCGCCCCACAGTAAAAAACACCTGAAAATAAATACATTGAAAATGAGTTAAGCAAGTTATGAATTTATGATGGTATGAATTTCAGCAATCAAATTAAGAGCAAAATCAATACTTACCAACTCTTTTGCCAGGGTGCTTGAGGGCCATATGTTTAAAGACACTGCGCCAATTTGGTCTAGCAAAATGCGTCTTGACCCTTGTCCCTGAAACTACATCCACACCATTTTTGGCATGCTGCAGGGATTGAAGCATTGTGATCAAAGCCGATCGAGCGTCTCCTTCTTCATACACACTTGTGCAATAGTTATGAAGGTCAATTACTCCATCCTTATCATTCTCAGCAACCTCATCCATCACACCCTTAAACCATTCAAAGGAACCTTGCTCACGAGTAACCCAGTAGAAATAGGCTCGGTTGGTGGCAAAAGGTTTTCTCTTGTTGTTCTTAACTCCACTTTCTACCACTCCTTCTTCTATGTCTTTCTGTTGTTTAATGTTGTTTAGCACGTCTTTGAGTATGCTAATCAAAGGCGTGGCACCAATTCCTAGGCCCACGAGAAGGATTACTTCGTAATTTTTGTAGTCTTGTGCTGGAGCTCCATAAGGGCCATCAATCAAGAGCTTTGGTATCCTGCAATTAATTTCAGTTTCACTAGAGTCAGTAAGGAATCGATTTTGGCGTTTTAAGAAAAAAACGCGGGCTCTTGTTCTTGATCACTTAGGCTTTATTAGTTACATCCTTAAAACGACATTAAAGATAGCTTACCTTGGTATGTTGTTGCCTTGTAACATATCAGCTCGTAAAAGACCACTTTGGTCACCACTTGCTGGCTGACATGCCTGCATAAATTAAATCATGTGGATGGAGTAGTAACTAGTAAGTATTTAAGTCATGAACATATAGGAGGAAATACGCAGCTTATAACATTAGCGTATTCTCCGAATAAAGAAAACATGTTGTCTTGTACAAAATTCACCTTGGCGAAAACAGCCTTCAGCTGTGATGTCCAGTCACCTAAAGTCCTAATGTGAACGCTTACGTAGTCATCTCCTGGAGCTGATGTAATAGAGAAGGGATGCCTATAGATACCGCACGATAAAAGTAACTTAGTTGAACGTCACCCTCCTCGTATTAATATTAATGAGTAATAACAATAATAAGAACACGAATTTTTCGTGCTTAAATTAGGCACATCCGTTTACCATTGTAATGGGGAGACATCTGAACAATTAACGAAAATATACTGTCCACTAGAGTACTTAAATCCTTGTGGTTTAGACATATGCAAGGCCAATACATTTCCTGGGTACACTGCAACCTGATATTTTTCCAAAGAAGGACGTTAAAAATTTAGTATATTGATAGCGCCATTAATATATAGCAAAATTGAAATTCTTGAGAATGTACCTTCAAAATCTTGACATTTTTGTAACTAGACCTAAAAGCACGAAGTAGTCGCTCGCATGCGTATATTATCATAGGAATGGCAAGGTACATCCAAGTCTGTGCCAATAAATTTTGTGTAATTAAATTCAGAAAATTAACAAGAAGAAAATTTCAATAAAGCAAAAGAAAAAGGAAACAGGGATAATGCATATGCATGCATACCGTTTTCTTGTACCATTCCTTGGAGAGGTATAGGTAGTATCCGTGAACGATCAAAAGCGCATAGACGATGACGAATAGGTGGTGGGAGTACCAAAACGCGTTGTAACCAGTGAGCTTCTTTAGAGGTTTGGGGAGGTTTAGCCTGTTTCGTCGGAACCAAGGTTGAGCCAAAGCGTAGGCTATAGCCATAAGCACCACAATGGTTATCCCGGTCCAACCCTCGGTCCCTTTCACGAACCACCAATAGTTGTTGGGCCTCTCATCCCCAAAAAATGGCTTCATGGGCTCATATTCTGCGTCTGTTGCATGTAATAACCTTGGGAAGTCGCAGGTTAAATGCGAAATAGCATGCAACCCAACCCCAATTGCAATGCCGAATGCTATCACCTAAATGAATGGATGGAATTAAAGTTAGCAGCTAATAAAAATGAAAAGTGAAAATATTATAATAATAAAAAAAATCACATCTGAATCTGTCAACTTTTTCAAAAGCAATGACTTTATTATATCTTTAACAAAATCAATCCATACCTTGTGAAAGTTGATGTTGTCATCAAAGGGAACCGCCATTCCTAACTTGGTCCTGCTCCTGAGCCAAGTGATGGTGTTTCTGCAGACAGGTAATAGGATTAAGGCCATGTTGAACTTGAGCGTCTCAGCTGCGCCCTTAGCTGTTGTGACACAATAGCCCATGACGTGGAACACGGCACGGTGCTTGTACTGAATGAACTTCCAAGTGAAAAGGGCAGCGCAAATGGAAAGCCAGAGGGCTATAACCCAAAGCCGTTTCCAGTTATCCTCCACGAAATAGGCCAGTGCTCGGAAGCCCCGCTTGATGGGGTTGTGCTCTTTGGTAGGGACTAGTTTCTGGCTCAGCATTTGGCTCAGAACTCGACTATCCGTGTTTATGTGGGTTGATTGTGCTGGGGCTTGCAGAAGAAGCATCTCCAAGTTGTACAGCTGCATGAAGCCATGTACACATTTACGTTAGGGATCATTTTCATAATTCATAATAATTGAGATTTCGGTTAAAAAAAAATTGCTTAAACTATAGTAATGAGCATATTTCTTTTTCTATTTTTATTTTTTCATTCTTGGTAAACATTATAATCAAGAAGCATATTTCTATTTTAATATTTTCACATCCTTAACATCAAGACTAATTCAAAATTTTAGATAATGGAAACAAAGATTATTACAAAAGTATAAAAAAAGTTTTAATAATTATATTTATATTACAAAATATATTAAAATAAAATAATAAAAGATTAATTTATAATTATTCCTTTCATGTTTGCATATTTTGAAAATACAGAATAATCTTTTCATTGTCATTATTATTAAATATTTTTTTATGTATATAATCAAATAATTATTTAATAAAAATAATATATTTAAAAGTGAGAACATAAAACAAAAAATTATACATATAAAAAATAAAAATATATATATACTTATATAAAATTAAAGAAAATTTTTAAAGTAAAATAAAGACATGTGTCTTTATTCATTTACACCTGATTCATCACCGCCTAGTATTGGCTGCTCTTTCCTTTGATTTTATAACTATTTTTTTTTTCTTTTTGAATACTCCCATGTATTACATAGGTTAATCTAGTTAGAAAAACCACTCGCGCTTGGCGTATTCGTGTAAGTATTTAAATTAAATTGACTAGTAGAAAATTTAGTAAAAATGATAAAAAAAAAATTTTGTTGTTGACGTGAAAAATGATAAGTTTAAGTTTAATCACTCTTGATGTACTTAGAAAAAATAACTTGAGAAAAGAAACTTATGGTTTAGACTTTACTAAGCCAAAATATTAGGCTATGAGTGTTTTCTTATCTGGGCCAGTTCTAAAGGAGGCCTCAGGACCATTTCATACTGACTCTATTTTAATAGACTGTTAGGCCCATTTCAAACTACTTTAGTTTTAAGTGCCAATTCTGCAGAACAAAAAAATAAAATAATAATAACTGAACTTTGTTACGAATTTATTATTTATAAATAGAATATAAACCTCAATGAATCCAAGGTTGTCCGGATCCAACTCCTCCATGATAAGGGCTGCATATTCCTCTGCACGTTCTTGTATTTTTGACAGCTTATTAGCGGAAGCGCTTAATGCGATAATCTGTACAATGAATCATATTGTTAAAAATAGAGAAATAAGAATATATAAAATGTACAAGAATATTCTTTATTTATAGAAGAGATAATTTATATAAAGAATAAAATATAATTAAAAAATGATATTATCATATCACTTTTCTCATCATACCACTATTTATATTATTTTTTAATAATTGTGATTAAGTAAAAGAAAGTGATAAAAAAAAAATGTAATTAATAGTATGAAAGTAGTGTAAAAAGTAATTTGAAATAAAAATAATATAAAAAAATCTTGATTGAATATAATTAAATATAATCAAAATAATATTTTTAATTATGTGCAAATCAAATTCTTAAAATAACACAAAATCAAATGTAATTTAATTCTAAAATACGTTATACATATTCTAACACATACAACAATACAACAATGTTCACACCTCCACAAGTTTCTTGCAAAATAAGCAATTTGACAGATATATTACAGATTAGGTAGTTTTCTACTTTTCTTTTCTCTTTTTCTCATAATAAACCCTTACCTCTTTTACTTCTTCTTCGGCAATTCGCCCATCGGCATTCTTGTCCACCCTGGCATGAGTTATATTTATTAAGTTAGGGACAAGTAACAAGAAGTGGGTGTAGACCTAATCAAGATTCAATAATATTGACATTTGGCACATAAGTATTTTCATATTTTGACTTAAATATATGTACGCATAATGTTTCTCAAATAGCTGCTAATTACACATATTTTCTATAGTCAACCCAACCAACCGTTGACTCATTCTTTTTCTTAAAGGGGCCGACCTTAGATTCATTCCTTTTTTAATTAAAGGAGCCAACCGATTCATTTTTTTTTCCTTTGTGTATTTTTGTTATTTAACTTGCTGATTTCTTGTTCACACACGCTAGTTCCACCCTCGATTATTCCACTTCTAATCCTGTAACAACATTTGTTAAGGGTTGAATAATGAATAAAATAACTCGCATCCTAAAGAATAATCGGAAAAAAAAATTAATTAAAGTGTTTTAAATCACTATTTTTATAGAAAATAATTTGTATAGACCAGCTCATACAAATAGTATATTCAACCAATAATAGTATTTTTTTTAACTATGAGATGTAACTCAGTTAACAAATTGAACTTTATGTGAGTAAAATTTAGTTGCATTTTAGGGTTTCAAAACTCAATGTAAGCATCTTGTGGTTTGGCCAAACTGACATCTAAGAGAGAATTAGTTCTTCAATTTAAAAGTGAGAAAATATCTTATAGTCTTATTAAAAAAAGTGTTATTTTAAATTTTTTAATGTGACAAAATGTACTTAAAGAAATCTATTTCAAATAAATTAATTTATATTAATTTTTTTCTATCTATTTATCTATTTATATATAAAAAAATAGAAGTATACTTCGAACTCCAAAACTCCAAAGAAAAAAAAGCTCACTTCGTGTAAAAAGAAAAAAATCAGTTTTATTGCTTTGGTACCTTTCGGCGTAAGTGATGATATTATAGAGTCAAAAATTAGTATTATGACGCATGTTTCACATGCAAATTGCATCAAATGTGGCGTTGCTTTTTCCACGTTTGACAGCGAAAGATAATACCTAAGCAGGGTCACACACTCTCTGGCGATCTTTCTATAGTTTATAGGGTGTTCATAAAATTGAGCACCTTATTTTACACTCTTCTATATAAGCTGCCAAATTAAATTAGATTTCTTATGGCATATCCTAGTTAAGAATTTTTTTTTCTTTTTTAAAGAAAAAGGTCGTTTGTAGCCTTAGTATAAACAAAAGTGTGATAAAGTCTTACATGTCAAAGAAGGTCTGTAGCCTTGAATCAAAGCTCTGATCCGTAATTTGTTCCCAAAATTCGTGCAACTCATCCTTGGTTATGGAAGCTGATGTTATGCCTCGACGACGAGCTAATGCATCAAATAACTCACCAGCAAACTCCCTGGACTCGTGCATTCCTAGTTTTCATTTCAGCCAAAAATTCACCAACAACGTTAGTTCAGCAATGGTTTTCTTATACTGCAGTTAAATTAGCTTATCCATTGCTATTATATCTTTTAGTTTTAGGTTATAAAAAGCAGAAACAAAGTATATACAAACTGCGTTAATTACTAGCTACATTTTTATTATGCAATGGGTGCCAACCTACTGTGGGAACTTTCCCCACATACCATGGGACCCATTCGCAGAGCTTAATGCATGATTTGTAGGACACATATATAATAGAATACATACCTATGCACTGGCTAAAGCGCGTTTTGGGGAGTTTGCCGTCAACGGCCAACTCATCAAAGCGCTTCTCCACCTGGGACCAACCTTCAGTTCCGACGTTTTTGTTGGTCATGAACTTGAGACCTCGGAGGGCACGAGCAGCCCCAGATTTGGTCCTATCAACTCTATCGAACTTCTTGGAAGATGTCATGCGCTTAAGTTCCTGCGACACTTGTCTCAGTCGCACTGAAAGCGACGAGGGCCGCTTCTCCAGACGGCTGGCCAGCAGCGCCGTCTCGGAGTTACCACCCCGAATGTTTTGGACAGACACGCTGTCATCGCGCACGTCCAAAGTTATCTCCACGTAGTCCTCTTCGTCCTTAAATCTTGCGCTCTTCTTGCTGCTGTTCCTTTTGTTGGATACTAATGGACCACTCAGAGGACCACTGAATCCTACTCGCGTGCTTCTGCTTCCCGTGCTCTCTGTCTCCGACCATGACTCCTGTTGGTTTTCTTGAATCTCCATCACTACTTACTTATTGCTATTCTTCTTCTCAGCCACAACCCCCAAGGTAAAATTAAACTATGTTCTAGCTAGCCAACTATACCTCCAGATTCCTGCTTATGATCAAGAAAATGGAAAGTTCTATGGCTTTAGCTTGGAGTAGTTTTTGGTATTCTACACGATAAATTGATTTGAAGGCTTGGGTTTGGAGGGTACTGATTGCATGAGTTGCAGTTGCAGGGAAGGAAGGACTTGAGGTTGTGTTGAGAAATTGGGGAGGGAAGGGGAAATAATATTTATGAATATATAGACAGAGCAGAAGTCGCGTGGGTGTTCGGTTGGGTAAGGTTGAGATGAAATAAAAGTGTATGAGTGTACTTTTCCAACAAAAAAAAAAGGAAGTGTGTTATGATTGTATTAAAGAAAGAAAAAAAAAAAAGTGTAAGAGAGGTGGGACAAGTCAAAAAAAGGGGGTGACTATATTCAAGGGGCGCATGTGGGCTTGTTTTGGCTTTTGGCGCGTTCGTTGACGGAGACGCGGAGTGGTTGGGATTCAAAGCCTTCTAGTTGGTTTGTTCATACGACACAGCAACAGCATGAAGAAAAAGAAGGTAAGAAGTTACGTTCGGCTCTCATTCACACACAAAATGGAAGCAGGATGTTTAAAAGAAAAATAATTAATTTTGATTCACTGTAAATATAGACTTTTTTGTTATACTTTTATCTAATTATGTATTTATACATAATGATTATGATTATGGCTTTAAATTGCGGTTGCGGTCGCAGTTGCAGAGACTACTAAAATCGTAATATTGCGGCCAATTGCGAGAAAATACCGTCGATGTGGCCGCAATTGCGGTCGCGATACAATTGCGGAAACCATGAAAATCACAATATTGCGGTCGCAATTACGGTTGCGGATCGTAATTTAAAACCGTGATTATGATAATAATTTGTCATTATATATGAGAGCCCAAACTATTTTAGTGATATGATTAGTCATGATATTTTTTTTTAAATCTTTGATTATGGTACTCTTATAGGTATTGTTATTGTTGTGAGACTCAGGCATTGTCTCAATTACGAGACCACTCTCAACAGTTACCCTTTGGATTAGGATCCTTTCATCCAATAGTTGACATTAATTGAACTATATTTATAATTTTTATTTTACTATAAAATAAAATAATTTATAAGGTTGAGATCCTCCAGTAAAAACTGCAAAGGATCTTGCCTTTTTAGGGTTTTGATCTTTATTTAGAAGTATAATTTACTTACTACCGTACTCAACCATTGTTGGTATGGTAATCCATGATTGATTTAAGGTGTTAATTTTAAATATTTTCAATTCATTATGAATGTAAAATTCTTTTACACTACAACATCAGAAGAACAAAGACAAAAATTCTTTTACGCTACTATATAATTATATGTGTTGTTATATTATTAAAAGATTTTAACTTCTTAAGTAATTATTATCGTAATTAAACTATTTTAATAGAGTTTAAATTTGATCCATATATAGTTAGTATAAATTTTTTTATACTATTATCAAATAATGTGTTAAGATATTATTAAATGAGTTTTACTTCTTAAGCAATGCTGTCAAACTCTTTAATATGATATAACTAATTAAATATAAATTCTCGCCCATTTGTTGGGTTCAACACTTTCTCATTATATCAATATTAAATTAACTTTACCTCACAATAATATTAGTATAGAATTTGATTTTGATGCATTATTAATATATTTTTTTTTACATTATTATTCAATCTTTTATTGTTAAGTTATTTAAAAAATTTGACTAATACAACTACTATTTAAGAAGTCTAACTTCTTGACCCTAAAAAAATTAAAAAAAAACAAGGAAATCTAACTTCTTTGATGATGTGTTGAAATATCATTAAACGATAAAATTTAAACTCATTACTTTAACCAGTGACAGACTCAAGAATTCTAAGTGGTGGGGACAACAATATATGAGAGTTGGAAATTTAGATAAATAATTTATTATATGCTCGATCAAATGTAATGAAAGTGAATTTTTTATTGAGATTTTATCCATCATTCATATGAAAAAAGTTAGTACCATAAAAATTATTTAATAAATTTTATAAATAAAAGTAAATTGAAAATAACTTTAAAAATAAAATTATTAATATAATAATATAAAAATAGAGAAGTCAGTTGGGGCACATGCCCCACTTTCATAATATGGGTCCGTCCCTGACTTTAACTCTCCAAGTTCAACTGATGGTGAATTTTATAATTAACCTCATATATCTCTAAACATATAAAATGAAAAAAAAGTGAGCATTCGATCATATGATTATGTGTGTATATAAGATAATTGTAAAAATTTAATTATTTTAATAATTAATTTTTATAAACTTTTGTATAATTTTTTTTTGTTATAATCAATTTTATATTTAGATATATTAGTTAAAAAATTATTTTAAGTTAATTTATTTTATTTAAATAATGTAAAAAATTATTTTTATGTATTAAATTATTAAAATAAATATAGAATAATTAAAAAAATTTAATTGATTAAAAAATTATTTAATTAAAAATAAAATAATATTTACATATCAAAATATTAAATAATTTTAATAATTTTTTTATAAAATATTTAAATAATAGCTTAAATATAAAAGCTATTGCCCGTACCAATTTTGATCACCAATAACTTTTTGAGATAGAAGCCAAGCATGTTACATTTCATTGGCAACAACTTTTTTGAGTGTCTAATATATGTTGGGAACGGAAATAATTAGTCCCAAACATGCTCTACATGTGATAAAAAATTTAATACTTAGTACAACTTATATTTTAAAAAAGACTAATTTATCTTTACTTTTATAAATATATCTTTATGATTGTAGGTTTCACAATAAGATATATCATTATTTTATTAACAATATATTCTTTTTTTTATTTGAATACTCTTTCATGTAAATTAATAAACTTGTGCTGAAAACACATTTTGTTACTCGAAAGAAGATGGCACACAAAATGATGTTTTACTCTATCACCAATTATCCGTGATGATTTATAAATTCTAGAGCACGTGATGTGTCTGTCGCGTCGTATGATGTCTCTGATTCAAGCCTCATGGTTCATGAATAATGAAAGATGTCATTTTCAGTTTATTGAGAGCGAATATTTAAAATAATTTTGGGAATAAAATAATGAATCGATTCAATTGTTATGACCCGAAGAATATTATTTATCTTCTAACAATGACATAGACCGAACCCTATTTGTGCCAATAATACAAGAGAGAGCATGCAATTCATAGTCAGCATGCAACTAAATGAATGCCAGAACGTCAACAAAATGATCGTTCTACTAAAGAAACATCACATGATAAGTACGAGATGTGGCTTATTTGGTGATTTGAGTATTTTATATGTGGACGAATTCAAGGGTTTGAATCTTATTGGCAGCACTTCATATCTAGGGTCAAGTCATTAGAGTGAATTAGGATACGTTTGGGAGGGTGACAAGGGAATTAAATGGTAATAGAGGGTTAAGAAATCCCTCCCTTATTACTTAAAATTTCAAATTTTTGTCCTCTTAATTTGTGATAGAAAAAAATAGCTTGAATATTTCACTCTCTACTTCATTAAATTTATTAAACCACTAAATAATAGAATGACATATTCTCTTCCATTCTATTTCATTATAAATCACTTCTTTCCATCATTTTTAAAACTCTCAAATATAGACTTAATCTCATATTCAAAAGTATAAAATCTCATCTTGAAAGACATTTAAAAAAAAATCAATGATCAAATCATGTCCTCAAAATCATGAACACTTGTTTAGGATAAACTTATTCTGGCACGGACAAATGGACATATTAAATTGGCAAATACACCACAACATGTGATGACATTTGGAAGGAAAGTAACAAAATTTCAAATAGACTAAAGTTTGGGACTTATGAATTTATATCAATTTAAATTATCAATTTAGGTTTATCCATTTACTGATTCTTTAGTTTTTATGAAAAAAACTATTTTAAATGTAAATTCTAAGACAATATTGATGTTTACACATCATAATTTGTTCACTATTTTTATAATGATTAACAATATATGTAAAATATTGATTAACAACATATATTATTTAGTTAATAGATTAATAATTAATTATTAATTCGTTAATACATGTTAACAAAAAAATATGTAGGGGGAAAAAAAGAAGAAACGAGCTGGGAATACTAAGCCAGGATGAAGCCCAACTATGCTTTAATAATAACATGTGTATTATAAGTTTTTATTTCAAACGGAATATTATTTTTTTTTCAAAGCCTATCACATCATCTGAGTTCATCTGGTCAATAATAAGTAGTTTCCTTGTAAAAAGAACAAATCTTTTTATTATAAGATTGATTTAGAATTGTATTACGGATAAGATCATGAATTGCCACCTTATAAAATGTTAAAGCATCGTCATTGAAATTGATCCATGCTGCTTTGGCCAATTTGTTAACTACACCCTAATTTAATTGTTTACCTTCTGAAAAAACGAGTCATAATTGATAATGCCTAAATTAATGTATGTTGTTGTTGTGCCTTTTTATGAAGTTCACTCGTTAAATATTAGTTCGTTTATTTAATTAAATAAATAAATTTAGTTTAAACTTGAGTTCAATTGTATAAATGAATCGAGTTTAAATTTTATAAGCTATTATAAGTTTGTGAATACCTCATGTATGTATGTAAATATAATATTTATTTATTCTATATAAATAGTAAAAATTAATCACAAGAAAATAAAATTTAAATAAAAAATATAGATATTTATAATTTATTTGTTATTATCATTAACTAAAAGCTTATATAATTTTTTTTTATGTAATGGATTATGACTAAAGAAAGTTTTTATTTATATTTTTAGTTTTTTACTTTATATTAATTCTAGAATAAAAATGTTTATTAAATACTAAATTAATATTTTTTTTAAATTCTCAAAATATCCTCACTCAATATATGAGAAACTAAATTAATAAACTTAAATTTTTCAAAAGAGATTTGATAAAAAAAATAATAATCAAAATTATAAATAAGTTAAACAAGTCAAGTTCAAGCTTTATATTTTTTAAACAAGTCAAGTTTAAGTTTTAAATTTTGCTCATTCAAAAAAATGAGCCAAATTTGTGTAGTCTTTTTTTTTTTCACAAACCAAGCTTGGACTTCAAGTGTTCGGTTTGACTCGATTCATTTACACCTATAGTTAGGCATAAGTCGAGCTGAGTCGAGTTAGGTCTAACTCAAGCTAAACTCATTTATAAACAAGCTTATATTCTTGACTCAAGTTCGACTCACATTAAGCTCACGAGCTACTCAAGCTTAATGAACCAATATCGAGTCATATACTATTGAATATTTTAGGCTCTATGAGTTAAGCTCGAATTTATAAAGTAATAAAATCTATGTTTTTTTACCTGTACTCAATTAAAAAATAATTTAGTCAAACAACAAATAAAACTAAATGCTAATATATATTAATTTAAATTATTATTATTATTATCATTATCCTTTGAATATATATATATATTTATACATTGAACTAGTTCACTAGCTAATGAGTTAAACATATAAAAATTCAAGTTTGGCTCATTTCTAAACGAGCCACCAAAATCATCGGCTCATTAAATGTTACCAAGTGATGTCAATACTCAAGAGAATGAGTGAATTGAGTTTATAAAATATTTTTTTCAAATCTTTCACAAAATACTTGATTATCAAATTTTGTTGAAGTTATTGATTGATAGAAAAGATTGAACACTTTCACTCACGAAAGAACCAACCAAAACAAGGAATATTCAAGAAAGCATATAAGATAAACACAAATGTAAAGGAGTAGAGTTTAGAAGATCAAATACAAGATTTATCTTGGTTCAGCCACTAATCCACTTGTGGCATACATCCAGTCATCAAGTAATCACTCGAGATTTTTTACTATATCTTCAAGTTTCAACAGGTGCTTGTAACCTTTACAAACTTAGAACACTCACCACACCTTGAGATACATCACCCTTTGTGCTTGAGCCTCAACTTCAAGGGATACCTCACCCTTTACAACTTTGAGAGATGTTTCACCCTCTTTTACAGATTAATCAAAGGTAGATGAAATGAAACTCTAATAAGAGTATATAATACAAATTGAAGTCCTATAATGCTCTTAAATAATATCTCAAATATTTACCAAAAATAGAGCACAAAATGGACTGAAACATTGATTCAATGATTAGTGCAGTAGAAATGTGTTTTAAGTTATTGGTTAGCCATTAAAGATGACCTAAAACATGTATTTATAGTATTTTAGCTTAAAAGAGTCGTTGGGTGACATTAATGGCAACATTAAATGCTGAGAAAATAACTGTTGGCTACTGTCAGACTCATGGTAATCAATTTCATGGTCCATATAATCGATTACATGATTTTTAAAATGTGTTCTTGACTTTCTGGGTAGGATGTAATCGATTATAATCTTCATGTAATTGATTACAGAGTCTCTGTCAGAGATGTAATTGATTATAACACTTGTGTAATCGATTACATAACCTTTGTCAGAGTTGTGATTGATTACAACATTTGTGTGATCGATTATAATCACTCTTAAACTCATTTTTCAGCCCAATTAAGCTTGATAACCATTTTCAACTTAGAAAATACTTGAATTTGTTAAGAAATAAACTTGAGTTATATTATCCAAGATTAAAAACAACATTTCTTCAAAATATAAACTTTCAACTTTGAGTTGATTAAAAAAAACCTTTTAAAAATTATTTTGAAGATATGTTAAGATATATTGAGAGCATCTTACATTAATATTTTAAGACTTATAAACTATACTAAATATACCTCTTTTAAACTTAATTTTCATATTAACTTTATTATCATAAAAAACTTCATATATTTCATGATGTAAGCATTCCTATTAAACTATTAACAAAGCAAACTATGACCAGGTTCATAAATTGATCAATTGACTCACTTCCATCTCTACTTTTACTATTAAACAAAGAACAGAAAATTTTCTAGTACTTTGTACTGCATGTATATATTCAGGGTTTTTACTGTCAAATGACCTGAGGATGTATCAATGAAAGAAGATCGTATAATGACGTGTATATTTATTATAAGCAGAAATTTGTATATATTTGTACGGTTGTATAAATGAAAGAAAATTCGTTACGCGCTTTTAAAAGATTTCAATGTTTATAATTTATTAATGAAAAATGTTGAACAATTAGAATTATTTTACTATAATGACGTGACTTGTTTTTTTTTATCTGGTGAATAGTTTTTACCAATTTATTCTATCCAAATGGTCTTTCTTTTGAATTTTGTTTTTATAAATTAGAAAATTATTATATACAATGAAAGTCTTAATTGATTTTATAATCATTTAAATTAAATTTAATAATATTTTATTTTCAATCAAACAACTTGTATGATTATACATGCTTAAGTGTCATATTTTTATTAGTATAGTGTATTATTATGAAAGTGTAAAAGAAATTTTCCTTTATATTGTATTATGTCAAAATTACTATTTTTCATTTTAGGCTGTGGTAATCTCTTTATTAATAACTAACATGGTTTGTTTTTTTTGGCTGCAACTAACATGAGTTTCAATTAATAGTTAATGCTCGATGGGATCTTTATACTTTGACTTTAGACGGAAACTGTTACTTCGTTGATTGAAGCCTGTCTTGTTTGATACTGTTGAATGAAGTGAAGAATCTAAAAGAAAGGAAAACGAGAGAAAGGAAGAGAAAGTGAAAGAGAAAGGAAGAGAAAACATTCAGAGGACTGTGATGTGATATTATTGATTGATGATAGAATTGAATAATAACTCAGTTACACAGAGAGATAGTTTATATACTATATTAAGGAACTTATCTAACAACTGACTAACTGTTAATCAATTCAGTTAGTTTCTCAACTGATTCTTAACCAATTCAGTTAGTCTCAAACTAATTGATCGCTGACTAGCTATCTCTAACAGATATATACATTTCTAATAACAGGATGAAATATTTGCAAAGATTCAAAGCCTTGTTTTCCATGCGCAGGGTCAAAGATTTAACTGTATCGAATATGTTTGCTAATAAGAAACAAACATTCACGCCCTTTTGGAATTTGTATATATCGTTTGAAGACTTTTTATACAGATTTCACCCTCAATGATAAGATTTATATTCAAATTAAAAGAAGGTTTCCGTAAATTTCAAGGTTCCAAATTAGCATATTCTTTGTAATAATCAAATCAAAGAAAAAGTTGTGTTTCATCAATAGTTTTAGAAATTAAATCGATATAACAGAAATGCTGTAAAGGTGCAATTGAAACTGGAGACTTAAGAACAGGTAAAAAAAAAATGCAGTAGTCAATAAGAAATAGCGAGAAGTAAAAGACTTGAGAAAAGTCTTTTTTTTTTTTTTAAGTAATCGCGACGTCTTGATTTTCTTGCATGAATAGTTACAGTTATAATTGACAAAGGAAAAAAAAAAGATTGATTAGTTAAGTACTCCATTCGATTAAATCGGAAAATGAGACAGAATATATATAAAACCTGGTTACATTATGTGAAATTTTATGGGAAAGGCAGCTTCAGATGAGGTTGCGCCATTCAAACAATGCTAAGTTTTTTTATATATTAACACAGACAACTTTTGTGGTCTATGGATAATGGTTTGAAGATATAAAGTATGGACACACTGTTTTTTAAATGTATTTGTGTGTTGAACATGTGTCAATATGTGTGAGACACGTGAGAATGCACATATGATATATATGTTTTGTATATTAGAATATGTCTCATTAAAAATATTATTTTTTTAACTTGAACACGTCAAGGACATGGCTCAGACACACTTTGACATATTTAAGATACGACTTGGATACGGTCTATTAATAATTTTTTTTAAAAAAATTAGTTTTAATGACTAATGTCCAATTAGTAAGTCCATAATTCACTCAAACTCAATCATATAAATGACGTCTCAAGTCATTATTTTTACATACTAATATTTTAAGTTTTATCTTTTCACAGGTCACTATTAAGTTTTTAAGTTTTATATTTTTACACATCACTTTTTTTATCTGCTTCTTATATCTCTGCTCGTACTAAGTCATTCACTTCGTTGTCACTGAAACTTGTCTCACATCACTATTTCCTCTAATTAATTTTTTTTAATGCACCTGTACTTGTACATGATTAGTTCTATTAAAAGAAGTTGATTTATGATATTTTTTTAAAATATCAATAGAAATTATGCTTCATATTTTTTGAAATGAGCTTATTATGTAATAAATATTAACATAAATAACATATATTAATATATTATAAATTTTTAAATTTATAAAAATAATATTAATAAATTATAATTTTTTTAAAATTTTGTAATTATATATATATATATATATATATGTTTTGTTATAATTTTTAAATTTAATATATTTTTATACTTATATTTATATCATATTATGTATCCGTGTATGTGTTTCATTAGTTTAAAGTCAAGGTTTCAACCATGGCAAATCGTATGTATACTTGTATATAAAGTATTAACTATTAGTACCAAAAACAACATTATAAACTATAAAAAAATGCTCAGGGTAGATTATCAACACTTCCAACAATAAATTATATTAGATTAGATTAATATAACTAAGAGGGGAAAAGTTGTTAATTTGATAAAGTCCACCAATTGGCTTTGTCTCCAACTAATATTTGAAGAAGATTTTGATTAAGTAGCACATTTAATTTTATTCATTCACGTGTGACAGAATTGTACTAAATTATCCGTTGACCGCGTTCGAGAAAATTCAGGTTTTGCTTTGACTTTTCTGAGTATGTGTGAAAGTTAATATTTTATGCACTATGTTGTGATGATGCAAATTTTATATCACTAAATTAGTTTAATTTATAAGGAAGAGAGTAGAACTTAATTTATATAAGAAAGGTGTTAAATTAAAAGTAATTTCTCATAAAATTAACTACGTCTTTTTTAGTCCATCTTCTCCCAAACAGAGTAGAACATTGAAGGAAGAATTCAAAGTGGGTGAAAGAAGAGCGGAACTTGGCGTTCTATCAACTTGACGGGCTTTGTCTTGTCTAGATACAATGGAAGACGACAGAAAGTAGAAGGCACTAGCTAGAGAAACAAAATTTGCAAATGTGTTACGATCTATGATCGGTCTCATTAACAAAGGGCATGAACTAGGTTTCCACCTTTCACTGACTCACGTGGAAGGTTTTAGACTATACAATTGGAGAATTCTGAAAAGTACGGGCATAGATGGAATAGGATAGGAGTAGAGCTGTAGAGTCGGCGCAAGGCCGCGTTAAAGACAGTCAAAAACAAAACCATATTGATATTGTGCATCGATATTTCATACGTGTTAGTATGTTACACGATATATTATTGCATAGTATCTATGCAATAATAATTCATGTTAAACTTATTTTGTGTATTATACGTGTCAGTATGTTACACTCTGAAGTGGCACTCATTTTGTGCATCATGCGTGGTAGTTTGTTACACGAAACAAGTGTTTGGCCAGAATAATTACATGTTTTTTCGTAGAAAATATGTTAGGTTAATAAAAGAAATAATTATTTTACATTAATTTTTAATATTATTTTTTATATTTAATTAATAATATATAAATTTATAATTAATTATGTGTATTAGTTAATTAATGAAAAAATTCATAATTTAGAATTTAAATTTAAATTTATTTATTAGCTAATTAATACACATAATTATTATAAATTTATATATCATTAATAAAGTGTAAAAAATAATTTTAAAAAATAATATAAAAATATAAAAGTTGTGTTAATAAATATATATAATTATTTAAAATATCTTATGATCAAGGTTAATTTAACTTAGAAATAATTTCTGATCATGATCAACTCGATCACTTAACTTAAATTAGATAAATTTTTAGTTATACATAAATATAATACATTATTTTCATATATATACAAAAAATTAAAAAAAATTATGATGAGTAAATTTAATAAACTCTTTTTTTCTCTAATTTTTTATTTTTTATATATTAAAATGATATATTATATTTATAGGCAGATAAAAATATATTCATAAATTAACTCTATTGTTAAGGAAGTGGGAGAATCAGACACCTCTTTTTTTTTCAAAATAAAAAATACACAAGAGGGTAACAGCTGTTATCCATTCAGAAATTCTTCTACTCTTTGGTTGAATAGTCAAAAGTCAAATTTATATTTTTTTATTAAAAAAATAAAACACCTGTAATACATAACAATACACGCCTGTGTGACGAAATGTGGTACATTGGTAGCCCATATATGATATATGATATACAATAATCAACAAAATATGAATATAGATATAAATATAAATATAGGATACATATAATATGATACATAAATTTTTTAAAAATAATTAAAAGATATATAAATGATAAATGTCTAAAATATTAAAGTATTAAATACAATATAATATATATATATATATATATATCGATATTAATACAAAAATTATTTTAAAGTATAAATATTAATTGATAAATCGTCAATATGTCTTATTTTTACGGTTCAATACCTTGGTTTTTTATATTCTTTTTATTTGTTTTTAATGAATTTTGTTTGTTAGTTTTGTTATATTTTTAGTTTTGTTTAAATGTGTTTTTATTAAGTATTTATGTGTTTTGTCAAGTAATTATGCTTAGAGAAATTTGGATGTACAAAGAGCTAGAAAAAAAGGAAATTTCACAGAGTCCAGTGCCTGAGTGCTGGTGTGTAGCGCCTGAGCGCCGGAAGCGTATGCGGCAACGGTGAATTAATGTTTCAGTGCTTAAGCGCTAAGAAGGAGCGCCTGAGCTCGCAAGAGGAGCAGCAGAGCATTTGGGCTTAAGTGACTGAGCGCCCAAGCGCCTAGTAACCAGCGCTTGCGCAACAGCAGGCCTGACTTTCTTTAAATTAAAGAGTTACACCAAACAGGGGATTACATTGAGCACATTACACAGAAAATCCTTAATCCTGAGAGTTGTTTTGCAGTAGCAGACCTTGGAGGGCGAATTCAAAGAATGATTCTTGAAGGCTTGAAGATCTTAATCTCCATTAAAGGGGTTTTGATTTCTCTTTCTTTTTAGTTTCCCTTTTTCTTTGAGTTTTCTTTCTATGAGTTTGTAGTCTGATATGAGTTTATTTTTATTGAACATGAGTAACTAAACTCATAGTCAAGACTATGAGGGATCTTGTTTTCCTTATTATTTGGATTTAATTTCTAATTTGATTATAATAATTTCTTTTTGGGCTTATCATATTACTTGTATTCTTGTCAGAATTTGATCACTTTTGCAATGTGTTAATTCATTGTTTGACCGGTGACCATCCGCATTCAATGAGTGGAACTATATGGTAAGCCTAGGATTAGATTGGTGAATGATCAAATATCGATTTATCCTACTAATGAAATTGACGGTATGTTAGTTCATCTATTGAATTGGAACTTAATGCATTCTTAATTAATTCAACTAAATGACCAAATAGGTGAATTAAATTAGGAATAGAATATTGTTTCATCAATGACCATTGGAATTCAATAGCAAATAAGAGAATATTGACAAAAAAATTACCTTAATCATAATTGAAAGAAAATCTGAATAATTGGATTCAAGTGAACCTTGCGTCTTAGTCTCTTTCTCATTTATTATATTTTCTTTGTTTAATTGTTCATTATTTTTCTTTATTTGTTATTTTGATTTTAATTTGAATTTCTTCATACACTTTCGATTGTCTGAATAACAAAGAGTTTTATGAATCTAGTAATTATTATTTATTTCTTGTGAGATCGATAACTGGACTCAAGTCCTATATTACTTGGTGATAGAGTGCACTTGCTCTTAGTGTATTTTACGCGCACCAATTACATAGACAATCATACATATTTATATTTATTTTTATCAAATATAACCGATAATTAATAAAAGTATTTTAAGCCAATGATATATTGACATAATATAAAAAATAAACAATTTAAACAGTTTTTATTATATAAATTGATTTTTTAATTATATGATAATATATAATTAGATAATAATATAAAGAGATTTTATAATGAATCAAAACTAAATTATTATGAAAAAAAAATTAAGCTAGAATCACAATTATTTGTAGATAATTTTCGTATACCTATGTAATATGAACTTTTATTTTTTAAAAGTTTTTTTAGTGTTTTAAAAATCAAGTTGAAGTGGTCGGTTCAACTTGTTAAATTATGAATCAGTCATATTTTCAATTCGAATAATATTCAATTCAATTATAATTTAATTACAAATTTAACTAATTAAATTATTACTCAAAAATTTTATCAGTTCGATCTCTTATTCAATTTTTGAAAACATTGAGTTTTTCTTTTGTTTATGTCACCGGCTATGCCCTCATTTTCCACGTCACCATCTTGAGGCTCCATGCAAGCTCAGGCTATGTTATGCATTCTGTTAGAGCAGTTGCAGATTGCAACTGACTTAGAGTGTATTTAGAAAAATTAAAAAAATAGATTATACTAATAATTAATTATGAGCATATTTGAGAAAAATTAATTCTTTTTCAAACAGTTATTTTTTAAAGATTAAATTATTTTGTGAAATAATTATTATGTTCGGATAAAAAGATTATTTTTTAAAAAGTTTTTACATGAAATTCAATGCAATTTTTTTTTCTATAATTAATAATTATAAGCTGAAATTGAAGTTTATGATTTTAACTTATAAATTATTTATTATACTTTGATATGTAAATACTATGTTTTCCTCAATCAAATACTTTTTTTAATCATTCTATATATATTTTAGTAATTTAATGCATAAAAATTATTCTTTTTTATATCATCCAAACGAATTATAATAACTTAAAATCACTTTACAACTAATGCATCCAAATATAAAAATAAATCGATTATAATTGATTATAACAATAATCGATTATAATCGATTATAACAATAATCGATTATCGATAATCTATAATTTTCACTTTTCCCAAACAAACCTATATGTATAATTGATTATTATAAAAATCGATTATAATTAGAATCTATTTTTTTGGGTATATTTGTTAAAAAATATTTTAAAATAATTTATTTCGTTTGGATGGTGAGAAAAAAAAGTATAAAATTATTTTGTTTATAATATTTGGTAGAGAGCCATTGAAGTTATTATGAGAAATGTTTCTCTCATTAAAGTATAGTTAAAAAAATTCATCTACAAATAAATTTTTTTATGAAAACAATTTATATTATGAGTTTGTGCTAAAATAACATTTTTATGAAAATAATTTTTTTTATAAATTAATCTAGATACCCAAACATAATTAATTTTTTATAAAATAATTTTTTAAAAAATAACTTAATAAAAAAATTAATTTTTTTCAAACAAACTCTTAAATAATATACACGCTATAGAATTAGTTAGTGTATATGCTCTAGTCAGTTCATGTAGCTTCTAGATGAATCTTCTGTATAAGCTACATACGTAAATAATAAATTTGGAATGCTCATTTCATTAAATATACTTGGAATATTATCACTTTATTTAGTTTATTTATATTAAGTTTTTAAAGATTGTATCTTCAACGGATAAAAAATTTAAAAATTGTATCTTTAAGTTAGAATTGCAATTAGATCTATAGATATTTTTCGTATATCCATGTAATATGCACTTTGATTACTTTTTTATATGTTTTTTTAAGTTTTCACATATTATAAGTTTCTATAAATTGCATCTTCAAGTTCGAATCACAATTCCAGTAAAAAAAAAAAAAAAAGAAGAAGTTGGAATCACAATTATCTATAGATATTTTTTTGGTGCAAATTATCTATAAATATTATATGTAATTAACTAAAATTCAATAATCAATAAATAACTAAACAATATATTATTTAGCCTTGGGATGCACAGATTAAAAATTCTATTTTTTTAGATAGTATAAATTATACGCCTACTTCACATATTTAGAAAATATTAATATATAAAATACTCACAAAAAACAAAAACCTAAAAGAAATCAAGTACATTTTACATAACTCTGAGGGTTTATCAAATGGACGAACATATAATTTGTGAGTAAATATATGATAATATATTTGAATTTTAATTATATTAAGTTTTTGAGGTCAAGTTATAAAGAATATTATTATAAATATATTACTTTTTTTTAATCTCAATATGAATAATTTGTTTTTGATTAAATAAAAAAAGATTAATTGAAATGTACGAAAATTAACCCCTAATATCACTAACCGGAATTTAAAAAAAAAACATTTTGCATGAATATGCAATAAAAGAAAATTTTCTATTGATAATTGTGATTCCAACTTGAAGATGCAACCTATAGAAACTTAATATATGAAATATAAAAAAATTGAAAATTAAAAGGAATCAATGTACACGTTACATTGATATAAAAAAAAATATCTATAGATATTAGTGATTTCAGCTTGAAGATACAACCTATAAAACTTAATATACGAAAAACCGAAAAAAACAGTTAGGCGAAACAAAGCAGATATTATATGGATCAATCTCATAAGCTAAGAAAACATTAACAACGGACTTTAACAAATAAAATACAACATGAATATTAGTTAGAAAACAATTTGATGCTTTATTGTACCCTACAATATGAATCAAAATGTAAATCCTTATTTCAATAAAACATTTGATTGATAAATTTCTCTAGTGTTGTTCTTTAATTAAAAAAATATATATATTGACCCCTTAAACTTTGATATTTTTACAAATTACTATCACGAATTTTAAAATATTCCTAATTAATTTTTAAATTTTAATTAATGTTTCAATATATTTTTATATTTAATTTGAATTTGTTAATTCACTAAAATAATATTGTATGATAACATTTTATTTGAATTAATAATAATTCTAAACTGTTTATTAACTTATTGATTAAAATTTAATTTTAATATATTTTATTCTTTACAAAAAAATAAAAACAAAAATATTTTAAAACAAATTTTGTTTCTTTATTTTGTAATAATAAAATTTATTTATAATCAATTTTAATAAATAAATTAATAAACATTACAAAATTAATATTAATACAAATAATATGTTATTACACAATATCATCGTTAATAAATTAATATATCTTAATTAAATAGAATGATATATTAATATATTAATTAAACTTTAGAAATTAATTAAAAAAGTTTCAAAACTCACGATGATAATTTATAAAAAGATTAAAGTTCAAGAGAGTTGCATCTTATTTTCTCTTAACAAAAGATTTTGTAAACTCTCGTAATTTATTCCTCATTGATAGTTTAAGCGCATATGAGTATCTAAATTCTAAATGAATCCTAAATTACACGAGTATTGCATTATTAAATCAAACAAAACTCTAAAAAAGAATACTTGCAAGGCTTTGTCATTACAAAAAAAACTTGTACGGATTTTAAGAGCAATCCTTTCAATAACATTATCCTTGATATACTTGGTGGCTTTGAAATATAAGTCCAATCTTAATTTTGCCAGCATTGTCTTTAATTAATTATATTTTATTTACTTGATTTTTAGGCTTTTATATATTTTCATTTTAAAAAACATCTTAATTAATTTATCATGTTAACATGTAGCACTCTTAAGTTATTATATTGATATGTATCGCTTTCTTCGGTCCGTCAAATTTCTTTTTATATATAGATATATTAACGTGGCACCAAAGCGTTAGTCAATGGCTTGCATAGGAATATATGAGAAGTGTATAACTGTATGAATATAAATTTGCACAATTATCATTACTTTATAAAGAATTTAGATGTAATGGTATTTATAAGAAATAGAACAAATAATTACAATTATTTGAATAGAAATAAAAAAGATAATAAGTACTTAAAATTATTGAATTTACATGTAAAAACTTTGATATGATATTTTACATTGAAGCTATTTAGTTTAAAATTCAACTTTGATCTTATTAATTTACGAGTTTGGAATATAAATTTTAATTTTTTTGAGGTTTCATTGTTAGAGAACTAAATTATGTCTTTTTTTAAGTACCCAAAAAAAAATATGTCTTTTACATTGCTCATTTGCTCAGTTGCGCCTCAATTTTGTTTTTACATGAACATTTATTATTAGTGAGTAAATAAAATCGTAAAGAACGTACCAAAAACCAAATTGTAGAAAACGTTCGTTAAGGCCCATTCGTAATAATTTTTTAACGATCTAAACGAAAATAAGAATCTGACCCAGAAAAAAAAAACGGTAAATAAGAACAACAGAGGAGAATCATGAAGCATATAATGCGTGTTAAAGCAGAAGTAATTTACTAGCTACACCCCTTTGTGAATTCATTCCTTTTTTTGCATGAAAAATGATCAATTTATACTTTTTTTAGAAGTGTAGGTATTATACACATCTTTTTTAAGAGTGTATAATTGAGAGAGAAAGTGATAATAAAAAATAAATATAATGAATGATATTAAATGAAGTGTAAAAAAAAATATATATACACTATTTGTGATAAGAATATCAGAGTTATTTTTACATTGAATTCTTCTTTTATCTGCTCCATCTCCTTGTTTCTTCTCCAATCTACCCTGCCTTCGTACATATACGATATTCTTCATTGCTGGCCTTCAATTATATGTTATTTGAAGCCTCACCACATTATGGGCCCTGAAACACATTCATCCTTAAGTTCCCTCTTGCCATAATAAATTATGGGGTGTGAGATTGTTGTTGGAGTGTGTGTAAGCTCCGTAAATTCAAGCTCGACCTCTAACTACACTAAAAATAAAATTTTAAAAGTTTTTTTAGAAAAAAAAAAGCCAGAAGAGAAGTTGGGAAATTAAAATAGCAATTATGTCAACAGATATGAGGTGATAGGTTTAAGAAGTTTTTTTGTTTTAGAAAAAAAATAGCGCTTCTGTGTCTAAATGATATCAATTCAGACCTTGACACAGTTGACTTGCTCTCTTGAATGCAATAGCAACACAAATTGGGAATGCGACACACAAAAGGTTTTGCAAGCAAGCAAGCAAGCAGCTGTCTAAACCAGACCATTTCCCCTTATTCATAGGTGTGTATATATGGTATTGTTGATGTGACACTTTCTTTCCCCTTGCCCTTTCTCTATCTTAATGGGTGTGATCTTCTCGAGTGGTTAGGTGAGGACAACGGAGGCTAATCCCATTCCTCTAGTGGTAAAAAATATCGACATCCTTCTTAACAAATCGTGGATACCATACTTGGAACCAGAAAACAACAAACAAATAATAGTTATTATATTTTTACATTAAATAGTGTATATATATATTTTTTATTTAATTTAATATTATTTATTATATATATATTTTATTATTATTATTTTTACTCAATCATATATCTTAAAAAGAATGTAAATAATATTTATATTCTATTTTAAGAGTATAAAATAATCATCTTTTAACAAATAAACACTTGAAAGTGAAATCATCAATAGAAGTATATTGAGAAGAAGACTAGCGGTCTTTCTAGTCTCATTATTAAACAATCAGGAACTTGCCCTTGGCCTTTGATATTTGTCTTACTTTTAGTTGCCCTGCCAAACAAGGTCCGATGAGAAGGTGAGGAACTATTTGTCCCCACCTTGCCCATCGCCTTCTTTATAATGGGGTTGGAGAAATACAACCACCCGTAGAGAGTTAGCCAAGCCCAACAAACGGGACCCACTATGAGTATCCACTTTTACATTGTTTTGATTGGATAATAACTTTTATTTAGCTACTAAAAAAAGCTTTATCCAACTGCAAAGATCATACTCAATTATCAGATACCGAGCTATTGGATCCTGAACACAACACCAAAAAGGATAGTAGGTTAGGGTGTTTGATCACGAACAGCGGGTGAATAAGTGAATAACCCCTCCCTTTTATTTTCTGATAAAATAGCTTAAAAAAGCATGTAAGACAAAAGCATTAAGTCAAGTCCAAGAAGGGAAAGATTTTCTCAAACAGTGATATGCATTAACAGTGTCATGTAGTGTAGAAATTAATTATTGGTGAGAAGAGATAAGAGTGTATGAACAAGGAAGTAAAGAAGGCCAGTACAACCACAACTGCCAGGCACAGGGGTTCCTTGGAGTAGCATTAAAGACACTGTTCTGAAACTTCTTCACGCATTACCAGCACCACCCAAATACAACTTTCTTTTATCCTCATTGGGAAAGCCGATTTTAAAGAGGAAAGGTGCATTGATGTCTTGAGAACTTTCGGTTGGCAGACAATTGGTTGTGGTTCTGAGGTTCACAGCATGATTTTCATCATCATCCTATTGATGTTCCTATCATTGCAAAGAACCCACATTTTGACTGTGGGTGCTGTGTTGAATGCAGCAGGAAGCTTCCATGTCCATGGCCTACCTGAGATGTATTTCATGGAGGAGAATAATAATAGACAAGAAAATGAAAAGCAGATTCAGAAAATCTCAGGTGTTGATGAGAATAAAGAGAAGCAAGCTTTCATAGTGGAAAAGTTTAGAAGTTTGCTTGGACTCAAGAGTTTCCACAAAAGGCCAGTCTATGGCGGTTCTGTGTTTGTCTCTCCATCACCTTCTCCATCACCCAACATTGAAGCTGAGGCTCCAGCTCCGGTACTGCACCTCCACCCTCATTCCCATCCTCCAATACATCACTCCCATTGGAACCCACCACTTCACAAGATTGAACATGAAGATAGAAGCAGCAGTGCAAAAAGAATACTAGTAGCTGTTCTTGTAAGTGTGGGAGTTGCTACATTAATTTGTGCACTTGGGTGTCTCTGGGTCTGCATGCAATTCAGAAATCAGAAAAAGAAACCCAAAAGGACAATGCCCCTCTTTAGCAAGAACAGAGGAACTAGAGGTACTTATCAAAATTCATCAAGCAATATGAGTTTAAACTCTGGCCCAGATCTGTTTTATCTCAATTCTTTAGCTGAGGATATAGATCAACACGCTTGCAGCTTGAAACAAACTTGTGAAACACTGAATACCACTTCAAGTCAAAGCTTTCCAAAATGTACAATTTATGAGAAGATAGAGCCACATAGAGAACGAGAAGTGATTAGTCCAGAATATGACAATGCTAGCAGTTCTTCCACAATGGAAATTCTCTCTGTCCACGAGGATGTGGAACTGGTGAAATATGAATCTGAATATGATGGCGGCAACTCTTCCTCTGGCGATAAGATTATCCCTGAAGAATGCCATTCATCGGATGACGAAAGTTTTCATTCCTTTGTTGATTCACATTCATCAATTCTCAGACTTTCCAATGCTTCAGTGGGTAGTTTGAGTGAAACAGTGTCTCTCTCCCCTCGAAATTCATTTTCCTTAACAAATCAATTTCCTTGCTCTCTCCAGAATTCAATTTCAAAGGTACAATCTAACCAATCACCATGTAGTCCAAAACAGGAAGAGCAAAAGATTGAAACTTCTTTCCGATGTTCACAAACCTCCACGCCCCTTCCACCCCCACCTCTGCCACCGCAAATGCCTCTTTTCTCTTTGCACTCTCTTACTTCTTCATCTACCATCTCCTCTCACTCCGCACGTTCTTTAGCATTTCATAATTCATCATCTCAGAGAAATTCAGATACTTTCACAGTCACAGGACCATATCAAAGTCCAGAAAATGAGTTGCCTTCTCCACCTCAAACAAAATTTCCACCCAGCATTCCTCCACCACCATCCCCACCTCCATTTCTGAATGGAAATAGTAACAGTGCCAAAGCCCCACCTCCTCCACCCTCTCAACTCCCTCAATATACACAACTAGGTAAGGGTGGAGCCCCTCTCCCAAAACTCAAACCACTTCACTGGGATAAAGTAAGAGCTGCCCCTGATCGAACAATGGTTTGGGATAAGCTACAAACAAGCTCATTTGAGTAAGTTTTTCTTCATAAATAGAAATTAGCAATGTCTTTTTACCTTGTTCTTCTGTTTTTATTTCCCAGTTTAAGCACGTTATTAATTTTAATCAGGTTGGATGAGGAAATGATCGAGTCACTTTTTGGCTACAATTTACAAAACTCAATGAAGAATGACGAAACAAAGAGCAAAAGCCCGTCTCCAAGCAAACATGTACTTGAGCCTAAACGGCTGCAGAACATAACAATACTCTCAAAAGCTCTGAACACGACTGCTGAGCAAGTATGCCAAGCCCTAATACTAGGTAAAGTCCTATATTGTAAACATTTGAAAAATGCTAATCACATGCACATCTCTCACATATCCTTAATGGAAAAACCAAAGTGTTGATATGAAAAGAAAAACGATATGAATTCAATTGTAATCAAGAAATAAAAATTATATGTAATAATTGTAGAATGTATATAAGTATATGTCTAGTATTGTTTTAAACATTTGGCCAAATGGAAGGGCCCAATAGGTGGGAAAATTCTTGTTTACATGTTCCAAACTCCAGAGTGTCTTTGTCAGAAATGTGGCGGACATGAAAGAAAAGGATACTTTAATTGCCCCCAAAATTAAAGAAAATAATGAAGTACGCCGCGAGAATATTACAGGCTCATGCATGATAATTTAATATTTTTTCATGTTAATATATAGTATAAATATAATATATGTATTTTGATATATATAAAATAATTTTCATAAAGTATAGATCAAGATATTCTGCATTTTCAAAATAAACTGCATTGCAGTTTATACTGTTAGGGATCTCAACCATTAAAATTTATTTTCCCCTATCATAAAATATCGAAACAAATATGCTTAAGAAAATTTCAGCCATTGAATGAAGAACTGCACAGCCTGCAGCTCTTGGGATCCAGTTCTAATAAAGTGTATATTATTAGAGTAAATATCTTATTTTAAGATTTAGTTTGAACTTATTTAAGATATAGTTTAATTTAGTTTGAATTTATCTTTTGTTATCTTTAGTTGTTTTTATATCTTTTTAATTTTATCTTATCCTATCATTATCTTACGTAATTTATTTGCCTATATTATAATAAACACTTTGGCCTAATTCTTATTGAGTTTAACCTTTCTATTTAAAATGTCTTCATGATATCAAAGACTATTATGACTGATGTCTTAACTCAAGGATGACACACACGTCATCCACTTTTATCACCTTTATTAGTGGTGAAACGTATGCGCTTACGAAATGGATTGTTGCATCTATAGCACTTATAAATTCAGAGATGCATTTGGATCTATTCAATCTTGACTACTTTCATTGGCGCGAGTTTGATAGACTTGTCGGTGTATGGTTAACAAGTTGTCTCACGGAGGCTACTTCAATAGCAAATACCAAATTCACCAACAAAATCTTTGGTGTCTTTTTCAAAGGAGAAACTCCAATGCCACTTGGCTATAGCTGTCAAAATAGGTCGGGTCGACCCGATCAGGTAGGGCCACATCGAGTCAGGTCAAGTCAAGCTAAGTATGTTTTAAGTTAACATTTTGTTAGCATAACCTAACTTTTTTTGCGGGCTGCGAGTTGGGCGGCCTACCAGTTCAACAAATTTTTTTTAATAAATAATGAATGTAATCTTTAAAAAAATAAAATTAATAAAAAATAAAATTTTAGTTACTTAGTTTTTGACCAATGATAAATAAATTAGATAACTAGTTTAATTATCAATGGGATTTTAATTTTTCAACTAAAAAAATGATAGTTTCATTTTAAATATTATTAGATGAAAAAATAATTAAAATTTGGGCCCGATTTCAAACCA
Organism: Ormosia semicastrata; assembly: GCA_029884595.1. Classification (NCBI taxonomy): domain Eukaryota; kingdom Viridiplantae; phylum Streptophyta; class Magnoliopsida; order Fabales; family Fabaceae; genus Ormosia; species Ormosia semicastrata. The sequence continues at coordinate 7,984,307 of JAQQTO010000054.1, read as the reverse complement.
AGTCACGTTGGGCCAAATAAAATTCGCGCTTGAATTTTTCTAACTTAACCTGTACTTTTTGTTGGGCTATTCGAGTTGACTTATCGGACTCGACCTATTTTAACAGTTCTACCCTCAACTTTGGTGGCTTTATTAGAGAAACTCTAACACCTTTTCCTATGATCCCTCCCTCGGACATGCATGTTTCTTGGTAAGAAATTCAATCACTTTTCAATTGTGGCGTATATATCTAGTTATCTTCTCGAGAATGTCCTTATTCTAGCGACAAACATGAGACCCTTATGAAGTTCGGTTGATACTCCAATATGCATTTTGCCTTCTTAACCCATCATTTTACAAGATCCAAACTTGGCTTTGCATAACGATGTCCAGCTTGAAGGGGAGTAATAAGATCTTATTTTGAAAATTTAGTTTAATTTAGTTTGAATTTCTCTCCTGTTATTTTTAATTATTTTTATCTCTTTTTAATTTTATTTTATACTATTATTATCTTATGTAATCTATTTTATTATATTATAATAAACACTTTGTCATGACTTTTATTGATTTCAGTCAACCTTTATATTCAAGACGTATTCATAAATCTCCCTCAAAATTAATTATGCAATAATAATTTCTGCTTGACCACTAAGTAAAATACTTACCTCACCGACTTTGATTTTGACCATCACAGCATGCATGCGCATTTACACCATATGCTCAAGATAGAATCAATGATCGAATTAATGTTGCTACATCTAAGATCTTATTAAATCGTTAAAACAACAGGGAAGGGCTTGTCTTTGCAACAACTAGAGGCACTGGTGAAAATGGTACCCACCAAGGAAGAAGAGGCTAAGCTCTCGCGTTATAAAGGAGACATCAACGAATTGGGGTCCGCCGAAAAGTTTGTGAGAGCAATGCTTGGCGTACCATTTGCCTTTCAACGAGTCGAAGCCATGCTTTACAGAGAGACTTTTGAAGATGAAGTTGTTCACCTCAGTAACTCTTTTTCAATGCTAGAGGTAACCATGACATGAAACAATTTAAGACCCATGTCCCATTGAAAGCAACTTGTTGCGTTTTTGTTTCTCACATTGTCTTTTTTGTCCCACCGGGAAGCGTGCATGGAACTAAGGTCAAACAGGCTCTTCTTGAAATTACTCGAAGCTGTGCTCAAAACAGGAAACCGTATGAACGTTGGGACAATCAGGGGAGGTGCCAGAGCATTTAAGCTTGATGCCCTTCTCAAGCTTGCTGATGTTAAAGGAACTGATGGTAAAACTACCTTGCTCCATTTCTTTGTTCAGGAGATTGTTCGCTCAGAAGGAATGAGAGTTTCAGATAGCATTATGGGGAGAATCAGCCAGAAAAGTAAAAACGGAACAGATGAAGAGAAGGAAGAAGATTATAGAAGAATGGGACTAGAACTAGTTTCTAGTCTGAGCACTGAATTATTCAACGTAAAGAAGACAGCTACAATTGACTTGGATGTTCTTGCAAGCTCTGTCTCAAACCTATCAGATGGAATGGCTAACATGCAGCACCTAGTAAACGAAGAGTTGCATGAGGATGAAAAAAGTGAGAGCTTTGTCAATTCTATGAAGTCCTTCCTAAATCATGCAAAAAGAAAGCTAAAGAACTTACAAGGAGATGAAGATAGAGTACTAGCTCGTGTCAAAGAAATTACAGAGTATTTTCATGGGGATGTGAGCAAAGAAGACTCAAATCCACTTCGTATCTTTGTGATTGTGAGAGACTTTCTGGGCATGTTAGATAATGTGTGTAAAGAGCTTAGAAGGTCTAATGCTCCCCGCAGCCGAAACCCTCTTGCACCCATCAGATAGATTTGAATGCCTCGTGTGTTTATGCTTTATATTATAGGATTTGGAATTATCAAAAAACCTGAGTGTAACTTTTTTTTCTTAATTTTTATTTTAATGAAGTTTTTGGTTTAGTAAATTAAAACTTTAATTCATATATTTGATCTTGATTCTTGAGTATTTGAAATGTAAGCTGCGGATGACTAATTTTCCTGTTCGTGTTTTGAAAAAGATTTATTAATTTGACTTGTCTCATAGATAAAGCGAATAAATTTTGGGAGATTTACATTTAATGATTTAAGTACCTTAAAAGTAAATTTATCATAACACAATTATCAATCATGTACCTTAAATATCATAAATTTAACATTAAAGTCCTCAAATATAATTATCTAAAGTCCTAAACAGAATTTTCAATTTTTATATTATGTAAGTATTAGTCATAGTACAACTGATTCTTTTTTTTTGCAAAACAACAAGAAATCCTAATCAAAAGAGAAGAGGGGAAAAAAAATTCTCTCTCTAATGAAAGCCTCCGTAACCAGAATTCAATTTCTACTAGGAATTGGACATAACAAATTGGTAACTATAGAATAATAATTTAATAAGAAGAAAAAATTCACATGGCATGATTTGATTGGTGAGCTGACTTAATCATCCTTCAGCCAACAGGAGGCGAATCTATCATTTTGAATAAGTGTGATTAAGAGAAAAAAATTAATAAAAAAATAAATATAATAAATGATATTAAAAAAATATAATATATATATATATATATATTTGTGATAAAAATATTATTATTATTATTTTTTATTACTTAATCACACTTACTCAAAATAAATATAAAAAAAAGTGTGAGATAGAAAATGATTTTCAAACATCATTTTCTTTCCATGTTCTTAAGTGTAAGCGTAAGCAGATTGTAGATCTTCCTGGGGAGCTGACGATGTGACTGGGGCAAGAAAATTTGTTGTATATTTTATTGGAAAATGTTAATCATATATTCTTTTTTAAGGATATATGTTTGTTTGTATTTTTTTTAAAGAATGTAATTGAGTAAGAGAAAATGATAAATATATATATATATATAATAAATAATATTAAATGATGTGTAAAAATATATATATATATATATATTATTTAAAATAAGAATATAAGAATCCTATTTTATAAGCCGAAATATATTGTTTTTGGTCAACATTTCTCTTTATTTTTTGGGTTATCTTGCAACAACAACTCATCGAGCAACAAGTTATAGTATGGGCCTAGAACTCTACTATTAGCTGAGCCCAACTTTCCAATTAAAAAAAAGCCCCAACCGTCAATCCCGCCATTCACATCCTTCTTCATATATCAAGAGCTTTCGGGATGTTACGGCGATAGTCATCTAATTGACGTGTCGACCAATCATTGGCTATTCTACGTGTAATGCTGGGGACTCGCGCAGCGTGTAGCATCAAATATGGACGTGGCAGGTCATTATTGGATAGAACACTCTAGCAAAAGTAGACAACCAAACATATATAAATTCCTTCTCACACTCTGGTTTCGCTCCAAATTGTTAACTGAACGGAACACAGCAAAAGAGAGAAAGAAGGAAGAGCACCGAATCAATCAACAATCAACAATCAACAATCAAAGTGGTGATGGCAAAGAACAAAGCATTGGCGTTTCTGCTTCTGTTTGCTTTAGGTAAGGAATGAACGGAATTAAACGAGAAATTCGATTCATTTTTGGTTCTCAAAAGAAGCAAAACTTGAAGTGTTCGGAAACTGAAATTTTTTCTACAATGATATATATTTTTTAAATTTTATTTTTCAGAATTTGTGTTAGGAATGGCAGTAGCAGCTGATGAATCCCCGAACCTCGGGACTGTGATCGGTATTGATCTTGGAACAACATACTCTTGCGTGGGTGTTTACAAGAATGATCACGTAGAGATTATAGCCAATGACCAAGGGAACCGAATCACTCCTTCTTGGGTCGCATTTACTGACACGGAGCGTCTGATCGGAGAGGCCGCCAAGAACCAAGCCCCTCTCAACGCAGAACGCACAATCTTCGATGTCAAGCGCCTCATTGGAAGGAAGTAAGTGATTCAAATTCTTGAATTTTTGAGGTTTTATTTGGATGAGCATCTGAACTGAACTGAATTGGATTTTGATTTGGTTTGAATGGTTAGGTTTGATGACGCAGAGGTGCAGAGAGACATAAAGTTCTTACCTTACAAGGTTGTAAATAAGGATGGAAAGCCTTATATTGAAGTGAAAGTCAAAGGTGAAAACAAGGTGTTTAGCCCTGAAGAGATAAGCGCTATGGTACTGACTAAAATGAAAGAAACGGCTGAAAATTATTTGGGGAAGAAGATCAAATCTGCCGTCATCACTGTTCCAGGTACATAATTACAACTGTTGCTTACTTCTTCTGCGAATGATTTTTGGATTCTTGGAACTGTATTTTGAATATGTGGTCTAATTTGCTTGTTTTGGGTGCTAACTATCACATCACAGCTTATTTCAATGATGCGCAAAGGCAGGCCACTAAGGATGCGGGCACCATTGCGGGGCTTAATGTGGCTAGGATAATCAATGAGCCAACAGCCGCTGCTATAGCATATGGACTAGACAAGAAAGGAGGAGAGAAGAACATCCTGGTTTATGATCTTGGTGGTGGTACATTTGATGTCAGCATTTTGACCATTGATGATGGTGTGTTTGAGGTTCTTGCTACCAGTGGAGATACCCACTTGGGAGGTGAGGACTTTGACCACCGCCTTATGGACTACTTCATCAAGTTGATAAAGAAGAAGTACAACAAAGACATTAGTAAGGATAACAGGGCTCTTGGGAAGCTCCGAAGGGAATGTGAGAGAGCTAAGCGAGCTTTGAGTAGCCAGCACCAAGTCCGAGTAGAAATTGAGTCTCTTTTTGACGGTATTGACTTTTCGGAGCCATTGACAAGAGCAAGATTTGAGGAGTTGAACATGGATTTGTTCAAGAAGACGAGGGGGCCAGTGAAAAGAGCTCTAGAAGATGCAGGGTTGAAGAAGACAGATATCAATGACATTGTATTAGTTGGAGGCAGCACCCGGATTCCCAAGGTGCAACAACTCTTGATGGACTTCTTTGATGGAAAAGAACTAAACAAGGGTATCAATCCTGATGAGGCTGTTGCTCATGGTGCTGCTATCCAAGGTGGAATACTCATATAAAATTAAAAGTACTAAACCAATTTAATTATTACATTAATTATCAACTTGTTTTTTATTTGGTAACTGGTTGGAGTTCGTGTTGTAAGATTGAGACTAACACTGGCTTTGCTTTATCCTTTGCAGACCTTCTTCTTCTTGATGTTACTCCTTTAAGTTTGGGGATCGAGACAGTGGGTGGTGTCATGACAAAATTGATACCAAGGAACACCGTTATTCCAACTAAGAAGTCTCAGGTTTTCACCACTTACCAGGACCAGCAAACCACAGTGTCCATCAAGGTAAGACAACAAAGATGATCTTTTTCTATTGCATATTTTACTGCCCTGTGCGTGCCTATGATTCTAATGTTGAAAAAACTTTTCAGGTTTATGAAGGTGAAAGAACCCTAACTAAGGATTGTCGAGAACTTGGGAGGTTTGATCTGTCTGGCATTCCACCTGCCCCAAGGTATATTACATAGGAAAATAAGACATTACCTTTTTACACTATCATCCTTGCATGAACACAGAGGTATATAATATAGAAGAATTTGCAGTTTTCTTACCATTGGTTTGACATTACTTGCAGGGGAGTGCCACAAATTGAGGTTACTTTTGAGGTTGATGCTAATGGAATCCTGCATGTGAAAGCAGAGGACAAGGCAGCAAAGAAATCGGAATCAATCACTATCACCAATGATAAAGGACGTTTGAGCCAGGAAGAGATTGATAGGATGGTCAAGGAGGCTGAGGAATTGGCCGAAGAGGACAAGAAGGTTAGGGAGCGAATTGATGCCCGTTGGAGACCTACATTTACAGTATGAGGAGTACTATCAATGACAAAGACAAGCTCTCGGATAAGATCGATTCGGATGATAAGGAAAGGATAGAGAATACGGCCTCTTGAATGGTTAGATGATAACCAAAATGCAGAGAAAGATGACTTTGAAGAGAAATTGAAGGAAGTTGAAGCAGTATGTAATCCAGTTATCAAGCAGGTATACGAGAATAGTGGTGGAAGCTCCTCCAGCTTCGATGATGAAGAATCAAATGATGAACTGTAGATACCGAGAACAAGTTTGTTTTACCTTTTCTTGTTAGCTTTATTCTTTGTTTCCTACACCTTCGAGATGTAACTGGCAGAAGATTTCTTTTAGCTTGTCTATAAGCGTTTTCTCCATGAAGAAATAATTCAATTACGTTTTTTTTTTTGGTATTATTCAATTACGTTTTTAATTTTTTGTTGTTGAGTGTCTCTCAACACTGCGTATATATGTATAATTTATCTATACATATAATAAAATTGACTTGAATTCAATAAATGTTATTAATAATTCTTTAAGTGATTTAAAATTTTAAGTTATTATATTCATTCTTCTCAACCTATTGAACGCACACCTTGCAAGGATGTTTACATGTTAATGTTTGTAGTTAATGTTATTAAAGTAATAATGTTGAGTGAGATGCTTAATATGTTAAGTATATAGTATATCAATATCAATATATGTACATTTAAATTGCGTTTGATGTATCGATAGTATAAAAATTAATAATATATAATAATAAGATAAAAGCAGATAATATAAAAAACATGATAACTCTTTATGCTATCAATCATTTGATACATAATAAGATAAATAATCGATAGTATATTAATTATTTATAATTACTATACTACCCTAAAAGGTACAACAACAACTAGATCACCAACCCTCATATACCCAAAAATGAGATTATTTTCAATTCCTCAACCTCAACAACTAGATTGAAACCCTCATCTTTTACCTCATCCATTGATTCCCACCATTCCAATTTTACACCAAGTCTCACTTTTTATCTCAATGTAATTAACATAGCACTACGGTAGCTGCTGCGCAGAGGGGAGAGGCAGAGAACTCAAGCCAGACGACCGACGACCGCTCAAGCCGACAGTTGTCGGCGACTACCCACTTGCTCAGGATGTGACGCGATTGCTTACTTGACAACTACTACAACCACTACTCACGTGACAAGTCGATGGCCACTGTGACCACTGCTCAGGCGATGACCACCGTAACGTCCGCGACCCATTACTCTGTTGAGGACCAGACCACCACTCAAACAACCATCGTACACAGTCCCAAGCGAACCTCACAGGGTCACCATCTTCACCTCGTCTCGCACCGTTGCAAGCCATCAGGAATAAGACTCAACACCGATTTGAGAAAAAAACTCTAACAGATGCCCCCATATCCATGGTGTTGGAAGGAGGGCAATCGTAACGCCACTCTCTTCCTCCAATCTATTGTGCCTATTTTTGCTTCTCAGTAAATAGGTTGGGATCTATTATTTTGGCTTGAAATCGAACTCGGAAGGACCTGGGTATCTGCTTGGTGGAAGTCAAATGTCCACCATTAATGGTGGCTTGAGGTTTTCCTTAGGTCATCGTCGACCACTGCTATCTTCTCCGTTTGGGCCGCACCTCCTAGCTTCACCGTTGGTTTACTGCGACGCGTTGGCTTCTGGGTCGCTTGTTGCGGATCGAGGTGTTGGAGTCTCTGTAATTCACACGAAAGTGGCAGTTTCTGCCACAAAATAACCATTGGACTTCATCGGTCTTGGGTGCTACTCCATCTTGCTTGGAAATCTAGCGAAAAATGGGTTGTTTTCAAAATGGAGCCCAAAATGGCTTCCATGGCTGATAAAGATGTTGCACCAAAGGAGTTGGTGACACGACAGAGGAGGGCGTAGGAGAATTGGTGGGGGTGTTGAGGATAAAGGGAGATGAAGGATAAAGATGAAGTTGAGGATAAAATAGGAATATAAATGTTATCAGGTCTTATATTGTATTAGGGGAGGAGATAGAATTATCAGCTCATAATAGGATAAAATGACTTAACTTGATTTTATTATATTATCGGGTAGTTGTACTAAACATTTAATAAGATCTACTAGTATTAACGTATACTATTAGGTCTTTCTTATACGATGTACCAAACGTAACCTCATAACTAAAGTGTTGTATGCTTCAGTTACAAAAAAAAAGTGTCATGTGCTTAATACTTTAATTTGTGTTATTTAATTTAATTGATATTAATGATGCATCATCTAAAAATTGTGTTTTTAATCTTTATTATTTATTATTGTAAAATTTGTGAAAAATGTGACAGGTTAATTGTTTATTGGTTGATCATTTTAAAAGTATATATGGCATTATATATTTGGAGTTGGGGCTCGGCCCTAATAGTTTGAAAAAATGTGCGGGCTTGGTTAAAATATTTGATGTAAAAATGAGACAATAATATTTTAAAATAAATATTTTTATAAAGTGAACAAGTAAGTTTATATTAATTATTAATAAATAGACTTATATCAATTAATAATAATTAATGTAAATTTATTTACTCACTTTATAAAGATCATCACTTTAAAAGATTTTTGTTCGTAAAAATGAATTTTGACTCGGATCATGATAAATTAAATTAACTCGTTAATTTGATGTTTAATTATTTAATTAATATTTATGACATGTAAATAGTTTTATTTTTTAATATAAATTAATATTTTTGTAACAAAAATAATTTTATTTAATAATTATTAGTATTTGAAGTATAAAAATAAAAATATAATAATAAAATATAAAGACAATTTTTTTATGTTAAAAATACAAGATATTTTTTTAAATAATAACTTAGGTTAATGGATCAGGCCAACCTAATCTATTGCTCTTATAGAGACGAACTGAGTTAATAAAATATTAACTTATAATAAATTTAACTAACCTAATTCGTCTCTAGATTTGACTTGACCTATACGGATCGACTTAAATGAATTTAGTCAACTCATTTTAACACCTATAATTTGTTAGAGTCAACTTTAGGAGCATGATTATCCACACTCAAATCATGATTTAGAGGATGTAAACTAAGTTTTATCTACGAACTAACAAGTTTGACAAAATTTCAATAAGTGTAAGGAGTATATATAACAGGATTTTAGTATCAAATCATGGTTTGAGTAAAAAGTAAAAGTACATACTTTTACATTAAGTTTGAGATATTTGTGGCCAAAATTAAATACTCAAATCAATTTTTTCAAATGAAAATATCTAAACATAATAACTTTTCTGCTAAACTATTTTTCATCAAAGTTCGTAAAATTAAATGAATCCAAAATAATTTTTTTTGTTAACAAAAATATAATTTTACAAACTATAATCCAAACACACATTAATAATGTGTATATGGATATATAGGTTGCAACTCACCAAAACACATCTTATCAAATCACGGTTTATATAATCTATGTTAAACCTTACTTAACTTTTGTCTTTTTTGGGGACATTTAGCCATTGTATTATCCACTTTCATTTATTAAATTAGAATATATTTATTTAAAAATATCTTAATTTTTTATTATATCCTTTCGTAAATAATAATACGTGTCATTCTTAATTTTTTTCTAAATTTAATTTCAATTTCTCTTTCAATTTGATTATGCATATCTTTTTTTTTATTTCACATATATCACTTTTAATATAAAATTTTAAAATTTTAACTGATTAATTTATTTTAATCGAACAAATTAAACTACACAAATTTGCAACGAGGTTGGAAGAAACTTAGGTTCCGCACTATTTGAAAATTCTTAAATATTATTTAAATTTAAATTTAAGGTAATATAAAACCCCTTTTAAGTTTTAACTTTTTAAATTTCACACAGCTACTTTATTTTAAAATTGGTATATATATATCTTCAAGGAAGGTGGGTAAGTATTGAGGACAAAGCAGCGGCATTATCCAAATGGAACCATCTAAAAAAATTGTTAAGCATACCATTTCCATCATTTACGCAATATAATCCTGTATTTAATATTATTTTTTATTTAATCACATGTCTTTAAAAAAATAAATAATATTTATATTCCTTTTAAGAGTATAAAATAATTATTTTTCAATAAATAAACACTTGAAAGTGAAATCATCAATAAAAGTATATTGAAAAGAAGACCAGCGGTCTTTCTAGTCTCATTATTAAACAATCAGGAACTTGCCCTTGGCCTTTGATATATATATGTCTTGCTTTTAGTTGCCCTGCGAAACAAGGTCTGATGAGAAGGTGAGGAACTATTTGTCCCCACCTTGCCCATCGCCTACTTTATAATGGGGTTGGAGAAATACAACCACCCGTAGAGAGTTAGCCAAGCCCAACAAACGGGACCCACTATGAGTATCCACTTTTACATTGTTTTGATTAGATAATAACTTTTATTTAGCAACTAAAAAAAGCTTTATCCAACTGCAAAGATCATACTCAATTATCAGATACCGAGCTATTGGATCCTGAACACAACGCTAAAAAGGATAGTAGGTTAGGGTGTTTGATCACGACCAGCGGGCGAATAAGTGAATAACCCCTCCCTTTTATTTTCTGATAAAATAGCTTAAAAAAGCATGTAAGACAAAAGCATTAAGTCAAGTCCAAGAAGGGAAAGATTTTCTCAAACAGTGATATGCATTAACAGTGTCATGTAGTGTAGAAATTAATTATTGGTGAGAAGAGATAAGAGTGTATGAACAAGGAAGTAAAGAAGGCCAGTGCAACTACAACTGCCAGGCACAGGGGTTCCTTGGAGTAGCATTAAAGACACTGTTCTGAAACTTCTTCACGCATTACCAGCACCACCCAAATACAACTTTCTTTTATCCTCATTGGGAAAGCCGATTTTAAAGAGGAAAGGTGCATTGATGTCTTGAGAACTTTCGGTTGGCAGACAATTGGTTGTGGTTCTGAGGTTCACAGCATGATTTTCATCATCATCCTATTGATGTTCCTATCATTGCAAAGAACCCACATTTTGACTGTGGGTGCTGTGTTGAATGCAGCAGGAAGCTTCCATGTCCATGGCCTACCTGAGATGTATTTCATGGAGGAGAATAATAATAGACAAGAAAATGAAAAGCAGATTCAGAAAATCTCAGGTGTTGATGAGAATAAAGAGAAGCAAGCTTTCATAGTGGAAAAGTTTAGAAGTTTGCTTGGACTCAAGAGTTTCCACAAAAGGCCAGTCTATGGCGGTTCTGTGTTTGTCTCTCCATCACCTTCTCCATCACCCAACATTGAAGCTGAGGCTCCAGCTCCGTTACTGCACCTCCACCCTCATTCCCATCCTCCAATACATCACTCCCATTGGAACCCACCACTTCACAAGATTGAACATGAAGATAGAGGCAGCAGTGCAAAAAGAATACTAGTTGCTGTTCTTGTATGTGTGGGAGTTGCTACATTAATTTGTGCACTTGGGTGTCTCTGGGTCTGCATGAAATTCAGAAATCAGAAAAAGAAACCCAAAAGGACAATGCCCCTCTTTAGCAAGAACAGAGGAACTAGAGGTACTTATCAAAATTCATCAAGCAATGTGAGTTTAAACTCTGGCCCAGATCTGTTTTATCTCAATTCTTTAGCTGAGGATATAGATCAACACGCTTGCAGCTTGAAACAAACTTGTGAAACACTGAATACCACTTCAAGTCATAGCTTTCCAAAATGTACAATTTATGAGAAGATAGAGCCACATAGAGAACGAGAAGTGATTAGTCCAGAATATGACAATGCTAGCAGTTCTTCCACAATGGAAATTCTCTCTGTCCACGAGGATGTGGAACCGGTGAAATATGAATCTGAATATGATGGCGGCAACTCTTCCTCTGGCGATAAGATTATCCCTGAAGAATGCCATTCATCGGATGACGAAAGTTTTCATTCCTTTGTTGATTCACATTCATCAATTCTCAGACTTTCCAATGCTTCAGTGGGTAGTTTGAGTGAAACAGTGTCTCTCTCCCCTCGAAATTCATTTTCCTTAACAAATCAATTTCCTTGCTCTCTCCAGAATTCAATTTCAAAGGTACAATCTAACCAATCACCACGTAGTCCAAAACAGGAAGAGCAAAAGATTTAAACTTCTTTCCAATGTTCACAAACCTCCACGCCCCTTCCACCCCCACCTCTGCCCCAGCAAATGCCTCTTTTCTCTTTGCACTCTCTTACTTCTTCATCTACAATCTCCTCTCACTCCCCACTTTCTTTAGCATTTCATAATTCATCACCTCAGAGAAATTCAGATACTTTCACAGTCACAGGACCAAATCAAAGTCCAGAAAATGAGTTGCCTTCTCCACCTCAAACAAAATTTCCTCCCAGCATTCCTCCAACACCATCCCCACCTCCATTTCTGAATGGAAATAGTAACAGTGTCAAAGCCCCACCTCCTCCACCCTCTCAACTCCCTCAATATACACAACTAGGTAAGGGTGGAGCCCCACTCCCAAAACTCAAACCACTTTACTGGGATAAAGTAAGAGCTGCCCCTGATCGAACAATGGTTTGGGATAACCTACGAACAAGCTCATTTGAGTAAGTTTTTCTTCATAAATAGAAATTAGCAATGTCTTTTTACCTTTTTTATTCTGTTTTTATTTCCCAGTTTAAGCAGGTTATTAATTTTAATCAGGTTGGATGAGGAAATGATCGAGTCAGTTTTTGGCTACAATTTACAAAACTCAATGAAGAATGACGAAACAAAGAGCAAAAGCCCGTCTCCAAGCAAACATGTACTTGAGCCTAAACGGCTGCAGAACATAACAATACTCTCAAAAGCTCTGAACACGACTGCTGAGCAAGTATGCCAAGCCCTAATACTAGGTAAAGTTCTATATTGTAAACATTTGAAAAATGCTAATCACATGCACATCTCTCACATATCCTTAGTGGAAAAACCAAAGTGTTGATATGAAAAGAAAAACGATATGAATTCAATTGTAATCAAGAAATAAAAATTATATGTAATAATTGTATAATGTATATAAGTATATGTCTAGTATTGTTTTAAACATTTGGCCAAATGGAAGGGCCCAATAGGTGGGAAAATTATTGTTTACATGTTCCAAACTCCAAAGTGTCTTTGTCAGAAATGTGGCGGACATGAAAGAAAAGGATACTTTAATTGCCCCCAAAATTAAAGAAAATAATGAAGTATAGATCAAGATACTATGCAGTTTCAAAATAAATTGCACTGCAGTTTATACTGGAGATCTCAACCATTAAAATTTATTTTTCCCAATATCGAAACAAATACACTTAAGAAAATTTCAGCCATTGATTGAAGAACTGCACAGCCTGCAATTCTGGGGATCCAGTTCTAATAAAGTGTATGTTAATAGAAAAATTATCTATTTTAAGATTTAATTTGAGTTTATTTAAAATTTAATTTAATTTAATTTGAATTTATCTTTTGTTATCTTTAGTTATTTTTATTTCTTTTTAATTTTATCTTATCCTATTATTATCTTATGTAATTTATTTACCTATATTATAATAAATATTTTGACATGACTCTTATTGAGTTCAGTTAACCTTTCTATTTAAAATGTCGTCATTGTATCAAAGACTATCATGATTGACATCTTAATTCAAGAATGACACACACCTCATCCGCTTTCACCATCTTCATTAGTGGTGAAACATTTGTGCTTACAAAATGAATTGTTGCTTCTATAGCACTTATAAGTCCAAAGATGCGTTTGGATCTATTCAATCATGACTACTTTCATTGGTGCAGATTTGATAGACTTGTCTGTGCATAGTTAATAAGTTATTTTACAGAGATTACTTCAATGGCAAATATTAAATTCACCACTAGAATTTTTAGTGTCTTTTTCAAAGGAGAAACTCCAATGTCACTTGGCTATAACTATCAAAATGGGTTGGGCTGGCCCGATCGGGTAGGGCCACTCGAGCCTGGTCAAGTCAGGCTAAGTATATTTCGAGCTAACATTTTTTTAGTCCAACCCAACCTTTTATGGGTTGCCAGTTGGGCGGCCCACCAGGTCAACAAATTTTTTATTTTTTTAATAAATAATGAATTTAATCTTTAAAAAAATTAAATTAATGAAAATAAGAAATTTTGGTTACTTAGTTTTTGGTCAATGATAAATAAATTAGATAACTAGTCTAATTGTCAATTGAGTTTTAATTTTTCAAGTAAAAAAATAATAGTTTCGTTATAATATATATATATATATATATATTAGATGAAAAAATAATTAAAATTTGGGCTCGATTTCGGGTCGGGCCAAATAAAATTTGAGTTTGAATTTTTCTAACTCAACTTACATTTTTTATCGGACTATTCAGGTCAGCCCATCAGGCTCGACCTAGTTTGACAATTCTACTCCCGACCTTGGTGGCTTTATCAGAGAACTCTAGCACCTTTTCCTATAATCCCTTCCTCTCAAATGTACATGTCTCTTGACAATAAGTTTAATCACTTTTCAATCGTAGTGCATATCCAATCATCTTCTCACGAATGTCCTTTTTCTGACCATAGATGTGGAAACTTCATGAGGTTAAGTTGATACTCCAATATGCCTTTTGCCTTCTCAGCCCATCATTTTACAAGATCCAAACTTAGCTTTGTGTAGCAATGTTCAGTTTGAATGGGGGTAATAGAGCAAAAATCTTATTTTAGGATTTAGTTTATTTTAATTTGAATTTATCTCTTATTATCTTTAATTATTTTTATCTCTTTTTAATTTTATTTTATCATTTCATTATCTTATGTAACTTATTTTTTTATATTATAATAAGAGAAATTCTTACTTAAACCATGGATATCATAGTTAGGTGCATCGAGTCAATTAAAATTTAGTATTTTTATTAATTTTTATGAAATTAATTATGTAACATAATTATCCATAAAAATACTCAATCATAATTGACTTGGTACACTCAACTAGATACACATAATTTAGGCAAGAAACAAATACTTTGTCCTGAATCTTATTGAGTTCAGTTAAACTTTATATTCAAAACGTATTCATATATCTCCCTCAAAATTAATTACGCAATAATAATTTCTGCTTGACCACTAAGTAAAATACTTACCTCACCGACTTTGATTTTGACCATCACAGCATGCATGCGCATTTACACCATATGCTCAAGATAGAATCAATAATCGAATTAATGTTGCTACATCTAAGATCTTATTAAATCGTTAAAACAACAGGGAAGGGCTTGTCTTTGCAACAACTAGAGGCACTGGTGAAAATGGTACCCACCAAGGAAGAAGAGGCTAAGCTCTCCAGTTATAAAGGAGACATCAACGAATTGGGGTCCGCCGAAAAGTTTGTGAGAGCAATGCTTGGTTTACCATTTGCCTTTCAACGAGTCGAAGCCATGCTTTACAGAGAGACTTTTGAAGATGAAGTTGTTCACCTCAGTAACTCTTTTTCAATGCTAGAGGTAACCATGACATGAAACAATTTAAGACCCATGTCCCATTGAAAGCAACTTGTTGTGTTTTTGTTTCTCACATTGTCTTTTTTGTCCCACCAGGAAACGTGCATGGAACTAAGGTCAAACAGGCTCTTCTTGAAATTACTCGAAGCTATGCTCAAAACAGGAAACCGTATGAACGTTGGGACAATCAGGGGAGGTGCCAGAGCATTTAAGCTTGATGCCCTTCTCAAGCTTGCTGATGTTAAAGGAACTGGTGGTAAAACTACCTTGCTCCATTTCTTTGTTCAGGAGATTGTTCGCTCAGAAGGAATGAGAGTTTCAGATAGCATTATGGGGAGAATCGGCCAGAAAAGTAAAAACGGAACAGATGAAGAGAAGGAAGAAGATTACAGAAGAATGGGACTAGAACTAGTTTCTAGTTTGAGCACTGAATTATTCAACGTAAAGAAGACAGCTACAATTGACTTGGATGTTCTTGCAAGCTCTGTCTCAAACCTATCAGATGGAATGGCTAACATGCAGCACCTAGTAAACGAGGAGTTGCATGAGGATGAAAAAAGTGAGAGCTTTGTCAATTCTATGAAGTCCTTCCTAAATCATGCAAAAAGAAAGCTAAAGAACTTACAAGGAGATGAAGATAGAGTACAAGCTCGTGTCAAAGAAATTACAGAGTATTTTCATGGGGATGTGAGCAAAGAAGACTCAAATCCACTTCGTATCTTTGTGATTGTGAGAGACTTTCTGGGCATGTTAGATAATGTGTGTAAAGAGCTTAGAAGGTCTAATGCTCCCCGCAGCCGAAACCGTCTTGCACCCATCAGATAGATTTGAATGCCTCGTGTGTTTATGCTTTATATTATAGGATTTGGAATTATCGGAAAACCTGAGTGTAACTTTTTTTTTCTTAATTTTTATTTTAATGAAGTTTTTGGTTTAGTAAATTAAAATTTTAATTCATATGTTTGATATTGATTCTTGAGTATTTGAAATGTAAGCTGCGGATGACTTATTTTCCTGTTCGTGTTTTGGAAAAGATTTATTAATTTGACATGTCTCATAGATAAAGCGAATAAATTTTGGGAGATTTACATTTAATGATTTAAGTACCTTAAAAGTAAATTTATCATAACACAATTATCAATCATGTACCTTAAATATCATAAATTTAACATTAAAATCCTCAAATATAATTATCTAAAGTCCTAAACAGAATTTTCAATTTTTATATTATGTAAGTATTAGTCATAGTACAACTGATTCCTTTTTTTAGCAAAACAACAAGAAATCCTAATCATACGAGAAGAGGAAAAAAAAATCCTCTCTCTAATGAAAGCCTCCGTAACCAGAATTCAATTTCTACTAGGAATTGGACATAACAAATTGGTAACTATAGAATAATAATTTAATAAGAAGAAAAAATTGACATGGCATGATTTGATTGGTGAGCTGACTTAATCACCCTTCAGCCAACAGGAGGTGAATCTATTATTTTGAATGAGTGTGATTAAGAGAAAAAAATTAATAAAAAAATAAATATAATAAATGATATTAAAAAAATATAATATATATATATATATATATTTGTGATAAAAATATTATTATTATTATTTTTTATTACTTAATCACACTTACTCAAAATAAATATAAAAAAAAGTGTGAGAAAGAAAATGATTTTCAAACATCATTTTCTTTCCATGTTCTTAAGTGTAAGCGTAAGCAGATTGTAGATCTTCCTGGGGAGCTGACGATGTGACTGGGGCAAGAAAATTTGTTGTATATTTTATTGGAAAATGTTAATCATATATTCTTTTTTAAGGATATATGTTTGTTTGTATTTTTTTAAAGAATGTAATTGAGTAAGAGAAAATGATAAATATATATATATATATAATAAATAATATTAAATTTGTGATGTGTAAAAATATATATATATATATATATATTATTTAAAATAAGAATATAAGAATCCTATTTTATAAGCCCAAATATCTTGTTTTTGGTCAACACTTCTCTTTATTTTTTTGGGTTATCTTGCAACAACAACTCATCGAGCAGCAAGTTATAGTATGGGCCTAGAACTCTACTATTAGCGGAGCCCAACTTTCCAATTAAAAAAAAGCCCCAACCGTCAATCCCGCCATTCACATCCTTCTTCATATATCAAGAGCTTTCGGGATGTTACGGGGATAGTCATTTAATTGACGTGTCGGCCAATCATTGGCTATTCTACGTGTAATGCTGGGGACGCGCGCAGCGTGTAGCATCAAATATGGACGTGGCAGGTCATTATTGGATAGAACACTCTAGCAAAAGTAGACAACCAAACATATATAAATTCCTTCTCACACTCTGGTTTTCGCTCCAAATTGTTAACCGAAAGGAACACAGCAAAAGAGAGAAAGAAGGAAGAGCACCGAATCAATCAACAATCAACGTGGTGATGGCGAAGAACAAAGCATTGGCGTTTCTGCTTCTGTTTGCTTTAGGTAAGGAATGAACGGAATTAAAAGAGAAATTCGATTCATTTTTGGTTCTCAAAAGAAGCAAAACTTGTAGTGTTCGGAAACTGAAATTTTTTCTACAATGATATATATTTTTTAAATTTTATTTTTCAGAATTTGTGTTAGGAATGGCGTGCTTTATGAATCCCGAACCTCGGATTTACTGATTTATCGGTATTGATCTTGGAACAACATACTCTTGCGTGGGTGTTTACAAGAATGATCACGTAGAGATTATAGCCAATGACCAAGGGAACCGAATCACTCCTTCTTGGGTCGCATTTACTGACACGGAGCGTCTGATCGGAGAGGCCGCCAAGAACCAAGCCCCTCTCAACGCAGAACGCACAATCTTCGATGTCAAGCGCCTCATTGGAAGGAAGTAAGTGATTCAAATTCTTGAATTTTTGAGGTTTTATTTGGATGAGCATCTGAACTGAACTGAATTGGATTTTGATTTGGTTTGAATGGTTAGGTTTGATGACGCAGAGGTGCAGAGAGACATAAAGTTCTTACCTTACAAGGTTGTAAATAAGGATGGAAAGCCTTATATTGAAGTGAAAGTCAAAGGTGAAAACAAGGTGTTTAGCCCTGAAGAGATAAGCGCTATGGTACTGACTAAAATGAAAGAAACGGCTGAAAATTATTTGGGGAAGAAGATCAAATCTGCCGTCATCACTGTTCCAGGTACATAATTACAACTGTTGCTTACTTCTTCTGCGAATGATTTTTGGATTCTTGGAACTGTATTTTGAATATGTGGTCTAATTTGCTTGTTTTGGGTGCTAACTATCACATCACAGCTTATTTCAATGATGCGCAAAGGCAGGCCACTAAGGATGCGGGCACCATTGCGGGGCTTAATGTGGCTAGGATAATCAATGAGCCAACAGCCGCTGCTATAGCATATGGACTAGACAAGAAAGGAGGAGAGAAGAACATCCTGGTTTATGATCTTGGTGGTGGTACATTTGATGTCAGCATTTTGACCATTGATGATGGTGTGTTTGAGGTTCTTGCTACCAGTGGAGATACCCACTTGGGAGGTGAGGACTTTGACCACCGCCTTATGGACTACTTCATCAAGTTGATAAAGAAGAAGTACAACAAAGACATTAGTAAGGATAACAGGGCTCTTGGGAAGCTCCGAAGGGAATGTGAGAGAGCTAAGCGAGCTTTGAGTAGCCAGCACCAAGTCCGAGTAGAAATTGAGTCTCTTTTTGACGGTATTGACTTTTCGGAGCCATTGACAAGAGCAAGATTTGAGGAGTTGAACATGGATTTGTTCAAGAAGACGAGGGGGCCAGTGAAAAGAGCTCTAGAAGATGCAGGGTTGAAGAAGATAGATATCAATGACATTGTATTAGTTGGAGGCAGCACCCGGATTCCCAAGGTGCAACAACTCTTGATGGACTTCTTTGATGGAAAAGAACTAAACAAGGGTATCAATCCTGATGAGGCTGTTGCTCATGGTGCTGCTATCCAAGGTGGAATACTCAGCCGTGAAGGCGGGGATGAAATTACAAGTACTAAACCAATTTAATTATTACATTAATTATCAACTTGTTTTTTATTTGGTAACTGGTTGGAGTTCGTGTTGTAAGATTGAGACTAACACTGGCTTTGCTTTATCCTTGGCAGACCTTCTTCTTGTTGTTACTCCTTTAAGTTTGGGGATCGAGACAGTGGGTGGTGTCATGACAAAATTGATACCAAGGAACACCGTTATTCCAACTAAGAAGTCTCAGGTTTTCACCACTTACCAAGACCAGCAAACCACAGTGTCCATCAAGGTAAGACAACAAAGATGATCTTTTTCTATTGCATATTTTACTGCCCTGTGCGTGCCTATGATTCTAATGCTGAAAAAACTTTTCAGGTTTATGAAGGTGAAAGAACCCTAACTAAGGATTGTCGAGAACTTGGGAGGTTTGATCTGTCTGGCATTCCACCTGCCCCAAGGTATATTACATAGGAAAATAAGACATTGCCTTTTTACACTATCATCCTTGCATGAACACAGAGGTATATAATATAGAAGAATTTGCAGTTTTCTTACCATTGGTTTGACATTACTTGCAGGGGAGTGCCACAAATTGAGGTTACTTTTGAGGTTGATGCTAATGGAATCCTGCATGTGAAAGCAGAGGACAAGGCAGCAAAGAAATCGGAATCAATCACTATCACCAATGATAAAGGACGTTTGAGCCAGGAAGAGATTGATAGGATGGTCAAGGAGGCTGAGGAATTGGCCGAAGAGGACAAGAAGGTTAGGGAGCGAATTGATGCCCGGAACAAGTTGGAGACCTACATTTACAGTATGAGGAGTACTATCAATGACAAAGACAAGCTCTCAGATAAGATCGATTCAGATGATAAGGAAAGGATAGAGAATACGCTGAAGGAAGCTCTTGAATGGTTAGATGATAACCAAAATGCAGAGAAAGATGACTTTGAAGAGAAATTGAAGGAAGTTGAAGCAGTATGTAATCCAGTTATCAAGCAGGTATACGAGAATAGTGGTGGAAGCTCCTCCAGCTTCGATGATGAAGAATCAAATGATGAACTGTAGATACCGAGAACAAGTTTGTTTTACCTTTTCTTGTTAGCTTTATTCTTTGTTTCCTACACCTTCGAGATGTAACTGGCAGAAGATTTTTTTTTTTTATAATGTTTATCGTACGATTAAAATATGTATATTATATTTATATTATAAATTTATATAAAATAAATATTAAATTAAATTATATATTATTATAATTTTTTTGTAAAATTTAAAATAAATTTATAAAAAAATTAGATAAAAATTAAAATATTTTAATTAAATGAATAACGTTAATGATCTTTTTTAACTTGTCCATAAGCCGTTTTTACATGAAGAAATAATTCAATTACGTTTTTTTTTTTGGTATTATTCAATTACATTTTTATTTTTGTTGTTGAGTGTCTCTCAACATTGCGTATATATGTATAATTTATTTATACATATAATAAAATTGACTTGAATTCAATAAATGTTATTAATATTTCTTTAAGTGATTTAAAATTTTAAGTTATTATATTCATTTTTCTCAACCTATTGAACGCACACCTTGCAAGGATGTTTACATGTTAATGTTTGTAGTTAATGTTATTAAAGTAATAATGTTGAGTGAGATGCTTAATATGTTAAGTATATAGTATATCAATATCAATATATATACATTTATAACTAAAGTGTTGTGTGCTTAATACTTTAATTTGTGTTATTTAATTTAATTGATATTAATGATACATCATCTAAAATTTGTGATTTTAATCTTTATTCTTTATTATTGTAAAAGTTGTGAAAAATGTGAAAGGTTAATTGTTTATTGGTTGATCATTTTAAAAGTATATAGGGCATTATATATTTGGAGTTGGGGCTCGGCCCCAATAGTTTGAAAGAATGTGTGGACTTGACTAAAATATTTTATGTAAAAATGGGATAAGAATTATCTAAAGTGAGGATTTTTATAAAGTGAGTAAGTAATTTTATATTAATTATTAATAAATAATTTTATATCAATTATTAATAATTAATGTGAGTTTACATATTCACTTTACAAATATTTTTATTTTAAAAGATATTTATTCGTAAAAATAAATTTTGACTTAGATCGTAGTGAATTAGATCAACTCGATGTTTAATTATTTAATTATTATTTATGATATGTAAATAGTTTTATATTTATATTTTAATATAAATTTATATTTGAGCAACAAAAAAATTATTTGATAATTATTAGTATTTGAAGTATAAAAAGAAAAATATAATAATAAAATATAATGACAAAATTTTTTATGTTAAAAGTACAAGAGATTTTTTTTAAATAATAATTTAGGTTAATGGGTCAAATTGACCTAATTTGCTGCTCTCATAGAGATGTGCTAAATTAATAAAAAGTTAACCTATAATAAATTTAATTAACCCAATCCGTCTCTAAATTTGACTTGATTTACATTGATCGACTCAAATGAACTTAGCTATCTCGTTTTAATACCTATAATTTGTTAGAATCAACTTTAGGAGCATGATTATCGACACTCAAATCATAATTTAGAGGATGTAAATTAAGTTTTATCTACGAACTAACAAGTTTGACAAAATTTCAATAGGTGTAAGGAGTATATAACAGGATTTTAGTATCAAATTATGATTTGAGTGAATAATCAGTTCAAATGGACTTAATTGCCTTGTTTTAATACCTATAATTTGTTAGAGTCAACTTTAGGAGCATGATTATCCACCTCCAAATCATGATTTAGAGGATGTAAACTAAGTTTTATCTACAAACTAACAAGTTTAATAAAATAATTATGATATTTTTATCATAAATAGTATATATATATATATTTAAATATTAATATTATTCATCATATTTTATTATTATTATTATTATTTACTTAATCACACTTATTCAAAATAAATGTAAAAATAAATATAAAAAGAAAAATGATGTAATAACATTATTTTCCTTGACAAAATTTCAATAGGTGGAAGGAGTATCTATAACAGGATTTTAGTATCAAACCATGGTTTGAGTGAAAAAGTAAAAAATACATACTTTTACATTAAGTTTGAGATATTTGTGGCCAAAATTAAATACTCAAATCAATTTTTTCAAATGAACGTATTTAAACATAATCACTTTACTGTTAAACTATTTTTCATCAAAGTTCGTAAAATTAAACGAATCCAAAATAAATTTTTTTGTTAACAAAAATATAATTTTACAAACTATTATCCAAACATACATCAATGATATGTATATGGATATATACATTGCAACTCACCAAAACGCATCTTATCAAATCACGGTATATATAATCTATGTTAAACCTTATTTAACTTTTGTCTTTTTTTTTTTGGTACATTTAGCCATTGTATTATCCACTTTCATTTATTAAATTAGAATATATTTATTTAAAATGTCTTAATTTTTTATTATATCTTTTCTTAAATAATAATACGTGTCATTCTTAATTTATTTTTTTTCTAAATTAAATTTCAATTTTTCTTTTAATTTGATTATGCATATCTTCTTTTTTAATTTCACATATATCACTTTTAATATAAAATTTTAAAATTTAAACTGAATCTGATTAAGTTATTTTAATCAAACAAATTAAACTACACAAATTTGCAACGAGGTAGGAAGAAACTTAGGTTCCGCATTATTGGAAAATTCTCAAATATTATTTAAATTTAAATTTAAGGTAATATAATAAAACTCCTTTTAAGTTTTAACTTTTTAAATTTCACACATGTACTTTATTTTAAAATTGATATATATATTTTCAAGGAAGGTGGGTAAGTACTGAGTTTCAATTTCAATACAAAGCAGCGGCATTATCCAAACGGAACCATCTAAAAAAAATTGTTAAGCATACCATTTCCATCATTTACGCAATATAATCCTGTATTTAACTAGGAAATAGCACCGTTGGATGAAACCGAACACACGGATAGCCAGCGTGTTAGAAGTAATAGCCATTCGATCACGACATCCAATGGGTCCTCATCCGTCAATTGGTCTTCCAGTCACTTGAACATCCCTAATTAAGCAAACCTCGCCCCATGCGTTTGTAGTTAACCAATTGGTTGGATCTGAAACCCACGGATCGCCAACGTTGCACTGTTATGACCGTCCGATCTATTTCTAAGAGAGATACGGGATCTCCAACATTTGGCGTTTATTAACAGTATTAAAACGTTGCCCTCTCCTGTCAGTTGCTACTTCGAATTCCGAATTCAAACAAAGCTTAATCTGAATCTCCAAATTCCCTCCAAACCGAATCCATTTGCTCCTTTCTCGGATCACACAGCAATGGAGGCCGCCACGAAGGGTGCCGGTGGAAGAAGAGGCGAGAGGAAGAAGGCCGTGTCCAAGTCCATCAAAGCCGGCCTTCAGTTCCCGGTTGGTCGTATCACCAGGTTCTTGAAGAAGGGTCGCTATTCTCAGCGATTGGGCACCGGTGCTCCCATCTATCTCGCCGCCGTTCTCGAGTATCTTGCCGCCGAGGTATTTTTGGATTGTGCATTTTGCTTTTTGTTAATGGAGATAACCGTTTCTATGTTCGGTCGTTTTGCGTTTTGTTAATGAAGATAACGAACGGTTTTTGTGTTGGAACGCAATGTATATATAATGTAGGTTCTGGAGCTGGCGGGGAATGCTGCGCGTGATAACAAGAAGAATAGGATCAACCCAAGGCACGTGCTGCTGGCTGTGAGGAATGACGATGAGTTAGGGAAACTGCTGCAAGGTGTGACCATTGCTAGCGGGGGTGTGTTGCCCAATATCAACCCCGTTTTGTTGCCCAAGAAGACTGGTAGCGCTGCTGCTGAGAAATCCACCGCTACCAAGTCCCCTACTAAGAATTAGTATTAAAATTAGGATTGGAATTAGGGATTAGATGTTGCATTTGTACAATTTTACTGTTAGATCCTTTTTATTTTTTGTGAAGCTTATATATAGCCTTGACCTTACCCCTCTTTTTGGGTGAAATATGACGATGCATAAATGTAGTTGGCTAGTTAAGTTTATAAACGGAGGAAACCTATCATTTTCCTTTGACTTTTTCTCTTCCTCTTTCTTTATTGTTGCGTTCGTAACCGCTGAATATTCTACTTCTTTAATAACGGGTGTTGCCGCACAGTCGTTTCCACACTTTCTACGGATTTAACTGAAAATAAATAAATAAAAAATAATGGCAAAACTTTCATTGGGCTTTTGGGCCTTGGCTTGCTGTCGTTTAGGCCTGGGGTTTACACGCAAGGGTTTAGCTCGGGGTTTTGAAACACAGGACTGTCCTAATTCCTTGCTCTTTAGCGTTGAAGACTCTGGAATTTCGACGTTGTTGATCGTCATGAGCCATTTCCTGGTATCTATGCTCTCTGCATCTACCTTCTGTTTTCTAAA
Organism: Ormosia semicastrata; assembly: GCA_029884595.1. Lineage (NCBI taxonomy): Eukaryota > Viridiplantae > Streptophyta > Magnoliopsida > Fabales > Fabaceae > Ormosia > Ormosia semicastrata. Next base: position 7,959,593 of record JAQQTO010000054.1, on the reverse strand, counting down.
ATGAGTGTCAATTTCATTTCGTTTTTTCTCATTGGGACCTGAAATGTGTGGCAGAGAAGGCTTCGGTATTTTAACAGAATCTCTCTCGTTCGAGCCGTGGCTATCGCGGCTGCTGGTTCAACTCTGCTGTGCTCCAATAACAGCACTGATTTCAGTGAGCACCTAACCCTCTTTTGACTTTTTATAATCTTCGGTGAGCACTTATGATTTGGACTTGCGATTACATAATACAAATTGGATATTGCTCTGTTCCCCTGAAAACAAAACCCACTTCACACTGCATTGGACAACAAACCAAGAGCGGATATCAATTAATTAAATGTCATAACAATGTTCTACTAACGTGGCTTTAAATTTAGGAGCATCGTTGACAGCGCGGATCCGTGTGCCAATGCAAGATTCTCTGCCGTTGATATGGCCAGTGCCGCCTGATTTGTTTCCCCAACATTTGCCTTTTCTAGGCATATCTGGTCTGTCCTTATTTTGTTTTGAATTTGGTATATAGATTTATGTATGTGTAGATGTTTGTATTTCATTTAGAGCTGGAAATTTGTAGGCATACTTCCGCTGTATTCTTATAGTGTCAGTCCTGTTCCTTCATCCGACATAACTAAGGAAGCTTCTGGGGCTGTTCATGATGGATCAAAGCCATGTAGTTGTTTTGGCAGAGATACTATTGCAAATGCCGCTGCTAAAGTTGGGCCAGCTGTTGTTAATATTGCAGTGCCACAAGGTATCTACTTTGGGATCTTTTAATCTTAAACGTTTGATTTTGGTGTGCGTTTAAGTTTATCCTGAGGATCATGAACCAACTGTGTAGATTTTTATGGTATTACTACTGGAAGGAGTATAGGCTCTGGAACAATCATCAACAAGGATGGTACAATCTTGACATGTGCTCATGTTGTGGTTGATTTTCAAGGCACAAGAAGTTCATCCAAAGGGAAGGTTTGTCTACATGCTAGGGCATATCTCTCAAATGTACAATGTGTTAGTAGATTTGTTATAGCTTTCAAGTGCATTGACATGGAACCAACTTCAAGCTAGAGTGATAGGCATTTTTTATAGATTTCTGTTGAAGGTGATATAGTCCTTGGTCTATGGCTATGGATGACACAAAGCTGGGGTGGCTTAAGACATGATTTGGGTAAAAGTCAGAACTTTCTAAGTCATGGTTTTAAAATCCAATGATTCAACATTTTTGAATTTTAGTTCAATTAGTTTTAGTTGCCTCCACAACTCAATGGAAATGATTTTTTGGCATACCTTAGTATTGCACAAGCACCGTAGCTCATTGCAAGCAAATTTGATAATTTTTTGCTCAGTGTAAAGAGTGACAGGTGAGTTACTTATTTAGTTGTAGGCTTCTCGCTTTACCTTGCTTGGCTGAATGATTGGTTCTTAGTATTCTTAACTTGAATGTGTAAGTGTAATCTCTTCGCTTCCTGCAAATCATTTTACAATATTCATTTGCAAGCTTTTGTATATTACAGCATTCATTTTTCCTCCCATTCTCATTAGTTCGGCTACATAAAGACAGCATATAAATATCTGAAAAATTATGACTCTGGGCACTCGTTTCCTGGTCTTACAACCAATGGTTGATCTTAAAATATCAATTATACTGCAGGTTGAAGTCACTTTGCAAGATGGAAGGACATTTGAGGGTAAAGTGGTAAATGCTGACCTACATTCAGATATTGCTATCGTGAAGATCAATTCTGAAACCCCACTACCGGAAGCAAAACTTGGTTCTTCAAGTAGGCTTCGTCCTGGGGATTGGGTAATAGCCATGGGCTGTCCGCTTTCCCTTCAGAATTCTGTCACTGCTGGTATTGTAAGGTGTGAAGAAAAAAATTCAGGCAATAACAGATGTGTCCCTGTTTTAAGCTATTTTCTTTTGTTTCAAATTATGCCATTTCATATGATAGATCATGGAAGCTAAAGCTATATGGTTGTTTACCGCAGTAACCTAATATTTGACTATGAAGTTTGCTGTGGTTTAGAGGAAAAATAAGGGAGCTCCTGGTTATCTTTTGGACTAATGAAATTTATGTCTTGGATGATTTTTGCATAGTTGCGTTGACCGCAAAAGTAGTGATTTGGGTTTTAGTGGCATGCCGAGAGAGTATTTACAAACAGATTGTGCAGTTAATGTGGTATGTCTTCCTCTCTTTCTGCCCACATGCTACCCACCTACGCCACTAGGTTTGCATGTGGTGTGCGGATCAAATCGTAACTTGCTTGATTGGTCAGTCTGCTTGTATGTTTTTATCTGCTTCTGTGGTATAGGGAAATTCTGGAGGGCCTCTTGTCAATATTGATGGAGAAGTTGTTGGCGTGAACATCATGAAAGTGGTGGCAGCCGATGGGTTGAGTTTTTCTGTACCAATTGACTCTGTGTGTAAAATTGTAGAGCACTTCAAGAAAAGTGGGTATGTTATTGGTTTTATGCATACTATTTTATTGCATATCCATTGAAAAGCAGGATGATGTTATTTGTTATAACATATTGTCTGCTTGCCGTTTGTGTTATATGTGACATTCAGAAAGGATGTTTTACTTCCTGAGAAGAAAGTTAAATTATGCAAGTTCTTTTACAATTTTTCCCATTTTTTAAATATGATACAAATCTTCTATAAATAATTATTGATTAAAATATTTTCATGCCAAATTCATACTTGTACATTCTTACTTGGGTAGTTGGGCTCTGCCATGTTGTGGAATAAACATTATTTAATGTTCTTCAGGAGAGTAATACGGCCTTGGCTTGGGCTAAAGATGCTTGATCTTAATGAGATGATTATTGCACAGCTTAAAAAGAAAGATGCTTCATTCCCAGATGTCAATAAGGGCATTCTTGTACCAATGGTATGTCCCTAATTGATCCTTTCTATCTATCCTACTCCTGTACACACTCTAATGCCAGTATCAGCAAATGGTTCTTAAAAGTCTTATTTGTGTAATTCTTAGAAGTCAAGATTCAGTGGACAGAATCTTTATATTTTGTTTTACGAGACAAATCAGTTGCAAAAATGTTAGAAAAGCTGGTTAGTGATGAAGGAATTTTAGCTAAAATTTCCTTTTTGGCCAATAACTAGTATTCCTTTCTGTTAAGATGTCAGCTTTCCAAGGAGACTATTATAGTGAAGCAGTAGTCAGTTCACACTATCACAAGCTTGTTATATGTAGTAGGCTGCATTCTTGAGCAGTGGCTCTTTGTGGATTTTGGGAGCCCAGCATTAGTGATATTGGGAAAAAGGTTAGGTGGAACTTGTACATTTGTGAATGATAATGGCTCATAAAATAGAGAAGCTTGATAAGGAAATAGGAAAATAGAAAACTGAAATACTTATAGTTTTTTGGCCATGAGAAAGATCAATAACAGGTGGAGCTAGATGAACAATATCCACTATTCATAATCAAGTACCTGAGGTTTGGGACTAATTTTTTATGTTATGGAAATCTATATTACGAAGAACAGCTTTTGGACATCGCATAGTTAGAGCATTCATTGCTTGAGAGTATCATTATCTCAATATATTATACATGACTAGAATAATGTTTGTCGGATGAACTAAATTGACTATTTGTAGACACTGGCTGAATGAGAGATACTTGACTCCGACTCTGAATTATAGGTCATTTGAGGGTATGCAACGGGTTATTTATTAATGATCAGATTGAATTCTAGACTTGCTTATCTCTGTTCTTTATCCTTCATGAGAAACTTAAAGGACTGGGCCTGTCATCATGAGCTACAATGTTTTATCTGATTAGAGAAGGAGAAAATTTATACGGATTTTGTGGAACCAAAAGTTGGTATGGGATTTTATTAATGCAAAATTGAAAGAATTGGGGGACTACTAATGGCCAGTTCCTGCACTTTCTAATGAGACAAATATGGCAAATATGTAATTCTCCGTATGAATTGATTTCCTCATAATTTATGTTATTCATTGTAATTATTCTCAGTATGTAATTATTCTTTTCCGGGACAATATGCATTGTGTCCACTAATACAAGGTTAGCATTAGAATACTTGAAATTACACGTTTGTCACTAGGGAACTTCAATGTTTTTGGCTAGGTAACTCCTGGGTCCCCTGGTGATCGTGCTGGGTTCCGTCCTGGCGATGTTGTCATTGAATTTGATGGGAAGCCTGTCGAAAGCATGAAACAGGTATTGACATATTTTATATGTTATTTAATTGTTCTTCCAATTTTGTTACTGAGATAAGATGATTAGTTAGGAAAAACAATTGAACTATAATTTGATGTCTCTTTGGAGTCCTTTATTGAACGTGTTTGGTTGAGTTTTAAGTTTTGTTTACTTAAACTTTGTGCTAAAATTAAAAGTCAAAATTAATAAAAATTTAAATGAGAATATTTACTTAGAAAAATAAATTCAATGAAAGAATGTATTGTATATTTTGCATGAATAAATAATGTGTCCTTGCTGCAATCTCCACCGTTTGTCAAGTGACACTTGAATTATTGTTCATTATGAAGCGGTGTGCTTATTGATATACTCTTACGGAGATATAAAATTATGGCAGGTAATTGAAATAATGGGGGACAAAGTTGGAGTGCCCATGAAGGTACTAGTTAAAAGAGCAAGTGATAAATTGGTGACTTTAACTGTGATCCCGGAGGAATCCAATCCCGATGTGTGAAAGGCAGTACTTGAAGAAGATATTTGGCTTTATACAGATACTGGTGCTATCTGTTTAGCGCTACACACACGCCCAATATCCACAAAAGAGGTGGTGCTGTTTCTCCCCTTTCCGTGTACTTAATGAATGATCAAAATGTATTATCCTCCATTTTAGCAATTTCTCCGGTTTTTCCCGATTGTTTTCGTAGTTGTTCGAATGGATAATCTGCCGATGCGTTTGTTTCTGGTGGGCTCAATTTCACTAGTCACTGCATGCAATGATTTAGAAAAAGAGATCTGCTTTATTTTGTGTTTATCTCCGTCTGTTGCATGAACCAAATCCTGTCGGGAGCCGGAGCTCCTTATGTATGTGTTACCACGCGCGCATTTAAAATTGGAAAAGAAGATTGCAGGCCAAATTGGAAAAGAAGTATGTAGTCCTAGTAAATTTTAAAATTACGAACTTTAAAATTTTCTTAATTAATCCTTAAATTTCAGTTAATATTTTAATAGATCTTTAGCTATTATTTTAATAGATCTTTTCATTTATGATTTGTTAATTTATTAATGGTGAAATTACATGACATCTTATTTATTTATTTACATGAAATGTAGACTATTTATTACTTATTAAAACTTGATTTTAAATGTTTTATTCCTTACAAAATAAATAAAAGACAATTACAATTATTTTAAAACAATTTATTTTTATTTATTTTGTAAAAATAAATTATATTAAAAATCAAATTTTAATGAATAAATTAAAAAAATCAAGAATTAATATTAATAAACAGATAAGATGTTATTAGGTAGTATAATTAATCAGTTAACAACTCCTAAACAAAAGAATCTATTAGAATATTGATTGAAGTTTATAGACTAATTAAAAAAATTTAAAATTTGTGATATTAATTTATAAAAAAATCAAAGTTCAGAGAGATTATATATTTTTCTTTTAAAATTTAACCCAATTAATTTCACATTAGCTCATATAAGTAGGTAATACTGGTATATACAACAAAAAATTAACATACCTTTATTGTAGGAGTGTTCTCACATTAGTTTGATTAGATTTTGATGGGGAAAAAAAAATCTAAATTGATCAAATTTTATTGGTTGGTTTGATTCAATTCTGTAAATCTTTTTTTGTTAACCTGAACTAAACTATCTCGATCTAAAATAAGTTAGTTTGATTCGGGTCATCAAATTGTTCATTTTTAAAAATAAAAATAAAATTGCTAACATGACAAAGACAAAAAACACAATAAACTAAACATAATAAAATGAATAAATAAATTATTAATTGAAATAATAAAATAAATATGATAACAAAATAATCTTTATCAAAATAAAAATTATATAAAATAATAAACTGCACATGAACAGAAAAAAAAAAAGACAAAATGCATTCATGACTCATAAGGCAAAGACTAAGACATGATGATTTATTGGTTGGGTGAATAGATTAATATGTCATCTGATTTTCTAAAGACGTTCAAATGAAGAATGAAATGAAAAAAATTTGTGATCTAATTAAAACACACAATATAAACAGTAGACATTTATTTATTTTAAAAAAACTTCATCAGGTCATTGATCTTTCTCGGATTTGATCCGACGTAACCCGATTACTTGAACCAAACTGAACCAATTTAATTAGTTTGGTTTAGATTTTCGAGTTCATCGAATCAATCTAATGAACACCCCTACTTTATTGCATGTCGATCTAAGTCATAAGCCCATGCACTACCAATCAATGATCCATGAATAGACCCAAGGGAAGCAATGGCCTAAAACTTTCATAAAAAAATTCGGTAGAAGCAATTAGCATGGCAACGCCATGATTCTTGACATAATAAGATGTAATATATACATGCCAACAGAGTGGATTGAAAAACATTAGTGGCTTTAAATATACTCATATTTACAACCTATACGTTACAGATAGGTGTAATCAGAAAATTCTAATAATCACAGCAGGGGCCACTGAAGAAATATACATGATACATACAATTCTAGAATGTTTCATCTGGCTTTAAGAAATTATAATATTCAAGTTGGGTCATCTCTCCACCAGTTGCAGGATCAAACTGGCATCTATAGAAGCTGCATTAACAACCCAATACAAACAATTGCATCAAAATTTAATATACAACAAAAGAAAACATGTCACTAACAAAGAGCTAGTAAACATTTTTTTTTGAGCCAGTGAAAGCCCCCCACCCCCTCCCCTATTTTATCCTTATAAGGATGTGCACTGTTTCTAAGATGGCATCATTTTAGAGTTGTCTAATGTGCCATCATCCCAATATTGAACCAGCGTCAGAGAAAGGATACTTGGGACAATTTTAAGTTATACAATGCACTGTAATAGAACCCAACTTTACCACAAAAAGAATAGTAATATAACCTAATACATTCATTGCATACTTGGAAAATTTTGACTAAGAAAATGCATTGTAGTCAAACCTAACTTTACAATAAAAATAATAATAATTAAAAAAGAGAAGTAGAACCTAACATATCCATTGGTCATTACACAGAAATATCCAATATAACGTTGTAGCACAAACACTCCCCATCCCCAAACAAAAAACAAGCATAATCTAACATCCATTTTATGACTCTAGAAATCAATCTGGTATTTCTGTTGTTAAGACTAGAAGACTACCATTGGCACCAAAGCTTACTGAAGCAAACCTCGGTCAATTTGGGCAAGCAATGTACTGTGTGCGTCTAATATGTCTAAGGCTCTAAGCAACAGCCTTCCCCCCCCCCTCCCAACCCCCGGCGCAAAATAAAAAGAAAAAAGAGGAATGCCAAACTAAAGAGGGTCCAACTGAAATACCTGCCATCCATGCCAAGTATTACAACTGTGTTCTTTTGATGGCCGAAGGCAACAATATATTGCAAACCTTCTTGCAACCGAAACTGAGCCACTGACCACTCCGAGCTAAAATACTTAGGTAGCACACCTGTAAAACAACCAGAATCAATAACTTGTTATTAGAAAATTTTGAATTTCCACATTAAATGAGACAGTAATGTTACAGGAACAAATGCTCTTCTAGTTCTTTTGTAGTTACTGAACAAGGAACCTAATTTCCATACATGATTCATGCATAGATAACTCACTGTGGACAAGTGCACAAACCTTTAATAAATGAAAGAGACGAAATTGGTGATGGATTAGCAGGATTAGACTCCGATGCACTGTGTGATCTGTCATGCCCCAAGAGTCCTGAATCAACCTTGAGGCTGAAGACATGAACGGTTCCCTTGTCACTGGAGACAGCTAGCCACTGTGCAGTAGCAGAGAAGGCAAGGCTGTATATCTCTGCTCTGTCTGCACCTCTCCGTACCTGAAACCATCACCCCACTAATTCACATTCAAACTTCCCAACTAGTTAAATCTTAACATAAGCCCCTTCAATACAAGTAAAAATCTTAGGTAGGAACTTCCTTTATAAAGGCACTTAAATACATGTATAAAGTTGTGTGAGGCATGTTAAAAATACACTTATCTAAAAAATGCCTTTACACATGTCAACGGTTTATTTGAATGTCTATTGTAGTCCTACGTAAGAATTTCTCTCAATACAAAACTACAATAACAAAATCCGTGTTCCTCAGATTCAATTTTAACTTTACGTGTCTGGATTAGCTTATTTTGTATTCAAAATATCTTATAATGAAAATCTTTCTTGAGAACTACTGGGAAAAATACAAACTTTCCCCAAATCCAAACATGCACTTAAACACATTGCAATTCAATTCTGAAACGCAAAAGCTTGAGAATAATCCAATATAAAGTACCTCTTGGAGCAAGGATCCATCCAATGTATTGAAAACCCTGACGAGAGTGCCCTTGCTGCTTGCAGTGGCAAGCAATCTTCCATCCTGCGTGAGGGCGAAGCACGAGATTCTGGAATCATGGGCCATGATGAACTTGGTTCGCTTGGACGCGTAATGCTCGACCCTCACCTGACCCTTCTGCAACCCAGGGCACACCAACACCATCGTTCCCGAAACATGCGAAACCTCACAAAGCCCCTTGGGGTTCGCGATGGTCTCGATTTGGTGCAACACCTTGAGATCAGCGAAATTGTAGACAAAAATCTTGTAGAGGAGAACCACCACGATTCGGTCCCTTCGAAGGCGTACCCCTTTGATCTCCGATCGAAAGGAGAGCTCGCCGATGCACCGGGACTGATGGTCGTCCCAAATCATGACCTTGTTGATTGGGTAGCGAGGGTCGGCGCCGCCGCCCACGACGGCCAGGATGTTGCAACGGAAAAGCATCTGGACGAGGCCGATTCCGCCTCCGGGACCGAAATCGCGGCGGAAAATCTCGCGGAAGGGGTCGCAGTTGTAGATGCGGAAGCCGTGGTCGGTGCCGGAGGCGAAGCAGCCGGAGTCCTGGTTGAAGGAGAGGTGGAGGAGGGTAGGGGTTCGAGTGGGATCGGAATTTGTGGGTGGCGGAGGAGGAGGAGGAGGAGGAGTTTCATCATCTAGGGTTTCGGAGTCGGGGGGCAAAAGGGTTTGCGTGGCGTGAGCCATTTGATTTGGGTGATAGAGAAGATAATTAGAAATCAATGGAATGGATTGTAGACTGAAGCACAAGGAATTGGGATTGGGATTATTGGAAGAAAAGGCTTGTGATTTGAATTTCTCGAAGAGAAGATAACAACTATTATTAACTGGTATAGACAGGATAGGAGATGCTACGGAGGGAGAGAGAGAGAGAGAGTAGGTATGGTATGGTAGGGTAGGGTAGCGCAACCTTTAATTGGCAGTGCCCCCAAATACGATGTGACAGAGCAGCTAGGAGCTAGTTCTACCTAGCGGTTAGCCCAGAATTGTTAACCTTTTACCTGTCACTGTTGCTCTTTAAACGCATCGTCGTTGGTCGAAACGACAAGCCTGACCGGTCCATACGGGACAATAAGACAGTAGAGGAAGAAAGGAGGGAAACCGGCAGGAAAGCTACGGATTATGTGTGAACAAAGTGAGTGACTGATTACTAGTAGGTTTGTTTGTTTGTTTTCTTTTTTGGGTGTTTTGTTTTGATGACAAGCATCCAAGGAATGTACTAAGTTATTGTTTGGGAAGGTTGTTTTGAAGACAAGCATCTATAGGTGGCGTTAATAGATTTGGTTGGGTTGAGTTAGGTTTAATATGGTAATGAATATGATGCAATATTTTTATTGAGCTAAATTTTAAGACTTTTACTTGATTTGATTATACTTCAATTAGTGATTAGGTCAAAATCGAGTTAGACTTGACTTTTAGATATAATTTATAAATTTAAATATTTTGTACAAGTAAGTTATAAAATTTTAAAAATATTAAACAAAAATTATGAGATATTTTATAATATATATTTTGAAACATATTATTATCAATGTAAAAATTATTAATTTAAGTCAAAAAATTTATAATTTATTATTAATTTTTATAAAATTATAAATTTTAATATATTAAGTAATATCGGATAGAATTGAATGACTCAAAGTGTGATTCGAATCTAATATAAAAATTACATTAGACTTAATTTTAAGAACTCAACTAAGTCAAATTAACTTCAGGTCAAGCAGGTCGGGCCATGAACACCCTTACAAGCATCCAATAAAATCGTTATCATAAAATCAAAACATACAATAACTTAGTAGCCTTATTTTTCTGTACATCAATAGTAGAACTCAAGATTTTATGCAAATACTTTATTTTATATTTTTTAATAATTACTTGAGAAACTTATTTGGTGATGGTATTTTTATGATTATTTAAAACAAAAAGTAAAAAAAATTTAAAGTAAAAGTGTTTTTTTTAAACAATAAGAATGTTAATGAAGTAATTACCCTGTGACTATATTTGTTTGTGTGTTATTATGTTGTAAATATTAATCATTCAAAAGATTTTTTTTTAGAAAAAAAATCAGTTAGATCAAACACCAAAATAGAACACAATAAAACCATACAATAATTATTATGCTATGTTTCTGTGCCGTATTTTTATAATAAATTATAACGCTAACAAGAAAAGGCCCTCAAGAAGACTAATCCAACATTGAACGAGAGAATGCTTTCATACATTAGTAATTAGTAACTATTAAGACTTCCATTACATAATGTACGCCAAAAAAGAAAAAATTCATTATTTCATCAAAGACCCATAAACATGCATAACAATGTAAACTTAATATTTCAAACAAATTTTGCTTAACAAAGTCATGTAATATGATTTACTAAAAAAATATGTTAATTTTTTGCTGATACCTACGAAGCACTGATACGAACATAAACATGAACACGACACGGACACATGAACACACTAAGTTCAAAAAATTGTAAGACATTGATCGATATATATATATATATATATATATATATATATATATATATATATATATATATATATATATATATATATTAAAAGTAAATTAAAGAACTTAGTTTATGTATAGATATAATTGTAAAATTTAAGAAAAATGATTCATAATTCATTAATATCATTTTTATAAGTTAGAAGATTTATAATATTTTAATATATATCATATGTGTCAATATTTTTTACCTAATAAGCTCCTCTCAAAAAATATGGAGCATAATTTCTATTGATATTTTCTAAAAAATCTCATAAATCAACTTCTACTAATAGAACTAATCATGTATAAGTACATGTGCATCCAAAAAAATTAACTAGAGAGAATAGTGGTATGAGGCAAGTTTCTGTGACGACAAAGTGGATGATTTTGTATGAGCAGAAGTAGAAGGAGCAGATAAAAATAGTTGTGTATGAAAAAATAAAACTTAAAAGCCTAATAGTAACGTGTGAAAATATAAAACTTAAAATACTGATATGAAAAAATAATGACTTGAAACGTCAGTCATGTGAATAGACTTGAGTAAGTTACGGGTTTATTAAATAAACGTTAGTTATGAAAACTAATTTTTTTAAAAAAAAAATTATTAATGAATCGTATTTAAGTCGTGTTCTAGACGTGTCAAAGCGTGTTCAAGTGTATCCGAGACATGTCTAAACTAAAAATAATAATCTTTTTGATCAGACACACTCGGATACACAGGATACGTGTATCGTACACGCATCATCGTATATCAAACACAAACACATATCCGACACGTACACTCACCTAAAAAAACAGTGAGTACTAAAGAAATATGTTATTGTAACTATAGTTCGGTGAAACAATCTATTCAAATTTGATTGGATTTCATGTCCGGTGAAACTTTTTGCCCATTCTAGTAGTCTCCCGTCTCAAAATTCATACCATTAGATTATATTATATTAAAAATACTACAATATTATACCACTTTGGCTGGCCAGTAGGCACTAATGAATTACTATGTTGTCATTCTCAACTGGAAAATATTTATCTCATTACACTTTTTCTCTTACTACACTTTTTATCACTTTTTTAAATGATTATGATTAAGTAAAAATAATAATAATAATAAAATAATATAATCAATAATATAAGAAGTAATGTAAAAAATGACATAAAAAGAAAAATATAGTGAAAATATCATTCCTATTCTCAATTCTATCGCAATGAAACCCAAAACCACACGGAAGGGAAAGGACTCCAAATTCCAAAACTCCAAATATTAGCGGTTGCAAGGCGTAGGTCATCTAGGCAATAACGCAGACAACAAAAGGCCTTTCTCAGATACTCATTCAATGGCGCACACTTACAAAGATAGGGTGGGTACAGAACAGAAGTACATGTGAGCACCGATGTGCCGTTAGCGTTGATATATCAACAAACTACCCCCCACCCTCGAGAGTGATTTAAAAAAATAAGAAAACGAAGAAGGAAAGGCAGCTACGGGGAATATGAGAGGGGAATATGAGAGTGCATTTACATCTTGGAGCCCAAAAACCTCAAATAAAACCAATCTCGGACAGTTCTCGGCCCCAATATGACGACCCCCACGTCCTCTTCACGATTGTGTTTCTTGCATTCCCTGGAGCTAATCATCCATAATCCAACTCGCCCGAATTTTCTAGTATAGGATATGGTAATGGTGTAACGTGGAGTATCGTGCCATTTTTGTCAAAGTGGATGGTATGGCACATAGCCTAATAAACCCGTCAGGTTAGTCACAACATCGTTACACCTCGTCAAAAGGCTTATCATCTGCTGTGATATATCAACTGTGGTTGCAGTAGCTGATGTAGTGGTGATTATAAAATTGAGAGTATTTCTGGGTGCCATTGCCAATTCAGAATTATGCAAATTAGGTTGTGGGGTTTTCGTAAACTGAGTAGCGAGGGGAATAGACAACGGAGGTTGAGAAGTGACCTTTTGAACGTTCTTACTATTAAAATCCATTGCAACAGGGGGTGCACCACCATCAGCAAAACTAGCATTGTTGAAGTTGTTTCTATTATCCACCATTAATTGCTCTTCTCTACTACTTCCTTCGCCACCTAACATGAATTTTACACGTGGGTTTCCTTTACTACTACCTCCATTACCAGTTACCTGGCCTGACTCATCACCAGTAGATTTCTTCAGGCAGGATTTTAGCTGGATCTGCGGAAGAGGTTGCTGTGATGATACTGGTGTCTGGCGATGAACCACAGCAGAATCCTTGACCCGTGGTGTTTCACTGGTACCATCATCTCCCCTAGCCTTGGCAGCTTCAGAGACTTCAGGTGCAGAATCCCCAGATTCCCGAAGGAAGCACCTCACACCCACATTGCCAAATAAGGATTGGTTTGCTACAGAATATTTATATGCAGCTTGTGCATCAGCCTTATGCAAAAAAACAACACGGCATGTCAAGGACTTCCAAAACACACGGAGACCTGATTGATCCATTGGGCCAAAGCGAGCAAACCTTGCCTTCAGCTCTGCTACAGATGGAAGTGATGTTTTGGGAGGAAACTTGATCACCAGTAAGGTGGGCTCAACTGCCTTAGCTGGACGCTCTACTTTCCTGGTCGAATCTGGTTTCACTAACTTGGGTGGAGCCTGGGACATGGGTTCTTTTCCCTCTCCTCGCCGGGCTTCAGAAGTCTTCTGACTGGCCGCTGCCTTCTCTGCAGCTAGTGCCTTTAAATCCTTGATTTTCTTCAACCTCTTTGCAGCAATTTCTTCTTGACGATCAGAGGGGGCCCTTTTCCGCCCAGCTTTTATAGGATCATCAGGCCAAACAATGTGTTTTGCAGGTTTTACAACTGGCGAAGCTCTGACAAGATCATCAGGACTGTTAGATGCCCTGACACTCAAAGGAGATTTAGTAACACGAACTTCAGGAGCTTCATTCTCTGCTGGTGGTGATAAAGACAAGCTTTTTTGGTAAACAAGAGATCTGAACCGCAAAAAGAACTGCCGAACAACTGCAGGGATCTTTCTTTCAACACCATGAAAAGGATCCAAAGCAAGAGCTTGCAAATCACCCAAAAGTTGTGGCAATTCAAAATTAACATCTCCTATGGTATCCATGGGTGGCAAATTATGAGCACTAACATCTCCCTGCACTTGTTCTGCCTGAAAATCCTCTCTAGGAGCCAAACCAATTGAGACAGGTTTTCCTGAAAGGTGTACAGATTTTCCAGAAGTAGAATGCTTCTCCAGAAGGCCTGACGTAGGTTGTAAATTTAAATCCTTTTTCTTTTTCTTCTTTCTCTCCCCAGTAGCAGAAGTCTTAGAGTTCAAGTCATCTGCAGGTCGCTTATGACCTTTAATCTTCTTCACTGCACCAATTTCATGATGCTTTGCTTCAACTGGTGAACAATATACATTATTTTCACTCTTAACTTGATGCATGTCATTTCCTCCATCAGCAATAGTCCGAAGTCCCTGCTCTGTTTGCTTAAAATCTTCACATGGTCCTGACAGTTTTGCATTCCCATCATGTTTAATGTCAACAGAAATATTGCTCTCCAGATGGGATGGCTGAGATGTCTCATCAACTGTGCTTAGCAATGCCAACTCCCCAGACAAATCAGACCTACCCAAGCTTTTACTTGACACATCATCTCGTTCAAAGCTACGGGTCATTTCTTCAGAAGATTCCTTCCCGTTGTCAAGATGAGGCTTTGCATCTGAGGAAATGGCTTGGGATGCAAGACCACTGCCATCTGGTTGAGCCTGACCTATTAAAGCTTCTTTGGCATCTGAAGTTGAAGGTGTACCATCATGGCTAATAAACCCTGTGTCTTCATGCTTCTCTAAATTATGAGGCACCACATGCACAGCTGGAGCCCTCTTCTGAAATACATAACGCCCAGCTGCATCAGGTGTCTCCTCCCTGTATGCTAACTGGAAAGAGTTACTCGGATCATCTCGCCGCTTAAAAAGGTACTTATCTTTTTTCAAATTGTCCTTAACTTTAACAGATTTGGTAGTGTTTTTCCCACCACCCAAAGCTTCAGCTATCACCAGCGGACCACTCAAAGGAGCTGGAAAACAGAACAAAAAACCATTAAAAAAAGAAAGAAAAAAGGTAGCATTTGCATATGAAACAGATTTGAATAGCTTGACAGACAGCAAAAAGCCTGATATCCATTCCACATAAATAAACATCCTTATGTAAGTGAGAGGATAAATTACAAGAGCTTACAATGTAAACATAAATTGATGGTTAATCTAATAAAATGCAAACACCCCAGTTTCCCTAATGTTATATAGGAAGCTTCACCTTTCATGTAAATTTTTTGAAAAGATACAAAGAAAAGTTAATTATATTAACAAGATCAAAGTGATTAAGAATAATAACAACCACCGCCAAGCCTAACTCCATTAAGTGGGGTTGGCTACATGGATCAATTAGCGGGCTCTATAAAGAACCAACTTTTCAATAAATCCTTTTACAGAATAAGGTCTTGTATAATGGTTTCTCTAAAAGTTCTCTTCTGTCTTCCTCTACCCTTTTTAATCGAACTATCTACCATTTGATCCATTTTTCCCACTAAAGCCTCTAGTTTTCTTCTCACATGACCAAACAAGCATAGCCTTAGGCGAGTTTCTGTCATATTCTCATCAATAGGAGCTACTCCAACTTTCTGCCAAATACATTCTTTCTAAAGTTATCTCTGCCTTGCATGTCCACTCATCCACCTCAATTTTCTTCCTAACCTTATCTCTTATGATGATGCCTATCAAGAACCATAAATGGTCCTATGATTTATTTAGATTTTAAGCTTATAAAAGCAATTAGATTAAATAAAATTAAACTTGGTGTTTTCACAAATGTTTTTGACTTATGCAACGAATGTATCAGCTCAATAGCATAAACATCAGAATGACTCAATTGTTTATCATATTAAAACGTTCACCTCCAATCTCCACAATATCAACCAGACAAAACTTAACCAACACACAATTTACAGAATCAAAGAATGGCTAAAAACTAATATCTTCACTTCAGAGTCTAGCTTAAATTTCTAAGGGCAGGTATAATGTCCCAAGACTTGTATATTCTTGATCACTCTACTGCTATAGTCCATAGCCATAGATCTACAAAGATTTAGTCATCAATTTCATTGTCAACAATGACACAAACAACTCATAAATGCAGATACTGAAAAACAATATGGTCCCATGGTCCAGTGGGAGGACATATGTCTCCACATGCAAATAAACATGAAAAGAAGAACTGTATTTATATTGTGTCATATATTTTCCTTTCCTACCATACTGCACTCGGTTACTGGAAGAAGCATTTTAATTTTAATATTAACACTTGCTCATTGTCCAATAAAACCTTCACCTATGCAATCTTTCGCCTAAACTACAAAATCCAAAACTTCTAGGAGGAAGTTGAGGAAGAGTATATACCTCTAGGAGGCTGCCTCACAGGCTGTTTGAGCGGATTATTCTGGGGATGAGAATGACGCAATGGCTGCACACCAAAAGCTTGAGCATAAGTCTCATCATATTGCTCGAACACTGCCTTTCGATAAGCAAAAATCGTAGCCTTATTCTTAATGAAGCCAATGCTTCCGTGCTCACCATCACCTGGAGCCAAGGCCAACTGCTTTATGAAAGCAAGAGTATCACTCGGCTTAAAACTATTTCTTGCCTTCCTAATCTGACTACTAGAATAGAATCCTCCTGGCTCGTAGTCCAGCACATCAACAGAAAAGTACCCTTGAACATTTGAGGGACAAAAATTATTAGGGTTCCTACATCTACAAGCCAACCCAAGACCACGTCTTCTGCTGGCTTCATCAACTGCCTCTTCCACGGCCTTCAAGAAAGTTCTCGAATTCATCTGCTGCGATTTCTCAGCGAAATTCGGATCGAACGGGATAAGCTCGGCCTGTTCAAACCACCCATAACTGCTATCACCGAAGAAAGCCACCAATACATGGCCTTCCCTCTTGGTTCGACGCACTGAAGGGGATGCAAATGCTTCATTGTATATGTGCCCGGGCCACCACGGGTGAGATTTCACCTTTCCCCACACCATATCACCCACTTCGAAACCATACCCTAGATCCCTCGACACTCCACCTCTCACTCCGCCATTTCTCTCAGCAGCTACGTAGTCATCGAATTCCGATAACAGAGATTTGCTATCAGAACCAGGAAATCTCTCAAGTCTATCGTTCGAATTATCAACGGTTGATGTGTTACCTGCACGTCCACCATCACCCTCCGAACAAACCCTAACCCTAAGCTCTTCCGTCGAACCAGCCACTGCGTCCTCAGATTTTCCATTTCGAGAAACCCTAGCATGAAGCTCACTGACCGGAGCTCCCGAACCAAGATCGAGCGGAGAAAAGGTAGCTTGATCAGCGACTTGGGGGCTTGAACAGTTGTTATCGGGTTTTGCATCGCCGGTTCCTGTAACTGTAGCATTATGTTTGGAATCTTGTAAGCGAAATTCAGAATCGTCGCTCATCACTGGTATTATTGAAGCAAATGGAAAATTCCCGAAACCCTACAAACACGAGAGAGTTAGGGGTTCCACTTCCACCGCAAAAAGCGTGCCATTTCTTCTACGGCCTCATGAGAGAGGTGTGAGCTTGTTGATTAGATTTAAAACCCTAATAATACAGAGTGCGGAGAGAGACAGGGCGCACGGCAGAGAGACAAGAGATGCGTTTAGACTGCTGCAACAAACGCCGGGATCGTTATTTGCATTTATTTTTTCTTCTTTCATTTTGTTCTTTGATTTTTATTATTATTATTATTATTTTTGGTGAATTGTTCTTTGATTTTTCATCTGGGCAAAAAATGAAAATGAATTTGTTAGAACGTGAACGCTTCGCGATTACAATTATTTATCATCAACGGTTGTAAAGTCACGCAGGGCTTTCCATGTCTGACGTCTCGTTAACTTGAAGGTTGAAGCCACGTACCCACGTCGTAGTTGGAAAATCATAATTGGGAACTTGGTATCTTAAGAATATCAGCTCGGGGTAATAACTCTTAATTTTGTTTTTTCAAGTAATCAATTGTATAAAAAGAAAAGATGTAAGATTATAAATTTTTTTTTATAAATTTTAATTAAGTTTTATTAATAATTTTATATATATATATATATATTATATATTTATAATTAAACACTTAAAAAAAAAAAAATTAAAAATATCCTAATATATCAGCTCCATGTTCACTACAAATTCCGTTCCTTTGGATCGATACCGGTTACAGGATACAGACTGTATTTTTTATTATCATCGTCATATCTAAAATAATAAATTCAATATTTTGTTATGGAGATGAATTATTCAAAGAATAGTCTTGAAAAAAAATTAACATAAACTTAAAATATACTGCTAGATTGGGCACTGAACAACATTTTTTATTCAATTAATCATACCACCGAAAAAAAATTTCTTTTTTTTTTCCTTCAATTTTTTTATTTCTCATGGCATCTTTCACAATAAGTAAAAAATTAATTTTTCATAATAAAAACTAATTTTTCAGCATACAAACATATGTCTAAACAAAGATTTCCCAAGATTTAGATCCTTCAATATCATTTTTGTTTCATGTAATTAAATAAAAAAAAGAGATAGACATAAATATATTTATTAATAAAACTCAGTCATAATTTATAAATTTTTTTATAATTTTTGTGTCTATCTCTTTCATCTATATAAAAAAAAAAAAGACAAAAAAGATCTAAATCCCTCCTCTTATAATATTATTTCTATACACAAAAATCTTAAAATCGAACTTAAAATTACATGTTTATGGAACCCAAATTTCTTCTACTCATACCATCACTAGTTGATTTCTTTTTGTTTTTGTTTTTCTTTTATTGACCATCAATCAATAGCTTTCACCAAACAGGAAGCATTGGTTGATTTAAAATACTAATAGGGTAGTAGCTCTCACAAAACAAAAGAATTTCTATACTTTCATTCAATAATGTATTCACTTTGAATACAATCATCAGCAAAAATGGCGGCAAAAATAACATGCACTATACCATACTATCATCCTTGTGAAGAAAGTATGGAAAATCTTCCTTTGGCCAAACACAAGCTAAATCTTATTTACATTACTAAAAAAAAGAACTGAATTAATACACAATAAGTATTGGAAATAAAATTGGCTAAATGAAACCAAATGTAGCATTGCTATTCAGTTAATGGTAAAGGTTCACGCATCATCTGCACTCTGACTAGGGGGAGCACCGGCAAGCCAACCCCAAACACCACCTGATCTCTGCCTCTGTTTTGCATTTAAGGCAGCTTGCTCTGATGCAGCTTTTTGCCGCTGGAGGAGTTCGAGCTCCTTTTGTAATGTCCCAATTGTTTGGAGCTTCTGACCTAATTCAGCAACCTCCACCTGCGATCTCAAATATTCTCTTCAGTTAAAAAAAAACCAACTTCGTTCATCCATAAAAGGAGACAAATGCCAAAATTTAAAGCACTCTCAGACAGACAAATTAGATCATAAGTTCACAAGAATCACGACAACGAGGGATTTGTCTAGAAGGATGAGGAAAGGTTCTTGGTAGACATGGTTCACCATGTCATTCCAACAGCAAACTGATCATATAGTTAGAGTAACATATCATTTGTGTTATTAGAAGTTATAAAATCAACCACTAGAAACCCATTTTTGCAAAGAATGAAAAATTTTGAAAATCAAATTCTTATCACATGGATGAATTGTTACTCTATGAATAGCTTAGTGATCAAATGAATGGTGCACCATGTTTAACCAATTCTTCAATCATCTACCTAACACCAGATTCAATTCAAAAACTCTCTCATAAAGACCCAGAGGGGAAGACTCTCAGAAGCATTAATGCATACCTCAAGTTTGAAACACCTTGACTGCTCAGCAGCAAGCTGACCACGTACTGATTGGAGCTCCTACATTATCAGTGCAACAAATGTGAGGACCTTTGATAGCATTAAGTACAATGATGTAGTTCAGACCTCGTCAATAAATAATACAGGATATTCAAGTTTTGTTTATAGACCTCATTCTGCTTGAGTGTCAACCCAATTAATCCAAGAGACCGAGAGACAAAAGAAAGCGGTTTACTTAACAGATAAACAGAGGGAGTGTTGCCCTGTAACTCAAAACTCTGGAACGAAATAGAGCAATAGGATAGTTTTATTTGCATGAATTCTAATTTTTTTGTTATTAATTATTAAATATTTTAATTTTCTGCCCCTCTAGCGCTTGATTCCTGGATCCATCCCTGATTAATTCCAAAATAAAAATGGAACTTCAACTATTAAAGTAGTTACCTTGTAAAGGTCAGAGTTACGAGACTCAGCTTCTGCCAGCTCTTGCTTTAGTTGAAGAGTTTGCAGCTTCTCATTACTGAGTAATGATTCCAACTCTTCTTTCTCAGCCTTCAGGACTGATAAAAGATCTCCTTTGGATTTCTGTATGAGACCCAAAATATGAAAGCAGGACTGGCAGGAATTAAAATGAAATGACACCAAATGCAGAATATGATTTATGTGTCTCTGATTTAAATGATCCGGGCAGAGAATCAGCAAAATTATGAGAAGTGAGATAGGATATCTATAACTGCATGTATTAATGTATCTATGTGGTTTGGAGTTTTTAATGAGCTCCCAAATGATTTTTCATTAGTATTTTTCCATATTTGTCAGAAATGTCTGGTTAGTCTATGATAGTCAAAGTGACGGAGGAACTAATGAGTTAATAATTTAGCAAGCTAGGGTCAGGGTTTTAGGACGAATTTAAGGCTAAGAAACTACATGGTTTGGGTAGGGTTGAAGGTTTATTGCACGTAAATTACGGTAGGCATTGATTGCAAGCACTAGGATGATGATAAATGTCCATAAAGGGGGAAATTTGTGCTCTGTGAAAAGCATTTGAAAGGTACATTTAGTCGTTTAATGGCAGATTTGGGGCAATAAACAATCAGATCTTTAGAAAGAAAAGCCTTCAATAGAGTCTAGACTCTCTACAAGGATATAAATTAAAGAGAACAGAAACAGAAACAGAACATGCTAAGTCTTCAGATCTAGGCTTGACTGCTTGAGCCCAAGAAATGCAAGAAGCAACCAAGAATATAGATATCTTGTTAAATAAGCTCCATGAACTGATAATTTTTCTAAAATAAAGCACTACATAGTATAAGAAGAATTTCAAACACAATAAAATGCAGGAACAAGGGGCTTCTTAAAACTGCACAGAAAAAATGTACATGCTTAGCAATAATACATACTGTTGCATCAACATTGTCCACGACAATTTCCCTAATTTTCCCTTCATGGCCTGCTTCAAATTCAGACTCCACATCTAGGGTAGCATTTGTGGCATTTTGGACAGCAGAAACACTGTCTGGTATGGAATTTTCAATTATTTTGGATTGCAAGGTGGATTTGTGGCTTGGTTTAAGAACATAGACCTGAATGCAGCAAACCACATCAGATGAGGGAGAAAGATAAAAACAGAGGCAAAAGAGAGCAGAAAAGGGCAAAAATTTTAAAATAATCTTTACTTCATTGTTGTAACGTCCATTGTATCCTCCAAAAGATACAAGTACATCTTCACCATCAAAGGAGCTTACAACCAAACTCAAGCCCTGCGATGGGAAACATTTTAATCAATTTAAGCAGATGGCACTAGAAAAATAATTGAAAGGTCTGGGTATCTTCCCTTATGACAGCATGGAGTTAACAAGGATTTCGGTATTCTAGTTAGATTTCATAGCACATGCAAACTTGTTATTAAAATTACATAGATATAGTACCTCACTAGCAACAGGAACACGCCCTTGAACAGAAGTTACCACTGACCAAGCCAGTGTAGACATATTCAGCACAACTGTCTCTGAGACCCCTGCAGAATAACATGGAATATAACTCGTAAAAGGGATATATAGCAACAGCAAGAGAGCACCAGAACTGTCCTGAAATCCAAACTAATCAGTAAATTTACAACCCAGGTAAAAGAGCCATATAGATATATAATAACTACACCAGAAGCTATCAACCTTCACAGTGATCCCAATAAAACAGTAATGCTTTTCCCTGTTAACTTTCTTTCACAATGAAAACAGTATGCATAAAATTTTCCCATAAATAAGCACTTCTATCATTGTATCAAATATGATAGATAAGGCTTTTATATCCTTTACTGCCCTTTTTAGTGCCATGAATTTATACCTGTTATTTTAACTCAGAAATCTGTTATAATAAGGATCAAGGCAGCAAAACTATGCAGGAAATATCCAAAACCAGAGTTAAACCAAAGAATTTTGGGAGAGGCAACCATAAGCAAATCATCTCATAGAATAAGTGATTGTTTGTTTGGTTTACTTTCTCTAGTCTCTAGAATGCATTCTGGAGGGGCCTCCACAAAGAATTTTTGGGAATTGGTAGTGATGTTTGGCTAAAGGCCAAAAACATAATGATGCCTATAACTATAATGCATTTGGGCAGAAGCAACTTCTTATTTTTTTACCAGAATGTATTTTGGGTGTAATTGACTGATTTGTCCTTATTTGAAAAATATTCACACAAAACAGAATACATATATTATTTTAGCAATTTCACACTGAAAAGTAATTTAATTGATCTAACCAAACAGAACTCAATCTTACAAATTTCCTATAGGTGAACATTCCCAAACATAAAACTCAATCTTCCAAAAGTAATTCTTTCAAACTACATTCTGCTCAAAAGTAATTCTCCACCCATTGACCAAACAAGGACTAATTTAGTGCATCTCATTTTTGGCATCAATGATCTTCTACTTCCTAGTATGTCTTTTGATTTCTTTTGATTATATTTGATTCTCCACCAAGGGTTAAGTTTATAGCCTCTTATGGGTTCTGGGTCCTTTTCAATCTAAGTGAGGAAGTTCATAAAAACATTGCAGCACCACTTTCATTCACTCATAAGGCAAGTGACAGAGGAAGAAACACACAGGACAATAGGACAATTTGGCTAATTATTAAGTTCATACGTATTAAGAACTCAAACAGGTTTTGAAGAATATTATTTGTTGATGAACTTTATTTGACATGAGATGGTGCAAGTTCAATAATCTTTACTCTAAAAAAGGTGTTTTCAGAACACAAGCACCTTGGGCAGTCAGTGGAATGCTTACTATCAACTTGAACCTTGCTCTACACTGAACCATTAATGGTAGAAGTTTACTTTTCTACCATTTTAGAAGATTGGGCTATGGTGCAAATTCAATAATCTTTACTCTAAAAAAAGGTGTTTTCAGAACACAAGTACCTTGGGCAGTCAGTGGAATGCTTATTATTAACTTGAACCTTGCTCTACACTGAACCATTAATGGTAAAAGTTTACTTTTCCACCATTTTAGAAGATTGGGCTATGGGTGAGCAATTATAAAACTGACAATTAAACCAATATAATTTCTTATGTATATATTTGAAAGTACAAGAAACCAATTAACTTTGCAGCAGTGCAAGAAGTGTAATTTCTTTGGTTTAGTTTGACCCACAGCATAGATGTGTATGCTAAAAGTTCAGACAATATTTGTTCAAGATACCAAGCAATATTTTGAAGAGTAAAAATTCATTCCTCAAAACAGAAAGTTTGAATCTAAGTGACAAGGTGGCAAAAAGGCATACCACTCTTATTGTCACCACCACCAACAATGAACCAGTTCTCCCCTACTGTCACACCAGCATGTCCAGCGCGTGGCGTTGGTATTTCACCCAGTTGTGTGGGTCGAGACCATTCCATCTGCAGAGTTCACACAAATGATTATTAGATAGAGATGATTTTCCAGTCTGCAGCCTAACAGAAGAAGCAATGGTCTTACAGTTTGCAAATCGAGAACATGTAAATCATTGTAGCAAGTTGCATGTGAACCCCCACCAAAGATAAGTAAGTATCGCTCCACATGTACAGCGGCAGTATGATCAGACCTTGGAGAAGGAGGCACCCCACTGCCAGTTAAGACTTAGTTAGGACCAACCTTAACTTGTTTCTTTTTTTATTTTTTATTTTTTTTCTCTTTATATTGGCATGGGAAAACCAAATATTGCATATTCACTACTGATGAGGATGGGTAACATAATATACCATGTAACAAAACCAGATTGTGGCACAAACAAAGACAACCACTAAACAAAGTCAAACTTCAATATGTTTTTAAGACAATTTATCTCTTTTTACAACCTAAAACCATAACATTCGCCCAAGAACAAAATTTAGCTCCAACCCTTTCCCTCCAACCCCTTTAATCACCCTCCATGTGTCCATTAATTTAATTAAGTGGCGTTGGAAGTAACAAATGAAGGGTGATTAAAGGGGTTGAAGGGAAAGGGTTGGAGCCAAGTTTTGTTCTTCGCCCACCATATTAAAGATAACAATATCAACCCCCCCCCCCACAAAAAAAAGGTAAAATATTATACAAGGGAGATAGAAAGGGTTGCTTCAGAAAACATCTTACACAGCATCAATTTCATCCCATGTCATGGTTTCCAAGTCCAGAATATGCAGATCATTCAAGAGAGTCCTCTTTGCATCTTGTCCACCAAAAATTACTAAGCTTGTCCCAACAAGGGTCGTTGATTGGCCTCCACGTGATACCTAGAAAGCATACATGATAAAAGGGAACTTAATAGGCTGTATTTTTATATATAAAAAAGGGAAATAAACAAGAAAAAAAGAGGGGGCATTACTGTTGTATGTTTAAAAACCATAAAATCTATGCATCTCTTGTTAGAGAAATGCAAATGTGAGATTTAAAAGTTTCTAAGTGGTTTTTGAGTTAATAAACATAAAAGAAAGAATATACATACCGGGGCTTTCCCAAAAGTATTTAGAGTTGACCAAGTTGTCGTTTGTAGATCAAACACTTTCACTGTCATAATATTTAATAGTAATACGGATAGTTAGTTGCAATAACAATAGAAAAGACAACAACAATAAAATAATACAGAAGTGAGTAGGACAATAGTCACAAAACAGGGGGGCAAATACATAATTAATGGTCATAGATTGAATCAATGAACTGAGGAAAATGTTACAAGTTTTTTATGTTCAATTAAAAGAAATATTTGAAGGCCAAAAAAACAAGAATTACTTAGCAAAACACGTAGCCTAGATGTTTCACTTAAATGTGCACACAAAAGTTTTATCACTCCCAAGAATCTTGATTGCTTTTCTCCTTTAGAGTGAATAAAGTAAGTAACAGAATCATGCTTTTTATTTTACTGAAATGAAGGGAAACCATAAAATTGTAAAATATTATCTTCTGATGATTTATCTAAATGACACTTCTGAATATTTTTCCTATTGCTTCATGTTTTAAGTTATGCACAGATATGATGCCAACCCCTAAAAGAATGATAATACATAATAACATTATTATTACCTTGGATACTTTCAGAATGATCTTTTGTATGCCCAGCAATTGACAGAAGCTTATTCCCCCATGGAATCTGTAGAGAAAAAATTTTCCATCACCAAAATCCAAAATATTCCAGAGTTAGTACTAGCAGTTAACAACAAACAGATTGAACGCAGCAGTAGATTATGTAGAGTTTCATGTTCAATACAAACCAAAGAATGGCCAGCACAAGGGGCTAAAGTTACTGGGGACTCAACTCCAGCCTTAGCCTCAATCTTCGACCAAGTCCAACTTCTCAAATCTAGAACCTGTATTTGTTTACATTTAGTTCAAAGTAAACAGCATATAACTTGGTCAACTTGAGAGGGAGATTAAAAAAAGTTTAGCTGTCAAACCACAAGATATACAATTACTTAGCCAAAATTGGCAGTTTCAATCAACCTCACAAGATATATCATTACTTAGCCAAAATGCATAGCTTCATGCAACAGATATATTGAACATATGCTTACATGAAGATCATTAAGGTAACGACCGTTGTGGTTTCCACCATATATGTACAATTTATCTTGCACAACTGCAGCTCCATGCTGAACATATAAACATGCTTGGCTTAGGAAAAAAAATAAACTAATAAAGCAGAAAATAAAAAACTAGTGAAGTAGAATGGATTTTATAATTTTTATATTTTGCAAGGGCCAATACCTCATATCGGGCTCTTGGATGTTGACCAGATACAGGAGGTGCAATCCATTGATCATAGACTCCAATTGAACCAAAGCCTTCCACGACAACATCTTTATCCTGTGTTCCAACTTGACTTCCATCTTCTGTGGAAATAGTCTTTGTCTCTGGATAAGAGTTCCCATTCTCGATTACTGGTTCAACTTTGGAATTGTGCTGTCAAACCAGCAAGAAAGAATTGAGAAGCAGGGAAATAAAAAAGGAAAACTTATAATGTTGACAGTGGCAGCAAAAGTGGAAAAGAATACAGAGGAATATGTTCTCATTGCAATTCTCTAGAAGTAACTTCAAGTTGACATGTCTCTTACATTAATCTAATTGAATTACAACAAAATCATTAACTATTTGAGTTGCATAAGAATTGCATGCATGCCTAGCAGTTGAAAGGTAGTAAGAACACAATGTGACAAAAAATAAAATATCTCAAATTTTATTTGCCAAAGAACAGGTTTCTTACTTATTTGACCATGAATACAGACCATATTCTGATCACTTGGTAATGCTTACTCTAAAGTTAATCTGAATAATGAATATAATAAATGAATATAACAAGTAAAGCTTATTGCAAAACAACAGCATAAGTAGAGATGAAACTTATTCATACCATTTGGAGAAAACACCATAGCAAGAACAGGATTCAGTAGTATATATAGCCTTAATAATACTCACATTCATTTGCACATCTATTACAGGCTCTACAACAGAGTTAGAAGCTCTTGAATACCAACCAGGATCTTCTTCCTATGCAACAAAAGAAAATAAGAACAAAAGTAATCAGCTGACATTCTGCATTACACCAAGGAAGAATGGTTAAATAAAATTATTTGCGCCACCTCTAATATTTTCACAAAAAGACGCATGGCTTCAGTGGAAGACATGTTTCCAAGCTGGTTCCAACTGCATCAATAATTACTACTTTAAATAATATTCTCAACAAAATGAGAGCAGGAATGCAATAGTGCATATTGCAAGTAAAATATCAAATATAGAATTGATCAAAAAAACAATGTAGTATTCACAACAAAATATTTGCATAATATACATGCATGGACAAACATGGTAAAATAAGTATTACACATAAATGCATACATATAGAATAGAGGTGTCATTGAGAGTGTATAGATATAGCATAGAGAAAGTGAAAGGCAGCGTGAGTGTTTAAAGCAAACAAACCTGGCCCATTTGCTATGCTCAACAATTTTCCATGTACTGGGTTCTGGGATGTTACAAGGTCCTACACTAGCCTGACAAAACAAATTAAGCATTAATTGAGCAATAAATTTTACAATGAATTATGCAGTCGCCAACCAACGTAAAACTTTGTCGAATGTTTAAAACAAGGATCATCTAGTGGCAAGTAGTTTGACATTAATCTAATTCACTACTCATAAATCATAACAACCAAATTGCTTGAGGAAGGTAAATCAGGAAGGATGTTTTCATCCAGTATTAAGCAGATAAACACTTAGTCTCTTAGAAATCCTTTCCATTTCCACGGTTCTTAGAAATCCTTTCCATTTCCACGGTTCCACCCTTCCCACCAATCAATCAAACCAGATCTACCAAAAATCACACCCACACAAAGTAGTACCAAACACACAATTGATTAGAATGTCATCACCGACAAGATGATGAAACAAGCAAGCTTTGCAAAGAAAAAACAAATGTCAATTCGATATTCGTAGACATAGCAGAAATAAACAAACCGAGCAGGCAATGGACACATGATGAGAATGTGGAAGCATAAAGGCAAATCAGGAATCGGCATGGGATCCAGAATGGATGAAGAAATGAAGGAACCTACCTGCTGATATAAGCTGTAGAGAAGAAGAGCGGTGGACTTGGGGAACTTGGAGGTGAGGGCTTTGGTAGGAGAAGTGGATCCGTCAAACCCCACATAAGAAGCCGCGGCATAGAACCGGTCTGGGTATTGCAAACCAGAACTTGCTCTCGCCATCGCCATATCTCTCTCTCTCTGCTTATTCAGATCAGATCCACCAATTCAATTTCAATTGAAACTCTTAATCAGTTATGCGGACATATGATACGATATTGGGGGGAACTGAACTCTGTATTGTCTATGGCTGTCTTAAGATTTTACAATAACAATTACATAAACGGTTTAAGATTAAATTAAGGTTGCTGAGGGGAGGTGGACGAGTGGTGGTGTTTTTATATATCAAGTTTTCTGCGTTTGCACTCTTCGCAGATCCACTCTATTGATAAAAAAAAATTAAATTTTAGCATGATCCCCTGAGTTTTTCATAATTACACATTTGTCTTTTGCACCGGAGACATCAATTAATGCAATTATTATTATTATTACGATATAGTGATATTCACGTCAACTTACTCATACCTTTATTAATTTGTCTTTTTTATAATTTCACTTCAAAAAATTAATATATATAATATTTAAATTTATGATTATGTGCTTATTTACATATCATACGTTAATCACTAATTGTTTTAGATTTACTTTTGGAAGAGAAAAAATAGACTTCTTTTTTTTTCCCTTGGAATAGATTTAATGTTAATGTTTTACAAATTTTACATTTGCTTGAATTACATTCAATAACATATGGTTACATTAATGAGTTTAAAATTTTATATATTTATTAATATAATTAAACTTATTAAATAAGATTTCAACACAAAACATTATAGTGTAAACCAATTTTATAATTAAAAAATTAAACTCATGAAATTCACCTCATATCTTATTGCATAAATATAAAATGGATAAATGTTTAATAAAGTGAGTATGTTTATAAATTAATTATATTTAATCTTTTTTATTTTAAGGACTAAGGAAAATTTAATATGAGAAATTAAATTAAGTCAATTTTATTAACTTTTAAAATAAATACAAGGATCAATTTCACTAATTTTTAAAATTATAAGAACACAAATCATTGTAAAAAATTTTAAAAACTAAATTAAAAATTAATATATTTAAATGAACTAAAAACATATTTAAATTATATAAAAATACTATTATTATGAGTCGGGCTCAACCGTATATTAGCCGAGCCCTAGCAAGAGTCAGTACTGATTTGCAGTCTCATTATATGGCTCACTAATGGAGTTGGTCCTTCAAAAGTAATAATAATACAATGGAGTTGGCCGGTTTGGGAGACATGATGCTATTGTTTGTTTTCTTATTTCATGTTTAGTTTGACAGAATGATTTTTGATAGAATGGAAATAGGAATAGGAATGAGAGTGGGAATGGAATGTTCTTTTCAATATTTTGTTTGGTATAAATAGAAGGGAATGATGATTTCTTTCTATTTTTATGTTTTGTATGTTATAATTGATAATTGATAATAAAAAAAGGAAAATAATATTCTTATATTTTTTTTACATTTATTTTAAATAAATGTAATTAAGTGAGAGAAAGTGATGAGAAAAAATAAATATGATGAATGATATTAGGAGGAATATAAAAAGATGTGTATATATTATTTGTGGTAAAAATATCATAGTTAATAAAAAATACAATAAAAACTAATTTATGACTTTTTAGGTTAAATAAGTTTGGGTTGGCTTAATTTGGGTTAACTGAGTTTTCGGGTCCAAGTTGGCCCGGGTTCTTTGGGGCCTAAAAAACATGGGTATCAGGCTAAATAGGTGGGCCGATGTGTTAACCCATTTTTTACACCCACATTAGCGAAATAAAATTGGGATTCCATCACTTTTGTTATGGAGTGCCTATTCTGCTCGTTCCTTGGGAAATGCTCATTCCCTTTTGAACTATCTAACCAAATATGAAAATGGGAACCCTTGCCCCATTCCCATTCAATTTCATCCAACCACTTGGTACATGGTTCTACATCAAGACAAAATATCACAAGATGAGAGTAGTTCTACCCAAAAAAAAATAAAAAACTGACCAAATCATATTCGAATGCTTCCCTTATATTAATGCAACGGCTGATGTGAAGCTATAAGTGAAGCAGATGACCCCATGCCCAAAAGAAGCCGCTGCCAAAAGCCATGGATAATGGTGCAAATGTCTCACCTGGAAACCGCCCTGCTCCACTCATTACCTTCTTGAATTTGAAACATTGTGCTATGTGAATTCTGGTGCATGCCTCAAACCTGATTTCCATTGAAAAATTATTCCTCCAGGTAGATCTTATACTTTTGATAGTTGTGTAGGGCACACATAACAAGTACAAAAATCAGAGATCCAATGATTGTAATGTGTGTGGAAAGAGAAAAAGTTTTCCTTCTAAAGGATGTAAGAAGTTCTCTTTAATTTGTATTGCCATATTTTACAAACGCAAACATTTTATATCCTTATTCTATTAATAAAAGGGCACTTGCTTAACTCATCAATTTTCATGACATATCGAAATTGAACTTTATGAAAATGGTGGCACGTATAATTGACGTCTCATATCACATCCTTAGCTACAAACGAACAATCACAACTAGCTAGGGATACAATATGTAATTCTAATAGAAGTAGTGAAAGTGGTGGAGGTGGATTCTTATGCGTCTTTGTGACTCTTCGGATGAGAATGTGACAGCGCTTATCGGGATTTTATGGCTCTCATTCCTTTTCGTAATTAAGAGTTATTTCTAATTTTCTCATATTATTTTTTTACACAAATATAAATTCATCGTATATATTAATTAATTAATATGATAATAATTAATTATTAATTAATTATTATTTTATTAACCAAACAATATACATGACTAATCACACACATCATTAGATAGTGTAAAAAAGTGATAAAAAATAATTTAAGATAATTAATTTTCTTTAAGAGTCAATACGAACCTTGAGTACGTCATTTTGATTTGTGTAGGCCAACAATTATATATATATAAAAGGAAGGATTGAACTAACTATAGACAATTCTTAAGAGTGGGGTTATTGACATTTTAATATGTCTGTTCATATTTTTTATTAACTAATTAATTTTTTTTAAATAAATCATGAATAACTAATGAGAAATATAAAAAAATAATTGAGAATGGTAATAGCAACATCCAATTCTTAATTATTCGTCGTTTTAATATATTGAACACTAATTTAAGGGACCAAAGGGAGTCCACACTGGCTTGTCATGGTAAAATCGACCAATATATAATATATTAATGTGCCTTGGCTTTAGAAAGACACTCTCGGATTCTTCCTTGATTTCTATACTATATATGGGCGAAAGGGAATTAGTTAAAAGAAACAAACTCAGCTGAAAATTCCATCCACCAACATAAAAGAGACATGCATTTTGATTCTTCCCTCCCCGGCCCGGTTGCTCTTTTTAGATGCTGCCTGTTGCTGAAAATGATTCAAAACCTGTGTTCTTGGTTGACCAGTTTCTCCAAATCTCAGCCGTTTCTGACTGTTGGGCTCCGCCATAAAAATTTCCATGTGCACCATTACCATCTCCTCCTCCGATCCCCAACAAGTCCAAAGTCATTACATCCTCACTTCCTTTAGCTCCACCAATAATATTAACGGTGCTACTTGACCTACCATTCGTTGCACATCCACTTTGCAGAACACCATTACTGCTTCTATTGTTCTGCTCTATGATCTTCGATAAGGCCTTACTTTGATCCAATATAGCGTTAAACATATCCACACCATTCATTCCAACGCTGCCACCATCCATCCCATTGGCATTGAAATTATACTGAGACGAAATGTCATGTTGACCACTGTGCAAATACTGGTTCATGATCCCATTTGATGGTTGTTGTGCTGTACCGAATGATGGGGGTGCCATGCTTGTGACAAAACTTTTTTCCGTCATACCACTGGTATTATTACTCACGGTTGCGCCCATTTGTGCAGCTTTTTGCAGCAATGCTGTGGCGGACATGTGAGGTGAGGCTGCAGCAAAATGGAGCCCATTTTCCTCGAACATGTTTGAACTCAGTTGAAGAGAGGGAGAAGAGCTGGATGAAAGGCTTTTCGTGATTACGGTTCCAGCCATGTTGTTAAAGGGTTTTGCAGGCATTGTCATGAAGTGGTGAGGGAGTGATGGTAATGGATAATTGTGATCGGAATGGTTGAATTCGGACGTAGCAATTTGTGGGTTGCGATTGATATTGATTGGTAATGGTGCAACTAGGCTTGGGATTGGTTGGCCCTGCAAATTTGAACCCATCTTTGACAACTGTCCTTCATTGACTTTGTTATTCTCCTCAGCCAGTGCGTCACAGAAAGCTCTATGGGTGATGAAGCTATCTCTTCTGCAGATATAAAAAATACACATGATCGATGAAGCATGCAGTAAGTTATTTATGTGCAGTAATATCAAATTAAATAGAAACATAAAGGATAAAGAAGGGGAGAAAGAGAAGCAGTAGATGGCGAACATAAGATGCACAAAAAAATAATAAAATGATAGCCAACATAAAAGCTATATAAATATTGACAAGTTGACATATAATTGCTCATGAGCACCATGCAAAGGCATGGAATGAGAAGACCAGCATATGTAACATTGAGTCTTGGACCGGACTAAATACATATAATTTATAATCATATATGGTGACTTATATATACGTGTCGTGGAGTGGAAGAAAATCTTGGGTTATATAATTCCACAAATGTTTATTCCACATTGTTGTAATGAAAATGATATATACAATTAACATTGTTGAATTATTTGTGGAGGAAGTGTGTGTGGTCAAAGTAAAACTTCCAAGCAGCCAAAATAGCACACTTTATTTGTAGAGGACCTAGCTACTGCATGCAATTTGTGCACGAAATTAAATTATGAATTAATTAATATTCATGAGTTGAATTCCATATATATATATATATTATATGCTTGGATATATAGCAACCTGGAAAAGATGGTGCCACAGTCACATTTGTATTCCTTTGTTCCACAGACTTTTGAATGGGCTTTCCAGTCAGATTGAACGGCGTATTTCTTGGAGCACTTATCACATTTCCACTTCTTCTCTCCGTGCTTTCTGCTAAAGTGCTTTTTAATGCCAGTAAGATCACCTAATGCTCGAGCAGGGTTGTGGTGGACACATGAGGGTTCTGGACAAACATAAACCCGTTTTCGAACTTCTGTGCTGGTTCTCTGTTTAAGCTTCCATGGCAGGTTATGGCCTCGCCGGTGCAATTGAAGGTTTTGATCCCTTTGAAACCCTTTGTTGCAGATTTCACATAAGAACCGGTTTGTGGTCACCAGGGTGTTTGGGGATAGAGCTATGACTTCAGCACTTGGATCTGTACACGCCCGAGTGCCACACAAATTAAACTCTATATTTCTCCTAGTCCTACTAGAATAGTAGCTTCACCATTAATTATTAATTTGCACCGAAAGCAAATTAACCGAAAAACCTTTATTTCAAATTGCTTCAATATTGGGATATATATGGCTGAAGAAAATGACGAAAAGCTGAGAAAGTGAAGATACAGTGATGCAATTCAAAATAACGAAGGAAAATGTGTAATATTGGATTCTTGTTCACACGGATAAGTCAGAAACATAACATGTAGAAAAAAGAGAGAGAGAGAGAGAAAGGTTGAATATAATTCAAATAAAATCCACTCCTTTTATTTTGACACGCTCAACAAGGAAACAAACACGTAAAGAGCACGAGAGAGAGAGTGAGAGAAAGAGGCATGTCATATGCAAAGAGTCCTTTACCTGAAATGAAACAGTTGTGAAACAAAAATAAAGGAAAAAGGAGGAGATCGAGCTAGCAGTCAACAGTGAACAGCAATGATTGTAGACTCCTGCAGGCAATAATTGAGCTTTTTCGACTACGTTATGCACCAATAATTCACCAAATTTACTAACCAATTTTGGATTAAAACATCTCAGATCCTTTGTCCCCTCTTAAAATAAGATTTAACAGAACAAAATTCAGCTAAAACCTTCTACATGCTTTCTGCCAGATCAAGTCTTATCCTCCACTTTTATGTAGCATATTAACTAATTAAGTATGCCATTATCCAGAGAAATTTGATGCAGGCCTTTCTGGGAGATAAAGCCCTTCTTGAGCAATTATATACAAGTAAACTATACATCATTTGATCATTATAAAAAAAAAAAAACCTCATCATTTCATTTTGAGAATCAATGAGAAGGGTGAAGAACTATAAACATACCACAATTTTTAGTTTATGAATATTCAGTTGCAGGCCATGAATAATAATATTCATATATATAGCTCCCACACTTTAATTTTATGATCCATTTAAATTCAAGAAAAAAAATTATAACCAGTGGTCAGAAAACGTTACTTAATTGTTGTCTAGTAACGTTTCACAAAGAAAGAAAAGGAAGAAAACAAAACTAACAATCAATATTAAAATGGAAGAAAACAAAGAAAAAGAGTTAAGGAACTGAGATGGTTGTTAGAAAAGTTACCTGGATTTCCTGGTAGGCTCCTTTTCTTCTTGACAGGTGGAGCTAGTTGTGAATTTGTGTTGGAACCACTGCTATTATTTGTTGTAGTTGAAGTATGAGAATTTGGACTATGGAACTGGCCAAGTATCTCTGGTTGCTGGTTAGCTGCATCTTCTCCGGTATTCTCTGTAGAGAAGCTCCCACTGTCACAACTTGTGATGTTTGACATTGAAGGCAGGCAGAGATAAGGGAAGAATCTATGGAAAATATTCCTTTTCTTAATTAACTTTCTCTTTCTTTCCAAAACTAGTATTTGTTTTGATTCTAGGTCTTGCAGGCTTGCAGCTGCTCGCAAGAGAAAAATGGGAGGAAATTGAAACCGAAAAGATGGGATTTGTATAACTGGAGGAAGACAAAACCCACGAAACTCTCCTCCTTTTATGGTGTGGAGACGAGAGTTCTTGTGAGCCCAAGAATACAAGAACTGGACTTAGGATTTTCATTGTAATAAAATATATTATATTATACTTGTTAAAGCACTGTTGTTTGTTGTGGTTACACATATGCCCCTGGGAATGGCTTGATATTAAGAGAACACCCTTCACTTAATTTTCTAAGCATATAATAAGCCACTTAGCATATCCTCATAATATTTAAAGAGAATAATTGAAACACCAATATGCTTCTAAAATATATTATCACAGTATAGAGAAGATGGGTCAACAGGTCAAGACTCAATCAATGAACTTGATCATGGTTGATTTACTGATTTAGTGCACTAAGATTTTCAATATCATAAAAGAATTTTTTTTTTCCAAAAACACGATTAATTGAGTTAATTAACTTATGAATAAGCAAAGGAGCAACATATTATCAGATACACCTCCTTGTTTGTTAAAAGGGTAATATCGGTACTTCATTATGCTAAATCTTTTTAAACTTAAAGTTTAATTTATTTCACATATTGGTAGCCGAAATTTTGTCTATTTCTTGATGAAATTAATTAATATTATAAGGATTTTACTAAAAAGTGTTTGAGGATACTTATTAAGAATTTAAAATAAAAAATTTCATAAAAAATAAAGTACTTCATGTGTTGGAAATTGAAATTTTTTTATTTTTTATGTAATTTTTTATTTTACATTTCTTAATAAATATGGATATTTAAGAGGCAGATTGAGATGAGTTTAACTTGATTCAAATTCGGATTAATATATTGATGGAGTCATTTCTTTGAATATGGACCTGACTTGATCATGGTTTAATTAATGATCGGGTTGAAACTGAATTGACCCGATATTT
Organism: Ormosia semicastrata; assembly: GCA_029884595.1. Classification (NCBI taxonomy): domain Eukaryota; kingdom Viridiplantae; phylum Streptophyta; class Magnoliopsida; order Fabales; family Fabaceae; genus Ormosia; species Ormosia semicastrata. The sequence goes on along the minus strand of JAQQTO010000054.1, from coordinate 7,923,777 downwards.
TTACAAAACACATAATATTAAATATTACGCATAATTATATCATAAAATTTTAAAAATATAAAATTAAAATTAAAGAATATTTTATAATAAATATTATAAAATAAATTATATTAATATATTAACATACATAAAAAAATATTAATTTATGTATACAAGAGTTTTATAATTTATCATTAATTTTTAAAAAACATATAAATTTTAAAACATTATATTATATTGAGTCGAGTCGAACCAATCTAAAATATAACCCAAATTCGGTCCTAAAACAAACCAAGTTAAATTTTAAGTATCTAAACACAATTCAATTAATTTTAAGTTAAGATGAGTCATCAAATTAGAACAGATCATGAACACCTCAATTAATAATTGTCTTTTAAGACGGTTATAAAAATTCATGTAATAATAATAAGCTTGTTTCGAAGGTACCCTTATCCTTTAATCAAAACAACAAAACTGCCACTGAGCTGGAGAGTATAATTACAAACTTAGCCTTACCAGTCACGGGATCGAATCCTTCTCGAAAATGACCGGACAATAATACAAAAATTCCTCTGTTCACGTGGCCTGGGGTAATTTCCAAAGCGCAACAAAGCAGGGGTAATTTTGATATTTAAATTCAAAATGTGGGGTCTTTTTGCCATTTCCCGTACCTTCGAATATAATAATGAGCCGTGGCGTATCATAAGCGGTCTCCTTTACGTATTTTTTTTTCTATATTTTTAAAAATATATTTTTCTGTTTTCGTTATTGACAATATTGCTCTCTAATATATAATAAAAAAGTATCTAAAGTAAATTATAAGCTGTAATTATTTAGTAAAAAGTTAATGAGTATTAAAAAATAATTAAATAGTTAATGAGTAAAGTAAATTATTTGTTATAAAAAATAATTAAAATTTCAGAGTAATAAATATTTATAATTTTTTATTTATATTTATTTATATTTTAAAATAAGATTCATATTTGTGTGCTTAACATTATTTACATTATTATGTGACTTTTTCATCATTATTTTTGTTTAATTATATATATATATATATATATATATATATATATGAATTTGTACGTCATATCAGTAAAAAAGATGTGTGCTTAACATTATTTTATATTATTTGATATTGGTGAAAATAAGGTTCATAGCTGAACATATATAGGTCCCTTTTTATAATTTGTTTTGTTGAAGAAAGGAATAATAACCTTTAGTAAATGAAAATTATTATATACACACAAAATATTTTTTACGTATTACATATACCTATTTATTACTATTTATTTCTCTCTCTCCCTCTTTTCATCCTTCACATTATTGATATAGATAAGCAATATGTGAGATGTGTGAAAAATATTATATGTGTATATAATATTTCTCCTATAGAATAGTATATAGCTTAGTTTGATTTTTCTTTTCGGTTGATAATTTTTTGAAGAAGAAACGCAGAATATCGAAGAACATGGGACTATACAATTAATGATAATCGTTGTAACTCAAAAAATTCTAAAAACATGATTTACTTTTTTTTTTGTTTGCGAAGACATATAATTATTGTTTTTTAATAATCGAATTTGACGATCTCTTTCAGCTCCACTGCACGTTGTCCAAAGGAGGAAACATGTAGAATTATGTAACAAACTCACGTGTATGTATCATCTTTTCGTTCTCCTTCGCATGGTTTTTCACTGTTTCACAGTTCACTGTTATGCAAATGCATTGGATGGGACTTTGGAACCTCAGGTCTGCTATTAATATTTTCATCACGTATGCCTTTATGCACAATATGGAACACGTTAATATGCTCCTGCTTTTGTGTCTATCTGCAGTCTACTTGTCTGTTTAAAAGAATATTGTGGCAATTTAAAATTTCCCAGATCAAAAAAAGAAAAAAAAATTGAATACCTATTCTAATTCATTTGAAAATAAAGATTAAAATAGCAAAAGAAAGCAACATTCTATAGGCGCTGTTCCCCGTCATTTACGTTCTTTTTTCGTCTGCGTGTGTCTCCTGCGGGTTCAAATCGATGATTAGTGATATTTTCATTTCTTGATGATTAAAACTGAAACCATCGATACATCATACAATGGGTCAAAACTTATATAAATGGGTAGTGGATACATAAACGGCACAAGAAAGTTGAAGTTGACGTATTTATTTTATATATTAGCGATTATCCCATGCTCTGCAAGATTATTATTATTATTATTATTATTATTATTATTATTATTATTATTATATTATTTAATTAAAATCTTCTTAAAAAGTATATATATATAAATTAAAAGAGAGAAAATATTTAAAATTGAAAAAAAAATACGTATAGTTAGATTAAAAGTGAACTTTAAAGTCTATAAAAAAGTTGAATTTAATAGAAAGAAGCGGATAAACATGCGAATAAAAGATTTTATTCTAAATTTAGAGTTTTTAATTAGGTTATAATTAATTTAAATATTTGCGGCATTATTTTCAATCTTTATTTTTATTGATTTTGGATGTGCTTATTCTGATAAAAAAAGATTTTTTATTAAAAAATACTTTTATATTTTTATCATATTTGAATAAGTATTTTTTAAAATATATAAAACACTAAAAAAGATTTTTTTTATCTAGATTTTGGTGCTTCTCAAACAAACCATTTTATAACATAAAAAATTTGAAACCTTCTTTTAATAAAAATCACATAAAAACATTTTATTTTAAAATTTATTCAAATGAGTCAATGTACAAATAATTAAGAACTAGTCTAAATACTTGATATATCAATTTCGACATAAAAAAATACCTAATAATATCAATTTCAGGCCCACATCTATTAATGTTGGCCATAATGCCTAACAAATATTTGAATTATGAAATTTGGTTCGAATCTTGAAATCTTTTGTTAGTAGGTGATTTGTAATTTAATTATAAATTATCATTGCAATTAATAATTTGTTTTGACCTTAAAATTTAAAAAGTCTTCTCTCACACTAAATTTTTTATTATTAAAAGAAAAAATTGATTTTTTAACTTCTAAATTAAACATGGTCTCAACATCCATGATTAAACCTTTTTCTGATTAAAATAGCAAATAATTATTGCACTTGCTTATTTACTTACATACTCATTTCTTGTAAATATGTTTCCATAACTGCTTTATTTGTGTGAATCTTGCTATCAAACATGGTCTCAACAGCCATGATCTTACACATGTCATTAACCTGTAGCCAATAGTGTTAGAAAAACTTTTCTTATTATTATCATATTTGCCTACCAAAATTTGTATTCCTCCATCTGTCAATCAGACGGCTCCAGTTCCATATTTATAGCGACCTCTCTACTTGTTATTTGTTAATTTCTAATTTTGAGTTAAGATTAAGATTGATACCTTTTATATATAACATAAACGTGGATAATATCAAATATCTATGTGAATCAATTAAAAGTTGAAGGATTATTTTCCGCCTCTTCATGAGATTTGTTGACCAAATGAAACCATTATCACTATTCAACTCACTTTTTTTCTATTTCCTTCTTTCTTTTCTCCCCTTCCATTATCCATATTTAAGGAACTGTGCTAAAAAAAAAGGATGAATAAGTTAAGTAGAGTAAATTAAAAAACGAAAAAAAATTGAGTGATTTACGTTAAGTTTTAATTTCGAATCTATCTGCCGTCATTATAAAAAAGAGATTGAATGAATTGAAATTTGAATAATGACTTTAGCCTATTGTGATCATACTAGTACTCTTAATCTGTTTTCAAGGAAATTAATTATCATTGATTTAATCGTTCATTTCACAAGTCATCTCCAAACATTTTTTTTTTTTAAGAAAATCCCAGATTCTTTTGTTGGTACATGAAATCCCAGAATTTTTATTCCTCAAATATGGTGAAATCTGCTGTTGGAGTTTGGCCATAGCATGGTCCATTGACAAATAATGTTCCCCACTACGTTCTGACGAGCTTGGAATATTATTAGGTCACAGTCGATTAATATTGAAAATCTCAATGTCGTCCTCTAGCAACAATAAATATATATAAAGAGAAATTCTTACCTAAATCATGAACACCATAATTGGATACATCAGATCATAAAAATTTAGTATTTTTATTAATTTTTATAAAATTAATTATGTAACATAATTATTTATAAAAATATTAAATTATGATTAACTTGATACACCTAATTAAATGTTTATAATTTAAACAAAAATTTCTCTATATATAAGAGACTTCTGAGTTTTAAGCCTGTAGCCGACGTTATTGTCGCTTGCATATTACACACTTTAATGTAATATTTGAAATAAATTATGAGTTTAATTAGTATGTACTTTTAGTGTAAAATAATTTTACAATAATAATTACTAATATTTTTATAAATTATAATTTATTATTATTTCTCTCTTAATAATTAAAATAAATAAATATGTTAAAATATTAATAGATATTAATATAAAACTCTTTATACTAATAGTATATATCCTTTTAATTTATAAACTATTGTTGCACATATTTTGTTGACTAAGGTAAAGGAAAATACACAAACGGGAGAAAGAGACAACGGAATTGATGAGAAATAGTAAGCTCTTCTAAAAGTTGAGGTCAAGCTCCCTCTATATATACCGAATACAATATAACGGCATTTTTGTAGTTTCATTGCTCTCATACTTTGTCATTATTTCCAAATCGCGGCATTGTTATCATCGATGATTATTGTCTGTATATCGACCTGTGCGAAAGCAGACATACGGAATATATAGCAGACTCAATCTATACATACAAACAACAATACAAGGTTGAAATATCGTACCAAAAGGTAACATCTGTTCATTTACAATCCATATAATGATACAAAGAAGGGCATTCAACATCTACATCAATTAATCACAACTTTTTTTGTTTTGTTTTGGATGTACTAGTAACATATTTCATCTATTCATAATTCATTAATTCGTAAGGGTAATAAAATATTGACCATGAAATTTATAGCTGACAAATTAAAATTCTGTTATATATAAAGTGGCTATTTTGTCTTTAAAAAAAAGAAGATAATTTACTTACAGAATATATTATGGTCTTTTGGTATCTTTTTGGAGGGGTTTGTTAAAGAATTGGGTTACACTCATTCATGCACGTGCATCGAGGGTGCAGGTAGGGATAATTCGTTCTTAACCTGAGTGACTGAGTTCACTGTAATTCTGTAAAGGTTTAAGCTGAAAGATCCTCATCAATCATTTTAAGCGAAAGTTTCAATCAAGCAGATTTTAATATATGTAGCTAGGACTTAGCACATGTGGGACATACGTTGTGTTATATCACTGTGTGGGGCGGCAAACTGGACATTTTTTTTTTTATTGTTACAGGATATTCCAATTTTCGATAAGTAAAAACTTCACCCACGTCTTTTTTGGTAGAATAAACTTTTTTTTGGATACATTTAGGGTTGTTCATTAGGTGGGATGGATAGTTTGCCTGGGTTCAACAATATTTTTTAATCTGATTTGCTTATTAGAATAGTGAGTTAGATTAGTTTGAATTAAAGAGATTTTTTTCATTTAACTTGACTCTCTTAAGAGTGAGTTGGATTAGGTTGAATTTATGAATTTGATATTTTTTTAAAAAAATCTTAAAAAAATGGTCAAAATATAAAATTTAACAAATTAATACCAAAAGAAAATATCAAACATATATAATAAGTTTTAATATAACAAATTAATATCATAAATCTCAATCTTAAACATAATAAATTTTAATTTAATAAATTAATATTATAAGTCTCAACCGACTTTACTTATACATAATAATAAGTTTCAATCTTAAATAAATTAAACATCACAAGTCAATTACATAATAAATTAATAACTAATAAGTCTTACTAATTTTGAATAAACTAAATAAAATTAATTATAACTTAAATAATAAATTAGTCTAACCAATCGAAATCAATATATCATATATGTCATATATATTGATATAATTATTTATTTTTTTTATACTATTTATTATCTAAATAATTTTTTATTAAAAAATATAAATAAATCAGGTTTGTGTGAATTAGATATATTTCAATTCTTTACTCGACTTACATATTATGAATTAAAGCATTTTTTAATCCAACATAACCTATGAATCTAACTAAATTTATATTTTATAAAGTGAGTTTAGTCAAAATCTGTGATTTTATTAGTTGATCCGACCCACAAAACATTTCTAGATACATTTAAACTTTATCCACGTCTAAAGGCACACACTTAAGTACTATATATGATTGATCTCTCTTCTTCTTGAGATATCACTCTACTGATAAATACTGTAAATATCTTGTTTACGTAAAATCTTGAACTACCTGTTACCATTATATGTTGTTGGGCCTCAAATTACCATAAACATGCACGCACTACATGCTATTTTTCTGTCCCCCCGTCTAAAAAAAGCCAAACAATTAATCATGTCCATACACAACTCCCTCGTGTTTTAGATCTCTAAATATTCGCCATTTTAGAAGGGAAATGGTACCAACTGGTTTACAATAATGTCATTTGTGAAAGTTCAAGAGACAAGTACAGAATAATTAAATTAAGTGAAAGGAAAGGTAAAATGGACTTATATGCATATCAGGGAAAAGAAAAGTGATACATCAATCACATGAATGGCTTACAGCCGTTTTATAATTATTAAATTGTACATCTTTTTCTTCCTTTCTGATATAACCTGATAAATCAACACGCAAGATATGACTAGGAAAACAAAAATCATGAAATAATTTTCTCATTTATTTAAATGGTATAAATAGAATATTTTTATTATAAATAGTATATATATATATTTTTATATTTTATTTAATATCATTTATTATACTTATTTTTTTCTTATATTTTTTTTAATCACACATTATTAAAAAAAAATGTACATAATATCTATACCTGTAAAATCACCATTTTCCTAAACGGTATATTTGCCGACAAGACCTAAAAAATTTGTCCTTAGGTCCACACCATTTAGGGCCTGCAGTAGTGCTGTGCAACCCTTAATTAAAAACACTCACTACCCACTAAATATGCTGTGTTCCGGACCAATGTCTTAGCAAATGATATGAACCTGTGCCTAATTAGAGCTATTAAAATGTATCTATTTATAATTAGACCAAAAATATAAATTAAGTTAAACAAGTTTAAGTTTAAATTTATAATTTTGTCTGATATAACATAGCCTGATCTAGGGATGACAATGGGGTGGGACGGGGGCGGATAGTACTTCTCTCGCCCCCGTTTCTGTCTCGTCACGAGTATTCATTTATAATCTTCATGGGTAAGTGAGAGATCCGAGATATCTCATGATAGTTAATAATTTAAAATAAAATCTTAAAAATTATAAAAAATATAAAGAAAATAAATTTTAACACTATATACTACAACTTTGTTTAACAATTTAAGATTCTTACAAAATTAAAAAAATATTACAAATAACAAGCTAAATTCAATTATATTTTATAATAATCAATTTACATAAATAACTATTACATAAATAGTATATATTTTTTAACAAGTTTTATCATTATGGACTCATTTAATAAAAAAATTATTTCAAAATAATAAAAAGATATGTATTTTCATCTCATCTCAAAGTAAAAAAGAAAAAAAAAAAATAATATATGATATATATTAGATAAAAAATATACTTAACTTGGGTTTGCGAATGCAGTGGGGTGACACTATAATCCCCGCCCCACCCCCATTTATTAAACGACCCATCTCACCTACCCCATCGCAGTAATCTCATGAGATCCCCACCTGGTACGAATAATTTTGTCATCCTAACCTGATCTAGTCCAATTTAAAATTGGGTTTGCCTACTTTGGGTCAATCACGTCATTTATCTGAATTTCAATTATTTTTTAATTTAATAAAATATATCTAAAATAATATTTTTTTTTAAAAAAAAGTTAAAATTCAATTAATAATTAAACTAATTATATAATTTATTTGTCATTAACATAAAATTAAATAATTCAAATTTTTTATTTTTTATTAATTTAATTTTTTAAAATTGAACTCATTATTTATAAATAAAAAATAAAAAATTTGTTGAACTGATGAGCCGACTCACTCAACCCACTACTCGCAATAAATTAAACTAAATCAACAAAATACTAACTCAAAATATATTTAATCTAACTTAACTCTTACTAACTTAAAACATATTTAATCCGACTTATCCGAACCTACAAATAGCCCAACATTCGGGTCGGGACAACCAATTTTGCCAATTCTATGACCAATGTTGTGATCCTCATCATGTGCATCTGCCTACGTCTTTGTTTGTTATGCTAAAAGTAACACATTCAATTAAAGTTCTTTCCTTTTTTCCTTTTTCATATTTGGTAATAATTATCTTTTTTTTTTTTTATCTTTTGGTATATAACTATACAAGAGGTGAGAGGAAAGAGATCATATTGCAGTTTTTTTTTTTGCCCCCATGTGCATATATAATCAAACTTAAAATGGCATGGTTAGATCCTCATAGAGATAATGAGTTCTTTTTGTTGGCTTTTGGTAAATAATGATAAAAAGAAACACCAGATGAGTGAGTTGGATGTGCAATGATGGTTAAGCTTTTAACCTTTTTCACTCTTTCTGTCTTTCTTTTATTCCCCTTTTATTCAAAATTTGAAAGCCTTTTTCTTTCCTGTTCTCCTTTGATACTTTAATTATAAAATGAGATCAAATAAAAAATGAACGAATAAGAAAGGGGCATATACTTTTGGACAGAACCCTAGATTCTATTGTCTCTCCCAATAGAATGTTTTGGGACAATTGAGTGGCTTTAAAAGGACTAACGCTTTAAATCATTAACTCTACTTACAATTATTAGTTACTTTGCGCAATCATTTACTTGTATGATGTATCCATTTTTTTAGATGAAATTTGATTTTTTTTAGTGCAAGATATAAATCAAAATGATATTTTCTTCTTTTCTTTTTTTGTTAACTTGAAATTTAAAATGAAGAATTTTTCCAACAATCAAATCGATCTCTTCAGCTAATTGATCAATAGTTAAATCCTCAAATTTCTAATTTTTTTTTTTGGACGTGCAAGAGATGGCAATAAATCAGCAAGGACTAAAATGGTCCAGAAAAGCAAGATTACAAATGTTGCTAGGAGCACATTCCATCCACACAGTCATGAGCTACACAATTATCAAATGTCTTAGTATGTGAGAATTTAAAATTTTTGAATGCTTTGATAGAGATAAACAGTTACTAATAAGTAAACCAAAATAATTACTTTGTTGTGTTTGGCTGGATAGAGCACGTTTGACCTCCAGATTATCCTCAAGTTTCTATTTTTCATGATACTAAATGAGCATGTATTTTAATTTATCTACATATCAAATTTTAAAGAAGCTTATGTGTGTGATATTAGAATAAATTGAAATTATTTTTTCAATGTATAATGTTATCCTAGAAAAGGTTTCTTCATTAAAAAAAAAAGTAATGTCTCAATGATTAAGCATAAACACGTTTAAAATGAAGAATATAAGTTGAAAATCTCATCAACATATTTTTTTTGGCTGAGGAACTGGACACCTAAACTAATTGAAAAAGAACATAAAAAGTTAAAACTAATTGCACAGACAACCTAAATTATATATATTTTCGTAGAAATATAAAATCTATAGCAAACCTCTAGTTATTTAAATTAATCAGTCATTTATAAGAAAATGTTTTTTTTTAATTTTATATTTAATTACTCTTCATCAATTTTAAAATGATATAAACATTAATATAATTTAATATCAATTATATTGAATATTCTTCTTGATTTCATAGATAGATATTTTTAGTAAAAAATGAGTCCTCACACTCTTTTATTGTGAAACTAATTAATTATCTCTCAAACATCGGTTTGATCCTAACTACAATGTGTTTTCAATAAATTTCGAAGCCGACACTTCAAATAAAATTCGTCCATATACAAAATTCAATTTGCCAATTGAACGATACCTTATAATTTCCAACAGACATTGATAGACATGTAATAGTTGGTAAAATATGGAATGATAATGGACCCGTGATGGTCTGTAACTATAGGACATGGGACCCAAACGAAATTGCCTAGTGGAGCCCATGATGCATTGCAATTTGCATGTCCTCTATCACTTCACATTCACTCCAAAGACAGAGAAAAGGGCGGGAAGTGCGGACAGGGTACTACGTCCCAAACTTTTTCCATGTATGAAATTTCCTCGAAATGTTTTGAGTTTGTTGTTTCTAAGAATAATGTTTGAATAAAATTACATTATTCATTGGCTGGATCAAGATACTCGTCCATCTTCACCAACCCAAAATCATTACTTTGGAACTTTGTCCCTACAATTAAAGAATCACAAACTTCACTAAAAATTACGCCATCAGGATGCAATCATACAAACCCCACGTACACCAAAAGACAAGGGTTTTAACAAAATACAGAGAAGTCTATAATCTGAAACACAAAACAAAAAAACAAAAAACAAAAAACAAAAAGCAAAACACATAGAGAGAAGTAATTTTTTTTAAGCTAGAAAACAGAAGTAAGTATTCAAAGTTATCCCAACAATATTTCATGGAAAAGAAAATGCATGTTAAATTTAAATTAATAATAAGAAAACGGAAAAAAAAATTGTGCTGCATAAAGTTTAGTTTGCATGATAGAAAACTGGAATCAAACATTTTACCAACTATATATCAGGTCTTAGGTCTGAACTTTTGAAGCAAAAGTTTGACCCAAAAGCAAAGGCCTAAATCGAACGAAAGGAATTGTGTGATAATTGTTACCCTATCATAACGTCTTCAGGAGACTTTTTTTTTGTTAATTTTTTTGGACCTTTTGTCAATTAGAAATGTCAGACATTTTTTTCTTCTTCTTTTCTTTTCAGAATACAGGATTCCAAATTAATTTCCAACCGAGGGTCGTAAATGCAACTAAGATAAACATGCGAGAGCAACTCGATCTATTTATTTAGATAGATGTCATTATTCAAATTTATTTTATATAAATGTAATGATTTACATAAAATTTTACATAAACCGTTGCTCATTTATTTTAGATGAACTGAGTCAACTGATGGCAAGCTAGTTTGGCAGCTTCCAGCTGATTTTTAACTGCACGGCTTTTTTTTTTAGGAGTTGAACTCGCCTCCTCAACCATTCAAAGAGATGTCGCAAATGAATCAACTCAAGCTAAGTACTTAAAGTATATGTTTAACTTATTAAAAAAAAATAGGTTCCTCAAATTAGATTTATTTATTTAAATAAGTTAAATTTAAAGTTTAGACTTAACTTGTTTAAAATTATAGAGTTTGAACTCAACTTGTTTAACTCTTTATCAAATTTCTTCTTGAATTATTTTTTAAATATATTAATTTAGTATTTAGTAGACATCTTTGTTGAAAGAGAGAAAATAAAGACATATGAATAAAATTGTATGTCTGAATTACACAATGGAGGCTAAATTATATAGAGTTATTATAATAAATACAAAATTTACAAAATATCTTAATTACCATAATTACATGGTTTTATTATAATTTAGTTAGCATATACAATGAATCTAGATACTATTTACATAGTTTTCAACACTCTCCCTCAACCTGGAGCATGTAGGTTATATGTACCAAGCTTATTATAAATATAACTTATCCGAATGCCTCTCAAAGACTTAGTGAAAACATCCGTCAATTGATTATTTGAATTGACAAAGTTAGTGATAATGTCTCCAGATATGATATTCTCTCTAATAAAATGACAATCAATCTCTATGTGTTTGGTCCTTTCATGAAATACTGGATTGGAGAAGATATGCAATGCAGCTTGGTTATCACAAATGAACGTCATTTGTATAATAACCCCATATTGAAGCTCTTTAAGCAGTTGTTTTAACTAAATGAATTCACAAGTGGCTAAAGCCGTTACTCCATATTCTACTTTAACACTTGATCTTGCGACCACATTTTGTTTCTTACTCTTCCATTATATCATATTACCCCAGACGAATACACAATACTCAGAAGTGGATCTTCTATTAGCATGAGAGTTTGCCCAATCAGCATTTGAATATCCAACAATTTGAGTATGACCTTTATCTTCATAAATGATGCATTTTCATAGAACTCTTTCAATATACTTTAAGATACGAATGACTACATCCCAATATTATTCACAAAGTGAGTTCAAAAACTGACTTATCACACTCATGGTAAAAGAGATATATGGAAGGGTAACAGTAAGGTAGTTTAATTTTTTGACCAATCTTGTATATTTTCCTAGGCCTGAAAGAGGCTCCCCCTGATCCGGTAAAAGCCTGACATTAGGATCCATAGGAGTGTCAATAGGTTTTGCATTCAACACACCTGTTTTCTCAAGGATGTCCATAACATACTTCCTTTGTGAGATAACTATACCATCATTAGATTGTGCCATTTTGATTTCTGAAAAATAACGAAGTTTGCCAAAATCTCTGGTATGAAAGTGATGAGTGTTGTTTTATCTGAGTTACGCCCTGATGATCGCTGTCAGTTATAACAATGTCATTCACATACACAATCAAATATATACAACCTTGAATTGTATGGCGATAGAAGATAAAGTGATCAACCTCACTGTGAATCATACCAAATTGTTGAATTACAATACTGAATCAACCAAATCAAGCCCGAAGAGATTGTTTGAGATCATACAAGGACTTGTGAAGACAGCAAATGAGGTCAGAAGACTCTCCCTGAGTAACAAACCCTAGTGGTTTCTTCATATAAACCTCTTCTTCTAGATCACCATGGAGAAAAGCATTCTTAATGTCCAGCTGATGAATGGGTCAATGACGAATAGCAACCATAGATAGAAAGAGACAAACAAAAGCCATTTTGCTACCAGTAAGAAAGTATCTCCGTAATCCAAGCCAAAAATATGTATATACCCTTTTGTCACCAGACGTGCCTTGAGGAGATCAATCTTGCCATCTAGGCCAACCTTGACTGTTTAGATCTACCGACAACCTACAACAGACTTCCCTGGAGGAAGAGAAATAAGTTCCCAAGTACTACTGTTCTGAAGGGCACGCATTTCATCAATCATAACTTGTCTCCACCCATGATAGGATAAGATATCACCTTGAGATTTAGGAATAGACATAGAAGATAAGGAAGAAAGACATGCAAAATGCGAAGAAGATAGATGATGATAATTCAATTAATATAGTAAGGAAAAGGATTACGAGTATATCGTATACCTTTTCGGAGAGCAATGGGAAGTTCAGGCTCAAGAGGCAATGCCGGAGCTGGTAAAGGAGTTGGTTTTGGAGGAGAGTCCGCAGTGACCTCTACAACTTCTGGTGGAGGTAGTGGCGGTGGAGTTGGCTAGGGCCGACGATGATAGGCTTGAAAGGGGCGTATGATCGGTGGGGGTCCTCTAACAGGAGGTGGCTAATGGGTATCATATTAAGCTAAGACAAGAAGACGAGGAAGAGGGAAAACTTCAGTAATGAGTTTAGGAGTCAAACTAGAAGAGTCAAAGAAAGGAACAAACTTGAAGAATGTGACATCGACATAGACCAAGTAACGGTGGAGAATAGGTGAAAAATAATGATAACCCTTTTGAGACTGAGTGTAACCGAGAAAAATACATTTGATGAAGTGAGTAGAAAGTTTGTTAAGATCAAGAATGAGATTATGAACAAAACATGTTGACTTGAAGACATGAGGTGAAAGAGAATGAAGGGGTTGATGAGGAAACAACACAGAATGGGGAACCTGGTTATCAATTACAAAAGAAGGCATGTAGTTAATCAAGTAGTAAGCAGTAAGAACTGCATCATCCCAAAAATAGAAAGGGACACGACTATGAAGCAAGATTGTTCAAGTTGTTTAAATTAAGTGTCCATTTTTGCACTTAGTAACCCTATCTTGTTGAGGGATATAGGCACAATATATTTGGTGAAAAATGTCATTAGATGCCATAAAATATTGAAAAGGTTGAGATAAAAATTCACTGGCATTGTCATTACGCAAAGTAAGAATTAGAACACCAAATTGAGTTTTTTTTTATTATAAAATTTCTGAAAAATAAAAAATAACTCATACTTGTTTTGCATTAAAAATAACTAACCACTCCGAGAATAATCATCAATGAAAATGACAAAATATTTGGAACTCAAAGTAGACTCGATACGACTAGGACCCCAGACATTAGAATGAACTAAAGTAAATGGAGATATGGTTCGACGATAGACTTTGTTAGGAAATGGACTATAAGTGTGTTTCCCAAGTTGACACGACTCACAAGGTAAACTATATAACTTAGATAAACTCGGCACCATTTACTGTAGTTTGGCAAGGCTCAGATGATCCAACTGAGCATGGATAGTGAGAGGGAAATTGGTGACAGAGCAAACACTAGAGGTCGCAGAGGGCTGGTAGAGGCCATTAGACTCACATCCAGTGTCAATCATTAGTCCCGAACTTCGTTCCTGCAAAATGACAGAGTCTTTAGTGAATGTAATGTTACAATCTAAAGAACAAGTCAAATAACTAATGGATTATAAATGATAATAACCTAATTTTTATCTATTTTTCTTATAAAAATAAGATTATTATATCTTATTATATTTGATTTTAGTGATTTTATAATACTATTGATTTATTTATTTAAAGAAGTCATTAATTTAATCATTATGATAATTGTAGAAAATTTGTTACAAATTTAGATTCAACTCGTATTTTCTGACCTTGCTGCTATATTTGGACCTTATCTTGAGTTATAGATATCATATTGACACAATTCTTATGGCATTGGAAAGCTAACAAAAAATGAAACAATTCTTTTGTTAACCTCGAAGGCTAATTTTATCATCTGAATAATGAGAAAAATAAAGAGAGAAAAAAAGTAAAAATCTAACAGCCTTCAATAAAATGAGATTAAGTTTCCTAAAATTAGTTTCCAAAATCCAATCAATATTTTTTTTATTATTTAGAGACCAATTAAGGAGATTGAGTTTCTAAAATTTAGTTTCCTAAATCTAATATTTTTTTATTATTTAGGGACCAATTAAGGAGATTCTATGTAAGATACATTTATGTTAGAAAAAATCTCTTATTAATAGACAAAGGAGAAGAAAGAAAAGTGGACAGGAGATATATATTCTCGAGAATTGAAGCAGTGCAGCAACATTGTAGTAGAGAAGAAAAGATGAAGTTGTGTGCAATGGAGAATATTAGTGAAATGATTTTATTGTGTTCTAATCTTACTATGTCTTGCTAAATTCTCTGTATTAAGGAGATGATGAAACCCTGATTATTTTGGCATTACTATGTTGAATTGTTGTTATCAATTTTAGGATTTAATGTTTATTGATTTTATTTTCCTATCAAATTATATGAATGAATTTTTAGATGAGTTTAGTCATGTTTTTCTCATACTTTGCAATTTATTTACATTTTATGAATATTGATGGTAATTTTTGGATATCAATTGTAATTTCGTATTAGAGGTACATTTAATGATTTAATAATTACTATTGATTAAGGAAATAGAATCATATATATGATTACTTGTCTTTGGTGCTTCATTGATAGATTTTCTTTAAGTACATACTTTGTCGCTAGATGGTCATGAGATAAATTATTTTGGTATAATAATTTAACATAGCTAATGTTTAAAATTAATCTGGTAGATCTTGATCCTTAGTTCTTTTACATCTGGTAGAAATCTCATTCACATACTTGCTTTCTTTTAGTTTGTTTTTTATTTTAGTTATTTATTTTATCTTATTTTTGCATCTTTAGCTCATCAATTAGTGCAATTAGATTAGGACAAATCTCTCAATACTTAAAATTTAACTTTAAGTCTCTGTGAGAACGACCTCGTACTTGCTCAACTGTACTTCGGTATGAATCGTACACTTACGAGTATTTAAAGGCTTTTAAAAAAAAGGTCACAACAATAAATTAAAAGGACTCCTAAGAACATAAAGCACAAAATCAGGGAACAGAGGGGATGGATAATGTTAATCCCTTGCGACCTTGTTTGGGAACCATTTGCTAAAGTGATTATAGGTAAATAACCAGAATTAAAAATTTTGAAAAAAATGTGCTTATTACTAGAGATATGATTAGAGGCACCAGAATCAAGGACCTGAGGATGGTGACTAAGAGGGACAAGCTAATGCATTACCAGTGTGCTCAACAGATGTAGTGGAGCTAGAGGCTTGATGTTGCTCAACCCACTTCAAAAAATTTGCATAGGCAACGAGAGATACGATTGGTTGGGCAGAGGACTCAGGTGGAGTCGAGGCAGCAGTCTGGGCCACATTGACAGCTCGGGAAGGACAACCATATAAAATCCAACACTTATTAATGGCATGACCCAGCTTGTTACAATGATCACATTTTGGACGGGGTCTACCCAAGTTGCCAGAACAAGAATGACCACGATTGTTGCTTTGGGAAACCAAGACAAAGGTATCAACTAGAGCTGGAGCAATGACAAAGTCAAAGAGCTGCTGAGTTGGGACCTGGAGCAAAGTGGACTAAGTCGTGCTCGGAATAGGGATAATGGGAGAACCTAAAATCTGATCACGGTTGGCAAAATATTCGGGAGGCAAACCATATAAGGCCATGAGCATGAAGAAGGTACTACATTGCTCTAGTTAATTCACTAGGGCATCAGCAAAGGGCAGCAGCTCATCGAAATCATGGAGAATATTATAGACCTTCCTCAAATAGGCCGACATAGTACCATCAAACTTTTGAGGAGCATCAACACTCATGAGGTTATGACACACCCCATATAGCCGTTGAGTGTCATTGGTGTAAAGTGTGGAAATAAGTTTGCCCCAAATGATTTTATATGTTAAGTTTTGATGATGACAAATACAAGACAAATCGAATGATGCTTATGCTTAATAGATATGCTTAATGTGATATATTGTATCATGCATGATATGTATCTTATCTAGTTATATTTCACTTAATAATCATACAATAAGATATATGCAACATTCATACCTTGCCTAAATGAAAATGTGCAATGTGTTCTGTTGCATCCTATATAGAGCATATCTATTAATAATTGTTAAATGACTTATTTAGATATGTCTATGAAAGTTTTATATGCATGTTAAACTAACTAAAGCTATATATTTATGAACTATGCATATAAAGACATTGAATTATGTTTTTGGACTGACTATGATTGTTTAAGTGAGCAATACTTTACAGGATAGTCCAAACACTAAGAGTGAGCATTGCAACAAGAAAGCAAAAGATCTCAATTAAGCTCAACACAAGGAGAAGGTGATTAAACATATGTCTTTGAAGAATGTTTTTAATGATAACAAACATGAAGACAAAATGAAGATGATGGGAAGACCAAGTCCAATATCTTTTAAGAATAACTTTAGGACTTAGAGTCTCTCTGTTCGAGGATCTCTTTCGATATCTCCTAGTGCATTAAGATAAAACAAAAATGCTTTCTTAAACTTATACCAAAACTGTTTTGATCTTTAAAATATCTTTAAAATGTTTTGGTGTTTTTGAAAAACTTTCTGGGATGTTTTTCAAGCTTTTATAAATGTTTTATAAATTGAGTTATTCGAATAACTCATTGGTTATTCGAATAAAGCTTTGTTTTTAGTCATGCATAAATCTTTTTAAAGTGTTATTCAATAACACTCACATTTATTCGAATAAAAGATTTCTGAAATAGCTTGTTTTATATCAGCTATTCGAATAACTCATTAGTTATTCGAATAGAACATTTTCCCATAAGTTTGTTTTAAACGAATGTTATTCGAATAAAACTATCGTTATTCGAATAACACGAAGGTTATTCGAATAACCAGTTTCAGAAACGTTTTTAAAAGAACGTGTTATTCGAATAACCAAAGGCTTATTCGAATAAACGGTAAACACAGATCCGAATATAGAAACTAACGGACACTTTTTTTCATATTAATCATGGAATTAAATTTCTTACAACGGCTATTTTCTATCCGACTCTATAAATAGAAACCGTGGGTCTCATCTGCAAGAAGCCCAGCTATTTGTTTAATTTACACTTGCTCTGAAAAATGTGATTTACAATTTACGCCTATTTTCTGTGCTCTTTTTGCTGAAACTTTGAGATATCCTTTGAGAGCCTCTTAGTACTCCAATTTGTATAATTTGCTCTGAGTGAGAGTTTCTCTTCATCTATATTTTCTGTTCTTCTATATTGAGGGTGAGGTGTCCTTCAAGATTTGTATAATGGTGAGGTATCCCTTCAAGGTTTGTATAAGGGTGAGGTATCCCTGCAGGCTGAGACTTTAGCACAAGGGTAGAGTTTTCCTGTGTGTGAAAAGTGTTCTTTTATGTAACGGTTGCAAGCACCTATTGAAGCTTGTATACGTAGTGAAAAATCTCGAATTGTTTTCGTGGACTGGACGTAGACCACAAGTGGATTAGTGGTCGAACCATGATAAATATTGTGTCTGCTTCTCTCTTCTCAATCTCTTTATTTTACGCAATTTTATATTATTACACATTTATTTATTTACTGTTCTTAAAGCTTTTATTCTTCATCTCACGATTTCTTTTCTTTTATTTAATAGCTTAAATATTTGTATTTATTTTAAGAGCATTTGTGAAAAAAAATTTATCCCCAATTCACCCCCCTCTTGGGTAATGGTTGCCATGACTAACATAAAGAACATTGACCTGCTTCCAAATAGACTCACAGGTAATATGAGCGTGGAAGATCTACTTGAGGGAGGGATGAATAGTGGATTGAATGACACTACATAATTAGGCATCAATCTTTTTCCACCTTGATTTGTCAACCTCAGGCACAGACTCAAGCTTTGTGTTGATATGCTCTTCATAGCCTTGACCATTGAGTCATAATTTGATGTCTGAAGCCCAAGTATCATGGTTACTGCCGTCTAATTTGCTAACAGAGAAAGGGGCACTGGTGTAACTGGTGAAAATAGGAGGCTCAACCTTCGAGAGGTCTTTAAAGCTAGCTAAGGAGGGAGAACTAGCCATAGATCAGTAAACAACATGCCAAAAAATACAACCAAACAGTATTTGAATGCACCGATTCAAAATGAGGTTGCGACAAATGGTCACGACCACAATATGCAAAAATAGATCTATAAATAGGAGAGATAAGTGGGCACGATGCTACCAAACAGTGGTCGAAGGGGGTGACCCATGCTTCGATGAAGGGGTTGCAGGTGGAGCTGCACGTAGGGACGATTGATGGCGTGTGTGGGCACACCTGATGGATACTAAGGATGTGCTTTTGGGTTTTGTCCGAATAGGAAGAGGCAATTTCGGTAGTGGGGTCACTGGCCGGAAAGGTTTCCATAAAGTTGGACGGCGGCGATGAACGGCGGTTGACGACAGGCAACAACAAAGTAGATAGGCCTGCTAGAAAGAAGACAAACCAATAGGAGAAAAGCCGGCAAACCGGAGTGGAAACACAATTTAGCTGAAAATATTTTTTCACCGGAGTATAGTGAGCTCACCTGACATGTACGGTTCTAGGATTCTCTCTCTTTAGGCTCTACATATCATGTTGAAAGACAGAAAATAGAGACATATGAAAAAAAGTATGTATCTGAATTGCACAACAGAGGCTGAATTATATAGAGTTAGTGTAATAAATACAAAAATTACAAAAGATCTTAATTATCATAATTACATGATTTAGTTATGATCTAGTTAGCTTATACAATGAATCTAGACATTATTTACATAGTTTCCAACAATCTTTACGTTAGAAGATGAAATAAAAAAAGGAAAAGAGTAAAAAAAACTCTTTGTAAATTAGAGTTAATTAAGTGGTATATAATAATAAATAAAATTATAATTTTTTAGATATAATTATAATTTATTAAGCGATAGTAATATATAAATTATTATTATCTATATATTTTCTTATTTGAAATTATAATTTTTTTTATTGATATACACACACACACACACACACACACACACATATATACAAGTTATTCGCGAGTTTTTAGTACCTATAAAGTTTAAACTTGACTCATTTATATAATAGAGCCTAAATTCAAGTTTAAGCTTGTTTGTCTAACAAAATAAGCTTGATTGAGCATTTAACGAGTCAAACTCGAACAGTTCACAAATAGCTCAATTTATTTACACTTATAAAAAAATATTTCCAAGTTTATGAATGAGAATTTAGGACAAGACTTGTCTAATGTGAGTTTATTTCTAAAGTGAACAAGTAAGAAGATATCTACTATTAAATTTTAGTAGGTTAAGATCACAATATGTTTTAGATTAAATCAATGATAGATACACTTTTACTTGTATGTTCCTAAAGCATCACTTTGGATTGTGCTCACACAACTCCAATCTTAACATTTCAGCATTCATTAATGATATGACCCACCACTAACTTGCATATTTACTATTCCAACCTTATTTTTTATTTTTTAAAAAATGAGAAATAATAAATATACAAGTTAGTGGTGAGTCTTATAATTAATGAATGTCGAAATGTTAAGTTTTCAATGGTGTGAGTACAATTCTACGTGATGCTTCAAAGTATGCAATAATTTCTCTTTAAAGAAACTTTTTCTTTAAAGCAAAAATTTCTTTTACTTTAGAGACAAACTCATTTTAAAGAAATTTTTTGAAAATTTATTAATTGTTATGGTACCTAAGTCTCTGATAATAAGTTGTCAAGCATTTATTTGTCATTAATTTAATACTAAACATTTAAAAATTATTAAATATAATATGAGTCAATAATATGTTTGAACTAAAAAAAATAAGAAAATAAAAAAGAAAAATGCTAAAGGTAGTTTTGGTAGAGAAGCACATGAAAACCGGCATAGTGTTGTACTGTTGTTTGAATTTCGGGGACTTCAACTCATTTGTTGACGAAAATCCAATAAGCTATATTAATTCTCAATGAAAATTGGGCATCATATACTATTTTTTTCCCAACACCACTCTGCACTTTATTTATTTTCATAAAAAAAATAGAAAGAGTATGTATTACGAAGTGTTTTTTTTAATTTTATTATTAAAAAATATATTAAAAGGGTATAATAAAAATAATGTGTGAAATTAGAACTCATTCTCAATAGACTAGGAGAGAGAGAGAGAGAGCTGTACATTGTCTAAAGCTTAGATAAGCTTCATTTCTTCCTTTTACTTAAAAAAAAAATTAAAATTGGGGCTAAAGCCCAAAGCACAAAAACACACTAGGCCACTAGCTACATAAACGAGGCCAGGAAAAACTTGGAAGTGTTCTGCCAGATAAACGGCCCCAAAGGAGCAGAGGCGAGCAATATTAAGAATTATACAATCAAAGGAAGATTCGACCCAAAAAACAAAAAATAAAAAAACAATTAAAGGAAGAACTCGTTGACCCAAAAAATGAAAAAAAAAGGGAAAATAGGGAAGAAAAAAAGGAAGAATTCTGATGACCCAATGCTCCAAGATGATGTGCGCTCCTATTTACACTGAAGCTGGATGAGCTGATGAATTTCCATCACTAAAGCAAAACAGTAATGGTTAGGAGGACAAGAGTTATGCACAATTGAGAGCAAACAGCAAGAAGGCCTTGTATAACATGGACCTTTCAACTTAGGCTATGTTTGGGAGTGAGGGTTAGAAGGGAAAGGGAAGGAAGGGAGTGGTTTGGAGTTGAAAATTATTTGGGAGTTTTGAAAATAGGAGGGAAGGGAAAGTAGGATTTTCATATGCCCTCCAAAACCTTCTTATTTCAATTCCCCCAAATTGGGGAGTTTTGATACAAAATTACATATTTATCCTTCAAAGAGACGAGGGAACCACCACTCTAGGCTGCACCCAACTTCATCATCTCCGTCTAAAAAACCATCACCATAACTCAGATCCGGCCACCCAAACACTCCACTACACACCCCCAAACCTCCATTCTTCACCACTGTCTTCCACCTTGAAAAATCAAACCAAACCCAACCTCTACCGCAAACCTTTCCTCCGCTATCACCACCTCTAGCAGCACGAATGGTGGCGTGGAGATGAGGGAGCCAGCGGTGGTTCACGGGTTGACGCAGCGGTGTTGCGATGCAGATCCGAGCGTGGTCAGATTTGGTATGACCCGAGCTTGCCAGATTCGACGACGGCAAGTAGCGGCTGCGTCACAGGTTCGCGGTTCAGAGTAGGGGCCGGAGTTGCGGCTCTAGGCCGGTGACGTGGTTAGTGACTAAAGCACGGAGGCGACGACAACGGGCTAGTTAGGCTCAGCTAGGCTTCGAGCTGCGAGTGGGATCTGGTGCGGGTCACGGTTCGATGGGTGACTACGCGCGATTCGGGTCACCTCCGTAGGGCGATGGGTTGTTAGGCTTCGGGTTGCCGAAAATGACGACTGGTCACGGTGGCTGGCTCACGGACGTTGACGGTGGTGGTGTGGTGATGAAGATGGATTTGGTTGTGGTAGGTTATTGTTTGTTGTTTGTTTTATGGTCGTGAAGCCCATCACTCGACCATAAGAACAAATATTTGGAATATTTATTATACAAATTTTTTTGTTTAGTTTTTCACATTAATATTTTTTATAAAACATTAATTATGTTATTTTTTAATAAAGGGTACATGAGATATGTAATCGATTACACGGAAGTCAGAAGCCATGTAATCGATTACACAATATATGTAATCGATTACATCAAGCCCAGAAAGGCAAGAACACGTTTAAAGAGTCATGTAATCGATTACATGAACAATGTAATCGATTACACAAAGAAGTCGAAGTCATGTAATCGATTACCGGACAATGTAATCGATTATAAGCAAAGTCGAAGCCATGTAATCGATTACACAAGCAATGTAATCGATTACACAGAGCCCAGAAAGTCAAGAACACGTTGGAACAATAATGTAATCGATTACATAAGTTGTGTAATCGATTACACGAACTCTGACAACCTACAACGGCTATTTTAAATGCATTAAATGCATACCCAACTACCTCCAACGGATCCATTTATTGAGAAACTTATAAATACCATAGTTGAGTCTTTATTTGAGGAAAATCTTGAACTTAAAAACTGATCATCAATTCTTCCAAAACGTGAATCAATCTTTGAGTTCATTTCTTGCTCTGTTTTTCTGCAAAAACGTAAAATATCTTTGAGAGCAATATTAGAGCTTCAATTTGTAAACACTTGCTCTAGAGAGAGTTTCTTCCATTCAAATCTTACACAATTTATCTAGTGAGGGTGAGGTATCCCTCAAGCATTGTAAGGGTGAGGTATCCCTTTGAAAGTAGAGGCTCAAGCTTTTGGGTGAGGTATCCCATATTGTTGAGTGCTCAAGGTTGTAGTGGTTTGTCAAGCACCCATTGAAGCTTGACGACATAGTGGAAAATCTCAAGTTGTTGCTTGGGACTGGACGTAGATCACAAGTGGAGTGGTGATTGAACCAGGATAAACGATGTGTTTGTTTCTCTAAACCCTCCTCTCGCTTATCTTTGTGCAATTTGTTTCATTGTTTTACTTGGATATTGTCTCCTTGGCTATTACGTTTATAAGTAAAAGTGTTTAACTCATCTATTCAATTATCTCTAATCATTCAATAGCTTCAACGAAAATTGATTGTCAAACGATTTGCGAAAGATTTGTGAGCTTATTTTTAACTACTCAATTCACCCCCCCTCTTGAGTATTGAGGCCACTTGGTAACAAGTGGTATCGTAGCTAGACTCTTGTATAAAGAGCTTAGCAACTTCAAGAGAAGTGATGGCTTCAAATGGTTTTTCAAATGAAGGATCTTCTATAAATAGACCTCCTTATTTCAATGGGGATGGTTATGCCTATTGGAAAGAAAGAATGAAAATTTTTATTGAAGCTATTGACTTAGATGTGTGGGACACCGTTGAAAATGGTGCTTTTGTCCCTACACAAACTAAGGATGGTGTGACAATTAATACACCTAGAAGTGATTGGACCGATGATGATAAAAAGAAGGTTTAATATAATTTGAGAGTCAAGAACATCATCACCACATCTTTGGGGTATGATGAATTCTTTAGGGTGTCAAATTGTAAGACCACAAAAGAAATGTAGGATACCCTACAAGTAACTCATGAAGGTACTAGTGAGGTAAAAAGATCTCGAATAAACACTCTTACTCATGAATATGAATTGTTTAGAATGAATCAATGTGAGAGTATTCAAGATATGCAAAAGAGATTCACTCATATTGTTAATCATCTCATCTCATTGGGAAAGACATTTCCTAATGAGGATCTTATTAACAAAGTCTTGAGATGTCTAAGCAGGAATTGGCAACCCAAGGTAACGGCGATTGCGGAATCAAGAGATTTATCAACCATGTCTCTAGCCACCCTATTCGGAAAACTTCAAGAGCATGAAATGGAACTAAATAAGCTCAATCAAAATGAAGAACATGACAAAAAGAAGAAGAATTGCACTCAAGGCCACCTCTTCCATACTTGAAGATGATGATGAAGATGGTGAAGAGGATGGTGAAAATATTGAGCTAAGTGAGGAGAATCTTAGTCTCCTTGTGAGAAAATTCGAAAGATTCTTGAAGAAAAAAGGATTTCAAAGAAGACCACCGTTTCCTCAAAAGAAAGCATATCACAAAGGAGAAGGATCCTCCACTCCTCCAAAATGCTATGAATGCGGAAAATCGAGGCACATGAAAATGGAGTGTCCTATATATCTCAAAAAGACAGAGAAATTTGAGAAAAGGCCCTCCAAGGAAAAGAAAGGAAGAAGAGCATACATAGCTTGGGAGGACAATGATTTAAGCTCTTCTGACGATTCGGAGAATGAAGAAGCTCATCTTTGCCTCATGGCTCAAGGAGAAGAAAGTGGAGAAAGCGACACCGAGGTAACCTCTTCTAACCTAGAACCTCCACCTTCTTATGATGAATTGCAAGATGCCTTTCAAGAATTACATGATGAATCTTTGAGGCTCACAAAAATGATTTTGTCTTCCAATAAAACAATCTCCCTATTGACAAAGAAAGTTTCCACTTTAACTAAGGAGATAAATGAACTTAAGATCGAAAATGAGACCTTAGGACTTATAGATGCTAATTCATTATGCATGACTTGTTCATCACATGATAATACATCCATATCATTACCTTGTTTATCATGTAAAGCTTTTGAAAAAGAAATTGAAAACTTGAACAACACTCTTGCAAAATTCACTTTTGGTAGAGACAACTTGAATGTGTTGTTGGGAAGACAAAAATGTGTTTTTCAAAAAGTCGGTTTGGGATTTAATCCAAACAACCATCAAAAGTCTTATAAGAACTTCTTTGTTTCCTCAAAAACTTCAAGTAGCCCCTTTGTTAAATGTTTTCATTGTGGTAGGAAAGGGCATAGTGCATCAACTTGCAATGTTAGAAAGAACATAAACACCAAGGTTGGAATCAAAAGGGTTTGGGTCCCTAAAGGCACTATACCTAATTCTAACACACAAGGACCCAAAACAATTTGGGTACCAAAAGTTAAATCTTAAATGTGTGTTGTAGGTGTGCTTGAAGACCAAGAGCTCAAGTTGGTATCTTGATAGTGGTTGCTCCAAGCATATGACCTATTGATGGCTCCAAGTTCTCCTCCCTTACACACAAGAAACATGGTCATGTCACATATGGTGACAACAACAAAGGAAAGATTCTTGGAATTGGCAAAGTTGGTAAGATCCCTTCATCATCTATTGATAATGTCTTACTTGTTGAAGGACTTAAACATAATTTACTTAGTATTAGTCAATTGTGTGATAAAGGAAATAGAGTTATATTTGATTCCTCTTGTTGCATAATTGAGGAAAAGGATGATAAGCAAGTTAAATTTGTTGGTCATAGGGTCAATAACATATATATGATTAGTCTCGATGATATCTCCTCAAATGATGCTAAGTGCTTTATGAGTAAAGAAAATGATTCATGGTTATGGCATAGAAGAATTGCTCACATTCACATGGATCACTTAAACAAATTAGTTTCGAAAGAACTAGTAATTGGTCTTCCAAAGCTCAAATTTGAAAAAGACAAACTTTGTGATGCATGTCAAAAAGGAAAACATGTAAATGTCTCTTTTAAAGCTAAAAACATAATTTCAACTTCTAGACCTTTACAACTTTTGCACATGGATCTTTTTGGACCCTCTAGAACTATGAGCTTTGGTGGGAATTACTATGCATTAGTGATTGTGGATGATTTTTTTAGATTTACATGGACATTATTCTTGGCCCACAAAAATGATGCTTTTCAATCATTTAGAAAACTTGCCAAAGTTATCCAAAACGAAAAAGGTTTTTGTATTGTATCCATAAGAAGTGATCATGGTGGTGAATTTGAAAATCATGAATTTGAAACTTTTTGTGATGAACATGGCATTGAGCATAATTTTTCTGCCCCTAGAACACCACAACAAAATGGTGTTGTAGAAAGGAAAAATCGATCTTTAGAAGAAATGGCAAGAACTATGCTCAATGAGGCCAATCTTCCTAAGTACTTTTAATGGCGGATGCGGTTAACACCGCTTGTTATGTTATGAATAGAGCCCTAATAAGGCCAATTTTAAAGAAAACTCCATATGAATTGTACAAAGGAAGGAAACCTAATGTGTCACATTTTCATGTTTTTGGATGTAAATGCTTTGTTTTGAATAATGAAAAGGATAACTTGGGGAAGTTTGATGCAAAATCTGATGAAGGAATATTCATTGGTTATTCTATTCATAGTAAGGCCTTTAGAGTTTATAATAAACGAACTATGACCATAGAAGAATCCATACATGTTGCATTTGATGAAACTAACCCAAATGAAATGAGAAAGGAACTTGTTGATGATGTTGCGAAATCTTGGCAAAGACGCACTTGGAAAATCAAGAGATAGAGTCCAAGGAAGAAGAGAGACTCCTTGATCACTCATGGCAAGAAGATTCTAAAATCTTGGATCTACCCAAGGAATGGAGGACTTCAAGGTATCATCCTCTTGATAAGGTGATAGGTGATGTATCAAAAGGGGTAATCACTCGAAACTCTCTTAGAAATGCATGTAATCACCTAGCCTTTGTCTCTCAAGTTGAACCTAAAGACATAAATGAGGCTATTAATGATGAGCATTGGATCTTGGCCATGCAAGAAGAACTAAACCAATTTGAGAGGAATCAAGTTTGGGAATTAGTTCCAAGGCCCAATGATCATCCTATAATTGGCACCAAATGGGTCTTTAGGAACAAACTTGATGAAACGGGTTTAATAATAAGAAATAAAGCTAGGCTTGTAGCTAAGGGATATAATCAAGAAGAATGCATAGATTATGAAGAAACTTATGCTCCCGTAGCTAGGTTAGAGGCCATTAGAATGTTACTTGCATATGCTTGCATCATGGATTTCAAACTCTACCAAATGGATGTCAAAAGTGCCTTTTTAAATGGTTTTATACAAGAGGAGGTGTATATTGAACAACCTCCTGGTTTTGAGGTTTTTGATTTGCCCAACCATGTTTTCAAATTGAAAAAGGCCCTGTACGGATTGAAACAAGCTCCTAGAGCTTGGTATGAAAGGTTGAGCAAATTTCTTTTAGAAAAAGGTTTTTCTGGAGGCAAGGTTGACACCACTCTTTTCATAAAACACAAAATGCATGACATTCTTTTAGTTCAAATCTATGTTGATGACATTATATTTGGTGCTACTAATAACTCTCTTTGTGAAGAATTTTCAAATATTATGCAAAGTGAGTTTGAGATGTCTATGATGGGTGAGCTCAACTTCTTCCTTGGTCTTTAAATCAAGCAAGCAAGAGAAGGAACGTTCATAAGCCAATCCAAGTATTGCAAGGAGTCTGCTTTCGAGAAAATTTGGAATGGAAAATGCCAAGCATATGGCTACCCCTATGGGCACCTCTTGTTATTTGGACAAGGATGAAGGAGGTAAATCGGTAGAAATTACAAAATATAGAGGTATGATTGGCTCACTCCTTTATCTCACTTTGCAAGTAGGCGATATAATGTTTAGTGTATGCATGTGTGCAAGATATCAAGCTAATCCTAAGGAATCACACCTAAGTCTTTGTTAAGAGAATAATGAAATATCTAATAGGCACATCACAAATGGATTTGTGGTACCCTAATGGTGCCTCATGTAGCCTTATTAGGTACTCGATTCTGATTTTGCTTTGGATGCAAAATGGATCGAAAAAATACTAGTGGGACATGCCACTTGCTTGAAGCTCACTAGTTTCTTGGCACAAAGAAGAAACAAAATAGTGTGGCATTGTCTAGTGACCAAGCTAAATATGTTGCAGCTGGGAGTTGTTGTTCTCAAATCCTTTGGATGAAACAACAACTCTTGGACTATGGTCTTGAGCTTGATCACATCCCCATAAGATGTGATAATACTAGTGCAATCAACTTGTCCAAAAATCCCATTTTGCATTCTAGAACTAAACATATTGAAATAAGACATCATTTCATTAGAGATTATGTTCAAAATGGTGATTGTATACTTGAGTTTGTAGAAACTACTAAGCAACTAGTTGACATTTTCACTAAACCCCTAGCAAAAGAAGCATTTTTCTATATAAGAAATGAACTTGGCATCTTAGATCAATCATGCATAAATTAGATATTTGCTGCATAATCCTAAAACAAATGCCTAAGCTTGCGTTTTTCTGCATAATTATGCCACATTGTTGCAAAATCTCTGAATTTTCATTATATTTGAATCCCATACTAACTTGAGCGTCGGAGATTTCCCCTAAGTTGTTTTGCAGGTGCTCCCTCATGTCCAATTTTTGACAAGAAATTCAACAACCTCAAATTTCACTAAAAAGGGTGAAATTCTTGGTAAAAATGATAATTTTGATCAATTATATGAGTTGAATCATAATATGATTAGTCTATATGCCTGCATGATGATTTGAACTAATCTAAGTTGCTTTGAAACTGATTTGGATGAATTAAAGTTGATTATATGTCTTTGTTTGGAACGCAAAATCTGAGTTAAAAAGTATTGTAATCGATTACATTGCATATGTAATCGATTACACAGTGTGTTCACACGCATGTAATCGATTACACACATTTTGTAATTGATTACAACCAACTCAGAACTCAGGTAATCTATTACATAAACTATGTAATCGATTACAAGGTTCTCAGAAAGCATGTAATCGATTACATCAAAAATGTAATCGATTACATACCCACCAGAATGTATGTAATCGATTACACACTCAATGTAATCGATAACACAGGGTTTTTAAAAGGTTTCTGACGCGCGTAAGGCTCATATTTTTCGGACCCTATTCATCTTCTCCTCTGCTCCCACGCACCCAAAACCTCTCAAACCCCACAAATCTCTTATTTTTCACTCAAATCTCCATCAACATCCCACATTTCACCTCTCTCGATCTCGAAAATCCCCTTTCCACACAACCCATCTCTTCCAATCTCCTCACATCCCTCATCCAAATCTTCCCATCTTCTCTCACGAACCCCATCTCCATTTCTCTCGCCCTAAATCTCGTCCCTCTCTCATCCCCAATCATTAATCACTCATCCCTTGCTTCTCCTTCTTATCAATGGCTAAATCCTCTCATCGCTCGAGCGCCCAAGAACAGGGGCTAGCATTGGAGGGTCCTCCGGTGGCTCTTCACGTAATATATCGGCCCGGACCTCACGAGACATTTCTCCACCGTGAAGAAAGCCAATTGTTCCTAAGAACTTCCACCGCAAGATCATCTCTCCAAGGTATCTTCCCATCACTTTCTGCGAGAGTGAACCATTAGAGAGCTTTAGGACAATAGAAAATTTAGGCTTGCTAGGTTTCCTAAGCATAGAGAAAGCAATCTACCCAAACCTTGTGCGAATCTTTTATGCAAACCTGAAAGTTGAGGATAATTGCATAATCTCTGAAGTGAAAAAGCAACAAATCAGGTTAACAATGGCAGAATGGTATAGGCTAACAAAGCTCACTCCTGATGGAGCTCAGTTCTGTGGAAACGCTAATGTCTGGGGGCGTGAGTTTGAGCATAAGGCTGCTCTTCTCTCTTTGATCAGGACTGGATACCACCTCCCTAGTGATCCTAAACGAAGAATAATGGCCACTGGCCTCACTACGGAAAACAGGGTTCTCCACTACCTATTGGTTCGTGGATTAATTCCCAGAGGAGGGAATTACTCTCAAGTCCTCAAGGATGATGTTGTGGCATTATGGGCAATGACCACAGGGCACCCAATAAACTGGGGCTACTACATTTTAGAGCATATGCTGGACGTCAAGAAAAAGAAGAACTCTGCTCTCCCCGTTCGCCATGTTGGTCACCACAATCCTCGAGTCTTGTCGCATTTTCGGCCCATTTGAAGAGTCCAAGGACAACAGCTCGAAGGGACCCCAATCAATTGGGTTGCATACTCTGAAGAAGCTTCAGCTCTATAAGGTGGATGATAGGTGGCATTACATTGCTCATGGCACTTTTGGTCATATCCATCACGATCCAGATAGTGATGATGATGAGGAGGCTCAGCATCCTGCCTCTGCTTTTGCTCCCACTCCTACTACTCTTGATCTCCTGCTTCAAGAGATGCGCAACCTAAGCACAAATGTAAACACACGCATGGATCACATAGAGCAGAAGATTGACCATATTGAGCTGAGGATGGACTACACTAATCAGGAGCTTGCCTCCATTCGCTCTCTCTTGGGTGGACCTCCTGTTCCTCCAAGCGCTACTGCTGCACCTCCCACATCCTCTGCCCCTCCTGTTCCTCTGTCCTTCGCTGGTCCGTCTAGAGTTCCTGCTGATGATGAGGAGCTTCTGGACTCTGCCGACGATCTTGAGCTCAGCGATGTTAACATTGATCTAGGCGACCCTACTGCGGATCTAGAGGGTGAAGCTTTTTGTGACAGCGAGGCCACTGATAGCGATCATGGCCCATTGCCTTGATACTTTTCTTGTTTTGATGACCACCTTGTACTTATTTTGTTTTTGACTCTGATTATATAAAATTGGTTTACATTTATGGTTATCTTTTGGTTATTGACTACTGGTTGTGATTAGCTCCTTTATACATACTGATTATTAATGAACTTGCTTTTACTTTGAATGTTTGGCCTTTTGGAATATTGATTGACCGCTTAATCTCTGTGGCTTTTACTCATATGGCAAAATTTAGGAATCATGAAATATAGTCATGTCATCTTTATTTTTCTTAAATGCTTATGTCTTTTTGATAATGCCAACGGGGAGAAAATGAGGAAAAATGAAAATGAAATGAAATGTAATTAATGGTTGCATGAGAAATTAAAGGTTGCATGAGTACGGGGGAGTTATTGACCTTTTAAGTTATTAAGCTTTTCATATGCAAAATCTAACCCAACATCATGCATAAACTTCGGGGGCAGCATTGTACCTAAATGACTATACAAATGCAAAAACTCTTTCTTTTTCCTATGATCAGTTTGTCATCATCAAAAAGGGGGAGAATGTGAATGCTTATGTCTCTAAGGCATGTCAAATGATTTTTGATGATAACAAAGACCAAAGTAAAGATCAAGTGAAGTTCAAGTGCAAAAGAGAATATCAAGCGCAAAAGGAAAAATCAAGATCAAAGAAAGAAGTCAAGAGGTTCATTTAGTAATAGGGCCTAGAACATTAATGTTAAATGCTCTCAAGATTTCTCAAATGGTTTTTCAATATATGATTTCAAAATAAATGGGAAATTTCAAAGTTAAACATGGCTTTCAAGAAAACGCGTGTTTCAATCTTAAATCTAACACTCTTAGAAGGATTTATGTTTAAACAATTGTCTCAAGGTGTTAGAAATGACTTACAAGCTTCATTGGACTTAAAAAATGTGTTCAAAGGTCAATGTAATCGATTACATGATGTTTGTAATCGATTACACAAAGAAACAGAAGTATGTAATCGATTACATGAGATATGTAATCGATTACACTGTCAAGCCATGTAATCGATTACACAATATATGTAATCGATTACATCTATCCCGAAAAAGGCAAGAACACGTTTAAAGAGTCATGTAATCGATTACATGAACAATGTAATCGATTACACAAAGAAGTCGAAGTCATGTAATCGATTACCTGGACAATGTAATCGATTACAAGCAAAGTCAAGCCATGTAATCGATTACACAAGCAATGTAATCGATTACACAGAGCCCAGAAAGTCAAGAACACGTTGGAACAATAATGTAATCGATTACATAAGTTGTGTAATCGATTACACGAACTCTGACAACCTACAACGGCTATTTTAAATGCATTAAATGCATACCCAACTACCTCCAACGGATCCATTTATTGAGAAACTTATAAATACCATAGTTGAGTCTTTATTTGAGGAAAATCTTGAACTTAAAAACGATCATCAATTCTTCCAAAACGTGAATCAATCTTTGAGTTCATTTCTTGCTCTGTTTTTTCCGCAAAAACGTAAAATATCTTTGAGAGCAATATTAGAGCTTCAATTTGTAAACACTTGCTCTAGAGAGAGTTTCTTCCATTCAAATCTTACACATTTATCTAGTGAGGTGAGGTATCCCTCAAGCATTGTAAGGGTGAGGTATCCCTTTGAAAATAGAGGCTCAAGCTTTTGGGTGAGGTATCCCATATTGTTGAGTGCTCAAGGTTGTAGTGGTTTGTCAAGCACCCATTGAAGCTTGACGACATAGTGAAAAATCTCAAGTTGTTGCTTGGGAATTGGACGTAGATCACAAGTGGAGTGGTGATTGAATCGGATAAACGACTGTGTTTGTTTCTCTAAACCCTCCTCTCGCTTATCTTTGTGCACTTTGTTTCATTGTTTTACTTGGATATTGTCTCCTTGGCTATTACGTTTATAAGTAAAAGTGTTTAACTCATCTATTCAATTATCTCTAATCATTCAATAGCTTCAACGAAAATTGATTGTCAAACGATTTGCGAAAGATTTGCGAGCTTATTTTTAACTACTCAATTCACCCCCCCTCTTGAGTATTGAGGCCACTTGGTAACAGGGTAATATGGTAAAAATATATACTAAACCCTCCATTTCCTTCCACTCATATATTTCACACTCTCAAACAAAGAAAAGGTAAACCTCTCATTTTCCTTCCCTTCCTTCCTCTTTAAACCCTTTCCTTTTTTTTCCCTCCAAACTCCCAAACACAGCCTTAGGGTCCATCAATGGACCATGTGTTTTAAATTGTTGGATGATTAAAAAAATGGATGGAAGGTTGAGATCAAACATCTGTAATCTGAGTAGCAAGCAATCAGAAAAATGGACGAATTGCAACTTGGTTATCTAAAGAAGCACCCACATCTTCGATAGTAAAGCCCAGGACCAGTGTGCTGGGGCGGCGCCACCTCCGTCCTACCGCGCCGGAAACCCACCATTGCCTACCATTGTTCCACCGACCACCCTTCAAACCCACCACTGCACCGAAGCATGTCCACCGCCAAATCTACCCATCTGAGTCGCAACCCCAACCATCTAAACCACCACACAACCATCGCTACCTTCAACCACAACCCTAATGGTTTGGATGACTGGAGTTCCAAACCGCACCATACGCGACCATGGTGGTTTGGAGGTGGGATCATAGAAGCTTCAGGAAATGGTGCGCGAGCTTGGTTCGTCAAGATCGTAGATCCAGTGTGCCACCCTGTGGGTGGCGTTGCCTCCGCCATTACTGCTCCCTCCCTAGTCGAGCTCGTCGAGGCTCGCGAGTTTTGCGTCATGTGTCACCCACTATCGCGAATCTGATGCGTGAGACTCATAGAGCTTGGTTTGTGGTGTGGATCTGGTACGTGTAGGGATTCACGACCATGGCGGATCTGGGTAGCGGCCGTTCAGTGCAACGTCGTCAATAGTGAGGCATCTTGGTTGTGGTAGCTCATGGTGGAGTAGCGTTGTTGGTTAGCGTAGTTGGCTGACCGGAGTTCTTGCCGGAGGTAGACAAGAAGGGAAGACAAAGAGGAAGGAGAAAGTTGTAAAGGACTAAAGTAAAAAAATTGTTTATTGTAAGACCAAAGTGCAAAAAAACTAGAAGACCGTTTTGTAAATATCCAATACCTGCTAGTGCAGTTTTTTTATAACTCTGATTTTCTTATCGCAAATAGTATATATATATTTTTTTATACTTCTCTTAATATCATTCATCATATTTATTTTTTCTTATCACTTTCTTTTACTTAATTACATTCATTTAAGATAGGTGTAAAAATAAGTGTGAGATAGAAAATGATATAAGACCATCATTTTGTATTTTTTTAAGGGGTGCACCGTGCATGGATGGACCAAAGCTAAAAGGGTTCACCATAAAAACCACCTAACAGAAACCCATTATGCAACTCTTTTATCCTTAAAGGGCTACTAAGTGTGAAAATAAGTGCAACTCTTTTTCTCATTGAATATTAAGAATTATTCTTATTTTTGATAATTCTTAATTTGTTGGTAAAAATATGTTAATGAGAATGGAAAACGACTACATTAAGTTCATTCAAATGTAAGGATGGAATCGAACTTAAGGCTTCCATGTAAAGTGTTCTTGATCTTTATCAGATAATCAAACAATTCTATAAAAATTTAATGTCGAGCTAAAATTATTAGGCCACAATTATCATACTTTTTTTTCTAGGTTGGTCAAATCACACTTATATTTTAAATGGATGGTAAAATCAGATACGGATTCAAAAAATATTTAGTGAAGGAGCTTGATAAAAATTATGAATCATATTATTAAATATAAAAAAATTAGTAAATAAAAATATATTTATCCTTAAATTATTTAGTGGGTTAAGATCAAAATATACAATTTCAAATTAAAAAAAATATACTCTTATTTATTCATTTTAAAAAATATTTTTCTTTCATTATATAAAAAGATTTATGAATAAAATAAAAAAATTAAAAAATATATTTATATCATATATTAAATGCATCACAATAATAATTATCATTTACATCATGATTTATAAACAAAATAAAATTTATATATATATAAATTTAAAGAAAAAGAAAAGAATAAAGTTAAAAGTAAGAAAAGCAAGTAAGTTTATTATATAAAAATTAAAAATTAATAGAAAGATGAGTTTAAATTATAATAATGTATATAAAATAATCATAAATTATATGTCAAATATATATTAAGTATAAATTTTTTAATTTCATTCTTTTTATCTTTGGTATAATTATATTGACTTTTCTTGAGATTAGTATTTATAATATTGATACACTTTTTATTTGAGAAATTATGCATACTTTATTTGCTTTGTATTTTTAATAGAACTTTATATAATGTTTATACATAAAATAGGAGATATATATAATTTTATAAACAAAAAATAATGTTAGAGTATAATAATAATATATAAAATAAAAAATATAAGTATAATTTTTAAATAAGAATATTAATATAATAAATATAAACTTTATAAAAGATTAATATAATTGTTTTTTTTATTTTTTAATAAATTAAATTTAATAAAAAAAAGGAGCCACGACCCACACACGCCTCCGTGGATCCGTCTCTGGGTACAACTATTTTTGTAAGCATTTAATTTCCTACTTTTTTTCCCCTGTTGATCTTTAATATTAGATTCGAAGTCCGAACCCTCGACTATTGGTGGGAAGCAACAGCAAGTTACTCAAGCATTTCTCGTTATTTAGATCATCTCTGCTTTATTGACGATCCCAAAAAAAAAGTTTTTGCTGAGGACTAATCATCCTGGAAGCAGGTCCAAGTGCTTTTCAAATATGAAAATCCTGTATAAGGGAAAAGTTACATGTACAGATATTTTGAGTATCGATATTACCAAAAAAACAAAATCAATGGATCACAAATTTTTTGAAATGCAAGTGAAATAATAGATGACATAATTTGTTCCATTGATTTAAGGTTTGTGTAATCTCTACTGCCTTTTTTCGTGCAGACAACACTACTCTATCTTCACATGCCTCGTGCTTCATACATGAACTAGAAAATTAATCTCACGTGCATACTATCAAAGTACAGGTTACAAATGATGAGTCGAGACAAAATATAAATATATTATTCTTTTTTTACTATAATGATATTATTCTAGTCATGAAAAAGATGGGGATTTTTGCTAGGAACTTTGATTATCAGGAAATGTCCAATGCGCTCAAGATCCAAAACCGGAAATTAAATTTTAAGAATTACAAAATGAGGCTGAAAATAATTAGAACCAATGAGGTTTAGAACTTGTTTGAGAAAGTTAAAAATTATAGATTATTCTGATAATTGAATATTGTTATAATCGATTATAATCAATTTATTTTTATATTTGGATGCATTAGTTGTAAAATGATTTTAAGTTAATATGATTCATTTTGATGATATAAAAAAGAATAATTTTTATGTATTAAATTACTAAAATAAGTATAGAATGATTAAAAAAATTATTTGATTGAAGACAAAATAATATTTATATATCAAAGTGTAAGAAATAATTTATAAAATTAAAATCATAAACTTCAATTTTTAGCTTATGATTATTAGCTAAAAAAATTTTATTTTGCATTAAATTTAGTATAAAAGTTTTTTTAAAAAATAATCTTTTTACCCAAATATAATAATTATTTCACAAAACAGCTTAATCCTCAAAAAACAGTTGAAAAAAATTTAATCTTTTCCAAACATACTCTTAATTTCAAATAATTAAAAATACTTTGCTAGAATAAGCTATCTTTGTTGCAAAATTTTTTCCCAAACATGCTTTTAATTTCAAGTAATTAAAAATACTTTGCTAGAATAAGCTATCTTTGTATGCTAAATTTTTGCAAATTAAACCAGTGCACAAACACCAAAATTAGCAAATTCTGTCAAACTACCGTGTTTCTGTTCTGTTGGTAGGGAAAGAGCGACTGCTGCGTTCCTTTCCACCAGGCTTTGATGAGGCATTGCCATACCAAATCATTCCAGCCACATCTATTACCATCCCAAAAATCACTTGGAGATTGAGACCCTTCTTCCAAAAGAAAAAGAACCCTATGATTAAAACAAGTATTGTTTTCATATGTCCTACTACTGAAAATAAACAGCAGTAAATCTACCAATGCAGATAAATTGGCTGATGTTGGTACCAACTACAGTATTGCTTGACATAAATATGAACATATGCCAAAACCAAGACAAAGAAGAGTTACTTGGTTAAAGATTTAAGAAAATATCAACTAATAAGACAGCCAAAAGTGAAAAAAGGTTCTACATGACTCCTTATGATTTATCATGTTTATCTGGAGATGTTTTTAATATTTCTAAATGATTTTGGAGCATCAATGATCCATTTTTAACACGGTTGATTTTGTTTGAAAAATGATCAACGACTCACATTTTATACTTGTAACTTTAATAACAGGTAATCTCTAATACAATGAGTAATTACAAGTTTGGTCCTTAAAATATTTCAAATTTACAAAATGAAACCATGTGATTTGTTGTTTCCTCCACCCTCTAACCCAGCTCCCTGAGGCATGGAGGACCTAGACCCCTCCATCACCCAAACCCTATACATCAACATAACCTCTTCCTCACCATCCCCAACTACATTACCGGCGCGTGGTTGAATGATAGGACCGAGGCGTGGCAGCACGAATTTGGGGTCGAGCGAGGCAGATCTAGCTCTGCGACATCAAGGGCGGTTGATTGAATGGTTTTGACAATTTGCTGGGTTGAGGATTGGTTCTAATCTGGGCTCAATGGGTTGTTGGGTCGCGGATCGACAGAGCGCGGCTGGACTAAGCAAAATGTCGGCGTGGTTCACCGGCGGAGCGTGGAGGTTCAGTTTGCCGGAAGTGACGGTGCGAGTTGCGGTGCTCTGATATGGGTTGCGCGGCTTCTTGATTGTCACTACTACTTTTTGAGGTCCGATTACAATTTGGGTCCGACGGAGATGGTGGTGATCTTGGCGCATGGGTAGAAAGGGACCATGTGGCGAACTTGATGAAATTCTCGTCGGGAAACTTAGAGCCATAAATGAACTCACCGCCGATTCCATTTTCGGCGGTGAAACTCAGCAGTAGGCTTGTCAAAAAAATAAAAAACTCAGCAAGGAAGAAGAATAGTAAGGACTTATGATGAAAATAAGAGAAATATAAAGACTTTAAAAAAAAACTTACAAGCAGTTGATGAAATTATGACCAATTTTTATATGAAAAATAATTTTACACATATTACATATTTATTTATTAGCTTCCACAAACCCACCAATGTTCACAATATCCATGGAACAAAATTCCCTTAAATTATTTGTGGCCATAATGAAAAGAAAAAAAAATTGACAGTCTGAAGACCACAATAAAAACTTGAAGAATAAAAATTAAAAGTTTGGTACAAATTTAAAACGTTGTCCACAATCTTGAGTATTTTTTGATTGAGAAGATGACTATTAGTAGGATCACAGAAAAAAAATTCAATTTCTCATCTAAGTCGGACCTTTCTTTACAATTTTCAAAGTTCTGTATCCCCCTTTTATGGGATAGAACTATCCCCTTGTACATATAAAACAT
Source organism: Ormosia semicastrata (assembly GCA_029884595.1). NCBI lineage: Eukaryota > Viridiplantae > Streptophyta > Magnoliopsida > Fabales > Fabaceae > Ormosia > Ormosia semicastrata. The sequence goes on along the minus strand of JAQQTO010000054.1, from coordinate 7,885,246 downwards.
TAAATTTGCATTAATCATTTAGCATGCACAGAGCACATATTGGAGAGCTGTAAGCCTCATGTTCAATTAAAAAGACAATAGCTACTAAATATAGAAACTATTTGAGAGGCCCCATTGACTAAATCTAAGGAAAAATTGCCAAAAGTAATAGTAACAAAAGTCCATTTATGGAAGCAAGAGTTTTTTTTTTTGTTTTTTTGTTTTTTTTTAAGATCTAAACAAATTTGTAGCAGCATACAATCAATGTAAAAAGTATATCAGACACCCCAAGCACATACATAAGTTGATTACATATCTAAAGTAATGAAGAATGTCTAAATAAGTCATGTACAGAGAGTTAGAGACACAGACATGAAAACAAAAACCTTATAATATCATATGCACAAGTATATGGATACATTTGTAGGTCAAATCAATTTTGATTTAACACATCAATCCATCAACTGCAATATGCATATCCATGTAAATCTACATATTCAAACACTCATTTTCTCAAAGAAAATAAATGACTAGGCTCTAAATATTTAATTTATTAGCATTAATATCTCTGCATGATCCATTACCAAAGAGCCAGTGTTGTAGTCATATTTGTCAACTCTTCTGCTTGTCAAGTGTCAACCAATAATCTAGTAAAGGTCCTAACAACAGTAGTGATGCAGCTTGTGCAAGTGCTGTATGTCCCAATAGTTTGAAAGAAGTTAATGAGTACTTTCGTTGAAGAAAATGAATATACTGTACATGAAGGATTTGAAAATCCATGAGTACCAGGTACAAATTAATAGGAAAAAACTCAGATTAAGAAATACTAATTAACACAACATAAGAGTAAACAGCAAGCTGAAACATAATTTTTTTTTATAACACCACGATGTTAAGAAAAAGCATTCATGCGGAAATACAAGAATAATATGTACGACTACTATTTGGGTTTAGCAATTCTATCCAGACACAAATTATTTTGCTCATGTTTGTCAGACTTTCATACCTCTGTTTGTAAAGTTGTGCATGCATGTGTTTGTGCTTGCTTGAATCTATTTGAGTTAACTATGCCATTAAAGTTTGAACATTGTCCATGTGGGGAAATTTGTAAAAGATGCTAGAAATACACATTCTGACAAAAAAATATTGTCAAATATATCAATTGCATAAAACTAAAAATTACACAAATGTCTTTACAGCTGTTTATAGGCATAAATTTGACTCTCTAGGGGCACTTCTCTACATCCGTACTTAAAATCACAATTTGGTGTAAGCTCTTCCGTGTATCAAGAAAAGTGAGGTTGCTTAGAGTGATAAACAAACCACTGAAATAGAAAGATGGGGTTACTATTAGAATGTATTTAAATATAGGGTCAAGAGATAATCTCTGCAGTCTACCTTGGAAATGGCTATTATAATCTGAAACTGAATGCAGGTGAGCCCTCTTTGCTATTTGCTTGAAATTAGAGGCTCCACAAACATCTAAAAGTCAAGACTTATTTAGAATTAGGCAGACATCCAACCTTTTGAATGGAATTCAGCCTAAAATTATGCATAACTTCAATGGAAAAGAAGCATTTGGAAATGTGCATCAATTCAATAAATGATATAAGCTAAAGCGACATATTTTGATCATATGCGGAAGGAAATCATCAAAGATGATCAATATAAAGCTTCGTCTACTGAGGGATTTATAAGCCTGAAATTTTTAGACCTTTTAGAAATGCTCAGAAGGAGCTTATAACATTTCAGACTTTCAGTTCATATTGTACATTGCTGGCTATCTCATAAAACGAAAAATGGAGTAAAAATGCAACAACCCGTTACAATGACTTTATATTATTCTTTTTCTAATCTCAAGCTCTACTCTTTGTATTAGTGTTCTAGGCTTCTAACTATTCATCAATCCTCTGCAGAGAGCACAACATGGTGGAAGCAAACACAAAAAAAAAAAAAACACACACACACACACATACACACAATTGAATCAACTGGATAAAATGCAAGAAAGAGGGCAGAGTAACCAAATTTTGTCCAGAAAGGAAAAAAGACATCAACTTACATTTTCATCCAAGTAAAAAGTCTCTGATTTGCATCCATCCCTTTTGCTCTATTCAAATATAAACTTTTAAATTTTGAATTTTTAGAAGTTAGTAAACAAAGTCATTTGGATAAAGGTAAGACCTCAAGTTCTAAACCAGCTTGCAATAAGGGAGAGAAAGTAAAGTGCAGATACAAATCCACTCAAAACTAATGAAGAAAACAAAAGAAAGGCTGGGGAAGAAGAGAATACCTCAAGCTCAACCTGAATCTCCTCGTGCTAGACAGTTTAAAGGGTCAAGAGGTGGCAATGGAAGGAGCAGATAATGTTGACCAATTACCAATAATGAGCGAGCCATGGGTGAGACAACTATTTGAGAGAGTAATTTTTCAAAAAAAATAAATCAAAAGAAAGGGGAAGAAAACGAAAGAAATCGCATGAACAAATAGAGATTTGGGAAAATAATATTACCTTGAGCAAGAGAAATCTATCCATGAATAGCTGGAACCTAGAAGAGAACGAATTGAGAGAGAGGAAGCCAAACAACCATAACAAAAGGTTAAGAGGGCTGTCAATTGTCATTCAAATTTCAAAATTTGAATGTAGATGGGAGTCGGGAGATAAATACAACCTGAAGAGATTTGGGAAGCATGAACAAATAGAGATTTGGGAACAAAACATTACCTTGAGCAAGAGAAATCTATCCATGAATAGCTGGAACCTAGAAGAGAACAAATTGAGAGAGAGGAAGCCAAACAACCACAACAAAAGGTTAAGAGGGCTGTCAATTGTCATTCAAATTTCAAAATTTGAATGTAGATGGGAGTCGGGAGATAAATGCAACCTGAAACTGTGAAACCCAAAAAGATAATGGGTGAGAAATAGACTGAGAAAAACTTCACCTTACACCAAAGAGGCAAATTTTGGGAGGATGAAAAAGAATGAAGGTGTACGGAGTCAGAATCCTCCCAACCCACGTGATTTCAGTGAAGCCAACTTCTTCCCATTCCAACAGAAAGCAGACATGATTTGGTAAAGCATGATATGTTAGACACTCTTAATGGGCGAGTATGCGAGGAACGTAGCCATACTGCAGCATAACGTCATAACCTTTTAAAGAAGTTAGTGGATTGTAGAATCCATCCCTACAAGCGAATTGCTAAACCCGCAAAACTTAGCTACTTTGAGGCCATGAAGGAGGCCCCACAACTCAACCATGACAATAGAACATATACCCAACTTACATTGAAAACCCACAAGGTTATCACCATTTTCATTTCCACATGACCACCATTGGAAATAAGATATCATGGTTCCTCAGAGCATCAGGTTATACCATTAATTCATTAGAAATAAAAATTGGGTTTGCATTATTGCAAAGCAACAATTTCTCACAAGAAGATTATAACAGAAACATTCTAGGAAAACCAGGGCAATAGGCATCTACTACCGACAAATCAACTGACTATGCTACTCCAACGTGAATCATCCTAGACTGCATAAACAGGTGAAAATCAATCCACATTTTAGTAGACACAATCTATAATCTATACTGCAACAATTCAACCATATCAAAAGCACCAGTAAAAATGTAATGAAATTCATTAGATTTCATGGTACAAAATTTAAAAGTTGCATATACAATATAACCTAGAAATGTTCAAAGAGAAATTGGTACACAAGGGACTAGGGCCTTTCAAATTTCCCCTCTGTAACCTCCAGATCCAAAATAATCCTTTCTATTATTTGCAATCGCCATGCTATTCTGATGTTCTAATTTAGGACAATCATGGATGCGATGGCCAAGCCCACCATAATATGCACATCCCTTAACCCCACTTATGTCCGTGATTGCATCATTATCTTCCATTGGATCATTCAGCTCGGCCAAAACTGGGGGAATCCTTTGTTTTGCTTCTTGCAAGAGGTGTTTCAAATCAAGTAATGTTGTCTCATTTTGATTCTTGTTTATAAATGTTGTCATTATACCAGTCTTGCCACATCTTCCAGTCTGTCCAATCCGATAGACATAATTTTCAATTTCAGCTGGCATGTCATAGTTAATGACATGCTGAATATCAAGAAAATCCAAACCTTTGGATGCAACATCAGTTGCAACCAACATATCTTTCTTTCCATCCTTAAAAGCTGCAATGGCATACTCCCTTTCTTCCTGATCCTTGCCTCCGTGAATAGCCATTGCTTCCACTCCTTTCAAGAGAAGATATTCATGAATGTCATCGGCATCAGCCTTATTCTCACAGAATATTAGAAAAGGAGGTGGGGGTTTTGTGCAGGCATTCAAGGAGATAAACTATTTTTGTCTCTTGCTTAACATACTCTACCTCCTGGATCACATCAAGATTTGCTGCCCCAGCACGTCCCACATTGACAATAATAGGTTTCACCAAAGCGCTTCTAGCAAAGTTCTGAATCTTGGTTGGCATAGTGGCAGAAAATAAAAGAGTCTGCCTTTGAGCTTTGAAATGATAAAAAACTTCTCTTATATCATCTTCAAATCCCAAATCTACCAATAGATCAGCCTCATCTAATGTTAAATACCTGCAGTTATCAAGATTCATTTTCTTCTTGGCCAACATATCTTTCAATCTCCCAGGAGTGACAACAACAATATGAACACCCTTCTTCACAATCTCAAGCTGTGATCTCATATCCACTCCACCAATACAAAGCAAAGGCCTAAGCTCTGGATATCCAGCTTCCTTCAAAGGTATCAAGAACTGTTCAACTACTTCATATGTCTGCCTAGCCAGTACCCTCGATGGACAAATAATCAAACCAAATGGACCTTCTCCGGAACAATAGGCATCATAATTTCCTCCTGTATAGCTACCATAATCATTGGCAGCACAAAGACCAGAGTTTTCCCCGAGCCCGTGAAAGCAATTGGTGTGGTGTGGAATACGATTAAAAATTAATATTAAAAACAGTTGTCAAGTTCCACAAAAAATATAAAAACCTTGCAACCAATTGTAGTAAGCAAGATTAGATTCACAGGAAGGCCAATTCTAAATTAAACTCGATGAAAAATGAACAAGAAAATTAAAAGGGGGTTTTGTTAATTAAAACTAACAAAAGAAATTAAACTTAAACCAAAACTAAAACACAAATTGAATTACCAAGTTAAAGACATTGGTTAAGAGATGGAATCTACCACTTTATATGATTATGCTAACTTACATACTCTTTATACCAACGTGATCAATTATGTTCTTATATAATTGTGAGATAAATCCCTTATTTTCCTTAAGTTTCGCTAATTCTTCGCCATCAACTATTAGTTATTTGTAAAGCAACTGCTTTACACTTATCTAATGATTGCAAATTAGAAAACCAATCACACTAAGATCTAATCACACACCGGGATTAAATTACTTAGATCATATGTTTCACTAGTTTTACCACCGCACATGCAAAGGCGATCTAGTTTTACCACTCTCGAATTTGGCAAGAATATAAAGACCTTTATATTGATTTAAAAATAGAAACATATGAATAAAAACATAATGGTATTGATATAAAGAAATATGCAAGATTCACATAATCAAAACTAGAGTTTCATCTTCCCTTAACCAATCAAGAAGTTTTGCCATGCACAGAGTCAAAATCACAAGAAAAACAGAAGAAAAACATAGTTCAAATCGAAAGTGCAAAAGAAAACTTCAAACTAGTTTCAAATGTTGGAGATGATCGATCTCCTTCTCCTCCATCTTCGATCAATCTCCCTTTCCCTTAGTCTTTGTGTTTCCCTCACCCTTGACTACCTCTTTTGGGGCTCTGGTATCTCTATTTATAGCTTTAGATACCTAATTTTTCAATAAATTCGAATTTAACTTTCTCGATCGACAACACGGATCTTCATTTGACACGGCCTAATCCGTCCAAATCATTCTAACTAATCTCAAAGTCGGAGAAGAACAGATGTCATTTGACAGCCTGTTATATAACATGGCCGTGTTGTCCAAAAATAGGATTTGATCTTCTTGAAATAGTCTTCCATGTCATATCACATGGGCGTGTCACTCACTTTCTTCAAATGCGACATATTCTTCATAAATGCCCTTCTTCCTTTGCTTCTAAGGATAAAACTTCTTCTTAAGTATTCATCTCTCCTCAAATGGTCATCAATGCTGACTCAAACACTCAAAGATATCCTGAAAAGCATAATTCATTTATGAGTGTTTATAACCACATTTAGCATAGTTTCACAATAAACATCCAAAGATAACTCTAAATCAGAAACTTAACTAAATGTCAACAATTAAGCATATATGAAATCCAGTTAAATCAATCATAAGACATTTAAAGTATGAAAATAATCGACAGATCAGCAATCCCAATCGTATCCCGCCCAGATAAGATAACAGGAAGGCCTTGCACCTGAATAGGTGTCGGTTGCACAATCCCCTTCACTTTCGACTTCTTCAAAACTAGCTCTGGAAACCTCATATCCTTAAAATTCTTAATTGGGGGCGGCATATCTTCGCCATCAACTATTATATGCCACTGCTTTCGAATCAAATCACTTTCCTTTTTAGTCATCCTTCTCACATGCAAAGGCGACTTCCACCCGGTAAGCAAAGGTTCGGTATAAGTGATTCCCTTAGCTAATTCGCCCACAGATATAAGGGTTTTTCTATCAGACAAGTTCTCAATCATCTCCTTCTCCTATTGAACAATTTGCTCAGTGACACTAATCTCGGGTTGTTCTCGTTTCAGCTGTGACGCCTTAACTAGAAGACTAGGCTTAGTTTCAGCCACTCTTTGTCTCTCCAAATCATCATCGGTGGCAGAAGAAGCCTTCCCTTTGCGTTGAAAAATCTTCTGAGCTTCCATGGCCCTACGTTTGGCCATAGGCACATACTCCACATAATCATCGTCTTCTTCCATCTTTACTAGCTACCAATTTGAGTTCAGAATAGTAGTTCTTTTGATCCTATTTGCATTTCAAAGAAAAATTAAAGCCAAAATAAAAACAAGCAGCAAAATTTGATGAACAAGAAAAACCCTACGCTTCAAGACCTACTAGGGTTTGAAACTTTTTTTTAAAAAGAAAAACAAAAGTTGTCCACGAATAAAAGATTCATGGAAGGGAGAGCGAAGATCGCAGACGCTGAATAATCTTTGAATGAAAAAACAATTACCTGAATAGAGAAACAGACTGGGCCCTTGGGTCTGGATTCTGGAGTTTTACTGGGTGGGTCACTCACCTTACCTATGGTAAAATTTTAAAACCCATGGGCCTTGCTAGTGTTCTATGATCACACATTAAACTGGGCCATGTTAGCCTATGGATGACTTGAATGCGATTTTTCAACATTCAGTCCAATCTTGACCAAAAACCAAATTCAGTCCAATAATTTCTACTTAACTTTTTTTTTCTCCCTATAATTTGAAGGTTAAGGAGAGGGAAGGTTATCTCATTGTAAAGTTAGGTTATGTCACAAATAAAGCTGTTAACACATTGAAATGGGCTTGGTTGCCAGTTGAAGATTCAAAAAACTATTGTGTTGGTCCAATTATGAAAATGGCCTTCGGGCCATTGGGTTGGGTGAGACAAAGCCTAACAAGTTTTGAGTTTGGAGTTTGTTAGCCCAATTTATTTTTTTTGTTAAGTTATTCGAGTTGGCCTATCAGTTCATTTTAATACATCTACCTACAAGTTTTGAGTTGGCCTATCAAGTTTTGAGTTGAGTGAGACAAAGCCTAACAAGTTTTGAGTTTGGAGTTTGTTAGCCCAATTCATGTTTTTTGTTGAGTTATTTGAGTTGGCCTATCAACTCATTTAATACATCTACCTACAAATCTAAGCATAGCTTATATTTGTACTTACAAATGACATACTAATCAAGAATTACTAACAACAATCGAAGTCAAGCAATTATAATGTAACTTTAAAGGTGCACAAAAAGAAAATTATTTCATTTTAAAATTTTTTTATGTATAACTACGATAATTAAAATATCACTACTTAAACTGATTATTTATATTGTGAATAGTTATTTCAAAAGTTCTTCGTTCATGTTTGGTTGGATTAATTGAGGGAATGAGAATAGGAGTAAGAATGTAATGCCTTCCTATTATATTTTGGGCAATGCTAAAGCTTTGTTACACTTGTTTAGTTTTTATTTTTTATTTGTTAATATTAGAGTTCACATATCTCAATGAGTTATATTAAATCCAAAGGTTAAGAATGTCGAACACACGAGCGCTCGACTATTTTGTAGCATTTTTCTTATATTTTTTATTTAATGACAGTTTAAGTCTCTAATTGATTAAATCAAGCATTTAACTCTATTGTTTTAAACTTTTAATTGTATCCAAAAGAACGAGAGAGAGATTTCTAAAGATTAAGTATCAACAATAAACTAAAAGTAACAAGTTATATACAAGTTATATTTTATTACGTCTACTGATGGTTTATTTAGCATGCAGTATTAAGTTTGATATGATAAGTTAATACAATACATTATGATATTATTAGTTATTTGGTGTGAATATTATATTATATAATTAAACTTATCTATTAAACCTCTATTACATATTAAAATAATTGATAACTTAATCATGTCTCGGGGAATGAGATTAAACTTGATTATGTATTGATGTATAATTTCCTATAAAAACTTTCTCATTGCAAACCTAAACACCCTAATACCTCAAACCCTTTCGTATCATATCTTATACTATCAAACCTTATATTATCAAGTCTTATATTATCAGTCTTTATCCTATCATTTATAACAAACGGGCCATAAATAAATTCACTCGGCTAAGAAGAAATTCTGTTCAGCATTTGAGTTTGAAGAAGGAAACTTTAAAGGCCATTCTCATTAGGCCTCTAATTTGGTATATAAAAGCCACATAAACTGATAGAAGTGCCGTCCAGAGAGTGTGAGTCTTGTAACTCCCCTTTATCACCTAAACTAACGATTTTTTTGCATTTAAATTGGAACAGCTATGAACCCTTGAGCTCCTTTCATTAAACTTACAAACAATTAAAGCAGCGATCTCCTATTTCATTTTAAAATAAAAAAGCTGATCTCATCAACATTCTAAATATGGCAAAATTCTGTACAGTATATCTGATTCTCCGGCAGCTTTGGAATATAATTTGCAAGTCAAACAGGAGAAGCATCAGTACTTTCAAAATAAATTTGTTTCTAAAAGTCAAAACTTCACGATGACAGGTAGCTTCAAAGAGACCTAGTATAAAAGACCACTACTCTTTAATTTAATCTAGAGGCTTGCAAATATTTTTGCTAACACTACAATCTCCATTCAAATGCTTTTCTTCTACTGAAACTGCAGTTCCGTAACCCGAACCATGATGATGCAGCTTTGTTTTGACTCTTGTAAGAGCCCTGCGGCAAGGACTGAAGGGATCTTTGTGTGTCTGGATGTTTTTCCTCTTCCGTCTCCTTTGCACATGCAAGAATTCATTTGCTAGAGATTCCAACGCTCTAACTGTCAATGGTCGGTTTCTTGTGCTCTGCCTCCTGGGATTTATATCACCCTGCTGCACCATAGGACCAACATTACAAGAGGTTCCTTGTGGCTTCTCAACTACCTCCTGAGTATCAGATGTTAAACATGGATAATTTGCCTTTAGGCACTGCCCATCTTCCTCCACCATTGCCATCATTTCACCATTTTCAGACTTCAGTGGAACCTGGGCTATGTTGAAGTTCACCAGTGACTGTGATTCACATTTCTCAACCTTACCACAAGAAATGCTCATGTCATGACAAATTTCATTGAGAATGCTTTCTTCATTATTCTCTTCCACACTTCTGTCAGCTGAAGAAGCAATTAAACTTCCATTCTGTTGACGAGTAACTGGATCACCAACATTCTTGTTGGCATCTGGAAAGCTCGATGACTGAGAGAATGCCAGTTTTTCTGATCCCAAGCCTCCTGAGGAATTCTCAAGGATGCGGCTTGTCTCAGCCTTGGCACAAGCAGTCAATCTCCTCCGTTTAATGGGAAGAACTGCATGATTTGAATGACCTGATCTTGCTCTCCGACTGAATTGATGCTTTATGGTCCTCTTTAGTTGATTATCATCAGACACACAAGTCTTCTGATTTTGATGGCTGTCTGCCATCTTGTTTGCATTATTATCTAGGTTATCATATGCTTCTTTTTGGTTGGTAGCATCTCTATCAGATATGCCTTTCTGGCAATCAGTATTACTAATATTCTTTTTGCCATATATCGGCATATTAGCTTCTGCCTCACATGGTGAATTGTCATCAGAAGAGCTACCCTTACTTTCTTTTGAAAGACCATTCATCTTAGAAGCATCTTCCAATGCAACTGGTGGATATCTCAGTTTTCTCACCTTCAACAATTTTCCTTCATAAAGCATACTGGTATCAATAACTGTGAACTTCGTCAACTTTTCATTGATGCTTTTAGACATAACCTTGTTGTAATTTGCTTTATTCATATGTTTGGCCCCTTTATATGTTATTATACCAGTAGCATCTACCTCAAATTTACCCACTGAATTACCAGGTAAAGATTTCAATTTCCTTAAATCAGATGACTTCCCTCCGTGCACCAAACTGGTATCAATAACCATGAACTTCATACTGTCTGTATTATAAGTAGAAGCTCGGGGCCTGAGGTAACAATGACGATGGTAATCAGATTGATCATCCTCATTTGGTCCCTTAAATGGTTCTTTATCATTGAAGCTGCCAACTTTAGCTTCTTCTTCAAGCTCAAGAAGATTTGGTTCAGCTACCACTTTGCTCAAGACATCGCAAACAGAATCAAAATAATGATCACCTTTCACAAGTTTTCTCCTTGAAAACTTCTTAACACCAGGGATAAGAAAAACCAGATAATCTTTAGAGCTAACATAGCCTTGATTCTTTGGTTGCTCTGAGTGCCAACCTCTTGCCAGTAAACGGGGCCAAACAGCTTCCCAGAAGAGATCATTACTTTTGGCTTTGCTCAGTCGAATTCCTCCTGTCAAAAATTTTAATATATCATTGGGTCCAAGAGAAGACCAAGCTTTGCTAGTTGGTGCTGAAAACAGGCGATTGTTCTTCCTAGGTTCCACAGGAAGGCTTGTAAGGTCTTCCTTCTCTTTACCAATACCTACTGCTTCCACAAGAACACCAAGTCCAACAGTAGACTTCAAAGAAGATATGTATTCTTCTAGAGAAGCTCTGCCCTCAACATATGACTTAGAAACCTGATTATAGACAGAAGCAAAGTGAGGACTGAGGGACAATATGATACCAAGTGAAAGTATGATAAACAAATAAAGGTCTATTGGCCATAAAGGTTCAAATAATCATTGGTTCATCATAGTAGGATAATAATTCAATCAGCTATTCCACCTTAATAACCATTATATCTAATGTACAAAGCATGTACTATTAAAGAAATAAAATACTTGGTAAAATAGTGAAGTTTTCACTTTCTAACATTAAATGGACTAGGAGAAACCATCTAAGCATCGCTTGAAGGTCACAAACAGAATAAATTAGATACTTCCAAAAGGATATGGAGTCCCTTACTGCTGATGGCTTCTATTCTTCTACATGGTCAATACACCCATAAATAATGGACAGACAGTCGTTATATATAAACATTGCAGGTTAAAAAGGACTATATCAGAGAAGTGACGCAGGAGAATGAAAGAAATTTTGAAATCATAGAATGCAGTGACACAGGCTAAGCTAATTATCAGGTAACTGAAATATACATATTATAGTTCATTAGCAAATTGGAAAGAAGAGATGGCATAGTTGAATACCTGTAGCAAAGTATCTTGAGATTCTTCTGAGACATGGGGAAGCAAGCGAGACAATAATTCATGTTGCCTCCGTCCGGTAAAAAGTTTCTGTCCTATTATACATTTTCTCCCTTTTATCTTCCTGCAGCTTGACCATCTACCATATTCATGAGATTTGTAAAACTTTCCATAGTAAAATGACAGTATTTCCCCCATCCCTTTGTTCTCCAAAAATCTTTTTATCTGAATGAAATTCTTCCCAAAAATAAACAAACCAAGGAGAAAACTTTTTGCATCAGCATTACTCCAGGATTTACTCAATGTGCCAGGGGCCATTACATAATTTTTTCTTTTACCCGGTTGACCTGACTTGCTGTCTCCTGTCATCACAGATTGAAAAGTGGTTTGCTTCAATTCTTCCCCAGTGTCTGATACACTGCTTTTTTTTACATTAGCTGCTTTTGCAGGTTCAATTACATTGACTGCACCATCATTGTCTCCAGGATATCCCCACCCTTCATGTCCACTATCCTCCACTTCATTATGTATCCACATGACTGAGATGGGTAAACCAATTGCAAAGGAAAGTGCCTTATCATGCACAACTTCTGAATCAGCAGGATTCATTAGAAGTTGAAGCCGTTCTGATTCTTCTACCATGGAAGGAACTTCCACCTGGTATTCATGACCAAGTCGAGGATTCAACTGTGGGGCTCCAACTATGTTGCTAATATCAGGAGAACTTGGAGGACTATTAGATGCATGCTCCATGAAATCATCATTATAATTCTGTTGAATTGACTCCATCTGCCAAGAAACATAGGATAATAAACCTAATAACTATAAACTTAAATCAAAGCTTGAGAATATTATAAAGAAAATGTCGATTAGATAACATGCTCAATAACATACTTCAAACATGAGTTGCAACTAAGCAGAAAAGTAATGTACTTAGTTACTCACCAGCCATTCATATTTTCCTGGCCACCGCTTTTACAAAGCATCATACTTATTGAAGGAATTCAGATTTGATAACCATTAGTGTTCAACTAGGCATAAGGAATTCATACTTAGTTAACTTTTCAACTCTATATTTGCATATTAGCCATCTAACAAAATATTAGATCTCTGATTGTTTTCACTTTCAATTATTTCGCCACTATCAAATCCTCAAAAAGTCAACTATCCATGAACTCAGGATTAGGGTACAAGTAACAGGAGCAATTTTTGAGTAAGGAATTCTTCAGTGGCCAGTAATCCCAAAAGGATTACAATAATTAAAGCATTTTTTTTCTGTACCAAAGAAAATTAGAACACAGCTCAAACTTCAACAATTGCTAATATGATAAAGCACCAAAATCCTGAACAATGGATACCTAAATCACTCACATAAAACACTATCTATTTTCTTTGCAGGAAATCAAAATTTGTCGACTTCTTCTAGAAGACAACATTCTTCAATGGCTAACACAGCTTCAAAATAATTACACCATAGAATGACCACTAAATATGCGATCTTAGGGGGAAAAAATAAAAAACAAAAACCCTTTGTGGAAAATGTTATTAAGGCAATGAATTTTGATTACCAACCAAGTAGAAGATAACCAACCCCAGATCCACCTCTATGCAGGTTCAAAATCAAAATTAACGAGGATGCTTGCAGATTAATACATAACAAACTGACTCAGACGTGTAACCGAGGAAGAGTAAAAGAAACCATGGAAACCACAAGATAACAATGTGTACATTCTTTGACACGAAGATTGAGTACCCCCACATAGTCACAAGCACGAACTTGTAACAATTAATCGAAATATTAAGGACCCAAAAATATTTCAAGTATCTTTCTCCGTATCCTTTGTTATTTATACACACATAACCTATATGTATGTATATAATCCAGAGCAGCAACACAGAGACACACATTGAACAAGTTAATGGTTGATAACAGAGAAAGATGGATATTTGGTAACCTCTGAAGAAGTACTAGACACGTCAAATGCTAAGGCTTGAAAGGGGAAGCATAAAGCAAGCACATATAAGAAAAAACGGGTGCTGATATTTTGGGTTGATTTGCATATATATATCTTATTTATCATCAAACTTGGGTGAGCATCAAACACGTTAAAGCAAGTAACGTAAAGGAAGAACGGAAAGAAAGAGAACCTGGTCTTTAATGGCTGAACACAAAAGGTGAATTCGCGGGGCATGAAGAGTGAGCAAACAGAATGAACTACTCCCTCAGTTTTAAAACACTCCGAGTTTCCTTCAACAAAGTGACTCACCCGAGTTCATGACACACGAGTTGAGTTGACGACGTGATTAAAAGGAAGTCCCTGTGGGTGTTGAAGAAAAATTGAAACTTGAACGAGGGTTTACTAGTTAGATTTTTAACTTTTCATCCATTATCTTTGTAAATCTTTTATATTATTATTTGATTATATTTTATTGTATTAATTAAAAAATAACTAATAATAATTATCTGAAATGTCTAATACATAAATTAAATGTAGTATAAAAAACATTATACTTTTTTCTATATATATAATTTGAACCAATGTTTTTAAATTGAACCAAACTCATCTGATGAACAAGTTGGACCATGAATTGATTATGTTTTTTATTTGAATAATATTCAATTCAATTATAATTAAATTATAAATTTAATTGATTAAATTTATTAAATTATGATTTAAAGACTTCTTTGATTCGATTTTTAAAATATTAATTTGAACTTAAAAAATCCTATATATTGAGTGATGGATAAAAGCAAAATTTGATCATAAGTCCTCACGTTAATGTCCAAAGAACTTTATTAATTGAGCTACCTGATATCTTAAAAAAATATTACACCTTTTCTTAAGATTAAACTCTTATTAATTATACATTAAATCAAAAGATATATGATCTTGTGGTGTGTTATTCATCATAAGTAATCAAGTTATTGAAACTTGTATGTTATATAACAGCAAATAACTATTTATGTTGGATCCTAATTTATATTATCCCAGCGATACAATGCCAATAAATATCAGTGTGTAATATAGCAAACAACAGTATGTGGCAATAGAAAATGGAGGATGTGGCATTTTATTGTATCGCCCAACCAATTCCTGAAAACTTTTGGACCTATTGAACCCATTGAATGGGTTGAGGTTTTAGATTTCACCGAAATATTGAAGTTTTGAGTGATTATGCTATGGCTTGATTCCATAATCAGCCAAACTGATGAAAATAACACTTTCTTAGCGACATCATCATTGGATCCGATAATTTATGACGTAATATATTGCGCATATTATTTTTCACAATATGGATTATCAAGTAACTGCACAATGTTCAGTTCAAGGGGGAAAAACAAAAGGTAACTGCACAATGTTAAGTAGATTACTAAAGTTCTACGGATAAATAAAATGTAATTTTGAGGATTATAACAAGCAATTATTTTGCGAAAAAACAAAATATCTAGTTTTGAAGGATTTCGTTTTAAAAAATAATATTAACTTTTCAATGAAGTTTAATAGTGTACTCTAAGTTAAAGTGAAGACAGCTTAGGTATCTATACAATTATATATATACATTTATACAATTATATAACGAGGATTGTCGTGTTTGGTTTCTAACATTTTATTACCAAAAATGTCATTAAAATATTTAAAAACCGTTTTAACTCAACTGCATAACTCATGGATTTTACAAGTATTTTTTTATTTTCACTCTCCCTATTTAAAATGTCCAACAACCTCCATATGTAGTTTAAACAAAAATAAAAACTGCTCCACATTACAACGATCCACACTTTGTAAAATTGTTTCTTTAGCAACTCCATCATCAAAATTGAACTAAATATTAATTTAATATAAAATGAATTATTTTACATAGATATCTTAAAAATATGACCAGTGCCTGTCAATCTACTAGTATTAAAAAAATATTACACCTTTTCTTAAAATTAAACTCTTATTAATTATACATTAAATCTAAAGATATGTGATCTTGTGGTGTGTTATTCATCATAAGTAATCAAGTTATTAAAACTTAAATGTTATATAACAGTAAATAACTATTTATGTTGGATCCTAATTTATATTATCCCAGCGATACAATGCCAATAAATATCAGTGTGTGTGTAATATAGCAAACAACAGTACGTGGCAATAGAAAATGGAGGATGTGGCATTTTATTGCATTGCCCAACCAATTCCTGAAAACTTTTGGACCTATTGAACCCATTGAGTGGGCTTAGGTTTTAGATTTCATCGAAATATTGAAGTTTTGAGTGATTATGCTATGGCTTGATTCCATAATCAGCCAAACTGATGAAAATAATACTTTCTTAGCGACATCATCATTGGATCCGATAATTTATGACGTAATATATTGCGCATATTATTTTACACAATATGGATTATCAAGTAACTGCACAATGTTCAGTTCAAGGGGGAAAAACAAAAGGTAACTGCACAATGTTATGTTGATTACTAAAGTTCTACAAATAAATGAAATGTAATTTTGAGGATTATAACAAGCAGTTATTTTGCGAAAAAACAAAATATCTAGTTTTGAAGGATTTCGTTTTAAAAAATAATATTAACTTTTCAATGAAGTTTAATAGTGTACTCTAAGTTAAAGTGAAGACAGCTTAGGTATACAATTATATGTATACATTTATACAATTATATAACGAGGATTGTCTTGTTTGGTTTCTAACATTTTATTACCAAAATTGTCATTAAAATATTTAAAAACCGTTTTAACTCAACTGCATAACTCATGGATTTTTGGAGATTACAAGTATTTTTTTATTTTCACTCCCCCTATCTAAAATGCCCAACAACCTCCATATGTAGTTTTAAGCAAAAATAAGCAAAAATAAAAACTGCTCCACATTACAACGATCCACTTTGTAAAATTGTTTCTTTAGCAACTCCTTCATCAAAATTGAACTACATATTAATTTAATATAAAATGAATTATTTTACATAGATACCCAAAAAATTAAAAATATGACCAGTGCCTGTCAATCTACTAGTATTAATAATTTTAATTTTAATTTTATTGTTAATATAAATGCATTATCATCAAACCATACGTTGTCATATTATTAAAATAATTTATTTACGATAATAACTATTTTTTTTAATACCTATGATAATAACTATTTTAGTAGTCACAAAATGAATATTCAATTATATGATAGTACATGAATAGATCATAGCATAAATAAAAAATTTAGAAATAAATGGCCTAAGATATTTGTTTTATGTTAACAAGAAACAAAAGAATTGAAGAAACAAAAGAATCGAAGAAACAAAATAATCAAATTGAAGAAAACTGAAAATTGATAGAAAACCGAAAATTCATAAAGCCGACTCAGAACTTATAATTGATATAAGTCGAGATCCATGGGAGAAAGAATAAAGGAAAGTAGTACGAAATTAATTCTCAAAGTTATCTAATTACAAGTGTGAATTGTACTTATATATACATTTAGTAACTAACAACTTAAACTAACAATTAACTAATTAATAGTGACCAACTTATAAATAATAGAAAACTAACTAATTAATAATTATTCTAACAGAAACAATTAAGCATCTAAATGCAGGAGGTATGATGTTGAGCTGGATAGTGGTGGTGGATTTAGATTTGATGATGCAAAATTATCAGGTGATACCCCCTCCCCCCCCTGGCGCAAACTGGATAATGTATATCAATTATTCTCAATTTGAGAAGGTTGGTAGAGAAAGGTTTGGGTTGGAGAGGTTTAGTAAACATATCAGCAGCTTGGTTAGATGTAGAGAGAGGCTAAAAATGAATAAGGCCAGAATGAACCTTTTCTCGAACTACATGACAATCAATTTCAATGTGTTTTGTTCTTTCAAGAAAAATAGGATTGATTGCTATTTGGAGGGCATAGTTATTATCATAGTAGATAATGGTTGAATTTGGATGAAATACATGTAGATCAGATAACAAATATTTGAGCCATTGGACTTCATATGTAGTTGCAACCAATGCTTTATACTCTGCCTCTGAGGAAGATTTAAAAACTATTGTTTGCTTCTTGGATTTCCAACATATCAAGGAATGTCCAAAAAATATACAATAACTAGTAATTGGTCTTCTGGAATCTCTACAACCTACCCAATCCAAATCTGAAAAACATTTGAAATGAAGATTTGATTTTGATAGGAAAAATAACCCTTTGCTTAGAGAACCCTTAATACATATGAGCACTCTCATTGCAACTTGATGGTGAATATATGTTGGATGAGCAACAAATTGACTTAGTTGCTGAATTGGATAGGAAATATCAGGTCTTGTAATGGTCAAATAAAGTAATTGACCAACTAGCTTTCTGTAAGCAGAGGCATCACTCAGAAGGGTACCTTGATCTTGCTGTAATTTGAGAGAATGTTCTATAGGTGTTTTAATTAGTTTGTATGCCAAAAGACCAGTATTTGAAAGGATTTCTAAAGTATATTTTCTTTGGAAGAGGCTTATTCCTTTGAAGGATCTAGCGACCTCAAGGCCTAAGAAAAAAAATTAAATGACCAAGATCCTTGATTGTAAATTTAGAATCCAAATGTTTCGAATATCATCTACATACACTAAGAGTGCAATGAAAGAATCATTGTATTTTCTGACGAACAATGAATGGTCTGCAGTGGAAATATAGTAACCAGAAGCAAGTAAGGTAGCATACAATTTGGCATACCATTGCCTGCTAGCTTGTTTGAGTCCATAATGAGATTTAGTGAGTCTGCAAACTTGATTAGGTCCAGAAGGAGTAAGACCAAGTAGTAAGGTCATATATACTTCTTCATGAAGATCACCATGAAGAAATACAGTATTGACATTCAATTGATAAAGATGCCAGTTAGATGTTGCAGTAATGGATAAAAGAACTCTGATAATGATCATTTTTGCCATAGGTGAAAAAGTTTCCAAGTAGTCTACCTGTTGAGTTATGCATAACCTTTAGCTATAAGCTTGGCCTTGTACCTTACTATACTGTCATCAACCTTGTATTTAATTTTGAATACTCATTTACATCCAATAGTTGATTTCCCATAAGGTAATTCAGTGAGAACTTAAGTTTTATTCTTATCTAGTGCAGACAATTTTGATTGCATGACTTGTCTCCAACATTCATGTTGGGCAACTTGGTGATAAGTTTTAGGTTCAAAATTTGTAGAAATTGAAAGACTAAAATTTTTATGATTTGGAGACAAATGATTATAAGAAAGGATTGATGATAAAGGATATAAAATACGTGAACTAGATGTGGCTGCTGCTGAGCTAGACAAATTGCAGTGATAATCCTACAAGTATATTGGCTTATGTTTTTGTCTCAAAGACTGTCTTATGGGTGCAGTATGATTATGATCTTTAGCAGCAGTCTGATCTATAGACTGATTAATAGGAATGACAGGATTTGAATAAGACAAGTCAGTATAATCAAGAAGGGTATGATTATATTGTGGAAGAGGAACCTATAATTCTGTGGAATTTGGAACATTGACTTCAGCATATGTTTGTGAATATGAAAAACTGAATTCATAAAAAATTACATTCCTAGATATTAGAGCTTCTCTCGATTTCAAGTTATAGAAAACAAAACCTTCCGTCCCGGGCCTGAAACCTTGAAAAATACACTTTCGAGGCCTATGGTCAAATTGGAGTATGTGAGCACATAGAGTGGAAGCTGGTGTTGTGTGGATTGTGATTAAATATAATATCAAAAATAGTTGCCAAGTTCCACCAAAAATACAAAAACCTTGCAACCAGTTGTAGTAAGCAATGGTCGATCCACAGAGAACCAATTCAATTAACACTATCAATTTAATTCCTAAATTAAACTCTGATGAAAAATAAACAGTAAAATTAAAAAGGGAGGTTTTGTTAATTAAAACTAACAAAAGAAAAACTTAAACCAAAGCAGTAAACACAAATTGAATTATCAAGTTAAAAATATTGGTTAAGAGATGAAATCTACCACTAGATTTATATGATTATGCTAACTTACATACTCTTTATACAAACATGATCAATTATGTTCTTATGTAATTGTAAGATAAATCTCTTGTTTTCCTTAAGTTTCGCTTAATTCAGTAACCGCTCAAATCAAATCCTAACCATTAGTTATTTGTAAAGCAACCGCTTTTACACCTACCTAATGATTGCATTAAGAATTAGAAAACCAATTACCCTAAGATCTAATCACACACCGGAATTAAATTGCTTAGATCACATGTCTCACTAGTCATACCACCGCAACCGCGCATAGCAATCCTAGTTTTACCACTCTCGAAATTTGGCAAGAATATAAAAACCTTTATATCAATTTAAGAACAGAAACATATGAATAAAAACATAATTGTATTGATATAAAGAAATACGCAAGAGTCACATAATCAAAACTAGAGTTTCATCCTCCCTTAACCAATCAAGAAGGTTAGCCACACATGGCAAATTCAAAAACAAAAGAAGAATTAAAAGAAAATATTGTTCAGAACAAAAGAAGAAAAGAAAAACTAAAGATCAAACTAGTTTCCAAGGCTTGAGAGTGATTGATCTTTGATCGCTCGAATCCGAGTCTCCAATCCTCAATCGAATCCTTCCCCTTCTTAGCCTTCGTGCTTCTCTCAGTTTTCTTGACGGCTCTCTCTGTCTAGATCCTTTAAGGGCTCTAAGCAACCCTATTTATAGGTTTAGATACCTAATTTAGCATTAAAATACGAATTTAGATTTCTGAGCCGATGACACGGGCCGTGTCATATAACACGGCCCAACCCGTGTCTGAATCTAGTGACAAAATTCTAACTAATTTTAAAGTCAGAGAAGAACACGACCCAGCCCGTGTCATATGACATGGCCCGTGTTATTGGTCAAGGCTAAAAACTGAATTCCCTTGTGAAGTCAGAGAAGTATACGACCTACCCCGTGTCATTTGACACTAGTCGTGTTATATGACATGGCCTGTGTTGTATGACATAGCCCGTGTTGTCCAAAAATAGGATTTGACCCGTCTTGAAATAGTAAGAGGAGTACACGGCCCACCCCGTGTCATATCACACGGGCCGTGTCACTCACTTTCTTCAAATGCGACCTTGATTATTCATAAATGCCCTTCTTCTTTTGCTTCTAAGGGTAAAACTGATCTTCTTAAGTATTCATCTCTCTCCTCAAATGGTCATCAAGTTTGGTTTGATGCTAATGAACTCAAACACTCAAAGATATCCTGAAAAGCATAATTCATTTATGAGTGTTTATAACCACATTTAGCATAGTTTCATAATAAACATCCAAAGACAACTCTAAATCAGAAACTTAGCTAAATGTCAACAATTAAGCACATATAGAGTCCAATTAAATCAATCATAAGACATTTAAAGTATGAAAATAATCGACAGATCAAATACCCCCGCACTTAGCCTTTTGCACTCCTGGGCAAAACATAAGACCAAACTAAGGAACAGAGAAAACAAAACAAATTCAAAACCTAACAATTTAAAGAACTCAATTTCCAATGATATTCAAGAGAGGCAAAAGTTTGTAAGCAAGAAGAGCAAGAAAAGATTCAAAGAATCAAAACATTCAAGAGATAACAGTTCTTCACATTTCCAACCAACAAGCAAAGCATCTTCAATTTGAAAAGCATGAATTAAGAATAATAGATCCTCACAAGATACACTCTTAATATCTCAAGTGTT
Organism: Ormosia semicastrata; assembly: GCA_029884595.1. NCBI lineage: Eukaryota > Viridiplantae > Streptophyta > Magnoliopsida > Fabales > Fabaceae > Ormosia > Ormosia semicastrata. The sequence goes on along the minus strand of JAQQTO010000054.1, from coordinate 7,863,732 downwards.
TACAAGGTAAGTATTTCACTCAATTCAACCCATGAAAAATGTACTACCATAAGCTTGCTTATCTTCTACTTCTCCACTACTCAAACACATGCACACCCAAATCAAGAGGACTTTATTTAAGGTTGTAATGGGGCCAAGGTAAGGGAATGAAATAATATGGATATGGTAAGATGAGCACCCAAGAGAATAAAAGAACATTGGGGAGAAACTCAATTGACAAACATGAAATTTTTATCCCCTCAAATCTATATAATGCACATTCTCTTTACATCTTCCTTTCCTTTTTCTTTCTTTTCTTTTATAATCTTTCTTGAATTTTTTTATTTTTCTTTGCATATTTTTTTTTTCAACACCTTGCATATTACACATCAACTTACACAACCCCCACACTTGTCCTATTAAACACTTGCAAGCAAAAGAGCTCCTCCAATGAAAATGAACTAATGCTCTCCCATTCTCTAAGGTAAGGTAAAATCATGATTTTTCACATAGAGCATATAATGAGATAAGACAAAGAATAAGCAAATAGGCTCAACGGGTTAATCAAAGGGAAATAATGCAAGGTTGGCTATTTGGCCAAAGTAGTTAATCACAAAAAAATGCCTCAATCATGTTCATGTATGCAAGTGAAAATGTAGCCTAAAAAAGAATTAAAGCAAGTTCTAGGGTGATCAATATGACATGAGTGAAAATCACACAAGAAAGAAGAGAATGACATAAATGCTAAATCCATCCATCAAAAGGCTCAAAATCTCACCAGGTATGCATCAATCAAACTCAATTCATCAATCAAACATCCAAACCAAGCATGCCAAATTCAAGATGACTGAAGAAATTTATAAATCATAACCTTGAATTTCAATTGCTTCAAACTCATAGACTTCACAAATCTCAAAATATCATTGGAAATCAAATAAAAACACAATTTTTTTCAAAAATAGAAAATAGAAATTAAAATAAAAATAAAAATAAAACAAAAAACAAAATATCAATTCCTCCCCCACACTTAAATTCTACATTGTCCTCAATGTAAACCTCAACAATAAACAATCATTAATAAATCTAGGACAAGTAAAATAAAAGAGAGGAAAGAAACATCCTTATTAATTGAAGTAATAGAGGTAGATGAAGAAATTTTCACCAGGATCCCATTGGCGAAAACATAATAACCAATTTATGCTTGAAATAACATGAGAGTTTCCACCGGGGTCCCATTGGCTGAAGTGTAATGACCAAGTTAAGCTTGAGACATGAGGGCTTCCACCGGGATCCCATTGGCCTTCCTTATTTTCCTTGGCTTCACTACTGAAGAGTAATATGTGCACTTCATCAACTTCATATGCATTGTTTCTATTGGACCATGGCCCAAAAACAAAATCCACTTCAAGGTGTCCATCATCCGATTCTCTTCTTCCATCTTTGAAAACTCTTCAAGTGGCCTGCAATTCTACCTCCTTTGGGTCTTAGATTCTCGCTTTGTAAATAAAATCATCAACTTTCAAGTCTGCAGAAATCTCAGCACGATTAGCACATATAATATCAGTACATGAGTGACAATGAATATAATTATTGAAACCAATAAAATCAAAAAATTCATCACACAACTCATCATACTATCTCTCCACCACCTTAGGAAGGAGTTCAAGAATACTTACCTTGGGGGCCTTAGAGTTTTCCCCCTCCTCACTTACCTCTTCAGGCTCTGTTTCTTTCTTTTCAATGGTTTGTGAAGGAGAGGTGGGTTCATCTAGCGTCTTCCCACTTCGTAGTGTGACAGCACTAGCATCTTCCTTCACATTCTCTTCTGATTGTGAGGGAAGTCCTTCAGAAATTTGGCTCTGGAACTTGCTGAGATCTGTGGCTAACTGATCCAAAGAGTTTTGCAGGTCATTACACATGGCCTATGTTTCTGATAACTATACAGAGTGTAGTTATTAGTGCCCTATATTTGTCCTTTATGGCATGATTAGTCCTTGTTTGTAAGCATTAATGGAAGGTTTTAGCATCATTTATATCTGATTTCATTCTGATGACTTCCATTGTGATCCTGAGTAAATACTTTCAAGATTATGATCAAATTGAGTACATTTGCATGATTCAATAAAGTGATAAATTTTTTTATATAGGCAGGTCTCAAATGAAGCATGGAATTGAAGAATTTGAAGCAGCTTTGGACCAGGAAGCCTAAGAGAAGATTAAAAGAAAAGATCAGCACTCAACACCACGACGTGGATTGGTTGCGTCGCGGCGTTCCCCTGCTTCAGTAGATAATACCCGAGGCTGGAGCGCCGCAACATTGAAGAATAGGCGCCTCAGGCGCCTGTGACCTAATTACACGCGCGCCGCGGCGTAACATGTTGGACGCCGCGGCGTGATCCTATTTTATTCAGCCTATAAATATATTTGCACTGAATTTCTACGGGAGTTTTCATCATTTTTGGAGAGCAGCTGCTGGTTTTTAGGTTTTTAGACCTAGAGGAAGCAGAAAAGGCTAAGGTTGGAGGTCATCCTTCCTATGGAGGGTGAATCAAGCTTAAAGGATAACATCTATTGAGCTTTCTTCCTTTCTTTTCTTCTTTTCTCTCTTTACTGATTCATGATCATGATTTATTTGTTTGTACTTTCATGATTCATGGCTAACTAGGCTGTATATAAGTTTTCTTTTGTAGTTTCTTATAGATACTGATGAATATGTACTCTTTTGAGTATATATTGAAGTTTAGTTAAGTTCAATCATAATCTGTGTTTAATGCTTGTGGTTGGCTGATCACTAATTGCATGATATTAATATTGGCAAATGAACTAGACATAGGGATTTGTTAATATGGATATGGTGTGATTGATACATGTTCGATGAGTTCAATTGGCTTGGATGAGCTGATTCGTTAATAGGATAGAAATATACCTATTGGCCATGTATAGTGTGTGATTGAGAATAGATCATTAATGAGTGGAGTTTGCACGGGTTCTCAAGGAAACTTAGTGAGCTGGGTAAATGAAACCAGGGTTAATTGACCTAGACATAGGCTTTTAACTAAATCAGATTCTCAAGCTAACTAAACCAATCTTTGATAATGCTTGTAAGGATTGCAATTCATTAGTTGAAATAGAAAATGAAAAGTAATTCTTATTTTTCTATTTATCTTAGAGTTATTGCTTTTCAGTCTTTATATTTCTTTAACCATTCATTTATAAATTTAATGCTTTTGGATAGCATTAATTAGACTAATGGCTAATACTTAACTTTTATATGAAATACATTTTCCTCGTGGGATCGATCTCTTACTCTATAACTGTTGTCGCAACCGTCCCGAAGGGCGCCGCGAAAATAAAAAGAATAAGGAGGAAAGGACCTCGGGGTGTTGGGAGTCGCCACCAATCACTTTATCCATTAAATGGAATGGTGCAATTGGACACCTGAGAGATGGTCTACGGTTCAGAGTTCATGGTTCGGGGGTTGATTACGGGTAGGGAAGGTATTAGCACCCTACACCGTCCGTTCTAAGAACGGTTACCTATTTAATCTAATGTTATTTACAAGTTAATTAAATTGGTCTTTTTAACAAAAAGAAATATATATTTTTTTTTGGTTTTTTCTTTATATGTCCCATTTTATCGAGCATAATATCAAGAATGATAAATGACTAAGATCAGAAATGGGTGGCTAAATAGCCATTATTTTGGAACAAATTCTAAGTCTACAACATTATATAAAAATGGTGAATCAAAATTTTATTTTTTAAAGAGAAGTAATTTTCAAAATAAATGGCCAAATGAAACATTATTTCAATGAATAAATTTTAATTCAAAGAAATTTGTTTGAGGTAAGCGAAAGTTTTTTTAAAAAAAGTAAATGGTCAAATAAAATCTCATTTATAATCAGGAAAAATATTTTTAGGCACAATGAGATTTTTATAATAATTTCTAAAAAAAAGGTCTTCATAAAAAATAAAACTTTAATTCACCACAATCATGAGGTTAAAAGCGTATGAATTTGTTTACTTTTACTTAAGGATTTTTTTATTTTTTTTACAAAAAAAAAAAATTATTTCAATTTAAAAAAAGGATGTATTTTATTTACAAAAATATTTTAATTTAGTGTGAGAATTAGGCCTCGCCACAACTCTCCCAAGCAAAATCCAATATAAAGTCTCAAGACTATTGGGAAGAGTGTATCCGATCGGCGCTCCGATCCTCTCCCAATTTTTCCGCCATCGAAAGTTTTAAAATGTTTAATTTATAATAATTAAATTAAAGTCGAGTGAGAATTAGACCTCGCCAACTCTCCCGGCAAAATCTAATATAAAGCCTCAAGATTATCGGGAAGAGTGTATCGATCGGCGCTCCGATCCTCTCCCAATTTTTTCTCATATAGGCTAATTTTAAATTATTTAATTACAATAATTAAATTAAAGTTACATATCAACCTCATAAAAACAAAATAATTAATAAAAAAAGTGTATTAAATTAAAATACAAATAAATCCAAAAAAACAAATGAATAAATAATAATAAAAGAAATAGAAAAGAAAGAAAAAAAAAAATCGCAAATACATATTGATCTAAAAGAATAAACAACTAAACAAATAATAACATTTAAAGAAAACAAAAAAAAAAACAAAATCAAAACAAATTAAGTGCAATGAGACTTATAGTCTCCGAAAGCTTGAAAACAAAACAGAGGAAGGAAATAGGAAAAAAAAGAAAGGGGCTTGAGGGTGGAGCTCACGAGACAGGGGAGGTGGCTCGCGGTGCTTGCGGTGGCTCCGACAGAAGGCGACGAGTTCGCACGGTGCGGCGTTTCTAGGTGAAAGATCGCGGTGGTGGCCGCTGGTTGGACAGAATCTAGGCCGGTGGACCAGGGAGTTCCGGATCTGGCTTGCGCGGGTTCGTGGCCGATGTCCGACTAGATTCGACGGGATTGGAGCAGATTGGGTTCCGGGTTGGGCGGCGATGACAATCTGGTGCGGTTCCGGCTGGTCAACGCCTGGTTCACGATGGTGCCGGTGAAGCGGATCTGCGGCTCGACGCCTGTTTCAAGCGGCGTGCAATCGCGGGGGTGCCGGCCACTGGTTGAATGGTGCGTGCACAGTGGTGAAGGGTGGAGGACGTGGGTTGGCTGCGGCACGGTGTTGACTGTGGGTGAGGGTGAAAATGGCTGAGGGATGGCTTTGGTTGGTGGTGTGTGAGAGTGATTGGAGAAGATGGTGTCGATGGAAGTTGATGGTGAGAAGTTGAAGATGGGTGAGGGGCGGCGGCAGGTGCATTAATTGGGGGTTGCTATGAAGATGGAAACGGGGGGTGAGAAAAGGTTATGGTGGAAATGGAGCTTGTGGTGGTCGTGGGTTTGTGATGGTGAAGGAAGAAGTGTGGGGTGGATGCTGGAAAATGATGAAAGCTTCCCTTCAAATTCTCTCTGGTTCCTCTATGTGTATCTTTTCCTCAATCTGTCATGGCTTCTGTGATTTTCTGATTGAATTTTTCTGAACGATTCCCCCATTCATTTGTCCACTTGAAATTTATAGGATTAAATCAAATTAACGTTTCTGAATAGAAGACAAAGAGAGAAGAAAACTGTCAGAACTTGATTATTGAAAGGCAAAAGATTAAAACCGTCTGAACTTGATGATTGGAAGGCCAAGGATCAGAAAAAAACTGAAAAAGCTTTTAATCCAGTTCAATGCAAGCTAATTGTGGAGGCTAGGGTTGTAGCAGAAGGAAGAAGGAAGTTGGGTTGTGGGTTGAGATGGAGATTTGGGTCATGGTTGACCCGTACAAAGCTTTTTTTATTTTTATTTTCTTCTCTCTTTTTTTTTTTTTTTCTTAAAGAAGGAAATTAAATAAAATAAAATAAAAATAAAAATAAATAAAAAATAGATAAAATTGGGTATCAACAATTTGCCCTCTTTGTTTTACATTTAGGATAAATAAAAAACAAAAGAATTGATTCAATTTTATCCATGAAAGGTAAAAACTTGCGAATTTAGGTGTCCGCTGAAACTTAACAGAAAACTTAAAAGCAATGGGTACCAGGACCCAATAACATAAAACAATGGGTGCGGGGACCCAAAAGCTTGCGGAGTTAGGTATCCACTGAAGCTTAACAAAAACAAGGTAAGAAGCTTGCAGAGTCGGGTATCCGTTGAAGCTTAACAGAAAACTTAAAGGCAATGGGTGCCGGGACCCAGAAAAGGTAAAAAGCTTGCGGAATCAGGTATCTGCTGAAGCTTAACAAAAACAAGGTAAGAAGCTTACGGAGTCGGGTATCCGTTGAAGCTTAACCAAAAAAAAAGGCAATAGGTATGAGGACCCAAAAACAACGGGTACGAGGACCCAAAAGGTAAAAAGCTTGCAGAATCAGATATTCACTGAAACTTAATAAAAACAAGGTAAGAAGCTTACGGAGTCAGGTATCCGTTGAAGCTTAACAGAAAACTTAAAAACAATGGGTACGGGGACCCAAAAATAACGGGTACGAGGACCCAAAAGGAAAAAAGCTTGTGGAATCAGGTATCTGCTAAAACTTAACAAAAATAGGGTAAGAAGCTTATGGAGTCGGGTATCCGTTGAAACTTTACAGAAAACTTAAAAACAATGGGTACGGGGACCCGAAAACATAAAACAATGGGTGCGGGGACCCGAAAAGGTAAAAAGCTTGCGGAGTCAGGTATCCACTAAAGCTTAACAAAAATAAGGTAAGAAGCTTACGGAGTCGGGTATCCGTTGAAGCTTAACAGAAAACTTAAAAACAATGGGTATGGAGACCCGAAAACGAGAACACAATGGGCGCAGGAGCCCGGAAACGAGAACACAATGGGTGCAGGAACCCAAAAACTAAAAGACAATGGGCGCAAGACCCAGAAAGGAAAAGACGATGGGCGGAGGGGCCCGGAAAGGAAAACACAATGGGCGCGGGGGCCTGGAAATGAGAATACAATGGGTGTAGGAACCCGAAAACTAAAAGACAATAGGCGCGGGGGCCCAGAAACTTAAAAGACAATGGGTGCGGAGACCCAGAAACGAAAAGACAATGGGTGCGGGGACCCGAAAAGGTAAAAAGCTTGCGGAGTCAAGTATCCGCTGAAGCTTAACAAAAACAAGATCAACAAGTTGGACTGAAAACAGCAAGTTGGACTTTCTTAGGTCAAGGCTAGCAAAATGAAAAATGCACTGTGCAATGCATGCTTCAGATGTATGAGAGTATGAAAAATTCTCTTTTTTTCTTCTTTTTTTTGTCTCTTTTTTTTTGTGTCTCCACGACCCCTGAAGACATGATTGTAATCAATTTCAAAGATGAACTGGAATGATATTTATTGATATCTTTTCATTTGTCTATTCAGCCGATGGTTAAAATGTCCAACCGGGATGACCCTTGAGGTGTGCATTAGAAGTGACACATAAGAGCAATGGGAAAACCCTTTAGATGACCCTTGAGGTGACCTAGTTGTCCTTCTTCTCTAACCAATACTCTTCAAGAGCCTTGAGCTAGAAAGCTTTATGTAGTGAGCCTTGAGTCAGAAAATTTTGCACAGTTAGCCATAAGCCAAAGAAGCGAACGTACTTGAGAAAAATATCTTTTAGCAAAGTTTTGAACTAAACTCTTCTTTGACCAACCAAACCCATATTCAAATGGGATCATTGCCAATCTCGTCTTGTTCAAATTTCTCTTCATTAGATATGGCTGATGTAGAAGCTTGTGACTTCCTTTTCCAGAGATTCCATTTCTACCGAACACACTTCAATCTGAATTATCAATTGAGAATGTCATTCCCTTCATTGATTGAAACTCTAGAGCTCCTTTGGCTTGAGTTGTTCAATAAGAGATTGCCATTAGATGGTTAAATTGTACTATTGTACTCATGTTCACCTAACTTGAAGCATCATGTACCAGATATGCATGGATTCAAAAGTACAACATGAAAGAGATTTACTAACTGAGAAACCTTTTTTGATTGATTTTGGGAGTATGACTACACAAAAGACATTTACAAAGAAAAAAACACAAGAAGTGGAATAGTACAAAAGCCAAGAGTTTTTTTTTTTTTTTTGCTTCCTTTTTTTTGCTCCGGTTTGAATGTGATTGATCTTTACTTGACAACTGGACATCATGACTATTGCTTTATTGGGTATCCATAAAAATCTACCCTCATGTATGATATCAAATGAATTTGACTCAGAGTATGTCATTTGAGAACAAAGATGCCCTAGTGTAGGCCATTTGACAACAAAAATTGTCCTAGTGGGGAACTTGAGAATAAAATTTTTGCCCCAGTGTAAGGCCAAATAAAACAAAGCAAACTGCCCCAGTTTAGAGCCGAATTGAAAAGGGTAGAGATTTGCCCCAATGTAGAACCAATTTGAACCAAAAGATTTGCTCCAGTGTAAGGCCGAATTGAACAGTGTAGAAATTTGCTCCAATATAGAGCCAGATTGAACCAAAAGAAAACATGCCCCAGTGTAGGGACAACTTGAACAGGGTAACAACTTGCCCTAATGTAAGTCCTTTTTTTTTGTCTTTTTTTTTTTAAGGAGCAAGGATTGCAAATTCAGTAAGGTATGAACCTTTTGTCTCAAAATTAAAGTCAATGAAAATGAAAACAACCCTTTATTGATCAGAATGGACTTTTTAATGCTTGTAATGTGGCCAATGTTAGGGGTTATAAAAAGAATGGTATAAGGCTTAAACAAGTGTTTAAAGGTTAAGTGGGGCCAAGGATCATTATTCAAACTTAAACTTTGTCAATTGTTTTTGCATTTTCAAGCACACTTTTCTCTTATTATTTTTTTTCATCCTTGTTCAAACTTAAACTCCGTCAATTGCTTTTGCACTTACTTTCCGCCCCCTTTCACCTTTTTTTTTTCATTATGCTTCAAAATAGTCATCATGGCAGCCAACCCCTTTTTTTGTGTTATCCTCTAGTGTAGAGGTGATCCTTGTCTAGGATTTATTGAAGAAAACTTTCAAGCTCAAAATGGGACAACAAGGGATAATGAATTCTTGTGAGAGATAAAGAAAAATGGCCAATCTTCATTTCAAGTTTTGATTGCTCATTTTCAAAAAATTTAATTTAGAGACAAAAGAATAATACACACTGAGTGATTATTTATTTGCTCCCTTTATTTTTCTTTTTTCTCTTTTTTGTTTTTTTTTTACATTTTTTTGGACGAAGAACACCTGCACACATGGGCCTCATGACCACAATTTTTTTTTCAAACCAAAAGAAAGTCCTATAGAATCCAAACCAAAGAAAACAAGTAAATGGAAGAAAAAAAAATGACAAGAAAGATTTGACAAGAACACGAGTGCCAAGAATATAGGAAAAAGAAATAAGGTATGCTGAGATCCATGTAAATCCATCACATTAATGCTTCAAGAAAGTTCACATAAGTTCAAAAATCAAATGATTTTAATGATTGAACAACCATGGGATCAGTATAATTAAACCATCATTTCATGGTAACAACTTGGTAAACAAATCAGAATACTAGTTGCTCAGAAATTTTCCAGTACTGGAGGACTCCAAGGTATGGTTCATTCTTGACGGTTAGAAAAATGAATAGCCACTTGATCAAACTTTCTAAGGTTGCCCCTGATCGACCATTGTAAGCAATCACTCATATTGCAGATGGGCATGTGTAGAAACATTCTGACAACGCCTAGTGAATTAGGTAACCGTTGTCATCCATGAGTTTTCTTGAAACCTCATTTAACTCATTCAACCTGAAGTCCACCCTTAGTTGGTTCAAAATTTATCCATACTTTCCTGTCCATCATTCATTTGATGCAATCTTCCCTTTTTAATTTCATTTTCAATCCTTTCACCAATTATCTCGATATCTGAAAAAATTGATGACACACTTCCAATCATATGACCATAGAATGGCGTATGTAGTGTATCAATGAACATAGCAACCATCACTTTTTCTGACAAAGGGGGTTCCACTTGTGCAGCCATTTCCCTCCACCTCTGAGCATATTCTTTGAAGCTCTCAGCATCCTTCTTAAACATACTTTGTAGTTGCATTCTATCTGGTGCCATGTCAATGTTGAACTTATACTGCTTTACAAAAGCATCAGCTAAATCCTTGAAACTCCTTATACGAGCACACTCAAGATGTGTGTACCAATTTAAAGCTGTCCCAGTTAAACTGTCTTGGAAGAAATGGATTAACAGTTTGTTATCATGAGCTTGTGAAGTCATCTTGCGAATGTATATTATCAAGTGATTCTTTGGGCAAGTAGTCCCCTTATATTTGTCAAAATCTGGGACCTTAAACTTTGGGGGAATGACAACATTCGGGACAAGGCAAAGTTCTGAAGCATCCATAAGACCATAACCACTTGCTCCCTCTACGGCTCGAAGTCTTTCTTCAAGAACTTTTAATTTTTCCTTGGATTGAAGACCTTTAGTTGAAGGGTTTAGCAGAGAAGTACCAGCGATCTTATGAGGGAAAAACTGTGGCATATAGAAATGAGGTTGGGCCTGAGTTGAGCTTTGAGGCCCTGAAGTAGGTATTACCAATGATGAGCCGCTCTCAAGAGGGTTGGTAATTTGTGACGGCGCAAAACCAGGGGGAAGGCTATAAGGTGGAATAGAAACAGGGTACTGAGGAATCTCACTGGTATTTGGTTGAGATCCTTGGGGAGGGTTTGAAGTTGTTGTAACTGTCGGTGCACTGCCCTCAGGAACATTGGTGGATAATGGTGGCATATAACCAGGTGGAAGGCCATATAGTTGGAATGAAGATGCCTGTATTTCAGGATTATTTGAGTAGATGGTGAGTGGCATCATGGCCCATTGAGAGGTGACACTAGGATACTGCCAAGGAACTGGCATAAAGCCAGGTAGGTGAGCAGGCGTGGCTGAAGGATCATCATTTGCCCTTGAAGGAGTCCCCTCTGTATTGTTCGTTCTTTCCAGAATTTCCAAGATCTTGGCCATTTGTTCCTTTAGCTGACTTACTTCACTTCTCAGCTCTTCTTGTGACTGACCCAGTTCATCCATGACTCTTGATTGAGAACGAGTCCTATATGGGTATCGTAGAGACAGTTTTCCTTTGGTATTCATTATTTTTTTATTAGAAAATATGAAAAAGAAAAAGAAAATACAAAAATAAACTATGCATGTAGAGACATGATCCAAAGCAGCAAGCGATATCGAATCGATATCTTCACAGAATTGGACCACATATGCAAATGCAAAATAAAAGAAAACAACAAAAAGTTAGCAACTACAAAATAAAAGACAAACTGAAATTCCTCATGTGTTAGAGGAAAAGGGGTACCTAGTCTTGGTACCCGTCCAGCAAGATAGGTTCTATGAACGATGATAGCTCTAAGATTATATCTACAAGTGATAGTTTCGGTTCTAGACCCCTATCGAACAAAAGGTCCCCAAATTGCCCCTTACTGTCACCAACACTTTGGCTAGTAAGAGTCATCCATCCTCACCCATGATAGGTTACAAGCAGAAAGAGTTCAATTTGAGTGAGGGGTTTTCATGTGCCTAAACAGAGACCAACGGTCCCACAAAGCAACACTACTTCACCCTCTATCTAAGCCTACAAGGTACTGAGCTCGGGTAGAGAGCTTGTGTGTGCAGGTGTATATGAGAGAACTTATTTACAAAGCAGAAATATAATACATATAATGTAAACAAAATGTACAATAATATGAAACAAATAACAAATAAACAAATAAAACAAAAATGGACCAATATAATTAAAGAGCAAATAACATGAGATTAAAACAAGGTTTAACCCTCTATATCCCCAGTGGAGTCGCCAGCTGTCGCAACCGTCCCGAAGGGCGCCGCGAAAATAAAAAGAATAAGGAGGAAAGGACCTCGGGGTGTTGGGAGTCACCACCAATCACTTTATCCATTAAATGGAATGGTGCAATTGGACACCGAGAGATGGTCTGGTTCGAGTTCATGGTTCGGGGGTTGATTACGGGTAGGGAAGGTATTAGCACCCTATACCGTCCGTTCTAAGAACGGTTACCTATTTAATCTAATGTTATTTACAAGTTAATTAAATTGGTCTTTTTAACAAAAAGAAATATATTTTTTGGGTTTTTTCTTTATATGTCCCATTTTGTCGAGCATAATATCAAGGATGATAAATGACTAAGATCAAAAATGGGTGGCTAAATAGCCATTATTTTGGAACAAATTCTAAGTCTACAACATTATATAAAAGTGGTGAATCAAAATTTTATTTTTTTAAGAGAAGTAATTTTCAAAATAAATGGCCAAATGAAACATTATTTCAATGAATAAATTTTAATTCAAAGAAATTTGTTTGAGGTAAGCGAAAGTTTTTTAAAAAAGTAAATGGCCAAATAAAATCTCATTTGTAATCAAGAAAAATACTTTTAGGCACAATGAGATTTTTATAATAATTTCTAAAAAAGGGTCTTCATAAAAAATAAAACTTTAATTCACCACAATCATGAGGTTAAAACTGTATGAATTTGTTCACTTTTATTTGAGGATTTTTATTTTACAAAAAAAAATTATTTCAATTTAAAAAAGGTTGTATTTTATTTACTGAGAAAATATTTTAATTTAGTGTGAGAATTAGACCTCGCCATGTAAGCCTCCCGGCAAAATCCAATATAAAGCCTCAAGATTATCTAGGGAAGAGTATATCGATCGGCGCTACGATCCTCTCCCAATTTTTCCGTCATAGGCTAATTTTAAATTATTTAATTACAATAATTAAATTAAAGTTACATATCAACCTCATAAAAACAAAATAATTAATAAAAAAAAGTGTATTAAATTAAAATACAAATAAATCCAAAAAAACAAATGAATAGATAATAACAAAAGAAATAGAAAAGAAAGAAAAAAAATCAAAGAAATACATATTGATCTAAAAGAATAAACAACTAAACAAATAATAACATTTAAAGAAAACAAAAAAAAAAAAAATCAAAACAACAGAATTAAGTGCAATGAGACTTATAGTCTCCGAAAGCTTGAAAACAAAACAGAGGAAGGAAATAGGAAAAAAAAGGAAAGGGGCTTGAGGGTGGAGCTCACGAGACAGGGGAGGTGGCTCGCGGTGCTTGCGGTGGCTCCGGCAGAAGGCGACGAGTTCGCGCGGTGCGGCGTTTCTGGGTGGAGGATCGCGGTGGTGGCCGCTGGTTGGACAGAATCTAGGCCGGTGGACCAGGGAGTTCCGGATCTGGCTTGCGCGGGTTCGTGGCCGATGTCTTACTAGATTCGACGGGATTGGAGCAGATTGGGTTCCGGGTTGGACGGCGATGACAATCTGGTGCGGTTCCAGCTAGTCAACGCCTGGTTAGCGATGGTGCCGGTGAAGCGGATCTGCGGCTCGACGCCTGTTTCAAGCGGCGTGCAATCGCGGGGGTGCTGGCCACTGGTTGAATGGTGCGTGCACAGTGGTGAAGGGTGGAGGACGTGGGTTGGCTGCGGCACGGTGTTGACTGTGGGTGAGGTGAAAATGGCCGAGGATGGCTTTGGTTGGTGGTGTGTGTGAGTGATTGGAGAAGATGGTGTAGTGATGGAAGTTGATGGTGAGAAGTTGAAGATGGGTGAGGGGTGGCAGCAGGGTGCATTAATTGGGGGTTGCTATGAAGATGGAAACAGGGGGGTGAGAAAAGGTTATGGTGGAAATGGGGCTTGTGGTGGTCGTGGGTTTGTGATGGTGAAGGAAGAAGTGTGGGGTGGATGCTGGAAAATGATGAAAGCTTCCCCCCAAATTCTCTCTGGTTCCTCTATGTGTATTTTTTCCTCAATCCGTCATGGCTTCTGTGATTTTCTGATTGAATTTTTCTGAACGATTCCCCCCATTCATTTGTCCACTTGAAATTTATAGGATTAAATCAAATTAACGTTTCTGAATAGAAGACAAAGAGAGAAGAAAACTGTCAGAACTTGATTATTGAAAGGCAAAAGATTAAAACCATCTGAACTTGATGATTGGAAGGCCAAGGATCAGAAAAAAACTGAAGAAGCTTTTAATCTAGTTCAATGCAAGCTGATTGTGGAGGCTAGGGTTGCAGCAGAAGGAAGAAAGAAGTTGGGTTGTGGGTTGAGATGGAGATTTGGGTCATGGGTTGACCCGTACAAAGCTTTTTTTATTTTTATTTTCTTCTCTCTTTTTTCTTTTTTTTCTTAAAGAAGGAAATTAAATAAAATTAAATAAAAATGAAAATAAATAAAAAAATGGATAAAATTGGGTATCAACAACTATATTACTTGTGCGATCTGTGCACTTGCGGTTAGCAAAAAGGGCAACACGTTTGACCCTCAAGGAAACTTAGTGAGCTGGGTAAATGAAACCAGGGTTAATTGACCTAAACATAGGCTTTTAACTAAATTAGATTCTCAAGCTAACTAAACCAATCTTTGATGTTGCTTGTAAGGATTGCAATTCATTAGTTGAAATAGGAAATGAAAAGTAATTCTTATTTCTCTATTTATCTATTTATCTTAGAGTTATTGCTTTTCAGTCTTTATATTTCTTTAACCATTCATTTATAAATTTAATGCTTTTGGATAGCATTAATTAGACTATTGGCTAATACTTAACTTTTATATGAAATACATTTTCCTCGTGGGATCGATCTCTTACTCTGTAACTGTATTACTTGTGCGATCCGTGCACTTGCGGTTAGCAAAAAGGGCAACACGTTTGACCCTCAACAAGTTTTTGGCGCCGTTGCCGGGGAATAATGGTTATTTCTGTTTAGTTGATATTAGCAATGAGTCTAATTAATGCTAATTCAAATTTTGATTTGTACATATTATTCTAAGTTTTCAGATTATCTATTTTGTTATAGGTACTAAGATGGCAGACGATAATGCTACGCTCCAGTTGGAGGATGATAGTCATACAAGACCATTAAGGGAGTTTGCAACCCCTCACATGGAGAACTTGCAGTCCAGTATTAGAAGGCCTGCCATCCGTGCTAATAATTTTGAAATCAAACCGGCCATCATTCAAATGATACAGACTTCTGTGCAATTTGACGGTTTACCCAAGGAGGATCCTAATGCTCATCTTTTCAATTTTCTGGAGATCTGTGACACGTTCAAGCATAATGGTGTCTCTGATGATGCTATTTGCTTACGGCTTTTTCCCTTCTCTCTCCGAGATAGAGCTAAGAGTTGGTTGCAGTCTTTACCTGCGGGATCCATCAGCACTTGGAATGACTTGTGTGGTAAATTCCTAAATAAGTATTTTTCATCGGCCAATACTGCTGAGATGGTGAATGATATCACATCATTCACCCAAGCTGATTCTGAGTCCTTGTATGAAGCATGGGAGATATACAAGGATTTGCTTCAAAGGTGCCCTCATCATGATATTCCACCGTGGCACCAAGTTTACTCATTTCACAAAGGATTGCTACCCCACCATCGACCTATAGTAGATGCGGCTACTGGAGGATCTTTATTGAGCAAGTCTTTTGATGATGCATTCCAATTGCTTGATGAATTGGCAGCTAACAGCTACCAATGGCCTTTGGAACGAACTACTTCAAGGAGAGTGGCTGGAGTGCATGAACTTGACCCAATGGCAGCCTTATCAGCTCAGGTAGCCATAATCACAAGTAAAGTGGATCGTTTGGGGATTAGCCATCAACAAAGCCCGTTTGTGCTGTGTAACAAGTGTGGAGAGAATCATTCAAGTGATAGTTGCCCTTTTAGTACAGAAACTGTTCAATATGTTGGTAACTACCGCCCACAACAAAATAATCCATACTCTAACCAGTACAACCCAGGATGGAGAAATCATCCTAATTTCTCCTGGAGGGACAATCCAGGAGTTTCCTCATCTGCTCCACTGAATGATAGACCTTATAATTCTTCAGGTTTTTCTTCCCAATCAAGACAACAGGGCCAAGAACGAAAACCCTCTTTGGAAGATATGTTTTCACAGTATATGGTCAAGACGGATTCTTACATGACAAAGACCGATTCTCAGTTGGCCAAACATGAAGTGATATTGCAGAGCCAAACCGCTTCCATGCGAGCTTTAAAAACTCAAGTAGGGTAGTTGGCTACTGCTATCAATAATAGGCCTCCAGGAACCCTCCCTAGTGACACTGTAAATAATCCAAAGGGTGTCTCTAATGAGCACTGCAATGTCATTTCACTGAGAAGTAGGAGAAACATTCAAGGGAATCCGAGAACAAAGCTGCTTGAAGAGGATAATGAAGTTGTCAGAGAAAAAGAAGTGGAGAGTCCAGAAGTCAGGCAAAGTCGAGATATTGCCAATGGGAATGGAAATGAGAAGAAGAAGGAGTTCAAGCCATATGTTCATCCTTTGCCTTTCCCTAATAGGCAAGTGAGTAAAAAGCTTGAGCACCAATTCCATAAGTTTTTAGAAGTGTTCATAAAGCTGCAAATTAACATTCCATTCGCGAAGCTTTAGAACAAATGCCAAGCTATGTAAAGTTTATGAAGGAAATCCTATCAAAGAAGAGAAAGCTTGGTGACTTTGAAACAGTTGTCTGACGACAATGAATGCAAAGGTGCAATTACGCTAAACATACTCCCTCCTAAGCTCAAAGATCCCGGAAGTTTCACCATACCCTGCACAATTGGTGATAAGTTCACTGGTCATGCCCTGTGTGATTTAGGAGCCAGTATCAATCTCATGCCCTATTCTATCTATCAAAGATTAGGTTTGAGAGAAGTTTCGCCTACTTCAGTTACACTACAGTTGGCGAACCGAACCCTTACTCATCCGAAGGGGGTTATTGAGGACGTGTTGGTTAAAGTGGATCAGTTTATCTTCCCTGTGGATTTCGTTATACTTGACATGAAGGAGGATAGCAAGGTCCCGTTGGTTTTTGGCAGGCCATTTCTAGCAACAGGGAGAGCTCAAATTAATTTGGAGAAAGGTGAACTCATCATGAGGGTTCAGGATCAAGAGGTGAAGTTCAATATATATGACGCACAACAAAGCCCTCAAGATCTAGAAGATTGTGCATTGGTGAACACTATTGATGGGATGACATCCAAGGAAGGAGGTATCAGTGAAGCCTGTGTTCATGGCCAAGGTTCAGTCATTGTTGATAGTGAAATGAACCAGTTA
This sequence comes from Ormosia semicastrata, assembly GCA_029884595.1. NCBI lineage: Eukaryota > Viridiplantae > Streptophyta > Magnoliopsida > Fabales > Fabaceae > Ormosia > Ormosia semicastrata. The sequence goes on along the minus strand of JAQQTO010000054.1, from coordinate 7,846,654 downwards.
AAGGCTACTATGGTGGTAAACTTGTTAAATGCACCTGTTAAGCAGACTCCAAACTTGGAGTTGAAAGTCAGGCCATTTCAAATGCATCAAACTAATTTTTTAAATCAGGAGGAAGCTTCTCCTTTCTGATAAAAATACATTTGGAATAGCAGACAAGTCCTGCCGGGACTATAAATTAGGCCATTTTTGGGAGGGAACCCAAATTTTTACTTTTCAGGTATGAATATGTAAATATTTTGCTTTTTAAGATTTTGTATATTTATGTATTATATTGTGTAAATTAACCTTGTAGGCAAGTTTTTGTGCTGCTAAAGGCTACATTTTAGTCAAAATCGCAGCTGAAGTGAATTTGCTGCAGAATTATGCAGTAATAGTGATGACGCTGCGGCGTGTCGCCGCGGCGTGATGTTTGTTTTGGGCTACAAACCAGGGAGCTCAGCGCCGCGACTTGGCAGATCCTAATGTCGCGGCGCTATGAGACAGCAGTAAAAAAAAATAACAAAAACATAAAAGTAAACAGTAATTAGTAAATAGTAATAATTTAAATAATTAAATTAGGAGGGAATTAATACACGCCGCGGCGCACTCGCTTTCACGCCGCGGCGCATGTGGGCTGTGGTGTTTTATGCAGAGGCGCTTGGGTCTTTTCATTTTCTTACCCTTTTCTCTCTCACTTTCATTTTCTCTATTTTCTCACTTTCCCGTTCCTGCGTAACTCGCTTTCTCATTATCTTTTCACCACGCATTTGTCTCCATGAAGGTATGTCTTTCCTTATTCTTAGTTTTTGTCAATTTTTAGTTTATTTATTTATTTATTTATTTTTTTCCCTATTTTCTTCTGGTTGTTTTTTTTTGGGTTTCATTATAGTTTTATTTTCCTTTGTTAGATACCTCATTTTTGTTAATTATACTTAGGTTTTGTTAGTTTTTAGTCTTAAATACTACCTGTATGCATGTTTTTGAGTTGGATTGGACGCCCAGAGGCGTGCGTACCTGGAAAATTAAGGGCTACACGCCGCGGCATGAGGTTGAATGCCGCGGCGTGAATAAGAACAACTTGAATGTCGTGGCGCTGTGTTGCATTTTGTGCGCCGCGGCGCCGTTTGTGCATGTCGCGGCACTTAGTCCTAAAGTTTGGCAGAATTGTTCAATTTTCCATATGTTCAATGTTTTCTATTATCCACTCTGATTTTTGCCAATTTTGTTTCAGGTTATGACTCCGAAAAGAGGGCGAGTTATGCTTAGAGGTTCATCCAGTCGGCAGCCTAGGGAGCCTTCTCCCCCTCCTACTGATTATGACAGGAGGCGATTTATATCCGTCGAGGCTGCTGAGAGGTATTCGATTCTGATCACTCGTCCACTCATTCTGGAGTGAGGCTTTGCCTTTTCCCGAGCTCTACATCCGGAGCTGGAAAGGCGATTGAACCACCTAAACTGGAACACATTTGCTCAACATCCGGAATCATCTACAGTGCTTCCAGTTGTTCGCGAGTTCTACGCGAATGCTGTTTTTCTTGGTGAGGGGGGCACCGCAGTCCGAGTTCGCGGTCGTGTGGTTTCATTTTCTCCAGCTGTTATTCGAGCTGCTCTGGGACTTCCTCCGCCTCCAGAAATTTGTGAATATGCTGAATTTTGTCGATAGGAGCCGGAGGAGGGTATAGATGTTAATGTGGTCACAGCACGGATTTGTTTGGCTGAATCTCAGCCTATCATGTGGACCATGAGCATTCAGACGAACAGGCCTAAATATTTTGCACGCACTCATTTGACCCCGGAGGCACGGGCGTGGTATCATTTCATCAGCACGCGCATCCTGCCATCCGCTAACCTCTCCGAGGTTACCCGCGATCGAGCTATATTGATCTATGCTATCATGGAGGGTCGCTCGATTGATGTTTCTATGCTCATCTTCCATCGATATGCGAGGTCTGCTCGGGAGTATCGAGCCTCTTCTTTCCATTTCTCATACATTCCTTGTGCAGCCGACATCAGGTCCGCTGGGGGCCTCATGAGGAGCTTACCGACGTTCGGCAGCCGCTGAACGATACATTTATTGAGCGAGTAGGGGCGGCTCCCGCTGCAGTGCCATCACGGCAGAGGCAGTCTCGTGGAGAGCCTAGACCGGCTTCTCGACCAGCTCCTGCTCTTGAGGCCATTGCTCCATCCCAGGCCGCACCTACTGACGATACCGATTGGCATGCCCAGATGAAAGCTATGATGGTGTATCAGATGCAGACACAGAGGTGGATGGCGGAACGTCTAGGGCTTCTGTTGGCTGATTATCCAGTTCCTTCTTTCCCACCCACTTCGGTCGCTGCCCCCACCCAGGCTAGCCCTTCTCATGCCCCTGATGCCGATGTCCCTGACAGTGATGCTGATGATGACGAGGATGGTGATGGTTCTGATGCAGTGGGCCCTGACAGTGATGATCCGTCCTTCTAGTTGTGCATTCAGGGCATTTTTCTTTCATTGTATTTACTTTTTTGATATATGTATTTCTCTTTTGTACAGTGCGGACACTGTTTCCCTCAGGTTTAGGGGGGTGTCTTTAACTTTATGTTTTGATTATTTATGTAGTACTATTATGTTTTCAGTTTATTATGTTTATATGCATATGTTTTGATATTATGTATGTTTGTTAGTTTTATATTTCTTTTAGAAGTGTATATATGTGTTATAGTATTTTAGCTTAAATATTAACTTTAGGAGCAGTTATCTTGAAACAATTTGATGAAAAATCCATTCAAGATACAATCGTCATTCCCTTTCACTTGATGTGTTGTAATGTTTCAAAAGCTAATGTGTATGGTTGTCCCAATGATAGATGTGGATACAATTGACCTTTATTTATCTGTGAATCCATATGTAATCTTTGGCGCATCCTTAAGCATTCTAGTTTCTTTTTATGCATGGTGAGTTTCCCAATTGCATGTTTTTTGAACTTTGGAAAGGATAAGAAAGTTTGCTTGAAGAAAGTTTATGAATGATACATGTGAAAAATTTGATTATCCTTGAAATTGTTTGGCAACTCTCTTGAGGTGAAATCCTAGGTTGTGTCTGATTGAGGAAATGATTAGGGCATTGTTTGGATCGATTGAGCCTTAAAAAGCTTACCTGATATGATGATATCCTTAGGTCCTATTTTGAAGCCTTATACTGTTTGGCCTTATTTGTTTTTCATAACCATTGTGATCGTTAACCTGTTAACCGTTTTAATGCATGTGAAAACATTGCATTTTCTTCCTACCTTCTTTGTTTATTGAGTGCATTATATATATTATTTCTTGAAGTGAGTCTTATGATTAGGGGTATAAATATTCACTACAAAATAAGCCTGAAGGAACCAGATGCAGTTACAGAAGAAAAAAAAATTTATTGCTTTGCAAAAGAAAAAGAAAGAAAGAAAATAAAAAAAAAAAAAAGCAAAGCAAAAGTGAAGTAAAGTTTGCAAAGCATCAAAGTGGTTCTGGCAAGTTTTCTGATCTCATTGTTAAATACCCTGCTATTATCATTATAGGCTCATGAATTGGAATATCATATGTATGTTTCTCAATGTTTGTGTTAATCTTATTCTTTTATTCTGTTACCCATTATCCTTGGCCTGACATTATAAGCTAATAAAGACCCTTTTGATCCTCAATCTTGTATGATTTACATTAGTGGAGAGAGAGTTGTATTACAATCTTGTGAATTTTGTGAATTATGTTCGTGTGTATGTTTATAACCTCATTTGGGTGAATTTGAATTGAATGAAAGAGGTTTTTCTTGCATGGTTTGGGAAGAATATCTTGTATGAAAGGAAGCTATGAATGTTAGCATGATGAGGATTGTGTATGCGTGAAACTGATTCTAAGGTATCTGTCTTCTTTGAGGTTTATGCAATCATCATATACTAGCCTGAGTTAAGTGAAAGTGGGATGTTTAAAAATGGCTGAAAATAGGTTGCCAATTGATCTTTGTGAATGTACTTTGTTTTGCTCGAGGACTAGCAAAAATCTAGGTTTGGGGGTGTGATAACTGTACAGAGTGTAGTTATTAGTGCCCTATATCTGTCCTTTATGGCATGATTAGTCCTTGTTTGTAAGCATTAATGGAAGGTTTTAGCATCATTTATATCTGATTTCATTCTGATGACTTCCATTGTGATCCTGAGTAAATACTTTCAAGATTATGATCAGTTGCGCCGCGGCGTTCCCCTGCTTCAGTAGATAAAACCCGAGGCTGGAGCGCCACAACGTTGAAGAGTGGGCGCCTCAGGCACCTGTGACCTAATTACACGCGCACCGCGGCGTAACATGTTGGACGCCGAGGCGTGATCCTGTTTTATTCAGCCTATAAATACATTTGCACCAAATTTCTACGGGAGTTTTCATCATTTTTGGAGAGCAGCTGCTGGTTTTTAGGTTTTTAGACCTAGAGGAAGCAGAAAAGGCTAAGGTTGGAGGTCATCCTTCCTATGGAGGGTGAATCAAGCTTAAAGGATAACATCTATTGAGCTTCCTTCCTTTCTTTTCTTCTTTTCTCTCTTTACTGATTCATGATCATGATTTATTTGTTTGTACTTTCATGATTCGTGGCTAGCTAGGCTGTATATAAGTTTTCTTTTGTAGTTTCTTATAGATACTGATGAATATGTAATCTTTTGAGTATATATTGAAGTTTAGTTAAGTTTAATCATAATCTGTGTTTAATGCTTGTGGTTGGCTGATCACTAATTACATGATATTAATATTAACAAATGAACTAGACATTGGGATTTGTTAATATGGATATGCTGTGATTGATACATGTTCGGTGAGTTCAATTGGCTTGGATGAGCTGATTCGTTAATAGGATAGAAATATACCTATTGGCCATGTATAGTGTGTGATTGAGAATAGATCATTAATGAGTGGAGTTTGCACGGGTTCTCAAAGAAACTTAGTGAGCTGGGTAAATGAAACCAGGGTTAATTGACCTAGACATAAACTTTTAACTAAATCAGATTCTCAAGCTAACTAAACCAATCTTTGATGTTGCTTGTAAGGATTGCAATTCATTAGTTGAAATAGGAAATGAAAAGTAATTCTTATTTCTCTATTTATCTATTTATCTTAGAGTTATTGCTTTTCAGTCTTTATATTTCTTTAACCATTCATTTATAAATTTAATGCTTTTGGATAGCATTAATTAGACTATTGGCTAATACTTAGCTTTTATATGAAATACATTTTCCTCGTGGGATCGATCTCTTACTCTGTAAATGTATTACTTATGCGATCCGTGCACTTGCGGTTAGCAAAAAGGGCAACACGTTTGATCCTCAACAGTTTCTTGTTGAAACTGAATGTTATTAGTGGTCATTTGTCTTATTAGCTCCTCCAGTGAAGGTTCAGGTTGCCTAGGAGGTTGAACTTGTTGCTGCCCATGACTCAAGTTAGGAGGATCCCACCACCCTGGATAATATGTATTGGAGTAGGGGTTGTAGTTGTCGGACGGTTCAGAATATCCTCATATTGCCTCTACCTCCTCATTGGTGTCTACTAGGAAAGTGGGACACAAATCAGTGGGATGTCCAGATGATAAGCAAATCTCACAAGCTTCCATGATCAATGGACATCAACACCTACAAACACTCAGAAAGAAAAAATAAAAAATTAAAATAAAAAAACAAAAACAGAGTAAAAATAGGAAACAAATTAGTAGCGCAATTGGAAAATTGGTTCACCGAAGCAACGCAGGCCAAAATTTGGTGTTGTGTGGATTGTGATTAAATATAATATCAAAAACAATTGCAAGTTTCACCAAAAATACAAAAACCTTGCAACCAAATTAGTAAGCAAGGGTCGATCCACCAGAGAACCAATTCAATTAACACTATCAATCTAATTCCTAAATTAAACTCGATGAAAAATAAACAATGAAAATTAAAAAGGAGGTTTTGTTAATTAAAACTAACAAAAGAAATTAAACTTAAACCAAAGCAGTAAACACAAATTGAATTATCAAGTTAAAGATATTGGTTAAGAGATAGAATCCACCACTAGATTTATATGATTATGTTAACTTACATACTCTTTATACCAACATGATCAATTATGTTCTTATGTAATTGTGAGATAAATCTCTTGTTTTCCTTAAGTTTCGCTTAATTCAGCAACCGCTCAAATCAAATCCTAACCATTAGTTATTTGTAAAGCAACCGCTTTTACACCTACCTAATGATTGCATTAAGAATTAGAAAACCAATCACCCTAAGATCTAATCACACACCAGGATTAAATTACTTAGATCACATGTCTCACTAGTCATACCACCGCAACCGCGCATAGCAATCCTAGTTTTACCACTCTCGAAATTTGGCAAGAATATAAAAACCTTTATATCAATTTAAGAACAGAAACATATGAATAAAAACATAATTGTATTGATATAAAGAAATATGCAAAAGTCACATAATCAAAACTAGAGTTTCATCCTCCCTTAACCAATCAAGAAGGTTAGCCACACATGGCAAATTCAAAAACAGAAGAAGAATTAAAAGAAAACATTGTTCAGAACAAAAGAAGAAAAGAAAAACTAAAGATCAAACTAGTTTCCACGGCTTGAGAGTGATTGATCTTTGATCGCTCGAATCCGAGTCTCCAATCCTCAATCGAATCCTTCCCCTTCTTGGTCTTCGTGTTTCTCTCAGTTTCCTTGACGGCTCTCTCTGTCCAGATCCTTTAAGGGCTCTAAGCAACCCTATTTATAGGTTTAGATACCTAATTTAGCATTAAAATAAGAATTTAGATTTCTGAGCCGATGACACGAGTCGTGTCATATAACACGGCCCAACCCGTGTCTAAATCTGGTGACAAAATTCTAACTAATTTCAAAGTTAGAGAAGAACACGGCCCAGCCCATATCATATGACATGGCCCGTGTTATCGGTCAAGGCTAAAAACTGAATTCCCTTGTGAAGTCAGAGAAGTACACGGCCTACCCCGTGTCATTTGACACGGGTCGTGTTATATAACATGGCCCGTGTTGTATGACATAGCCCGTGTTGTCCAAAAATAGAATTTGACCCGTCTTGAAATAGTCAGAGGAGTACACGACCCACCCCGTGTCATATCACACGGGCCGTGTCACTCACTTTCTTCAAATGCGACCTTGATTCTTCATAAATGCCCTTCTTCCTTTGCTTCTAAGGGTAAAACTGATCTTCTTAAGTATTCATCTCTTTCCTCAAATGGTCATCAAGTTTGGTTTGATGCTAATAGACTCAAACATTCAAAGATATCCTGAAAAACATAATTCATTTATGAGTGTTTATAACCACATTTAGCATAGTTTCACAATAAAGATCCAAAGACAACTCTAAATCAGAAACTTAGCTAAATGTCAACAATTGAGCACATATGGAGTCCAATTAAATCAATCATAAGGCATTTAAAGTATGAAAATAATCGACAGATCAGAAGCAAAGCAATATGAACCAAATACCTGTTACTGAGAAAAACCAGGATCTTGATTATTTAACATTTGGTAAGGACTTTTGTCTTTCAACAGAGGAGTGGGAATTCTGCTAATTAGATGAACAAAATGAGTTACAACAAAAGACTAAAAATGTACAGGTAAATGAGACTGAAATAAGAGTGTCATTGCTACATTTAACATGTGTTGATGTTTACTCTCCACAACAACATTTTGTTGTGGAGTCTTAATACATGATTTTTGTTAAAGGATACCTTTTTTTTATCATAAAGAGTATATAGTGCAAACTCATAACCATCATAAATTCTTACTTTTTGGATTTTATTATGAAACTGAGTTTCAACCATATTGAAGAAAGAATGAATATGTTTCTGAGTTTCACTATTGGTATTCATAAGATACATATATGTATACCTTGAGTAGTCATTCACATGCATTCAACTTTGTACATGGAATAGAAGAAAACTGTGAATGAAGTGTGATAAGTTTTTCATTAGACAAACGACCTAATCTAAAGTGTTAGAGGCCAAAATTAGAAATAGAAATGGAATTACAATATTAAGACTTCAACATTTTATTAGATTAAAATGCAAGACTTGTGAGGTAATATAGTCCCTCTTTGCTTTCAATTGACCAAATTCTCTTCGAGGTACTCATATCCTATATTAGACAACTAGACGAAGAAAAAGTTAATGTACAGACAAGAGAGGCAATCAACTTTGTAACAGAAATTAAATTGAAAGCAAACTGTGAAATATAAAAAAAATCTATAAGGTATAAATATGAGGAAAAATGAATGATGCTTGAATGATGAGCACTAACATGATTATCATTTGGCAATCTAACTAAGATAGGATTAATAGTTTTATATGAACTAAAAAGACTAAAATCATGAGAAATATGACCAGTAGCACTTGTGTCTATGATCCATTTACTTGACTGAGAAGAACATAACATAATGTTACCTGAGTTTAAAGGGGAAAAGGAATTTGAAACAGTTGGTGATATGACACCAACAATGGTACTGACTTGGTTTGAAACATGACCAACAAATTGTTGTGAATGCTGGAGCATAGCCAATAAACTCTGACATTGTTTTTGAGTGAAGAAAGATCTTGAGTTCTGCTAAACTACCTTAAAGTCATCCTCATTAGTGTTAGTTTGATCTATATTTGTGCTAACAACATTAGCAGAAGATCGAGGGTATTTTGGCTTGTAACCTAGTGGATATTCATGCATTTTGTAGCATATATCCACTATATGTCCCTTTTTCCCACAATAGCTGCATACCATTCCATTTCCTTTAGATCATTTAGCAAATTGATTAACAGCTTGCACACTTGAATTTATATCAGCAGAATTCAACAAAATTCTTAGTGCATCAACATGAAGAAGTTGTCTTTCTTGTTGAACAACAAGTGAAAATGCTTTATTTATTGAAGGAAATGGATCCATGAGCATAATTTGGGATTTAACATGCTGAAACTGATCCCCTAATCCTTTTAAGAAATAGATTACACAATCATTTTGCCTTTATTTCTTCATTGCAAGAAAAGCAACACAATTATAAGATTTGCCACATGAGCAATTTGGAATAGGTTTGAAATTTTAAAACTCGACCCACAAAATCTTAAGGTGTGTAAAATATGATGTAACAGGAATATCACATTTCTTAAAATAGTGAATTTCAGTAATAAGTTCAGATATCCTAAAAACATCACATTGTCAGAATCATTCCTTGAGCCCTGCCCAAATGTTAATTGCATGATCAATCCACAACACATTTTAAGCAATTTATGGTGTAACAACATGAATTAACCAAGAAACCAACATTGTATTGCAATGCTCCCATGCTGAATACAATGGATCAGAAGCTTCAGGAACTAGTATCGATCCATCAAGAAACTTCATTTTATTTTTAGAAATGAGTGCCATATTTATGGCTCTGCTCCAAGTATGATAGTTAATTCTTGTAAGTGGGGAAGAAATTAATAACACAAAAGGTTCTCATTAGGATGCAAAAAGAAGGGATTCCTAGGATCAGTGGCAAAATATGCCATTGTTGGAATTTTGAAGAAAATAAACAAGAAACTAAGTGTAAAGTTATTTGCAATAAAGCCCTCAAATTGAGTTCTCTGATACCATAACAAGAAACAAAAGAATCGAATCGAAGAAAAACTAATAGAAAACTGAGATTATGAAACTGATTCTCAAAAGTGATATGATTAGAAGTGTAAGTTGTACTTATATACACATTTAGAAACTAACAACTAACAGCTTAAACTAATAGCTAACTAACTAACATTAACTAACTTATAAATAACATAAAACTAACTAACTAATAATTATTCTAATAGGAACAGTTAAGACAAACATCTGAATGTAGGAGGTATGATTTTGAGCTAGATGGTGATGGTGGTGGTGGATTTGGATTTGATGATGCAAAATTATTATCAGGTGATATATGTCTTGAAGATTTATAATCATCTTGAATTCTTTCAAATTTCAATTATTGTGTGCTTCCAAGTCTGTAATAAGTTTTTGCCCCAATTACATGCTACTCTAAATTTCATTGTTGTCATTGGCAACTCCTTGCTAAATTATTGTTTAAACAACGCAAATTAACTAAATAAGGCACAATTATTTTTTTGGTATCCTTGTTCCAATTTTAATAAATTTTCTTCATAAGCGTTATATTAATACGAATTAATTTGTATTTGAAAATTTAATTCGGTGTTAAAATTATAAATTAAAATACTACGTAATTGTGATTCATGGTAATATGCACAAAACAGAAGCTTTGGATTATTTTTTTGGCCTGTGAAGAACATGAGCTGCTGCCAACTATTGATGAAACTTTTTTATTATTTATAGCTTAAATATTATTTTTAAGAGCTTATTACCATCTATGATAAATTATAGAAAAACTAGTACATACGTAGATCATTACAATATTTTATCCAAAAATATATTTTATTAAAAAAAGTCGTTAATTTTTTTTAATGAAAAGTAAATAACTTCTGTCTTTATAAATGAATTATTTTTTAACGATTTGTCATAAAAAATAATTGATCAATTTTAATATTTAAATAATATGGCCAAATATAAAAATTGAGATTAGGCGTGTTTAAAATTAGACTAGTCATAATAATCAGTCTTAACTTAAAATTAATTTAGGCGAGTTTAAATTCTATGAATTAGACTTGATATATTTTTTAATAAAGTTATTATTATGTTTTGAGTTATCTCAACTTAATAAAGTATTATAAAATATTTTAAAACTTTATATTTTTTAGTATTAATGATAAATAATAATTTTTTAACTTTAAATTAATATTTTTTACATAATATTATAATATATTTATATTAATATGAATTATTTTTAAAATATATATTATAAAATATCATATATTTTTTTTTTTTATTTTTTATTTTTGAAAATATTATAATTTAATTATATAAATGTTTATATTTATATAATTTATTTTATTATTAAATTAACTTAATTATTTTTTAAGTCATAATCAAGTCAAATTAAGATTTAAAAAATTAAATCGATTAAAATATTAGATTGAGTTCGAGTAGGATATTATACATGGATGACATTTGACCATTTGTCCCTTTCTATTTACAAACGCTTGGTGTTCTGCATGTAATCCCTCTCCCTCCCTCGTGCCCAAGGCATAACGATTTGTCTTTTGTGGATTTGCAGAGAGATATATATATATATATATAACGATTTGTCTTTTGTGGATTTGCAGAGATATATATATATATGTATGTATAGTTTTTCTCTGGTCATCAATTAAAAAATGTTTCCTTGACTTTTCACTATTTCAGCATAATTCAGATTATACTCCATTTGCTTTGTGGACATTTTTTATTTCACTGAGAGTGGCCTTTCCTTTTTGAACCCGGAAGGGTAGAAACTTTTATTTATTTATTTTTTGTCAACGGAAGGGTAGAATTTTTTTTATTATTCTTTGGGACTTACGAAAGGGTTTTTTATTCGGAAAACGTTTTTTCATAAAAATACTTAATTTTTTCTATTATATTTTTGTGTGAGAATATTATTAAATTAAATTATATGTCATTATAATATTCTCACAAAATATAATATAAATTTATAAATAAATTAAAAAATTAAAATATAAAAATTAGATCAATAACAAAACGATTTTTATTCCAAACAAAAAGCTGAAGACGACAAAACAAGTACTCTTATTAGAAGTTAGATTCTCCCTAGATATGAAAAACAGAGCTAAGGCGTACAATTGACGAAACTGTCGTTAATAATAAAATTATTTATTAAATTGTTATATTTTTGAAATTATATATTAAATTATTATATTTTTTATTTATGTAAATTATTTTATTATTTATAATTATTTCAATGTATATGATATAATTATGTGAAAAATATTAACATAAATATGTTATTCACATAATAGTGTTAATACTATTGTATTTTATACATAATTATATTATACGTGTTAGTATTTTTTCACGTAATAATGTCATATGTGTTGGCATTACTAGTGAATAACACCACGTTATCCATGAAGCGCTATTTTCCTTCTCTTTTAGAGGACGATGATAATATTTACGTGTAACAGTTATTATTTACAATTATGTCAATACATATGATATAATTACGTGAAAAATATAAATATAAATGACGCTATCCACTTAATCGTGCTAGTATTATTGGCATTTCACATGTAATTATGTCATATGTGTTGATATTTTTCACGTAATAACATCATACGTGTTGGCATTATCAGTGAATAACACTACGTTACCCATGAAGCGCTCTTTTCCTTCTCTTCTAGAGGACGATGATAATCTTTATGTGCAGCAATGTGTACGAGTATATATATTTAGATTGATTGAGTGTTTGTTATTTCTTGATTATTTCAGTAAATATGTGCACATAATGTTCTTTTCTCTGTTAAAAAACATTACCATTGCTGGGACATACAGTCGGAGATCTACAGTCTTAGCGTACTTGTATAGGGACCTTTGCAAGTCACAAATTACAACTAACACGAAATTTGAAGGTGCTTGCATATTGTTGCAATATTTCAGTAAATTTTTTATATAGTATTGCAGTGGTTACGTAATAGTGCTAATGCGTTATTGTCTAGATAACGCAACACGTATGATATAATTACATGAAAAATATTAACAGTGTTAGTGTTATTATGGCATAGCGTCATATCTATATATATGTCTGTACACATTACTATACGTAAATATCATCACCATCTTTTGAAAGAGAAGGAAAAAAGATATTCACAAGTAACGTGATGTTATTCAACGATAACGTTAATATATGTAGTATTATTACGTGAAAAATGTCAACACGTATAGTATAATTACATAAAAAATACTAATAGCATTGATGCTATTACGTAGATAATATTATCTATGTTAACATTTTTTATATAATTACGTTATCCATATTAGTGTAATTATAAATAATAAAATAATTTACGTAAATAAAAAATGTGATAATGTAGAATATAATTTAAAAAGTATCATAATTTGGTAAATAGTTTTTGCACGTACGATAGTTGGGTCAAAAACCCTGTACAATTGACTTGATGAAACAAAAAAGCACAACTCAACGACTTCAATGGCGAGCAGCAAAGGAGCACCGATCTGAACCGGAAAAAAAAGAGGACAGTCTGGAAGCAATCTCTGAGAAAACCTTCCGATACCGCAATGCACAACATAAAGACAAAGCACTCAAGCATGCTGGGAAGCTTGGTCTATCAAGCCCATGAAGAATCACGATTTACCAGTTCCCTCACCTTAAATGGCAGTATCACATACCAATTGGAGGGGAGTTGATTATTCAGAGCCGATTTTGCCACTTCATGGGCTACACAATTACCATTCCAACCAAATCCACTAGAAACCCCATTAAGGGAAGGTCTCCTTAACAGGAGATATTATTGCGTGCAGACGTAAGTAAAATATCATTTTTGTACACAACAGATAAAAAATTAAATTTTTTTTTTCTGTAAAATCATTTATCATAATTTTTTTTTAATTTTTTATAAATATATATAAAAATAACGTGATACAATTATTTAGGACTAAGAATTTCTCCCTTACTAGGTATGATATCATCCACGATAGGTCTATGGTCCAATCTGTAGTTTCGCCTCTGCACATTGCTAAGAGGTGAAGGCAGTCAGATTCAAAAAAAGTTCGTGGCCAAGCGCAACTCGCTACTATCAAAAGTGCTTCTCTAAGGGTGAGTACCTCTGCAATTAGGGGAGATCCAACGGCCACCTTCCTTCTTGATCCTGCTATTACTCTTCCATGATGGTCTTTGCACCCTGCAGCAACAGCTCTAATACCTCTGCTTGAGTCATACGCAACATCAGTATTCCATTTGTAGCCACCTTCTGGTGGGTGTCTCCAACAGGTACGAATACCACTTTCTGATGATCCTGTAATTGTAGATGATGGTCTTGCTGGTTTGTTTGCTTTTATATAAAGAGAATTAGTTGTTATTGCTGAGCTTAAGGTAAACCATGGGTTAGGTTCCCTTCTTTCATACATAATTTGATTCTTGCCTTTCCATATAGTCCATAACAGCTGAGCCAATAGGGATGCTCCTTGTTCAAAGAAGCTACCATTTTTCTTAAGAGCCTTTAGTTTACCCCAAATCCTGTCGTCCAATCTTGTGACATTCTCATTTTTAGGGACCAATTGTAACTACAAAGCAAATCAAATAGGTTCAATCCACTCACATAGCAGAAGAGTGTGCTCTATAGTTTCATGGCCCTTTTGGCACATAGGGCACTACTGGGACTGGGTAAGGTGCTTACGAAAGAGATTAGCTCTGATTGGTAAGGCATTATGGCAGATTTTCCATAGGAAAATCTTAATTGAGGGATATTCAGGTTCCAAAGTACTTTCCAAAAATCATCAGGTATGGAATGTGAGGATGAACTGCTGTGAACTTTTAAACTGCCACCTATCTCTCGAGCCACCTGGTACCCAGACTTAACTGAGTATTCTCCATTAGAGGCATATGGCCAAATAAACTTATCCACCCTTGGAATAGTTTTCTGCGGACCCAAGACATCTCTCAGCTTATGTACATCCCATGTAGCCTGGTTATTCTCAAACAAATCACTCACCATCAAATCTTCTTGTGACGTTTTAGGTAAAGCTGGTGAGCCATTGTATAACCAGTTGTCCCTCCACACATAAATATATTGACCATTCCCCACAACCCATCTCCCTGACTTCCTCAGAAGGTCTCTCCCTTGCAAAATGAAATTCCATCCCCACGAGGCTCCTTTTTTTCTGTGTGCTTGAAGGAAATCGGTGTTAGGGAAATATAGACTTCATAAGATTTGGACCCACAGTGCATTAGGGTCGTTGAACACTTTCCAAGCTTGCTTAGCCAGAAGGGCTGTGTTCAAGGTAAGGAAATCCTTAAACCCCATGCCTCCCTTCCATTTAGTCTTCGTTAGCTCGGACCATTTTCTCCAATGTATGCCTTTGTTTTTGCTAGCTTTACTCCACCAGAAACGAGCTATACGAGAGCAGAGGGAATCACAAAAACCTTTCAGGAACCTGACAATAGACATGGTATAGGTCGGAATAGCTTGCACTACGGCCTTCAGCAGAATTTCTTTCCCAGCTTGAGAGATATCAAATTCTCTTTCCAACCCTCCAGCTTGCTAATCACCCTTTCCTTAATCCATTCTAAAGTTTGGCCTTCTGACCTGCCCCACTCAGCAGGAAGACCCAGATATTTCCCTGGCTTGTCCCAACTCTGCATATTAAGAATGGACGAGATCTGAAGCTTGATGCTAGGTGGGGTGTTCTTGCTGAATATAATACCTGATTTTTGAATATTAATCCTCTGCCCTGAAGCTGTAGAATACTTATTTAAAATACTGAGCAGTTGGTAAGCATTTTGAGGTGTTGCTTTGGAGAAGAAAATGGCATCATCAACAAACAACAGGTGAGTTAGTATTGGTGGCCCCCTGGCCACTCTAATACCCTCCAAGTCTCCATTAGATAGAGCAAATTGGACCATATAGGATAGAGCTTCAACAGCTAAGATAAACAAATAAGGGGATAAAGGGTCACCTTGGCTCAACCCTCTCTGAGGCACCACAACCCGGCTTAGAGAGCCATTAATCTTAAACCTGTATGTAACAGAGGTCACACACCTCATTACCAATGAGATCCATTTGGCCTCAAAACCAAAAGCCTGTAGAACCTTGTCCAGAAAATCCCATTCAAGGCAGTCATAAGCCTTATTCATATCTAATTTTAGTGCTATGTAATGACCAGCTGTTCTCCCCTTCTTCTTTATAAAGTAAAATACTTCATGAGCCACAATAATGTTATCTTGGATCAATCTTCCATAGACAAATGCACTTTGATTTATAGAAATCACCGAGGGCATAAACCTCTTCATTCTAATCACAAAGATTCTGGAGATGATCTTTTAGATAAGACTTACGGAAGGGTAGAAACTGAAAGAGGAGAATAAAAATAAAACGAAGGTCTTATGTGCCAATAGAGCTAAACCCATTGGATCTCAACGACGGTCTGTTTCTATCTATTGGGCTGTGCCCATTTCTAGTTTTATTTTTTTTTAAATCTGAAAAGAAATGAAGAGTGAGGCAAATACAAAATCAAGTCAGCCTGATAACAAAAGAAGCCCATTGTATTTGCAGTTTGCAGAAAGCATGTAGCATAAATTGAAGAAAAAATTGAAGAATTGCATATGACCTAAAAAAAGAAGAAGAAGAATTGCATAGCCCCGGCTTTGTAGAATTCATCATGTTCACAAAATGAATGGTGGACCCCATCAGGCGAAGATTCAAATCTTGACTGGTTCAAAGTCAGTGACTTGGTACCTCAAGCCTTAAATCACTGTACTTGATCTTGTGGTAAATATATCGTTAGGAATATTATAAAATATAAAACTTTTTAATTAGGAAATAATTTTATAATTTGTGGTAATGTAATAATCTGAGAATAATGTTTGATAGATTTCAAAATTGTATCACGTAGGAACCCAGCTGATTTAGTTGGTTTAATAATTTTTCCTACCAATTGTCTATCACCTCCCGTAGTTGGCTAATTTTATGATCAAATATACTTAAATTAGATTCAATTTAAGGAACAATATTAAAAGAATTTCCATGAATTCCAAACTATTATAAATCAATAATTTATATCTAGGATTATTATTTACTAATTACTTGGGTACCGTCAAATGGATAGGTGTCAGAAAAAATAGTGACATGAATTGAGGTGTAGCGTGGGTTATCCAAGAGGATTCAAACCACCCAAGAATCATGAAACATTTTTCACAAATTTTGCTGTAATTTTTTCACGCAATTAATAATTAAAATTAAAACTTATGTGCATCATTTGCATCAATGTAGATAAAATTCATTTGTACCCTATAAATTAGCATAGATAATACTTCTTCCATTCACATTATAAGTGTCTCTTTAAAAAAAATTATTTTGTTCTAAATTATATATCATTTTATAATATCAAAAAACTATTAATTAATTTTTTGCAACTTTATTCTCATCATTTATTATCTCAATTTAATCAATAACTACACATAATTTATAAATAATTAATTTTTACAATTTTCTAAGAAAGAGTAAGTTAGTTATATTAAACTATATTTCTCTATATTTGAGATTATTTAATAAATATTTTAATTATTGTGCAAAATTTTTAAAAAATAGTTATAATGAGACAGAGAGAATAATAAAGTTCTCAAGAAATTTGTACCTAATAAACTTTTATCCAATAATCAATACGAATTTTGAGTTTGCCAACAATTAATGTAGATAATAGTTTATTTTTTTTGAATAATTTATACTTTTAAAATTTGAAATTATAACAAACTTACTAATAGTAAAATAAAAATGTTTGGAAAATGAAGGAAAAACACAATATGTGTCCAATGTTTCCTTGAAAGGACTTCATTATGTGACAACAAAGAATCCAATTAGGATTAAGATCCTCAGCAGTTGAAAAAAAATTGCAGAGGATCTTAACCATCAAAATCAAAATTTTATATAATAAATTATTAAAAATAAATGTGATATAATAATTGTTAATGGTAGGATTTATAATTGGACTCCTCTCCAATTTTCTCTCCACTGGAAAAGATCCTAATCCAAAGAATTAAGTAACGTAAAAGTACTGCATTCCTCAATTTGCCGTGGATATTTGTCTATTATACTTATTTTCAAAAAATTCTTCTAGAAAATTGATGAAGGCCCATCCGGCAAATAATAAATTAAGAATCAGTTTGAATAATTGGTAATTAGTGCAAATGCTCAATCTTCTCGCCCAAAAAAAAATGACCAATTTAGGCTATGTTTGGATATTTAGAGTATGTTTGGATTGGTATGATTGGGTGAAATGAAATGGAATTGGATGAGATGTAGATAGATTTTATTATTTGGTTATGTTAAAAAATAGTGGAATGAGATAGAAGTGGGTAGGATGGATCCCATCTCATCCCACCACAACACATTACTTTTCTTTCTCTCCAATTTGGAGGGTATGAGATGAAATCATATTTTTATTATAATTATAATTAAGATTTTACTACATTAATCTTATACTCTAAAATTAGTGTGTTAGTAATAAAAGTAATTTAGAAAAAATAAAGTTATAACTCTTACCATTTCATCCACTTTTCAAACAATTAAATGATAACTTTACTCTATTCCATCTTAAAATATTTAAACAATGGAATGATACTTTTATCCTATTCCATTCCATCCCATCCCATTCCTATTCTATCTCATTCCATTCCATCAATTACTTGATGGAATGGAATGAGATAGAATAGGATGGGATGGAATTAGGGATGGCAACGGGGCAGGGCGGGGAAGGGTAGTAGTCCCCCGTCCCCCGCCCCCTCGAATAATATCCGCCCGTCCACTCGCCTCCATATCATCGGTCAGTGCTGCTTTTTATCTTTCCCATGGTAGTGCGGATATCTGCGGATATCATAGTACCCAATAAATTGTAAAAAAAAAAATCAAAAAAATCAAAAAAATAAAATAAAAAAATAAAAAATATATAATACTATAATTTTTCAAAATTTTTCTAATACAACTTAATCTAAAAATAATGTCAAACACCTAAAATACTTTTAATTTATATAACTTTATAATATTTAAATTTATATAATTAAGTTTTTTAATAATTTTATATAAAATATTTATATAAAATTGTTGGAGGTACCATGCTGCAGGAGAACCACTCCCGCCTCCGCTCCGTTTATTAAACGGGGATAACACTAAACAAGTATTTATATCCGCGGAGGGAATTTGACGGTATTGCAGCCCTTGTCACGGGTATTACATGGTGCATGCGGGACCATGAGCGGTAAAATTGCCATCCCTAGATGGAATGGAATGAGATAAAAGTATCATTCTATTGTTTAGATACTTTATGATACAACGAGGTAAAGTTACTATTCTATTGTTTCGGAAGTAGATAGAATGATAAGAGTTATAATTTTATTTTTCTTAAATTACCCTTGTTGCAAATACACTAATTTTAAGATATGAGGTTAGTGTAGTAAAATCTTAATTATAATTATAATAAAAAAGATGATTTCATCCCATATCCCCCAAATTAAGAAAGGAAGAAAATTAATAATTTGTAGTGGAATGTGATGTGATTCATCTTACCCACTTCTATCTCATTCCATAATTTTTTAACATAATCAAATAATAGAACCTGTCTCCATCTCATCTCATTCTAATTCATTCTATTCAATCCCACTAATCCAAACATAGCTTAAGAGTTTCTCAATTATATAGAAATTTGTATAACCATGCACTATGTATTACACTTCTTATGATTTGACACATAACTACATGCATAAAACCAAATAGGTATAAGAGATTAGTGAGTAAAATTGAATAACAGTGTTAAGCTGACAAAACCACCTCTGTTTACTGAATTACCTGTAAACTACAATCTTAAAACCACAGCCCAAATTTAATGTAAAAAAACCAAGAAACATAATTCTTATTGGAAAAAAAGACAAAATAAACCTCCAAGCACACTAAACCCATGCTTATTTTGTCAATTGTTTTCAAAGGCTTGATTTCATAGAATTATCGCATTTAAAGAATATTTCTCATCTAATGTCGAGAAAAAATAATCCTTCTATAATCTACAATCAATACTAAAAGAAAAGAGAAATAAGTATTTACTATGTACTCACCACTCCATATTACAAACAAACACAAAAACTCAATAAAAAAAAGTCTTCATTTGACAGAAGAGTCCCCATGTAAGCTTCTTAAATGACATGTCCTAAATTATTAAACATTCTAAAATATTGACTTCTCAACAGAAGAAAATATAAAGCTTAAAAATTATAATAATGATTTTTGAAAATTGGGATATGCAAAAATATTTCTTAAATCAAAGTTTGAAAGTAAAAGAGACATGAAAAATATTTAAAAAAAGGAAATAAAAAATATACTACCAATAAAAGCTCCAAAAAATACAGCATATGAATAAAGGTTTCTAAAACCAATGACCAGGGATGGATCTACTTATTAAGGAGTGGGGACGCATGTCCCCATTACATAAGTATATATGTATATGTTTTTTTATTTTTTTATACGTGTAATTTTGTTTCCACTCCATCTTAGAATTTTTCTTTGATTCCATATTGCCTCCAATCCACTCCATATAGGTATATATGTATGTGTCTTTCTTATTTTTTATGTGTAATTTTTGTCTCTATATACAGATAAATTAATAAATTTCTAATGATAAAAAATAAAACTCATATAATATTATTTTTTATTTTTTAACAGTACTCACTTAGTTTGATACATGAGTATACTTATATAATATTATTTTTTATTTTTTAATAGTACTCACGTGGGTTTGATACTAATATATTCAAAGCACAAATTTTTTTTTCTCTCATCATTTTTTATCTCTGTAAATTAGTGGTGATGAAGAAATTTATTTGCTCACACTCACTCACATATATTTCGATCAAATAGACGTTTGTACCCACTATTTAAAATTTCTGAATCCGTCACTGCCCTATGACACTCACTACATTTACATTAATGCTCGGTAACACAATGAAATCAAAATATATTCTCATATTTCATCTCCTTAAACTGATCTTTCACACCATTTCAGCAGTTGTCATGCCAAAAGTCCGACTAAACCAAAAAGGAAATAAACATACGACAATGAGTTGCTTAAGATCCATAAACAACAGGGTATGACAATATATTATATCAATACCACCAATTATAATTAGTAAGTGAAATTAAAACACTCAAATCATACTCATTGCTTGTTCCATGGTCCATATCTTATTCAATATATTGGTAATATCTAAGATTATGAAATCAATTCAACTTGTCCATTTAGCAAACTTATTTAAAAAACTTTGGACAAACTCATATTTACCAAGTGGTTAGACGCATCTCATCATATCACATAATTTAAAAAAGGCTTTTATACTGAAGAAGGTTACGCTTAATTAAAAATTTTGATAAAATATTTATATTTTAAAATTTTAACAGATAGTTTTATATATATCCTTGAATTTTATTTAGAAACAATGTATTGGAAGTAGAAGACAAAATTTGATTAAGTAAAAAAAATTAATTACCTAAAAAGTGAGAATTCAAACTAAAATAGCATAGTAATAAGTAAGTAGTGGAGATTACCATACATTAATTAATAGATATACATAGAATTTTTAAAAACAATAAAAATCTTACTTAGTGAGAAGAGATTCTCCAAAATTAATTAATATATGTGCACAGAAAATTTAAAAAAAATCAAAAGCTATTGAGTAGGAGAGATAGAGATTATTAAAGACAATTAAGAGCTATTTCATAAAAAATATGATACACTTAAAACTTAACTAATGGGAAGTTGATTAATTGTAGTGGTTCTTCAAGTCTAAGTTTCAAAGCAATCAAATTAAATGCACCTATATATAAAATATCTAAATTACTCTCATTTTAAGAGGGAAAGCGA
Organism: Ormosia semicastrata; assembly: GCA_029884595.1. Taxonomy (NCBI): domain Eukaryota; kingdom Viridiplantae; phylum Streptophyta; class Magnoliopsida; order Fabales; family Fabaceae; genus Ormosia; species Ormosia semicastrata. The sequence continues at coordinate 7,825,129 of JAQQTO010000054.1, read as the reverse complement.
AACTCTAGACCAATTCTAAGACAACACTAAATTATTTTTCTTTTATATATAAAAGATATTTTCAATGTAAAACTTTTTATATTATCATTTAATTTTGCATTGATATTTTATTTAATGAATTTGACTATATTAACAATTACATGAAATATTAAATTCATTAAAAAATATTAATTTATAGTTTTATACATTTGTTAACGAGTGACGAGAGTATTGGTCAAAATAATAATAAAATATTTAATAAAAATAAACTATTTAATTTATTAATTTTTTAAAAAAATTATTTAATATTTATTGCTTTAAATGATTAAAATATATTTAATAAAATGTATTAAATATATTCCCTCATAAAATACCAGTTAGTTGCCAGTAAAATCACACCTTGTCAATCACCAGAAGTGTATATGCGAGGGGTTGTTCTAGTTTAACGAAGGATTTTGAGTTTGAGTTTTGAATATGTAGTTGTGTTAAAATTCACTTAAAAGAACTTTGTCATCTTATGAAATTCTATTTATCTTAAGAAATTAATTTTTCACCTTCGAACGAAGGATATTTAAAAAAAAAAAAATTCACACGATGTCATCACCTAACAAATGAATTGTAGTGGGGGAAGCTACCCGAGAATCACGTTCGGTTGTAGGCCACTGCCCCCCCGTCAATGCACCTTGATCCCATGGTCCCACTCAATGACGACTTGATCACCGTCAATTCAAAACACTCTCACTCATCACATCACATCACTTGATAAATCGTAGAGATCCATCCCCACTTACCGCTCCAGAAAAAAGTCCTAAGAGGGCTACTAATGTTTGGGGTCCCATGACAAGATCCCATTATGCCTTTTAGTTTGTATTTCCCTTTCGTTGGTAACAACAGAAAACAAAACTAGAGATTCTTGTGTCCGTTTGTTTGGCAGTAAAATCAATGGCTCTACGAAAATATAGCTTACTTTGTGAGGATTTAGATTCCATTGAAACTTATGGAAAACGTTATTTTAAAATAAATAAATAAGGTGTATTTATTTTTAATTTAATAAAATATATTATAATTTTAATTTATTAAATAATTTAAAAATAAATATACATTTATTTTTTCATTTTAAAAATAAATTTATTTTAGAAAAACTTTTTTTTCTAAAACTTATACCACCCACACCCACATGGTTTCTTGACGTGAAACCATCTTCATTTGTATTACGAGGTCAACAAAAATAGCAGTAAAAATACTGGAAATTTAAGGTAACAGAATAGTAGGAGGATTTGTCATGAACAATGTATTAAGAAATTTCACAGGCTGTTGTATTAAACTTAGAGTATGTGTGGTATATCGAGGAAAAAAAAAGGAAAAGAAATATGATGAAAAAGAAAGAAAAGAAATACGATGGAAAAGAAAAGAAAAAAAGGAAGAGATAGTAGAAGAGTAATTACTTCTTTTATTTGGTTTTACGAGAAAAAAGAATAAACATATATGTAAATAAATACCAAATTATTTTATTTCCCTTCAAAACTTATAAATTATGAAATCATTACAAAAAGATGTGGCTAAAATAAAAATATCAAATTTGATCTTCTCTTTTGCCTCCCAATCCATTCCCTAAGGGAGGGATGTAAAAATTATGAATCCCATAAAAACACTATCCATCCAAATCATTTCTTTTCCGTTAATAAACTAATACCAAACAAGAGAAGGGGTTAATCCTTGCCCCCTTTCCTTTCTTTTTCATATGCATATCAAACAAGGCCAGGAATTGTTAATGAGCTTGTGAGTTACATTTAATTTGTTTAAAATTTGATTATTAATTTCAATATGTGCGTCTCATGGTAATTGTTTATTAGAATTTAATGTAAAATAAACTAATAGTTTCAATATGATAGTTTGAAAAATAAAGCAAAAATGGATATATGCACAAACTAAAAACTAATCTCAAGTATATATTGACAACCACTGTAAAAAATAAAATAGAATAAAACTATAAATTATGATTTGAATCTAATTGTAAATTGTTTATTTTTATTTTATTTCTCAACTTAAAATTGGAGGTACAAGCATCAAGGAATAAGAGAAAGATAGGTGATTTTGTGAAGAATCATACTTTTGACATCTTCATCATACTCTAATCTTAAAGATTGAAGTAGATGTTAATTGACCTACAACCTTAGCCACTTAAGTATTGGTGACATCTAATATGCACCTTATAACTGAAAGGTGTATGAGGCACCCTGAATATCAGTCATGGATTTTCACTTAAAACTCATCAATGGTTCCAAACACTTACTGGTCACTTGTAGAATAGGTAAATGTATAACATTAAAAATAATTGAAAAGGTTTATAAATTACATTTAAGTATTTATAAAAAAGTTCATTAAGTCCATCTTTTACTAGTCCCCTTTTAGTCTCCATGCTCCCCACCGACGAGCTGTTCTTCAACAGGAAGCTCATGCCCCTCCATCTATCCCTCATTGGCCATCTCTCAAGCCTTCCACCACGGCCTTGCCGGAGACGACGTCGCTGGTGAGCTGGAGAATCGACACCGTAGCTATTCTCGCCAACGGCCCAGTGGGCGACTCCACCAACACGTTTTGCTACTCCCAGCCTTGCCATTTCTGCAAATCCTGTTGCCGCTACTGGACCCACTACGGCACCCTCCTTGACATCCCTGTTGGCGGTGGCTACAACAAAAATGGCAAATGCTCTCGCACTCACTACCACCATGCGGTCACTGCCACCACTACCGCCACTTCCGTCGAATCTCCGACGAGACCGTCTGGCATTGGTAACTCAAAGAAATGAGGATTCACAAGTTGGGCCTCATCGAATTTTTTTTTCCAGCCAAAACCTAACTATCAGATTTGACCAACACCCATTTTAGAGCACCATGGTCAGCCACCAAAGTTTCCATCTTTAAGGAAAAAAGAAAAAAATAAACCAACACCACCTCACCAGCCAAGACCTGAAATTTCATCCTCCATCGGAACCACCATGGTCCCAAATTGCCAAACCCTCTCTGCTGGTTCCATCACCGCCAACCCACTACCATGACCAAGACGCATCATGAACTGGGGATTGGATTGGAGATCGGCAAAACTCGTCGCTTGGGTTTGATGTGGTTATGCGAACAGCAGAATTCCAATGCGATCTGGATTGAAGATCTGGTTATAGCATGGGACGGTAATGAGTCGATTGGGTTCGTCTTGGTGGTTTGGGTTGGAGATCTGGTGGCTCGTGACTGCAGGCGCCGACGGTGGAGGTTGGGGTGGCAGAGAAAGAGTGGTGGCACGGGAAGGATAAGTGGTAGATTTTATTCAAGGTTTAAAAATTAAAAAAAAAGTATCAGAAGTAATAAAAACTGGTTGAAGAAGAAATTACCTGCAGTTACAGGTAATTTTTTAAGGTGTATTATACACCATAACTTGTCAAGGAGCATAATAGCACCCGCCCTTAAGTACTACTAAATCTCAAAGATAAAACATACAATTATAGAAGTGTCTATCGATTAACAAACACATTAATTCAAACATAACCGTCAAAACTTTTTGGCCTATGATGGGTTCTAGATCCTCAGCCCTGCTTCGTCTCTTAAAACAACCTCCTTTGGGTCTTAGTTTAATTCTCCTTGATGATGCAAAGCACCTCTCTTACTGAAGAAACTGTATTGTGAGAAATGAACAACGTGACTTCCATTATTTTGATTCTCAGTATAAATACATAAGAATGGTATACACAATGCAGTCACTAATCATAATAAGACTTACAAACATTGCTAGTTTTTTTTTTCTTTTTTCTATTGTGCCAATTTTTTTTTATTGTTTGTTTCCTTTTATATACTAAAAAAAAGGTCAACAAATAGAAAAGAAATTAATGTAATTCTTAAAAAAAACATATTATTAAATCTATTTTAAAATATAAAATTTAGGTGATTAAAATATAAAGTTTTTTTGGTACATGGGAAATAAACAAAACAAGCTCCTAAGATCTAAAGTAAAATATCCAGTTTGATTATATATTTGAAATTATTTTAATTTATAATTTATTTTGAGAAAATTTATTATGCAAGATTAATTTTATAAAACTTAGAATGAAATATTAACACGATAATTACATATGATTTAGTGGTTTGTTTGATCAAAATATATTTTGTATAATTACTATTAGATGAAATAAGCATGTAGAAACTATATTAATAGATAAACTGTATTGCTATCAACGGTTGACACAATTATTAAGGATAGATCGTGTTAATTAAGTTAGTTGAGATTTGATTCTTATCATGATCTATTGTTGGTGAGGTATTTATAAATTTCGTTGGGTTTGGAGACCTCTGTTGACTCTAGTTACTATTGACCATAAATTTTATATTACAAAAAAACACCTATTAAAAATATGAATAAAATTTTTATTTGTAACACGTGTGGGGTGACCTTAGGGGAAGCTAGATGTGTTACTTATGATATGATTAAGATGTGTGTTTGATCTCTGAATAAATCTTATAGCAGAAGTGTTATATCATTTCGCTCTTAGCTTGAACGAAGTTAAAATCTCAGAATAGGCTATGTGCACTTTTAACATGAGTCATGACCGTGCACAACTCCTTGTAGATATGCTAAAAAAAAATCATAGAATATCTAGTATGAGCAATTTAAATATTAACAAACTTTTAATTTAATTTACAGAGGCTCAAGTCTTTTTAAGACAGTGTGATGTTGATGTTGAAAGTTTAACCTTTTACAAGGCTCCCTATGTATGTGTTTGCAATTCTAACATATTTTCTAAGGAGATATTGTATTTATTGACATGGGTCAAGATACTTACTAATTGAGATAAATTATGTCAAATTTATTAGACAATGAACACATGAATATAAGAAAGTTAATATTTAAGTACACTATCTATTTACTTTGCACTTCACGTAAACGCTTACTTGATAACATTTATAATTGTTGTTTTAAAAATGACATTTTTTATTTTTTTTTAATAATAAAATGTTAGGTAATAAATTAAGAATGAAGGTATGCACTGACAGATCTTTATAAGGCGGGGCAGCTGTGATGTGTGTGAAACAACATCATGTTTTATTCTTGTTTTGCATGCATTCTTGAGCATTTTAGGCATTTTAGTTTTCCTTTTTGGTTAGTTTTTCCCTTAGTTCGGATAACTGCGGTGTTTTTGGTGTTCTTGTGCAGGATTGGTGCCAAATTGGCCTTGGAATGGATGGAAAGCTTGCATGATTGAAGTTGGAGCTTAATGGATAACAATAAAGGAAAGATAAGACAATTCTCTACTACTTTCATGCAGACCTCAAAGGCCCAATCACACGTTTGAATAACTCAAATTGGAGCTGAAGCAAGAACTAGGGTGCTGATCCTGACAGCTTGACCTTTGTGTAATGTTCATGACATATCTCGAGCTACAAGTTGTCAAATAAGCTGAAATTTTGATGGTTGATAGTTAAGATCCAAATCTACAACTTTCATGTTGAGCACTTTTCAAGATTTGGACGTCTAATAAGTCATTTTAGGCTTTATCGAGGAACCACGGTGGTTTGAAGCTGCAAAGCAAATCCCTCTAACTTTCGGAACCAACCACGGCCTGGCTGGTGTGGCCGTGGTTGAGCGAAATGACAACATTACAAAACTTCTATGCGAAGTTTGTGTTGGGAGGCCTTTTTGACATTCTTAGCACGTTTTGGGGGTGTTCGACTTAAGAGCAGCATACTCCTTGGAGGAGGAGCTAGTTCTAAAGGAGGCACAAAGGATGCTTGATTCTTCATTCCTCTTCTTCTTCTTCCATTGTTTCGGTTTGAGATGTTTTTAAGTTTGATTTCACTCTATGTTTGAGTAGTTTCTTTTGTTTCTAATTGGGCAATGCCCTTTGATACTTTGATAATGAATAATTGACGTTGTTTCCCTTTTATTGATCTTGAATGTTCTTTGATTTAATTCTTATTGCTCTTATTCATGTGAATTTGCTTTACCACTTATTTGCATCTCATAGGCATTTAATCTTGAGAGGTGAACCTAACTTTGGAACCATAAGAATTGAACTTAAGGTCTAAATCACGAAAGTAGTTTTAGCCTTTTAGGAATCATAATTAACAAAGCGTAATGAGTTCAATTTAAATTCAATTACCACGAAAATTGGTTTAATTGCAGGATCTTGTATCTTGAGAGAGAACATTAACTAATTTAGGGTAATTCACCTTCAATTGAATTTTAGATTTAATAAAAGGGTTGTCAATTAAGATTTATCTTGTATCATTGTGTAATCCAATCTTGGAAGCTTTCTTTAATTTGAAAACCCCTTCTTGAATACTTGCTGTTTTTGTTCTGAATTCTGTTTTCTTAATTTTTCTTTAATTATTTTGTTACTAAGTTCTTATCAATCAACAATCATATTTTCTCTTGTTTAATTTAATTAAGTTAATTAATTAATTGGTATTCATACATAATTCGATCTTTTATTACTTGACGAAAAATACTTGCGATTTCACGCATCAAGTTTTTGCGCTTATTAAATGTTTTTCTTGAATATCGGTTTAATTTTAATTTAATTATTTTAAATCTTTTTCTTTTATTATATTATTACGTTCTTGTTTTCTCTTTGACTCTCTGTAATTACTCCAAATCACTTTGAGCACAAAAATAAACCAAAGTCAAGCTAATGACTTTAAACGAACGCTAAAGAAAAATATCAAGTTTCTTTGTTTTTGTTTTTCCTTTTAATTTCTTCTTTTTCTTTTGAATTTATGTGTTGGATTACTTTATTTGATCTTTATTCATGGATTTGTTTAGGTTTGACCCTTTAGAACTCAAATTAGAAGAAGAGTGAAGTAAGAAATTTATTATGAAAAAATTCCATTATTGAACACTTAAATTTTTCTACCACCGCAGTGAGTTCTTTTCTTTTATCCCTTCTATTATTTTTACATTGATAATTAAGCATATTCATTTTCTTATTTTCATTCTCATTAGTTTCATACATTTTCATGTCTTGTTTGATCAAATTTTCATCATATATTTGTATTGAATTATTTTGAGATGATATTGATTTGAAATATTCTTGTGATTGCATTGTTTTAATTGATAAACTATATTATAATAGATTCTCATTGATTTTTAAACCTCTAAATGTGAGTTTTGAGCTTATTTGGGACTTATGCACTATATGATTTTTGTTACCATTCTTTGTGTTGAGTGATATTCCTCATTGATCATGTGTTAATTAAACCTTTTGTTTTTGGTTGCATGCTTGAATTGATTAAGGCATTTTATCATGATCTATTGTTTTGGTGAGGTATTTATAAATTTCGTTGGGTTTGGAGACCTCATATGTTGATGAAAAAAAAAATCATAAGATGAAAGCTTGAAAAAGTTACTAAATATGATAATCCTTATAAAAAAAAAAAATTTTTATATTGTATTTCAAAAAAAAATCACCTATTAAAACATCATTCCCATGGCCCCATTAATAAAACCTTTTATGCATTGATTATTAGTGAAAATTTGGTTTCTTACCAAGTATATGGAGGTGATTTTCTTTGAGGAATTTTGAGCGCAGTTAAACATGTGTTACTTATGAACTTATTCAATGATTGAGGATGCATGATTTTTGATTTAGCCTCTAATTGGAATAAATCTTTGTAGCAAAAGTTTTCTCGGGTTCCTCATTCATTATTTTCTTTTGATCATTCTTGGTTTGACATTAGTTATTGCTTGGGGACAAGTTAAATCTTAATCTCAGATCATGTTTTATTCTTGTTTTGCATGCATTCTTGAGCATTTTAGGCATTTTAGTTTAACATAAGTCATGTTTTTGGTGTTCTTGTGCAGGATTGGTGCCAAATTGGCCTTGGAATGGATGGAAAGCTTGCATGATTGAAGTTGGAGCTTAATGGATAACAATAAAGGAAAGATAAGACAATTCTCTACTACTTTCATGCAGACCTCAAAGGCCCAATCACACGTTTGAATAACTCAAATTGGAAGAAGAAGGGTCTGATCACACAGCTCCTTTGTGTAATGTTCATGACATATCTCAAAAAAATCTGAAATTTTGATGGTTGATAGTTATCTAAATACAACTTTCAAGCAAAGATTTAAATGTCATTTTAGGCAAGTAAGTTATCTTTTAATTTAATTTATAGAGGCTCAAGTCTTTTCGGGCGCAGAAGACAGTTGAAACTGATGTTGATGTTGAAAGTTTAACCTTTTACAATGCTCCCAATGTATGTGTTTCTAAAGCAATTCTTGTTTACGGGTTTGAACATATTTTTTTTCTTCCTCTCTAGGAGATATTGTATTTATTGACATGATCAAGATAATTACTAATTGAGATAATTGATTATGTCTTTGATTTAATTTATTAGACAATGAACACATGAATATAAGAAAGTTAATATTTAAGTACACTATCTATTTACTTTGCACTTCACGTAAACGCTTACTTAATAACATTTATAATTGTTGTTTTAAAAATGACATTTTTTATTTTTTTTAATAATAAAATGTTAGGTAATAAATTAAGAATGAAGGTATGCACTGGCAGATCTTTATAAGGCGGGGCAGCTGCCCCCTATATTTTTTGGGTTTATAAATACTATAATTAACCTTTTTAATTATCTCATATTAAGAGAAGGTGGTAGAGAGTATTGTGATTTTAATTATCTTAATTAATTTGCTTTTTTCTAGCCAACTTGTTTTACGAGTCTCACGTAATTCCTCTTTCATAGTCAAATTGAGTATTCTTAATTAGTCGTTTCTATTTTTGTCTTTTCTTTCATTATATTTTTGAAATTTCGTGATTGTATCTATAAGTGAATGAATATATATGTTGATGCACTTCTAACTCCGAGTCTCTTTCACCTATGTATATTTAGTCCTTGAATTGTAGAAGCTTATTATTTCACGTGTATGACAAATCTCTAGTATGTGTATATAGATCTTAATTAGAAATACTTTTGCTTAAAGTAAATTTGAATTAAATTAAAGGATTTTGAAAATATGCATGTGACTTTGTGAGATTTTGTAGTCAATGAATCTTTACCCATTTTTTTAACCTGCTACTCGTTCTCCAAACTTTTTGGTCAACTTGTACTATAAGGTAAATTTGTATAAATTCAAGTTATTAATAAATATAAATATATAACTAATTTATTGGACAGTAGACATAAATAAAACTATGTTAATATTTAAGTACTCTAATCGTTTATCTCACATTTTATGCAAGTGCTTACGTAATAACATTTATAGCTGTTATTTTAAAAGTGATATTTTAAATTATTTCATTATCAAGAAGTTAGGTAATAAATTAAGAATCAAGGTATATCTGTATAAACTTAAGTTATAGATGAATGTAAATATTTAACTAATTTATTAGATAATGGACACATAAATATATCATTAATATTTAAGTACAATCATCAATTATATCGTACTTTTTACAAGTGTTTACGTAATCACATTTATAATTTTTGTTTGGATACGTTATAATTTTTGTTTTAAAAGTAATATTTTAATTTTTTTATAATAGAAGTTAGGTAATAAATATAACTGTGTTAATAATTAAGTATAATTGTCGTTTGCTCCGCACTTCATGCGAGTGCTTACGGAATAACATTTATAATTATTGTTTTTTTTGTTATATGTTATAACTTTTGTTTTAAAAATGATATTTTTAAATTTTTTATGATAAAAAAGTTAAGTAATAAATTAAGAATAAAAGTATATCCGTACATACTCAAATTATTAATGAATGTAAATATTTAACTAATTTATTAGACAATAGATACATAAATAAATAAAGAATATTAGTAACACATTCTTTTAAATATTTATTTTAATACTTATTTTATAATTTATTTACTTTATACACTTGAAAAATTTATTAAAAAAATACTAACAATATTTTTTTTGACCAATAATAAAGTAAGTATTAAAAGATATTTAAAAAGTATATTACTAATATTTATCTAAATATAACTATGTTAATATTTAAGTATATTATTCATTTATGTACATTTCACACTAACACTTACATAATAACATTTATAAATGTCGTTTTATAAATAATATTTTTTATAATAAGAAGTTAGGTAATAAATTAAGAATGAAGGTATATTTATATAAATTTAAGTTATTAATGAATGAAAATATTTAACTAATTTATTGGATAATGGACACATAAATATAACTATGTTAATATTTAATTACAATCATCAGTTACATCGCATTTCACGCGAGCGCTTATGTAATCACATTTATAACTATTTTTTTTATACCTTATAACTTTTAAAAAAAATGATATTTTAATTTTTTTTGTTGAATAAAAAATTACGCAATAAATATAACTATGTTAATAATTAAGTTCAATTATCGTTTACCCCGCACTTCACGCTAGTGCTTACGGAATAACATTTATAATTGTTGTTTTTTTGTTATATGCAATAACTTTTGTTTTCAAAATGATATTTTTTATTTTTTATAATAAAAAAGTTAAGTAATAAATTAATAATACATACAGACTGAGTTAATGATAAATGTAAATATTTAACTAATTTATTGGACAATAGATACATAAATATAACTATGTTAATATTTAAGTACATTGCTCATTTATTCCGCACATTACGCTATCGTTTATGTAATAACATTATAACTATAGTTTTAAAAATTGATTTTTAATTTTTTTTATAATAAGAAGTTAGACAATAAATTAAGAATGAAGATATATCTGTCACAAACTAAAGTTATTAATGAATATAAATATTTAACTAATTTATTAAAAATTGATACATAAATATAACTCGTTATATTTAAGTACACTAATAGTTTATCTCGCTTCATGCTAGTGCTTAAGTAATAACATTTATAAATGTCATTTTTAAAATAATATTTTTTATTTTTTTATAATAAGAAGTTAGGCAATAAATTAAGAATGAAGGTATATTTGTACAAATTCAAGTTATTGATGAATGTAAATATTTAATTAATTTATTAGACAATGAATACATTAATATAACTATATTAATATCTAAGTGCATTGTTGTTTACTTCACACTTCATGCGAGTGCTTATGCAATAACATTTATAATTATTATTTTAAAAATGATATATATATATATATATATATATTATATATAATATAATAAAAAGTTAGGTAATAAGTTAAGAATGAAGGTATATCTATACAAACTCAAGTTATTGACGAATGTGAATATTCAACTAATGTATTGTAGGTTCATTTAAGTAAACTCAATAACGTTACATTGATTCACCCACTTTTTAATCATTAATTATATATTTGTAGAATTATTTGTTTTTAGGAGGCTACATAATCAATTTAACCTATGTGACATCAGAACTAGAAGCTAAAAATCTAGTGATAGCATGAGATATTTTTATGTGCTCTTAAAGTAAGAAATTTCATAATATATTCCATTAAATATATAAAACCTCAGTTATATAAATTATCATTGTCTCCTATTTTATCTATAAAAAATGATAATAATACATTTTTTTATACTTATTTTAACACATATTTTATTATTAATTTAAAAATAAATATTGTTAGAACTTTTTTAATAATTTTTTAAATATATAAGATAAACTAATAATAAAATAAATATTAAAAAATATCTAAAAATATATGTTACTAATATTTCTCTTTAACTATATTTTTAATATTATAATTGATAAGTTATAAATTCAATGATAGAGAGCAAAACAAATATTTTACTTCCATATAATTGCATAAAGTTATCTTTTAAAACGTTTTAAGTGTAAATTTAATCTACTGTAAAAAAAAAAAGTGTAAATTTAATCTTAAAAACAATATTTTTTTCAGATTAAATATTTTAAAATATATTATACAAAATTACTATATATACTTTTAGTTTGCACTGCAGTTTTGCACTCAAATTTTTTGTTATTTTGTGTTAGCTTTTAACTCGTTTTAGATCTCGTCTTGCTCTACTACCATCACATAATTACTGCCTACTGTATTTATTTTGCCCTTTGTTTTCCTTTGTTTCGCCCTTTATTCTCCGCTCGTTTTGTAGTTGTGCTATTGGATTGCTGCCTCCCATTTTAATTAATTATTTTTAGTTTTAATTAATTCTTCCTCTCGTTTTCCTCTTTTCGCTACTTCCTCCTTTCCATTCTCATTCTCATTCTCATTCTCGCTGAACCCACAATGCATTTCCCTCTCTAAAATGCCGATTTCTCCTTCTCCTTAATTTTTTTTTTCCCCTCTCTCTCTTTCTCTCTCTCGCCACTGCTTTTGACCTAAATCCCCTTATATAAAAGCCACGCTGATTGCTATATTATTTCACACCCCATTTCAGGGCTTTATGCTTCGATTCTCGCGGTAAAATTCGCAATTTTCTGTGATGGATTACACCCAAATTGTACTCTAGCTCTGAAAACTTTATCCATTCAATGGTGGAACTTTTGGATTATTACTCATTTGACGTCACTGTAATCCCTTGATTTTCAGGTGCTGAGTTATCGATCACAAAGTTTTGATTAACACTCCTCTGGATTTAGCGGGTCCTTTTTGGCAATTAGGAGGGTGGGGTTTTATGGTGTTGATTTTGATTGTGAAGGCACACTGCATGTTTTAGTCTTAAGGGGGTCCTCTGCTCTGCCGTGTGGAGGATACCCGTGGGAGAGACTTGTGATAAGTTGTTCTGATTGTTGTGATTTGTGGCTTTTATCGCTTGTTCGAGTTGGAGAGTTGCTTTGAATTGTGGGTATTGAATTTCTGGGGAAATGTTTACTTCAGTAGCGGATACAGGATATGAGGGCACTGGAGTTTCAGGACCCATTTTGATTCCAAAGCGGTTTGTCTGGCCTTATGGGGGAAGGAGGGTATTTCTAATTGGTTCTTTCACGAGGTAGGAGGCTCAATTCAGTAGTTGCTGTTTGGATCTTAGTTCTTTGTTATTGAACATGATACATGTAATTGTCCTGTAATTTCGGAGTTTTCTAATTTTTTTTCTAGTTTTTTAATATCAGAATTTATTTGCTAATGTTGACTTGTATATGCACAGATGGTTAGAACATATACCTATGTCTCCGATGGAGGGATGCCCTGCAGTATTTCAAGTTATTTGCAGCTTAACACCGGGATATCATCAGGTTGTTTGGCCTCTCTGAATTTGGCAAACCTGAGGAAATAATCTTAGTATGAGTGAAACTTTTACATCATCTACTTGTATGTGGGTGATGACCATTAGGTCCAAATGCACCTCCTTCTCCTTGAAGATCAGAGTAGGGGGGTGAGATCATTGAGTTATGTTTACCCATTTTGCCAGAAAAATAAAATAAAAGGAAAACCAAAAAAGGAGGAATGTGATTGTAAATGAATTACCTTAAACTTCATTTTGTGTGATTAAGATTTAATTTAGAATTGGAAGAAACAAATAAGGAATTTCATGATAATTTTCAACTTTCATTAGGAGTTTGTATGACTTTATGACCATATCGATGGTAAAAATTGACTTGGCCTTCATATATAGGAGTTGTTTTGCCCCCTTTGGAGTTATCGGGAGGAGTGAACAAGTAAGTGTTAATGGTTTGATTTGAAATGTGTTAAGATCCCTCATCGGTTGGATATATGGCCAAAGTACCCCTTATGATGACTTGGGCAATCCTCCCCCTTTGAGCTAGCTTTTGGGGTTGAGTTAGGCCAAATCTGTTCTCAATTCAATATGGTATCCATTCCTGGGCGTGAGGGATGTGTTTTAAGATCCCACATCGGCTGGAATATGGCCAAATTACCCTTTTGTAGTGTTATATAACTCATTTTTGTACCCCAAATTTTGTAGTGTTATATAACTCATTTTTCGTTTGCCTGATTACATCCCATCTTTTCTCGGGAGCTAATTTCCTTATTGTATGAGCTCTATAAATTTTGGTAACTAGATTAAGGACATTCGGTTGGTTGATTGGCAAACATGAAATACGATAGAACTTATATGCTCACATGTTTGGCATATGTAGATTCGGTTATGTTAACTTTTGATAAGACATTCCGTTATGACTTATGATATTTAAAAGATATATTTATTTAATAAGTAGATATTATTTGATATTCAATTTATCTATGATGTATTTTACTTTCTGGCCTTTTACATTCACTTATGTAATGTTGGTATGTTTAATTTAACCAACCTTTTTGGCATAATATTTGATATTTTGGGGAAATATTGAAATACTTCTAAACATAATATGGCAAGAAGAACTGATCCATACTGACAAGGATAATATTGTTTCCAATTATGTGCAGTACAAATTTAATGTAGATGGCGAGTGGCGGCACGATGAGCAGCAGCCATTTGTAAGTGGGAACTACGGAGTAGTGAATACTATTTATTTAGTGAGAGAACCAGATATTTTACCTGCCATCTTAAGTGCTGAAACACCTGGTAGATCCCATATGGAGGTTGATAATGATGTCTCTGGGCATGTGGTAAGTTTCTTTTCCCTTCCCACTTTTGTCCCCTTGTGCTGTTGCATATATTTTAGTGCTTGTGTAGTATTCTAATTGACACGAGTCCCACATTGGCTGGGAGAGAGACACAGAACTCCATTTAAAATAGAGTCTCTCACCTCTTGACAGCCTGGCTTTTAGGAGTGGGCTCGCCTTTACATCAAATTGGTATTGGAGCCTGGTTTGTCCTCTCCCCGTGTGGATGGACTGCTGTTTCCAATACAACATGATTGATGCTGATGCAGGCCAAAGGGAGGAATGGCCTACAAATTTAGAAAAAATGAAATGTCTCCAATTCAAGGAAGGGGATGATAACCTGGGAAGGCACTCAACCCGGGGTAGCAGAAGCCACTCAATGCTACTAATCACAAAAGCCACTCAACGCGACCAAGCCACACGCTTGATTTTAATGGTGGAATCACTCACACCAGCTATAGCACTTGCAAATAAGTTTCTGGAAAATTAACACTAGTGATTCCACCATTAAAATCATGCGTGTGGCTTGGTTGCGTTGAGTGGCTTCCGCTACCCCTGGCTGAGTGGCATCCCAAGTTATCAATCCCTTCCTTGAATTGGAGACATTTCATTTTTTCTAAATTTGTAGGCTATTCCTCCATTTAGCCTGCATCAGATGCTGGAGCATTAGTCCCACGTTGGCTCTGTGAAAGACATGGAACTCCCATTTGATTTAGAGGTTCTCCCCTCTTTACAGCCTGGCTTTTAGGAGTGGACTCTCCTCTGCATCACTAAGACTATGTTATAGGTCTTTAACCTCAGTCTGATTATCATTGTCTTCAAAGTGGGGCATCATTTCCTTTTAGAAACATACATGCATGCATTTGTGGTCCTATTTGTATGCTTTTGTTATCTTGAAACCTGCCTTAGTATAACTAAGAAGGGAAAGGCTCTATGGTGGTGTACTATCTATTCTGCTTTTTGCTGTATTTGGCTTTAGAGAAATGCTCATACTTTAAAGAACTCAGCCCTTAGATCTAATATGGGGCAGAATCATTTTTCCAGCCTCTCTTTGGTGTTGGCCCGATGGTCTATTTAAGGGAGTCTTGTAACAGAAGTACAAAGGGATTGGAGAGCCTTATTACTATTGACAAATTTGTTTGTCTTTTCTTTATAATTTGCTTACGAGGTTATCTTATTCCTCTTTCTTTCTTTCTTTCTTTCTTTTTTTTTGGGCATGTCTGTGTGTGTGAACTTTCTTTCTTCCCTCTAATAATATCTCTATTTTTATACAGCAGATAAAAAAATTTATGCTGAAAATTCTTGAAACTTATAATCTTCATTTTGCTTTGAAAAATAAAATATCTTCCTTTTTCTTCTATATCCTTATTTCGATTGTTGTGAGATTTCATTAAAAAGGGCAACCTAGTGCTAAAAACCTGCCACTATGTGTGGGATCCAGGGGAGGGTCAGACCCACTATGTGGTGTCAGATTTCATTCCGTAATTCTTTTAGTCTTAAACTTTGTGCCTACACAAAAGAAGCTACTTGACTTGATAACTTTACCAGGAAGCTAATCCAAGGATATCAGAGTCTGATCTGGAGGTCTCTCGCCACCGTATATCTGTATTCTTGTCTACACATACTGCTTATGAGTTGCTTCCTGAGTCAGGGAAGGTTTGAATACTTTTCCCTTAGTTCTTCTATGCCATCATTCAATAAGAATTTAAGACTTATTCGGTGTTAGCTCACTTTTCTTGTTTGGTTTGTTATAATTGCAGGTCATTGCCTTGGATATAAATTTACCAGTTAAGCAAGCATTCCATGTTCTTTATGAACAGGTATTCCTCCCTCCCCCCCTTTTTTACAGCATTTATTAACAGGTATTTTTTCTCCTTTACATGAGAGCGCACACACACCCATGCCCATGGAATGTATGTCTATATGCAATGGCTGATTTTTACCTTTTATGTATGTATTGTAACTTAATATGCTTTCAGGGCGTATCTATGGCTCCTCTTTGGGATTTTTGCAGGAGCCAGTTTGTTGGAGTGCTTAGTGCAATGGACTTCATTCTAATATTGAAAGAGGTTTGTTGGGAATAAAATATTTATGGAGTTCTCCTGTGCCAATTTTGGTAAAAGTCATGATCTGCACCCTAAAAATAATAATTTATTGGGTTGACATTTTAAGCTACTTAATAAGTGGTAAAAAAATGGAAAATGAAAATTTTAATAATGAGCAGCTTCATTGAAGCCCAAATCCGTGTGAAGTTTAAAGAAATTATGAGGCAATGCTTGATTTTTCCAGAATTTTAGTAAATATATAATGGATTAATTATGCAAATTTTAAATGTATTTTTGCTGTCACTAGTGAATCCTGTTATCATCATTTTAGGCTAATAATAGATCATTTATGGAACTGGTATAAGTAAGATAATTTGGGCTTATGTAAAATATTTTGAAGAGAAATTTACTAGGGAAAGAGCCTTGAAAATATGTGCTTTTTGGAATCTCTGACGATTTGATCTTTAGACAAAATATCTTCTAGTCTTCCATTGTAAGATATGTATGGTTTATCTGTTCTCATGAACATAAATGTTGTCAAGATTGTTCATTGCTATCCTTCAGTATCTATGATTCATAGCCTACTCTTATAGCGGAATGCATGGTGCATATCTCTGTGAATACATTAGTTGTGTAATAAGCGTAATTTCAGCTGGGGAACCATGGATCAAATTTGACCGAAGAACAACTCGAGACTCATACTATAGCAGCCTGGAAAGAGGGAAAATTACAGCAACGCAGAACACTTGATAGTAATGGGGGATTGTATCCTTGGCGTTTTGTTCATGTAGGTGCTCCTGAGCAGTTGTGACAATTTTCATGTATCTAATTTATTCTTCCAGCTTCATATTTTTGTTAGGTTGTCATCTTTTTATGTAAGTTCCATGTGGTTTCATCCTTTTGTATTTGTCTATAAATTCCCAGCAGTAGCTTTCCATGTGGTTTTGTCCTATCAATTAGGTCATGATTGTGCTTCATTCCTTCTCCCAAATATCTGTTATTCCTCTTCCTCTATATTGTTTATCATTTCTTTTATTATAAATCTTTATGGCTTCTTTTGCATTCCTTTGCTTGATGATGATTTAATATTATATGTTGAAGACATTGCATATTAGTCTTGTACTTCATTCTGATTATGATTCCCCCTCTCCATCAAAAAGGACTGGAGGTGAAATCTTGAATCTTTTATGATTGGACTTCTTGCTGTTTTTATCTTTAATCTTTAGGCTGGGCCCCATGAATGTCTAAAAGATGTGGCTTTGAAAGTTTTGCAAAACAAGGTGTCAACGGTTCCTATCATCCATTCTTCTTCAGAGGATGGTTCATTTCCTCAACTGCTACATCTTGCTTCCCTATCAGGAATACTAAAATGTAAGCTTCTAGATCTATTGGCTAATAGATAGATGGTTTGGAAGTTTGAACTAATGTATGGACTTAATTTTCAGGTATGTGCAGGCATTTTAAACACTCCTCTGGTTCTTTGCCCATTCTTCAACTACCAATTGGCTCAATACCTTTGGGTACATGGGTGCCTAAAGTTGGGGAACCAAATGGACAGCCACTTGCAATGCTAAGGCCAAATGCTTCTCTTGGTGCTGCTCTGTCGATGTTTGTTCAAGGTGATAATTCTTCTGTTGTAAAGTTGTCAAGGTTGTTGTTCTGGTTAGTTGCTGAGTTGTGTGTTTTTTCCCCGCAATTTTTTCATGGAGGGGTCGAAGGGGATTCTTTCAAAGACACTCTTGTACATAAAAAATGTGTATCAATTAGGAAAGGGAACAGAAAATTGAAGGAGAGATTCTTCTATGCATATGGTGCACCATTCATTTGTGCACTGAACCAATAGAACCAATCAGTTAGTTTGACAAATATTGCGTGGTGGGACTAAAACCTGAAAATGTCAAATCAAGTGTAAGTTTCATCAGTCCAGTGTGCAGGGTGGTACACTTTGTCTCCCTTAGAATTTTCCAAATTAAAGTGTCTTTTCACAAATACATATTTATGATTGTTATTTTTGTTTTTGGCATGAGGTATAATATTTGATGAATAGTTTCGCCCTTTCCATGGGAACCTAAAACTTTTTAATTCGTGATTTTGTATGTAGTATTGGCAGTGTTGAATACTTTTATATTAATTATTGTCTAGCTTTTGGTATCCTATGTTAATATGCTTTCCCTTTGCAGCTGAAGTTAGCTCAATACCAATTGTGGATGATAATGATTCATTGCTCGACATATATTCGAGAAGGTAGTATCTCTTTTTCTCCCCATTTTTGTCCGTGTGTATGATTCTCATATTTATACCTTGAAGGGTTTCCTCAAGCATGTATGATATGTGCCTATTACTTTCTTCTCAGTGATATTACTGCATTGGCTAAAGATAAAGCTTATACTCGGATATCTCTCGATGAAATTAGTATCCATCAGGTAATTACTATGTGATGGCTTTTGAGATTAATAGTACATCTGTTTGGTTTTGTTTTGTTAGCAAAAACTGAATCTAAGTATTTGCGCTTTATGGTTGTAGGCATTGTTTTTGGGGCAAGATGCAAATTCTCCTTATGGGCTTTACAATGGCCAGAGATGTCATATGTGTTTGAGGTCTGATTCATTGCACAAAGTGATGGAGCGGTTGGCTAATCCTGGTATTATTTTCTTTACTGAGAAGCTCCTTCCCCTTTCTTAAAAAGAAGGGAAGGGGGGAAGAAAATGTAACTGTTTTCTTTGTTCACTGATTTTCTTCACTTTACAGGGGTTAGGAGACTCGTGATTGTGGAGGCTGGCACTAAGCGTGTGGAAGGGATTATTTCCCTAGGTGACGTGTTCAGATTCTTGTTAGGCTAGTTGGGATATGTTATGTTGGCTATCTCAAATGAAGAGAATAGCAGTGGTAGTAGTAGCGTTGGAAAGGACTCCTTTGTTCTATTAGCACTTGTTTTCTGTGCTATCCCCCGCCTTCCTGACCTGCTTACTTTTCAGAATCTTTGGTTCAATGGGCATCTTTTGCTGTTGCCCACTTGCCTTTTTAGGATAGAAAATTGGAGAGAAAATTCTGTAAATTGAGGATCAATTTTCTCCTTTAAACAGCTTAACGAAATCGTTTTCTCCTTTGTGCCGGCACATCTGCAGTGTTTGTGTCCAGTGCTAACAGAAATCAGGGAGATACTTTGAAAAAAAGAAAATAAAGACTAGGAAAAGATCAAATATTTTGCCGTATGCGGCACGAAAGCTGTTGGCTGGTCGTAATTTTGGTGTTTATTTTTTCCGAGATCATTCAGTTATGACTTTAGATTGTTTAGCTGAAAAGCCCATTATGACTTGTTGACTCATGAGTTCATAGAGCTGTCACTTGCATTATAATGAAGAGTAATGTCTTTTTTTTGTAGCTAATGAAGAGTAATGTTATATCTTCTTATTTTAATTACTTAAATAGAAAGTATTGTATTAAATAAAAAAATAGAAGATTTAATATATTAAAAACTTAAAAAATATTGAATACTTTCTTTTTTAAAATAATCAAAAAGAGATGGGGGGTTTTCCTGTTTTAAAACTTGGCCTAGACAAGTGATCGGGAAAAGTTGTAGTTGATTAATTCAACCAGCTATACCTCAATATCAAGCTAGTGATGTCGTTCTAGGGATAGAGGGAGTCTTTTTTTTTTTTTTTTAATAATAGTGAATTTACTTTTAAGTAGCTTATGTCAATTTTTCTTTATTGTATTATCATAGACTAAAATAACTCATACAATATGATTGATATGGTTTTATCATATTCATAATTAATTAAATAATTATGAAATTTCAGTATTGGTACAAACTTTTTATAATATGATGTGATTGATATGGTTGTTTGTGGTAACAGAATATTGGAAAATGGTTTGCTGAAGTCACATCTTCACATTAATAATAAAAAAAGAAAGTAAACTAGAACATCATTTTTCATTTCGTAAAGCATCCGGTAGGAAATATATTGATCATTTCAACCTCTCCACAATCAAGAAGCTATAGGTTCTGTATTTTATTAATATTTGCAACTGTGTTTAGCTCAACTGACAATTCTTTATGAAAATATATAATTGATGACAGTTGTCCTGAGCATCTAGTACCCCCATGTTCTAAGATACAATTTCACACACCAAAATTACATGTGCATCGAGCCGTAATAAGTGAACTGGTCATAATACCCACCTTCCACGCTGTTTATAATGGCATTATAAGATAAAACAAGAACAATTTGAGCCAATACTAGTCTAGTGTGGCTACTTGAAGAACTCAATAACCCAGAAGCCAGAGACAAAGCATACGAGTCTGATACCAGTAAATCCGGATCCTGTTGCCAATTCCATGAATTCTTGCTGGGTTCGCTTTTTCCCTCCTAGGTTGAGTCATCATAAAGAGGTCAGATTCGAAAGCAGCCTTGGCAGTAGCTGTTATCTCAGGCACAGTGGGCAGAATTGAGTCAACAACAATAACCTTTCCGTCATCAGGAATAGCCTTGTAGCCATTCTTCAAGAGCTTCAAGCAGTGTTCATCGCTCCAATCATGAAGTATCCACTGAAAATTTTGATCCAGCAAAGCTATGATGTCAATTAATCATATAATATGCGTCCATTAGCGCTTCACATTAAAATATTTGATGCCATAAGCACTACTTGAATTATTTACGTTTAATTTAATATTTAGTCCCTTGTATTATATGCGAGTATACCCATTTTTTGTAGTTTTATTTACTTTTAAACCAAAAATATTTGCACGGGTCACTTTATTCCTAATAGCAAAGTTATTTCTAAAACAAAATTGATTAACTTAAATTAAAAAACTGAAGCACTAAAAAAAAAAAATTCATACTTTTTTTTTAAAATATAAAAAACTGTTCAAACATAAAAAAGTCATTTCTAAAATATTTCATTTAAATATAAATTAACATTTACTTTTTAAAAGTCACTAGAGATTGAAATTTCTTGTGGCTAATTACGGGAACCAAACAATGAGAAAATTTATATGGATAACTCCTGCAAAAACTTAATAAACCCACCTTCATAAAAATGGCATCACCTGTAGGAAAGCTTTCAAACATATCTCCTCCCACATGCTCCACACCTGCAATATTAGAATAGTTCTCAATCTAATGCACAATATTTGTAAACGGAGTAGACATTTCTTTTAATCAGAATTTATTCATGTAAATTAAATAATTATAGATCATACCAGCATAGACGGGGGCATGTTCTAATACATGAGGCAAGTCAAAATTAATACCCTGGACATGAGGGTATTTGGAAGTGATCAATTTAAGATTGACCCCAAGACATCCACCAGTCTTTTGATGTGCTTGAAACCTTTGTAGAATTCAAGAATCCTCTTCATAATTATAGTGGTGGAGCTGGGCATAGATTTGTTGAAAGCCTCATTGAACCTGGGATCCACACTAGCATACTCAAAGCCATGCATGCCACAAAATCTGTTGAATGGTACACCTCCTTCCTGAATCGCTCCTTTCAGTTCGGTCCTGAGTCAATGGAAATAATTCATTATCATTATTATTATGAATAAAAAGAAACACCCTATCCCCGAGCTAGTTGACTTAGTGCTAGATAAACATGTGATGTATGGGTAGATGCAAGGTCACATGTTCAAATCTCAGCTACACAAATTTCTTAGAATCAGGGTACAAGGAATATCCTTTGAATCTCCTAATTTTGACGTGGATGACTTGCTTTTAACCAAACTGAGGAGGTAGCGAGGTGTGCGCAAGCTGATCCAAGCACATAATCACAGGTTCAAATCTCAATTAAGCCAATTACTTGGGATCAAAGTGTAAGAAATATTCTTATGAATCTCCTAATCTATAACCGCAATTTAGAAAAAAAATAAAGAAAAAAAAAACACCATATCTTACAATTAATTCACCTTCTTCAAAAAAAGTTCGTGATTCAGACTTTTGATCTTTTTATTCCTCTAATAAAACTCCAAAAAAAGTGTTAGAAAAATACATTTCTATCCTGATAAAAAAGAAAATGAATAATATAGTAAGCTATTTTAAAAAAAGTGTCCAATTTTGTACAAAACAGAATACAAATTTAGATCATCTCATATTATTTTTCTCTCATATGATTAAGTAGAAAAGAGAAATAAACACAAAAGTATTTATTAGTAAAACTCAGTCATAATTTGTAAATTTTTTTTTATAACCTTAATATCTATTTCTCTCTTTTACTTAATCACATGAGAAATAAAATAAGATGAGAAGATTAAAATCCACGTAATACAGACAATCTTGCTCTACTAGGAGGGGATAACCTAAATTAAAACTGACCAACTTTGGTAGTAGACGTTGCCCAGAACAAAGGCCAAGACGGGGCCCAATGACACACCATCAGCATCAGTCACAAAATATTTGGACCCAGGGGTGAGACTGTGGGGCCTTTGTGTATCTTGAGGAACAGAGCAATGTAGCACAGAGTCAGAGTGACTAGCCAGCCAACACCCTAAGAAGACGATCCGGCATTGTGGGTGCCAATCTGAACTGCAATGTCCTTTGCAGAAAGCTTGGCACCTTCACTGGCTTTGGTTACGATGTCAAAGACGCCCACCTCATTCGTGGACCACAAAGCCATTGGAAGCTATCATTCGCATGCCAAACATGGATGAGACCGTCTTCTTCTTTTTCTTCTGGTTTAAGAAGACGATTGTCACCCACATTGGCAAGTTTTGTATCGGATTCTGATGAAGGGACCATTTGAATTTCGAAAGGGGAGGGGGAAACCTCTATATATTCTGCTTTCTGGATGTTAGTTGGTGGGAGAAATTAGTTGGTCCAGCAAAGCCATGATATATGTCAATCAATCATATAATATGCATCGGTTGACTTTGTCATTTTGCATGAAATTATTTAATTCCATAAGCACTTCTTGAATTTCGACCCCTTGTATTCGTTCTATACGGGAATACTCATTATCTGTAGTTTTATTTACTTGTAAACAAATATTTGCATGGGCCACTTTATTCTAATACCAAAGTTATTTATCAAAAATCGAAAACTTTGTTTCAGATTCTACCTAAACCCGAACAAGGATATTTTAAAGTGAAAATTTTGATAAAAGAAATAAATAAGTTCACATCAATCATTAATGATTGATATAAACTTATTTATCAATAATTAATATACGCTTACTTATTCATTTTACAAAAATTTTTATTTTAAAATCTCATTATCCTATAAACCCAGTCACCCAACTATAGTATTGTTGTGATTCCTTTCTAGTTTATGCCAAAAATACATGAGTGAAGGTAAAAAATGGAGCTTTTTACTCAGATAAATCAACTAATTTTTACTTTTTAATGTATCAAGATTTTAATATTATTTCTTAAAATACGTTTTATTTTTTAAACTAACTTTTCAACGTAAAAATTTATATATATTTTTTAATATGATATTGTGAAGTTGGTTTGAGAAAAATCGATTTCTCAACATCATGAAATAATTTTGTTTTTTATCCCCTGTCAACAGGGTCTATTTTTTTTTTTTTTGGGGTCAAAATTTGGTATTTAGCGGCATTCATTTTGCCAACAAGCAATTTCATGCATGAATCACTAAACGCATTACCAAAAAAATAATAAAAAAGAGTTTATGTTAGGAAATATTACCAAAAAAAGAGTACATTTCGGAAAATAATGTTTCAATATAGGTAATGTGGGAAATAAAGATGAAAATGACATTATCTATGTAAAAAAACCCAAAAATGGTGCTAATAATGGAATTTCTTGGAGCACTGAGAAAATTTAGATGGATAACTCCTACAAAAGCTTAATAAATTTATAAACCCACCTATATGAATTTTTTACTTTATCCATTCTTAAATAATGTAATACTTTTTAACCGTATATATACTTAAAACTCACATTTTAATTCTTAACAATATCTCTTTCAAAATGTAAGTTCACACATAATGACACCATACAAACAGTCACTACTCATTGAGCAGAGTAATAGTATTGCCCAAAATTGACTCTTTTGTCTAATGGCGACATAAAATCTATGACAAATTATTCTTTTTAGCTAAATTATCAACTTTAATATCACTTGTTAAGAAAAAGAGAGAGTACACATCGTAGAAAAAATAAGACAAATAAATAGGTAAAAATAAACTATTTCTTCAACTTGTGATGAGCAAATATCCAACAAGCTAAAAAATTCAAATATAACCAAACAAAATATATATTCAAGAACGCACAAAATAACATAAGCAAATGAGAACATACAAATTTATAACATGAAAAGTCTTCTCAATAGGAGAAGTAAAAATCACATAATCTAATTTAGAAAAAATTTCAATATAAATAATCAATGAGTATAGTAAAGAGCCTCTTGAGACAAAAAAATTTTCACAAAAATCTCTACTCACTATCAACAAAGTAAAAATCACCAATGTAATAATATTCACCACTCACAAAAGTAATAAAAACAGCCCAACAAAAAGAACATCAATGAAAGCTCACATAACATACTGAAAAATTATTAAAATTAAAGCACAAATGACCACCCAATTTGATGAGGCAAAATCAGGCCAGAAAAATTTTCTCTCCTCCAAAGTCTCTCTTGTCTTGGGCGCTGGACCTTCATAAAGCAAGGAGACCGAAGTATTTAAAATGCCTCGTTTGCTTGTTCACCAAGTTCATGTCACGTGCCTCATTAACACACACCTTTGTTTCTTTTTTCTTTTTTTTTAAAAAGATGTCCTTTGCAGATAGCTTGGCACCTTTAAGGGCTTTGACTATAATTTATTAAATATTTGTAAATTATTTGAGTTTAATTTATTAAATATTTGACTAAATTTATTTATTTAACTAAATAAATAAATAAATTTAAATTTATATTCGATTATATAAATGAGACAAACTCGATTTATAAATTTGATATTAAAAAATTGTGAATAAATTATATATATATATATATATTTATTCATTCTGTATAGATAATAAAAATTAAATTATCCATGTAAAAAATTTATAATTTTAAATAAGAAAAATATAGATAATAATAATAATTTATTTGTTATTATTACTAACTAAAATCTTTTATGAGGAGGTTATTAGTTTTTTATATAATGGATTATGAACAAAAAATTATTTTTATTTTTAGTTATTTATTCTATTTTTTAATATAAAGATGTTTACTAAATACTAAATTAATAAACTTAAATATTTTAAAGAAAAATTTAATAAAAAAGAAAAAAATATCAAGTTATAAATGAATTAACAAGTCAAGTTGAAACTCATTTTTTAAATAAGTTAAGTTTGAGTTTTAAATTTGATTTATTTAAATAAATGAATCAAGTTTGAGTAATTTTTTTTTTTCACAAGTTAAACCTGAGTTTCAAATGCTTAGTTTGACTCAACTTATTTACATTCCTAATATTGAATACCCCAGCTCAATCACGGACAGCAAAGGCAATAAAAACACAACTGAGCTCACCCATTGCATGGTAAAATTAACGCTGTCCTCTTATTGGACATGTCCTTCTGGTTTAAGATTCTTGTCTTCATCAGTGACAAGTTCTACATTGGATTCTAATAATGTGGCAATAAGGATATAGAATGCTAAAAGGAGCAACAGGGTGAGGGATGTAGAAGTAGAATTATAATTGAAGCTAGGAGTGGATGCTACCCAACACAACCCAATAATCTGTCATGACCTAAAGTTAATTATGTCGGGTTTAAGTATAAAAAATTGGCTCGTATGTAGTTTTGGATTGGATTCAAGTCATAATTTGAGTTTTTCTGACTTGGCTTGATATTGCATAATATTTTAAAATTTATAATAATTTTTTGAAGATTAAGGATAAATTATTTACCTCATGTATGGTGATTTTGACCCCTTCATTTCTGAGACTCTCATTTGTCTTATTCCTAAGGTTGATGTCCTTTCTACCTTTAAAGAATTTAGACCTATCAATGTCATTTACAAATTTATCACTAAAGTCATGGTGAATAGATTGCGCCCCTACCTTGATGAGTTGGTTGGTCCCCTTCAAAATAGTTTTATCTCAGGGCGTGGTAAGTCTGATAATGCTATCATTGCACAAGAAGCACTTCACTTTATGCACCGCTCCAAGAAAAGAAAAGGTCATTTGATCTTTAAGATTGATCTAGAAAAGACATACGATAGAGTAGATTGGGACTATCTAAGGAAAACTCTCCTTGATTTTGGTTTTTTAATACAGGTTGTCAAGCTTATCATGTTGTGTGTGACTTCTACTCTCTCGGTTCTTTGGAATGGCTCTAATTAAGCTCCCTCCCTTATCCCCTTCTAGGGGCTTGAGGCAAAGGGACCCCATATCCCCCTATTTATTTGTGTTGTGTATGGAGAAGTTGGCTCTCTATATCTCTCACCATGTGAATGCGGGTCTCTGGCAGCCTATTACTCTTTCTAGAGGAGGTTCGGGCATTTCTCATTTACTTTTTGTGGATGACCTTATTCTCTTTGCTAAGGCTACCACTTCTCAGGTCCGTGTGATAAGTAAGGTCCTCACTGATTTTTGCACGATGTCTGGTATGAAAATAAACACCCAAAAGTCAAGATTTGTTTGCTCTTCTGGGGTCCCTCGAAGAAAGAAAGATAAAATTACGAGCCTCACTTCAATCCAATGTCCTGGCAATTTGGGACGCTATCTTGGCTTTCCTGTGCTTAGAGGTCGTGTTTGTAAGGCTAACTTTAATTTCCCTGTTGAGAAACCTAGAGCTCTACTGGCTGCGTGGAAGGGGAGACTCTTGAATAAAGCTGGTCGAGTGGCTTTGGCCAATTCAGTTCTCACGTCTATTCCAACGTATTGCATGCAGAATTTGTGGCTTCCTTCTGCTGTTTGCAATGAATTAGACTCTATGGTTAGAAACTTCATATGGGGGAACAAAGACATGGACCGGGGTATACATTTGGTTAACTGGAAAACTATAACCTATCCTAAAGCTTATGGTGGGTTAGGAGTTAGAGACACCCAGCTGGGGAACGTTGCTATGCATAGGAAATTAGTGTTGCATCTTGCCGACAAAGTGAACGTTATGCAATGCGGTGGACTTTGTCCATATCTCTGATACTGGTCTCAAGGTGCATGACTTATGGGGTGAGGAGGGATGGAACTTGTCTCCTCTTCATACCATACTGCCAGCGCCTCTTTGCATGGCTATTCAAAATGTGCCTTTCGTCTATAACACGGACATTGTGGACGTTATTGCTTGGTCTGGAGATGTCTCTGGTATTTATTCTGTGAATTCTGCCTATAAGTGCCTTCTTGCCCAGTTCCGTGACTTGGAGAACCAGCATTCTTGGAAGTGGATTTGGCAACTCCATACAGCTGAGAAAGTGAGGTTTCTGATTTGGCTTTGCTGCCATCATGCTCTCCCTACTAGCCTCCTTCGTTTTCAGCGTCACTTGGCTTCCTCAGCGTTGTGGCCAACATAGTGAGGATGAGTTGCACTGTCTGCGTGATTGCCATAAAGCTAGGCATGTTTGGTTTACTTTAGGGTACCATCCTCGCTCCAGCTTTTTTCTCTTTACAGACCACTTCTCAGTTAAGGGGAACAACCACATGTTTCTTGCTAGCCTCTGGTGGATTTGGTGGGGCCGAAATGCAGAAGTCATCTCTCATGAGAACTGGAGCATTTCCTATATAACCAGAAACATCGCTGCGCTGAGGTTAGTAGGGTTGTTTATAATGATCATGTGTTTGTGCAAAAGGAGCCTCGCCTGGTCCAGTGGACTTATCCTCCTGTTGGTTACGTCAAACTTAATGTGGATGGGAGTTTTTTGGGCAATCCTGGAAGAGCTGGGTTTGGGGGTGTCCTAAGAGATGATAATGGTAACTGGTTGAAGGGCATCTCAGGGTCCATTGCAATAGGCACGAATCTGCTTGCGGAACTCAAAGGTATTCAAAAGGTCTTCAGCTTTGTTGGGATCTTGGTCACAAATATGTGGTTTGTTCCTCCGGTTCGGTTTCTAAGATTGTAGTCTGTTTTGTTTTCTTTCTTATGTACCCAAAAAAAAAAATTAATATCTTATACATAATACAATAATATCGGTTGGTGAGAGATAAAGCCACTATTTTTCATTTGTATGGCTCTATTATCTTTGATATAAGACGCCTTTTGGCTTTGGATTGGGTCCTCTATCACGCATACTTTACGCGAAGGTAACCAATGTGCTGACTTGCTAGCCAAGATGGGGGCTGCTGGAGTTGATCCTTTCTCGACCTGGGATACCCCTCCTTCTGCATCTGCTCGCTAACTCCATGGGGACTCGTTTTCTAAGATTGTAGTCT
The DNA here is from genome assembly GCA_029884595.1 of Ormosia semicastrata. Lineage (NCBI taxonomy): Eukaryota > Viridiplantae > Streptophyta > Magnoliopsida > Fabales > Fabaceae > Ormosia > Ormosia semicastrata. Next base: position 7,796,314 of record JAQQTO010000054.1, on the reverse strand, counting down.
GTTTTGTTTTCTTTCTTATGTACCAAAAAAAAAAAATTCTTATATATAATATAATAATATTGAGTTTAATTTTTATGGGCATATAAACTTTTACATCATCAACTAATTACTATCACATGTGTAACTTTTGAAGTAATTATTATGAGAATAAAATATTTTTAATAACATAATAGTGCATTATTAAATAATAGTATAAAAATTTGCACTAACTATATTAAAATCAAATCTAATATTTTTGTATTAATATAATTTATTTAAAAATATATTGTAAAACATATTTTAATTTTAGTTGTATACTTTTAAAATTTTATAACTTAGTTATATATAATATTTAAATTTATACATTTTCTCAACCAAGATATCATGCCATAATTAGTTAAACCTGAATAATAAACACCCCTAATTAAAGCTGCTTTTACTGCATGAACTGAACTTATAGGGAACATCTTTCTCTGCATAAAATTTTTCTTGCGTTAGCAGTGACACAAATAACGTAGGAGTAGAAAAGTATTTTGTCATTTGCTTTGAAGGTTGATTCCTCTGGTTGATATTCGTATTCCGTAGCATGAGGCGAACACATGATATTCATAAAATTTCACGTAAAATTCCAATTTAGCCCGGATAATGGATGCCCGCCTTTGTTAGTGCTAAATAGAATAGCCCAACTCCAAAGCTCTTCTAGCTGAACGAAAATTTATTATAGATATAAAGAGATTACAACACTAAGGTGGTCAATTACATCATCACCAATGCCAGCGCTTGACCCTGTTGACCTGATATAAAGGCCATAAATTACAAGGTTAGCGAGGAACATTATGTGATCTGAACCAATATTTCAGCATCCCATATGCAACAACTCAAGAAAAGGAAAAGGGGGAAGTCAAATAGGGATGAGAGCTAAAATCTGGGTCTTAATTCTTCCCATGCACATTTGAATTTCTCTGTAAATAGGAAGGTTTCGTGGACAGCATGGATGCAGGCTGGTAACAGCAGAATCTAGTATCTGAGCCACATCAGCTGGAGGATATTGACGTTCAGTACAACTCTGCAAGTTGAAGAATATTAATTTAAATCTGGTTAGAATATTCTCAAAACATGGTGTGACAAACGTCTCTTGAAGTTGAAAGGCAACATGGTAAAATCTGATAAGATGTGCGCTCAAAACCTCACAAGCATTTTTGTGGTGAGTATAAAGTACGGACACGTCGTTTTTGAGATGTATCAGACACATAGAGACGCGTGTACTATACACGTGTCCAAATGTGTCTGATTAAAAAGATTATTATTTTTGACTTAAACACGTCTTAAACACGATTCAGACACGTTTAGACACATCAAAGATATGACTTGGACACGACTCATTAATATATTTTTTTTTAAAATTAATTTTCATGACTAACGTCTAATTAGTAAACCCGTAACCTACTCAATCACAATCACATGACTGACATTCTAAACCACTATTTTCACATATCAATATTTTAAATTTTATTTTTTTTATATGTCACTATTAGGCTTTTAAAATTTATCTTTTCACACATCGCTTATTTCATCTGCTCCTTCTACTCCTACTCGTACCATGTCGTCTACTTCATCGTCACCGAAGCTTGCCTCACACCATTATTCCCTCTAGTTAATTTTTTTTGGATACACATGTACTTGTACACGATTAGTTCTATAAGTAGAAGTTGATTTAAGATATTTTTTAAAAATGTCAATAGAAATTATGCTCCATATTTTTTGAGAATGACTTACTAAATAGCAAATATTAATACATATGACATATATTAAGATATTGTAAATTTTTAAGTTTATCAAAATGATATTAATGAATTATGAATCATTTTTCTTAAATTTTGTAATTATATATATATCGTGCCAGTGTCCTACAATTTTTTGAATTTGGTGTGTCTCCGTGTCTGTGCTTCATTACTACGCTATGGTCTCATGTATGATAAGGAACACATTTTTACTTTTACAGTCACACATGGGGAAGTGGGGGGTTGGTGCGTTTCATGTCTAAATTACCTGTATCATGATCAATGTAGCAACACAGGAAGTGATGAGCTCAGAAGGAATTTGAATATCAACTTTGTCAGAATCATGATGCAATTTTGGACCAGATGCATCATTGAGTAAAGGCTCAGATGAACAGGAAATTGACCGATTATGGTAATCAAAACTGCCATTCGCTTGCTCTTGGGACCTGATCTCAGGTAACCTAGAGTTGGTGGCCAACTGCTGATAATTGATACAATCCAATGCCTGCCCAATCCTCATGAAATCATCTTCACCTTCCTTCGTTGAAGACAATGCCTGAATTATAACATCAAGTAGAGTTTTTAGAAGCTTATATGACTTGAGGCAATACCTGAACAATGTTCCAATGTATAATGTGTTCCACCAGAGTCTACGATAAAATCATTACATCTGACTTTATGACTAGTTGCATCATTTTAAGATTGTGGCTTAAACCAACAATACATCATTGCTCAGAACTAATGAGGCATTATTGGATCAAGACCAATGAAAATAATTTGCTAGTACATAGAAAAACACAAGTGTCCTTACATTACCAGAGTATATGGAGAGAAAACAAAATATGTTAAAAATCATCTTATGTATAATTCATAATGACTGCAAAAGCACAGGGGACACAGGATTCAAAGGCCCTCCATACCTGAAATGCAGCATCCATCATGGCATGTGCTTTAAGCCTTGATGCTTTAATAATTTCAATGACAGTTGACCCTAACTCTGGAGCTAGAGAACTATCCAAGGTACTGGGAAGGCCATCATGAACATTGAAACTTGCTTGGGGCTTCATCCATGCTGGCAGAGAGTTTCCTGTGTAAGTATTGCGTTGCCTCAAATGAAGTAGAGCATTAGAAACCTGAAAAATGAAATAATCAATCAAAAGTTGCTTCAATGTCAAGGCAGAGTGTTGTAATTACAGAAAAAAATAATCCATGGAAGCCACATGCCTGTCCACTGGCTTCCTTTAGCTGTACAAGTACCGTAGCGTAATGCTTCTTGAAAGCCTCTGAATCTTTAAAGCAGTCTGCGTCATTTTGGTTTTCCAATATGTCGTTATTGGCATTTTTAAGTTCCATTAACAATTTCTCCTGGTAAGAGATCCCAAAAAAGTCACAAGCTCACCAATAACCAAGTTAAATTTACATTTGCATATAAAGACAGATGAATCCAACTAGACAATAACCAAATACCTAAATAAACAACGTACATGGGAGAGAAAGTACAAGAGTTTCCAAAATAACTGCACAACAAGAAGTATTCATTTATGTACATAAAAACCTTTTTATCTAGAGCACGTGTCAACTCAGAAAGGGCATGCATGACAGCTTCCTTAGTTTGATGATCTGTCACTCTACATGGTTGACCACACACTGCTTGTTGTGTACAGAGGTGATCAATAATAGCAGCCTTTGTTTGGGCAACAGAATGGTTAACATCCCCCTGTAAGAGATGTTAATGAAACAAAATAAAATTTTCGGACACATCATGTCAAATCTGGACACCCTCAGTGAAAAGCATGGAGGATACAACAGAACCAATGCTAGACCTCTATGGTTTTACTTTAGCTGATTTTAAAGAGATGAGAAAAGAAATGGGTGGTTACATGCAGTTAATTACAGCAGTGTGAAACAATGGGATTATGTGGAGGTTTGTCCATTAGTAGTCAAACAAAGTAAATCATTCAAAATAGTAAATGAATCCCCCTACAAACTATTCAAGCTAATCACATCATGTCGATAAAAAGGAAAGAACAATACTTAATTTGCAATGAAAACAATAATCTATTGAAATCTCTGTCCTGCCAAACTTAGTGAGTGAAAATATTAAGAGATCAGGTATATATGGAATATATAAAACAAGAGTGTAAGCACGGTAGGGGGTGGGGGAGCAAAAACGAACAGCCATATCATCAAGGACACAGTATTCTGAGACTTAATTGAATAATTTGTACATTAATACTTGTTATCGAAAAGCAATCCAACCTTTCCCTGCTTAGCGAAAGTACTTGAAGAGGTAGCTGCCTTCTCCACAGGTCCACTTGAAGCACAAGTCACACATCCCCCAGAACTTGAATTTCCATTCATTTGTGGTTCTTTACTCATACAAGGGACTTTGCCGGCACCAATCTGCCTCCTCAGAGCTTCTGGCATATTATCCAATGGATTCAAAGGCATGCAATCAATGTCCTGAACCCAAAATTCCACTCATTAAAAGCGTGAAGAAAATGTATAAACAAGTTTCTGATTTCATAAATATTATGCCAATTTTCTTCAATTGGGAGAAAAAGAGTATTAGATTTTTATCTTCAGCATGTGACAGAAAGATTCTTTATATATAATGACAGAAAATTTTGGTCTTGTTTGAAACTACCTCTTGAAGAATGGCTATAATATTTAAAAAATCAGTATGATAATAAGAAACCATGTTACCATGACAAATTCAACACCCAATTCAGGACGGTCAAACTGAACCCTGCACTTGTCATGGTCAACTGTAAGCACACTTCCATCATGAATCTCTCTTGTCCTTGGGTGAAGAGCAATTACTCGTTGTCCAACATATAATGGTTTAGCTAAATCTGTTGGAAGTCCATCCCTGATACCAGTCCGCAGTTCAGTGTAATGTTTCCTAACAGATTCCCGATACTGTTCAAGTTTTTGTCTTTCTTCACGAAGAAAGTGTTCAGAAAACCTGCGAGGTTTGCCAAGGGAACTGCAGAAACAAGTAAATGCAGTGTCAAATATGTCCATTCCTATTATATACTTTACTGTTCACAAGGCTCGGCAGTAGATCATGCTAACCACAACTGAATTTAATACCTTTTTATGACACTCCACTCAACACGAGTTAGCCTTGGGATATTCCCTAGACCAACATGATTTAAGTACTCCGTGAACTCCCTTTTGGAAAACCATGGATAATCAATTGCGCTATAAAACCATTCAAATGTACACCATCTGCGAACCATATACGATGACAAGCAACCAGAAAGCTTTTCCTGCAAGTAACAATTAAAAAATAAACAGAAAACTTAATGCCCCTCCAAGCTTCAGAAAGCTTAATCAATTTAAATTAAGTGAACGCTTATACCTTTTGAAATAATGCCCTCTCTTGGATGGGGGTTGAATACTTATTAGGTTGACTTTTCAATATGTTCTCAGAAGACTTCTCTTTGGGCATGAATGTTCTCTGTAAACTCGTCTTACGTCTACTTAGTTTAGTTGATAAACTAACTTCACTCACTAGTGGAACTTCTGCGGTTGATACTGTCAAATCTTTCTGGTCATTACGCAAGGCACTTTCTGATGATCTACCTGACTTTAATTGTCTTGCTAAAGTGAAAATCTGGCTAGTGTGTTTTCCTTTAATCACTGGTTTGTTCTCTTCATCTCCAGCCTACAAGGCATGCACTATAAGTAAGCATGTGTTTGGTATAGATTATTTTTTGCCAAAAAAGCTTTTTCATGGATTAAAAAGCTTTTCTTCATGTCGAAGAATTATAGGATTAGGGTTTGGGAGGAAGGAAGAGGGAAAACAGCTAACACTGAATATATTATTGATAAGAATGAGATATGATACAATTTCATAACCTAGTACTCCTATTTATACTAATACTTAGGTGTGTACAAGCCCAAGCCCACTAACTCTAAGACTAATAACATAATATCTTCTAACATTCTCCCTCAAGCTAAAGCTTACTAAGCTTTAGCTTGTTACAAGTAGCAAACCCATAAACATAAAACAAATAACAGAACCCTATCTTTATCCAAAAGCGAGAAGAGAAACTTGACACAGGTACTTTAAATCATTCAAATACGGCATAAGGAAAAAGAGAAGATGCTGAACCATCCAAGCGTCCAAAAAGGAAGAAAATGAGAAACTGAGAAACTCTTGCTCCCAAACCTGCAACACTATTGCTAAGGTGGCTCCACCTCGTTGATAGCCCTTTCCTCCCGATGGCTCCATCTAGTGGGCAGCCCTTTCCTCTAACATCTCTGAGGCGGCTCCACCTCGTTGGTGGCTCTTTGCCTCCAATTAGGCAACCCTTTCCTCTAAGCTCAAGATGCACCAAGAAAATCACAAGAAAATAAGAGAAACTAGATAGAATCTCCCAAAAAATCCCATGCATCGCAACATCATCAAGGCTCCATAGCAACATCATCAAGAAGCCATCAAGGAGAACAACACCCAAACAAGAATCTCCCCCTGAAACAAGGCTCGGACCAGCAATTATCAATCATCATTTCCATGCACATATCAAATGCACAGCCCCTGTGCTCACACTCTGATAGACTCACAGAACAAATAGCAATGGAATAGTGTATTTTTTAATTAAGAAGGAGTTGTTAAACTCATACAGCAGAAAAAAAACAGAGAAACCAAGATGATATTCCAGAGCCAATGGCTCCTACCAGAGAATGATTCTCCTAACTAGAAAATCAGCAAAATGCATACTACCCACACACTCCCCTTTCCACTCACTAATACCCTCCTCTAACCGTATCACATGGCTCTCAAGCCAGCTCACTAACTAACTCTCATTCTCTCTCTCCCTTGACCCCACTTTCTTCCTTCTAGAATAAACCCTCCATATAATGGGCCTTGGTGAAGTCAGCACCGAATCTGTATTAGGATCAGGCCCAGGTGTCCTATCATTGCTCCCTCCTGAGACAACAACCTTGTCCTCAAGGTTGAAATGAGGAAATTGACTTTGTAGTAACTCTTCATCCTCCCAAGTTGTATCCTCTGGAACCCGTCCTTTCCACTTGACCAGCCACTGCTTGATATGCTGCCCCCCTTTTCGGATTTCTCTAGAAGCCAAAACTGCTTCAGGTTCTTCAACTTCCTCTGCCTCTACTTCCAACCCTTCTGGTAAAGAAACTTCAGCTGAATAGTCTCCTATAGCCTTCTTCAACTATGAAATATGAAAAACTGGGTGAACTTTTGCTGTATCAGGCAATTTCAGCTTATAGGAAACAGCCCCAATCTTCTCAACTATTGGAAATGGCCCAAAATACCTTGGGGCCAACTTTTGGTTAATTCTTCGAGCCACTGTATGCTGCCTATGGGGTCTTAATTTCAAGAATACCCACTCTCCTACCTCAAAAGACATTTCCCTTCGCCTCTTGTCTGCATATTTCTTCATTTGCTGCTGTGCTCGAGACAAATGGTGTTTTAATTGCCTAAGGGCTTCATCCCTATCCCCCAATTCTGCTGCAACCGCTTCTACTCTTGTCTCTCCTTGAGAAAATTTAATCACTTGGGGTGGTTTTCTTCCATATACCACTTCAAAGGGAGTAGTGCCTGTGGATACGTGAAAAGTTGTATTGTACCACAATTCTGCCCAAGATACCCAATATGACCAATTTTTGGGCTGCTCAGAAGCAAAACAACGCAGATAGGATTCTAAGCACCGATTAACCACCTCCGTTTGTCCATCGGTCTCCGGATGATATGAAGAGCTCATCTTCAACACTGTCCCTTGCAAACGAAACAATTCTTTCCAAAACAAGCTAATAAATAAGGGATCACGATCACTTACAATAAAGTGAGGTACCCCATGTAAACGCATTATCTCTTTAGTGAACACTTCAGCTACCTTTTTAGCTGTGTAAGGGTGCTTCAAAGGGATGAAATGGCCATACTTGGAGAGTCTATCTACTACCACAAATATTGCTTCAAAGCCTTTTGACTTAAGAAGGCCAGTAATAAAATCTAGGGAAATATCTTCCCAAATCTGCTTCGGAATTGGCAGGGGCTGTAACAACCCGGCTGGAGAAGCAGCTAAGTATTTTTGCCTTTGACACACATCACAACCTTTTACAAAATCTTGTACTGCTTTCTTCATTCCAACCCAATACAAATTTCCTGCTATCCTCCTATAAGTCCTCAAGAACCCAGATTGACCTCCCATGGGAGAGGAATGAAATTCCTCCAACAACACTGGTATGCAGGCTGATTTGGCAGCCAAAACCAACCTGTCCTGGTAATACAACAGCCCCTGTTGCAGGCTGAACCCCGGTCTTGAGGCCTCATCCTGTTGCAGATCCATGACTACTTGCTGCAAGTGTGGATCCTCTCGCACTTCTTGCTGCACTTGCTGTTTCTGTAACCAGATCGGAAACGAATTAATTGCCTTCAACTCTCCGTCATCCAACCTCCTAGATAATGAATCAGCAGCTTTGTTTTCCGGTCCAGGCTTGTAAATCACCTCAAAATGGTAGTCTAATAGCTTAGCAATCCAGTTTTGCTGGTCAGCCGTGGTAATTCTTTGTTGTAAGAGGTGTCAGAGACTCTTTTGATCTGAATACACCACAAAATTTCTCCCCAATAGATATGGTCTCCAATGTTGAACCGCCAAGACAAGAGCCATTAATTCCTTCTCATAAGCTGACTTGCTCAAGTTGTTTTGCGACAAAGCCTTGCTAAAGTAAGCTATTGGCCTCCTCTTTTGCATCAAGACCGCCCCTACTCCTCTTCCCGAAGCATCACACTCTATCTCAAAAGGTTGAGAGAAATCCGGTGGTACCAATACCGGAGACCGTACCATTACTTGTTTCAACTCCTCAAATGCTTGGAGAGCTTCTGGCCCCCAATTAAACCCTTCCTTTTTGGTCAATTCAGTCAATGGCTTGGCTATTTTCCCATATCCTGCTATGAACTTCCTATAGTACCCAGTCAAACCCAAAAAACCCCTCACTCCCTTAACATTGTGAGGAATTGGCCACTCCATAATACTTCGGATTTTTTCCGGGTCTACTGCCACCCCATGCTCCGATATAATGTGGCCCAAATACTCAACTTTCTTGCTGCCAAATGTGCACTTCTTTTGATTTACAACAAATTCATTTCCTTGCAACACCTTCAAAACTTGAGACAAGTGCTGCATGTGTTCCTTCCAGCTTTTACTATATACCAAGATGTCATCAAAAAATACTAAGACGAATTTCTGGAGATAGGGCCTGAAAACTTGGTTCATCGTGGATTGAAAAGTGGCCGGGGCATTGGTTAATCCGAACAGCATTACTAAGAATTCGTAATGCCCCTCATGTGTTCGGAATGCCGTTTTGTGCACATCCTCCTCTTTCACCCGTATTTGGTGATACCCCGACTTTAAATCCAATTTCGAGAAGTAAGTAACCCCATGAAGCTCATCCAACAACTCTTCAACAACAGGGATAGGGTATTTGTCGGGCATCGTGACCTTATTCAACTCCTTATAGTCAACACACATACGCCAAGAAGCATCTTTTTTTTTACCAGAATTACCGGACTCGAAAAAGCACTAGAACTGTGTCTAATTATACCTTGAGCCAGCATGTTTTGAACCTGTTTTTCGATCTCATCCTTGTGATGGTAGGGGTATCGGTAGGGTCGAACACTAATTGGCCCAACATCTTTACACAGCTCAATTGAATGCACCGTGTCTCTTCGTGGTGCCTGTTGTCTCTCTGAATACCTCAGAAAACTGTTCCAACACTTGCTGAAGTTCTTCTTGTTGCTGTAACGATAATCCGGATGTTTTTTCAGTTTCGACCTCCCCTGTTTCTCCTTTTAGCAAGCTGAGCAATGAAATGGCTTGGAAGATATTCTTTTTTTCCTTTTTCTGACTCATCCCCGAGGAGACCTGGCCATGCAACTCCACCAATTCGCCCTTCCATCTAAAACTCACTGTCATTTCTTCCCAATCAAACGTGACCTTCCCAAATTGTTGTAGCCAAGTTACCCCCAAGATCAAGTCCAGATCCCCCAACTCCAGCACATAAGCATCTACTTGCGTTGTAAAGTGCCCAAATTGTACCTCCACATCTTTACACTTCCCCATCGTCGTCACCCGGTGCCCATCGCCCAGTGTCACTCCCAACGCTCGATCTTGTTTCACAGATAACTCCAATGCGGCTGCTACTTGGGGGGAAATAAAACTGTGGCTAGCACCACTGTCAATTAGTATTAGTATCAACACCCCCTTCACTTTTCCTTCTATTCTCAAGGTCGTAGGGCGTACATTCTTGCAGGAACACGCCTCAAACAGCCCAAACAGACCCATAGAATTACATTCTAAATTTGCCTCTTCATCATCCTCCTTCAACTCAACCGCAATCACCTCTCCCTCTTCATTAATCGTCTTGTCGTCCCCCAAGATAACCATGCGCAGTTGTTTCTCTGTACATTGATGAAGAGGATGATAGCGTTCCCCACACCGAAAGCACAATCCCCTAGCCTTTCGATCCATCAATTCCGAATAAGGTAAGTGTTTGATACCTCTATTCCGGTCACCATACGGCCGTCGTCCTTCTTCTCGGTTCATTCTCGCCGTGCTCGAGTTCGAAGACATGGGTGAATGAAGGTTCACTTGACCCCCTTTGGTCTGATTGGTTTCTGTTGGGCCAAACCCTAAACTCCTTTGAGTTGGGCCCGGGTTATGACTTAACCCGTAACTTGGCCCGGAGCTCGACCCGAGTCTTGTCCTATTATTTGGCCCATAACCCGTATCTCGTCCACCTCTCCACTGTCGCCCATTTCCACCCCCACTGGTGCGAGGTTGCAACGAGCCACGCAATTCCGTCTCAACATCTCTAGCCAATTTCATGGCTTTCACGCGGCTGGTGGGGTTGAACGTTCTCACCCTCAATCGGAGCTCTGGCTTGAGCCCGCCCATGAAATAGCCGAGATATTGATCTTCTGGTAACCTCCCTACTTGCGACGAGATAAACTCGAAGTCAGTAATGTATTCATCCACATTCCCTGTCTGTACCAGATCCTTCAATTCTTCAAAAGGATTATCACTCTTCCTCCCACCATACCTGTCAATCAAGGATCGTTTCAATTTTTCCCATGTCAACTCATCTTCTGTATCACGCAGAAGGTTAAACCAATGGATGGTTGCACCCTCCATACTCAATTTGGCTAGCCGCACCTTCACTTCCTCCGACGTCTCCTGTACTTCGAAATATGTCTCTGCTCGCGTGATCCACCCAACTGGGTCTTCTCCGTCGAAGGGTGGCAACTCCACCTTCTTCACCGCCATCCTATACTCCGAGGCAGAATCTGCCATGAAAATGGATGAGCTGTGCTCATTGGCGAACTCTGCCATCATGAGTTGCCAGAAGTCTCCCAACGCTTGACGCAGGGTCTCCTCCAACGTCGACATTCTCGCTTCCACGGCATCTAGTCTCTCCCCCATCTTTGGTGGCATGGACAAATGACACGCTAGCTCCCTCTCGAAGGTATCCGGCAGGTCGGACCAATGATAGACTCACAGATCAAATAGCAATGGAATAGTGTATTTTTTAATTAAGAAGGAGAGTTGTTAAACTCATACAGTAGAAAAAAAACAGAGAAACCAAGATGATATTCCAGAGCCAATGGCTCCTACCAGAGAATGATTCTCCTAACTAGAAAATCAGCAAAATGCATACTACCCTCACACTCCCCTTTCCACTCACTAATACCCTCCTCTAACCATATCACATGGCTCTCAAGCCAGCTCACTAACTAACTCTCATTCTCTCTCTCCCTTGACCCCACTTTCTTCCTTCTAGAGTAAACCCTCCATATAATGGGCCTTGGTGAAGTCAGCACCGAATCTGTATTAGGATCAGGCCCAGGTGTCCTATCACACTCCTTCAACCACATCTCTGACCACAATCAAACCACTCATTCCCTTGAAATTTTAAACAGCCACCTTCCACATTCAACAAAACCAACAAGGTTTGTGGTCACGTTAGACCTGAAACACCCCTTGCTGGAACCATCACCAGAGATTCAGCCAACCACTGCCAGTTACAGTCAATGCCAACTCCTCACTATTCACCGATTCCGGTCACAAAATCAGAATTATCATCACCCATACTCATGAATCCGAAGCGCAAACTGCAAAATCAGAACCAAAATCCACCATAAACAGAACCAACAGTGTCCCCGCCTACTAGAAGAGATGTTAGAACGTCCAAAGGGGAGGAAATCACACCAAAACACCCAAAACAGACCTGAAACTTGCTACTAGAGCTCCGATCACCGGCAACCTTATTTGTGGCGGAAAAGAGAGTACCCAGCAATGAACAAAAACCTAACAGAGGACGCACAGCCTCCAAAAATGTGCGAACAGAGGAAAATGCACAATACAGGCCTGAAACAGCACTCCACAGCAATGTTGCTTGGACTGCAGTGGCCTGCAAGGTTCCTTGACAACCGTGCACACCTGTCTGGGCTGGAATCTTCAACCGCTGGCCACCCACGACACCAGGATGTCTTTCACAGTGCAAACGTCCCCAACAGAACTCACGAAACCTGCCCAAAACCCACGAACGACCTAGCTCCTCCTCTGGCCATCAATGACTCAGCTGCTGGCCATCCACTAGACGTCAGACCAATCTGTCACCAGCGACCACTCGCCGACAGCCCGAGAGACCAAACGGCAGCCACAAAGGTGGCTGCCCTAACCTGAAACGTTACTCATGATACGGTTACTTTTTTTTTTTGAGGTTTCAAACTAAGCTAACAGGGAAAGAAAAATAAGACAAAGAGGGGGGATATACAAATGAGTTCTATGAACTCGAAATAGCGGAAGGAAGAAACTCTCTCAATGTGGATGGTACCACTCTGATACCATATTGAAGAATTACGAGTTTAGGAATAGGGAAAGGAAAAAAGATAAAACGGCTAAATAATAGTAGACTACGAATATTATTGATAGGAATGAGATGTGATACAATTCCATAACTTAGTACTCCTATTTATACTAATACATAGGTGTACAAACCCAAGCCCACTAACTCTAAGACTAATAACACAATATCTTCTAACACTTCATAATCTCCGTTTTTTAGCATTATTGAAAAAAGCTTTTTCTTCAAAAGCTGAATGTGATATGTTTTTACCAAAGTAACTCTAAAACATAAAATATTATATAATATAAATAAATCATTTCATATCCTTTTTAGTAATTTACTATAAAAAAGCAATATTTTCAGACAATCCAAATAAAGCAAATTATCTTAAAATCGCTTTTCAGCTAACATATCTAAACATAAAATTAATTTTATTATAATTAATAATAACAATAATCGATTATACATATAATCAATTATTGAAATAATATTTTTTTCATAGCTAATCCAAACACACCCTAAATTATAAATACATACCAAGCATCTTTTATAGATAACAGAATATGAAGCAACTTTTGACATATATTGCCATAGGACCAGAGTTACATCTAACCACAATTTAAACATTCGCAAGTAATAAAATTAGATAGAAGACTTAATTCATGGAGCAGGTTTTTTATAATTGATAAAATTACCTAAAACTACTTCTCATCCCTGCCACCTGAACAAAGTCCAAGATTTTAAAGGGAAAATATTCCTCTCATAACAATAAAACTTGCATTCATTTACACACAGATTTATACACACACACACACTCTTGGGATAATAGAAATATAAAGATTTGCAAACCTCATTATTCAAGGGATCACTTGGATAAGAATCAAGCTTTGCATTTGCCACCTGACAACCAAAATAAAAATTTCCGATCATTAATTGATTGATTGCAAATATCCCTGAATTGAAAACTTGGAGGTGGGATCAGAATAATAACTGAGGAACTACCAAAGAAGGATAAAAATATGACTAGAATGCATTGATCCATATAGGCATGCAAAATCAATTGATATTTTTAATTATATTCTGATTTTTATAAGGCACTACTACCATTATTACAACAACAATAACAAAAGCCTTTTCCCATTAAGTGAGTTAGCTACATGGATCAAACGACGCGATTATGTTCTGTCATAAACTAATTCTTCAGAAAAGTCATTTAGAGCTAAGTCTTTTTTAATAGTTTCACCTAGAGTTTTTCTTAGTCTCCGTCTACCTCTAACTATTGAGCTATCCTCCATCTAATCCACTCTTCTTATTGGGGCTTGCATTGGTCTTCTTCTCACATGGCCAAACCACCTTAGGCGAGATTCTACCATCTTTCCTCAATAGGTGCTACCCCTACTATCATTATTAAATAAAAACAATTTAAAGAAAAGAACAGAAAGAACAAATATTCAGTCCTACATGCTTGAAGAAATGAATGCCATGATTGCTGTTTAAAATCCCATGACTTGCAATTAAGCGGAACTGTCCTCTTAGCTACGATGCATGGACACCTAAAAAAAGAAGCCATATTCAATATAGAATCCTCGTGTTAGACACAAAGAGACACTTATAAACCATAGATAGCTGTCTTTATGTGAGGTTTGCATGTCAATGTTAAGTGTCCATGATTTTTAGCCTATGGAAATCAAGCATGAGACAGAGCCAGAGGAACCTGCTAATTGTAAGATAATTTAATGCGTCATTATAAGCACAATTCCAATGATGTTGCACCAGTATTTGGTAACTGGTGAAATTCATTGATTTGGTAGTCAAAATTAAGAAAATAAGTAAATTAGTAATACATCATTATCATACATCTCCATCATCACATCTCTTCTAAAAATCTAAATTTTCATTTGTGAAACAATATGACTAGCATATATCATCCATTATTTTGTACAATCCTTAAGTATCTCTACATTGTTGCCTAGCAATGTATTATCCATTTGATAAAGCAGTAACAGAACAAATTGCATTTACCTTTGAAACCATGGACTTGCGCTTTCTTTTCCATGTTCTATCAGCAGAGGGAAGCTGCTCTTTTGATTCAAAGAGAGCATTAGTATCATTTACTGATTCCCTTCCAAGTTTAGATTTTTTGGAGGTTGAAACCTCAACTCCAGGGACTGCATGAACAGCCTTTTGTTTCAAACCTGGGAGTTTAATTCTATCTCTGTTTTGGCTGGTTGATGTGGCCTCAGGTAAAGCAGACTTTTCATCTTTATCAACAGTCATTCTTTCTTCCATCAACTGGACAGATGATTCTAGATAGGAAAGGGGGAGGACAGGAATGAATTAAAAGAATTTGGACAGAGAAGAAAATTTGCAAAATCCCAATGATGACTAAAGCAACAAACATGAACAGCAGTAGCAACAAGAAGAAGATTCTAGTTCAGGGCATTTAAGTAAAATAAGATAGTGGGCAAAATTTTCATCCCAATTCACAAATAATATGAAGTAAGAGGTGAAAGTGCAATTAATCATGCCAATGTGAAGAAGTTGGAAAATGGATGCCTTGTTCTTGTATTGGACACTTGCACATGCTCTCAGTCTCAAGCAGATTGGGTTATTGGATGGACCGAAATGAGGCAAATCAATGAAACTAAGTTTATGAGTATAATAAATTGCATTAGTGTGAAAATGCTATAAGCTGGAAAATATTCTAATTTGGCTATTACTCTGTGTGTGCACGTCTGTGCATGCGTGAGTATGTAAATGTCTCTTACATTATAAAATATATCAATGACTCCATTCATACCAGATTCCATTGCAGATGCTGGTATCATTAGAGACAGATCAGCCAAAGTTTGCAAAGCATCCAAGGCAGAGCTTTCATCTGTTGGATAAAATACTTAAAGTTAAATCTGAATATTTCTCTCTGTATATTCACATTGCAATATGAGACTACAATATATATACACTTGACTACAAGATAGAACATTAATTATCTATGCTAAGTCCTAGAAGTGTAACTACAATGAATACATAAATACAATGAATAGAACTCCACCGTCCACACCATCCACTTATTATGTTTATAATCAACGCTCCCCCTCAAGCTGGAGCATATATGTCTGATGCAACCAGCTTGTCACATATGTATGCTATCCTAGGACCCCGTAAGGACTTAGTCATCATGTCTGCTAGTTGTTCTTTAGTACCCACAAAAGAAGTCTTAATGATGCCTGAGAGGATTTTTCTCTAATGAAGTGACAATCAACTTCTATATGTTTAGTCCTTTCATGAAAAATTGAATTCGAATAGAGATACAAGACTGATTGGTTATCACAAGCAAGTTCCAAAGGACCCATCTCACAAAACTTCAACTCTTGGAGCAAATATTTTAGCCACAAGAGTTCGCAAGTAGTACTAGCCATAACACGATACTCTGCTTCTGTGCTCAATCTTGCAACAATGGTCTGCTTCTTGCTTTTCCATGAAATCAAGTTACCTACAATAAGCACACAGTAGCCTGAAGTGGACCTCCTATCACTAGCATCACCTGCCCAATCTGCATCTGTATATCCAATGATATTAGTATGACCCCTGTCCATATAAACAAGCCTTTTACCAGGTAATCCCTTGATGTATCTTAGGATCCGAACAATTGCATTCCAATAACTGTCACAAGGTGAGTTGAGAAACTGACTCACAACACTGGCAGGAAAAGTAAGGTATGGTCGAGTCATGGTGAGATAATTTAACTTCCCAACTAATCTTCTATATCTTCCTGGGTCAGGATAGGGATCCTCCTGATTAGGTAGAAGCTTCACATTTGGGTCCATAGGAATATCAACAGGTTTACAATCAAGCATCCATGTTTCTTTCAGAATATCAAGAGCATATTTCCTTTGAGAAATAGCAATACCTGTTCTTGATTGGGCTACTTCAATCCCAAGAAAGTATCGCAATCGACCAAGATCTTTAGTTTTAAAATGTTTAAATAGGTATTGCATCAATTTCTTGATGCCTTCTTGATCATCGCCTGTAATGACAATATCATCCACATACACCACAAGATAAGTAAGTTTATTCAATGGTGAGCATTTAAAAAATACAGAATGGTCTGCCTCGCAACGAATCATGCCAAACTGCTGAATGACTTTACTAAACTTCCCAAACCAAGCGCGAGGTGACTATTTTAAGCCATATAAGGACTTTTGTAGCCTGCAAACAAGACTTGACTCCCCCTGAGCAACAAACCCAGGTGGTTGCTCCATATAGATCTCCTCCTCCAAATCACCATGTAAGAAGGCATTTTTAAAATCCAGCTGATACAAGGGCTAGCGTCTCATGGCAGCCATAGACAAAAGCAAACAAACAGATGCCATCTTAGCAACAGGAGAAAAGGTATCACTGTAATCCAAACCATAGATCTGAGTGTATCCCTTTGCTACCAGCCGAGCTTTCAATCGGTCCACCTGCCCATCAGGGCTGACTTTAACAGTGAATACCCATCGACAGCCAACTGTAGATTTTCCAGGAGGAGGTGAAACAAGGGTCTATGTATTATTAGATTCCAAAGCAGTCATCTCATCAATCATTGCCTGTCGCCATCCTGGATGGGATAGTGCTTCTTGAACATTCTTAGGAATGGTGACAGATGACAAAGCAGACACAAATGCACAATGGGAAGGAGATAATCGATGGTAACTCAGAAAATTGTAAATCGGATGAGGATTGAGAATAAAGCGTTTACCTTTACAGAGTGCAATAGGTAGGTCAGCGGAAGTGTCAGGTGGGACCGCAGTGGGAGAAGTGATTGGAGCGGGAGCTGAATCATGAGAATCAATAGTAGGTGTGATCTCGGGAACTTCAGGATTCCGGATAAGTAATACCAAATCGACGCAACGGACAATCATCTTGTGACTATGAAGCTTGAGGATGAGAAACAGGTGTTGTAAAAAGAGGAATGGGTAGTACCTGAGATGGAGTAAAGTCGGATGTAGCTGATGTGACAAAAAATAGGGTATCCTCAAAGAATGTAACATCTGCAGATACATAAAAGCGGTGTAGAGGGAGAATAACATCGATATCCCTTCTGAACTCGAGAATACCCAAGAAAGATACATTTAACAGTCCGAGTAGACAATTTATCACGTCCAGGAGAGAGATCATGAACAAAACAAGTGAAACCAAACACGCGAGGGGGAACAACATAAAGAGGATCTTTAGGAAATAAAATAGAGTGAGAAATTTTATTATCCAAAACAGAAGATGGCATTTGATTTACCAGATAACAAGCTGTAAAAACAGCGTCACCCCAAAACTTCAAGGGTGCATTAGCATTTATTAAGAGAGTCCGAGCTGTATCAACAAGATGACGATGTTTGCGTTCAGCCACACCATTTTGTTGTGGTGTGTGAGGACAACTGGACTGATGTATGATGCCATGAGAACTCAGAAATGATTTAAAAGACACAGAAAAATATTCTTTTGCATTATCACTGCGCAAAACATGAATTGTTTTTCCAAACTGATTCTTTATTTGGGAACAAAAGATTTGAAAAGCATTAAATAACTCAGAACGATCTTTCATTAAAAATAACCAAGTACATTTTGAAAAATCATCAATAAAAGTAACATAATACCTATATCCTGAAACAGAAGGAACACGACTGGGACCCCAAACATCATAATGAACAAGATCAAAAGGAGACATAGTTCGACTATTAACACTACTAGGAAAAGATACTCTAACATGTTTTCCAAGTTGACACGACTCACAGTTCAAGGTTTTCAAATGTGAAAGATAAGGGACCATCTGTTTTAACTTGTCCAAACTTGGATGACCCAGACGACGATGCAGGAGATCGGTAGACTCTGAAACAACACATATGGTGGAAGAGGAAGGTTGAAGGTAGTAGAGATCTCGTGATTCAGATCCAGCTCCAATCATCTGTCTCGTACTCCGATCCTGTATAAGAAAGGAATCAGAATTAAAGGTTATGGATCAATTTAAAGTGCGAGTAATTTGGCTGATTGAAATTAAATTAAAGGGACAGCTAGGTACAAACAAGACTGAATTTAAAGGTAATGATGGAAGAGGTAAAGCTTGACCAATACCAGCAGCCTGTGCCTTAGACCCATCGCAAGAGTAATATTGTGGGATGTTTTAGGGTATGACAATTTCGAGAAAAGAGAAGGATTATCAGCTAAGTAATCAAAAGCACCAGAGTCTAAAATCCAGGATCCAACAGATGCAGATTGAGAGAGACAAACTGTAGAATTACCGGTATGAGCAATGGTGGCCGAAGAGGAAGAAGCCTGTTGAGTGGCTTTAAACTGAAGATACTCCTCATACTCATTAGCAGAAAGTAGATGATCTTTTTCGAACTCAATCTTGTGCTCAACAACTGGTTCAAGAAACTGAGCTACATTGGCAATTTTATTCGGGAATCCATGTAGGGAATAGCACCGATCTTGAGTGTGTCCATCTCGCTTACAGTAAGAACAGTGTAAATTACCTCTACCACCTCTGCCACGACCACTACCTCTACGACCACCACCTCCTCGATCAGTTGAGTTTGAGACAAAAACTGAAGACTCAGATGCTGTTTGAGAATCAATTTCAAGGGAAGCTGTCGAAGAAAGAACTCGAAGCAAACGATCAATTAGTTCCTCCACTGTAGGAATATTAGGATTTGTCAAAGTCTGATTCCGAACAGATTCAAAGTCTTTGCGGAGGCCATGAAGAACAAATACCATAAGCATGTTATCAAGCTTACCCGACATCTTTTGTGCATCATCATTAACCATCATCAATTTCATCTCTTCAGAAATGGATTGTGCTTTATTCAGATAGGAGGGCAAGTCAAGATCAGTCATTTGCATTGTCGCCAAACTAAGAATCGTCTCATACAGCCGCTGTATATCATTAGCATAAACAATTTGAGCCTTCTTCCAAATTTCACAACATGTCTTGTAAGGACTAAAATGAACCATTAATATTGGTTCAATAGACTGCCACAACAACGATACAAGTTGATAATCTACCTGTTGCCACTCATCCTTCTCAAATTCAACAATGTCAGTAGCTTTTTTAGTGAGATGGTCAAATAATCCTTGACCTAGAAACCATATCTCTACAACATTACGCCAATTCAAATAATTCTTACCATTCAACTTCTCGGTAGTAATGATGGGGGACCCAGAAAACACGAAAGAAATCAGACTCTTCTTAGTAGATTCAGCCATGGAAGAAGTTCAGAAGAAAACGTCAAAATGTACCAGAAACAAAAAAAAACTCAAGCACATAGGATTCAAAGAGGGGTAGCACTATCGATAGACCCAGAAAACAAACAGGGGCAAAACAGAACCAAGAGGAGCCGGCGAACATAGCGGCGGAAGCAGCAACGTCAACGGCGGCCGGGAGGGTGGCGCGTGGATTACACGTGCCGAAGAATGAAGCTGCTGAAGATGGCGCGTGAGAGCGCGTGACGGCGGCGCTTGGACAGACGGCCGGTCGGCGGCGTCTAAGGTGAACCCTGGTGTCACTTTAGGCACCAGACGACTACAAACAATGGGTCAGCGCTGAAAACAGCTGAAACCCAAAAAAAAGATAACAGGAACAAACCTCTCTGGTACCAACTTAAAGTTAAATCTGTATATTTCTCTCTGTATATTCACATTGCAATATGAGACTACAATATATATACACTTGACTACAAGATAGAACATTAATTATCTATGCTAAGTCCTAGAAGTGTAACTATATAATGAATAGAACTCCACCGTCCACTTATTATGTTTATAATCAACAAAAATAATAAAATACAGTCACTAAAGAGAAACGTGGATGATAAGCAAAATTCAATTTTATATAAGTCCAACCATTCACCTTGCTCCAAGGCCAAGGGAGGAAAAGTAACTAAAAGGTTTGCACAAACAATTCGCATAGATATATGTAGTGACAGAATTACCTCCAAAGAAAAGTTTCTTGCTTTTTTTCCTCTGACCTTTTAGGGAGAATTTCTCAGGCTTTGCATTAGTAACCTCAATATCAACCTCTTCCTTCAAACTAAAATTAAGTCCTTCTTCAGTGCCACTACATGCTTCTCCACCATCATCAAGAAGATGGTTTCCAACATTTTCCACTCTCCCTTTCTTTCTGTACATTTTTTTCCCTTTTTGATGAACTTCAACAGTGCCTATGCCTTCCATGTCCATCAAGGAACTAGTATCTCTAGCATATTCTCCATTTTCAGCTCCCCTGCTTTCCATACTACCTTCTAAGCACTCTTCATCCATAGAAGCACCACAAAACTTGGCAGGAACTGTCTCAGACTGTTGGTGCTAGTTGACAAATTATAATTATAATATAATTAATTCAAATTTCAAAATTTTTAAAAAACAAGGTATGAACACAAGAAAGTCAACTACAAAGATTGCCATAAGCTTATATTTGAATGGTGATGCTTATTCACAAATTCAAAACCCAAACTCATCTTTTGAAGCAATAATATAGCCAACAGAAACAAGCTAACGGCAGAACATGCAGGAGAGCAGTTAAATACCATTCTTTCCCAGCTCTGAACAGGAGAGGACTTCTGCTCTGATCTTTTGTATGGTGTTTGAGATATTTGGGGAGAGCCACCTCTTTGTGCAGCCTCAGTTAACGCCAGAGCTGCGACATGTGCAACTTCATCATCATTAGTATCAAAAGCTGACTTCAGGCTTCTTTTATTAGGCGAAACATAATTTTCCCTATCATCTTTCTTATAAGAGTAGTAAACTGGGACACGAGGTGTCCTTTTCCCAACTGCACGAGGCTGGCTACCTGATTAATTGAACAACCATCAACATTGCAATCAACTGTAGAATATGTTACATATTATATTATGAAAAATATATTACCAAATATTGAGTTTAATGAAGTTGAAGGGAAGTGTTATAGCTGCATGTTTGATGCTAAATTGCTAATTAACATGCATTGGAAGGGAGGGGAGGTTCAAGAAGGGTCTAGTTTTATCAATGCTACTAATTAATTTTAAATTTTTAATCGCAAGGAATTTTCACACATAGTGAAAGCAAATCCTGCCAAAGGGAGATGATAAATGATTCTCAAATGATGGACTACATCAAGAAAGTAATGCATAATGATTTCTGCATACCAATCTCTTGATAGCACTTAACATCAGCTGGACCACAACCTATTAACGTGATAATTCTATTTGAAGAAAAGACAAAAAGGCACCTTACAGACAACAGAGACAAGAATTAACATATTGAATAATTATATACTTTCTGTCAAGTAAATTTGTTTAGATATGGTTAGTGATCCACTTGTCCAGAATAAAGTCCAAATACATATAATAAATCCTCATAAGAATATTTATGTAGTTTTTTTTATTTTGGTGGTTGGGGGGGGGGGGTTGAGCTAAAGACTAGTAAGCCTTTCAGCCATAGGAGTGAAATTTGCCATCTAAATTTCCATTTCCTACATAACTATTAGTTTCCAGTTACAAAGATTTCAAACAGATACAACTTCTAGTAATCCAAAGAAGATAAAAAAAGTGACAGTTGGTGGGAAGTTAAGAGCAAAATATAAGGGAGGGGGGGCTATGAAGAGTAATTCACCATCAAAGCGTCTTCTCTTCAATAAAGATAGGCAACCATCATTGGAAGCAATTGACTGAGACTGTACAGAATCTTTTGAGACACTAAGCTGAATTTTTCCACGCTTTCGTTTCACAGGTTTTCGAGATCCTGGTGCATCATTGCTCTCCCTTTCACTATCACTCTCTTCCTGTCAATTCCCAGTCCAGAAAATTACAATTCAGAAAGACATAATTGAAGCTAATGAAACAAATCATATGCACCAGATAGCAAAGCCAAACCAAATTCAGAAGAAACCAACTTCACCAAACATCAATCAGTCTCAACTCAACAAACATAAAGAAAGATGAAAATCCATATGTAAGCATGAATTACATCACTTGTAATGTCATGATAGTGGCGGAAGAGGAGATGGAAATATTATACTATAAAGGGCGGCCATTGCCAATAACCACATCAGCTTTTAAATTTAGGTTTAAGCATAACAGTTCCAGCCTTCTTTCTGAAAGCTGAAATATGTTGCTTTTCCAAAAGAGCTTTTCACACAAAAAACTGTTTTCAGATTTCATCTCGAAAAGCATAAATGCTCCAAACAGATAGAAAACAACTGGTAAGTGCAATTTCAAGCGTTTATCTTATTGTTTTTCATGCTAGTTCCAAGCTTAAATCATGCAAAAATTAGTGTTTTATGTTATTTTATTTTTTAGGATTTTTATTTGATTTTATGTTATTTTAATTAGTTTTATTTAGAATTTAATATTTTTATCGTCACTATCTATTTTATAGCTTTATTTGAATTTTTAGGCATAATCTAAAAGACTTTGGGTTAAATTGAGAGATCTTGAAGATAAAGCTTTAAAGAGATTTTACTCAAATTTTAAATCTTATCCAAATCCTAAATTGATGGTGGAAGACTAGAAGACTCCAAACTGATTCTGATTGGATTGTTATCTGGGGAAAACCGTGTTGTTAGTTTAGGAAAGTTGGTGGACGGTAGCCATGAATGGACGGGGGACGGTGGCCTCTTGTTCCTATATTTTCACGTTTTTTGTAGACATTGTTTTTAGTGCTTTATTGTTGCTTATTTTCTAGGCTTGATTAGCTTATTTCTAGGGCCTAGTTTAATGTACAACTCCCTATATATATTACCTCCTTGTAAACATTCAGCTTAAGCAGAAATATCCAGTTTTCATATTCTTCTAATTGTGACATGGTATCAAAGCGGTTCTTTCTTGGAATTGCCTCTGTTTCTCCTTCACTCTGAAACCTCTGCGTTTCTACTCTACTTTACCCTGTTAATCGTTTGGCCTTCATTGCCGATGATACTAACCTTCATCACTGGATATTTCTGTTCGAAATACTTGAAGCCTTAATTACCTAGAAAGCAAAAATATGGAGGATATTCGATCTCAACAGTTTGGAGGGTCGCAAGGTGCATCAACATCACAAGAACTGAGCAGTCTCAACCAAGAAGAGATTGAAAGGGTGAGCTCACTCATTAGCAACCTTGAGAAGCCTTCAGGTACTTGTTCTTCAGCATATTCAAGTAATTTTCCTCTTTCAATTGGACTAAGTGCCTCGGGTACAACCTTTACCAATCCTTGGATTGTAGACTCAAGAGCTACTGATCATATGACCCACACATCCAATAATTTTTCCACCTATTCTCCTTGTCCAAGCAGTAAGAAAATAGTAACTGCTGCCTTGACCACTGTAACCGGTGTAGGAGATGTCCAACTAAGCCCCCTAGTGACCTTAAAAAATGTTCTTCATGTCCCTAAACTATCCACAAATCTGGTTTCTGTTCAGAAATTAACTAAAGATTTATCTTGCAATGTGGTTTTTCATAATGATTATTGTGTTTTTCAAGACAAGAATTCGGGGAAGACGATTGGACGTGCTAGGGAACAGGATGACCTCTACCTCCTTGAAGCAGCAAGTTAGTTAAACAGGACCAAGGATAGACTTGAACATCCATATTCCTTTATCTCATAACTTCTTTCAACCAATAAAAACAAAATTTGGCTTGTTAATCGCAGACTTGGACATCCATCCTTTATTATTGTTAAGAGTCTTTTTCCCTCTTTGTTTAAAGGTCTTGATGTTGAACATTTTCATGTGATGTATGTAAACTTGCCAAACATAAGCGTGTAACCTTTCCAATTAGTAATACCAAAAGTTTTGTTCCTTTTTCTCTCATTCACAGTGATGTTTGGGGTCCCTCTTCTATTCCGAATGTCTCTGAGGCAAGATGGTTTGTGTCTTTTATTGATGATTGTACTCGTGTTACCTGGATTTTTTTGCTCAAACATAAGTCTGATATTAGTACAGTTCTCTCAATTTTTTGTTCCATGATTAAAAATTCAATTTGGGGTGAGTATTAAGCGATTCAGATCCGATAATGCTAGGGACTATTTCAATCAAACTCTTATGCATTTTTTACAAAAAGAATGAATAATACATGAGTCATCCTGTGTTCATACCCCACAACAAAATGGGCTAGCAAAGCGGAAAAATGGTCACCTTCTTGAAAAAACCCGAGCCTTACTGTTCCAAAGAAATGTCCCTAAGTCCTATTGGGGGGAAGTTGTTCTAACAACTATTCATCTTATAAATCGCTTGCCCACTAGAGTCCTAGGATTCAAGAGTCCAATAGATGTTCTCTCCACTTTCTATCCTAATCTACACACTACTAATAATCTTGTCCCTAAGATTTTTGGATGTGTGTCCTTTGTCCATGTTCATAGTCAAAACAGGGGGAAACTTGATCTGCGGGCTCTAAAATGAGTCTTTGTGGGCTATTCTTCGATTCAAAAAGGGTACAAGTGTTATCACCCTCCATCCATAAAATTCTATGTCTCCATGGACGTTACATTCAGTGAAAAAGAGCCTTATTTTATCCATCCTTATCTTCATGGGGAGTAGTTAATAAGGGAAGATAAGGAAGATTTTCTGCTTGACTTGTCCTTACTTCCTGTGTCTAACGGGCCTTCTCCTGACCTTCCTGATCCTAATCCTCCTCCTGAAATCACTGCTGAGCTTGTGCCCGAAACCATTCCTGATCCTGTACAACCTGCGTCCAAAACCATTCCTGACCCAGTAGCAGAGTCTGCTCTTGAGAATGTGAGGCATGGCAAAGGCAAAGTGTTTACAAAAAGGAAAATGGTTGTTCCTGAACTTGTACAGGCCCAAGAGTCCAACTCAGAGCCTTTGAATGAGGTAATAGTTTTTAACCCTACCTTGCAAGATGAAACTGAATTTAATGTGGTTAATGATGACCAAAATCCACCTATAGCCATTAGA
Source organism: Ormosia semicastrata (assembly GCA_029884595.1). Taxonomy (NCBI): domain Eukaryota; kingdom Viridiplantae; phylum Streptophyta; class Magnoliopsida; order Fabales; family Fabaceae; genus Ormosia; species Ormosia semicastrata. Next base: position 7,770,764 of record JAQQTO010000054.1, on the reverse strand, counting down.
AAAGAAACTAGAGAGTGCACAAAATGGCCACTATACCCGCTTGCACACTTCTTGTCCTTTGAGAAATTCTCACCATCCCATAAAGCCTTCCTTGTGAGCCTAAATACCATTACCATCCCTACCACCCTACCCAAGGCTTTGTCCAATGAAAAATGGAAACAAGCCATGAATGAGGAGATGGAGGCATTGGAAAAGAATAAAACTTGGGAGCTAGTGCAGTTACTGCTACGGAAGAAAGTTGTGGGCTGTAAATGGGTGTATATTGTGCAATATAGAGCAGATGAGTCCATAGAGAGGTATAAGGCACGATTGGTAGCCAAAGGGTATACCCGAACTTATGGAATTGATTACCGGGAGACTTTTGCACCAGTTGCAAAGATGAACACAATTCAGGTATTATTGGCATTGGCAGCTAATAATGGTTCGAATTTATAGCAGTTTGATGTCAAGAACGCTTTCTTACATGGAGATCTAGAAGAAGAAATTTATATGGAGATTCTGGGAAGAATTTGCATGCTAATATTGTGTGTAAGTTGAAAAAGGCCTTGTATGGCCTCAAGCAATGGAAGGTTTGCTAGAATTATGTTGGCTATGAGGTACAAACAAAGCCAAGGGGATCACACACTATTTATTAAACATTCTCCTTCAGGGGTGTTACAGCTCTCTTGGTATATGTTGATGACATAATAATGACAGGAGATGATGCTAAAGAGAAACAGATTCTGAGTCAATGCTTAGCTAAGGAGCTGGAAATTAAAGCATTAGAAAGGTTGAAATACTTTCTTGGAATCGAGGTTGCTTATTCAAGGCAAGGTATATTTATCTCCACTTGAATATCAGAGCACTTAGAGAGAATTTCTGAATTGCTTGAGTAAAAATGTACTCAGCAGATTAGGTTTATATGTATACACAAAGAATTAATTACAGTATGATATTTACAAAGATAATAAAAGAAGATAAACATTTTCTAAGATGTTAAGGTTCCAATGTTACTAGAAATATACTAACTATAAACTGATCAAGTTCCAATGATATGTAAATTCCAACACTCCCCCTCGAGCTGGAACGTATATATTATAAGCATCCAGCTTGTCACAAATGTATGCTATTCTTGGACCCCGAAGTGACTTGGTAAGAAGATCTGCCAATTGGTCATTAGAATTTACAAACGAAGTAGAGATTTCCTTTGAAACAATCTTCTCACGGATGAAATGACAATCAATCTCTATATGTTTGGTTCGTTCATGGAAGACTGGATTTGAAGCAATATCAAGTGCTGCTTGATTATCACAAATTAGCATCATAGGTCCTATCTCGCAAAACTTCAACTCTTTCAAGAGTTGTTTTAACCATATGAGTTCACATGTAGTGAGAGTCATAACTCGATACTTCGCTTCAGCACTCGATCTAACAACAACATTCTGCTTCTTGCTTTTCCATGAGATAAGGTTTCCTCCAATAAGAACATAATATCCAGAAGTTAATCTTCTATCACCGGGAGACCCGGCCCAATTAGCATCTGTATAAGCAACTACATTCGTATGTCCCCTGTTTATATACACTAACCCTTTTCCAGGGGAGCCCTTAATATACCTCAAAATCCGAATAACTGCGTCCCAATGATCAACACAATGAGAGTTAAGAAATTGACTTACAACACTAACAGCAAAATATATGCCTGGTCTGGTCATAGTGAGATAATTAAGTTTTCCCACCAATCTCCGATAGCTTTCTGGATCTGAAAAGGGTTCTCCCTAATCTGGTAGGAGTTTAACATTCGGGTCCATAGGAGTATCAACTGGTCTGCAGCTTAGCATTCCAGATTCTTCTAAAATGTCAAGAGCATACTTCCTTTGTGAGATAGCAATACCATCCTTTGATTGAGCTACCTCAATCCTAAGAAAGTATTTTAGTCGACCCAAATCTTTAGTTTCAAAATGATGAAACAAATGTTGCTTCAGTCTTTGAATTCCTTCATGATCATTTCCTGTGATAACGATATCATCCACATAGACCACAAGATAGATACACAGGTTAGATGAGTGTGTACAAAACGTAGAGTGATCTGCTTCATAGTGAATCATGCCAAACTACTATAAAATTGTATTGAATCGTCCAAACCAACATCGAGGAGACTGTTTTAGGCCATACAAGGATTTGTGTAATTGGAAAACCAATCTCGACTCCCCCTGAGCAACAAACCCCAGAGGTTACTCCATATAAACTTCTTAAGCTAGATCACCATATAAAAAGGCATTCTTGATGTCCAATTGATACAAAGGTTAGCGATTCATGGCTGCCATGGATATGAGTAATCGAATAGAGGCCATTTTTGCAACAGGGGAGAAAATATCACCATAGTCAAGACCAAAAATTTGGGTAAAGCCTTTTGCAACAAGACGAACTTTCAAACAATCCACCTTGCCATCAAGACCCACTTTGACAGTGAAAACCCACCGAAAACCAACTGTTGATTTCCCAGGAGGAAGGGGAATGAGCGTCCATGTGTGGTTAGATTCTAAAACTGTCATCTCATCAATCATTGTTTGCCGCCATTTTGGGTGGAATAGTGCTTCCTGGACAGATTTAGGAATAGAGATAGACGACAAAGCAGATGTAAAAGCATAATGGGATGGGGACAAACGATGATAACTCAAAAAATTATAAATGAGATGAGGATTACAAAAAGAATGAATACCTTTACGAAGTGCTATAAGGAGGTTTGTAGGAGAGGAATCCGGAGCAGGTGTGGACGCTGAAGCAGGAGATGAATCACTAGATTCTGGAGTAGAGACATTTTCTGGAGGCGAAGGACGAGGACGAGGACGACGTTGATAGGTGATGAAAGGTCAAGGTGAAGACTGTTGGGAAAAATTTTCTGGTTCTGGTGGACTTTAAGACTGAGGAACGGAGATCGGAGTGCTCAGGTAAGGAACTGGTAAGACTTGAGATATGGAGTCTAGTTCAACCTGTGTAGTAAAGTACACTATTTCCTCAAAGAATGTGACATCAGCAGAGATATAAAAGCGATGAGAGGTAGGAGAATAACACTGGTACCATTTTTGCAGGCGAGAGTACCCAAGAAAAATACATTTAACAGCTCGAGCAGTTAATTTATCTTTTCCTGGAGAAAAATCATGCACAAAACAAGTGGAACCAAAGACACGGGGAGGAATTTTATAAATGGGTTCCTTAGGAAACAAGAGGGAATAAGGAACTTGGTTATGTAAAACAGAAGATGACATGCGATTTATTAAGTACCCGGCAATAAGAATAGCATCCCCCAAAATTTCAAAGGTGCATTAGCTTGTAATAACAAAGTACGGGCGGTATCAAGCAAAGGACGATGTTTTTTTTCAGCAATACCATTTTGTTGTGGTGTATGAGGGCAACTAGATTGATGGAACATACCATGAGAAGTCATAAAAGAGTTAAAAGGAGCAAAAAAATATTCTTTTACGTTGTCATTGCGTAAAATACGAATTGTGCGCCTAAACTTAGTATGGATTTCATTACAAAAATTTTGGAAAATGCTTAACAACTCAGAGCGGTCTTTCATTAAAAATATCCAAGTACATCTTGAGTAATCATCAATGAAAATAAAATATCGATATCCTAAAATAAAGCAGACACGACTAAGACCCCAAACATCTAAATGAACAATATGAAAGGGGGATTCAAATCGACTATTGACTTCACTTGGGAAATTACTTGGAGCATGTTTCCCAAGCTGACACGACTTACACTCAAAAGACTGCAAATGAGAAAGATGAAGAACCATCTTCTTTAATTTATTTGGATGACCCAAACGACAATGAAGAAGATTAGGAGACTCACTAACAACACATATGGTAGATGATGGAGTTTGAAGATAATAGAGTCCTTGTGATTCAAAGCCTGCGCCAATCGTCTGTCATGTACTCCGGTCTTGTATATGGAAAGAACTAGCAGAAAAGGTTATGGAACAATTAAGAGTGCGAGTAAGGTGACTAATGGAAATTAACTTAAAAGAATAGCCAGGAATAAAAAGAACAGAGTTCAAAGTTAGAGATGGGAAAGGTGCAGCTTGACCAACACCAATGGCTTTAACCTTTGAACCATCTGCAAGGGTGATGGAATGAGGAATTTTGGTGGATGCTAATCTTGAGAAAAGTGAGGGATTACCAACAATGTGGTTGGAAGCACCAGAATCTAGAATCCAGGATTCAGCAGACATAGAATGAGTGAGACAAGCCATAGAATTACGGGTGTGGACGACACCTGCTGAACTTGATGCTGAATGGACTGCCTTAAGTTGGAGGTACTCCTTATACTCACTATCAAACATGATTTTATGATTCTCAGTAAATTCAGTCTTTTTCTCAGTATTCGGTATTGGCAGATTTTTCTGGAAAACCATGTAGAGAGTAGCATCGATCCTGAGCATGTCCAATTCGTTTGCAATAGGAGCATTGAGGACGACTACCACGGCCTCCTCGTTCACGACCACGACCACGACCACGACCTTGGCTCCCGCGGTTATTGAAATTAGAGACGAAGGCAGTGGATTCTATTTGAGTCTCGGGAAATCCCTCTGAAGGAACTCAAAGTAGTCGATCAATGAGTTCTTCCACCGATGGAACACTTGGATTTGTCAAGACTTGGTTTCTAACATTTTCCAAATCCTTATGAAGACCATGGAGAACAAAAACCATATACATATTATCTAGCTTATCTAATACCTTTTGATGATCATCTCCGGTCAAAATCATCTTAATTTGTTGTATGGTGGTCTGCGCCTTGTTGAGATAGGAGGTTAAATCATGATCAGTCATTTGGAGGGTTGCTAGATTATGAACTGAGTCGTAGAAACGCTGAATATCATTTGCATAGACACTTTAACCCTTTTTCCAAATTTCATAACAAGATTTATAGGAGTGATAATGCACCAATAGAGTTGGATCAATGGATTGCCGCAATAGGGACACCAACTAATAATCAGCATTCTTCCACTCTTTTCGTGAATCAGCATCAATCTCTTCAGCTTTCTTGGTTAGATGATCATAGAGTCCCTGCCCTAAAAACCACATTTCAACTGCAGCATACCAATCTAGATAATTTTTACCATTAAGTTTCTCGGAGGTAAGGGGGAGCCTGAAAAGGAAAACGAAATGAGACCCTTTTGAGGCTTATCAGAGGCCATGAGAACAAGTTTAGAGATAGTTGAAAGCTCCTAAAAAGAATCTCGAACAATGGCAGCGAAGGATGCTTTTTCAGTATGAGAACAAAGGTGGGCTCCTAAGACCCACTAGCCAAACAGGGACGAATAGAGCAGGTGACCACTTGAACAGACTCAAGGAGGTCCGATGAGCAGAATGGGACCAGCGGTGACGGATTCCGACAACGGGAAAGCGGCGTGTGGCTTACACGCACCGGACGTTGAACAAATTGATGGCGGCGCATGGTGGCGCGTAGAGGACTTTCCGACGACGAGACTTGAAGAGACAGCCAGAAATGGCCGTTTGAGATGACTAGAGCCCTCACTCTGACAAATGAGGGGACTTTGGATGAGGTTCCAACCTTGACAGCAGCTAGAACAGTAATGGGTATGAAGAGCAGGAGCGAGATCAACCCGCTCTGATACCAACTTGAATATTAGAGCACTTAGAGAGAATTTTTGAATTGCTTGAGTAAAAATGTACTCAGCAGATTGGGTTTAGATATATACACAAAAGAATTAATTACAGTATGATATTTACAAGGATAATAAAAGAAGATAAACAGTTCCTAGGATGCTAAGGTTCCAATGTTAGTAGAAATACACAAACTATAAACTGATCAAGTTTCAATGATATGTAAATTCCAACATCTCCCAACAAAAGTATGTTATAGATCTCCTAAAACCAGCAAGTAGCCCTATGGATCCTAATATGAAACTTGGGCAAGCAGAAAAAGACGCTGCAGTTGATAGAGAAATATATCAGCGTCTGATGGGAAGACTTATTTATCTATCCCACACACGACTAGACATAGCATATGCAGTAAGTGTGATTAGCCAATTCATGCATAGTCCGAAAGAATCTCATTGCGGGCAACATATCAAGTATTACAGTATCTTAAGGGAACACCAGCAAAAGACATTTTATTTAAGAGAAATGGAGGTGTGGTACTTGAGGCATACACTGATGCTGACTATGCTGGATGACTATGCTGGATCACCAGTGGATAGAAGATCAACCACAAGATATTGCACTTTTCTTAGAGGAAATCTGGTGACTTGAAGGAGTAAAAAACAAAATGTGGTAGCACGATCTAGTGCGGAGGCATAATTCAGAGCTATGGCATAAGGTGTGTGTGAACAACTATGGTTAAAGATTATTCTTAAAGATTTGAAGATAAAATGGGATGGATCAATGAGACTTTACTGTGATAATAAGTCTGCAACCAGCATAGTTCATAATCTGATACAACATAATCGAACAAAACATATTGAGGTTGACAGGCATTTTATCAAAGAAAAACTAGAGAGTGATTTAATCTGTATACCCAATGTGTCTACACAAGGTCGGCTTGCTGATGTACTTACCAAAGGGTTGAGCAATCCAGTATTTCATATGATTGTATCCAAGCTGAGAATGGAGAATGTGGAAAACTGTGTTCACCAACTTGAGGGGGAGTGTGGAAAACCATGTTGTTAGTTTAGGAAAGTTGGTGGACGGTGGACGATGGACGGTGGCCTCCTTGATGGACAGTTGACGATAGCCTTGAATAGACGGCGGACGGTGGCCTCGTGTTCCCACGTTTTCACATTTTTGTAGACATCGTTTTTAGTGCTTTATTGTTGCTTATTTTTTAGGCTTGATTAGCTTGTTTTCTAGGGTCTAGTTTAATGTACAGCTCCCTATATATATTACCTCCTTGTAAACATTCAATTTAAGCATAAATACACAGTTTCCATATTCTTCTAATTTTGACATTATCCATATCAAAAAATCAAGGAGTTAGAAACTTAATCAAATTGGGTGTAGCCCAAGCTACCAAAATCAGAATAAATAGAAGACTTGATAATGTTGTAGAAAAAAGGAGGAGAGCCGCACAACACAAAGGGGATTGAAGAGAGAATCAACTAATTATAATTTGGGGAACTAATCTTCAAAGAGTTTTTATCTTTTTCCTTCTCTACTTTTGATGTATTTTGAATATTTTGAGATGTTTATCTCCATTATGTTAGGCTAATTTTCCTTTTGGTTAAGGGTCATGTTGAATCCCTAGGATAATATGTTCTCTAATTTGATTTGACATTAATTTCTCTATTCATATACTTGAGTTGTTTGCAATTCTCCAACACTTTAATGTTTATGATATATTCAAAATTCTCTTAGCCTGATCATCTAAGTTTGTTTTGAAATTATCTATTGATATATTAGGATTTTGTGCTTTCATGGAATTCTAATTAATTGTAACACTTGGGATTAATTGTTATGGTCAAGTAATGGTTAATTTTCAAGGGAAAATTCAACATAGATTCATAAGGTCCACGTGAGGCTATCTTGCCTAGAACAACTTACCCTTTATTTCAATTGATAATTTGATTCTATACATTTTAGAATTAATTATTGGTTACGGTTAGGAGGGAACGTTTTCGTCCTAGCTATTTTGGAGGGATGGGTAATTTACATTTAATTACTCATGGTTGTTAGTTCAAGTGAATAGGGGAATTAATTAAAATTAAATTAGAGAAATAATAATCTTTGTGGTGAAAACTGATCCTTAGACCAAATCTATTAATCAATTTTAAACTCATCACTTTTCATAATTTTCATTTTGGTTAATTTTATCATTTAATTTTAATTTTAATCGTTCTTTTGTGTTTCTATTATCCATACTAATTATTTAGCTTAATCAATTATTTTTCCTTGGGGAACGATACCCTATTTATCACTATGCTAAAATTTAATTTTTAAAATCGGTAAAAAAAGATTTTAATTTGATAGCAAAACGACCTATCAACAACTACAGAGCATATATTGGAAGGAAATTTGCTTTGATACAACAATCACAGAGATATTAGACAACCAGAATCATAAAGAAGCATGAAAATTTAGCTCACAATTTAACTTGACGTAGACCATACCAGCACATTATAGTGATCTGTCATCATTGCAATTAGGCCAACAACAGAAGCTGTCCCCTCTGGCAGAGATAGATACGCCTGTAAATTATAACTTTTAGTTTCAATGACACTTAAAACAAAAGAACTACACAACATTAATAAATCAGTTCATGATACCTAGAAGTAAGAAACTTGCAAGTAAGCATGGACTTAAATATTCAAACTAACTCAGACTTATAGAGAAATGTGTGGCTTTATGGGGATGTAATCATTAGTCATTACAAGTTGGTGAACTGATAATCATGCTGTAATATCCAATAATATCCAGATTTAAAAAGCAAAAAGTAGAGGGGATGGGAAAAGGAGTAGGAAGAACAAAAGTCTGAGTATCCATAGGAATAAAACAAGCATCAGTTAATCAGTTTCAATAAAAGGCAACCCCAATTTTAGCCAAATAAGCTATGAACACATACAAAAACAACACTGAATTTCTGAAACTAAAGGCAGAGTACATAACGATAAGGCTCATGGCATATAGCTATAGCTATAGACTAAGCTATTGTAGTATTAATGTACCCGGTTCATATTGTAAAGAGCCTCCACCATTTCAATGGATCTGTTACGTACAACTGCAGCCACCTGAAAATTCAAATAAATAAGAATGGAGAATAATAATAACTCTAATAAATGATTAAGGTGAATTCATAATGATAATGATAGGAAGCAAAAAGAACAAGTACGATTGCCCTCAAATTTCCAATGAACAAGCAAGAAGATGAGAGAAAATAACAGAAAACAGAAACACACCTTCTTCCAGTCTTTCCCATACTTCCTGTATGCTTCATAAAACCGCTCCAGTTCCTCCTTGTTCCATTGAGATCCCAATTTATCAGACAACTTTTTCTTCTGCACAATGGACACAGCAGATAGTATTAAAAAAATTCAAGCTTTAAACAAGAGAAGAAATAATGTCCAGAGCAAGTAGAGCAAAGGACTGGAATCAATGAAAGTTATACATAGAAGACACAAACCCTTATCAAGTAAAATACACCTATAATAACACCAATATTATACGTTAAGTAAACAGAAGTGCTATTTCGTACGAAATTTTTCTCAATGAAAAGGTAACGAATGATTTTATAACCAATCAAGGTGAAAGTAGAAATACAGGAGGATAGAAATGAAAAATGGTAATTGACATAAATGTATGTCACAGATTCTTGTGAGGCTTCATGAAACCATTTTTGTGATGTATAGCATTTTTCTTAAATAAAACCCAGTAATTATCATGTTATCTCATTTAACAGCTGTTCTGACAATATATTGCCAAGCAGGACAATGAGCTGCATTTTATTTACTCCTGCGCTATTGTTTTCAATCTCAAAAAAGAAATGCTATCAAACCATGTACCCGTTGCTCATTTTTATTTGAGCTAACTCCGTCTTTCTCAGGAGAGACCTCATTTAAACTTGAAAACCGCTTATTCATACTTCTAGGTTTCCTTGTTGGCGCCATAAATCCTTTATCTATCAGCACCAAAAAAAAAAAGCCAGTAACAAAAGCTCAGTTAAAACTCAGCTAGTGAACTGATCAATAATGCATAATATAAACATAACACATAAATTATCTCTTGAGAACTATGTAATTAACGTTGACGCTAAGGTCAGAGCAAAATCCTCAGCCTTCTTACTCGTTCTGATGAAATATATAACTTTTGAAAGAATGAAATATATAACTTTTGAAAGATTGAAAAAGGAAAAAAAAAAAAAACTGTAACCACTAACCAGATGACTGACTGCAAACAATTAGAGGAAAATAGCTCAACCACATCATAACGGGCATTTTCTATATATTCAAAATGTTAATTACATAGATAGAAGAAGAGTACATAAACCCCGCCCTCAAAAAAACCGAGAGAAAGAGAGAAAGCATCAGTTAAATCTGTAAAATCAGTATAAGACTTTGAGATGCACCCGAAGCATTTCCAAATCAACAAGATAAGCAGCAAATTTTAATCGTTGCAAGATAAACATAACCAGTCAGTAATCAAGCTCTTCATCTTCAAATCAAAGCACAAGTTCTCACAATCGCACAGTTTTTTACAATATTGTTCGAGCCAAACAAATAAAAATAAAAATGAACGCGACTTCATAAAAATGAAAAAGAAAAAGTAACGAGCAAAAAGAGAACCCACAGACCCAAATGCAGGAGAAGAAACAAATTACAGCATGAGTCAGCTAACGTCATCCGCTACAAACAGCTTCATCAAAAAACAGAAATAATAATTAAAGAAAAAAAAAAAGAAACAGCAACATTATCAGCAAAAACCATCAAGAGGCCAAATTTCTTGTAATTAACACAAGATCACTCGAAATTGTTTCGTTCTTTCGAATTCAAACCCTAAATTACAGATCGGACAGTGAAATTGGCTCTGTGGCTCTCACCGTGTGTAGGGCTTATTCGGTTCCAGCTGAAGCATAAGAGAAGAGAAGAGAAGAGGAGAGAGAAGTGGGAGGGTTTAGAGAGAGAGAGAGGGGGAGGGAAGAGAGCGGAGAGTGGAGAAGGAAAGAGGCGTTGCCGCGAAACTTGAATGGAATTATAAAGGTGGGTGGGTTAGCCAATGATATTTTTGTGTTTCTTTTTCAAAGGTGGAAGACGGTCTATGGGGAACGATAAGCCTTCGTATTAGGTTATCGTTTGCCCTACACGTACCCGGGTATGTCGTATCGACGGTCCTGGTTGTGCTCCACATTGGGGATCTCAACTTGTCGTTATACACGATTATATTTGAAATTTTCGAACAGCTTTTATAGAATAAAAAGGTTTCCGTTCCCCCAAGGTTTTCAGTTATTGTCAGTTTAACCCCCGAGAATTTTGAAACATCACACTTGCACCACTATTTTTTTTTTTGGGTTCAATGCAGGGTCGAAGCCCAAAAGAAGAAAAAAAAAGGCCAATACCTCTAACTACTCGGGGTTAGGTAGCCCATCTACAATCATTATGAAGCAAGATCTGAAGGCTCCTTGGATAATGTCCAAGTTGCAAGCCAATCAACGCACCTATTTCCTTTCCTCAAAAGTATGAACAAATATCACCTCTCCTTTCTCTTGACAAGAGCTATTTGATACGAGAAAGGAGCGAACAACCCCACTTGGGGTTATTCCCCTTACCATTGAAAATATGGATGATAGTAAGGGGATCATTCTCCACTATTATCCGATGGTAACCACCCCTCAGAGTATGTTTGGATTGATGGGATTGAGTAGAATGGAATAGAATGAGTTGGGATAGAGATAAGTTCTATTGTATAATTATTTTAAAAAATGATGGAATGGAATGAAAGTGGATAGGATGGATCCCATCCCATCCCATCCCACCAAAAACTCTCAATTTTCTTCCCCCCCCCAATTTGGATGATATGAGATGAAATCAGTTTTTCTATTATAATTATAATTAGTATTTTACTATATTACCTTTATATTCTAAAATTAGTGTGTTTGCAATAAGGGTAATTTAAGAAAAATAAAATTATAACTCATACCATTTCATCTATTTCCCAAATAATATAATGGTAATTTTACTCCATTCCATCCTAAAATATCTAAATAATAGAATAATATTTTTATCTCATTCCATTCCATCCCATCTTATTCCATCCCATTCCATTCCATCAATTACTAAATATCCAAACATACCTAAAGTCATCTAGACACCAAGATAAATCCACCAAAGTTCCGCCACAAAAGAAGTACACATTCCAATATGGCAAGCAACCCCCTTAGCCATTATCCAGCTTCATTTCGAATGAGCCCATCGCATCCTGCATCTCTTGGGTTCCCTTTAGTGGCACTATCCGTGTTGCTAAAGGGATTCTAACTTACCTTATATCCTATCCCAAAGTGATGTGATATGGAGAAAATTACATCAGTCGAATAAATGATTAATTATATCATTTATTGTAAGTAGTTATATGGGGAATTACATGTTTGGTTTTGATTATTTTTAGAAAAAAATATCTTTTTTAAAAGTTCTTTAATTTTTTTAAAATTATAAACTGTTTTAAATATAAAATAATATAATTTAAATAGACACTAAATTAATAAGTTAAACGGTTGAATTAGTTTATAATTAATTGCATGTAATTAAGTGATAAATTTAACAATTGATTAAAAATGTATCTACTCTTACCCTTTGGGGGTAGGGTAGTAATTTAGCTCAGCCTCAAGTTTGTAAATTCTCATGTATAGTCTATTTTCATGTTGTCTTAAATCTAGCTACACAAAATATCTCAAAAGACTTGAGAGTTGAAATGATTTAAATTTACACTCTATCCAAGTAACAGTGTTTCAATATATATATTTTTTGTTTGCAGCGTTTCAATCAGGTGTTGCAGAAGTTTAAACCACTAAAACGCATACATAACATCTAAAAAAAGAGAGAAAATGCAAACATATAACCCCTATTTAGGTGAATCAAAACTTCCATAATCAATCATTTGAGAGTTTTAGTCCCAATAAGCAAACTATGTTGCACTGGTATTATTAAATGGTCATACTATGATATGTATTTGTACAAGTACACATTGGGCATACATAATTACGTATCGAGTACACTTAATTTTTGTTTTTCAATTTTTTTAGCGAAAAAGTTTGGGTACATCATGGTTAAGCATCACAATAATTTGAGATGAAGTTATGAAGCACAAGCCAAAATGTAAAATATTATTGCTAATTTTTCTTTGCTTGCTAGGTCCACTATTAAATGAAACAAATTGCTACCTCCACGCCCTTCAAATTTTGTATCCACGTTAAGAATTTTTTGCTTGCTTGATATACTTTATAGAGTTTTACTGAAAACTTAGAGTTTTTATGAAAATTTTATTAATAGTTTTTTTATTAAAATAAACGTAGGATGAAATGAGACTTTTCCTATTCTAAAAATAGGACAAATCATTAATTTTAGAGAATTATACATCTTCTTCTAATGCAAATACTAGATTGTTTATATGTATATATTTATATAATTTTATATAACATATCCTCCTGTACTCATATTGTAATTAAAAAAAATATCGTTCTGGTCCTCGTATCTATATTCATATAACCTAGTGAATAGAGTTTCGAGTCAAAGATGAAACTGTCATTTTAAAATTTAGGACTTATTTAGTATGTTGTATTAGATCTAATAAGATAAGATAATATAATATATTATGACCTTATTAGTTGTTTGATGCAAATACCGTATTGTATAAACTTATCTATTAAATCCCTCTTATACATTAAAATGATGGATAACTTAATCAAACATTGGAGGTGAGATTAGGCCTGATTGGATTTTAATGTATAAACTGTTATAAAAAAAGACTTTTTCATTACAATTTTAAACAACTCGATATCCTCCACCATTACATATTAGGTCTTATACTATCAAGTCTTATACTATCATACATTATACTATCAAACATTAGGTCTTATCCTATCTTTCATACCAAACGGACCATTAGGACCATAATAACCTCTTTTGTAGGTTTTTTTTTTGTACATTTAATAAGTAATAACCTTTAATTTTTTGAGAAATATTTTATATATACCGAATACATACATTGTATTTATATTATATGTTAACGTAAAAAAATATTAAATTATTTTGTATGTGACTATAATATTTTCACAACATATAAAAATAATTTTATGAATAAATTAAATAAAATTAAACATATTTTAATTGAACAAATAACGGAAGTGTTCTGGACCATGGTCCGGGATCCTATCCGGAAGGATCAATCCGACGCACGCTCTACCGAACTCCTCCATTAATACCTCGAAAAGATCTGTAAGACTCCGAATTACGACATTGGACTATATAGTGAGGATCACTAAATCAGCGCAGACTTTTGTAACTGTCAAACAGGATCTTACAAGATTAAAGGCTCTGTAACCTCCCCTCGCAATAAATAACCGTAACGTCCATATCCCAGATTTTGGGAGGAACAGAAAAATGGTGGCCTTTGACAAAGCTCTAGCTCTCTTTGAGCATGAGCATAGGCATAAGAGAAACAACAAAACTATTTTGGAAAATAAAAGAAATGAATGACAGTATCAGACGCGAACCTTCCATATTTATAGAATGAAAAGCTTTGACTAGCCCCACGAATCAAAAATCAGCCGCATTTAGTACTCTCCCTTTCCCATTGGTTACGAGAGCAACGGGTGCTTGGGAAACCTTGAAACTGATCCTCTTTAAAGGATCATTATCTCCCAATAAAGTCAGAAGCAACAGTTTCCAAAGATAGAACTCGAATCTGTGCAAGTTGCAAGGAACATCACTGCAAAAGGCCCCAGTAACCCAAAGGGGTAACAAGAACCAAACCCCGAAATAAGGAATACGAATTTTACCACATTCCAACCCCGAAGGTATTTTTAATACAATGGATGTCGACCTCAGCATGAAACATCGCAAAACCTGACTTTAAAGTTGAGGCGTAATCCACTGAGCTTTATCCTAATAAAGCTTATACATTGACACTTAGCTATCTTATCAAAACGCTAAGTTGGGGGCAATTATTATGAACCGTGGTCCGGGATCCTATCCGGAAAGATCAATCCAGTGCACGTTCCACCGGACTCCTCCATTAATACCCCGGAAAGATCTGTAAGACTCCAGATTACGATATTGAACTATATGATGAGGATCACTGAATCAGCGCAGACTTTTGTAACTGTCAAACAAGATCTTACAAGATTAAAGGCTCTGTAACCTCCCCTCGCAATAAATAACCGTAACGTCCACATCCTAATAATATCTGCACTTAATATCACGATTTCAATCATACTCATAAAGATCAGGCTAAATCAACCTAATGAGGTATCTGTGATTTGACAACAAAAAACCTTACTAATGTATGACTTGACTTGAGCGTTAGAATTCTTTTGCAGGTACTACCCCCTACCAATTCACTACGCTTGAGTGCAGCTGCGCAAGGAAAAAACTACCATCTCATACCTCTCACAGGTATTCCTTTGAATCCACTTCAGAACAAGAAGTATAATTTTTCAAATGCCACAACCACTGAGGTACAATGATTTTTTTGGTCTGAAGTATATCATGTCCAATGCTCCCAAAGATGTATGGTACGACTTCAAGTTCACTTTTAAAGAACGGAAAGCCCACTCTTCGTCCAATCCAGTCCACAAGCCGAGATGAATTTTTCCAGGCAACTGAAAAATTTGTAAAACCTTTATATGATAGTTAAATTAAGGAAAAAACTTAAGCTTTTTTTTATATCTATTACAATCATTCTACCAATCAAATTATGATATATATACATTTAAAAAAAAAAGAGAATACAAGAGAAAACATTAATAAACACGTAGTAACTTAATTGATAAAATAAATATAATAAACATAAAAAAATAAACATAAATTTTGTCCTTAAATTAAATACAAGACTGGAGAATATTGTAACAACTACAGCAAGCATTTAGCCCAGAGCAGACTTGAAGTGAGAATATCAAGATGCAATAATAAGAGTGCGTTGATTAAGCCATTGAGTAACCTAAACAACTTTTGTATTCATAATCCCCGCACAATTGTTCACTTCGAAATAGCACTTTGTTTTTGAGAAGTTACTAAAAAAGCAGACACTGCTATCCGCGGGACAATTATTCAGTTAAAAGAAAGAGATTATTCAAGGGCCATATATTGGATGATCCCAGCATGGCAGGGCACAACCGCTCATATAGCAGGTTAACTTTGCTGATAAATAGAATCAAGCAGACATAACTTGATCGCCTCTGAACACTTCCAGCCAACTCACAAGAACTGTTTTAAAATGATTTGGTATAGGTACGTTGGATGGGAAAATTTTTCCGTGGTTTAAGCCTTCCAGTCGTTTCCAAGAAATTTTAACATCAAATGATCTCACGAATACTGACCTTTAGGCTTTTACCACATTTTTCTTTGGCGATCAGCAGAAGTTATGTGCAACAACGAACTGAGTAACAAAAATGTGTTCATGGAGCTATGGCGCTATCTTTCAATCACACGCCTACTATTTCTAAAGTCACCAAAACCCTTCTCATCCATACTATATTTATTAAACTGTCCTGTGCCACGCTCCCTGTCTTCATACCTCTGCCAATTACGGTCATTTCCTCGAGACCCCCTACCTTTTGCATAAGTCTGCCGGGATGATCGAATACGGTCATTTCCTCGAGACCCTCTATCATTACCTTTCGCATAAGTCTGCCGGGATGATCCAATACGGTCATTTCCTCGAGACCCTCTATCATTACCAAAAGACTGCCGGGATGATCCATCAAAATCTTCAAATCTTTTCCAATTACGGTCATTTCCCCGAGACCCTCTACCATTCCTATAAGACTGTCGGGATGATCCATCAAAATCATCACTGAACATATTTGCTTTGCGACTACCAATAGATCCAGACTTCCTGTCTTCAGCAAAGTTCCTTATCCCAGAATCATGTCTATTCCCTTTATTTTGTCTGTATAAACCATGTTTATTCCCTTTATTTTTTCTGGACGAATATGTCTCATTTAAGTCATCATCCTCATCAGAGTATAAGCCAGCACCAATATCTTCGTCAGATTCAGAACCAAAGCTTAATTTCTTGGTTGGACCTCTGCCCTTTCTTTTCTGGCCAGCAGCAGAAACACGGCTAGATTTGAAATTGGAATGAATGGACAGCTGTTCATCTGTATCAAAATCAAGTTCATCGTCCTCAGACCCAGAGAAAGATGTTTTCTTGCGAATTGAACGGGATCGTACACTTCTTCTGGAAGCTGTTTTGTGATGTGCATGCATTTTAACATCAGTGTCTTCAACATCTTCCGACTCCGAAGAGTCTTCGGCTTCTGAAAAATTATTTTTAGATGCTTCCATTCTTGAACTACTATTTTGAGTTTGAGTTTCTAGCTCGTAACTATCTATATCATCCTCATCCTCAAAATCATCAAACCCTACTCCAGGTCCAGAAAGACCAGGATTAGTGTATTCTCCATCATGGGACCCTTGCACTCTGTTGTTTTTCTCCAAATCACCTTCCCACCCTCTATAATTTCCATGTTGAGCCTTGTTATCTGAAGGAAAATCTTTATCTATAGCATGAGCATCTGCATACTCAAAAGCAGCAACATCTGCACCATCTGATTCATTGTCATCAAAGTCAAAATTCCAAGCATTGGAAACCTCTTGTCGGTTGCCCATCTTATCTAACCTTGGCTTGGAAATGTGTTTTTTATCTTGCATTTTATTCTCCAGAAATTCATCAGGTGGGCGTTTACACTCACAATGAAAGCATACCACGTTCCTCCTGTAATTCAAGAAGTTGCACCTGCCAAAGGAAAAAAAAAGTCAAGCTCAACATATTTCAGCAAAAGAAGCTTCAAGGGACAGATAAGCCTCACACGCTTTTGGTGAACATAATACTGCAGGCTATTAGGGTCTGTTTGGCATGCTGTATTAGACCTGATAGGATAAGCTAATACAATACATTATGACATTATCAGTTGTTTGGTGCAAATACCGTATTGTATAAGCTTATCCATCAAAACTCTCTTATGCATTAAAATGATGGATAACTTAATCAAGCCTTAGGGATGAGATTAAGCCTGATTGAATTTTGATAAATAAGTTGTTATAAAGATTTTTTCATTATAATTTTAAGTACTCCGATATTCCCAACCATTACGTATTAAGCCTTATACTATCAGGTCTTATACTATCAAGCCTTACATTATCATACCTAATACTATCAGGTCTTATCCTATCCTTCGTACCAAACGGGCCCTTAATATTTAATTATATCAAAACAGCATGCTTTACACATAGATGTCCTAAACTTCAGATATGATTAGTATAGTTTCCTTCTGTGTGTCTATGCATAAGAAAGAGAGAGAAGGAAGGAACACTGAAATATAATTGTAGAAGTAATGGACTTAAACTTACTCAGGACATTCCCATTCTCCTGGCAGCAACTGTCTCTTAGGACGCTTGGCATCACACTGTAAGCAAATAGTATTCTTTGCAAAATTCAAGAAATCACACCTGAGAAGTGTTCAGCATCTTCAGTCACCAGCAGGAAAAATCAAATATTATATGCTTGATGTTATTCCATCGCAACCTTATTCATAAACAGTTGATTACCTAGTCTAATCCTATATCTTCAATTAAAAAAACGGAGAAACGATAAAAAAATCTAATAAACTCTATAACTGATCAGCCTTACATGGATTTAGTTGGTAGACAGTATAATGATGCATATCAGTGGCATGCCCAAAAATCAAGTTCAATTGGTTCAAAGAGAGTATCAAGCATAAGAAATTGGTGAAAGAATTTTTCAAACAGAAAATTCACATGAAACTGTCATGCATCAAGGTGGTAAAACTAAGTGTTTATCATTGCAGGAAATTATGGAGATTCAAAGGACATACTTAGGACATAGCCAGTCCCCTTTTTTCATCTCAACATCATCCCGTCCAACACGTTTCTTTGGAGGAGGAGGAGATTGTTTCACTTTTGGTGGAGGCTTTTTAATCACGGGAGGAGGGAGATTTGGATCAATAGGAACTGAACTCAATTTGACAACCTCATGAAGCAATTTACGAACCACAGTTTTGAGAGACTTCTGCTTTAGAAGTGACTTATTGATGACCGATCCATTAACAGGATCGAAACCAAAAGTCAGTAGGATCCGCATGACATCAATAGTCCGTGCCTCATCCTCTTTGTTCGTTAGCAGATACGCCCTTTCACAATTGTTTCTCAAGCTGCAGGAACTACAGACCTGATATGAATGAACTTTTCATCATAAATATACAAAAGATATTCAGATAGTGAGTAACATATGCTATGCATTGGAGAATGAGACCAAATAAGAGAGAGATAGATGAAAGGGGGACCCAACAAAGAGAAAATGACAGATGTGAGTGTGAGAGAGAGAGAGATAAAAAGGCTGCTAGCAGAATCAAAGTGATCTCAGTTTCTTTGCCACCAACCATAAATATACACACAAAGATACCAATTTCAATATCTTCTCCGTGCACTAGTAGAGTAGATTGAATGGCCTCCAGCATGTCAAACAAAATTCCCTATCACTTACACTTGCGTCCATGTAGATGATAACAAATACTCAAACAATGAAGATTTTCAGAATTCACAATTGACATAAGAACGAATCAAGAAGCAATTAAGGAATTGGCAGTTGTGTTGAGTACCAAACAAAATGTGTTACACTTACATCTCCTTCATCAAGGTGGACATGCTTCCTCAAAAGTTTCGCAGAGAAAACCACTTTTTTGTCCACAGTAGGGCATCCAAAACCAACCAAAATTTGAATATCCTGCCTTGACAAGGACCTGAAATCAATCTCTTGGAAAGTTATCACCACATCAACAACATCCCCATAGTAGTTAACAAAACAGAGCAACAGCTATAATACTATTCTGTTAGTATTACACTGATGGACAAAAAATGTAACATTCATGGGAAACAAAGAACATTTTCGAAAATTGTCACATCGATTAGTTTACCTAAGTCACCCATTCAATCACCAAAATGAATACAACTCACGTAAATGCACAAACCTCAATAGGTCGAAACGGTCTTTCCCAAAATTGAGACATGCTGTATGAACGCTCTTGAAATCCTTAGTGAAATCGAATCCCACATCATCTGCAACCACCTCGGGGGCATCGAACCCTAGATCCTGGACCATTTGATCCTCGTCCGTCCTCCTGTGGTCAAAGTAATTCTGGTGCACCAACCTCTCCATCAATTGGATCCACTCCGGCCACGGGTGCACCACCTCCACCTCCTTCTTCACCTCCACCTTCGACTCGGCCAAAGCTGAATTGGCAGGGTTAGGGTTTTCATCGGCTGATGCTAGTTCTGGCCCATGAGTGTCGTTTTGAGGGGATTGGGTGTTCTTGGAGTCGCGCCAGGCTCGAATACGTTGAAGTGTTTGGTGCTTTTGGGAGCGCTCTTTTTCAATAGCATCGATTTGATCAAAGACGAAGCTGAGACGGGCGGAAAGGGTAGAGGGTTTGGGGTTTGAGGTTGAGGCAGGGTCTTGTGAGGTTGAGAAAGGTTTGGTGAGAAGCTGAGAGAGTAAGGAGGAGGTTTTAGGGTTTAGGGAAGAGAGAAAGAGGCGTCTGGTTAGTATAAAAGAGAAAGGACCATACGCCATTCTAGTGAAACAGACAGATTGAGTTTGCACTTCACTGAAAACTTAAACCCTTTCTGGGATTCTGCGAGAAAGCTTAAACCCTAATAACTTATAAATACCCATTCCCATAGAAATTCCTACATTACTGAGATTCTGCGAGAAAACCCAAACCATCATTTACCATAAAATTCCCACCCTTACATGCATTACTTGGGGCTTCAACTCTTAGAATAATAGAGGGTAACCCTTTTTAGATAAAAATATATGCAAATAAGTTTATGGAGTACTCTATCTTCATATATCTCTTTTAGGACTATATATAGTACTGATATCTTTTTTAAATACGTTAGATTTAATAAGATAAAATGATAAAAAAATAAATATAATAAATGATATTAAAAAAATATAAAAATATATATATATATATTGTTAATAATAAAAATAATAAAAATTTATTAATAAAAAATTATAGAACGATCAATTTACAACTTATAACATTACTATTTGAATTGAGATCCTCTCATGTCTATTGCTAAAAAACACATACACTGCATGTGATATGTGCAATGAAAAGTAAAAAAATATATTACACATATTACATGCGATATGTGTAAAAACATGTGTTCTTAAACATTAGAATCCTCTCTTATTTTTTTATTAATAAGAGAGGATCCTGATCTCTTACTGTTTAATTGTACTTATTTACTCTAAATTCAAGATATAAAATTTTCTCACACATAAAATCAACATATTAGATAGATATAATTCAACCATTAGTGATATATATATTTTAAGAATAAAGGAATACTTATGAGTGTGCAATATATTTGTCTGAAGTAGCCCAATTGATCCCTAAATAATATGTTGTCTCGGTGGCTTCTAACATGCACCTATTATGATTGGAAAAATGATCTTCTTATATCTTTTTTATAAAACATTATTTTTTACACAATTTTTAATAATTACAATTAAGTGAGAAAAGTGATATAATTAATGGTATAGAGAGTATTGTAAAAAGTTATATAAAAAAATAATGTAAAAAAATTATGATTAATTATGATTAAGTGTATGAATACACTTAAAAACTGCATATTAATTACATGATTCAACTGCTGCAAGCTTTTGTCCTCAGTGTAAATATTTAAGAATTGATAATGTTAAGAACTGGCACAAAACATGTCATGGCTCGAAGTATAACTATTGGGTCAGTTTGGGTTGAGTTATTTTTGAGTCAGATCAGATTGGGTTATGCGAGTTTTGAGTCGGGATTTTGTTAGTCCAATTCACCCTTATATAATGTTATTGACTCAGTCTATTTTGGTTAAGTCTATTCAAGTTGAGTTAATTCAAGTTATTTTTAATTTTTAATTAGTATTTTACTAATTCAACCCATTATTTTATTGGGTCATTTGAGTCGATTCATTCTGATGGCTATAAGTGGATGGATATTTTTTGTTTATATTCTTAAATATTTGTTTTGTTATTTAAAACCACTTTTAGTTGAAAAGATCATGTGATGGTGAGTTGAATACTTGAATGTCAAAGAGAAATTGGGTCAGTTATGTCATATTTGTAGGAAATGGGTTACATAAAACATAGAAACATAATGGGTAGGCCACATAATAAACTTGCCTTTAGCTTCTAATTGGCGGATTCTGGTCTTAATTGAACTTATAGTTTGAAGAGTGAGGATTGAAATGTTATTGTTTAACCGTTCATATTTTTGCATTTGAGTAATGCAATCCATATAAGATTGACAACATCTTCATAATTTTTCCTTCTCTAGCTCCATCTAATTGATGATAGATGAGAATCAAAAGCTATTCATTCCTTAGTTAAAATAGGATTTTGTTACAATAGGTCTCTGACAAACTGAGGTGGATTCAAACCACGAAGCTCTTGTTGGTTGGGCTCCAAGACACAATCGAATTGGTGGATGGGTCATCGACCATGTCATACGGAATTGACGACAATTTTGTGTTTAGAAGGCAAAGAGTTTTCTTCCAACGGCGCTCGCGTTCAGAATTGGCGCCAGTGACGCCACACAGCTTGCTCCGTCTATCAAATTTGATTTTATTTTAAAAAAAAGAAAAAAAAAGAAATAGTCGAAAGAAAGAAAAATGTTTAGGATGGTTTGAGTGTACAAAGGATGCAATGCTGGTCATTATTACGAAAATGTAATCCTCTGTTGTGGAGATATACAGGTCAAGTTACAGATTGGAGAGAGAAAATCAAAGAGAAAAGATAGGAAGAGGGATGAAGAGGTAATGAGAGGTTACCTTATCAATAAGTAAAAGTAAGACATCACAACCATTGCTTTTTTATATAATAAATCAATGGTAATTTTAACTTAGAATATCATGCACCACATTTTTTTTTTGGTACATGTTAGAAGCCACCATCTTCACAAACAATATTTTCTTTCCTTTCCTTCTTTTAGATGCAAATTTTTTATTTTTGTTTTTTACTAGATGTCATCACATTATTTGAGTATAAAACTAATCTTTTATTTGAGTTTCTATGACCCTAACAATAAGGTGTATTTGAATGCAATTTACCAATAATATCTTATTCAATATTATTATATAAATAACACTTCATACATTTAAAAATTGATATTTATTTTTATATATTATATTTATCTCTAAATTTATGCAATGTCATATCAAACATTTTTTTAATAAAAATTTACATATAATCCAATAACTTAACATACTATTATCTTTTAATTAATATCATTCAAATAACATTATCTTTTCATAAAAGTTAAGCAAATGGCACAACAATCTACTGCGTAAATGCACCAAATATACACACTACATAAATGATGAAAGAAATTTGTCAAGAAAGTTAACCGAAAAAAAAAATGCCAAGAAAACTGTTGCAATGTTTCTCAATGCGCAAAGAAAAAAGATCATTATATATCTCTAAAAGAGATATATACACTGTTAAAAATGTCAAATTTAGTGAAAGAAAATGATAAAAAATAAATAAATAATTAATAATATTAAGAGACGTGTGAAAAAAAATATATGTAAAGTTAATGATAAGAATATCAAAATTGATGTGCAAAGAGTAAAACAAACTCGTGTGGATTAACTTAGCTTTACACTTTTTTTTTTGTTACAACTTAGATTTACACTTGACTAATCACAACAAAACAAAATATACAGATTTCTTTAGGGATACGCAAAATGGAGATATTTTTAACATCTTAGTGCGGAAAATATATACAAGGCAGTGCCGCAAACAGCAAGCCCCTACCAAAATAAAATCTAACCATACGCGAGTTATACTAGCAAGGAAAACAGACTTTCAGAACCATTCAAACATGCACCTTGGATAGAAGCTTTTATCTGCAGCAACATGGGTGGCAGCTAGTAGTTCTTTCTGAACTTTCCGCCTCTCATAGAATACCGAGCATGAAATGGACGTGCACTTCACACCACTTTCCAGAAGCTTGTCCCCGCCTCCACAATGGTGACATATCTACAAGAGAACAAAAACAACAATTAACACCAGAACAATATATAAATATCAAAGCATCAAATTTAAGAGATTTACGCAAAGGAACAAACAAGAAAGGCAGATCGTTGATATAACGAAAACTTGCATCAAACCTGACCTCAGATAGCAGAAGTTACAAAACAGATCATTTAATGCAAACCAAAACTACATGCTAACGCGAATGAGGCATTGCCTCAGTAGTTGTACCGCATTGTTGCAAAGAGTGTAGGAGTTCGATTCCCAGCCAATGCACTCGCACCCCTTTCCCGTTCTCTCTCCCCCCTCCCCTGGGGCCCCTTGTGGGCATCCCTAGGCCCCATCTCAGTGGTGGGGTCCCTCCTAGGCCTGTGAGGGCCTAGCACCAAAAAAAAAAAAACTACATGCTAACAACAGTGATGCAACAGCTTATCATTTTCAAGCAGATTTCCTCTATGCATGAAATAACCTATACGATCCCCCTTAGCAAAAGAAAGAAAGAAGAGGACCGACACTATCTCTAAAGAATCCTTAACACAATTGATTAAAAATATACCAATATACTTACAGCGACAAGATGTTGCATCTCTTGCTCCAACTTTGAAGTTTTACAAATCACTGCAGTCGCAGCAGCTACTCCATTTTCAGAACATTGATTGCATAAATGGGTCGATGCCTGGACCAACCCACCACAAAGTACACAATGTTTTGAGAGATAGTAATAATCAATTCTGGTTCGATGGAAATTTGAAGTGAAAGTACGCTTTGCAGAAGCTTCCCTTATGGGGCGGGGCATCTCTGAAAACCACTGGTTCAGGTCAGCACCAACAAGCCCAAATACCCGCTGTAGAGCCGGTATTATTTGTTTATTAATGTAATATAAATCATTTATTCTAAATGGGGAATCAATTGCCAAAACTTCCAATGGATCCACAACCATATCAACCAGGCGGGCTCCAGGCTCTCCATGGATTACAACATAGGGTATTCTCTCAGCATAACGTGGTTCTGCCCTAGGATCAACCCTCATTGCCTTAGTGGCCACAATTGCAGCAGGAGGAAGTGATGAGATCCTTGCACTGTAGGTACCCAAGCGAACCTCCTTAGCAAAGACAAAATCTTTAAGGGAGAATCTGCCTGAAAGAATCCTCTTCCACTGACGTTGCAAATAAGTCTTCAACTGCAGGCGGCAAATAAAAAGGTGAGAAGCATGAATTCAGGTTAAACTAATATTGTAATTTTTCAGATGAAGTATCCAGAATAAATAGTTGGAGCTCTCGTTTCTGTGTATCTTTTCTTCCTTACAAAGAAATTGCTTGAACGAGGGAAATTAAGAGAACATGAATCTGAGCGGAGGGCTCAGAAGATAGACTTTTCACAGGGATAATTTTCATTATGAAATGTATTGCAAAAAAAAAAAAAAAGATCAGAATGCATGAATACAACATCCAAGTAATTGATTCTGCAGAAATTGTACAGCAGGGACAAATACAAGACAATGAAAATATGCATCAGAGTCACACTATGTACCACAAAAATGTGAGACAATTGAAAATGGAGTGCAACTCATTCAAACTCCACCCCACAAATTTTGGCCACTGCTAATCTCCTATAGCATGCATGTGAGCTGAAGATGATTTTCTACCCTCCAAGCAATGATGAGTAAACATCAAAACCTTTCTATCAAACTCCATTTTAACTCCCTTCTCAATTTTTTTACCTTCTCATTTTCCACCTAATCAAACATGCATTAGCCTATTTCGGAGATATCATAATCACTTTTAAACAACTATTACATTTAATGTGATGTACATAGGAAAGATGACAGCATTTATACCTCCAATAAATCATGATGCTCAAAAAAGAATCTCAAAGACTGCTCCATTATCTTTGCAACTGCACCACATGTGTCCCTGCGAACTGTCTCAATACCTTTGGCATCAAAAACAGGTTCAATTTGATCAGGACTTTCATAACTGTAGCCAACATATCGCTTCTTAGTAAGGAGGAAACAAGGGTGATAAACTTTCTCCATCTTCAGGGTGACAGGACTAGGATTCATAGCGGTGATAGCAGAAGCAATCTCACTCCCAATTTGGAAGGATTCTTTGATAGTGCGTCCTTTAAGGAGGACAAACATACTGCAGAAAACACAGCCACTTTACTAATCTTCTTCTTTTTTAAGCTCTGCCACTTTACTAATAATTTCTTGATAAAGTAATAACAATCATGAAGGAGATGATACTAAGGTCAAAATTAGACATCATATGGCCATCATTCAATTGTTAATGAATCCCAGCTAGTTGTGCGTACACACTTTTGTTGGAAAATAATTAATACCAAAGGAACAAACACATTTTATTTTCAAGAAATTACCAATGAAAAAGTTTGATTTTGCAATTATGCAATTACTAAAAATCATCTCTTTTACATGTGAAGACAATATAATGATGTAGGGCAAGAGGGGACTCATAAATATGTATATTCAGAATTTCTTATGTAACGTTCATGGGGAATGTCTTGGGAACTTTGTTAGTTATTGTAGATAGTTAAAGAAAATTATGCTAATTTTTTTTTCCTTTTTGATAAAAGAAGAATTCATTAAGAAAAGGAAAGAAAATAATAAAGAAGCTACAAAGAAAACAACAGCAAACAGAAGAAGAAAATACATCAGCTCAAAAGAGCAACCCAGTCCCTTTGCAAGTCTGACCAAGATCCATGAGCATAAAGAGGCTAAGAAAACCATATGTTAAAATTAGTATACTAGTAGGATATTATGTGAATCAAGAATGTTATAGAAGAGTTATTGTCAGAAAGTCTTTATCATAAATGAGCCTTTAAGGCTTAATATATTCAGCGGTCATGTTATAATTTCAGATCTTAAGGTTTTTAAACCCTAGTTCTCTTCTTCCAACCCAAATCTCTCCAATTCCTCAAATTAATTCTATTAACAAGCTGATGTCTTTACTATAACAATTTCAACAGTGGCAGTCTAAAATTTGCCATGCAGGATATTAGAGAGGAAAAGATATTGGAAATTTTCGTGTGGACAGAACACAAGCCATATAAGCAGAAGGGTATAATTACACTGAATTCCCCTGGGGTTTGCCATAAATTACACTCACCTCCCCTATTTTGAATTTTTATCAGACAAATAACCTGTGGTAAAGCTTTTTCCAGACACATATAAACCCTATATGCAGCCTTCTGTACAGGTGAAAAATTGAAAACAAGGAAAGTCAGTGTACTTTCTGAAATAAGAGAGAAGTTGAGTGTAATTTAGGCAAATCTCAGGAGAAATTAGTTTTAATTTACTCTAATTAGAGATATTGTACAATGATACCTATCAGTATCTCCATAAATAACTTTAGCATTCCACTTTTCATGTAGATTTACAAATGATATAGCCTTTTCCAGTGTACTACGGCCACATTGAACAATACTGTCTGCAAGTTCTGCACAAGGCATGCGACCACTAAATCCAGCAGCAGTGTAACCATATGTTACATTTGATATGAGCTTCAAAGCAAGCTGTCTTGCATTAAATATCTGAAAAGAAAATTGTACTATTTGGTAATTTCTATTTACATTATGCACATACACGAACCATATCCTACATCATACATAGCAGATGCAATTAAATCTATGAACTGCAGTAATATATGAAGGTAAAAATACTTAGCATGCATTCAGTTGGAAGATTTTCATTAAATTTCTCAATTTATCTATTAAAAAATTCTGGAATTTTTCAGAAAATCTTCCAGACTGAAAAGGGTCATAATTTATTTAAAATTATTCTTTTTGTTAAGTCTGGGCAATATATTTTATAAAATAGAAAAAATGACACTTTAAGAAGAACATAGATTCTAAACGTTTATAATCATATGGTCTTTTTAGTCTTTATCTTTACTATTATACTACTAATATTAAACAAATATAATGGGCAACTAAGAGACATTAAATTCGATTTCACATCCATACCCGCTGAACAACTTGCTCTGAAGGAGCCAATTTTTTTATTGCCTGTTTCACCATTATTCTAGTTGACAAGATTTCTTCCAATAAGCGGGGCAGTACACCTCTGCGAATCTGTATGACAGCACAGTACATATTAAAGTTACTTCTCTCCACAAAGGTCACTTGCACCATTACATGAAACATACTGCGCCTAAAAGATACAAATAAAAAAAAATGCTAATCGAGTTATGGGAAAAGGTTGACATAACAGTTTGTCAAACTGAAAAAGTAAAACAACTACTTGCACTAATCTTGATGAAACTGAATGCTGTGTGTATGGGTGTTTGGGACTATGATGGACTAAACAGAAACTGGTCCCATAATTCTCAGCAATTTAAAGTTCTGTCAAATCTATGTCATTCATTCAGCTCCATTAATATTAAGTTAAAGGCACCTTCATCTGTACAATGAAATATAAAGAAGATGGATGATAGTGGGTCAAGACTCAAGAATACTCAATAGAAAAAACAAAGATTGACTGAATCACAATGATCAGCTAACGAGAAACTAGCCCCATAATTTACAACAATTTACAGTTATGAAAAATCTATGGCATCCATTCAGGTCCATTAGTATTAACTCCAGTACTCCGAAATATAAAGAGTTAGAGAGTGGGTCTAGACTAATGAGTCACGACTACTGAATAGAAAAATAAAGATCGACTGAATCACCTTGGAAGGTACAAACATAACACCATTCGGAGAGAGCAATATTTGATCTTTCAAATTCTGCAGAACATGTTGCTCTGGTGAAAATGAACTAACCCCAAGCGTGTTAGCCTTCGATGCCACAACTTTGCCAAGACACGTACAAAAGCAAAGGTTGTATGCGATTATCATGGATGGATATAAAGACTGGAAGTCAAATACAACAACAGGATCTGAATAAAATCCTGATTCCGGTTCCATTACTAGGGGCAGGCATTCCATGGCAGGTTGAGAAGCAACCTAAATGAGACAAAAATGAGTAGTAAAGCCCTAGGGTACAGGTGAAGAAAACAAACACTGAAGTGACTGAATAGACCTTAAAAGAAGCCCCAGAATAACAAAACATCATAGCAATTACGACTAAGGGAAAATGAAAGTCATAGAAGCCTGTTTAATACCAAAAGAAAAAATGCCGACAGTTTGACTAAGGGAAAAATTGATAATTTGAATAATAATACAAACCTGATTCAATGAGTGAATAAAAATAAAAAATGCTGATAGAGATATAAACTCATTGTGCAGAATGACTTGGCTGGTTATATGGTCCCTGGTGGCTGGTGATGCCTTGAACACAAAGCCAATGCCCAAGAACCATTTTAATAACGAAATTATCCATTTATCACACTCAATCTTCTTTCTCATAACTAAAAAACACTTCTAGAAGAAAAGTAGAAAAATAATGAGAAAATAAGAGATTCCTTAAACATGGTTAGCCTTATTTGATATTACTAGTAGTAGACAAGGTATGCAATAACCATAGTACTATAAATTTAAAGATGCCCGCCCGATTAAGGTTGCTTCCTTTTTGTGGGGGAGAGGGGAGGGAGAAGGAAATAGGACGAAAGTAACGTGGAGAAGCTTGTGAGAGCATTTATGGGAGAGATGGCTGTGGCAGCAGAGGAGAGTTTGGTGAGCAACTTTGTTCAGTTTTCTACTAAAACTTCTATCTTTTGGCACAAATTGTTCTACTTATACCGAGCGTCTGGGTAAAAAAAAATTGTTTTCTTATCATTTTCTTAGTTTTGAGATCTACTTCTTCCTTGTGTAAGAAACAACCAGTTCATTAAACAAGGTTTATTAGTCATCAGAACATCATCTAAAGGATATGAAGGGCCTATTTGACATGCTGTATTAGACCTAATAGGATAAGCTAATACAATACATTATGACTTTATCAGTTGTTTGATGTAAATACTGTATTGTATACGCATATCCATCAAGTCCCTCTTATACATTAAAATGATGGATAACTTAATCAAGCCTTGGGGAGTGGGATTAGGCCTGATTGGGTTTTGATGTATAAGCTGTTATAAAAACTTTTTCATTACAATTTTAAACACCTCGATATCTCCAACTATTACGTATTAAGTCTTATACTATCAGGTTTTATACTATCAGACCTTATACTATCAGGTCTAATACTATCAGGTCTTATCCTATGCTTCATTCCAAACGAGCCCTAAAAAATAAATAAAATGATATACAATATCAAATAACTGGATACTGTAAAAACTGCAAAAGTGCAATTCACAAATGAAATCAGGTTAGGAGGGTGGGTGGACAAATGGACAAGTATACCGAGCACAACTCAACATTGTCCAGATAAAAGAAAGACCTCCAGAATAATATTACAGTATATAATCTTATTATGTTTGGTTTATCATAGGATCAAACACTTGACATCATAATTAATAATTATCCACAGATAAAAAGGAGAGAATGGGAAAATTTTGTGGGAACCTGTTGATTTCCGGGTGAGATGGCGAGATAATTCTGTGTATGGGCCAACCTCAAAAACATGGATTCAACACGGTATTGTGAGCCTCGAGAGAGAACAGAAAAAAAGTCTATGCCAAAGACACGAGCAAGTTCTGATGTTCGATTCACCTGCAGAAGAAAAATAAACAGGAAATAAGGAAAGACTACAAACCAGTGAAATCACAATCATAAAAAAAATTGCAGTATACACACACACTTGGTCTCTGTCAGCATGCATTTGCATTGAACAAGAAATAGAAAATGTAACTGTTACTTATTTTTAGACCCCCAAACAATTAAGGAACCCAAAGAGCCATAGGTTCATAAAAATAAGTGAATCTATTACTGTATCATCCATTAGCTTTAAAGAAAGAAGCTTAAAATAACTCGTGAGAAACTCAAAAAATATGCGTAAAAATTACGTACATGTTTTACAATTTACACCCAAACAAACCTAAAAAACAGACTATGGTAGCAGTATAGCAAAAACAAGCACCCAATCTATGGGCATATAAGTAGTCATTAAGAAAATTCGCATTTAGGCAATAAACTTATCATGCTACTGTACCATATCAAGTTGGTTTAATATCTCAAGGTTCAGCTTTGCTCTCTCTGTAACATATTTGATACACTGATATCTTGCTCGTCCAGGACCACTTGAAAACCACTTTGTCAGCACCTCGTTGTGAATTAAAGGAATTTTTCGCCTTAATACAGCTTCAGCTACAGCTTCAACTGAATATAAATTCAGCTTAACTTCTCCACGGATCAGTCGCCATATATTAAGGACAATTCTGCCACCTACATGAACTCCACTGGCATGTGTTCGTCCCCATTCATCCTCAATTATTGAACTTTCTTGTACACAACAATCTACACTAGGGGTATCAAGGATGTCCAGTTCCAAGATACCTTTTTCAGAAGTTTTGGTATCTTCAGAAGCAATCCAAGACTCAGATGGAGTGCGTGACAAACTATTAAGTAATCCTAAACCAAGATGTGAAGCCCTTTCTGCTAGAAAACCAAGAGAACACCCTTGAATATCCCAACCCATCAAAATATCTGGGTTAGATGAAGATACGATCTTTATAAATTCTTTTAACAAGTGCTTTTCATCAGTGAAGACCAACACTTTGCAGCCCGATATGCCATCAAAACTTCTGCTAACCGATGAAGAATAAATATGAATAACAACTTTTTAAATACATGATTAGCTCGTAAAAAACACAGTGTATACTGGTGCATAAATTTTGTCACCAATAGAAAACCAATCAAGAAAAAGAATGAGTAATAGGTGATACAAAACAAAGTGACATTACCATACCTGTGACAAGGTTCAAATTTACTATGCAAAAGAACAAGAACTTCAACAATAGAATCACTATCATTCTGAAAACCAAGAGCTACAATGTTGATGCCATCAAACTGAGGATCAGGTAAAAGTTCTCCTCTTGATTCTGCAAGAACCTACCAATGTTGCAGTCAAGTCAGACGTAAAGTTCATTTTGAAAAAATAACTAACAAAAGAGACTTAATTTAAATTTAAAAAAATGTAATTCAAAGATAATACAGGTCCCCAAAGAAACTGTACTTTTTAATAACAAGCAATATAAGCCAAAAAGAATCCTTAGTATAATAAAGATTCTGATCACTTGTTACAAGTATTAGTCTCAGCAGGTAAGAACGACTACTACCCTTGGGTTTTTAATTCAATATTATTCAAAAATAATGGATAAGATTTTGGAAGAGGAGAACTATAACTATAGCAAGCTGATTTGATAACATCCAAACAAACAATAACCAAGCCTTTTCCCACTAGGTGGTAGAGTTGGCTACACAGATCAAACGACGTCATTGTGCCTTATCATAAACCAAATCTTCAGAAATGTCATTCAAATCTAAATCTTTATTAATCATTTCACCTATAATCTTTCTTGGTCTCCCTCTACCTCTAGCTATTGGGCTATCCTCCACCTGATCTAATCTCCTTACAGGGACTTCTAAAAGTCTTCTCCTTACATGTCCAAACCACCTAAGGCGAAATTCTCTCATCTTTTGCACAATAGGTACTACCCTTACTTTCTCTCTAATGCATTCATTTCTAATTTTATCTTGTCTTGTATGGCCACACATTCATCGCAACATCCTCATCTCCGTGACATTGATCTTATGCTCTTACTGCCTTTTTACAGCCCAACATTAGTACCATACAACATCGCGGGCCTTATAGCTGTGCAATAAAATTTACCCTTAATCTTGAGAGGCACTTTTTTATCACAAATAACTCCTGAAGCTGATTTGATAACATAAGTAATAATAATAATAATAATAACAACAACAACAACAACAACAACAACAACAAATAATCAGCAAAAAATAGTTATTTGTCTGTGTGTGTGTGTGATCGTCACCAAATATCAAGCATCTAATTCTTAGTGAATGCTAGGAAAAAGTTATTTTAAACTCCATATACCTAAAATAAAGTCTTCAAATCAGAACCCAATATGCAAATTTGAGAGACAAGAAAGAACTCTGGAAGACATATACACAATTTTGGAGGCACAAAAAAATTAGGAAAATACTATCTCCAGTACCTCTATACTAAGTAATGTCAATTGCTGTCCACGTCCAATACTCGCAGGGTCTCGAAATCCAATTTGGCTTAGAGGGGTAAAATTTGATTTACCATCAGGGCCCGATATTTGAGAAATATCTTGCGAGCCGTCTAGGCATGCTTTTACTCTTTCTGTTTGTCCTCCACTATTGCATGGAGACTTCTTCTCTGCACCAGCATCTTGATACAGCTTAGGCCTAAGAGGAGGTCCAGAAGTGCATTCAGGTACATCTTTGTCCTCTGCCTCAGTTTCTTGACACATTTGATTTGGAATATGCCCCAGGTGAGAGTAGATTAGTATAACCAGATTGAGGTATACCCTCGCCATAATCAACAGGCTAAAGAAAAACCGACAAAATTGCTAGAAGATTTGCCAATGAGTCACTTATATCCCAATTTGAAATTTCACATTCCTTATTCTTTTAAAAAACAATGTATACCCTTCAGATGTAAAGGCTAAAAAGTTTTTTTCTTAAGTGAATTTCCAAGAACAAATAACACAGGTAAAAACAAATTACTGATCACATATGAAATGCACAAATGTTTTAGTAGATACCTCTCTCATCACAAAATAGCCATCTATGTACACTACCCACAGAAGGAGGCAAAATATTAGGTGTTAATAGGTATAGGTGAGAGCCATCATTTTGATAGTGAGTGGAAACACCCTCTGTCCCATGAGATTTAAGGGCTTTAATTGAAACAAACTTGTTCCAAGTTTTCATCTCTTTCTGGGAATCCTTTGCAGAAATGGGAAGAAAAACATCCAGAGCATTCCCTTCAAGAAATAAACAAAAGCTGGTCAGAAGTTTCATCAAACAGCAGAATGATCAGGCCAGAGACCATGGAAGAAGAAATAACATACTAAAATCAACAACAGCAATAACCAAGTCTTATCCCACTAAGTGGAGTCTGGTTACATAACATACAAAAATTGAGTGTAAAAATTTCATAAAATGCCTCACTACCTGGTTCAATTAGATCATCAAGATTCATTGGGACTGTGGCGATAGTGCATCTAAACATGTCATTTATATGATTAAGATGAACATTTAAAAAATGCAAGTAAGTCTCAAGTACCGAGTTGAGGGAGACCATGAATAAAATGATAGCATTTTGTAAAGTTTTGCTAGCCTCATGAGTTTCTACAAAATATTAGCATTCATAATCCTATTTCCACTGCCAAGGTGGCCGCTTCCACACAGCCACTTTCATGTCAGACCCATGTGTCTTCCCAGAAAAACAATACTAAAGCAGGCACCCTGCAGTGGAAATGGCATTTTTCTATCGAAGTTTCTTTAAAAAGTTTAATCAAATCATCAATAACGTAGTAATTTCAAATAAATCAGCATTCAATCTAAACAATGAAAGAATGCAGTCAATATATGAAAGGATATATGCTATAACTTTTCTTAAATGGTTGGACCTCTGGACACCTAGAACAACATAGAAGTTCCATCTCGGTTTCCTTCTTAAGTGCTGAATACTGGGCATCCCAAAGGATGGGTTCCCCCAAAAAAATATAAATAAAGACTGACTGACAGATAATATTAATACGTAACCTAGCATGAGCGAGGCTTTCTTGTTTAACAATAGGCATGAGATTGAATCACACATTCACCAAAATGCCTCAAGGGGGTTTTC
The DNA here is from genome assembly GCA_029884595.1 of Ormosia semicastrata. Taxonomy (NCBI): domain Eukaryota; kingdom Viridiplantae; phylum Streptophyta; class Magnoliopsida; order Fabales; family Fabaceae; genus Ormosia; species Ormosia semicastrata. Next base: position 7,736,262 of record JAQQTO010000054.1, on the reverse strand, counting down.
TTGCATATGGTTATTCCAGTTAATTTCATCATGTGATTACCATTCAGTTCATCAACAATGGGTTCTGAGCCAATAGTCTCACGCAGCAAATTTTCACCATGCTTTTGATTTTCACTTAGCAATACTTGCATGTCACTTGCAGCACTTTTGCCCGTAGCATTCTCATTAAACTTCATCTGACCATGTTGCACGAAAGGTATGCTTCCATGAGAACTTTGATCCATGCAATTATGTTTGCCAAACACTTTATCATCAATGCATGAGCTCTGTACACTACTTGAAGCTGCAGGATCAGTTTGCTGACACCCCTCAGGACCTCTGGTTTTATGATCAGCATCTGTTTTCAACACATGAACATCTGAAAAGGGATTTGGGGTATAGGCGCCAGAAGCTACAGGTTTTGCATAAGCTGTATTAACCTTAAGGTTTTTATCCCTGCAAGCCTCAGAGTGATCTATGGAATCAGTAAAATATAAATTTTCAGGATTATAGAGGCCTGGTCCTTGGCACATTAAAGAAGAACTTCTATTTGTGGAGTTCCTCAACACCATACTTGCTTCTAGACCCTCCATTTCATGTTGACCAAAACATTCATCTTTTGGCATACTATCCTGTAAAAAACAATCACTGCCAGCTGGAAGTGGCAGTTTCCCACACACTAAATTATCATGATTGCTCACTTTAAGATCACAATTCTTTTGGAGTTCTGTTTCTTCTTCATCAGTTTTTATTGTTTTCAAATCCAGCTGTTTTTGCCAAAGGCATGTATTTGGTCCTTCATGCCTGTCTAAAAGAAGCTTTTTAGTTGTTCCAGACTCGCATTCAGCTTGTTCAAATCGATAGGATCGCTTTCGCCTCATCAAGTCCCGCAAAGAGCAGTTAACCAATCTATGTACTTCTTTTAATTCTGAAGCACCTTTGCCCACATTTCTTATAATACAAGCACTATTTCTAACCTCATTTCTCTTCAAGTAATCTGAGTCAGCAGAATCTCCAGTTTCAATTTCAAATGGATGAGTCACATGCAAAGTAGCATGTTCTCCATTGTTATTGACCTTATCAGTCATGGAAAAAGGCAACGAACCCCATTGTTGATTCCTTTTATCTTTACTAGCTGTACTCTTGTCAGTATTGTGCAGTACATGGTACTCGGAAGCCCTTTTGGATTCACTATTTAACTCTTCTGCAGAAGAGGTTCCAGCCATAGCACATGGACTTGAGAACTCATCAGCAGAACCATCAACTTGGGGTATCATACTGTTTGATGAAGCCTCAATAGGACGACCAAGATCAGAGGAACAAGAAGGCTTTTCCTTTGATAACTCCAACTCAAGCATATCATCAATTGAATCTAGAATATCCTGACACTCCTTCTGGGACTCACTCTCATAAGCCATATTAGCTTTCTCCAGCATCTTATCAATTGTTGCAGCAGGTAACAAGGGACTCAAGATCGTTTCACAAACAAGTTCATCGTCAGAGTTTATATCCTCTGCAGCTTGAGAAGTTGCAAGCCACCTAAGAAGATTCTGTGCTTCCTTATCTGCAGCCTAAAAGGCGGGAAATACAGAAATGCATGAGATAATTTCAAAAGAAAGAAAGAAAACCAAATGTTAAAAATTGCCATGATATATCTAAAAGCCCTTTAGCTCCATTTGGTCTTGTAGATACCGTTCCTGGATTATTTTTAAGAAAAATGAGAAATATTTATAAATGAACATACTATTTTCTTATTTCTTTAAAAGGTTAATATGAAATTTTTTATAATTCATAATTAAGTATCGATAAATACAGTTGTAAAAAGAAAACAAAAAAAAATGGAAAACATGAATCTTTTATTAAAAACCTAAGGAAAATATTTCCAGCATAAAAAAATTTAAATAATTTTCATCAACTTTTATTTAGGAGCGTAAGCAACACATGAAATCATTGAGTCTCATGTACAGCTTTCTCTTTTAGGTGATGAAATTCTCATGCTCAGCTTTATTAATGCATGCAAATGTGCACCAGCAGAACAGCAAGTTCTAGTTAAAATTTGCACTATTTTGTAATTAAGATATATACAACCAGCAATAAGATATATAAATGGAGATAAGTGATGCCATGCCAGCATTTGAAGCAAAAATGAAGATTTAACATTGAACAATCCTTCTGATTAGATCTTTTTTTGGGATCCTGACTACATGCAGAGCAACTGATCATAGAAAGAGAATTGATATTATGCGGCTATTTTGCGCCAGCCGGGGGTTGGGGGGGGGAGTTCTTTTTTTATTTTGTAGGTGACATAGATAGCAGATATACATAATAGGGAGAAAATACACACACACAGAGTCTACAAAATAAACACTATACAATAATAAATACCCCAACCCCTGAATAAGGTTATCTTCTTTAAAAATGTAAGAATTATTATGAAATGTCCTGTTATTCGTAGAAGAAAAATCATGGAAAAAGTTACTACCTTCACATCCAACATTCCAATCATTTCAGATGATTGCATTTCATCAACAGTCAATAATTTGAGGCTCGTGTCAGTCCCTTCCTCATGCAATTTGGCATCTTCACATAATGAACATGGTGGTGATGCCGAGCCTATTATGTCCGTTTCTCTGCAACAATTCAAGGGTTCCCCATCAGTATTGTTAGGCTTCACATGTAAGATTTACCAAATTCTCCATCATGTAACAATGGCTGCACACAAACCTTAATTCCTTCTGAGAAGGAGTAAAAGATAAAGAGGTTTCAGCTTTACTGCACAATTGATGAAGTTTTTTCTCAAACTCAAGACCTACAGAAAGAAGTTTCATAACATCTTCTGGAAGGGGTTTTCCAGGATCAGGAGGCATACTAGCCTCATGAATCCCAGACCTTTTCTGCTGTTCCTGAAGCAATATAAGGCAATTAATTTAGCTAAAACCCAGACAACATAACATGTAAGAAAGAAGTATAGAAAGATTAATAGGTTACCTCCCATATTGGTACAAGTGACTGAACCATTTTGACATCTGAGCATGTTTGTGAGAGAGATGAATACATTTTAAACTGCTGATTAAGAATCTCTGCCAGAACAGAATACATCTTTATAATCAGCAAAGAAAACAATAAAAGAAGACACCATTACATATTTAAGTATATATGTATGCACGTGCATTTGTGATTGTGAGTGTCAGTATGGCCATGAAACCAAACAAACCATCTACAGAAGCATCTCCCTCAAGCTCACAGATGCTTTGACGTTTAGGGCAGTGAGCCTTATCATTAGATGAAGCACCAAATTCACTAGGGGGTGACCACATCCAATCAGATGGGATCATGGAAGATATCCACATTTTTGACTCTAAACATACATCAGCACCTGGTTCTGCCTAATAAAAAGATTATGATATCAATATAAATAAGGGACATATATCATCAAACCAGACAACAAATTGGTAGTTAAATAAGAAAAAGGAATTAGGGGATTCTTTGAAAGCTGAAAACCTGCAAGTCAGCTCACCATTCTATGCTGGCTACTGATATTTAATTTATTGCGAGAAGAGTCTGGTATGGGATGGCGGAACTTCATCTTTGATAGGTGCAAATGACCCATGCCATACAAGTTGTAATCAACCTAGCATAACAAAAAAAAAAAACTTATATATCAACAAACATGAGACAAAACTAAGCAAAAATGCGCCAAAGAATTGTGCGTTTGGACATCTGCAACAGATAGAACTAAGTAGTTAACAAATAAGTCCCTTGCGTAGTATAAGGCAATCAAATGAGAACATTGATTCACAAACACATTCAGTTCACATAACTCGAGAAGCCATTTGAAAAGGCACAAGATCGATTGAAAATTACCAGAAAAAATGTCATTAACATGTAACATTAACAGAAAATCTATTAGTTGAAAAAGAACTTTAGAGACTTAGTGAATTTAGAAGGGAAGATTTTTGAATTGCTTGAGTGATTAGCACTAAGCAAGAATGATATATATATTCACTGTGAAATAAATACAACTGTATATTTTCAAGAACATTATTCCCTATATACATGAATTACTTTTTTCTATGTACATAAATCTAATGAATCATCATTAACTACTTCTATTTCCTATGACAATATTTCCAACACTCCCCCTCAAGCTGAAGCATATAAGTCAAATGCTCCAAGCTTGCAACAAATATAATGGCTTCGAGGTCCTCTAAGGGGTTGTGTAAAGATATCTGCTAGTTGATCATTTGAACTAACAGATTCAGTAATAATTTCCTTAGAAATGACCTTCTCTCGAACAAAGTGACAATCAATTTCGATATGTTTAGTTCTTTCATGAAACACAAGATTAGAGGCTATGTGAAGAGCTGCTTGATTATCACAGCATAGTGTCATTTGTTGAACATCTCCAAACTTCAATTCCCGAAGAAGTTGTTTAATCCAAACAAGCTCACAAGTTGTTGTAGCCATAGCTCAGTATTCAGCTTCTGCACTAGACCGTGCAACAACATTTTGCTTTTTACTTTTCCATGAAACAAGATTTCCACCAATAAGGACACAATATCCTGATGTGGAACATCTATCAATAGGAGAACTTGCCCAATCGACATCACAATATCCAATTATTTGAGTATTCCCTTTATCTTCAAAGAGTAATCCTTGTCCAAGAGCCTTCTTGATATATCTCAGAATTCTTATCACTGCATCCCAATGATTTGTGTGTGGAGTTTGCATGAATTGACTCACTACCCCAACTGCAAAAGAGATATCTGGTCTTGTTATAGTGAGATAGATAAGTTTTCCAATCAATCTCTGATACCTTTCAGGATCAGAATAGAGCTCCCCCTGATTTGGTAACAATTTATAATTTGGATCCATGGGACTGTCAACAGGTCTACAATCCAACATGCCAGTTTCCTTGAGAATATCCAATGTATACTTCCTTTGTGAGATAGCTATGCCATTCCTTGATTGGGCAACTTCAATACCCAAGAAATATTTTAATTTTCCTAAATCTTTAGTTTGAAAATGATTGAACAGATGTTTCTTCAACTGAGAAATTTTCTCGTGATCATTTCTTGTAATGAGTATATCATCCACATAGACCACCAAGTAAACACAAGTGTCTGGAGAAGTATGACAATAGAAGACTGAATGGAGTGCTTCACTGCGTTTCAGTCCAAATTCTTGAATAACAAAACTAAATTTTCCAAACCATGCTCGTGGAGGCTGTTTGAGTCCATAGAGAGAACGCCGTAGTTTGCAAACTAATCCAAACTCCCCCTGAGCAACAAAGCCTGGCGGTTGCTCCATATATATTTCCTCTTCTAGCTCTTCATGAAGAAATGCATTTTTAATATCCAACTGATATAGTGGCCAGTTACGAATGGCTACCATGGCAAGAAAGAGACGAACCGAAGTGATTTTTGCAACAGGAAAAAAGGTATCCCCATAGTCAAGGCTATAAATTTGTGCATAACCTTTGGCCACTAAACGAGCTTTAAGATGATCAATCTGGCCATCTGGACCAACTTTGATAGTATACACCCACCTACATCCAACAGTTGTCTTGCCTGGAGGAAGGGAAGCTAACTTCCAGGTACCATTTTGTTCAAGAGCTTGCATTTCATCAATCATGGCTTGTCGCCATCCTGGATGCTTAAGTGCCTCACGAATATTTTTTGGAATGGAAACAGTGGACAAGGATGATACAAAAGAAGAATAGGAAGGAGATAAATGATGATAGCTTAAGAAATTATAAATAGGATGAAGATTTCGGGTGGATTGAGTATCTTTTCGAAGGGTGATTGGCAAGTCAGCATTGGGTTCAAAAAGGTCCGTAGTAGAGGTGGCTGATGGAGTAGGACATGATTCTTCTGGGCCTTCAACTCCCTGTAATGTTGGATCAGGAATATGTGGGCGACGCTGATACGTGATAAGAGGAGGTTAAGATGACTCAATGGTTGCATGAGGAACTTCTTGTTCGTTGGGGGCTTCAGGAAAGACTTGTTCCTGCAAAGAGAAAGAGATGGACCAAAATAGGGAATAGGTAAAACGTCAAGGATAATGTTAGACTCAAAAGAAGAAAAGTATGGAGTTTCTTCAAAGAAGGTGACATCTGCAGACATGTAATAACGATTATTGGCTGGAGAATAATAACAGTATCCTTTTTGCAGTTTAGAATACCCAAGAAAAACACATTTAATTGCTCGAGCTGAGAGTTTATCTAAACCTGGAGAGAGATCATGAACAAAACAAGTACAACCAAAAATGCGAGGAGCAACATGAAACAATGGTTCTTTAGGAAATAAAATAGAATGTGGAACTTTATTATCAAGAGAAGAAGAAGGCATCCGATTTATTAAAAAACATGCAGTGAGAACTGCATCACCCCAATAGCAAACTGGCATTTTTGCATGAAGTAACAATGTCCGAGCAGTTTCAACTAAGTGTCTATTTTTCCTTTCTGCTATTCCATTTTGTTGGGGTGTATGAGGACAAGTTGACTGGTGTAAAATCCCTTTTGAAGTCAGAAAGGAAGAGAAAGTAGTAGAAAAATATTCCCTTGCATTGTCACTTCGAAGAACTTTAATTGTCTTACCAAATTGGGTTTCAACCTCTGTATGAAAGGAGGTAAAAATAGAAAATATTTCAGAACGTTCTTTCATTAAGAATACCCAAGTACATCTTGAAAATTTGTCAATAAAAGTAACAAAGTATTTAAAACCCAAAGATGTAGTTACACGACTTGGACCCCATATGTTTGAATGAATAATTGAAAAAGGAGAATCTATTCGACTTTCAACCTGACTTGGAAAAGAAGATCGAACATGTTTTCTGAGTTGACATGACTCACAGTTAAGAGTTTTTATTTTCTCAAGATTTGGAACCAATTTTTGCATTTTTGACAAACTTGGATGACCTAGACGTTCATGAAGAAGATTGACAGATGCAGCTGCAACACAAGTTTCGAAAGGAGCTGATTGGAGGTAGTAAAGACCCCGAGATTCATGTCCTACGCCAATCATCCGACCCATACCACGTTCCTGTATGACAAATGAATCGACATCAAATGTTACAGAACAATTAAGAGAACGAGTAAGTTGGCTAAGAGATATCAAGTTAAAAGGACAGTCGGGTACGAATAAAACAGATTTTAAAGACATAGAAGGAGTAAGTGAAGCATGACCTATTCCTTTGGCAACAACTTTGGAACCATCCGCTAGAGTAATGAAATGCGGAAATTTAGGTGGAGATATGGTGGAGAACAAAGAACTATTACCAACAATGTGATCAGAGGCACCTGAATCAATAATCCATGGACTTTGAGAATTACCAGACTGAGAAATGCAAGCTGTAGAATGATGGGCACCTGTGGCAGTGGAGGACTGAGATTGGTTGGCAGCCTTCAATTGAAGATATTCTTGATATTCATCCTCTGTGAACTTTCCTTCAATCTTAGAGACATTCACTGATTTTTCTGGAAATCCTCGAAGTGAGTAGCATGTATGCTGGGTATGACCCATTCTTTTACAATATGAACATTGAGGACGACCACCTCTTCCTCCTTGTCCTCCACGATTTCCATGACCTCCTCGTCCTCCACGATTAGATACCACTGCAGAAGTTTCAATTGAATCAATAGAATTACCTCCCACTTTTGGTGAAGGGACGCGAAGAAGTCTAGTAATTAGATTCTCCATTGAAGGGACCTCTTGACCAGTTAAAATTTGGTCACGTACATGATCAAAATCTGAATTCATCCCACGGAGGATCAACACCATATATAGATTGTCAAGTTTTGTCTTTATTCCTGCAAGGGTGTCAGCTTCCAAGAATGTTTTTTAACTCCTCAACTGCAAATTGAGCTTTTGAAACATAGGAAATCATGTCATGGTCAGATTGTTTGAGAATGACCAACTTTTGCACTGAATCATATAGCCTCTGTATATCGTTAGCAAAAACACTTTGAGCCTTATTCCAGAAAGTATGATAGGTTTTAAAGGTTCTGAAGTTTGCCAAAATGGTTAGTTTGACGGATTGCCACGACAAGGCACAAAGCTGATAATCAAGTTTCTCCCATTGACTATGATTTTCTTCTGGAATATCATCAGAGGACTTTTTCAAATGATCATAGACTCCTTGACCAAGAAACCAAAGCTCAATAGATGCTGACCAAGCCAAATAATTTCTTCCATTTAGCTTTTCTGAAGTTATTGTTGGGGTTCCAGAAATAGAGAAGGAAGAGTTGTATGTAGGTATTTGACTTGGTTGAGATTTTGTGAGTATCTAAGAGGCAGCTCCGGATTCCATTATGGTTTTGAGATGTTTCCAGAAATAAAGGTGAATGGGTAGTGAATGGGCAGCAAATGCACAAGGTACGGTTGAGGAAGGTGATGGCAGGAATGGAAAGAAGAGGAGACGGCGGTTCAGATGGCACTGGTGCGACGGTGATTGGACTCCGGTAAGGTGGCGCGTGAGGCTCACGCGCCGATAGGTAAAGGCACGTGTGGTGGCGCGTGGGGGCGCGTGAGGACTCTGATGGTGGTGGGTCTTGGTGGGCTGGCCGGTCGGAACCTTCTGAGTCGTCCGGTGGTGCGCGTAGAGTGTCTCCGGTGGTGGACGGTGGCTGAGTGCGGGGCTGCTACTGTTTGTGACTACTAAGTGCGGGACAGTGACAGTGTGATGGGTTTGGAAACTGTTTGTGACTATTGTTTTGTGATAGAAATAAGACACGGGTCACAAATGATTTGTTAAGGATTTTTCTGTCGGACCAGATGGCAGAGATTCCAAAGACGGTAACCAGAGGCGGGATCGAACCCGCTCTGATACCAAGTTGAAAAAGGACTTTAGAGACTTAGTGAATTTAGAAGAGAATATTTTTGAATTGCTTGAGTGATTAGCATTCAGCAAGAATGATATATATATTCACTGTGAAATAAATACAACTGTATATTTTCAAGAACATTAATCCCTATGTACATGAATCACTTTTTTCTATGTACATAAATCTAATGAATCATCATTAACTACTTCTATTTCCTATGACAATATTTCCAACACTATTATCAAAAGGTACAAAGTAAAATGAGCAATTCATTGGTCAATAGTTGTTTAAATGTATCACAAACAACATGTTACAACATCCAAGCACAAGACAGTAGAAAGATGTTCCAAATCCACCCAAGCTACTCCAACCATATAAATAAGGAAAAGAAAACAGAAAATTAGATTGATCGAATTCAGCGAGTGAATGCAGACAGATACACAAATGTCCAGGGTGCGATATAATGCCATGTAAGTAACAACAATGACTAAATCAGAAAATTTCTTAGTAATTTTTTTTCTTCCTCTTAAACAATTTCTTCTATTATAAAAAAAAACAAAAAATATTTTTACTATGTGTCGATAAATTAGGACAGATAAGATTTGAGTGTTATATTCAGAATAAGTTAGGAAAACAGATTTCCTAGGATTAAGGGGAGAATAAATCAATCCCTGATTTTATGTAATTTTAGGGTTTGACTTTTGTTCCTCTCTTCCTATTTATACTCTGTAAAACATCATTTCAATATTATGAAAGAATAGGAGAACCTGAGCGTTCTCTTCTCCTCTCTCTGTTTTCTCCATATATTTCTACATGGTATCAAGAGCTTTAAGGTTTCGATCATGAACTTTAAGGCTGCCATGGTTGGCTCTGGTTCGACCCCTTCGGATGCTAGCAGTGGTGTGACGACTTCGGAGGGAGGAAATCAACAGCTAGCGGCAGTTTCTATGTCTGAGAACTCTTTGCAGATTACCATTCATAAATTGAATGGAAAGAATTACCCTGAGTAGTCTCAGTCCGTGCGTTTGGTGATTGACGGCAAGGGAAAACTCGAATATTTGAACGGCGAAGTGAAACCACCAGCCACCACAGATCCGAAATACAAGTAGTGGCAATCCGAAAACTCAATAGTCACTGATTGGTTGATCAACTCTATGGATCTAGTGGTTGGAAAACCTTTCATGTTTTTGCCAACGGCTCACAACGTGTGGGAAGCCGTAAAGGAAACCCATTCAGATCTAGACAATCATTCGCAATTGTTTGAACTAAAGACACGGATGTGGAAGATGCAGCAAGGAGAACGTGAAGTAACAGCATATTATAATGAGATGATGGTTGTTTGGCAGGAGTTGGATTTATTTGACGACAAAACATGGGAAAGTCAAAATGACAGTGCTCGGTACGAAAAGAAGATAAACAGAAGTCGGGTATTTGTCTTCTTGGCAGGATTGAATAAAGATCTCGATGAGGTCAGAGGCCACATCTTAGGGCGAAAACCTTTGCCGACTATCAGAGAAGTCTTCTCGGAGGTGCGTAGAGAATAAGCACGGAGGCAAGTGATGCTGAAGAATCCCAATGAAATAAAAATAGAAAATGAGGGATTAGCTCTTGTGGTCCGAGGTGTAGGTGCAGACTCAAAAGGAGAAAGGCGAGGAGGAAAGCAGAGGCCTTGGTGTGATCATTGTAGAAGGTCGTGGCATACTCAGGAAACCTGCTGAAAGCTACTTGGGAAACCAAAAAATCCTAAGAAAAAACTGAGTGGTGATAACAAGATAGGGGGAGGTGTCTGCGCATTTCGAGTGAGCAATTCAGAACCAGGGCAACAATCATCCTCAGAATCTCTTCCTTTCACAAAGGAACAAATAGAGCATTTATATAAAATGCTTCAATCTCAATCTTTAGGAAACTCTAATCCATCTTGTTCTCTAGCCCAGTCAAGTAATTTTTCCATTGCTGCTATTGCTTGTACAAAATCCAATGGCTCCTCGATATTAGATTCAGGTGCCACTGATCATATGACCGACACTTCACAAATTTTTTCTTCATATACACCTTGTGCAGGGAATCAAAAGGTCAAAATTGCATATGGTTCCTTTGCTACTGTTGCTGGAAAAGGAACTGTGTCTATTTCCTCTTGTCTAATCCTTAACGATGTTCTGCACGTTCCTCATCTATCCTACAATCTATTGTCTGTTAGTAAATTAAACTTTGATCATAATTATCAAATTAATTTTTGGTCCTCCAATTGTGAATTTCAGGATTTAACCTCGAGGAAGATGATTGGGGGTGCTAAACAGGATGGTGGCCTCTACTTCCTCGTTCAAGGATCAATCTTTGGAAGGCAAGACCGGCAGACTTGTTTTAATTCTATTATGTGCTTAGTGACAGTGAAATTATGTTATGGAATAATAGATTAGGACATCCCAACTTTCAATATTTAAAGTATTTGTTTCCAAAGTTATTCATGAATAAAAATCATTTGTCTTTCCAATGTGAATCTTGTGAATTAGCGAAGCACCATAGTGTTGTTTTTCCATCTCAACCATATAAAAAATAAAAACCATTTACCATGATTCACAGAGATGTTTGGGGTCCCTCTAGAGTGGCAAACTTTTCTGGAAAACGTTGGTTCATTACTTTTATTGATATCATACTAGGGTCACTAGGGTTTTTCTTTTGCAAGATAAATCTAATGTGTTCAGAAATTTTTATAATATGGTTCAAACACAATTTCAGACTCGGATTAAAATTTTTCGAAATGATAATGGAAAAGGATTTTTTAACAATGTGTTAGGGAATTTTTTTGCTAAGAAAGGAATTGTTCACCAAAGTTTGTGTAATAATACATGATAGGAACCCAAGAATTACTAAGGTATATTCTAGAATAGGACAACCAAGTACAGGAGATTTTGGCCCTAAAAGTGATAACTAATTGATGAGCTGGCAAAGAGAGAGAGAAAGGTGAGGATTCTGTTGAGAGTGGGTGGGGGTATATTTGTGGGTTGGTTAGCATATGGGAGGAAGGCAAGATTTGGTATGGGAATTGGGAGGGCTTAGACACCCTTTACTTGTCTAGAACTTTTCTTCCTTCTTGTAATCTGTTTTTTCTGCATTCTAAGAATACAAACCAGAGAGATATCATATTGATATCTACTCATTATTCAGTATATTTATCTTTTCTTCAATTTTGAATTTCTGGGTTCTATCAATACACCTCAACAAAACGAGATGGCTGAAAGAAAAAACAAACATCTCCTAGCAGTCACTAGAGCTTTAAGTTTTAAAACTAAAGTTCCTAAGTATCTATGGGGAGAAGCTGTTTTAACAGCCACTTGATTAATAGACTTCTTACACGAATTTTGGACTTTAAAACTCCTTTACAGGTTTTCATGAACTATTTCCCAAACACTCGGCTAACAACAGACATTCCCTTAAAAGTTTTTGGCAATGTGGCTTTTGTTCATAATCATGACCCAAAACGCTCAAAACTTGATCCAAAGGCACATACATGTATTTTTGTAGGTGATCCTACTAATCAAAGAGGTTACAAATGCTTTGATCCAGTTTTGAAAAAAATGTTTATTTCTATGGATGTCACTTTCTTTGAAGGAACCTCATACTACAGCAACTCCCATCTTCAGGGGGAGAGCAGCACTAGTGAAGATGATTTTCTTGATGGTTGTTATTTAATTTTTGAGTTTTATAATGATGTTCCTCACAAAGGATCATCAAAATTAATGGAAACAAATGAATTAAATGTTGAAAATGATGGATCTTCTAATACACAAATGCCATCTCAAAATGGAAATGCTGAAACCACAAAGATGTGTGCCAAACGGTATAAAGGTCTTGTTTATTCAAAGGAGTATCAATCACAGAAAAGGAGAGGCATCATTCAGCAGCATCGCCAAGAATCTAATCAGAGGTTGAATCATGAAATTCATGATAATTCTTCATAGACTCTTGAAAATAATGCTCCAGGTATTTCTAAGTCAAGTTCTTCGAGTCAACTTGATCTTCCCATTGCTCTTAGTAAAGGTGTTAGGTCTTGCACAAAACATCCTTTGTCAAATTTTATACCTTACAATAATCTTTCAACTTCATATTGTACCTTTATCTCACAAGTATCTAGTGTAGCTATTCCTAATAGTATCCAGGAGGCTCTAAATGTTTCTGAGTGGAGAGAAGCTGTTCTTGAGGAGATGAGAGTTCTGGAGAAGAATGCTACTTGGGAGAAAACGGATCTACTGATTGGGAAGACAATTGTTGGTTGTAAATGGGTATTCACCGTAAAGTACAACTCAGATGGATCCTTGGAAAGATACAAGGCTCGCCTAGTAGCTAAAGGCTTCACTCAGACATATGGAGTGGACTACTCTGAGAAGTTTTCCCCCTATCGCTAAGCTAAATACAGTTCGGGTGCTCTTATCAGTTGCAGCTAATCTTGATTGGCCTCTGAATCAGTTAGATGTGAAGAATGCTTTCTTGAATGGAGACTTGGAGGAAGAAGTATATATGGAGCATCCACCTGATTTCTCTGAGAAGTTTGGAACTAAGGTATGCAAGCTAAAAAGATCTCTATACGGGCTCAAATAGTCTCCCAGAGCATGGTTTGAAAGATTCACAAGATTTGTTAAAGGCCAAGGATATAGTCAAGGACATTCTGATTATACTCTTTTTACGAAGAAATCCACCAAGGACAAAGTTTCGGTTTTGATTGTCAATGTGGATGACATAACCTTGACTGGGGATGATATAGACGAGATGAGCAGACTGAAGCAGAGCCTAGCCAAGGAATTTGAGATTAAAGACTTAGGCCAACTAAGGTAGTTCCTCGGAATGGAAGTGGCACGACCAAAGAAGGGCATCGTGGTGTTACAACGGAAGTACATTCTTGTTCTCTTGAAAGAAACTAGGATGAGTGGTTGTAAACCTTCAGATACTCCAATAGAAGTCAATACTAAGCTCAGAGAAGTCAAAGATGGTGTGCCTGTTGACACGAGTAGATACCAAAGGCTAGTTGGGAGATTGATTTACCTATCACACGCTCGTCCTGACATTGCTTTTGCTGTGAGCATGGTGAGTCAATTTATACATTCCCCGTATGAAGTACATCTTGAAGCTGTGCATAGAATTCTTCGGTATCTAAAAGGCACACTAGGAAAGGAACTCTTCTTCAAGAAAAACGAGAAGAAAGGAGATCAGGTGTATACCGATGCTGATTGGGCAGAATCAGTTACAAATAGAAGGTCAACATCCGGGTGCTACACGTTTCTATGGGGTAATTTGGTCACTTGGAGGAGCAAGAAGCAAAGTGTTGTTGCTAGAAGTAGTGCCGAGGCTGAATTCAGATCAATGGCTCAAGGAATTTGCGAAGTTCTTTGGCTAAAAAGAGTTTTAGAAGAGCTTAAAAGGCCAGTGAGTTTACGCATGAAGTTGTATTGCGATAACAAGGCAGCTATCAGCATTGCTCATAACCCGGTTCTACATGACAGGACGAAACATGTTGAGACTTGAGATTGACAGATATTTCATAAAGGAAAAACTTGAAGAGGGAATAATTTGCACTTCATTTGTACCAACTACACAGCAAGTGGCAGATGTTTTTAACTAAGGGGCTGTCGAGACAGCCATTTGAACTTCAAGTTAGCAAGTTAGGCATGATAGATATCTTTGCACCAACTTGAGGGGGAGTGTCAATAAATTAGGAAAGATAAGATTTGGGTGTTGTATTCAGAATAAGTTAGGAAAACAGATTTCCTAGGATTAAGGGGAGAATAAATCAATCCCTGATTTTATGTAATTTTAGGGTTTGACTTTTGTTCCTCTCTTCCTATTTATACTCTGTAAAACATTATTTCAATATTATGAAAGAATAGGAGAACCTGAGCGTTCTCTTCTCCTCTCTCTGTTTTCTCCATATATTTCTACACTATGTTTAGTTACAGTTACTAAACTACAATAAGTTTAAGTCATAATAATTCATATGAAAGTACATACCAGAAACTGAAGAATAAAGGGAATATGTGATTCATGAGGCTGTAAAGTTTTATCAAGAACAGCACCAGCCTGAAAAGGAAATGTCATGATGAAAGCTTATTCTCTGTAAAATGAAACTAAGATGTACTAGTTTCAATAAAGACTTTCCACTTATCAAAAAAACATTGTAGTATTCTGAACGAAGTGAAAACTGAGGTATGAGCAGCAATCCAAGTATAAGTAACGTTCAGAAACTGTACCAAGAGAAGATTAGCTGCACGGGAGACATCTTGTGGATAATATCTTAAGCATCCGTCAAGGCTTCCCATATATATTTTTCCTTTTTTGGTAAGAACTAAGAAGGCTTCCCATAATTCAAGGATGCTATCATCCTAGCTTGTACATTCGAGTGACATATGCATACTGTGGAACTGTGCATGTGAAAATATATTGCAAAAGAAATATATATATATATATATATATATATATATACAATATCTGGATACAGGTATATCTTCACAATAACTCCTCAAGTGAATGATAACCATAAAATTTCCTTGCTCGTACAAGGCTGCAGCCATGTATATGTTGTCTCATTGAACCAGCACCGCCTTTAAGCTGTAGCAAATGAAATGAAATTTGTTGATGCCACACCTTTAATATAAGAAACTATATCTATAAACACACACACACACAAAAAAAAAGAAGCACAAAATAGAGAGTACAAAACTCATTCTAACTCGTACAAAGATACCTTCAAGGCTTTCTCGAGAGAAGCAGCTACCTTATACGTGTATGCATCACCTGTGCAACATCAAGAAAAATGAATTCCAAGTATTCAGTTACCAAATCAAAATATAAAATTTATTTGAAGCATAAATGCTGAAGAAACTTAGATAAATTAAAAACATCATCCAGATGAAAAAGTAAAGAGAGAAAATAAAAAAATGAAAATTGCACATGGATTAATAAAACATTCAAATAAAAGTAACTCATTTACTAGAATTATTAGAAAAATGAAATAAAATTCAAACATAAAACACAAACAAAATTCAAACATAAAATACAAACAAACACTTGATACAGACAAGACAGGGACCAGTAAATACGTGAATTCTTAACTTGCTATTACCTTCTTTGTCTGGTTGAAGTGGTATATCTGAACACGGCACATACATATAGGGTAAAGCCTACAAAGAATAATCCGGATAAACAATTTAAGTTTAACCATAGAGTATGAAATGAAAGATTAAAAAAAAGTACGGAACTAAATATGAAGCTTAACTATGCATCCGATTTCTCAATCAATAATGGATAAAAGACAAACAAATTTCGTGTGAGTGTGATCTTACTCGATGTATGTGCAAGCAAGTCTTCTGGCCTGCGGGAGTAGAACCATACACTCTTATTACAGGAACCTCGTTCACTTTTCCACCTTAATAGAAAATTAATAAAACAATGAAACACAACAACTTTATTAAGACCAGAAAATTAGTGCATAATCGACCAGACACTGAAACTTCCAAACGCAGAATGAAACCTAAAATCGTTGTCGTTTGGTGTCGTACCATGGAAGCTGCTGTAACAAATATCCGCGCCTGGGATCGGCGGTGCCATGTAATAGTCGATGGAGACAATCCGAACACTGAAAATCTCTGAATTCGACTCTGAATCTGACATTTTTCCACCTTTTAATTTTGCTTTCTTCAAATCACGAAGAAAGAAAGCATTTACCAAATGACGAGCAAAAGAAATTAATAATGGAAGAAATTTTGGTGTATTTATTTTGGCGCTAGGTGGTTGCATTAGAACTTGGACGAAGTTCAACTTAAAAACTTCTCGCTCACGCTTTTTTTTTTTAATGCTTCGGGTGAAGGTGATTGGGCTGGCCCATTTTCGGCCCAAAAATGATCTGCCTGGTCCAATTTTCAGCCCAAACTTTAATTATTTATATAGGCATTTTCATCAGAACAATTCATTTACACAACTTCCCCTAAAACAGGAAAGAAGGGCCAGATAGCATATTCAATCAACAGTATTGGCAAATTCGCATTACTGGCAAAGTTCAGCTGCAAACCTATTTTTGCAACTCAGGGAATAGGATGTGCTGTGCTGCCCAACCTTTGAATTTAGTTAAATATAAAAAAAATATATGTTGTTTCTTATTTCTACATTGTAGCTTTATTTGTTCTATCAACAAAAAGCAAAGGACAACGCAAACTTAGAATGAGGAAGAGCTTTATAATAGAAAGGAGAAGGAAATGGTTCAATATAAATGTAAAAATCATATATATATAGACCGGAGAATCAATAAGCTCAAGTATCTTTAAACACAATAGTGGCAGGAAAAGAAACATCTAATAGAATCAGAGTTCAAAGTTGCAGAAGAGGCCACATCCACATATCCCCTTCAAATTGAGACACTGTTGGGAATTCCCTTGCCAGTTAGTCCACCTTCACTGGTAGGGTAAAGTAAGGTGTATGGCATCTTAACCGGTCCAACTCGGTTTTTGAGTTTCCCATCATTGTTCCTTCTCATGATTCTTTCCTCAATCTCTGCCAGTTTCTTTCCAAACTTGTCAAATGCTTCCAATGGCTCCAAATCCGATGTCCAGTGAGGAGTGTCTCTCTGTCCAAGGTACACCTCATCAGAAGAATGCCTAGACAATATTTCTATGAGTGAAATGCCAAGAAGTGTCTGCAACTGTGCTGTGATTGTTTTCAGAAAAGCCTTGTCAGGAAATGCCACTAGTTCATCATATTCTGGAGTTCCTTTCTCAGGCATAAATCGCCGGCTTATAGTTGGGCGATTTGGGAGGTAACCTGCATAAGGGTATTGTCCAAAGTTGACTGCTGCATGGAGAGCTGAAGCAATCCATATAATAATGGTGCAAGCTTCAATCAGCTCTTCACGAGTTTGCATCTTTGGCCACCAAGGCTCATCTTTCTTGTCACCATGACCCTCCTCCCTTAATTCCTTCCACCAAGATTGTAGCTCTGCATCTTTCTTCACTGTGTCATCTTCCTTGTAGTAAAAGGAGCAATAATCCTGAACCCATTTCTTGATAGCAAACCAAATCTCTAGCCCGTCAACTGCATAAGGGTAATCCTCAATCAATAGTCTAAGGCCATGTGGAGACGTTAAATCTTCAACAGCCATTCCTCTGAAAGATGCAAACTATGTATCAGCTCATTAGCATCAAAATTTCTCTATGTTCTATTCTAATGTGATTGTGATGTGATGTCATCCAAGTTTGTTTGGTTATATTGGTATGTTTCCAAATTGGACAAGTTAATGTTATATGCTATCATGATTTCAACCATATTCAGAACAAAACTTAATGCCAAATAGCTCAATTAAAACCATTAGTACTTAGGAACGGTCATGTGCTTGTGTGATTTACCTCTTGACAAGATCTGCAGGCAGTGCTTGCTCAGGGAAAATCCAATCCTTATAAAGCACAGATGACATCTCCATAGCATACTTAGATGGAAAAACTGTTAACTCTAGAATGCCACCTGCATTGATGAGGATTTGTCGCGCAAGTGCATTTATATTCATGGTGTCACGAAAGTGAGGATGCAATAGTTTATAAATAGGGTGAAGCACGCTAAGCTGCCTGTTTGCAGCTATAATGAATGGCTCAATCGCTGCATGAGTATGTAACCTGTGACAAATGGAAAGATATCAAAATTTAATTTCAGTTATAGATAAACTTAGTTTGTGTTTGGTTTCTTCGATAGAACTATACCAGTGGCTGATAAGTTGATGATAGCCCGAGTCGTTTACTGCTACATAAGCTTTAGCCAATTGCCAGATGGAATTTTCAACACCTTGTTCCGCTGGCGTGTAAACTTTACTAATGGCACCATATTGATCTTCTTCAGGATGTGGCAAACTCAACTCAATGGCCAATGGCTTTAAAGTCCCATTATTTTGCAAGAAAAGAATTGTCCTGCTGGCATAAATCTTTGAAGAAGTGGAATTTATCCTCCTCAAGTATGGCATCAGTGCATCATGGTAATCTAATATGAACAACTTCTTTTGTCTAATTGCCTATTCAAGCAAATACAAATTAATAGTATGAATCAGAAGACCAGATAAAAAAATCAATTGACTTTGACTACAAAGCTGTCGCGAAATTCCTATAAAATTTTATTGTCAAAACACAATACCACATCAAACTTGAAAATTACCTCATCGACAGTGAGCCCATCCAGGTTGCTCTCAATGTGTTCTTTCTTCATTGTACTGGTTTGATCACCATAGACTTCAGGATCTAGCTTGGTAGCTGGTGGGAATTCCTGCAGTTAATTTTGGATGATTGTGAGGGAAAAAAATCATAGTCAATTATCCATTGGGCCACTGAACCTATTAAGTTTAGGAAAAGAAAACATGATAATTATAACACACATACTATTCTTTAGTTGAATTCAGTTGATTTCAATTAATTAAAATCACTTAGGCTTACTTGGAGGCAGCGAATTATGACAGGGTTTACACCAGCCAGCATCTCTCTGGTAAATTCTTCATCAGTTCTCCATGCAGACTTATCCTCTGCTCCAAATCATTAAGAATGCCATTATTATACGGCAACGGTTTATAAAATGCATGATATTTCTAAGTTCTTGTATGCAAAATAACATATTAAGCTACCCATGTGGCCATGTCCATGTAAGTTGACTAAGAATCATGCAAAATACCTTTAATCACTTGAGGTAGGGGAAATTTGAGGAACCTTTCACCATCAGTTCGGAGAATTTCTTTGAGCATCTCTGCAGGGATATTATCCCTAATATCCTTAAGTATACCCTCAGGCACCTTAATCCCACCTTCATAGAGTTTAAGTACACCTTCAAAGCTATCAAACTCATCAGGGGTGCTGCCGAATAGAGATTCCAGCTCGGGTTTGAGAACTTGAACTACGGATTTCAGTGCATAAGCAAGAAAGTCTGACATTTTCAAGTGACCAAATCTTTCATCCCTCGGAACATAGATGTCTAAGCTCTTGGCAAGATTCAACCTACTCTCAGTATTAACATCTGCTAAGATAACAACAGAATAAGGAAAAAACAGCACTTCAGAACTTTAAAATTGCAACAGAGAAAAGGACTGAAATTTGTACTCCAAAATATTTTAATAAAAATAGACTTGAATGAATAGCAAAGCAACCAACATAAAAAGCCTAACCTGACTTTGAGGGTGGTCTACCAGTTCTTCCCCTCCGAGGGTAGGGATATTCAGTGGATCCTCCTAGAACTGGACGAGCATATTGTGGACCCTTATCCGGATTGCCTAAATCATTGTAGTATGCATAATCATAGACCCTGTCCCACTCTTGGAGGTTCCCTCTTCCATCTCCTCTTAAATTCTCAAGTTCTTCTTCTCTGCACTTAAGCAGCGGCACAGGTGTTTCACTTGGAAGGTATGTCTGCAATACATCAGCAGTAACTATATATGTAACTAGTAATATATACATGCATACTGTTCAAAAGATAGTTAACATCGCTGAAAGTGCTTGCATGATTGCTATGTTTTAGTTTTACCTTGTTGCTGAAGAAAATGCGATCCTTTCCATATTTGTCTGCAGGGTATA
The DNA here is from genome assembly GCA_029884595.1 of Ormosia semicastrata. NCBI lineage: Eukaryota > Viridiplantae > Streptophyta > Magnoliopsida > Fabales > Fabaceae > Ormosia > Ormosia semicastrata. The sequence goes on along the minus strand of JAQQTO010000054.1, from coordinate 7,715,883 downwards.
CCCAAGAGTTGCAGATAAAGTGGATATCACCTTGGCCTGGAACATTTTCAAGTGTCAAGCTTCTTAGGTAGAACTCACTATGATGATTATTTCTTATTAAAAATGCTCCTGGTATTCCTATATCCTCGTCCCAATCAAATGTAACGCTGAATGCCGTTTCGCCCGCTGTCAAGATCAAGGGTGTGATTGTGGTAATCCAATCCTCTAGATATGCAGGCTTCCCAAGTTTTCCTTTCAAGCCATTCCCTTCAAAATTTGTCATCATAATATCATTACGGTGCCATAGTTAGTAAAACTTCATGCAAATATAGTTTTCTAGGTAAGTAGTAAGTACTAACAACATCAACATAGATAATTTCCGATCAGACTGCTTAAGAGAAAAGTAAATAAATAAATATGTTACAAACCAAAAAAAAAAACATCAGATATATAGAGATGAAATTAGACAGAGTTGCCAAGAATAAGAGTTACTTTGATGAATTTAAGGATAATTTAAGTATAAAACTATCCTATATGTCAAAAGAAAATATAATGCTATCCTAATTTCCCACTTTTTTTTTATATTGGCACGAAATTAATCCACAAATTAAAAACTAAACAAGGCCCTGACTCATGAGTCGATTGAAACCATAGTGGGCTAGCTGGGCCCACTAATGTTTCCACTTCGGTCTAACTTTTTTTCTTTGGGTACAACACTTCGCTCTTTTTTATCCTACAAACTTTCTCTTCGGTACAACACTTCACTGTCTGTGTTCTTCTGCGAAAGAAATTAACGTTCGGGATGAAGTAGACATGGCCCAAAACAACATATCACGGTTAGTACCGCAGACCCAACTCTGTAGTTTTTGTTTGACAAAAAAATAAAATTCACAAAAATAGATAATGTGAACTCATCTATTTCACACTAGTAGAGTTGACAGAACCTGAGTAACAATTACTTCTAATTTATTGTAACACGTATACACCTGGATTTTGCCAAATCTGCTAGTGTGAACAATTGTGGCTCTATAATTTATATATGGTAATAATTAGATTTAGACTCCATCACTGACCCTAGTTGAGCTAACCAGGGGTACTTACACTGTTGTCCAGTTAGTTTGTCCTGTGCCTGTTAGCAAGTTGGTTACGTGGAGATAATCCCCTGTAGCATAGGTGTACTGTTATATGCATGCATATGCAGCTGAACTTGTCCATATATATAGCTTACACTTGTACAGAAACCCATTAGATATCAACATAATGCACACTTTCATCAAATTTCTCTATGAAGTCTCTGAACCTTACGAGTATATGTATGTAGTTATCATTCCTATTCATATAAACAATTATTTATTATTTATTAGTAATTAGACTACCTTTCCTGTCATGGGTCACTATCTCAGTGTAATTAAAGCAAAACAAAACTATTCCCGCTCAAAGTTTTTTTCTCTTGCGCCTTCTCAACTCTCTCTCGTGGTCTCGCCTTACCATTCTATTTATTTTTTGTGGCGCTGTGTAATGCACTGCAATTGTTTCTCTGTAGCTTTATTATCTCTTTTTTAACACCACTTCATTGGATTGGGAGTTTCACTCTCTCTCTCTTCACACAATGCATTTCTACTTCTCTTCTCACTTTCTTTTGCTTTTTTTTTTAATTTATTCTTTTTTACCTTTGATAAAATTGTTTTATTGTTTTTTATATAATAAAAAATTGAGTGTTTGGTACTTTCTCTCTTCATAATGCAATCACATCGCGTTTCTACTTTTCCATTTTTCTATTTTCTTCTTGTTATAATTATTAATATTGTGTTTCATATTATTAAATTAAAGATAAGTTTAATAGAAAATTACTTAGAAAAATTTAATAATTTTAAAATTATAAATATATAATAATTATATATATATATATAAGAAGTGTAAAAATATAATTAAAATTGCAAAACAAAAGATATTTCATAACAATTTATGGTGGCATATATTTAACTAAAATATGCATAAGATATTAAATTAAAATCATATCATTAAATATTGTGAAGAAAAAAGAAACATACAATAAAACAAAATATATAACATAAAATAAATAAAAAACTAAAAATCCCGCAAATTTTACAGGAGGAAATACTAGTTCTTTATAAAGCGTGTATGCTGAAAACTATTAAATTAACAAGTTGACTTATGGTTGAGACTCATTCATACAATAAAACAAAATATATAACATAAAATAAATAAAAAACTAAAAATCCCGCGAATTTCACAGGAGGAAATACTAGTTCTTTATAAAGCGTGTACGCTGAAAACTATTAAATTAACAGGTTGACTCGTTTTATTTTGAAAAGAAAAATTGACTCGTGGTTGAGACTCATTCTTACAAGCAGTCTCGGCTTTTTTTATGTGATTGAACTTAATTACTTGGTCCTCAAGAATGAAAGAAAAACATCCTTTTAAAAAACAAAAAATAAAATAAAAATTCAATATATTATTCGGAATCCTAATTATAAGCTACCTAACGAGGGCACCACCAAATAGTCACTGTTACTTACCCTTGGAAAGATTGACTCAAGTCATGGCGTAGAAAATTCAGAATTAGATTCCCTTCAAGCTTTTGATAAAAGAATGAAGGGAAAAGAAGTATAAAAATAAAAAAAAAACAGACGATCTGCTTTCATATAGGTATAAACAATCAAGTTAAAAAGTTTTGCTTATTATTATTTTCTTGGCCATAAACAAATAAGAAAACTTCATTATCACCGTTTATTATTATTTTCTTGGCCAGACACAAATAAGAAAACTTGATAATGAAAATGAACAAGACAAGTATATTAAAACAGAGAGCACGAAGCAACAAGCAATCATTACAGACACAAGAGGGAGAGAGAGAGACAGACACAGAAAAAGAGGGTTGTAAGATGAAAACCTAGGAAATAAAAAAGAACCGAGGAAGTACTGACCTGCAGGGTCAACGTTGACAGCACTTATGAGTTGGAGAGAAACCCGTTTGCCCACAAACTCATGAAGACGATCTAGAAAAGAGGCAGTGAAGTCGTTGAAGTCCAACACATTTTTCTTCATCAATACCACTGTCCCTCTGATGCGATCGCTCTTGTTCTTGTTGTCCTCGCCGGTGAGGGCATTCACTATGTTTTGAAACATATCTTCCTTTCTTTGAGAAGCAGAGAGCACCTTAGCACTTTTCCAAAGTAACAATAAAGAAACACTGATCAAATGCTTTGTGTTGTAAATTAATTGTGAATTGTGAATGAAGTTGTGTGCGTATTTATAGACAGTAGAGACGAGAAAAGATTAACCTATGTGTTTGACAAGTAAGCAAAAGACAAGAGAACGAACACGTGATGCAGGATATTAGTTCAATTCACAAATACGAAGCTTCCACTTGTTTAGCCAACAATGAAGGATTTTTTTTCTTTTCTTGATATTTGTCTAATTTTTATATGTTTAATTTTTTAAATTTTTTATAAATTTATTTTATATATTGTAAGAATATTTGTAGTTATATATAATATAATTTAATATTTTTTAATACAAATATACAATAAATATACATCACCGTATTTTGATTATGCAAAATACATTATTATTTTTCTTTACTTTAATATCTTTTTCGGTTCTCTCTTTCTTCGAAGTGAATATATCTTTTTGGTAAATTTCACATTAGCCTGTCTTAGCCTTCTTCTTTTCTTTCTATGATCTCGTGATTCTCATCCCTTTGGCTTTCAACGTCTAAGACACAATGTGACCGCCTTCCTGATGGCTGTTAGACCAAGTTTATGGTGGCATTCACCAATTTGCAATCTTTTACTAATATTTTTTACACATTTTTCCAGTTTATCAATTATTAATTACTATAATGTTTGGTAATTTGAACTCTTCCAGTCAAGGAGAATTTGATTTATTCAACATTCACAATTTTCCTTTAGAAATCAAAAGAAAACTTTTAGACGATCGAGTAATATTAAATATATACAGTTATTTCAATGTCAAATCTCGTAAAATAATGTTGTCTATTTGTTTAGAAATTTTACGTTTTTACATTTATAACTATTATATTCTGTATGTATAAATCAATAAAATTGTCTTATACCATCAATCAATTTGTTTCGGTTTATAGTTGTAAATGCAATCTTTTCGGATTTGATTGCAAGATTGCAACATTAATAAATTTCTTGGGGCGGAAGTCTCGTAAAACTCCTTGCCTCCTTCGAACGCGTAGGAATATTCAAACGAGATAATAAACGTAACCTACTTTCAAATAATAAGTGTGTGTTTGATTTATAGTTGATAAATTTAAATTTAATTAAAAATATATTTATAAACTTAAGTTTAGTTAAAAATGAATTTATAATAATGTAATTTATATTTAAAAAATTTTGTTTCAAAAGTAAATTTAAAAAAATAAATAATAAATTTATTACTTTTAGTCAAACGACCATTTGAAACAAAATCATGTCAAAGGAAACAAAATTTAATTTACTCAAACAAAAATTTAAGTCGTTCGAAAAAAAACAAAAGTCAATTTGGTCACCTCCAACGAGTTTCCAAACATGCACTAAATACACTTGATACTATTAGGTTTGTTTAGGAGGAAAAATATATACTTATATGCAGTGGGAGTAAATTTTTTTTTTGTTAATGTAATTTCACAGGATAAGAATAGAAATTAATAAATTATAATAAAATTTTTATTTGGATTCCATAATTTGGTATAATTAGAAATAAAATAAAATAAAATTTTATTTTGTAGTGTACATAATACAATACAAAATAAAATTTAAATTGATTTAAATAACATAAATATCTCAAATGAGAAAAATGAAACAAATAACTTTTTTCCTTCATATATTATATATATTTAAAATCAATATTTAACATTAATTTTTAAACAACTTAATATAAAATAAATTTTGATAATATATTTTTTCTTTTTAATGATTTTTTGAATACATTAACTAATGATTTTTCCTTATAGTTAATATGTTACAATTACATGCTTTATGATATCGATACAATATATTAATTTTAAGATAATTAAAAAAATTAAGATTAAAAATTTGTTCAACATATAAAAGAGTTAATTTATATCATTTTATAAGTTAGTTAAAGATATATTAAAAAATTATATGGAATCTAATTCTATAAAATAAGGAATCACAATCTCACATTTTTTTAAAGAAACATGATTATATGAATTTATAAAATGTCATTCAAAATATAAATGTCATTCTATATTTTTTTATTAATAAAACATTAGAATTCTTTGATTTTAAAATTAAACTTCGAATGATATTCTGTTCTTTCACATCACATATAATTTTAGTAATTTTGTTATCATTTATATTAATTTAATAATATTTTATTTTCAATATAATAACTTGTATGATTATGGAGTCATTGGAGTAGTGTAATTCTATCTCAGATTACAGAAAAATTCCTCGTTTCGGAGACGTCTGCTCCCTTTCATCGATTTGGCTGTGTCATCTCTGATTGTACGTAACTGATGTTTCTTAGCTAAGTTGTGACTTGAGGCTTGTTCATACACTTGGAAGGCATAGTTCTGCTGAATTTTTGGCAAACCTTGGTCCTTAAAATTAGGTGATAAATTAATGAATTAGTTTGATTTTAGATTAGATAATAATAAATGAATTATTTAAAATAAATTATTAATTTATTTAAGATTTATTATAAAATATTTAATAGTATTAAATTTATTTATAATTTAATTTAATAGATGAACATTTAATCTATTTATTAATCTATTTTAATGAATTAGATGGATAAATATTCAACTTATTTATTTAAAAATAAATTATCTTTAAAAAATTTTATTATTTCTTTAAAATTTTTCTCTCTTTAAAATTTTTTTTCTCTTTAAAAATTTTATTTTTCATTCTAAAAAAATTTATTTCTCTTAAAAAATATAATATTTTTTTCTTTCTAAAAATTTTTATTTTTTTCTAAAAAATATTTATTTTTCTAAAAATCTTTCGCAAAAAAATTCCCTCTTTCGCTCTGAAATAAAACCAAAAAAATAATAGCAGGTGACGTGCCTGTATTAGGAGTAAAGTGGCCAAGTCTAAAACGACAATCGAAGACAACAAAATGATGTGGTCGAATATATATATATATAAATAAAAAATAACTTTTAATTTACATTAGTGTAAATTTTTTTTATATTTATTTTTAATTATTAATTTTATTTTTATCTAATAATTAATATTATTTTATTAAATATAATCATTAAATAAAAATAAAACTAATAATTTAAAATAAATATAAAAAAAAATTATACTGATATAAATAATCTTCCTCTATATATAAAACCTGAATATCGTGTGTGTTTGGTATCTGACTATCTGGTGAGTCGGTGACTCTCATAGACCGATAAATATTTGACGCGTAGCTCCAGGTTTTGTTCATTTTGTACGACCAAACATTTTTTGTTTTGTTAATAATTCTTGTTAAGTTATTCAAGATACAAAGTTTTAAATGAAAAGTGTATATTTAATATATTAAAATTTAAAAACTTTATCTTTTTTTAAAGCTTTTTATCTTTTACTCCTTAATAAGTAATAATATTTTTTAAACTCGTTTTATACAACGTAACATTTTTTTTATTAACAATTGTACAACAGAACATTATTCTAGGTTAGTTCAACAACTAAAATCAAAATGCAACCAACATGATTTTTTTTTACATTTTTTATTTTGATTTTTATAATCTAATTTAATTTTCATTATAATACAATTTTTTATTAATAATAATATCTTTTATAGTACCAAAGAAAAGGATAATATCTTTTATTGATGTGAATAAATTTTAATAATAATAAATTTTAATAATAATAAATTTTTTAAAAACAACGCGGCACAATATCAATAAAATCAAATGAATTTCACTTTAAAGTTAATTTAGTATGGCATTTAATTTAATTATATTAGATTCAAAATAACAAAATATTATTACAATTAAAACTAAAAAGACTAGAATGGAATTTTAATAGAAAATAAAAAGAAAATAATTAAACTTATTATTATATATATTAAAGGAAACGAGAACCAAGAGATGGCAACCAATCAAAACACTGACAAAACAACTTATTTAATCTTCCACAAGTGAACAGAAACACGTATTGTGAATATGTGATTCATATTGTATATTGTATCACCCATTTTTTTTTCTTTTTTGGGTATACGTATCACCATATATTTATTAAACGATTCATTCTTTACCCTATCTTGTTTAATAGAGAGAGAAGTGGGTGTTTATGATAGAGAGGAAGGGGAGGGGTTTCGTTTTGGTTTTAATAAAGGGTAGAGCGTGGATTTCTCTCGTCAACCATGTATAGATATATCATGGAGGACATAGAAAGCCTTCGCCTAGTATTACGCGTGTGCTTGAGACAGCACTCAGCAGTGACACAACCGCACATGTCTGTGTCTCATGAGGTTGATTGAGGTTAAGGACATGGAGGTGTGGAAGCAGGTCGAAACTGCACGTGGCGGTTCCATACTCGGTCACTCTCCCTGTCCACAGGATACCACCTGACTTCAAAATTCAAACAGCTACGTCTCTTGGGCTCAATCAATTCCGTTTACGACTGATCATGAGGATAAAACAAAAAACCAATAACAAAATAGGTATTGTATCACAATTCATAAGTTAGGTTATTAGGAATATAAATTAGGTCATTAGGAGAATTTAAAATTATTCAATTAACAAACATTATTGTTGCATTAGATTGCTTAGCATTAAATGATATGCTAATACTATTACCTAATTACAACCATAGACTTATTCAATACAGATCATGGCTATCCGTTTATTAAATGAAAATTTGCTATTCTTCCCGACTTGACACTGATCCAAATACGTCATCCAGTGCGTTTGTTTTAAAGCTACTTTCATTAATTCACTAATACCTTCTGCTGCTTTTTACTTACTTATAATGGTTTTTTTGTGGTATATTAAATCTTGAGTATTGCTTTGAGATACACACCTCAGAGTCAAGTAAGCAATACTTGAATTTAAGATTTGGTATTTGGTTTGTAAAAAACGTGACCACTCAAATTTAATTTACTTATTTAAATAAATTAAATTTAAAATTTAAGTTTGACTTATTTAAAAATATAAAATTTAAGTTTGAGTTATTTATCTCGTTTATAATTTGATTATTTTATTTTATTTTATTAAATCTCTCTTTAAAATATTTAAATTTGTTAATTTAGTATTTAATATATATCTTCATGCTATAAAATTGAGTAAGACATAGAAATAATTTTTTTATAATTCATAATTCATTACATAAAAAATCATAACATAGTTATAGAAACTTCTAGTAACTAATAGTAAAAAAGAAATTATTATAATTATTATTATTATCTATACATTTTTCTTATCTCAAATTACAACTTTTTTGGTTATTAAATTTTTACTGTCTAAAAAGAATGAGTAAGTAATACATACATATATACATTAGGTATTTATAAATTTTTAATGTCAAACTTATAAAGCATGAATTTGACTTATTTATATAATCAAGCTTAAATTAAGTTTGAACTTATTTGTTTAGTTAAAGAAACAAATTTTTTAATGAGTTGAAGTTGAATAATTCACAAATATTTCAATTCATTTATACTCTTTATACTTCACCTCAATTCTCATTAATTAAACATTAAAATTTATTTATAATTAACTAAGAAGTTTGTAACAAAAATTGTGATTAATTATAGATAATTAAATGGTTAATGATAAGTAAATTATTAGTTAAATGTATTTGATATTTTATTAATGAAAATAATATAAGACGTGTGTAAAGAGTCTAAAAAAAGTGTGTAGTAGATACTTATTCTTAGAATTTTCAGATTTAATTTACAAGGGAGAAATAATATTCGTGCTATTAACTCAATAACTTGCTTAACGTTTTCTTTTTTTAACCCTAAACCTTAAATTTAATATTATGACATTGAACTTTATTTACAAACAAATTATCCATTAATCGGAGATTGAAGAAATCGATTAGTAGATATTCATATAAATTGATTCTGACACCATCTGAACTAAATTAAAAAAAAAATCATTAACAAAGATACTAGACAAATTATATCTTTTATTTATCCTTCAATTTTATCAGGTATATCCATTTTGAGTATTTATTGTCCTTTTTAATTTTCCATTACGATCGCTCTATTCTCACTCACACTGGCACACACGATTTCGGGCAGATGTTATTATACATCCTGTCAAGTTTAGGTGTATCATATACTTAAATTTTTATTTATAATAGTAGGTTTTTTATTACAGGTTGCATCTCTTTTTTTTTAAGCTTTTTTTTTTAGGCAGTCAGACACTACCATCAGAGGTCGGCCACCGAATAATTGTACATAGTGAAACTTTTTTTTAAAATTATTACTGTTGAAAAATTTTATAAATTTTAACTGATAATATTTATATAGTTATACAGCTTAAAAAAAATAAAACTATGTAAAAAATACAAGTAAAAATAATACCAGTTAAAATGATATTAGTCATTATATTTTTTCATAAATAATTGTACATACTGAAATCTCTACAGATTTTAACTGGTAATATTTACACACAATAAAATTTGTAGAATTTTTAATATGCACAATTATTCATGAAAAAATATAAAAACTAGTATAGTTTTAACTGATATTATTTTAACGATAATTTTTGACACAGTTATGCAACTTAAAAAAAAAATAGTAACTGCGTTAACAGTAAGTCCGGCTATGAACAGTATTTTTTCGGTATGAATGGTATTTTTTTCGACGCGAACAATAATTTTCCCGACATGAACAGTAATTTTTTTGGCACGAATAATACTTTCAGCGGGCGATGAACAGTGACGATAAACAGTACAACAGATTACAAGTCGTTGATCATAGTCATTGATGTGTTTTTCAATACAATCAACGGTTGAGATGAGCTTGGTGTATCATACACCCTTCTTTGGAGAATGTATATTAAAAATACCCCACGATTTCGTTCAAACACACAACACATACAGTCTAATGGCAACGCATGCAAAACACCATTCTTTAACTTGGATATTTATTGGATTAATTTTTAATTGAATATTTATTTAATATTTAATGCATATTTTAATTAGATTCTTAATTATTTATAATTAAATTTAATTCATTAAATTCAATCTAATCAAATATATTATTTTAATTAAATAAATTTGACTAATTTTAATATGAATAAATTATGTGAATTAAAAATTAATTAATTTTTTGTTAGACCTACCCAAAACAGTGTTTCTCTTCCTCCTGTCGTTTGGCATTCCCTCCCTCCCGGCATTGGCAGGATTCTCTTAGCAAATTTAATGGGGATTGAGTTTGTTAGGTGTTAGTCTTTATATTTTTCTATTATGTACCAAAAAACAAAACTATACACACATGTATATTGTAACATTCTAACTCTAAATATCATATAGCATATTCATAATATACATAGATAAACAGAATTAAGCGAGTTAATTCTATTTGATAAATAATAAACATAATTTATAATAAAGTACATGTCATTATAGAGAATCTTAAATGAAATAGGATACATATTTTTACAATATTAGCATCAAAATGATAATTTGCAATACATAACTTCTTTATACATCACAAAGTAAATATAAAGAAATATATAAGCTTTGTCAAAAAGAATCTAATTATCTAGTCCATTTGTCTCTTCTTTTTTTTCTTAAAAGGATCTTAACATGTATGTACATAGAAACACAAACGGGGTAAGAAATTACAATATTCAGTAATAGTATTCTAAAACCAATCATTTATAATATTATAATTAAAACTGTAACAAATATGAAGTAAGGTATATTCTAAAAGTTCTTTCATGACTCATCTTTAGCAACTAAATGAGACAAACTAAGTAAACATTCATGGATTAATAAAAGAATCAAGTTAAACTCATTTTCATGACCCCTTAAAGGAAACCAAGCTAATTTCATTTTCATGACTCATTAAATAACTAGGTTCATTTCATTATCATGACTCGTTAAAGAACCAAGCTATTATTCTTCCATAGTTCATCAAAAGAACTAAGCTCATTTAATTAGTATCTAATACATCACATTATCGCCTCACATGTGAAAAAGACATATAACTCAATACATCACTTTGCAGGCACATAAAAGGTTGCCCCCCTTAAGCAACTAATGCACAAAGTGTTCATTCCTAGGTTAAATCACTCTCCCTAGTGAAAACCTTTGAAAATTCATAACTTGCTACTCTTTAGAATATCTAATTCCTCAAAACAGAACAATTCTATCGAATAATCCTCACTGTTATTTGAATAAAACCTTCAAAGTCCGCATTCTGGAAAGGTTTATTCAAATAACTGTGGGGGTTATTCGAATAACACCTCAAAACATGCAGTTTTGTTGTTCTCTGACTTGTGTTATGTTATTTGAATAAGACATTGGTTATTCAAATAATACCCACGAAAACATACTTCCTGAAGCATTATGTGATGCTTTATTCGAATAACCACCTTGTTATTCGAATAACCACCTTGTTATTCGAATAAGGCATTGCAAAACAATATTTTTTGGGCATCAAATAGTCGTGTTCCTATTCCATTGTTTCTCATATTATATCCCAACCTTCAATCATGGGTTCTAAGTAGTTTTCGACCCCAAGAATGGTCTTTAAACATGTTAGAATCATCATGCACTCCCTCAACCCATCTAGCATGGAATCATGAACAAGATTCAAAAATCTACATACCCATTTCTCAACTTTTAACTCAAGCATTCAAATGAGTGTTTCTAAGTTCTCAATCAACAATCATGCATAAGTTAAGCCACAAACAATCTCAACTCAACCATAGAAACGAAAAACCAATCAAAAGAATCATATTTGCCTCAAAAACCCATTTTTTTTCAACTTACACAACAAGTATCAAACAACAATATGGTGAAGCAAAACGATGAGGTTAAGAAACAAGCACTCCTACCGCAAGTAGTCTAGATGATCTTCAAACCTTTGATTTACCTTTGGTCCTTCTATTTTCTTCCTCTTCTTCCTCCTACTTCCTCTCCTCTTGTTTTCTTTTCTTTTATTTCCTCTCCTTTTCTCTATTTTTCCTACTGGTTGCATGTGAAAATGAGAGAGTGAGAGTGAGGAAAGTCAAAGAAATGGCTAAGAGAGAAAGAGAAACTGTGGAAGCCAAAATAAAAATATAAGAACTTAAGATATTTAGCTGGAACTTTATATCTGTTGAAAACACTTTGATTTTACAAAATTAAATTTCTTAACTTCCATAAGCATTATAGAAAATCTTAGGATTCATCTCAACCCTAATTTCATCATTTTCATAACTTTTCATATATCAATCAAGTTAATTCGGTATTAAAACATTCACTCAATATGCTCAAAAATATCAAATTAATTCAGTTTATCCTCAAACTTTAATTACATCACATTTCATACATTTGTGACCTAAAAATAAATTCTTCATATTTATTTCCTTTAACTAAATAATTTATGTCATTATTTGAGTAGTTTTAAACTACTTTTTACATTCAGTATTGCAACAAAATGTCTATTCTAACTCAGAATGTCACAAAATAAACAGATATGTCATGCAAGTATTATGATATTTTTGTAACCATATACAAGTCTAACATGTCAAAAAGATGATATTACATGTATAGACCAATTGTGTATTTATAAGAAGTACAATGATGCATAATAGAATAAGATTATTTATGATTTTAATAATTTAAAATTTTATAAATAATTATATTATTTAATTTTTTTTGTATTTTTAAGAATTTTATCTTTTTTATTTTTAGAAATATTATATTTTAGGAATATTAATATTTAAGAAAATATTATATTATTAGAATTTTGAATTTAATTAGAATTTGATTGTTTTTTATTATAAATACTCTTCAGATGTCTATGTTATTCAAACTTTGACATTGATAATAAAATTACTATCGTATTTTGGAATTTCAAGAATTTCTAACTTTCCTTTAGTTCTACATCATACTATTTTTTAGATTTTGAAATAGCTCCAGGTATATTTTGTTATGAAAAAAAATCCAAATATATATAGGAGTTAAATAAATATTAAATTTTTTAGTGTAGAGAATTAATGCAATTTCGGATTAGAGATGATGGTTAAATAAAATCTTCCTTAAAGTTGACGACTCTAAAAGTTAAACTCTTAATATTACAAATAAAATTCACATAGGCTACAATCTATTTTTATTATGACCAATCAGTGTTGAGTTTATATAGAGCGATTTATTAATAAAAATATATAATATTTTTAAAATTAGAATAAATTACACTTTCTTTCAAGAAATATGCTTAAATTTCATTGTCTTCTTATTTATTTTAAAAAATTACACTTATCTCTCATAAAAAATAAAAATACATTACACTTTAATCAAATTTTATATTTTTCATTAAAAATTCAATAAGATCGAAGACTCAAAGTCACAATAGTCATGAGCCAACAGGAGTCATGAGCCAACAGTCAAAGTCGTAGGTGTTGTCCGCTAGGTACAACTGAGGTGTAATTTGTATAATTTTGTCCAATTAACTATTAATTATATACTGTTAAAAATATTCTTTAAAAGATTATTCTTAATGGTCCATGGCCTCCGCCAGGAATTCAACTTGTTAGAGTTTTAATAAAAAATATAAAAATTGATTAAAGTGTAATGTATTTTTATTTCTTAAAAATATATATATATATATAATTTTTAAAATAAAAAAAAAGAAAGTGTAATTTAAATATATGTCAGAAAATGAGAGTATAATTTACTCTTTAAAATATGTGTATAATATTATTATTTGCATTCATTAATTTACTAGGTGTGAATATCTGTAAATGGAACAAATGAAAATTTGGGCCAACTTCAACTGGAAACCTCATCTTTTAAGACTCCTACTTTTGGAAGCTCTTTTTCTTTAATCTTATTTTCTGGTACTCCTATTTTGCGTATGAACTTCGCTCTTTATGGTAACCCACTATCTTTATTCTTTACAATATTCTTTTTATAGTATTTTTATTTGATTTTGATGGTCGCACTCATCGCACTTTCAATTAAAGTGCCATGCTCCTTGGACCATCAACTGTTGTATTTTTATTATAATAAAATAATTATTAGAAAGTTAAAATTTGTTTTTACCTTATCTTTTTATCTCTCTCCAGCAACTAATTTAGCAACTAGTATTTATCCACTACGTTTCCTTTGTTTTACCCGTTGGACTTTGCTTGCACGTTGGTTTTCTTACAGCTGTTTTCCTATAAATTTGGTGGACTTTGCTAACAACGTTCCAATTGTTGTTACCGTGCATATCTTTCTCAACGTCACTTTTGTGATTAATTTCTTTCACTAGCTGTTTCTATCTTTTTTGGTGTACGATTGTACGTTGAGAGTTGGTATTTATAAGTTGATATTTTTTCATGAAACTTTATAAATAGCAGAAGTTACTTTTAACTCCCTCAAAAGAAAAACATACTTCTATATAAGTGGTTTCTTAATATAATTTCCCGTGAGTAATTTATAAGTGGTTTCTGTGCCCTTACTTCAAGTTTGAAATTAATAAAAAGTAATTATTATATCTAAAAGAGTATTAATTATGAGATTATTTATATTAAATAATTAATTTACAATGACAAAATACTCTTAAATTTAATGTACTTACGCACTTCAATTAATTTATGCAACGAGTCTTCGTTTATACTATTTTTAATTACTTTTTTATCAATCAATTATTATATATTTTCTATAATTTTTTCCTACATCAACAATAGTCTTTACTTACCTAGTGGAATGACTTAATATATCTCTATGTGCGTCCGTATGATCAGCGCTTAAAAAATGGCTACTTGCCAATTGCTTCGTCTTATATTAACTCCTTTGCAAATTGCAACACGAAGATTGAACCTTTGGTATCGGTAGTGGTTACGGTTAATTAGGGCATTTCGTGACTTGATCAGTGTAAGCAGGTCAAAATATGCCAAAATTATCCGTCGTGATTATAAAATCAACTTCATAAATTGGTTTTATATGGTTTATCTGAATTAACTCATGCAGCAGTAAAAAAAAAAAAAGAAATTAACTCTATGCAGTTCAAGTCCATCAATTTTTTTGGTTTCCCACTTCATGGAATGAGGTCAGACACTTAAACGAAGTTTTTTATCAATAATGATATTATTTTATATATATAAATTTTAGAATTAAATCTAAGATTATTTGTTTAAAGTATTTGAATTACTTTTATTCAAATCAAAACACGTTGATAGTTAATGTCCATCTATGTGACAAGAAAAACATTTAACGTATAACTAAATATCTATAATTTTTGTTTACCATATTTTTATATGTGAAAGATGTCAAATTAAATTATACACAATTATAATATTCTTAGATATAATATGAATTTATAAGTAGAGTAAAAAAAAGTTAAAATATTTTTTATAGAGTAATAACTGTTATGAAATGTGTATTTTCAAAAGAATAAGTCTCACATTGGTTGGAAGCAAGTTTTTGAAGAGTTTATATTTTAACTTGTGTTTTGGGCTTTGTAAGAAACAAATAAAGTAGTGGGCTCATGTAGCACAATATGATTGAAATTTGAAAAAGCTCATGGTAGTCTGCAAATCCTCGATTTGCTTTTTTTCTACGCGTGATATCATGAAATCCAAATCTTTTGTCAAATATTTAATTATTTTTTTTTGAGCTTACCCGGAAAATGAGGTTTTTGAAGAAGTCAAATTTGACTTGGTCTTCCCAACGGGCAAATCTGTTTTTCTAACGTTCCAATTAGTTTTTAACAAGCAGATAATTAGTTTCTAAACGGCCATTTAGTTTTCAACAGTCAGATTCGTTTTCTAACGTTACTTTGCCAACAGTCTTTTTTTCTAAACGGCTCCTTTTAGTTTCTATAAATTCTGATTACATACTATGGTTTTGGTTACCCGAATTCTGCTTCTCTCTTCTGCTCTTCTACACCTTCTCCTTCTCTTCGTCTGGGTTACTCACTCTTAATAGTCTCTTGCAGTTCTTTGATCCCTGTCAAATAGGAAGAGTCTGTTGTACCCTGGGGGATTTTCGTCTATACCGAAATAATCCTTGAGGGCAGTGCTTGACACGCTTCAGACTTTACGGGTTTGCTGTTTCTTTTCAGGTTCAATTACACAACAATCTCAAGGATTATGGAACTACAAAACGCAGCTAACAACGCCACTCTCTCAGCCAACAACGGGTCCGACAATGATGCTCCACAAAACCCACCTCCTGTTGTTGCCGCAGTTACATACGCCAAACCATTCCCAGATGTTTCCAATATCGAAATATTCGGAAGACAAAATTTCAAAAGATGGCAGGAGCGTGTCTACTCTATTCTAGACATGCATGGCGTCGCTACTGCACTCACGGATCAAATGTCTGACACATCTACTGATCAGAAATCACTTGACGATTGGACTTATGCCAATAAGGTATGTAGGCACACAATTCTAACCACATTATCTAACGAATTGTTCGATATCTACTGCTCATACAAGGAAAGCAACAAAATTTGGGAGTCTATGATTATCAAATACACTGCTGAGGATGCTAGCAAACAAAAGTTCGTCATTGGGAACTACTATCGATGGGAGATGACAGATGAAATTGATATCAAGACTCAAATCAATCAATACCACAAGCTATTAGAAGAATTGAAGGCTGAGAACATCACCTTGCCTGATGAATTCGTAGCAGGATTACTCATTGAAAAACTACCGCAAACTTGGAAGGACTACAAACAACAACTCAATCATAAAAATAAACAGCTGTCCCTTGCTGATCTAATCACTCACATAATCATTGAGGACACGAACAGAAACGAGATCAATGCTGCAAGGACAAAAGCATTGGCTTCAAGGGCAAATATGGTACAAGTCAATAAGAAAAGGTACGAACATAAACCCAACAAAAGGACTGATTACAATAAACTAAACTACGTGCCAAGAGTGAATAATCCCACTTTCAAAAATAGTGGAGGAAACTGTTATGTTTGTGGCAAGCCAGGTCATCGGGCGGCTCAATGCAGACACAGGAAGAGAAATGACAATCCTCTTAAGCCAAACGCAAATTTAGTCGAAGGAGATGATATAATTGCTGCGGTCGTTTCTCAAGTTTTATCGATGGCCAATGTGAATGATTGGGTGGTAGACTCTGGGGCTACCAAACATATTTGTGCAAATAGAAATATGTTTACCTCCTACAATTTTGTGGGGGTTGGAGAAAAACAAGTTTATCTTGGTGATTCCCGAACCACCGAAGTTCTTGGGAAAGGAAAAGTTCTTCTGAAACTCACATCTGGCAAGACTTTAGCTCTCAACGAAGTGCTTCATGTACTTAGCATAAGGGCGAATTTAATTTCTGTGGCCTTGCTAGGAAAGATTGGGGTTAAAGTATCTTTTGAGTCTGACAAAATAGTGATGACAAAAAATAATGTCCTTGTAGGGAAGGGTTATTGTAATCAAGGCCTGTTTGTACTCAATATTGCTAAAATTAATGAAAATGCCACTTCTTCTGCGTATATGACTGACTCTATTGATATGTGGCATGCTAGATTAGGACATGTTAGTACTGTTTATATTAAGAAAATGCAATATCTTGGATTAATTTCTGGTTTTAGTGATACATGCTTAAACAAATGTGAAATATGTGCAGAATAAAAAATACCTAAAAAAATCATGTTTATCTGTAGAAAGAAAAATTGAAGTTCTTGAATTAATTCATTCTGATTTAGGAGACTTAAAACAAACTATGACTAGAGGTGGTAAAAAATATTATGTAACTTTTATTGATGATTTTTCTAAATACACTAAAGTATATTTACTTATAAATAAAGATGAAGCTTTTGATATGTTTCTAGTATATAAAGCAGAAGTAGAGAATCAATTAAATAAAAGAATTAAAAGAGTTAGATCAGATAGAGGTAGTGAATATACACTTTATTTAATGACTTTTGTGAAAAAGAAGGAATAATTCATGAAATCACACCCCCTTACTCTCCTCAATCCAATGGTGTAGCTGAAAGAAAAAATAGGACTTTAAAAGAAATGATGAATGCCCTTTTAATTAGTTCTAATGCACCTGATAACCTTTGGGGTGAAGCCTTATTAACTGCATGTCACTTACAAAATAGAATTCCTTATAAGAAAATAGGTAAAACACCATATGAGTTATGGAAGGGTTATAAGCCTAACTTAAAATATTTAAAAGTGTGGGAGTATTTAGCTAAAGTGATGTTACCTGAACCTAAAAAGAGGAAAATAGGCTCTAAGACTTCTGATTGTATGTTTATTGGGTATGCTGATCATAGTGCTGCATATAGATTTTTAGTTTTAAAAAGTGATGTGCTTGATTGGAAGTCTATAATTGAGACAAAAAATGTTAAATTTTTTGAACATATTTTCCCCTTAAAATTAGAAAATATTTCTGAAGCTCCAGTACAAAATTTATCTGATGATTCATATGAGGATTTGAGAAGAAGTAAAAGACAAAGAAAAGAAACTTCTTTTGGAAATGATTTTTATATATATCTTGTTGATGATGACCCTTTAACTGTTTCTGAAGCTTTTTCTTCACCTGTTGCACCTTTTTGGAAAGAAGCCATTAATTCTGAAATTAATTCAATTACAAAATGCAATACTTGGGTTTTAGTAGATTTACCTCCTAGAGCAAAACCAATTGGTTACAAATGGATTTTTAAAAGGAAATATAACCCTGACGGATCAATTGAAAAATATAAAGCAAGATTAGTAACAAAAGGTTTTACTCAAAAATAAAATGTTGACTTTTTTTGATACCTTTACTTCTGTAACTAGAATTTCTTCTATTCGAGTTTTGATTGCTTTAGCCTCTATACATAATTTGGTTATTCACCAAATGTATGTTAAAACAGCCTTTTTAAATGGAGATTTAGAAGAAGAAATTTACATGGTACAACCTGAGGGGTTTGTAGTTCCTGGACAAGAAAATAAAGTATGTAAGCTTCTCAAATCTTTATATGGTCTAAAACAAGCACCTAAACAGTGGCATGAAAAGTTTGATCAAACTTTAATTTGTGATGATTTTTCTTCTGTTGAAGTTGATAAATGTGTATATACAAAATTAGTAAATAATGAATATGTGATTATTTGTTTATATGTGGATGACATGCTAATTTTCAGTACTAGCCATGACATAGTGCATCAAACAAAATGTTTTCTTGAATCTAAATTTGACATGAAAGACATGGGTGAAGCTAGTGTAATTCTAGGTATTAAAATCATAAGGAAGTGTGATAGTATAATACTATCACAAGAACATTATGTAGAGAAACTTCTAAAGAAGTTTGGACATTTTGATGTCAAACCTGTGAGTACCCCTTATGATGCTAACACTCAATTAAAGAAAAACAGAGGTGATCCTGTTGCCCAGTCTCAGTATGCACAGATTATTAGGAGTCTGCTGCATTTGATGAATTTCACTCGACCTGACATAGCGTATGCTATATGCAGATTGAGTAGATATACACATAATCCTAATAATGATCACTGGGCCGCTTTGGCTAGACTAATGAAATATTTGAGAGGTACTATGAACTATGGTATTGTTTATAGTGGATTTCTCGCTGTATTAGAAGGATACAGTGATGCTAATTGGATCTCAGATTCAAATGAGATTAAATCCACTAGTGGCTATGTGTTCAACTTTAGTGGTGGTGCAGTGACTTGGAGATCAGCCAAACAAAAAATAATTGCAAAATCCATCATGGAGTCAGAGTTTATTGCTCTAGAAAAAATCGGTAATGAGGCCGAGTGGTTGAGAAATTTCTTAGAAAATATTCCATTAGGAATAAAATCAACCCCTTCTGTGTCTGTGCATTGTGACAACAAGGCGGCAATATCTATTACAAGTAATAAAATCTTTAATGGTAAAAACAGACACATTAGGTTGAGACATGAAGTGATAAAGCAGCTGCTGAAAGATGGAATTATATCCATTGATTATGTGAAGTCAGAAGTGAACTTGGCCGATCCTCTGACTAAGCCTTTGGGAAGGAATTTAATATATACCACATCGAGGGGAATGAGTGATGGGATAAATCCACAACGCAAGTATACGTGTCAATCAAGTAATAAAGTAGTGAATAAAAGTCGTTCCCACGAGGATTTGTTACTAAATTTTATAGTTAACTACTAACATTCAGAACTCTTACTATTATTCAAACAACAATTTAATTTTGATCAATTTAATTAGATTAAAAATAATATTGCAAAAAGCGTAAACTATCAAGAACTGAATAATTTAGAAACTCTATTCTGCTGGATCCTAGGATTGTAATCTTTCTTCTCACTTCATTTGAATTGCAGTTAAAATAACTTTTTCCTATTCCAATTTACTCAAAATATCAATCTAGAGCTCTAATATAATTGTATCCCTCTTCCGATGGTAATACAAAATTTAATCCATTTAATTTTAATCTCTATATTCCTATGAGACAATACATCAAACAGGTTATATTCATGATCAAGCTCTATTTGAAATCGCATATGGCTCTAACAGATATTCCTATCCTTAGAACAAATTTTTCCCAATTAACAACAATTGGTTCAAACATATGTTACTCATACTAGTTCATAGATTCAAATTCCCTTTCCCAAGTTCAATTCAAATCCACAAAATCATCCAATTGATGATCAGACAATTAGAAGCATTACACACAAGACATGAGTAAATATTTTGCGTAAACTGAAATAGGAACTCAACAAAGTAATGATTCAAATTACATGAGAAGTTTGATTACAATCCTAGAAATAAAATTAGTTCATGGCATACATTGAGAACAACAATAACAATTTAGAAACAGGAGCCCTCATAAGAAAAAACTCAGAAATTCAGAAAAACGTAAATACGGAGTTGTAGACGATGAATCCAAAACTCCGATCTTGATTTTCCCTTTGTTTCCTTCAAGAATCCTGCCTTCCAATCCTCTATTTTCGTCCTCCCCGTCCTCTATTTTTTCTTTCAGCTGAGAATGGCCCCTTGTTAAATAACCTTTTTAATTCTGCTGTTACAAAACTGAACAGGCACTCATTCACGAATCTGGCCGCTGCACGCAAAGATTGGAGTTTCGGCCGTCGCAAAGATCCAAAGGCAACTTTGCATGCTCTGGAATTCTTCTTCATTCTTTGGTTCTTTGCGGCCTTTGACATGTTAATGCTTTTTCGCGTACAAAGAAGCTTGTATTTTCTTCATGCTTTTCTATGACTTCTTTATGTCCTAAAGACCATCTCCATCTTGCCAATGATGTCTTCTCAATCTCTTCTTTTCCATTGAAGTTTTTAACCTTTCCATCAGTAGAAAGAAACTCAGTAATCAAAGCACTATGATAGAGAAATCATTCAAATTCATCGCATATAATCATAGATACTTAAAGATAGATAACCATACTCAATTTTGACAAAGAAAAAGTATTTCCAATGCTCATCATGACAATAAAACAAGGATTTAGCACAATTTAAAGATAAAAAAGAGTTCAAATAACTCTACTTTCATAGAGTTACCACACCCCCAAACTTAAGATTTTGCTAGTCCTCGAGCAAAAGAACAAAAGAGAGCAACACTCAAGATTTATCAAATTAATTTCAACAACCTGTGCAAACTAGATTCTCAGCTCAGTTCTCAAACAATCATCACATTCACTTAACATCTCAATATTCTCAAATATCATCCTAATATGCTTTCACTCAGCCACAAATCAGGAGTTAAGTTGAGCTTCCTGTGTTTGTGTGCATTGCCTCTTAGCAAAGGGTTGCATGTTATCCAAAAAAGTTTAAGCAAAATGATACTCATCAAAATGCATGAACATTACAACTTTCATTTCCATTCTCTCTCCACTAATGTAGGCATGATCCCAAAACTCAGATCAGAAGGACTTTCAAGCTTGTAATGTTAGGCCAGGGTACTTGGTTATGAACAAATGGATGGATATCACAAAAATTCTGGGTATCACAAGATGCATCAAATCCTTTTTTTTTTTTTTTTTACAAATGATCTTTCCATCAAAATTCTCGTCTTTTGACTTTGGTGCCCTCTTTACATATTTTCATTTCTCTTTTCTATTCCTTCTTTCTTTCTTCTTTATTTATTTTTTTTTTCGAAACAGATGCTTTTTACAACACAAAATTGAGACACCCTCAAATATAATCAAATAATGCCCAGACTCAAAAGTAGATGCATCCACATAATACCCAAAACTTGATAAGGTTTGACAATTATAAATAGGCTCATCCAGGTTGATCATGTTATGGCTTAACAGAATAAAAGGCTTATGTATCACAAGGCTCAAAAGAGGTACTAAGGATGTATATCACAAATGGTAGGCTTAAAAGGCACAAACGATCCAAAAATTGCCTAAATCATATCTAAATTCTAGGATCACACTTAGGATTTCGCCTCAAGAGAAAGCATCACAATTATTGTAAAATCCCGCAAACAGAGAGCACAAATTATATAAACATTCTCTAAACAAACATGCATCTCAAAGCAAGAGACTAAGTGGAAATGTTTTTATGGGCCACTCAACTTAACCAAACCAATTGCAACAAAGCTAAGCACACCTCAGACAATCTTCTGTGTTCTCAAGAGTTAAGCAAAATGAGTGATTTAAAACTATCATGGGAGCTGAAAATCAATCATGCACACAAATCAACAGACAGATTACAAGAATGGAATATCTCCCCCCAAACTTAAACAGTGCATTGTCCTCAATGTGCTAATCATAAAACTAACAAAGAACAGTAAATGTAAAAAAAAAAATTAAGAAAAAGAAACTTCCCAGGTAAAGAGTCAGCTAATCAACTAGTGGATCCTCGCGTCCATCATCCAACTCCGGAGGTGGGGGAGGAAAAGTAGGAAATGTGGTCATATTTGCCCCCAGCTGAATAGCACAGGCCCGCATCATCTGTTCAAGAGTGATAATGCAAGACATCTGATAATCAAGTCGTAAATTCACCTGAGCCAGCTGCGCAGGTGTAGACAATGGAGTCCGTCGAGGTGGAGGACGCACAACAGATGGTCGTGCAGCAGAAGAACTTGCGCCAGCAGAAGGACCATCAGCTCCACTCAAAATGCGCGAAACAAGTGTGTCATCCATAGGGGCTTTTGTTGGAAGAACTTCTTCAGTAGAAAGCCACTGGACTCCTGCTTGCTCACAAAGTGAAGTAATTAGAGAAGGATACCATATACCTTCACGACGGCTATTGGCAGTGTGCAATATCGCCTCATGGATTAAATGCCCCACATCAATACTCAATCGAGACATGATAGCATAAAGAAGTATAGCCCGGTCTTTGGTAACTGAAGTAGAATGCAAACTAGGCAACAAGCGGGCTAGCGCAAAATGCAACCAAACACGCGCCACTGGCACTAAATCACCCTTTAAGATGGAACAAGGATTATTATTAGAGAGCTGCCATGCAGTTCCTGGAACACAAATTATGTTCAACACATCATCCAAATCAACATCTCCCTGGCTCAATTGACTATAATCATCATCAGGGATATCAGAGAGCCCATACACACGGTTAATAGCCTCGGCAGAAAAATCAACTTGTCTACCCCTCACAAATACAAAACTATCAACATGCTCCACAACATTTGCATAGAATTCCCGCACAATGGGCAACACCGCAGGGCCGGGGTGAGTACAGAAATTATCCCACAGCCTGCCATTAATAACAGCACATAGGTCTCGATATCTGGGAGCACTGACACACATACACCGCTCCGGAACAAATTTCTTACTCACCAAACCAGATTGGAAGCGATGCTCTGCAGCAATAGACACAAATTTTGAAGCATCAAAAGAATCACTTGATGAAGCTCTGGATGCAACTCTTGAACGCTTGGGACCCATTCTAGAAGGGGAAATCAAGAAGAAAAATAAATAAATAAATAAAAATGAGAAAAGAAAAAAAAAAAGTATAGATATATATATCAACAGCCACACCAAAAATAAAATAAAATAAACTAAAATAAAAAAATAAAAAAAAATACGAAAATGCAGCTGGGCTGAAGATGGTGATTTACAGTGGTTGGGTGGTTGAAATGGTGGGCAAAAAATGAAAGGGTGGTAGGAGGGTGAAAAGAAAATAAAATAAAATAAAAATAAAAATAAAATAAAATAAAAACGATGGAGAAAAGAGCTCAAAGGACGGCGGCTGCTATGGGGGTTTTCGGTGGCTGGGGTGGTGTTGACGCTGGTTGAAGACGGTGTTTGGGCTTAGGATGGGGAGCAAGTGGTGGGGATAGTGGCAGCTTGAACGACAGCAATGGTGGCTATGTGATTTTTGGTGGCTTTGGGTGGTGGTGGGCTATGGTGATTTTTGGTGGCTTTGGGTTTGTGATGATGGGTTGGAAGGAATATATATATATATATATATATATATATATATATATATATATATATATATGAGGGTATGGGAAGTAAAGAGGAAGAAAATGGCAGGTGATAGAGCTCCAAGGAGGACGGCTATGGTGATTTTAGAAGAAGATTGAAAAGAAGAAGTTAAAAAAAAAAAAAAATTTGGGGATGGGGAATGATGCTGTAACGCAGCAAAAGAAAATAGGGCATTAGCCCATTAACTCTTCGCCTGGCTGCCGCGGCATTAGCTCAATTTTTTTTTCTTTTTTTTTTTTTTTTTTTTTTTTTTTTTTTTGAAACTAGCCACCGCCGCAGCATTGGCCACTTGGTTGCTGCGGCGGCCAGAACCTTGTGCTCTACGAACAAAAATTTAACGTCAGTGCCGCAGCACTGACTGATGACTGCTGCAGCGCCCAGTCCTTGATCTATCTGCTCACTCTCTGGCTGCCGCAGCATCATTTCTTCATCGCCCCAGCACCCAGAAATTGCATTTGTTCAACAGATCCATTGTGAAACATTGCTACTCATCAACTGAAAAATGAAACCACAAATAAAATAAAAAAATAAAATAAAATAAAATATATATATATATAACAATAAAAAAATAAGAAAATAAAAATAAAAATAAAAACAAAAACACTTAAAGATTAATTCCAAAATAAAGAGTCAAGAACTTGAGTTGCCTCCCAAGAAGCGCTTGATTTAAAGTCGTCGGCTTGACTTTGTCCCCAATTATGTAGGATTAGCCAAAGTAATTGAGGTTTTATCACGATTGAAATCGCTACCCCAATATCTCTTAAGACGCTGGCCATTCACCAAGAATTTTCTTTGCTCCTTAATATCTTCAACCTCAACGGCTCCATGTGCAAACACCTTAGTTACCAAGAAGGGACCGGACCACCTGGATTTGAGCTTTCCCGAAAAAAATTTCAACCGAGAATTAAATAGAAGTACATAGTGACCCGGCTCAAAAGTACGTTCCAGAATTTGCTTATCATGCCACTTTTTCATTTTCTCTTTATAAATCTTGGCATTTTCATAAGCTTCACTTCGAAACTCATCTAACTCATTCAGCTGAAGAAGCCTGCGCTCACCTGCTGCTTGCAAATCAAAATTGAGCTTTTTTATAGCCCAATAAGCATTATGTTCCAACTCTAACGGAAGGTGACAAGCTTTCCCAAACACAAGCCTGAAAGGAGACATGCCTATCGGAGTTTTGTAAGCTGTACGATATGCCCAGAGTGCATCATCCAACCGCTTTGACCAATCCTTCCGAGTTGGACTAACAGTCTTCTCTAAAATGCGCTTTACCTCTCTATTTGACACCTCAACCTGGCCACTGGTCTGAGGATGATACGCAGTAGCAACCTTGTGCTTAATGTTATACTTCAAGAGGAGAGATTTAAAGTATTTGTTACAGAAATGCGAACCTCCATCACTGATAATTGCTCTTGGTGTCCCAAAGCGAGTGAAAATATTTTTTTTCAAAAAATTCAGCACCACCTTGGAGTTATTGGAAGGCAACGCCACTGCTTCAACCCATTTGGACACATAATCTACAGCCACCAAAATATACTGATTACCAAAAGATGGTATGAAGGGCCCCATGAAATCTATCCCCCAAACATCAAATAACTCCACTTCTAGAATTGATTTCAGTGGCATTTCATGCCTTTGGGATATGTTACCCATACGTTGACAGCGATCACAACTTGCGACAAATCTATGAGCATCTTTGAAAATACTAGGCCAATAGAAACCAGATTGAAGTATCTTTGCTGCTGTTCTTTCACTTCCAAAGTGACTGCCATAAGGGGAAGAATGACAATGGTGCAGTATATCATAAATTTCTTCATCAGGAACACATCTTCGTAGAATTTGATCAGCACATTTTTTAAATAAGAAAGGCTCATCCCAAAAATAAAATCTAACTTCATGCAAAAAATTTTTTTTCTGCTGATAGTTTAAATCAGGTGGATAAATACCACTTACCAAGAAATTCACATAATCAGCATACCAAGGGTAATTTACCTGATTAACTGCTAACAATTGTTCATCTGGAAATTTCTCATTAATTTGAACAGAGTCTTCCAATGCAACCTCATTCTCCAGCCTAGACAAGTGATCTGCAACCTGATTTTCAGTGCATTTTCTATCCCGAATCTCAAGATCAAATTCTTGTAACAATAGAATCCATCGAATTAATCGGGGCTTAGCATCCTTCTTACTAATCAAATATTTGATTGCAGAATGATCAGTAAACACAATTACCCTGGCACCCATTATATATGATCTGAATTTATCAAAAGCAAACACCACTGCAAGCAACTCCTTCTCTGTCGTTGTGTAGTTAACTTGGGCATCATTGAGAGTCTTACTGGCATAATAAATAGAATGAAAGATCTTCTCTCGTCGCTGCCCTAATACTGCTCCAACCGCAAAGTCACTTGCGTCACACATTAACTCAAAAGGAGATTCCAATCAGGAGCAATGATAATAGGAGCAGATACCAGCTTCATTTTTAACTCCTTGAATGCTTGCAAACAAGTTTCATAAAAAAGAAAAGGAGTATCCTTCGCCAACAAATTGCACAATGGCTTTGAGATTTTGGAGAAGTCCTTGATGAAACGTCTGTAGAAACCGGCATGCCCCAAGAAACTCTGAATCGCTTTTACAGAAGAGGGCGGGGGGAGTTTTTCAATGACCTCAAGCTTTGCTTTGTCCACTTCTATTCCTCTGTTGGAGATTTTGTGGCCCAACACAATGCCTTCTTGGACCATAAAATGACACTTTTCCCAATTAAGCACCAAATGAGTCTCTTCACAGCGCTTGAGAACTCGAGATAAATTCAGCAAACAACTATCAAAAGAATCCCCAAACACCGAGAAGTCATCCATGAAAATCTCAAGATTTTGCTCAACCATATCTGAGAAAATAGCCATCATACACCTTTGAAAAGTGGCTGGAGCATTGCATAGACCAAACGGCATTCTCCGAAAAGCAAAAGTGCCATAGGGACAAGTAAATGTTGTCTTTTCTTGGTCCTCAGGAGCTATAGCAATCTGATTATAGCCAGAATATCCATCCAAAAAGCAATAAAACTCCTTTCCCGCCAATCTATCAAGAATTTGATCAATGAATGGAAGTGGAAAATGATCATTCCGAGTGGCATTGTTTAATTTCCTGTAATCCATGCAAACTCGCCATCCGGTAACTGACCGAGTTGGAATCAATTCATTGTTATCATTGGGCACTACTGTCATTCCTCCTTTCTTTGGCACACACTGCACTGGACTCACCCATGAGCTATCAGAAATAGGATAAATTATACCTGCATCCAACCACTTGATTATTTCCTTCTTCACCACCTCTTTCATAATTGGATTAAGTCGCCGCTGATGCTCTATAGATGCTTTATGTCCATCCTCCAACAGAATTTTATGCATACAATAGGAAGGACTGATACCCCTGATGTCAGCAATAGACCAACCCAATGCTCTCTTGTGCTCTCTTAAGATGCGAAGAAGCTTTTCAACTTGCACATTAGAAAGTGCAGAAGATACAACTACTGGCAATGTGGAATTTGTTTCCAAGAAAATATACTTCAAATGAGAAGGTAGGGGCTTAAGCTCCAAAACTGGTGGTTGTTCAATTGAAGGTTTCGGGGCCTCCTTAGTACCGCTAGGAAGATCAAGAGGTTCGAACTGCCATGGAAATCTAGAGAATTTAGGAAACGAATCCAACCACTTCACACACTCTTCCACTTCTTCAGAAAATCCATTATGCTCTACAGAACACAACGATGTCTCTAAAGGTTCAGAATGAGTATTATTAAAAACATTGCAAACCAAGTTATCCACCACATTAATACTGAAACATTCCTTAGAATCTGAAGGATATTGCAACGCTTTATAAATATTGAAAGTAATCTGACCATCCTGCACCCTCATTGTGAGTTCTCCCTTCTGCACATCAATCAAGGTCCTCCCCGTAGCTAGAAATGGCCTTCCAAGAATGATGGGGACCTCCTGGTCCTCTTCCATATCAAGCACAATAAAATCTGAAGGGAATATAAATTTATCCACCTTCACCAGAACATCTTCAATGATACCCCTAGGGTAAGTATAAGAACGATCCGCCAGCTGAAGAGTGACTGTAGTGGGTTTTGCTTCCCCCAAACCCAATTTCTGAAAAATTGACATAGGCATTAGATTAATGCTTGCCCCCAAATCACATAGAGCTTTTCCAAAGAAATGATTGCCTATAGTGCATGGAATAGTAAAGCTTCCAGGATCCTGGAGCTTAGGAGGGAGCTTATTTTGAATAATTGCACTGCATTCTTCAGTCAACGCTACAGTCTCATAGTCACCTAGTCTTCTCTTTTTAGACAAAATATCCTTCATAAATTTCACATAACTCAAGCATCTGCTCCAAGTGCTTCAGCAAACGGGATATTGATATGCAACTTCTTGAAGACATCCAGAAAATTTTTAAATTGAGCTTCATTCTTTTGTTTCTGGAGTCTTTGAGGAAATGGAGGAGGTGGAATGAGATTTGAAATTACCCCCTCTTTCTCTTGATTTTTCTCGATCTGGCCTTCGCTTGAAGTGTTGGAATCATTCTCAATTTCCTTGCCACTTCGAAGTGTAATTGCCTTGCAATGCTCCCTATCTTCCAATCTTGGATTTACCTCCCTATTGCTAGGAAGAGTTCCAGGAGGTCGACTATTAATAGCAGAGGCTAGCTGGCCTACCTGATTCTCCAAACTCCTGAGAGAAGCTGCTTGGCTCTGAATCATGGCATCATTCTTTGCCATATATTGCATAAACATGTCTTCTAGTGATGGCTTCTTCTCCTGCTGCGGAACAGTATTTTGCTGATTAAAACCGGGAGGAGGGCCTTGTGCTCTAGAAGATGAAGCACCAACATTCTGATTTTGACTCCAAGCAAAATTTGGATGATTCCTCCATCCTGGATTAAATGTGTTGGAGTAGGGATTGTTCTTCTGCTGATTAAATCGCCCCACAAAGTTCACAGACTCTGGATTTAATGAACAATTCTCTGGAGAATGAGCCTCTCCACAATAGTTACAGGTAACAAAAGGACTTGCAGCAGATTGAACACCAAGGCCATCAAACTTCTTTGACAAAGAAGCAATCTGAGCTGTTAACGCAGTAATAGCATCCACTTCATAAACTCCTGCTGCACGCCTGGGTACTTGTCTTTCTGAAGGCCACTGATAACTGTTAGAAGCCATTTCTTCCAGCAAATCAAAAGCCTCATCAGTGGACTTACTCATTAAGGCTCCTCCAGCTGCTGCATCAATAGTAGTTCTCAAAGGTCCATTCAGAGCATTATAGAAAGTATGAACCTGCAACCACTTAGTAATGCCATGATGTGGACATTTTCTGATGAGTTCTTTGAATCTCTCCCATGCTTCAAATAGAGATTCACTATCGTACTGAACAAAGGAGATGATGTCCTTCCGCATTTGGGCTGTCTTCCCAGGTGGAAAGAACCTGTCAAGAAATTTATCAGCTAAGGCTTCCCAAGTAGTGATAGACCCTTCTGGAAGTGAGTGAAGCCAACTCTTAGCCTTATCTCGGAGAGAGAAAGGAAAGAGCCTCAATCTGATAGCATCTTCTGTAACTCCGTTGTGCTTGAAAGTATCGCAAATTTCCAAAAAATTCAACAGGTGAACATTTGGATCTTCATTAGGCAAACCTCCAAACTGCACAGAAGTCTGGATCATCTGGATAATGGCTGGCTTGATTTCAAAATTATTAGCTTGGATTGCCGGCCTCCGAATGCTAGACTGCAGACTCTGAACTTGAGGGACAGAATACTCCCTCAAAGATTTTGTTGGCGTTTCTTCTGCCATTGATTGAGAGTTGCTTTGCGACTCTAAACGCTCCTTTCTAATTCCTCGAAGTGTTCTTTCGATCTCAGGATCAAAAGGTACTAACTCAAGATTTTGCGTTTGACGAGTTTGATGCATATAAAGTAAAATAGTACCTGAAATTAACAAAACCAACTAAAAAAATATTAAATTGAATAACACAAACATGAATATACAACCAGAAATCAAATTGAATTAATAATAAGCAATTCTATGTGTTAATATTAACCACAAAATAAGAAACTAAATCCCCGGCAACGGCGCCAAAAACTTGATGGGATAAATCCAACAACGCAAGTATACGTGTCAATCAAGTAATAAAGTAGTGAATAAAAGTCGTTCCCACGAGGATTTGTTACTAAATTTTATAGTTAACTACTAACATTCAGAACTCTTACTATTATTCAAACAACAATTTAATTTTGATCAATTTAATTAGATTAAAAATAATATTGCAAAAAGCGTAAACTATCAAGAACTGAATAATTTAGAAACTCTATTCTGCTGGATCCTAGGATTGTAATCTTTCTTCTCACTTCATTTGAATTGTAGTTAAAACAACTTTTTCCTATTCCAATTTACTCAAAATATCAATCTAGAGTTCTAATATAATTGTATCCCTCTTCCGATGGTAATACAAAATTTAATCCATTTAATTTTAATCTCTATATTCCTATGAGACAATACATCAAACAGGTTATATTCATGATCAAGCTCTATTTGAAATCGCATATGGCTCTAACAGATATTCCTATCCTTAGAACAAAATTTTCCCTATTAACAACAATTGGTTCAAACATATGTTACTCATACTAGTTCATAGATTCGAATTCCCTTTCCCAAGTTCAATTCAAATCCACAAAATCATCCAATTGATGATCAGACAATTAGAAGCATTACACACAAGCATGAGTAAATATTTTGCGTAAACTGAAATAGGAACTCAACAAAGTAATGATTCAAATTACATGAGAAGTTTGATTACAATCCTAGAAATAAAATTAGTTCATGGCATACATTGAGAACAACAATAACAATTTAGAAACAGGAGCCTTCATAAGAAAAAACTCAGAAATTCAGAAAAATCGTAAATACGGAGTTGTAGACGATGAATCCAAAACTCCGATCTTGATTTTCCCTTTGTTTCCTTCAAGAATCCTGCCTTCCAATCCTCTATTTTCGTCCTCCCCCTCCTCTTTTTTTTTTTTTTCAGCTGAGAATGGCCCCTTGTTAAATAACCTTTTTAATTCTCGTTTGTTACAAAAGCGAATGTGCACTCATTCACGAATCTGGCATTGCAAAGATTGGAGTTTCGACTGTCAGCAGCATCCAAAGAAGCTTTGCATGCTCTGGAATTCTTCTTCATTGCTGGTTGCTGCGGCACTGGACATGTTAATGCTGCGGCAGCCAGCAAGCTTGTATTTTCTTCATGCTTTTCTATGACTTCTTTATGTCCTAAAGACCATCTCCATCTTGCCAATGATGTCTTCTCAATCTCTTCTTTTCCATTGAAGTTTTTAACCTTTCCATCAGTAGAAAGAAACTCAGTAATCAAAGCACTATGATAGAGAAATCATTCAAATTCATCGCATATAATCATAGATACTTAAAGATAGATAACCATACTCAATTTTGACAAAGAAAAAGTATTTCCAATGCTCATCATGACAATAAAACAAGGATTTAGCACAATTTAAAGATCAAAAAGAGTTCAAATAACTCTACTTTCATAGAGTTATCAATGAGACTTAAGCCAATTTGAAACTAACAGTGATGGTAACCCGACTTTTATGAGTGGAGATCCCATAAAAGAAGTTCATATGGGTAATAACAAGTCACTTGTTAGTACTGGTAGCACTGTGTCTGTCCCTTCCTATGGTGTAAGAAACATGAGAAGTGCTAGACTGCATTTATTGTAAGGATAAGCTATATGCTTTTAATGAATTTCATATCCCTTATGGGTGGTGTATAAAGTGCAGTATACACTTGATGAAATCACCTATATGAGTGTGGAGTGGGGCCGCTCCTATGAGATAATGGCATAGTCTCTAGAACACTCATGAACAACCAGGCATGCACATGGCCGAAAAGTGCAAAATGGCGTTAACACAAGAGATAAGTGAGAGTGTAGATGTGATTAAATGAGATTCTAATTTACACGAAAAATGTTTTGGTTCATAGAAGTTTAACCTTCACCAATTACATTGCAAGTTAGAGTCTTATTTATCTAGGTCTGGTTCATAGTCCAGAAGACACCAGATTCGAAAACGTTTACACTGATGATATAACCCAGATTCTATTTTATTTATTGTTTGTTTTTATTTTGAATATTCTTTTGAAATTGTGGGGGATTGTTGTGAAATGTGTATTTTCAAAAGAATAAGTCCCACATTGGTTGGAAGCAAGTTTTTGAAGAGTTTATATTTCAACTTGTGTTTTGGGCTTTGTAAGAAACAAATAAAGTGGTGGGCTTCGCGACACAAGATTGGGCTGAAAAGCTTCATGGCTAGGTAGTCAAATCCTCGATTTGCTTCTCCTCTGCGCGTGATATCATGAAACCCAGATCTTTTGTCAAATATTTAATTATTTTTTTGAACTTACCCTAAAATGAGGTTTTTGAAGAAGTCAAATTTGACTTGGTCTTCCCCCAATCGCAACTGCTTTTTCTAACGTTCCAATTAGTTTTTAACAAGCAGATAATTAGTTTCTAAACGGCCATTTAGTTTTCAACAAATGATTCGTTTTTAACGTTACTTTGCCAATGATTTTTTTTAAAACGGCTTCTTTTAGTTTCTATAAATTCTGATTACATACTATGATTTTGGTTACCCGAATTCTGCTTCTCTCTTTTGCTCTTCTACACATTCTCTTTCTCTTCGTCTGAGTTACTTACTCTTAATAATCTCTTGCAGTTCTTTGATCCCTGTCAAACAGGAAGAGTCTGTTGTATCCTGGGAGATTTTCGTCTATACCGAAATAATCTTTGAGGGCAGTGCTTGACACGCTTCAGACTTTACGAATTTGCTGTTTCTTTTCAGGTTCAATTACACAACAATAACTGGACCGATGTGACAATATATACAAAATTATCGTTATTACTGTGCTTTATCCTCTGCACTTGAATTCCTGGGTGGATGAATAAATACATAATAACCGTGTAAACCAAATAAATAAATAAAAGACGCTACTTTCTGCCATTGGAGGAAATGAGGTATCAGCACCACCACCATGCTAGATTCAAAGCTTCACGTGACTAACAGCAAAAGACACAATAACAAAAGGCAGTGCTATATAAACTATATCCCAAAAGGACAAGAGATGACAGTAGAATATCAATATTCGTTTTACAAAATTCTTACACACTTTTGATGTTCAGAATTGACTCCTTTGTTAATAGCAAATCCAGATACACGAAGCAACACGAGAAAATCAGAGAATCTAAATATCAATGGAGATTGGAGGATAAATATATATATGTGGATTTTTTTTTAACATATAGATTTAATTTGAATGCAATGTGATTCAATCATACACTGTTACATTATCATAAATATTTAATTATCATAATAATTATTTTAAAATTGCATATATATATAATATATATATATATATATATATATATATATATATATATAGAGAATCTAAATATCAATGGAGATTGGAGGATAAATAAATATATATATATATATATATATGAATTTATTTATTTATTTAACATATAAATTTAATTTGAATGCAATGTAATTCAATCATACACTGTCACATTATCATAAATATTTAATTATCATAATAATTATTTTAAAAATTACGTATATAATGATATATATATATATATATATATATATATATATATATATATATATATATATATATAAAATCTTATAAATTTCAACTCACACACACTCTAGATTATTTATAAAGTGAAGTCTGTAGATAAATTGATACGATTCTACAAAGCAATTCTCCTTATTTTGAGTAAAGAAGAGAAAACTTCTAAATGATTTACAATCATTCACAATAAAATTCACCTATTAGAGATCTGTAAATCCTATTTATACAATGAGTTAACAAACTAAAAGAAAATTAAGTAATTAATTAATAACCACTAACATACAATTCGCATCAATTGCTTCCCCTTCAAAACAACCTTATCCTCAAGGTTGATGCAGAAAAACAATATCATCAGATTGTGAGGTGCAAGGATTGAAAAGCACACCAGATTCCAAGGAAAAATTTGCACACAAGGAATTCGATGACATTCGGAAGCTTGTCTTTGATGGTGTTCCAGTTCTTCAAGTCAGGACTTCATCACTAATTGAAGAAGTCACATCCAATAGAAACTTGAATGCATGATTGTGAAGGCTATTAAATTGATCTGAACCTTAGCGACTTGCTTGGAATAATGAAGTTAGACCATTCTCTACATCCCTGAATGTTGTAATCAGATAGAGCTCATATTCACGACATACCTGCTATCGCATTCGAATATCACAATTTGATGACATAGGACGCATGCCAAAATTTCCAATGATATTCGCTCCTTTGTTTGGACAAGCTTTATTTCTAATCTCTCCATGGGGCTTCAACTCTAGGTCACTGTCCTATCCTGCAAGCTGGCCATAACTTTTCTTAATGGCCAAGTCATGGAATCCTAAATAGCATCTCCAATCGTCCCCTCAATTGCTTCATATAAGCTAGGTTCAGATATGTGTCCACCAATTATTTTCAGTGTAAAATCCGATTTTTTTTCCTAAGGCAGAATTGCTAACAGGTCGAGTGGTGTAAAAATCGGTGCGAAATAGGCTCTTGAAAACAGTTTGTCCGTATAGAACGACTTGGCTGTCTTCCCCTTGAGCGTGCCCTGTGCTAGACCCGTGGTTCCATTAGGAAGGTTTTGCTAGACCGTAATGTTACACTTACAGATGAGGATGCTCAGAAGTTGTTAGAAAACAAAATAAAATAAAAATTCTTCACTAATTTTACTAACCATTGATTGACGGTAAGTTCCAATTGCCCAATTGCGTTGATTTACAAACAACATGTCAAGCAAATTCTGAACACAATTGATCATATTACTGGCTGACATCTATCACACAGCAGGAAGTGACACTCGGATCTCCGATGGAGAGGAAAAAATGTGATAAACAAATTTCAGTATCTTAACAAAGGAACATCATTTAAAACATATACTGGGGGGAGTCAAGGTTTCAAATCTCGGACCGCATCATGTGATGCGGCCGTGACAAAACGGTCGCGGCAGCCGCCGAGACCGCAACAAGCTGCAATTGCGACAGCATTTGACCGTATTTGGCCGCATCAGCCGCAACGCAACTGCGACGCGACCGCAACTGAGATTTAAAACCCTAGAGAGAGTATAATACATTCTCATATTTTTACAATGAGATTTAAATTAATATATCAAACACAATCATCTGCGTTACTAAAATATATCTCAAGTATATTAATTAAGATGTCATCTCACCAAACACCTTCCAAAACTAGTTCCAAAATCCAAACACAAAATGTGGCTCCAAACGACAGCATGTGAGAACAAGCTGCTCAAAGATGTAGGGAGTTTTTAGTTAGAAGATGCGTCTTCTCTTGCATAATCGCTCCATAGTCCATAACCTTCTCACCCTTCCCTTCAGATATTGTGAAAAAGTAAAACAGTTAAAATTAGTAACATACAACATGTAGGCTTGTAGTTAGCAAGAACTCTATGTTGTACAAGCTTCTCGACTAATACAATATATGAGCAACATGGAACAGAGAGTACAATCTGCCAGTGCCAAAATTGGCCAGTACAAATCCAGTGATCACTTTCACCAACCATGAGCTCCATGACCAAGCCCATATGCGTCCATATAACCACCTCCATGCATTCCATGCATGTGGCTGTCACCATGGTGATCATGTCCATGACCATGAACGTGATGGTGATGGTGATGGTGAAGATGATCATGATCACTACTTTTTGCTTCATCAAACATCTTCTGTATGTGGTCTGGGATGGAGTCTTGCTCAACTTTCCTGACAGACTTTGGTAGCGACAAGACAAATTGGGAAATTTTTTCAGCTATCTCAACTGCTGCATCATGCTGAGATCACAACAAATTGGATTAGTTTCATTAGTAAAAGGAAAAGAACATTGGCATCACATGGTAAAATGGTGATTTATGTGATATAGAAACACATAAATAGTAAGGGTGAATATGAAAATAATCAGGGGGTGGGGCAAGATTTCTCAGCTTTCATTGATTGAAATCCTTAAGCAAGAACAAAGTTCATTAGCTCAGTAACTTATTTCTTCCCCATTCCTCAAATATCCTTCTCAAACATCCTCTTCCCTTCTCTTTCCAAAGGAACCAAGATCATTCATCCTTAGTACATGCATGAGTCTACTAAGGGGAAAGAATTGCATAGTTCTTCTACTCTTCATATACAAAAATCCCACAAGATAAGAACGGTTGTATTCAATATATAAGAGAAAACTAGGAGATAAGGTTTTGTTCTCAGTCTGTATCTGATATTACTCCAGGAGATGAACATGATCAATTAAGTTCTTTCCTATCATTACTTCATTAGTAAACGATTCTTGTAGCTAGTGGTACCTAGTTTCTATTAGGAAGCACCAAATGCAGGATTTGTTCCCCAGTGGGTCTCAATATCCTATCAAGAACCATAATATGTAGTACAACAACAACCAAACCTTTTCCTACTAAGTGAGGTCGACTACATGGATCAAACAACGTCATTGTGCTTTATCATAAACTAAATCTTCAGACAAGCCATACAAATCTAAATCTTTTTTAATCGTTTCGACTATAGTCTTTCTTGGTCTCTCTCTACCTCTAGCTATTGGGCTATCCTCCACCTGATCTACTCTTCTTACAAGAGCTTCTAAGGGTCTTCTCTTTACATGTCTAAACCACCTAAGGCGAGATTCTCCCATCTTTTCCATAATAAATGTTACCCCTACTTTCTCTCCAATGCATTCATTCATAATCCTATATTGTCTTGTATGGCCACACATCCAGCGCAACATCCTCATCTCAGCGACATTGATCTTATGCTCTTGCTGACTTTTTACTGCCCAACATTCAGTATAATACAACATCACAAGTCCCATAGTTGTGCGATAAAATTTACCCTTAAACTTGAGAGGCACTTTTCTATCATAAATAACTCCTGAAGCACTCCTTCATTTCATCCATTCAGCTTGAATTTTAAGGTTTACATCTCCCTCTATCTCTCCATCATTTTGTATGATAGATCCAAGATACTTAAATCATGTGACTTGTGGTATGGTATGGTCTCCAATTTTTACCGCTAAGTTAGTATTAGCACGCTTCTTATTAAACTTACATTCCATATACTCCGTCTTACTCCTGCTTAGATGGAAGCCATGTTCTTCCAAAGCTCGTCTTCATAGTTCTACTTTCTCATTTGTTTCCTCTCTCAACTTTCCAACTAAGACTATATTATCTGCAAAAAACATGCATTGTGGCACCGGCTCTTGGATATGCGTAGTAAGCATATTTAAGACCAAGGTAAAAAGATAAGGACTCAAAGTTGACCCTTGGTGGCTGGTGCAGTCCTATAGTGATAGGAAAATCTTCTGTGACTCCACCATGTGTTCTCACACTAGTTTTAACCTCATCATACATATCTTGGATTGTTCGAATATAAGCAATACGAACTCCTTTCTTCTCTAGAGCCTTCCACAAGACCTCTCTCGGTACCCTATCGTATGCTTTTTCTAGATCAATGAAAATCATGTATAGGTCTTTTTACTTCCTCCGATACCTCTCCATAAATCTTCGTAAAAAATAGATTGCTTCCATGGTTGACCTCTCAGGCATAAAACCAAATTGATTCTCTGAAATATGAGTCTCTTATCTTAATCTCCGTTCAATTACTCTTTTCCATAACTTCATGATATGACTTATGAGCTTAATCCCTATGTAATTTACAAAGTTTTGTATATCTCCATTGTTTTTATAAATAGGGATTAAAGTGCTTCTCCTCTATTCATTTGGCATTTTCTTAGACCTCATTATCTCGTTAAACAGCTTTGTGAGCCAGCTTATACCTTTCTCTCCTAGGCACTTTCATACCTCAATAGGTATATTATCCAATCCGACCGCTTTTCCATTATCCATCCTCTTCTTTTATCTCAAACTCCTAAATTCTACAATAAAATGTTTTATTTTAGTCCTCATTTCTAGTGTTTAGAATGTCCGAGTCCCCTAATGTTACATGTCCCGCATTAAATAACTTGTGAAAATAACTCTTTCATCGATCCTTGACAGTCTTTTCATCGTCCTTGATATCTTGTTCCGTAACTAAGACTTTACCCTCTTCATCCTTAATGCATTTCATTTGATCCAAGTATCTTGTCTTCCTTTCCATACTTTTAGCAAGCCTGTAAATATTCCTTTCTCCGTCTTTGGTACCCAAAGATTGATATAACCCGTTGAACGCTTTATCTTTCGCCTCGCTCATCACATTCTTAGTATTTTTTTTAGCTGCATTATATTTTTTTCAATTTTCATCATTTTTACACACGTGCCAAACTTTATAACATTCCATTTTAACCTTAACCTTATCTTGAACAATTGCGTCCCACCACCAAGATTCTTTATCCTTGGGTCCAAAGCCTCTTAATTCTCCGAGTGTCTCTTTTGCTACCTTCATATGTAGTATTGAAAAAAAAATCATTACGATAAGTTCATTAGCCAACTCTATTGGCAAATGTAAAAAAGGATAATAACTTATTCTTGATTTCTTATATGATGTTTTAATTATTGTATCACATAGATGGACCAAAGTCAACCACAATGGGCTCGTTTAAATGAGCTTCTAAAATAAGATCTTTTTTATGTGATCTTTTAAAAGGACATTTACAAAAGCAAAAGTTATTTTATGTTTGAATGTTATGTCCTGTGCTACTTTAATTCAGCACACCTCTAGTTTCTGGTATTTTTTTCACTTGCCATTTTTTGTCCTTTGTTTGATAGATTTTTGAACTCTTGAAACAGCCATTCTTGTTCTGTAATGGAGAAAAGGGGGAATTCAGATACTGAAGAAGCACTGATTCCTCAATCAATCATCAAAACCTTGTGGCTGGAGAATGAAAGTTGAAATTTTTTTAAGGGAAAAAAAAAGGAACAAGTTTTTACCACACACAGAGGGGGGAGGGGGGGACTTGTTGCTGGAAAGACTTCTCTGTTGTAACATACAGCAAGGATTTGCAAATCCAATGAAAAGCTCACAAAGAACAAGAGAAGATAAATGATGACAAGCAGATCTCTGAAAAGCAATACAGAACTTCTCCAGAAATTCAAATCAACAAACACTATGCAGATACGCTTTGCCCCAGATTAGGAAAAACCCACAAAACTGATTATGCAAAAAAACAAAACAAACCAGCTCTAATGTATGCATAGCTTCGTTACTAGGTGTATAGGAATGTTAAAAAGTTAACATTGATATTTGATGGCAGCTTGAATAATTATAAAGTTCAATTGAAGTATAGCAAGCTTGAGTCTTCAAGCAAGTTTAGATGAATGTAGCATAGTCACAACATCTCAAATTCTAATACTGAAATTATTGTACATCTGATTATAGTTTAACAACAATAACAGTAACCAGCTCATTCAGTAGGAAAAACATAGTTGCTTCAGAATTCCTAAATTCTTAGTGTAATTCACCCAGTTTGTATTTTGTTTCAGGCATTCATTTCAATCTGATTAAACAATCTCTTCATGACAAAACAAAAGAAAAAAAATATCATGCACAAGTATGGTAGCATGGGCAAGAGAAGTAAAATAAGATAAGCAATAAATCTTGTGCTCACCTGAGCCCACCGGCCTCCAGAATGTGTAACAAAAGTCGCCTGTGGAAGTGCATGAGCAACGCGATTTCCCTCATCGGTCCATTCTTTAGACCAACCAGCAGACCAAAGCACTTGCATTGGCATACCTTTCAATCCATCTGAGCTACCCCATTCTTCTATATCAAAACTAGAATTCAACTTCTTCCCAATAGCCACAACCGCTCTTCTCCCATCCCTGCCCTTCAAGAGCACCCTTTGTGCATCTGCATCTGAAACACCAATCCTCTTGGAACAACACAAGTTTACCAACTTTGAATAAACCAAAGAAAACCCCAAAACCACCTCTCTTATCACAGGGAACTCCAGAATCCAAATAGGGAAAGCTCCTGCAGTTGAAGATGCAGTGTCAATAAGTGTTACACTTCTTACTAATTCTGATTTCTCTGAAATCCAAGTGGCACTCAATCCTAACGCCGAATCATACAACACCAAGTGAACAGGAGCCAACCCCATAGTATCAATCACTTGTCCCAACACTCTTCCCATCTCTTCAGGACTCAGATCAATAGGCTTAACTACCTTCCTCTTTGACATCCGAGCTTGAATCTCTTCATAAGGAATCTGA
The DNA here is from genome assembly GCA_029884595.1 of Ormosia semicastrata. Lineage (NCBI taxonomy): Eukaryota > Viridiplantae > Streptophyta > Magnoliopsida > Fabales > Fabaceae > Ormosia > Ormosia semicastrata. Next base: position 7,675,059 of record JAQQTO010000054.1, on the reverse strand, counting down.
CCAGTTTCTACTATTTGATCAAAAGCCCAAAAAACACCCTTTTCCTGGATTTCACTGTACACATACCAAAACCTCCCTAAAATCCCATTCAGACCCTCAACGGAATCTTCCATGGACTTGTCAGAGAACCCATTTCCGGGTAGGTCAATTGCAACCACGTGCACTCCCTTGGCACCTAGAGATTGCATAACTTGGCGGTAAGAATAGGAACTCAGACCCAACCCGTGTACGATAACTACGTTTTCTGACACTGTTGGACCCTCTTCAACGGTGAAAACTTCAATAGGTGCTTGGTTGAGGCGTGGCTGCACCTTGATGCTGCGGCCTTTTGAATAGTGTTGGCGAAGGGTGTTGGGTAAGCTGAGGAACCAGGTCTTGGTATCCTGTGGGGAGAGGGAAGAGGTGAAGATGAAGAGGAGAGTGATGAGAGAGACGGAAAGAGTAAAGTAGAACCAGAAAGAGAATGGATCATTGGTTGTTGTGGTGGTTGAGGTAGGGGGTGATTTGGGTTTGGGGGCTTGGTTGGGGGGATCTGTGATTGTTTAGGCTCTTGTTGGTCTGGTTCTTCTTCTGTTATGATCGCCATGATCAATCGTTGAAGCTTGGTTAGAGCGAAGTTAAAGTTTCAAGCTTTGCAGTTTGAACTATAGAGTGTAGATCAAGCGGGTTACAGGAACAGCGGCATTGTGTGGGTAACGGGTTAGTGTGAGCCTTTGAGAGTCCGAGGTTTAATGGCCTGTTTGGATTGCAGGGACAAGGGACGCAGTGGGGATTTGTCTAACATGCACCTATTTATTTGTAGTGCATGTATGCACCATTTGTTTTTAACCATTGATTTATTAGTAAAAAAAATCAATGATTGGGATGAATAACCATTAACCTTATGAATTGGTAACATCATCTTCTACCACATTCAAGCATGTCATAGGAGATTGAACGAGAGTGACAAAGGACAACGGTGTGTAGCTCATTGGCGATAGTAGAGGTTTGTGTGGATAATTTATGATTATGTTTGTGTTATAGCCACATCTAATTCTGATAATGAATTGTCTCCTCTCTCCCTAAAAAATTTCAAACAAACAATTATATAGTGTGAATAAATATGTGTTGTATTGAAGCTAATAGTCCACCGAAATTGTGGGAATGATTGAGTTGTTTCCCCATCTACCCAACACCTTTAAAACCCCACCAGCAAGCAGTACTAGTGATGTAGTTGTAAGTTGAGGCTCTGACATTTGGGGATTATAAAATTTGAGGAATTTGATTCCAATGAATGCCAAAAATAAAAATAAAAAAACGGCTAAACAATAATACTTAGTGCATGTTTGGTTTGGAGTTTGTTTGCCCAAACGTTCATTTCAACTCCTAGAACAGTGCAACAATAGTGTTTGGATGTTTTTTTACTTTGTTTCAACACAATTGAGACTCTAATCTTAGTTTGTGCTAAAGCAAGATTTTCTTACTTTTTTATTGGGCAAAATTCTCTTTCAATATTGCTTTAAAAAGATTTTAATATTTTATTCAAACAATATTCATTTTGTTAAACTAATTTTTGAGATAAAAGTTTTCAAACATAAATTACGTTACTGCAAACTCACTTTCAACTAAACTTAAGTTTATAAAACTAAGTTGACTCAAACTTATGTTTATAAACTCTAATCCAAACACACACTAAGTCATTAAAGTAGTGCATCCATACACCAAAACACATTTAGATGCATGATGTAACACCCTCCTTTGGGTGCTACATTTAAGACCAATCCCTTTAATTGTCTTTACCCAAGTTATAGTGTATTTAATGTCGTAAAGTATAAGTTACAAAATTTTTATTTTCCTTATTCGCTAATATCACACTTAATATAACAAAAATATGGATTTTTTTAAATTTATTCTCTAAAAAAGGTAGACTTTAAAGTAGACATAGCCACGTAAGATATAACTGGTTAACATCACACTTCAAAAATTATACATACCAGTGGCATGGATTTCAATCTACCCAAAAATATACAAGTTAAATATACAAGTTTATAATCAAAATACATATAGTGTCCACTGACTCCAAAACATACATTGGCCCAAGCCTAGACATCTAGGGAGCAGGATCTTCCCCTGAATCCCCCATAGGATCCTCCTCGGGGTCCTCCTCCTCCTCAGGATCCTCCTCGGCACCAAGCCAGCATAGTTCCTTAGTTGAGGTAACAGCTCACGGACTGGTGTCCTGGCAGAGGACACTACAGGGTCCGGATCCTCCCTAGGGGTGTAGTGTAAGTTACCCCATAGCTCCCTAAATGGTATGAAAAACTCTACATATACAACAATAGTGAGAAAAAAGAAAGGAACATCATTACGATTCCTACGGATAGTTACAGTTACATCCCCAAAATATCTAACACGCTCATTGTCTCAATCAATGTGCCAGGCACTCGCGCCATCATGAAACTGAATTCAAACATAACAAAAAAGATCTCTTCTAGCAGCCATTCCAAAATACAATAGCAAACAGCTCTTAATCTTTGTTCACAGGAACGTATAAAATAGAAAATAGACAGAACAATAATACAAAGATGTGAGACTTTCTACATCATTCCAACATGGTAGCAAGAGACAGCAAATAACAATAAGATTTTACAGGATATAATCACAATAATTTACAGTTAAGTTAATTTTCCAACAGATATCTCAATATTGCATACCACAGGTAAATCCACAGTATATTAATAGGCAATTTCACCATGTAGGTTCATCATAATGAAATGCTAAATGGTATGTGTATGCATAATGGACAGACACCTACTCCATGGAGCTAAAACCAACATCGGAGAGAATGATCGGGAGAGTTACTGTCTGAACATCATTAGCCTCAAATCAAGTGCATCTTAAATAATCAATTTGAGTAACATGTCTGTACAAGACACTCTCAACAGGATCATGAATAGGATAGTGCCTCCAAATCTTCAATGCAAAAATAACTGCAGCTAGCTCTAAGTCATGCGTTGGATAATTTCGTTCATGTACCTTCAGTTGTCTTGAAGCATACGCTACAACTTTTCTATTTTGCATTAATACACATCCTAGCCCTTGGTAAGAAGCATCACAGTACACCTCAAAAGATTTGTTCGGATCTGGTAAAATCAGCACTGGTGCAGTAGTCAACCTCTTCTTTAATTCTTGAAAACTCTTTTCACATTCATCAGTTTAAACAAAAACTTGATTCTTCTTCGTGAATTGCGTAAGAGGTCCGGCTATCTTGGAAAAACTTTCAATAAACCTCTGGTAATATTCGGCTAATCCAACAAAATTTCGGATCTCGATTATAGTTTTTGGTCTTTCCCACTGAAGAACTGTCTCCACCTTTGCTGGATCCACAAGAATTCCATCCTTAGAAATCACATGACCCAAAAACTGAACTTCATCTAACATACACAATAAAATAGAAATAATACAGTAAAAAGGTGAGATCCCCTACATCAATACTAATATGACAGTAGGGAAAATGACAGCAAATAAACAGATATTATATCAAAGCAGCAAATCATATTTCCACATCATAGATAAAATATCAGATAAATATATTTATCATATCAATATGCTGACAAACTATGCATATGCATACAGACTCATTCCTACTCCATGGAGCTAAACACAGTTTCAGAGATAATGATCACGTAGACATGTCTGTAACTCGACTAACGTGGTCAAATGTGCTATAATTTATCAATTTTATCAACGTGCACCTCAAGGCATTATACAAGACATTCTACATCAAATCATGATATAGGACAGTGTCTCGGTCCAGATTGTCTGTGCGTTTGCATTGGTCTGCCTCATGGACAGAAGAGCTACCAACTGTCCATTGCGAGGTACTCGTACCCTGACGCCCCCAAAGTCAATAAGTGACCTACACTTGTCTACTCGCACTCACACATATGTGTGATTCATCTCCTAGGCATACAGTCTTAACTAAATAAGTTGACATGCTTTTCAAAACATCATGTATGATTCAAATATACATACAATCATTATTTTCACAGTATTTCACACACCATTGCCTTCTCTTGGCGGTATCACTATTCAACATAACCGGGCCCACCACAACAGCCTGACAGCAAATTGTTGTTATGTTCAATCGCATAGCGATATTATCACATTTTCATAATCGCGAAACATTTCTCTTACGTTTTCAAATCACGTAAAGATTTTTCAACGTTTTTTCAATCGCATAAATATTTTATCACATAGAATTACTGTTTTTAAATTGCGTAAGAATTTTTTTGCATATTTTCAATCGCGTAAAATATTTCTAATATATTCTAAGCCCAAATTAAAACTTTTCTCGTTTATTTTCAAAATCTGACTTTAATTCCAATATTTCTTTAATAATTCATCTATAAATAATAATTCCAACATTTTCTCACTAAAAATAGTATTTTCTACTATTTTCCACAAACTAACATTTATTTGATTAAGTTGTGATATTACAGTTTGAATTTCCTAACGCGTTTCAAAATCCAAAGGGTGAGTTATATGTCAGTAAATTTCAAATTTCAACTTTTATTTTGCTTAATAACCTAATTACACTAATTTAATTAAAAATTAGTTTACTTTCTTTTTAAATCTAAAAACCTATCAAATTAATTTTCTATCAATCAAATACTTAATCCTACAATTAGTAAAATAATTTTGGATCTAGGATATTAAAAATGAGTATGTTGGCCGAATTTCATAGTATTCTCCATAAATCATATTTAATTATTTTCTATTACTTTATTCCTTGCAAAACACTTAATTTAATTTCTTGTCATAAAATCACTTAATCCTTGATTAGGAAAATAATTTAGAACACTTGGTTCCCTTGGTGGTGTTGAGGCCGTGAGCCTTTTGGGTTCTTTGGAACCATCATACAATTTTTTATCATGTGAATCATATCCTACTTTACACAATAATCAATATACTTTCTAAATCACACATTCAAGCATACTATCAAAGTTATAAGCATATCAATCTCATATTCAAGCATACTTTTAAAGCTATAAACATACAAATCACAAATAAAGAGAGCTTAAACAATCAAGTGAATAAATCCTTATGGATCTTTCACCACAAATAATTCGATTTTCTCACCACCAACACTTGGTTGATAAGGTTAATCTCCCTCTTACCTCTAGGAAGACAACGACCTTCAAGTTCCTTCTCCTTTTGATTTCGTGAAGCACCAAAGAAAACCCTAACAATCTTAAACAAATCTTAAAGTCATAAACCAAGCAAAAAAATAAGAAACCACGGATCAATCATAGTTTAGAAATTTAAGAATTCAACTTAAGATCAAGAAATCAAGAAGTTACCTTTAGGAGTAGAAAATCTAAACTTGATTTTGAAGCACTTAGGAGATGATTTAAGTAAAACTCATAAGATGAAAAGTGTTTAGAATTGTATCTAGGTTTAGAAAATAGGATTGGATAGAATTATGGAAGCTTGGAGGTAGGGTTTAGGGGAGAGAAAAAGATGAAGGAGGTTTCTTGTCACAAAGTGATAGAATGAAATAGAATGGCCTATTTCCAAGTGCATGGTCGTGTGATGCATGGATAGGAATGTTAAAACTTGTTTAGCAAGATAGAAAACTATCACATGGCTTCATATGGCCTAGGTAATCAAATGGCCATCAATTGGTCATAATAGATAATTCAATAACACCCTAGTACACCAAGTGGCCCTGTGACTCATTAGGATAACTAACTAAGTTTGGTTTTCAATTAGTTTCTAGTTACACTTAGTTTAGGTAGTTAGTTCATCTAGTTACATCTAAACTAACTTAGTTAGATCATTTAGTTACATAACTAACTATTTAGTTACATGATTAGATCGTGCATTTGTCATGCATTGATCATCCTTATAGAAACACCCTATATATTTTCTTGTAACCATATAGTCCAAGTATTAGTTAACTTAGTTTGTTCTACTTAGTTACTAATTAGGCTATTAGGGTAACTTAGTTAGTTTATTTAGTTACTTAATAAGTAGTCCAACCACTTTTGTTGACTACTTTCTATTAGTTAAGAAAAAGTCAAGCCATTAATGTTGACCATTTCTTATTGGTTCATTTAGAAATAGTCAAAGTCTATTTTCTGACGGATAAAAGATACCGGGTTTATTACTCAATGAGCAGAAGTTACTGTTTCCAAAACAGTAGATATTATCCGACAGATAATAAAATATAAAATATTTTTATTTCACAGATAAATTCTAAGAATTAAAAGATTGGGTAACGTATCTCTCAGATTCGGGTTTAGTAATATCCACCGGCTCCGAATAAATCAGTAAAAATTTTTTCCAACTCGAAAATTATTATTTTACCCACTCGGAGTAAATCACACATAACGATAAAAAATAGTCTCAGAACAGTCAAAATAATTTTATAGCACATAAAAAATATAAAACAGTACAATTCAGACATTATTGTAAAATATCAAATTTTGGGGTGTTACACATGATAGAAGTCTTCACGCAGTAGTGTAAATTTTTTTTTTAATATTGAAAATTACAAAACTCTTTTATTTTCTTTATTTTTTTCCTTTTGCTTGAATAAATTATTTTTACAAGGCATATGAAAATAAAGGAAAATGTTCCACCAAGGGAGTTTGTTTTTAAAGTGAGTAAGTAAATATATATTCACTTTTAGATCATTTAGTGAATTAAAATCTCGATGTACTTTATCAAATTAAGGGTAAATATATTTTTTCTTACTCACTTTAGAGATAAATTTACTTTAAAGGAATCATATTTGAAAATAAAAAATATGGATATAACACAATACGAATATAATATAATATAAACATTAAGATATAATACATTTTAAAAATGATAGGATATGACATAATTATGATGTAATATACAAAATTAGTATAAGATGGCTTCCTATAAGTAGGGGTGAAAACGAGTCAGGTCAAGTCAAGTCTTGCCTTAAATGGGTCTGACCTATTTCCTAAATGTAAGGTATGAGCCTGACCTATTTACTTGACATAGGTCAATTTTCAAGGCCTAACTTTTTTAAAAATTTAGCTTGGTTTGAAAGTCTATTTAAAAGTTTACTTTGTAATAAGGCCTTTAAATAAGTTAACAGACTTACCTCTAAATAAGTCAATGAGATAACCTAATGAGATTATGCTTATACATAAGCTAACATACTTAGACTTTTAAAAAATATTATATTACTTATTAAATTAATTATGTTATAGAAATATTACAATTTTATAATATATATAAAATAATAATATATAATTAAATGGACCGACCTAGTAGGTCTAAAAAGATTTTTTCAAAAGTTTAAAATCTGACTTATTTAACTAAATACATTTTTAAAAACCTTTGACCTGACCTTTTTATTAGATGAGTCAAGTTAAGTCAGACCTTAAATAAGTCGAGTCATAAATTATCGATAGATTACTTAACTTATTCTCACCCCTACCCACAAGGTGCTTCTATACTTTTTGAGTGAGATTAATCTCTATTTGTGTGTCTATTACTATTTTTATCTGTGTATCATCACTCTTCTATAATTACGTTTTTTTATTTTCCTAAAATATTCCTTATTAATCAATTGAATCAAACTAGAGGTATATTTTACATTTTCAAAATCATAATAAACTATTCTGTTCACTTTGTTTAAGTATGGATTGGCATTCGTTGGAGTATTAGCCATTGAGTTTTTGCTTCTAAGATTAATTAATGTAATTTGAAAAAGTAGAGCTTCCCCTTAGTTCTTGAGTGGCTTATATAAACAAAATGTACAAGCTTTTTATGTTGTTATTATCTAAACATTTATAAATAAATAATTTATTGAAAATACACACACAAAATAAAAATAAACACATTTTTTGGGGTATATTTGACTTGTTCTTACATAATTTTCTCAAATTTTAATAAGCATTTATTATAATATTGAAATAAACAAGCAATTTGAAACCCCAAAATAACTCTAGCCAAACAGAGTATTGGGACTTGTGAGTTCTGTGTTTGCTTTGCTTTACTTTGACTTGGATGCACAGACAGCAGATATAAATCAATCAGAATGTTATCGGATTCATGAAATGCCATTTCATCCTTCCGATATTTGCAGCCACTATTTTCTTTCTATCGTAGTCATCACCTGCAGGCTGCAAGTGCAATGCAGCGAGTCCTCCTTTCATCCACTCTCTCAACCCACCCCTTCTTCCTTCCTCTCTCGGTGTCATGCCCAAACCTAATTTTCTGCAAATTCAAAACGGGTCACAACGTTCTCAGACAATCCCAGAAGTACCCTTCCTTTGCCATCAGGAATTGCAGTTCTATCAAAGTGAAGCCGTCTTCTGAAATCAGAAAGAGCCGCGCTGATTCCGAGCCAGACCCCAAGCTCACTGCTCTCCGACACCTTTTCTCCAAATCCGGAGTTTCCATTGATGCTTACATCATCCCTTCTCAAGATGCTCACCAGGTTTGTTTTCCTTAACTTAACTACTACTACTATTCATTAACATGTGACTGCACTGCATTGCACCCCCGAACAAAACAGATAGTCAGATAGGGTTGGTAAACTCATATTGTATTTTTTTGAAATTGGGTGTTAGAGCGAGTTCATTGCTGAATGTTACACGAGGAGAGCCTACATATCAGGTTTTACTGGTAGTGCTGGCACTGCTGTTGTTACAAAGGACAAAGCTGCTCTTTGGACAGATGGCCGTTATTTTCTCCAGGTTTTGAATTGTGATTGGACACTATAGATTTCATTAAGCATATCAATCTAATGAATAGATGTTTTTCTTTTCTTTTCTTTTCCTTTTTTTTCTTATCCCTCATTTTAGGCAGAGAACCAACTGAACTCCAGTTGGATTCTTATGCGAGCGGGGAGTCCAGGAGTTCCAACTACTAGCGAATGGCTTAATGATGTTTTAGCTCCCGGTGGCAGAGTTGGCATTGATCCTGTGAGTAATACTGCATTGCATCTTCTGATGGCTGTGCTACACATTCATTTTATTGTTCTTATGCTGCTGCATGCTGATCAAATTGTCTAATTGCTAATATATATATTGTATATAAAAGCAAAGTGTAAATTTTCTACCCTGCATTCTAACATTACGCAGGCATATACTGAAACTTTCTTTTCCCGTTGTCATATGAACAATGTTGAAGGCATAGTCATTAGGTAGTGCCGTTATCTTTTCCAATTGGTAATATTAGCTTCCTGTTAAGTTATCCTTTCAAAGTCTTTTGTTCCTACCTTTTTCTTTTCTTTGCTCCTGGCTTGACTTTTTATAAAATTATCAGTTCTTTTAGTGCATATTATTGTTCTTTTCTTTTCCTTGTTGACTTGCATTGCATACTCTTTTTATTGTTCCTGTGCCTGATACAACAGTCTCTTCCATATTGTTAAGGAGGCAGTTTCTTTTTACTTCGGATGCTGCAGAAGAACTTAAGGAGGTCATCTCTAAGAAAAACCATGAGCTTGTTTACTTGTACAATTCAAATCTTGTGGATGAAATATGGAAAGAATCTAGGCCAAAGCCTCCAAATAAGCTGGTTAGAGTACATGATCTAAAGTATGCTGGTTTAGATGTAGCATCCAAATTGTCATCTTTGAGGTCAGAACTTATTGATGCTGGTTCATCTGCAATCATCATCTCCATGCTTGATGAAATTGCATGGTTGTTGAACTTGGTAATCTATCTCAACACCGTCTTTAACTTGATGTACTGATTGGTTATTTTTATACTATCAGATATCCTTGTGCTCTTTCTTTCAAGATCTTATTCAAGTTGCTTGGGTCTAACATAACAAGCTTATTGGTTTTCTTTTTTCGACTGTTCTATGTTAATGTTTCAATCAATGAGAGTAACTTTTGACTTTTTCTTTTGAAGAGAGGCAGTGATATTCCACATTCACCTGTTGTGTATGCATACTTGATTGTGGAGATTGATGGAGCAAAACTATTTATAGATGATTCAAAAGTCACTGAGGAGGTGAGTGAGCACTTGAAGAAAGCAGGCATAGAGTTGAGGCCATACAATTCAATTCTATCTGAAATCGAAAGGTAATTGTGGGGAATGAGAAACTTTTTTTTTTTCATGACCCTTACCCCCTCAATAAGCATCTTTTAATGGAAATGTCTAAGAATATTATTGTAGATGAGCTAGGATGGCTTTCTAAATAGTAGCTTTCATTCTGTCAAATGTTTATGTTTATTCGTTTTGCTTGTAAAAGGAGCACTGCTATGGGAAGTTGACTGAGCTTGATTTTCTTTTTCAGTTTGGCTGCAGGTGGTGCTGCCCTTTGGTTGGATACTTCATCTGTTAATGCTGCTATTGTAAATGCTTACAAAGCTACCTGTGACAGATATAATCGGAACCATGAGAGTGAATGCAAAACTAGGACCAAAGGTTTTGATGGATCCAATGAGCACTCAAATGGACCCATTGCTGTGCATAAAATCTCCCCTGTTTCTCTGGCAAAGGCCATAAAAAATGAATTGGAGTTAGAAGGAATGCGAAATTGTCATTTAAGGTTACCATGTCTTATCCTGGCGATAATTAATGTTGATGTTTTTGCTTGTTAACATTTGATTTCTATATTTTGATGATCTATTTCAAATTGGAGTTATTGTACAAATACAGACGATAGAATGTCCTAGATAAGCTATGCATTGGACTCTGTTTCAGTAATTAAAAAAATTGATCTGTTGTTTTGGAAAATTATGAAAGAACTTTTAGTGGTCAACTGATGTTACCATTTATCTTTTATTTGTTGGATCATGATTTTTCTGGGGGAGGGGGGTTTATTGTCCTTTTTTTACTATGCATATTTTAGTGGGTTAATATATTCTTAATTCTTTTTAATGAAATGTGACTCATTTACATTTAAAGAGAAAACAGAGTTCATACAGCTTTGGCAGGCAGGCATGCAGTATTTGTTCTTCCACCTGTTGGATAGTTACGAGTATTTGATAAGAAGCGTGAATTTATGTAAAAGAGTCTCATATAGAAGCTAATATTCAGCCTATATATAATTGTGCTATCTTATTTTTTGCAGGGATGCTGCTGCCCTTGCTCAGTTCTGGGATTGGCTAGAGGCAGAAATTACAAAGGATAGGATATTAACAGAAGTAGAAGTGTCAGACAAACTACTCGAGTTTCGCTCAAAACAAGCTGGTTTCTTGGATACTAGCTTTGACACCATAAGTGGTACTGTGGTAGATAATTGACAATTGTTTTTTAATTTTCCACTGAATGATTGTTAAAGAAACACGAAAAGATACTACTGTAGTGTTTCCACAGATTTTTTTTAACTGCCAATTATTTTAGGGAAAATCACAAAAAAAATCTCCCACTAAAAATATGGACAATGAAGGATCAACAATTAGTGATTCCATGTAAAAGAATGTGGTACTTCCAAGTAAATATGTGGCTAATATTCCTCCATGGCAAAATATATTTACCAGCAGTTCCTTTTTAGTATTTTTATTTTTTAGTTCTCTTCTTATGTCCTTCTTGTAACAAAATATATATATAACATGGGCTTTGGTTCAACTCCTCTTTGTGTTGGGCTATAATCTGTTTATTTCATGGGTTCAGCTTCAGGTGCAAACGGTGCTATCATACACTACAAACCAGAACCAGAGAGTTGTAGTATTGTGGATGCCAATAAATTATTCTTATTGGATAGTGGAGCTCAATATGTTGATGGTACAACTGACATTACACGAACTGTTCATTTTGGCAAGCCTACAGCAAGAGAGAAAGAATGCTTTACCCGAGTTTTACAGGTATCTTGCTTTTATGCTTTTTTCCTGAGTTTATTTCTACATTTTGTTCATGAGTGTGTCCCTCACAATTCGGTAATCTAAGTTAATGTGTCAATCATGCAAATGCTTACATTTTTATTTTTCAAGGATGTGTATAAAGGCTTTGTTTTTAACGTTTAACATATCAGTCTTGGCAATTTGAACTTCTTAAATAATTGTTTGTCTTAACCCTTATATCTAATTGCAGGGCCATATAGCTCTTGATCTGTCAGTATTCCCAGAAAATACCCCTGGTTTTGTGCTGGATGCATTTGCCCGTTCCTTTCTTTGGAAAGTTGGACTTGACTACAGGCATGGTATATTCCTACTTCAAGTGGAGGGCTGTTATTTACTTAAAGCCAAATGGATTATTGATTGATTGAACACTTGTGCTTAACCATTATCTATTTAGGGACTGGGCATGGTGTAGGAGCTGCATTGAATGTTCATGAAGGCCCTCAAAGTATTAGTTATCGTTATGGAAATTTGACCCCTTTAGTGAACGGCATGATTGTTAGCAATGAGCCAGGCTATTATGAAGACCATGCCTTTGGCATTAGGATTGAGGTAATATTCTCTTCAGCTACTGTTCGGATCCGCAAGTGCACGGGTCGACAAGTAATATAATGAGAGTGAAAGTATCGTGTCCCTAGGGATTGATAACTAGAAAGGTGTAATACTTAACCAAATTCCACACAGATCTTATCTAAGCAATCGTGATATGAGAGTGATTTTTTGATGAAACTAACAACTTAAAAATAAATTAGAAAAGATGCACCAAAAACTAAGTTCGCAAGAGAAAGATAAGTATGAATAAAGTCTAGGGGTCCCTATTCACTTGCAACTTCAATGAATATGTCTAATTCAAGAGCAATTACCAAATAATTGATTTTGCTAGCAGAAACTGATTATAGATAAAAGCCTATGTCTACGTCAATTACCTATATGAAACTTACCCAACCCACTATGTGTCTATGTGAATTAGCATAAGAATCACTCATTAAGACCAAGTTTCAAACACTTGTTATGCATGACCAAAGGGTATGTGTCCATCCCATTAGCTAATCAACACACCCTAATTAACTTGAATGTAATTGAACATACATCAACCATACCATGTCTATATTTCCAAATCCCTATATCTAGTTCATTTGAAAATACTATAATCATGCAATTGATGGCCAATCAAGAACAAGCATTAAGCATAGGTATGAAAGAACAAAACCAAATTCATTGATAAGAATCCAAAGAAATTACAGATTATTCACATTCATAGCAAGATCTTAGAGAGCCCCTAGATTAGAGTTTAGTTACACATCATAAGAGAAGGAAAAACAAATGAACTCATGAACTTCATCAAATTTACAAATCAAGAGAGAAAAGGGAAAGAGTGAACAAATTTGGAGAGAATCCAAGCTTGATTTTCCTCCCTTGATCTTGATTCTTCCCTTGAATCTCCTTGTTTCCAAGTAGAATTTCCCTTCTCTCACTTTCTCTATCAAATTCTGTTTTTAGAAAAACCAAAAGGTGCCTCCAATGCTCTCCAAAATCATATAAAAGGCTAATTTCGCTTACCTGGGCTCTTCTCACTCCTAGGCGCAACTTTTCCACGCCTAGGTGTGACAACAAAACACGTACTGTCAGCTCGCTAACCACGCCTAGGCGCAACCTTTCCAAGCCTAGGCGTGGCTTGCCTACGCCTAGGCATGGGTTTTTCTGTCTGATTTTTTTTCTGAAAACCGAGTGTCATGCTGATGGCTGCTACGTTCTATCCAAGTGTGTGTTGAAATTGACGTAACTTATGTATTTATAGTGAAAATAATGTGTCAGGTTACGCAGAAAGCGCTCAGGCGCTATGTTTCCAGCGCCTAGGCGCTGACGTCTTTCTTAAAATTCTGATACGTAACGAGCGCTCAGGCGCTGCGTGTTCACCGCCTAGGCGCTGAACGACCAGAAATAAAACCTCCTCTTAGGCGCTGGCTTTCCAGCGTCTGGGCGCTGGACCACCAGAATGCAAATTCAGTTCTCTGTCTCGTGCAATCGTCCAGTCTTCTTCCATGCATAATTACCTATCAAAAACACATAAAAACACACAATCAAAACATAATTTTAAATAACTAAAAACGAAATAAAATTAAGAACAAACTCAATCAAAAAGATTAAAAGAGAATGAAAACTCAAGACTTTGAATTGTAAAAATATGAATTTTTGCAGGTTCATCACACGCCTAGGCGTGGGTTGTCAAGTCTTTCTCCCTTCACGCTTTCTTCCAAATTTAAGCTTCTCTTCACTTTCCTCATCTCTTCCAAAACCTTCTCATCTTAAATAACTGCATCGAAACAATGCTAAAGTTCGTCAAATCAGGATCCATCCAAATTTCTTAAATGAAATCATTAAACATTCAATTCTTAATCATTTGAGACAAGAAGCTTTAATCATCAAAATCATGCATGAATTGAACCTTTAGACTTGAAAACTTAAGAATAACATGCTCATACACATTCAAATTCAAATGAAATAACTTCATTCCCTGGAGTTATCAGCTACATGTTCTGAAATGTTAACTCTAGCTCCTAGTGCTGGATTGTTTGGATTAGCAATCAATTAGTTTTTTAGGTGTTGTTATAGGCATATTAATTTTATCTCCTTTAAAATGCTCATTCTTTACACGCCAGTTGAAGTATGTGAGAATAATTCTGAGAGTATTCTGATGAGTGGGGCAAAGTCTTTTGAGATCTATTGAAGCTTGATTGCTATTTTCCAGATTTAATCAATGGTTAATGGATGGTAGTTTCAACTTTCAAGCTTGGATTGCAAAACCTCCCTGAGTCATGAGTGTCTTAAGAGGCTTGCCATGAATTACTGGATGCTGAGTTTTGTTTTGTTCAATTTTCTTACATCACTTATTAATGAACAAAAAATGCCAAGATGCCCTGTTACTTGATCACCAAGTGTGTACATTATGTTGTTTTTCCTATTTTCTTTGCTTAACTGTTCAAATAACACTTTGTCAGTCTTATATTCTGCATACATTTCTTGTGTGGTGATGACTCTCTTTTATCTCGCAGAATCTCCTGTATGTGAGAAATGTTGAGACACCAAATCGTTTTGGAGGAATTGAATACCTAGGATTTGAAAAACTTACATATGTTCCCATTCAGGTATGCTGTTGGTTACCCTGATATATATTTTGTTTTATTTTATTCTTTTGAGCCAAATATAAAACCCCTGTTGTAATTCAACATCAGGAAATTGACGATGTTTCAATTGCATGAGGCAGTAGAATAGCTTGTTCTCCCATAAAATTTGGATCTGATTATACTTCTCTACTAATTTATCGGTTTCATGTCCTTTATTTAAGAGGGGATCTGGGATCAGTGGAGGTCCATGAGGCCTATTTGATGGTTGCCATTCCAGTGTAAATGATGTTTAATCAATTAATTATAAAACATAATTATAGAATATTAATCCTATAAAATGCAAGCATTGTGAAAATACTATCAGAAATTAGAACTAATTTATTTTCTTTCTACCTGTGTTGCATAAAGTATTCTTGAGAAATATATTATTAATTATAAGTGGCCGTACATCCTATTCTGAATGCTCGTTTGTATTTTAGATATACTTCCTGAGGACCTGAAGTGTTGATTTCAGTTTTTAGCTTCAATGTTCTCAGTTTCTCCTGAACTTCAGTCTGTTTTGTTCTGGGCCATATATTCTTTCACACACTTGTTATTAACCTGGGCATATGTTGCTGCAGATTAAATTGGTTGATTTGTCTCTACTATTGGCTGCAGAGATTGATTGGCTTAACAACTACCACTCTCAAGTCTGGGAAAAGGTATCTTGTTTTGGCTCTTTTCGGTACATTTGACTTGCCTTCTAGTGTGTCGGTGTGATTTTTTTTTTTATCTTCTTTTGATTCTCCTTTTCCCCTCTCTTTACACGAATGCATTCTTCTGGAAGGCTAAGTCCATGGTTTTGCTTCAAAGTGAGAAAATTCATCAGGATGTGCTTTTGTAATTTATAGGCTGATCGTTAGTCTTCTGTATCTTTAAAATTTAAATATTGATCTCACTGCAACTTAGCAATTAAAGAATAATGAATGTCATGGAGTATGCTTCTGTTTATGTGACTATCCACTCTCTTTGGCATGTACATGGAACCACCCCGTAAGAAAACAACAAAAGAATGTCCTGCATTGTGCAGTCCCCTTACTCCCATACCTTCTAGCTGCTGCTTTTCATTTTAAATAGATACTTACTCCCACTCAATTTTCTATTTTGTAATCTTGTATGTTGATTGTTTTGTAACTAATTTGATGCCTCACAGGTTTCGCCGTTGCTGGATGGCTCTGCTCGCCAATGGCTTTGGAACAACACTAGGCCGATCATCCATGAGAGAATTTGATGATTTTCATGTTAATGTCCTCTGGCACTTGTGCTTCACATTCTGGCGTGCTGCCCCCTTGCCTGTTGGTCTCTATAGTTTATCTACGTAATTCATATAGAAAACGCTGTGAATAAAATAGTGAAGAATTAGGGACTACAGATATTTGATCATAGGATGTGAGCTTGGCAGGACAAATGAGCATTTAGCCATTTGCACCACTAAAGTAGTGCGTTTTTTGATATTTGGTATTTTTTTTTTTTGAAGTGTTGTTAAAGTAAACACTCTCTACTCTGAATTAAAAAAAAAATAGAAAGATAAATTCTCCAATTTCTTGCTTTTCATGGTATCAATTAGAATAGGAATAAAATGGAGATTCTCCAGACACCAGCAGATATACTCTCGCGAATGCTGAAATGATGTTTATATTATTACCGTTATTATTTTTGGTGCAGAATAAAGAAGCAAAGAAACTAAAGACGAGGAAAGGTTGTTTATATTATTATGGATCCTAATGATGTCAAAGAAACTTTTGGCATTCAATTTTTTTTTTTAATCTACTCTGGCATTCAAATTCAATTGCTCTTATTTCTCTTGGTGGCATGTACCGGCCTGCAATTTTTTTTTATTATAAAAAATATATCAAAAGTTGTACATTATCAATAGATTAAAACTAAACTTATGATATTGGGTGAGCCTATTTATTATTATTTGGGAATTCCTTAGGTATCTTTATTTTTAAAAGGATATCGATACTTTGTATAATATTATTAGTTGATTTTATAAAATACTTTATTAGTAATAACTTATAACTGAATAAATTGATTCATATATATGTTTTTAATCATGGTATTTGTTTTTATTTTTCTTAGTAAGTTAAATAACACAACGAATAAGAATTTTAAGAATAAAAAATGTAAAGTAGAAAGTTAAAATCTAAAATGTTAAAATTTGTAATATTAAAAACTTGAAGTAAAACTTAAATTAAAAAAATTTAAAATAAAAATTAATTAGACTAAAAATTTATCCAATAAATAAATATAAACAGTATATTTTGATTAGAATAGTACTAGCATCCTTATAAAAATAAGGATTATGAAGAAAGTCTCTTATTATTTATTTGCACTCTCAATTAGTTATTTACACTTTTCATTAATTAATTATAATTTTTTTATAATATTATGAGTGATTAATGAGAAATGTGAATAGATAATTATAATTGTCATTAGCCTTGCCTCTGCTAATGATATTATTCCTATGGCGTGTTTTTCAACTAAATAAAATTTTATGGATCCACTGATGTCCAAAAAACTGTTTATGGATCCAACTATTTTTCAACTAGTATGATGTCAGTGTTATTCTATAAAAAATTACATTATTTATTAGCCATAAATTTCTATAGTGTGAATGGCGCAATGACTACGATCGGGTTACAGAAATATGATTCTGTGGCTGCAAGTGAACTATGATTAGATTGAATAATGAATTGTTTCATCTCATCATTTTTCTATCTATATTTCTTTATATTTTTTTCTTGTGGCATAATGTCATTAACATTGAATATAGTGTTAGGTTAGTCCGATTATTTATTCACAGCTTGCGATTCTTACATTCATTTCTTAGAGCTTAAATGAAACAATCTCAATTCGTTATTCCTCCAAGTTTCTTCAGTTCATTTGATGAACCCTTTTTATCAATACTTTTTCTACATGTTTACTAAAGAAATAATGATAATTATGGCATACAATCATTGGCCAAAAAAATGGTATATAATATATATTGATCGTGTAATATTTCAGAATTAACCAAACGGCACAATAACTCCTAAATATAGTACTCTCCAATATATCAAGTATGGAATCATTGGATTTATCTGCAAAAGAAATAAATTATAGAAGTTAAAAATAATAATGATAGATTATTATCTGTGTTTATCTTTATGGACTAAAATTGTCCTTGGCTTATTTCATTAATTGTAAAAATAAGATGATAGAAACATTACAATATTTTTAACTAAAAAGTTTAAGAAGTTAAATTCTCATCTTACTCAGAATGTGGACTTTTTTTTGGTACAATAGTTTTGGTATAGACTCAGAATGTGGACTTTAACTATTCATGGTTGTGGTTGTACGTGTAAATTCGTTCTTTAAAAAAGAAAAAGAAAAAAAAAGTATTTCACTTTATTTTTGAATATTTTTTCATTAATAAAATGAGACAGAATATATGAGAATAGAACGGAAAGAAAATAAAAAAAATGAAACATAATTTTTATTCTCTTTATTTAAAAGTTTCATTAACGGAACGAAACAGAATTACACCGTATTCTCTCTATTTTCCCTCAATTTTGGGGAGAATAAAAATTGAGCATTTAAGAAAAAAAAATAATTTCCTACATGTTTTATTCTCTTTCTATATATTTTAAAACTCTCAAATAAAAAAAATTATTTTTATTTTCCTCATTCTCTTTTCATTCTTCTCGTTACCTATCATTCAAAAATAATCTCAAGTAGTGAAATTAGAGTCAAGTCAATAATAGTGATGAGTTTATAGTTTATTAACAAAAGACGGACATGGTGTTTACAAAAAGGTCTGGAAAGGAAAATGAAGTGTTCCAAATTTACTAACTAGTACCAAAAACTGAACAATTAACAAAATGGCCCCATAAATTCATCTTATGTTATTCGCATCTCACCAAATTTTGAAAAGTGATCTCGTCGACCCCTTTTCCCTCCTCTATAGTTCTGTGTTTGCCGACGCAACGTCTCTCGCTCTTTCACTCCTCACTCATCATCACCACTCTCACTCGCACTCGCACTCGCACCGAAAGAGAGAGAGAGAGAGAGAGAGAGAGAGAGATCACACAAATGCAAGACATTTTCGGATCAGTTCGCCGATCACTGGTATTCCGCACTTCGCCGGAGAACGAAGAACCCTCGCCCTCCCTTGGAGGAACCCTAGTTGATAAAATCAGTTATTGCATCCGCAGTTCCAGAGTCTTCTCCAAACCCTCGCCGCAGTTGCCGCCGGTCCCCAAGGACGTCGTGCCTACGATCCGATGGCGCAAGGGCGAGTTGATCGGTTGTGGTGCCTTTGGCCAAGTTTACGTTGGAATGAATCTCGATTCTGGAGAGCTTCTAGCAGTTAAACAGGTCTATTCCTTTCTTCATTCTTCCTTGCCCTTTCGCTTCGTTGTTGATTTCGGCTTTCGGATTTTGCCTTCTGTTGATTTCGAACGAGATTTTTTTTTGGCGGTTCGTGGCTCCCTGTTTCTCCTTTTCGCTTGAATCTTCGGAATTGACTTTGTTTTACTTTCTCTTTTACATCGTGTTCACTTTTATTTGCACTAGTTGTAGTTTTAGCTTTAAATCTTAAACTGATTTCGTTTTCATGTCTGGTTTTTTAGGTTTTGATTGCAGCAAGTAGTGCTTCAAAGGAGAAGTTACAGGTTTGTTGTTTGATTAAATTCTATGTGCTACGACTTATGATTGCTTCATCAACTAAAGCAATTCGATGCGAGTCAATTGATTGTTAGTCATTCATATACAGTTCCAAATAATTGTGACTTATGGATGGTTGATTTTACTGCTTGAGATCTTTGAGATTAGCAGAGTCCCTATGCTATTGTTTGATTAATATTTTGCTTACTACTAACAGGCTCACATAAAAGAGCTTGAGGAAGAAGTTAAGCTACTTAAAGATCTTTCGCATCCCAACATTGTTGTGAGTATGATATTATATTGGTGAATGATATTCACTAGCCAATTAGTTCTCCCAAACTATCACTTGACTGAATAGCTTTTTTTGCCGCAGAGATATTTGGGTACAGTTAGAGAGGAGGACACCTTAAATATTCTCCTGGAGTTTGTTCCTGGTGGATCCATATCATCGCTATTGGGGAAGTTTGGAGCTTTCCCTGAGGCTGTAAGTTTTACCTACTGAACTAAAGTACTTGGTAATTCTATATGCCATATTATTTCTACTAATTCATTCAACAGGTCATAAGAACTTACACGAAGCAATTACTGCTTGGACTTGAGTACTTACACAAAAATGGAATCATGCACAGAGACATTAAGGTGGTTTTTCTTATAATATCATTGATATGCATGTTAGCTTGGTTCTTTTTCGGTGGCTGATGTTCAAGAATAAATTAATTTCAGGGGGCCAATATTCTTGTAGATAATAAAGGGTGCATAAAACTTGCAGATTTTGGGGCATCCAAACAAGTCGTTGAGCTGGTAATCTAAGTTTTATCTGTTGCTCTACTATTATATATACTGTTTTACCTTTGTGAAGGCTCTTCTATTTGCATATTGGTTTAAGATGTGCATTGTTTTGCTCTAGGCTACCATTTCTGGTGCCAAGTCTATGAAGGGCACTCCATATTGGATGGCTCCTGAAGTTATTCTCCAGACTGGGCATAGCTTGTAAGGACATTAATCCTCTTCACGTATTTTACAACAAGTTGCTCTGTTTTTAATATGCTCTGACATGATTAAAACTGGAAGTTTCTTCTGGTCAGATGTCACTCAGCATTGTGGTTGAGACTGATTGGGTTTATGATTCCAAGTGTTGGCCATTCTAGATGATACAACAGTTTTTTTATTTCTAGAGTTGCATTAGAAGTGCCTCAATTATACAATGATGGTTTCAGTTAGAAAATAGAAGTCTTTGCTCAGGATATAGAAGTTAGCAGCAGGAATTTTCAGCAAGATGCATAGGCTAACTATGGTTTAAAGTTTCTGGTAATATGCAATTTGAAGCAGAGGTATTGTTTATGCCACTTAGTTGTCTTGTCTAGTAGAGATAGTTATATGTTATACATGAATTCTAGGTCAAGGGTTTCTTTCTTTGATATTTAATTAGGAGCTTCTTACATACCATGCTTGGGGCCTTGCTAATTTTTCTTTTTTTAAGTTCTTCTACGTAGGTGTATAATATCTTTTTCTAATGGTGTATCCTCTGAAACTAAATAAAGATGTTTTTATACGTTGATGCTTTTTCAGCTCTGCTGACATATGGAGTGTGGGTTGTACTGTGATTGAGATGGCCACTGGAAAGCCTCCCTGGAGCCAGCAATACCAACAAGAGGTATCCCAAATCCTGATTCCTTAAATTCTGTTTGAGGTGCTCTCTGAACATTTACTAAACGAATGGACCTTCAGGTTGCTGCTCTCTTCCATATAGGGACGACTAAGTCTCATCCACCAATCCCTGATCATCTCTCTGTTGGAGCAAAAGATTTTCTGCTAAAATGTTTGCAGAAGTATGTTACTTTTAATTTTCTCCTGCCTTCCATCTACCTTAATTAGTTTTACTCTGTTTCATAGTGACAACGAATTCTTATCTCTTAAAATATATGCTGGAAATTTGATCATGCTAAACATTACGGTGCTTTTTCTTTTTTTTTTTGTGGGGTGGGGTGGGAAGGGGGTTGGCAGAGAAAGATCTCTGTATGTTTTCATAATGTGAACTGATTTATAATATTTAAGAGAGAGAGAGAGAGAGAGAGAGAGAGAGAGCATATGCCTACTATTTTTTCCTTTCAAATGTTGTTAATTATTAGATTATTAGATAAAAAATGTTATATATAAATATATAATCCTTTTGTAGGGAACCAGTTTTGAGACCATCAGCATCAGAACTGCTGCAGGTGATTCTATGATTATTTCTCTTTTGACTGCATATGATAGCTACAACATTTTTAAGTGGCCATTTGGCCCATTTCAGTTCTGCTATTGATTAATAGTGGAGTCTACTTTATTAATATCAGTGTTTTGCATTAAATATTCAGTTATCCTTTAGATTAACTTTGAGTTTGAAATTGGGTGCAGCATCCCTTTGTTACTGGTGAACCTATGGATTCTCTTCCTCTGTCATCTACTGCCTTGGTATCTATAATTCAATTGATATTTAAGATGCTGTTGTATGTATTTTTTATAAACCAATTTTTAAGGAAAATAATTTTCGCTTCTGACAGGAAAATTTTGAAGCGTCTTCACCATCATGTGCCCCAAATGTTGAATCCTTGTATGTATTGAAACATTCTTTTTTCATTTGAGCTTGTAAGATTTGGCAGTATTCTTTGTGCTCATGTAAAGGGGATGTTTGTAGTAATATATTACTTGTTGATGCTAGTGAAATGGTAATATGATATTGGTTAACAAATGTTTGTAATTTATGTAGCCTTTGCTCCTCAACTGTAAATCCTCAGGACTCGGGAAGTAAACAGTTGTGGGGAATGAGCAATGATGATGACATGTGTGAGATTGATGACAAAGATGAGTTCTCACAGAGTGGTGTCAAATACAAATCATTGATGTCAGAAAATATTGAGGTGATTGCATTTTGGTCCTTATTGCTTGTTATATTTCATATGAAATTTATGACTTTTCAGAAACTTTTTTCTTTTTTTAATGTAGAGTTTCAACCCCATGTCTGATCCCTCTGATGATTGGGGGTGTAAAATTGATGCGAGTCCAGAACTGGAACATAGAGAAGTTGGTTTTGACATTGATGAATACATGCCACCGGGTCACTCGGGGGCTAATAAGGGGCAGAAAGATTTTTCCTTTCCATGTGTGCCTTCTCTGTCAGAGGAAGATGATGAGCTAACAGAGTCAAAAATTAAAGCCTTTTTGGATGAGAAGGTATTGCTTTTAGTTGGAATCAAGTTAGTCCTTCTGCTGTCAACTTTTCATCAATCTTTGTGTACTAACTGGTGTCATATTGATGGCCGTATGCGTTTATGGCAGGCTTTTGAACTAAAAAAACTGCAGACACCTTTATATGAAGAGTTCTACAACAGTTTAAATGCATCTTGCTCTCCCAATGTGATTAATGGCACAAGTGATGAAACTGCTGCTCGAAAATACTTGAAATTACCTCCTAAAAGCAGGTCACCAAGTCGGGTACCAATTAGCACTCCATCTAAAGCAATTGACAATGCTGGAAGTCCTGGAAGTAATGACAGGTCCTCATCAATTGTTGGAAATATAAAAGATCATGGTTCACAGGATATTCCAGCATCTCCCCTTAATGAATGGAAAGGACTGATAGTTGACTCCCAGCAGGAGCCCAGTAGCCCGAGGTTTGTTTGGGTTAATTCTTTGCTTTGTTTTTCTCAGCATCAGTTATTTTCAGAAATACTGAGTAATTTAATTTTAAGCACTAGATGTTGTACTTGCAGTTTAAGCTTTTCTGAGAGAGAGAGGAAGTGGAAAGAAGAGCTCGACCAGGAGCTCGAGAGAAAGCGAGGTTTGAATTTTTTTAACTTGTTACTTTGCTTCTCTTTAGTAGTACTAAATTTGACTATTTTCTGTAAGCACGAGACATGGGGAATTTGCTTTTTATTTCCCTCTTTCAGATGATACCCCCAAGTTGTCTTTGTCTGTCGTGCATAATTGAAAAATAATTTAGATAAACGAAACATAATACGCTTGTACATTTATTTACATGTGACTTGGGACAACGTTACAGAAATGATGCGCCAAGCTGGTGTGGGGGGAAAGACTTCTTCACCAAAGGATCGAGCTTTACATCGGCAAAGAGAGCGGACAAGATTTGCTTCTCCCAGCAAATAAGAGTGCGTTAGAGCATTCATCCTGCCTTCATGAATGGATCTTATTAGCCACTGGGATTGCAAATACAAGTGTTGTTGCCGCAGTTTTGTTGGGGTTGTTAATGTTATACATCCGATTTGGCCATTTTCCCATTTGACACATCTACATGTTCAGATTCGTCAATGTGACAGAGAAGCTTCTATGTTCTCCCATGTGCCTTCTTAGCTTGTCCGTGTTGTTGTGCCATGTAAAGCTTTATATACAAAGTTGCTTGAAAATTTTCATCCTTTGCGGTTGAGAGATGGATGCCCGTTTCAAGTTTATGCTGTATTATGAATATAGAAATAATCAGAACTGTGTGGCGCAAGATTGCCTATGAATCTGTTGCCACTTGTCTCTATTTTTCTTTTTCTTCTAGTAATTGTTTTTCAATGATAATTTCAGTTTGACTTGTTACTCTTACAGCTCGAAGAATTAATTAAAGCTGATTGACGACATCCTGGAAACTTTTCTTAGAATAACTGAAAATGGGTGAGTTATATATATATTGAAGCTATGAGGAAGTTTAGGCGCATTGAATGTGTGATTTGCTTTCAATAAAAATATAATAATAAACTTTGGACAAATGTGAAAAAAATTGTATTGTACCCGAAAGAAAATATAAGAAAAAATTCCTGCCAGCAACAGAAAAAAAAAAAACCCCCGAAAGAATTCAAGTATGGAACATAAAGAAATTGCTTGACGGAGAAGAAACAAAGACAAAGTATTGTACCCAAAAATAAAAAAAAGGCCAAAGTAGCTGGAGCATATGAGGAGGTTTAGGCGCATTAAATGTGATTTGCTTTCAATAAAAAATAATAATAAACTTTGGACAAATGTGAAAAAAATTGTATTGTACCCGAAAGAAAATATAACAAAAAGTTCCTGCCAGCAAAAAAAAAAAAAAAACCCCGAAAGAATTCAAGTATGGACATAAAGAATTGCTTGACTTCCAGAAGTAACAAAGACAAAGTATTGTACCCAAAAATAAATAAAAAATGCCAAAGTAGCAGGAGCATATATGTTCTTAAATTCTTCGAGCAGGGATTTGCACTGTTGACGCTGGGCGCTGTTTCAGTCCACTTAGTAACCCATCACTTCGCTGTACAGTTTTTTTGCTCTTTAATGGTGAAACTAATCTGGTTGCCAGTCTTGAAGGAGAGAATGATCGACGTAATTTTGATGCAGCTGATCTCTTTGGAGAACTCTTGCTTAAACTTGTATGTCCACTTACTAACCCATCACTTTTCTGTACGGTTTTCTTGCTCCTTAATGGTGAAGCAAATCTGCTTGCCAGTCTAGAAGGAGAGAAAGGTCGACTCAATTTTGATGCAGCAGTTCTCTTTGGAGAACTCTTGGTCAAACTTGTAGGTCTTGTGGGTGAAATAGACACAACTGGTGGGCTTTTGACCCTGACTCGAAATTTGGAAGATGAAGGTGGGGACTTGATCAGAAACTTGTGTTGTGTTCCTCTATTTCTTGATATGACAGGAGATCTTGTCTTGCAAAACTGTTGCTGCCGCGAAGAAGGTGTGGACAAGAACAAAGGGTTGGGGAATAGCATTGTCTTGCTAGCCCATGGCCTATTCCTGGGAGATACCCTATTGGCCAAATACTTGTTATTTTCTTTATCAAATTCTCTAACTTTTGGAGGAGAAACCTTAAAATTGATTCTGGAACGAGCCCTTTGAAGTGGTGGGGAATCAGATTGTAGTTTAATTTGCTTCTCTTTCTTCCTTCTGGCCTTAAGTTCTGTGTTTTCAGGGTGTACTTTCTGGCTTGACCGTTGGGGTAGTGGAGTTTTTGGGTCCTCAGTGGCAGTTCTCCTAGCTATTGCTGAAACTATTTCTCTGGCAAATTGACTTGCCTGTAGAATTTCTCCAACAGTTTCGCCCACAAGCATTGCGGGCAATGACATTTGCCTCCATTCACCTGCATAAAGGTTACAAGTGAAGGGATAATAAATCAGATAAATGGTGGTTACAGATTATCAAGTATCAACTAAAGTCGTCCATGACTAGAGATCTGTTTGGAAGTAAATTGACTTTGGCTTTGCAAGAGAAGTGCTGCAAGGGTTAAGAGAGTAAGGGAGAGAACAAGTTACAATACCTCCTAAACTAGCTGGTCTGGGAAACTTGCCCCGCGGAGATCTACTTGGTGCACTATTCTTGATCCTTCAAAATGGCAAGAAAACAAAAAAGAATGAGTTGAAAACTTCAAATATAGTTATTATTTATTAATTGTAAACATAATAATGAAAACTTGTAAATTTTTTTAAACTAAATATATTCATTTTCAAATGCAAAGAAAGTCTGCATACTGTAGACCCACATATGCTTCCCTGGACCCTGCACATAGTGGGAGTATAGCACCGGTATGCCCTTTTTATGTTCATCCTCAAATGCAAATAGAATCTAACCCAAACCAAAATGGTACCTGACTGATTCTTGCTTGCACCTGAGACTGGTTCTCAGATAACCTCTGGTGCTGCGAGGGCTGAGACTCAACCCTGAGACCACCTTGGTTCCGCCGGCCACAGTATATTGAAGTTCCTGCAGCCGAACCATGCACTGATCCACCTTCAAAGACCCACAAGAATTCACTTTCGATCAGGGAAATTGAGCAAAGCAAACAAAAGGGGGGGGTGTAGTGTAGATTACCTTGTTGAGTGTTTCTCTAATTAGAACAGGATTGAGAGCAGCTAACACTTTGTTCTGCTTTGGTGGGGTTCTCGCAACCATCTTGGAATAACACTCACGCACACTATCTCTCCAACAAGTACCCACACCCAAGTGACCCAACCAACCGATCTGAATTTTCTTTTTGTTTCTCTCTCTCTCTCTCTCTCTCTCTTGCTCACCCAGACACGGACCCAAAAGGCCAAAACCTTGTTCTTCCAGAGTTTGGAAGTGTTACTGTTAAGTCAAACGAAGACAGAAGGTTGAAACGTGAATTGAGGGTAACGTTCCTCTCTATTTTGCAACGGTCGAGTCTATCCTCAGGAAACGAAGGAACGGCTACATTATTGAACCAATTTTTTTTAAAATAATAATAATAATAATAAATAAATAATCTATCGGCTGTTTTCACTTGTCAACTTAAACGCTTTTTAAGTCGTCTGTCTCCGTTACATGGGCCCCAGGATTTAAATTATTTATTTAAAATAATAAATTGTAGGAGTTAAACTGTAATTTACTTTTCGCTAACCACAACCCCTCAGGATCCGACCAGTTCTGATTCATGTATTAATATTAGTATAGACATGATGTGCCAAAAAAAAAAAATATTTTTGCCAAATTACGAACATCGATTTGGTTTTAAGCACATAACAGTATTGAGGTTGTATCTTTCTTTTTGGTATTTTGAAGTTGCATTTGTTTTGTTGAAAAGAGTACAGAGTTACCTTAAAGTTTTATCTTTTTATAAATTATTATTATAAATTTAAATTTTTTTAATTAATTTTAAATTTTAATTAATAACTTAATAAATCCTTTGGTTGATAATATGTTAAATCATTAATGGAGATATAATGTGACATTATTTTATCTATCTAAATTTATTAAATTTAGACCGTTAAATTTTTTATAAATTAAAATTTCATTTTTTATTTATATTTTACTCTTAATAAATTAAATAAAAAAATTTAATTATTTTAAAATAAAAAAACAAAATTCAATTACATGCATGGTGAACTGAATCAGTAGATTATCCAAAAAAAAAAAAAAAACTCAGTAAGTGAAACGCTTTATGCAATTGGAATGCTTTATTCAAAAAAACTTAATAACTGAAAAGTCATATGCTTGCTACATATCAACATCCTCTGAACCTATAATTGGAACGCTTTATGTATCAATTAAAAGATTAGCCTTTTGCAGCATATGTAGAAGGTGGTCCCCTTGGAGGTGGATCTAACTTTTGATCCCTTTGACTTGTCTCTTGTATGGAATGTGGTGCTTCAATATTGCATCACTTTTGATTTTTGAAAATCAATTTGACAGTGAAAATAATTTGAATATGAAAATTTGTTTTATAGCCTTATTTTTCTTGCTAAAAGGTTTAGGTCTGGTGATATAGATATTTTCTTATATAAGTTTCAAATTAATTCATTTAACTTATTTTAATATCCTTTTGATTTGATTTTTCTTGTTTCCAAATTAGCTTAAAGATGCTTAGTCAACCAATTTTTTTTTTGAAATTTTTGTTATGAATCTATTTGATAATTAAATTGAGAGAATCATTTGTTAGGGTTGTGAAGGTGTGGAGCCCAGCATCTGCATGTTGTTCTTGTAGGCACTACTAAAGAAGCTGTTGCACATTTCTTTGAAGTAGCAAGGATGGAGTTTGAAACACTTTTTCAAGATAAAGCTGCAGAAGACCCTAAACTTGTAATTTGTAGACAATTGCTGTTAGTGTTTGTGTTTTGTGGAAGAATGCCCGCTTAGTCTCTCCTAATTCATATGTAGTAGATATGGGATGATCAAAGGAACGAGGTTCTGTACATTGCTATAAATGATGATACTAGATGATGAAGTTGTGATTTTACATTTTGCTGTGAATGAAACTGATTAATTAGAGGATTCCTTCCAAATTCAATTGTTTCATTTGGGATCGTTCCCTCTCTTTGTATTAATAATTTATTTTGTAGAACTAATTAGTTTTTAAGCTATTAGGGAGCCTTGGTTTGCCCCTTCAAATTGTGATCATATTTGTTTGATAACCTGATCTCTGCATTTGCAATCTATTTAGCATGTGTTTCTGAAATCCGTGTGTAGTTTAGTTGACATATATCTAAAATCTAAGGGGGTGTTTGTCTTAAATTAAAGCAACCATCCAACAGCTCTTTTTCAACAAATTTTTTCAACAAAAAAGTTGTTAGACATCAAGTCAACGTGTTTGACAAACTCAAAGGAAAAAAACAACTTTTTTCAAGAGAAAAAAGTTATTAGACATCAAGCTAAAATTTAGACATTATGTAAAAAAAATTATTGAAATTATTCCTAACAGTAATATATAAATACTATTTTATTTTTAATTAAATATATTTTTTAATTATTTTATACTTATTTTAGTAATTTAATGTATAAAAATAATTCTTTTTTATACCATCTAAATGAAACAGTTAGTTTAAAATTACTTTTTAGTTAATATATCCAAACATAAAACTTTTTTCTTATAATCGATTATAACAAAAAAAAATTATACAATAATTAATTATTAAAATAATCTAATTTTCACAGCTATCCCAAACACGTACTAAATTACTATGACTAAGTGAATATAAGTCATCTGTGATTCGTTCCTAAAGAAATTAGATGATAAACAAAATTAGTGAAAAAGTATAGGATAATTGTTATTCAAGAATGTGTCTAGGCACACAAGTGAAACTGTTTTTATGGGCCATATACATTGTTACAGCACCTGAACACTCGCGTTTCCTCTAAAGTGGTTTAAGATATTGTTGAAAAGCCTCGTTTATAGCCTTGAGTAGGGATGGCAATGGGACAGGGCGGGGACGGGTAGTAGGCCCCTGCTCCCTATCCCCACGGATAATATCTGTCCCCGTTCCCGCTTCTATATTCGTGTAAGTACTCATTTATCATTCATCTGTGGATAAACGGGTATCTACGGATATCCGTGGGTACCCAATAAACTATTAAAAAAATCAACAAAATTAAAAAATTAAAATGAAAAAACGAAAAAAAAGTATAATATTTAATTTTTCAAAATTTGTCAAACACAACTTAATCCAAAAATAATACAAAACACCTAAAATACTTTTGATTTATATAACTACCATATTTTAATTATATAATGAAAATTTTTAATAATTTTATATAAAATATTTTTGTAATTTTTTTTTTAAGTATCCGCGGGTATGAGGGAGACCACCCCCCCCCGCCCCATTTATTAAACAGGGATAACACAAAACGGATATTTATACCTATGAGAAAAATTAGACGGGTATTACCCGCCCCCGTCACAGGTATTATCCATGAGTACTCGCAAGGGCGGGTAAAATTACCATCCCTAGTCTTGAGAGCCTTCTCATATGCTATAAACCCCATAAAAAAGAATTCATAACCATCCACTGTGACAAGCTGGATGTATTTTTCTGTGGGGTTCAATCTATTTGTGGAAGGACTGACCGTGCTAAACTGATCCAGCTGCACTACTACCTAGATGTCAGACATAAAAAATCAATACTTGATACAAGAAAAAAAAGTACCCCATAAATTTGAGATGCAGCTAAATCAGAAGTTCCAAAAGTTAACAAAGGACCACCACCAAGGAGACCACCTTCTACATACGCTGCAAAAGGCTAATCTTTTAGTTGATACATAAAGCATTCCAATTACAGGTCCAGAGGATGTTGATCTGTAGCGAGCATATGGCTGTAAGAGCTTCACTTATTGAGTTTTTTGGATAAAGTGTTCCAATTACATAAAGTATTCTAGTTACTTAATTTTTTTGGATAATCCACCGATGCAGCTCACCATGCAGGTAGACGAATTTCATTTTTTTTATTTTAAAATAATTTAGTTTTTTATTTAATTTGTTAAAATTAAAATATAATTAAAAAATGAAGTTTTAATGAATAAAAAAAATTAATGGTCCATATTTAATGAGATTGGATGGGTAGGATGCTACCACATGACATCTCTGTTAGTAATTTAAAAGATAGTTAACGAAAGGATTTATTAGGTCATTAATAAAAGTTTAAGGATTAATTAGGAAGATATTTAAGTTAATGATGGTGATTTATAAAATGGTAAAAGTTCAAGGTGGTTTTATACTCTTTTTTCTTTTTCTTTTTTTTGGTAGATGAAGTTGTATTTTTTACAATAGTTAAAAATGTTTATTTAAAACTCATAAAGGGTGCACCAACGTGTATTGGTTAAAGTAAAAGGGACTTGGATTCCTTAAGCATGTGGGATGAGGATCATCTTCTGTTGGCCAAAACATGAGATGATCCTATTTTGCCTAAACAGGAAAAAATGGAGGTTAGAGAATGGGAGGGGAGGGGAAAAAGCTAGTCAATTTTTTCCTATTTTGGCAAAATATGATCCTTCTTGTTTTGGCCAACAAGAGAGAATCATCATTCACACATGTGATCTTAGGTTTGATGTCAGGATTCATGTATATGAAAAAAATATCGTTGGGAAGGATCCCCACTTAGGCACCTGACCGTATCCGAAAATTAATCTCTTACCTATTGTGTGGAAAGATAATTTGAAAAAACAAAAAAAAAAACTCATAAATGGGTGGGTTGAGGTTGGGCAATTGACCAATTTAGTGTTAATTTAGAAACAATGTACCAATTTAGAGTAGTTTCAAAACTAATTACTATTTTGGAATAGTTTGTGCCATATTAGTATGGCCCACAATTTTTCTTTTCCTTTTTGTGTCAACTTAACCAAATATGCTAGTCCACTTAGCACCTTATATGAAATCATGTGGGCCTGTGCATTTTTCAAAAATTGTAGCCTTTATGTTAGTCATGACAATTATTACTCAAGAGATAGGTAAATTGAGTTATTACAAATTTTTAAAACACCATTAAGAAATTAAACATATTGAAACTAAGATGAATAATATTCAAGCAAATATATAAAAATAAAGTACAAGAAATAAAAGGAGTTTGAGTTAAGAAGAGCAAACATAGTATTTATTCTGATTCAGCTACCAACCACTTGTGGCCTACGTTTAGTCCTCAAGTAAACCACCCGAGATTTTTCAATATCACTTCAAGCTTGAACAAGTACTTGAAAACCTTTACAACTGAGAGCACTCAACACACCTTGGGATACCTCACCCTTATGCTTGAGCCTTAACAAACAGGGATACCTCACCCTTATAATTTCTTTGAAGGATATCTCATCCTTTTTATAGTAAATCAAGGTATAGAAGAAAAGAAACTCTCACCAAAGTAGTTTATACAAATTGAAGTCCTATGAAACTCTTTAAGGATATCTCAAATTTTGGTGAAAAAGAGCATAGGAGATAATAAAATATGAATCACGAATCAAAGCATAAGAGATTAGTTTTAGGTTGTTGGTTCTATATTAAAGATGCCCAAAAATATGTATTTATAGAGTTCTTGGAAAAAGAGTCGTTGAGTATCATTTATTTTAGCATTAAAGCCTCTAAAAAATAGTTGTTGCGTGTTTTTGCTCGTGTTTATTTGAATAAGCAAAGTCTTATTCGAATAAATCCACTTATAACATATATGTTAGCATCAAATATCATTTAAGTCTATTTACACGCATAATTTAGGTTGATATATAATGTAAAGCATGTATCACATTATCAACTATGCAAATGCACTTGAACCCAAAAAAAAAAAATAGTTTAAGTATTTTAAGGCATGATTCAAGTTTATCAAGAAACACATGATCATCATCAAAACTTATATAGGCATTTTAGGTAAACAATGATCATGTTAGATATGTTATGTCAAGTAAGAAATTCTAGTATGTACACATGATTTAAGTTTTTTACATTGAAGTTTAAAGACAAGTTCAAGGCACAAGATATTTCAGAAAATAATTCTCATTCATCAGACTTGGCTTTATTTCAAAAAATAATTATGGACTTCGTTGTGTTTATTTGAATAAGAGGTGCTTTATTTGAATAAACTCGTGGAAAACAAACAGACTTGACTTTTTTCCAAGTGTTATTCGAATAAGTTTTTGCTTATTCGGATAAAACATTCAGAACTAGCAGCGAAACAGAAAGACTTATTCAAATAAGACTTACTCTTATTCGAATAAAAAGCATTCGAAAACAAATTTTAGTGGCTACAGAAAGGGTTATTCAAATAAACTCGTGGAGAGTACAAAGTCTTGCCTTTCTGCCAAGCGTTATTCGAATAAGCATATGACTTATTCGAATAAAAATAGCTAAGAATAGAAAAAGAATGTTTCTGTCAAGCGTTATTCAAATAAGGTTTTCTCTTATTCGAATAAAATAATCAAAGAACATATTCAAAGGACTTATGTAAGTTGTTATTGAATAAAAGATGTGTTATTCAAATAAAACATCAAAAACAACATTAACAGGTTAAAGCCAATAAGTTCAAACATTAAAACCAGTTAAGGATTAATTAATCATACATTTTAATATGCATTCATGACAACTAGGGGTGGAAACAGGCTAGGTCAGGCCAGGTTTTGACTTAAACAGGCCTAGCCTGTATCCCAATTATAAGGCTTGAACCTGGCCTGTGAGCCTGTAATAGGCCAATTTTTAAGGCATGATCTGACCTTTTTATAAGCCTGGCCTGACCTGAAAGCCTATTTAAAGGCCTACTTTGCAATGACGCCTTTAAATAGGCTAACAAATCTACTTTTAAATAGGCCAACAGACATTTACATAGGCTAACAGACCTACCTTTAAATAGGTCAACATGTCTTACATAGACTAACAGACCTACCTTTAAATAAGTCAATATGTCTTTACATAGGCTATAGGCCTGAGCCTTGAAAAAAGCTAACGGATCTACTCAAAGCCAATAGGCATTTGTTATAATTTAACACTAACCTTCTAATTTTATATATGCTTACCACTTTCTTACTTTAATCTTTGGTCGATGTGAGACTTGAAGATATACCAAGTTTCTCATTTTCTTACTCCAGGCTTTCAAGTCCCACACCGACCAAAGATCAGAGTAAGAAAGTAGTGAGCATCTATAAAAGTAAAGGGTGAGTGTTAACTTATTATTTTCATTCTAATAAATATATTACATTAAATATATTAATAAATATATTATTTCTATTCTAACTTATTAACTTAAGTTTTAGTTATTGATTTTTATTAAAATTTAATTAAAAATATATTAATATATTATAATAAATTAATAATTATAATTATAATTTATAATTATTATAATAATATATATTATATTATATGTATTTAAATAGATCGTCGGCTGCAAGCTTAAAAGGCCTATTAGATGGCCTGAGGCTTAACTTTTTTAGTTAAACACACTTTTAAAAAAGCCTTTGCCAAACTTGTTTAGTAAACAGGTCAAGCCTCAGGCAGGTCAGGTCATAGGCCCGACGGACGGCAGCTTTGACCTATTTTCACCCTTAATGACAACCAAACCAAATTCTTAATTCTTACATAATCATTTTGAATCAACCAAGGATTATGTTAGAAATGGATAAGACAAAATAAAAACCATCTAACATAAACACTCATTTTAAGTAAAAAAATTCAAGTTCAAGGATATTATCATTAAACATATCATTTCAAACAAGAAGCATATTTTATCTAGCATATTAACATGTAGGAACATTTTCAAGATATAAAGCATAACATAAGTTTTCACTTATCCAAAGAATGCTAGTCCAAGCTACATTAAGACAAGGAAGAGAGCTTTGAATTATTTTCGGTTTTGTGCTTGGAGCAGCCACTTTCAAGACACCACAGAGAGTTCTTCGCCTTCAAGCACACCTACAACACACTTCAATTTTTTGACTTTTTGTATCCAAATTTCTTTGGTCCTTGTGTGTTAGTTTTTGAATATTAATCTACTATACTCTCATAAAGATTAACTTTTCCATAGTATTTAAATTTAGCACAATAAGTTAAATAACCAATTATCATTAAACACATAGCCAATAGTATGCTTACTTTCATAACATATAAACAATTTAAAGCATAGAAATCATACATAGTCATAGAATACCCTATGCTCAAGAAATATGCACAATAGTGAGCAAATGGTGTAACAAGAATGAATATAATCATGTACTAAATATAATATTCAAATTTTACCAAGTATATATGATTTTATCAAACACTTAAGACCTACAAGGAATATACTTAAAATTCATTGACTTTACAAATGAATGTGTATAAGAGGTAAAAACTTTTGATACCTTAGCTTTGGTAATTAATGAAATATTTTTTCTTACCCATTGCTTCTCTTTTGGAGTTTTAAACTTTACAAGTTCTGCATTTTGTACTTGAGAAGTTTTGGTTGAATCCATCTTCCTTCTTTGACCAAAAATTCTACCATTGGATTTTGGAAGCATTCTATTTGATGACTCATCTTTCCTTTGACCAATTAGTTCATCTTTTTGAGAAATTTTCTGCATAGTTGAAATACTAGGAGAACTTTTTGGTACCCACTTCATCTTGGGTCCTTGAATGTTAGTACTAAAGCCTTTAAAATCTTTACGAACACATATTATATTGTTTCTCATACAAGAATTTTTTTTATAATTGTACAAATGAGAAATATGTCCTAAATAACCACAAAAATTATAAATAATTAAATTTAATGATGATTTAGTTTTTTGAAGATCATTTTTAGAAAACTTAAACCTTTTATTATTTTTATATTCTAAACTATTTTTTGCCATAAGCCTTACTTGAATTTTCATGTGGAATAACATTAATTTTATTCTCATTAATAAGCATAAAATGTAAGCAATTAGAATCATTAGCTTTGACAAATTTAGAATATAAGTTCTCAACTTAATTTTCTAAATTAATGCACTTTTCACAATAAGTTGAGGTTTCACATTTCAAAGGCATTTCCGTATTAAGAAAAACATATTCATTTTTCAAAGTTTCAATTTCATTTTCAATGGAGGAAATGTTTTTCAAACAATATAAGTTTTTCTTTTCTAAATTCAATAAACTATCATACAATTCATCATATGCACATTATAGCTCATAATATGAAGGACTATAATCTAGTTTAACATTATTTACCTCAAAGTCCTTTTTAACCATAAAGGAAGTGGTCTCAATTTCTAGCAAACTTGATTCTTTAAGATAATCACATTCTTCCTCATCAAATTTGTTTTGCCTTTTTTCTTCTTCAAATTGAGCACCATCATCACCAAGAGGCATTTGACTCCCTTCAATAGGTTGAACATCTTTTTGAGAATGTTTTTCATGATAAGCTTCATTCAATGACTTTTGCTCTTCTTACTTTCTATATATAATTTATACACAAAGTCATTGTTAGCAATATAAAGAGCATCAAGAGTGTCCAAAATTTTTTTAGTACTAGAACAATTTTTAATTTTAGTATAAGCATCATCATTCAAAATATTTCTCAACATTTACATTGTTCTAATGTTCAAGGAAAATCATTTCTTGTCATAAGCATTCCAAACTTGTTTTGATTTGAAAATAAATCCATTAAGCACAATATCCCATAAATCAAGATCAATAGATTGCATATAAAATTATATTCTAGCTTTCTAATAAACAAAATGCACATAATCAAAGAATGATGGTTTATCAATTTCAAAACTTTTCATTTTGAAAAGCTTTCAATGGTTGCCAATAAATAAGGATCTTTAACTCTAAGCAGTTAAGCTTTCAATAGAGCACGAAACTCTGATACCACTTGTTAGTCATGACAACCATCAACCAAGAGGGGGGTGAATTGAGTGATTACAAATTTTTAAAACACCATTAAGAAATTAAGCATTTTGAAACCAAGATGAATAATATTCAAGAAAATATATAAAAATAAAGTACAAGAAATAAAAGGAGTTTGAGTTAGGAAGAGTAAACACAATAATTATTCTAATTTAGTCACTAATCACTTGTGGCCTACACTCAATCCTCAAGTAAACCACCCAAAATTTTTCATTATCATTTCAAGTTTGAACAGGTGCTTGAAAATCTTTACAACTGAGAGCACTCAATACACACTGGGATGCATCACCCTTACAATTTCTTTGAAAGATACCTCACCCTCTTTACAGTGAATCAAGGTATAAAAAAAAAAAAATTCTCACAAGAGTAGTTTATACAAATTGAGATCCTATGAAACTTTTTAAGGATATCTTAATTTTTGACAAAAAAAAGCACAAGAGATAATAAAATATGAATCACAAATCAAAGCATAAGAGATTAGTTTCAAGTTGTTGGTTTTATATTAAAGATGACCCAAAAATATGTATTTATAGATTTCTTAAAAAAAGAGCCATTGAGTATAATTTATTTCAGCATTAAAGTCTCTAAAAAATAGTCGTTGTGTGTTTCTGCTTGTGTTTATTCGAATAAGTAAAGTCTTATTCGAATAAATCCACTTATAACACACCAGAAAGTGTTTTTTGGAACTTGTTATTCGAATAACCAAAGGGTTATTTGAATAAATATTTTAAAAAAGCACGTTCAAGAACTTTTTAAATGTTGTTATTTGAATAAATCACTCTGATTTTGAAAACTGACTTTTAAGGGTTATAACTTTTTCATTTCTCACATGTTTAAAGCAAATGACTACTCATTGAAAAAATATTTGAGTCTATTTTCAAATGAAAGAGTTTCAGAATAAAATTATAAGTATTTTAAAAATTATGATCAAAATAGTAACCAAATGTCAGTTTTTCAAAAACCAAACTTGACTATTTTTCATAGTTTTGAACTATCACCATGACTAGATTTTCAAAATTTGTTTGTTGGATATTTTAACATGTGAAAATCATTTGTAATAGCAAAGCTTGAAGAAATATAAGATTTGGCACAAAACAAATTAGAATAAAAGAGTAGAAACTTACCTCAAACCCTTAGTACAAGTGGGCGCACAAATTTGGTGCCAAAATGAGAAAAAAAAATGGAGATTTGCTTATGAATTCAAATGAAGCTTTTGGCTTCGAAGAAAAGACGAAGAACGACTCTTAGTCTCTGTTTCACCTTTCATTTTAAAGCCAATCAATCAATCTTTTTTTTTTCAAAACTTAAGGCAAGGAAATTACCAAACTATCCTTGAAACAATTTATATTTCCCATCATATCTTTTTTTTCTTTGTCTACGAAATTACATCATATGTCAATCGCTAATGAAGACTACCATGTTGATGAATTTGAGACTGCCATGTTTTTGAATTTGATGTTGCACCATTTTTGGGTTATACTAATGTTGAAATTTGCCTTTTTGACAATGATGAAGATTGAAGTAGGGACCTCTCAATTGAGTCCAGTAAAAGTAGAGATGAAAACGAAGATGAAATTCTCAATGGTGAATCTTTTGGCACTAAAATTGAGAGTGACTTTGATGCTAACATTGATGCTACTGGTTTGGCTTCTCCTATAATTATGGCTTCTCCTTCTTCATAATTTATGAATCTTTCAGTGGTAAAAAAAAAAAAACCTTGCACAAACACAAGTACGCACTAACAAAAATGCAAAGTTCAACACCCACGTATTAAGGAACATATTTTTCACAAGATATTAATTACAAATGACATATTTTAAGATTAGCACTTGCTTTAAAAACAAAATATGATAGACCTTCAACAAGAAATATTGGTTAGAATTAGATAAAAATGAAGGTAAGTGGAAAAAAAAGTGAAAAGAAAAAAGAGTAAAAGGGAAAGAAGGAGACGAGTTGCAGTGAAAGAAGAGTAAAAGAAGAAGAAAAAGATGGATGTAAAAGAGGGTGGAGCCAGTGTAAATATTTATAGAGACCTATAATAGTAAAATGGTAGACCAAAGTTGTTACCATGCTGTTTTTTTTTTAAATAATAATTTTGAGTCTTATGTAGCTAAACTTCGCTTGAAGTTGTTGCTATCACGTCTCCTCAAGCAGCTGTTGCCATGCAGCTTTATTTTTCTAATTTAATTTTAAAAGGTACCACATGGATTAGTACCCTTCGTAGGATGTTGTCACATGGCGTTTTATGCAACTAAAGCTGCATTTTCTGAAAAGTGCCACGTGGACTAACGTCTTTCGTAGGATGCTGTCACGTGGCATTTAACTTAGGAAAACATGTTATCATAGTTTTTTTTAAATAAAAAATATTGGAAAGAGCCCGATAGACTAGCGTCTTTCACAAGGTTCTACCATGTGACTTGTACTATTAAAAAGGCTGCAAGTTTTGAGAAAACCGTTGGCCCATATGGCTTCTTATAAGGTACCAAGTAAACTAGAGCCTTTGGTTGAGTTGGCATGAAAAAAAAAATTAGGGAATCATACTAATGTAACAAAAAACTACCCCCCAAACCAATAATTAGTTTAGAAACTATCCCAAATCAGTAAATTATTTCTAAATTAACACTAATGAACCTCGACCTCATAGGACAAGGACGCGAGTTCAAATTCCAGGAAAGTAACTATTCTGGGAAAATCACACAACCCTTGTGCTCCTATGGTTAAACGAAAATTATTTCCATGGGCGATTCAAATGGAATGAACCTATAGAGATACCTCATGGTCTAAAAAAAAATGTTTATTCAAATTTATGTGGAGCATACCAGAAATGAAATAGGAGTTATTATTGCACTTAATGTTTTTAAAACTAGACCGATCATTAAACCGGTGAAGACACTAGTTTATGGTTCATTGGTTGAATCGTAGTCGAATCGATGATAATTAAATATATATTTTTAATATTATATAATATATTAAATAATAAATTAACATATTAATATCTCATATTATGTTACTTAGTACTTTAAAGTCTCACATTGTACAATAAATAAAACATTCAAATATACAACATATATAAAAGCTGAGATAAGACCACACTTATAAGTCTCACATAAAATAATGAGTAAAACATTCACGCATACAACTTATATAAAAGTCAAGAGGGGGACAAATCTACCTATACATTTCTTAAATCTTATATATAAGTCTTTGTAGCTTGACATTGGACTTTCATTTGGCTCAAAAATTATATTTGAATGAGTTAAAAATTTATTGACAAAAAATTAATTTTTTAAAAATAAAAACAGTTTATTATTGATTTTATCAACTTTTGACTGATTCGGTCGATTTTTAACCGATGTGGCTAATTCTTAACCGATTCTAACCAATTATTTCACAAATTAGTTTTATGGGTCAAATGAACCAGATTAGTGATCAGTTCACCGATTTTTTGATTGAATCTGCCCATTTGGTCCGGTCCGATTTTCTTAACCATGGTTGCATTGTGAGGAATGTTATTGGAGGAGTTAAGTTGAGCACTTGAGCTTGTATAACTTTGGGATAAAAAAGGGGTTCAAGGTGCACTAGCTGAACTGTAGCAAATGTTTCAGACTTTGTAGCTTTGTGCCTTCGAGACATATTTTTATGCATTTCAAATCTGAAATATCGTTATAGAAATCCACCCCCAACCCCCCCCCCCCCAAAAAAAAGTACCATAGCGTTTGAAGCTGCACAAATAAGAAAAAGACGAACTAGTGACACAGCATCAGAGATTTGATTAAACAATGAACAAGAACATGAATAAAGGATACCAATATAAAGTTTTAGAGAACTCAATTAAATTCAATTATATTGATTTATAAAACCAACACATGGATATTATTTGTTTAAACTTGAAAAGGATTTGTTATAAGCACTGGAAATTTATAAAAAAATTCAACTCGATTGTATTCACTTGTAGGTAAGGAATCGATTTAGTTCCAAACACGAGCATTTGCCATTGTTTGAGAAAACAAGGTTCATTACATTTCGGTGGAAGGCCGAGATGGCAAGAGTAATGACTTTCTGCTATTTTTCAGGCCTCTAAGCTTGAGAGGACTCCACACTAAAGGTTTACGTTGCAGTGCAAGGATAGTTGGATGCCTAGCCATCCGCGAATCTGCGTGTGTTGGACTGCCCATAAACTTACTGCTGCTCCTCATCAAAGTTGGAGTTGTCTCCACCGCCGCTCTCATTTCTGGCATTGGGGCAAACAACCTTGAATACCGGGCTTTCCTTTGGTTCCTTGTCAATGACAGTGATTGCTGAACGCTGCTTCCACTAGAGCTTTCCTTTGGTTCCACTAGAGTTGTCATGTTAGAAGTTGTGTCAGGTCGGAGTGTAGCCATGGAAACCCGCCTCCTAGGCTGAAGGACTTGTGTTGTTGATGGTGCAGGTGGTCTCACAGCAATGGATACCCTTCTTCTTGGTTTTGCCAGGCCTTCTGTATTTGTAGCCATTGAGGTCGTTCTGGCAATGTTTTCGTTTCCATCCATGAGAGAGGTGTGTGAGGGCCTACTCTTCGATGGTGGAGGAGATGATGGAGGCAACAAATTAGTAATTCTTCTCAGTGGCGGTCTTTTTGAAGGATTCAGTGGTGGCTTCGTTATGGCTTTCTGAGCTGCTGTGTGTTTTAATAATGACAGTGTTGAAGGTTGAGCTGAAACAGAAGCAAGTGATCTACTTTCTTGCTTGAGTCTGGTTTTTCTCTCCTCTGCTATCTGGTTCTCAAGGTCCCGAACCTTTTAAAATTCAACCACACATTTGATGAGCAATGTTTTCAATATTAAAGAATTAACAATAGAACTTACCGGAAAAAAGACACGTGCACATAAACAAGGTAGAGACAACCATAAAATTGACATCTTTTCTAAGTTAATGGCATGTATAACACAAAGTAGTCATGGTTATACCTTTTCTTGAAGATTTCGGCACAAATATTCTCTTGTAGCAAGTCTCATTTGCAAGGTTTCCAAGTTATCTTGCAATTTCTTAGTTTCCTTCTCATCATGTTTGAGCTTTTCTGCCTGTTTGAGATGAAATCCCCAGCTTTAAGAAATAAAAAATAATGGTTATTCTTATTAAAAAAGACTCTAGCGTACCATTTGCTTGTACTTAAACAGCTCAGTGAGGTCTGCTTGCTTGCGGGCTGGGCCATTCTCAATTCCTCGAACACGAGTGGCAAAATTCAGTGAACAAAGTGTCTCTCCTAAGTCTGCTGTACTTGGACTAATCTGGACAAACATTAGAGTTTTGCAATCTCCTCCTGCATTTCAATCCCAGACCAACATCGCAAATAAAGAAAATAAAGAGAAAATGCATACACACAAAAAGTCCTTTTATAACAGCTATGGAGTCATTACCAAAGGAGTCATAATGCTAAAATGAAACCTCACCTAAAGAGCTCTGGAGTATATGAGTGAGCTTTGAGTTCCTGTCTCAAACAAAAGAATACAAATATTAATGAGGTAAAGAATCATTATGTAGGAATGTGTGTAAAAGATGAGATGAAAGTGAATTACCTGTAAGGTATGTGGGCTGATTTGGACGCAAGGGCTGAAATAACATCACCAAGTGCTGAAAGAGACTTATTTATGAATTGAGATTCCTTCAGTCTTTCTCCTTGAGCTTCAGTTTTTCCCACACGCTCACTGCCAGCCAAGTCTACTAGCCAAAGGTGACTCCTTGTTCTCTGGCCATTGATTAAATTCTCCCCCTTAACAGTTACTCGCAACAAACTGCACGTAAAACGACCTCTTTGTCATCATCAATAATTTACAATTAATATCTACCTTGTCTGATCAAATAATTTTAATATGTTTACTGATACAAAGAATTTTGCCTCTGTCAACTTTAAATATGTCATATTCAAGGAAAATCTCTGCTAGTTATATGATTAAAATATTCAAGAACTACGAAAATAAAAAAGTACAAACAAATCAGTTTATCTTAGAGAACCAAGATATACCAATGAGAACGACTGCTAAGCTCATTAGCACTGGTAGATCCAACAGATCTGACTCGGTTTCCAGACTTTAGCATTTCCCACACATCCTCTGTTCCATAAACACGAGCTTCAACAAGTCCTGGGACTTCTTGCATTCCCTCTGCAGCTTGCTTTATCTCCAACCTTCATTTCATTAGATAAAGCTTACAATTTGTTCTCCACTTGAGTGATATCACTTAAGAAACATTTAAAAACTCAAAGTTTCATGCTTAAGTGGATAGACTATATAGAGGGGGAGGAAAAGATCGTGATTACATTAATGGGTTTAACTGCTATATGCAAATCCAACTATACTACCAAAGAAGTTCAGATGCAGAGACAAGTAAAGTCATATGATCTTTCAGAAAAGTTATAAGTTCCTCCAAAAGTCACGGTTATTTTTTATCAGCCTCTTTATCTTGCAAAGCAATATGCCTCTGGCACTTTCAGATTTTATTTTCATTAGCATCATGTGAACATCATGTGAAAGTGGCTATTTAATTTAAAATCTCAAAACTTCAAATTATGATGCTAATTAGGGTATAGCTAAAGTAGAATGAAAACTCACTTCTTAGTAGGTTGGGCAGAATTTTCCACCAAGAGATCTCTTATCTTCTCATTGTAAACCTCCAACATGCTAACAAGCAATTCATATTTTCTTATGCCATGTCTCTCTTCAGATATCCGAAACAATTCCTCCAGGGTTCTATAGTTAACTCCCCTATGTTCCGGTGTTCCCTCCATTGTAAATGTCTTGCCAGTTCCAGTTTGGCCATATGCAAATATGCAAACATTAAACCCATCCAACACTGATGTAATAATGGGTTTTGTTTGTGCAAAAACAGACTCTGCATGATAAAATAATAAACTCATGATTAATCATTAGCCAAAATAAGAAAGAAATTTCTTAACGGCAACATAACCACCAAAAAGTTCTAATTTCTCATGTACCTTGGTTATCTTCAGGTCTGAATACATGATCAAATTTAAATTGCTTTTTAGAAGAATCAGAGCAAATGACTTGAAGCTCATCAGGAGATGACTCAAAATTGACAACAGATGCAGATCCATTTGCAATTTCACTTTCGTTTAATGGTCTGCATCTGCAGAAAACTCTGATATTTCCCTTGAGTTCAATCACTTCATTGTAAAGCCGCCTACGCTCAGAGGACTCCTCCAGGTACTTTTTTTTCAAGAGTTCATATTCAGCACCTAGTGCCAGACCAAAAAGAAGAAAACTTATTATAAACTAATCATAAAGAGATAGATAATATATTCAATTTTAGGTTTATGCTAGAGCCTTACCAAGAAGCTGAACAGACTTTAAAACGTCTAGGCCTGGAAAGGACTCAGTTGCAAGTTTCACTTGATCAGATAGGGCTACATGTTGTTTCTTCAAATTCTGATACGTGAAGCATAAAAACCAACTTAAAAGGACAAAACAAAGAGAT
This sequence comes from Ormosia semicastrata, assembly GCA_029884595.1. Classification (NCBI taxonomy): domain Eukaryota; kingdom Viridiplantae; phylum Streptophyta; class Magnoliopsida; order Fabales; family Fabaceae; genus Ormosia; species Ormosia semicastrata. Next base: position 7,631,388 of record JAQQTO010000054.1, on the reverse strand, counting down.
AGGACTATTGGTCCCTAAATCAAATCACAAGTTGCATAACTGAGGTAATATCTGGAAGGATTCTTATTCTTTTGTTTGATCAAACAATAAACCAACATTCAAAATTTACCTGAACAATGGTACTCAAGTTAAGGATCTTCTTCAATATTGTAAGTGTAAGACCCTGATCAGGAGAAGTTTCATGGATTCCATTGGACATGCTATTGTCAGAGTTCTCATTCAATTGTGCTGATGCATTATCTGAAGATATCCCAAAATCAAAATAAGCAGACAGCAGAAGCAAAATGGAAACACTTCCTGAGATAAGAATCTTTTGTTAATCCTTAATCTTTTTCTCTTTTTCAAATATACTTGGTTTTAACCACAATGTGTACGTGAAAAACAGAAACGGATTTGAATTTGAAAAAAATTAATAATAATTCAACAAATGGCCTTGTAGGAGAGCCTTGTACTTGGTTAAATCCTATAGAATTTGATCCGAAAATCAAGTCCGCTCAAAAGACAAATGCACTGTCTAAGAATCAGAAAACAATACAAGAAACGAAAATAGAACAGAAGAAAAAAAAACCTGTTGCAGAGAAAGAATCTCTACTGTGTTTTTTTAAAAAAAAAGACCTAAAAGCACAAAGTGGAATCTATAAGACAAACCTATTTCACAAGCTTTATCGGCTATGTTTGGTTCTGGAATTAAACAAATAATCCAATAATTATCGATGCATCTTGACTATATTTTTCTCTTTAGTCCAAAACTGGAAAGATAACCTAGAAAAAAAAATGCACAACATCAAAATCAGTAAGAATGGAAACCTGAGTCAGTGGTTGAGGACGGCTTGAAATTGCAGTGAAGAACAAATCGATTAAATTTTTCGGTGAGCATTTCAATGATTTGATCTGCAAGAAGCACGCCATTCGTTGGTTAAATTTGCTCAAAGAAAGAGGAAGCGAAGTGACAAGAAATGAGGGAAATGAGGGAAAGAGAGAACACCGTCCATCGTTGATCTTGGTTTGGAGATGAAAGATAAGAATTCAATTCCCAGACGAACACAAAAAATCTTTGCGATGTGATGTGAGCTAGACTCAGAGTGAGATGAGCGAGAGAGAGAGTTTGCTGTTGCAGCGGCTAAACGGTGAGTAGAGTAGGGGTTTTGAGTTGATGAGATTTCGTTTCAAAATTTTGAATTTCGGGATCGGACAATGAATGAACGAACCTGTTTTGCAACGGCTAATCATATCTTATTGACAAACAAGTTGGGCCTGGGCCTCTATGCTTAATGTAAATGGACAACAACATAAATCTCCCATTTAATTTTTAAAAACCAAACCCAATCCAGACAGTGATCTAAAAAAAAAAAGAATTTATCAAATTATTATGATTATTATGATTTAATGATTTAATTGGTTTCATCTGATAATTGAATAATTAAACACGATGGTTGTTTAATTTTATTAAAATTATTTAATTACTTTAATTGATACATACTCACATATATGATTAAATATATACTTTAAAAACATTTATCATTATTAGCTTTTAGGGTTTAGGACTTTGAAGATTTTTTATATTGACACGTGCATGTCAATTTGGGATTTTTTTAAGATAAAAAATAAATAATAATGAATAGTATTTGAATGAATTATAATTATAATTATTTACATAAAAAACTATAATTATAATGTAAAAATGTTTGAAAGCAATTACATCTGTAAAAATAAAATGCATTACAATTTTATCTTTTTCTATATTTGTATTTAATTAAACAATAATAATCTTAAAAACAAAAGAACAATAATCTTATTTACACACTATTTTCCCTACACTATTTTTACACCACTTTCTTTTTAGATAATAATATTAAAAAAAAATTACACATTTCAATACATACTTTCTATCTTTATTTTCCTAAATAAAAAAGAAGTATAAAAGTAGTATACGAAATATGATGTGCAAATAACGCGATCCAAAATTAAATAATAATGGCATTTTGATAAAAGCAAGATTGGAAACCAAAAGGAGAAATTCCCTTTTTATGAAAGAAGAGAATAAAAGTAGTCAGAAAATATAGTAGGCATGACAGACTTTGAATTTGTCATCGGTTAGATAAACCTGTTTACAGAAGGAAAACAAGCCTGGTACATTGTAAGAAATGTTGCATTACATGACCTTGGCACCTTAGCATGAATCGATCCCTATCCGGTTCCCCCACCCCTACTGAATCATACGAAAAGGGATGGGATAAGATGAAACACACAATATCTGAAATTGTAAGTAGCTGATATTCTTCTTGTATGTTTCAGAGAATTGAGATATAAGGCTCCTAATAGCAGCTGATATCTACCGATGCCTTCTATTGGTAGTATTGAAAACCATGTCTTACCAGACCTAGTGCCATAGATTGGGGACTAAAGACATGGCAGAGTTGCTATCCAAATGTTAAAACCAATCGACATGCTGGCTTGAAGTTTTGGGTTGCTTCTTTGGCTTTTGGTATCGGTTATTCTCAAACTTAGCTTTAGTTATAAGTGAATAGATCAAGTCTGCCTCAGCTGATGTATCGTAGGGTGCATCCAGTATACTGCAACATCAAACAAAAGGAAATAAGAAATTAATGGAATGGATGTAATAAACTCCAGAATCTGTATGGCATTAGAAGGTCATTATCACAAGAATGGTAGCATGTTATATGCTAGAGAAGATAAATGGGAAAATCAGGCAAGCTCGAATCCTTTTAGTTTTATAAGAGAAATCATATGTAAACAGAGGGGTTAATGTGATAAATTATCTCACAGCCTATCAAGTAAAGTTTTGGTGGATGACTAAGGTTACCTGTCAAGTAGCTCCTCCAAGAGAATTCTTTGTGCTGGGGTTACGTAATGAATGCAACTTCTAGGGCATTGTCCAACAGCACATTGAACTTGGTAATCTTCACCGTGACCTAAAATAAAAATAGTCATGAGGATGGCGGTATTTATAAAATTATGAATGTCATTTGTGCAACACATTTTTAAACTAAGTGAAGACATGCCATTCTTTACATATTGCCTTGCTCAAAATTACGAAACTGAATTACAGATAGGCCAACCTTGAGAAGCTGCACGTGCTGTTCCAGTTGAAGAGACAAATGTGAAAGCATGAGGGGCTCTTTCCACACATGAATTTGAACATGCTGCAGAATATTTAAATTTGTCAATGTATTGGAAAGTAAATGCATATTTGTTAATTCCCAGTTCCCAACTCCCCATAGATAACAGAGTTGACAAGCTCCAATGCTATAGTTTGCTGGTGGCCCACAATTGAATTTGTTGATTAAGATGTTAAACGTTAGTGCTGGCTTTTAATGCCTACAAGAAGCGGCCAAAGCAAAAGTGGCATGAAATAAAGTCTATAGACATGGTACCTTTGCCGACACAAAGAAGCTCATTAACAAAAATATCAAAAGCTTCACACTCTGGTGTGTCAAAGGGGTCTAAGCATTCCCTACAAATGCAATTCTGAATGTCAGCATTGTAAAAGAATGCATATAGTAAATTTCAGAACGATAAGGAGTTGGAATTATCTAATATCTACACCTCTAGTACCATACCAAAAAAAATCTACTCCTCTAGTCACTAGGCCACAATAGATAAAACAAGCAATGGACTGCATGAAAAATAGAAAACAAGATTCTGACACACTTCCAAATCCCAATACTGAAATTTAGAAAAAGAAGATTTACCCTTCAATTATTTCTGATCTGCTGTAGTTGGATAGTATCTGCACCAACACCATGTATAAAGCTGGAAAATCCATTACTGGGCTATGTGGCAGTAAATAATAATATAATAATAATAATAATATTTAAGTACCTGGTATGCCTCAATTACACGGCGAATCATAGTATCAGAATATCCTCCATCCCTGTTGACGTCTGGATGGAACTGCTTCACCTTTGTAATTGTAAGGAAAGAGAAACAAACATCAATCAATAATAGAATGAAAATGTTAAATATTTCAGGGAATTGATTGATGTTGAAGTTGGTACTTTGGCTCGAAAAGCAACTTTAATCTCGGTGGCAGAGCAGGCAGGGTGCACTCCCAGGACGGCGTAAGCTGAAGCAGTCGACAGAGGAGCATCTTCTCTGTCTCTGTCTCTGCAACTCACTCTTGGGTTCTTCTTCAGAAAGAATGGGAAAGTGCGATTTCGAAATGGGAGAATCGTATTCGTAGGTGTTATTGTTAAGCCGCTTAACCACGACGATCCCATTTTCACTACCCTTTGTGGTCACAATGCTGCGTGTACTCCACTTACCTTTCCATCCGAGTTTCTAAAAAAAAAAAAATTTTTTTTGGTCGTTTATGACTTCGTGTGGACTTAGGGTTAGCAAACATGGTGTGTGGAGGACCAAGTGCCACTTGTGCCCTTTTACCCAATATAATGTTTCGGACTAAATTAAATAGGAATTTCCATTCCAAAAATAATAGCTAACTCGTATTCTTTCTTAACAAAATTCAACGACCAATCTTTCTACTAAATCTTCCTTTCCTAATATAACATGTCAGGATAGGTTAATATAGGATGGTACTACATATTTCCATCATTAACTGACAAAGATGGAAAGAAGATACCTCTGACAATCACTAGTGAAAACCACACAATTGTCCCCGAATCCAATGATATGGAAGCTATTAGACTGATGAGATGAAATTGGAGGTATCATGAGCAACATCTTTAAGGCTAACTAGTTTTCTGGACAAACAACAATAGGATTCTCATTAGAAATTGAACCGTCAGAATAAAAGCAGTGACTAATCCCTTTTATCTGGACCCAAGTAATAGAGAATACACCTTTTATCAGGAACATAACCTTCATCTTTCAGTTGTTTCAACAACCCAGACAAAACCCAGTATATAATATCAGCTTGTGGATGCAATTTGTCCCCTACAACAAAACTATTGACTTTCTTTTCGATCTCAATCCAACTTATACCTACTTCTTTTGCTACTCCCATCTCTTTCATTCTCTTAATGGCACGTGCTCTCTCTTTCCATTTCCCTTCAACAGAATATATGTTTGCAATCAAAACATAAGGAGCTGGGCTATCTGGTACAGCTAAAAATAGTTGATCAGCAGCATATTTACCCATCTCAGAATCACCATGTATGCTACAAGCACCAAGCAATGCTTGCCAAACCAATGCACCAGGATTATCAGGCAGTCCCTCAATAAATTTTTTTGCTTCCTTAAGAAGTCCCGCCCTGCCCAACATGTCAACAACACAGGCATAATGTTCCAACCGGGGACTTATACTGTGATCTCTAGTCATAGATTTCAAAAACTCCATGCCCTTCTCCACTAAGCCTGCATGACTGCAAGCATGAAGTAATGACAAAAATGTAACATCTGTCGGCTCTATACCCTCCACTCTCATCTCTTCATAAAATTGAAGTGCTCTGAAACCATCCCCATGGCGAGCAAAAGCTGCAATCACTGAGTTCCATGAAACTGAGTTCTTTTGAGTCATATGATAGAAGACTTGAAGTGAGTCATTCAAATCTCCACACTTGGAGTACATGTTTATAAGTCCATTACTAACAAAAGGATTCTGAATGAAGTTCTTTTTTATGATTAAAGAGTGAATCTGCTTACCAAGAGCCAAAGAAGTGTCAACACCAAATACCCCAAGAACAGCAGAAACCATGTTGGAGTCAACTTCAGTCCCCAATTTCACCATTCTCATAAATATCTGGATAGCTTCCTCCTCAAATCCATTTTGAGCAAAAGCTACAAGTATTACAGTTAAGGAAACCTCATCAAGTTCCTCAGCAGACTCGAAAATCTGCCATGCTGCTTCTAAACTTCCACATTTTGAATATAAATCCATCAAAGCACTTTCAATGCACAAATCCGACTGCATTCCTAATTTCCAGAGCAGGCCATGAATTTTACGACCTTCCCTCAATGCTTGTAAACCTGAACAAGCCATGAGTGAGCTCAAATATGTCAAAGCATTAGGACTCAGCAACCCGCAACGCATTTTAGCAAACAATTTCAAACTATCCTCATAAAATCCATTTTGCGCTAGGCCAGAAATCACTGCCGTCCAAGTTATAACATTCCTCTCAAGCATCTCATCGAAAACCTGCCTTCCTTGACTAAAACACACACATTTAAAATATGATGTTATAAGAGCATTCCCCACTGTAATTTCTCTGTCAAAACCACTAACAAACACCAAACCATGGATCATTTTGGTTACACTAGAGAATTCCAATCCATCACAAGCTGACAACATTGTAGTCAGAGTTGCTTTATCAAATCGACAACACACTGACACTGTACCTGACTCACTCATTTGCTTTTTAAAGAACCTAAAACCCGTATCAAAATCTCTGTTCCTTAAAAACCCATAAATCATTGCATTCCATGATACAGTATCTTTCAAAGGCATACGATCAAACAGCTTAACGGCATCTTGAAGTTCACCACATTTTGAATACATGGATAAGAGAGAGTTCCAAACAAAATGGGCATTACGGGAGGAGCCATCAAAATCGAAAGATTGAGGTTGCTTGATGATAAGGGCATGGATGGAAGAACCGAGATTAAGGTTTCCATGTGTCCCGCAAACCGAGAGAAGAGAACTTATGCGTGCATGGTTGAGGACAGAATTTGAGGTTGCACTAAATGGGTTTTGAGAAGTTGGTGGCTTCAATTTGAAGGGTAAACTGAGAGAATCCACCCATGAAGGGAGATGGGCATTGAATTTCCATCTGGATTTCATCCATCAAAAGGAAAAGGAAAAGAGAGAGGTAGGATGGGATGAGTGGGAGATGAAAAACAAAGCAACAAAACTAAAACGGCAGTTGAGCAGGCAGGGTTTATCTCACTTTTCTTTTCTTTTCTTTTTTTATTATTATTTTTTTACATCGAAAGTTTAGTTCAATTTTACTGTGTACAATTTTTTTTTTCCAACTTTAGTAAATTATAAAACTGTCGAATAGGATGTTAGATTTAAAAGAGAAATCCTAAACCCTACAAATATGAGATAATTCCTTTGAAGTTTAACCAACTTTTATGTATGTGATACGCATGTAAGTAGCTCTTGATTAGGAGATTCTTGTGTAAAATAATATATTAGGTCTTGATTAAATTTAGAAGAATAATTTTTTTAAGCTCTTTTATAATTAATTATTTTAAATATAAAATAAGATAATTTAAACATGCAATAAATATAGTGTTCTTTGCTTGAGTGCATATTGACATATCATCGAAAACTCTAGCATACACAACATTTTTTTAATAATAAGAATTAATGATATGTTAATACTTTATTTGTTTCCACAAGTTATTTGTTTAATAATAAGAATCAATGACATGTCAATAATTTATTTGTTTCCACAAGTTATGTACATTATTTTTGCAAAAGAATCACTTTTCCGTTAAAATAATCTAAACATGCAATAAATATAGTGTTCTTTGCTTGAGTGCATTATGGACATTGGATTTTGTAGCAGAATCTGCTAAAATAGAGAGGACGTTGGTATGGATCCGTTTCCCCAGTTTAAACATGGTATATTATGATGAAAGTGTGCTTCTTGCTCTATCTTCTGCGGTTGGCAACCCCATTAAAATTGATACCAATACTCTAACCGCTGCTAGGGGGAGATTTACTAGAGTTTATGTTGATATTGATTTAACGCAGCCAATTGTTGGCAAAGTTTGGCTCGGGCCTTCATCTTATTTGTTCCATTTGTGGCTGCTATGACCATCTCAGTGGGGACTGTACTGAGAGTGTCTTCTAATGGTTTGGAGTTGAAGAAATTTTTACTTAAATTTTGAATAATTAAGTTAAATGTATTAGATTAATTAAAATTTAATATTTTTATAAATTTTTATAAAATTAATTATATAATATAAAAATTTATAAAAATATTAAATATTAATTAATCTGATGCAATCACTTAGTTCAAAGTTTAAGCTTCGGCGATGGAGGACATCAAAGTTAGTCAGGAGGCAGCAGCAGAAAATTCTTTGACTGATGATAGTGTAGCTAATCATAGGGATTTGATTGCCGATGTGCCGCATGTAGACTGGTTGGTCGTCCAGCGGAAAAGACGTAAGAATCCGCAACGTAACCAACAAAGTGCTAGAAATAAGGAGAACATTAATGGTGATGGGAAGTCAAATAAATTTGGAATATTGAGGGAGGACGAGAATGACGTCTTCTTATTTTTTTTCTCTTTTTTTATTTTTTCACTTAAATTCTATTCAATAAAAAATAAATTAAAATTAAAAAAATAATTAAATTTAAAATATTTTATAAAATTTAAGTGAAAAAAAATAATAAAGACATGATCCTCCCATGTAAGAAATCAGTTACAACTCTTCCAGCTGACTCTACTCCTAATATTTCGCTGCCAGCTAAAGGAATAGAGGAGGGGTCTTAACAAGTCAACAAAAGTGAGGCCAAAGAGAAAAGACTAAAGAAGGAAGAGCAGGCCCATAATTTTAAGTACAGAACCTTTGACTTTAATTTGGAGGGGAATTATTATTTTTTAATTTCTTTAATTTATTGTTATTCTATTAATTCAAGTAAGTAACACGAATGAATAATAAAATAAATACATGATCACATATTAAGAGAGTTAAAAAGAAATAGCTTTTCTTCATTGGAGTCAAGTTCTATGGTAATTCTAAACAAGCACTCAGAAACCCAAGAACGTGTCCTCAAATGTGGGATCCAAGAATATGGTGAAAGACAAGGCCCTTACTAACGTGACTACTGCTACATCAGTGAGTAGTCATAAAAAGAGAGTGGGCTCTTTTGGGGATGGAGTTTTGGCTTCCCCGCCATCAACCAATCCCATTCTAGGGTTCCAAACAGCCATGCAACTTCACCAACTGAGTTCGTGCAGGTTCCAATTTGTTGATGATCTGAAGTCGAAGCCACCAGACCCTGGAGATGGTTCCATGCAGGTGCTTGGGGTCTTCTGTTATGAGAACCAATGAGTCCACAGAAGAAATAGTTCCTAAGACTCAGTGTGATAGTGAGCCAGTTCCAAGTGGTAATGCAATTCATGTAGGTTGTATTTGGAATGAATTAAAATAAGAAATGATTTGATTTGATTTGATATAATTTAATTTAGAAATAAAATTTTATGTTTAGAACTTAAAAAAAAGAATTAAATTGATTTAGAAATTAAATTTTGTATTTAAAATTCATTAAAATGAGAATTGATTTGATTTGATTTTATTATTTTATATTTTAACTCTTATAAGAGGTGGTTAGAGATAGTTATTAAGGAAAATAGTATTCCCGCTTTCAAATCAAATCAAATCATTCTCTTTTAAATTTGATGTAATTTTAAAATAAAAAGATTGAAATCATAGAATTATAGAAATCAAATCATTTCTTATTTTTTAATATTCCAAACACAAAATTTAATTAAATTTGATTTACAAATCAAATTATTTCTTATTTTTTTACATTCCAAACACACTCATAATGAATACGGAAGTGTAATCCTCCATACAGGTGGATTCAAGAGAACTTTAGTGGGTTTGATGGAACCCACCCTCCCTTATTCTCTTTTAATGATAGATTTTAGTGATTTTAAGATTATGAAAAATTTTTATTTAAATCCTGAATAGGATAGATCAAACTAATTAAATATTTTTATAAATTTTTGTGTTACATAATTAATTTCATAAAAAATTTTAAAAATATTAAAATTTATTTGATCAAGAATTTAAGTGTTGAGATTTAGGTAAAATTTCTTCAAAAATTATAACTTGAAATGTTCGTGGTGCAACTAGCACTCGTGGACGTCGTCATGTCAAGGAGCTTATTCGTCGTTTCAAGCCTTCTCTGTTCATCCTTCATGGCACTCATGGTCATTTCCAACGAGTTAAGAGGTTTTGGGAGGGCATGGGCTATTCTGATGTTGGGGTTGTAGAAGCCCAGGGTCACTCAGGTGGGTTTTGTGTTTTGACCTCTGATGATGGCTTTGCTGTTACTTTGTTAGATGCTGTTTCTCAGTGTGTGTCGTTAGAAATATCTAAATGTGATAGGAAGTGGGTGTGCAGCGCCATTTATGGCAACCCAATTCCATCCTTACAGCAGAGTCTCTAGCATTATTTGGTTTCCTTACGCAGTTCCATTACTCACCCTTGGATTTTAATGGGGGACTTCAATGATATCTTGCTTCCCTCCGAGGTTCGTGGTGGTGTGTTTTATGCTACTAGAGCGGGTGAGTTTGGTCATGTTGTGGAGAATTGCAATCTCATTGATTTGGGTTTGGTTGGTGGCCAATTTACTTGGTTTCGGAAAGTCAGGAATGGTAGCTATGTATCCAAACGACTTGACAGGGCCCTTGTTGATCTTTCTTGGTGTAATGCTTTTCATGAGGCCTATGTAGAGAGTCTTCGTAGGTTTCACTCAGACCATTCTCCTATTTGCTTACACTGTGGTACTTGCTCTAACTCGGGGGGGTGAGAAGCCATCTGCCTGGTCTACACATAGTGCTTTCCTCTCTGTGGTGAAAGAAGCTTGGCCTAGACGGGGGCATCAGGTGGTGGACAAACTGCAAGAGGTGAGGAATGATTGTCTTTTATTTAATAGAAATATTTTTGGGAATATTTTTCGCAACAAGCGGAGGATCGAAGCTCGTATCCGGGGAATCCAACTCAGCCTAGAAAGTTGTGATTCTTTGTTTCTTATTATTCTGGAACAACAACTTAGAAAGGATTATGATGATATATCTTTACCTAGGAAGAGTTATTGTGGTTTCAAAAATAAAGAGAACAATGGATTCGCTTTGGTGATAGCTTACATAGGACTTCTACAAAAATCTCTTTTGTGCTCAGGACACTGTTGATTCGAGTGCTATTCAGCTTGATCACTTTCCAAATCTTAGTGAGGCTGGTTGCTCCTCTCTCACTCGTGCAGTTTCTCTTGAGGAGGCAAAAGTAGCTACTATGTCTATGAGATCTTTCAAAGCGCCTTGTCCCGATAGTTTTCAACCTTTCTTCTTTAAAAGTTATTGGAAAAATTGATGGAAATGAGGTTTGGAATCTGGTCCAACAAGCTTTTCAATCTGGAGAGGTTGATCCTAGACTTGCTGAAACCCTTATTGTTTTGATTCCAAAGGTAGAAACTCCAACACACCTTACTATCCGTTTGACTCTTGTAATTGACCATCAAATTAGAACTTAGAATTAGAATTTATCATTTAATTCTAATTTTTATGTTTGAAAAATGATATCATGGATTTTGATTTTCCTAATCAAATTGTTCAGTACAATTTTGATTAGAATTAGAATTATAATTTCATAAACCAATTTCATAGAACTGGAACTGGAACTTTGATAATATTTCCACTGTTGTTCCAGTACATATAAATTAAGGACCAAATTGCTGTTTTTCCTGTGCCCTCTTTTACTGCTATGGACGATGTTTAGGTCTGGGTGCAGAACTGTTCTGGGGAATATACTGCTTCTACTGGGTATAAATGGTTACTTCAGTAGGAGAGAGACGTCTAAAGTATGCCTTCTTGGTCCTGGTTGCCCAATGTTTGCGTGATTGCTGTTCAGCTAGAAAAATCTGGACCAGTATGGGATTTGGTCATGATGGTAGCTTCTTTGATGCAGATTTTACCACCTGGCTGGTTCAGAATGCTAACCGGACGGATGTGGGTTTTCTCAATCTCACTACACTTTGGTGGATTTGGAGGGGGGGAAATAATGAGCTCCTTAGTGATGACAAGGGGGCCGAGGAGCATCTTAACCAAAGCTTTATGTGTCAGGGGATATGCATGCTAGGGTCTTTACCAACGTCGCTCACATCTCTTCATCGTCCAAAGAGATTCGCTGGCTTAAACCCCAGGAAGGTGTTGTCAAGATAAATGTGGATGGTAGCTGTATGGTCTTCCTAAAAGAGCTGGGTTCGGTGGTATTCTCAGAGACTCTTGTTCTGGCCGATTGGATCTCTGGTTTTTCAGGTCTGGTGGGTAACACTGATATTCTTCTGGCCGAGCTTCTAGCCATCAAGAATGGTCTTCTACATGCCTGGAATCTTGGTTTCCGCTGCATTGTATGCGAGTCTGATTCGATGGAAGCTTTTGTAGGCTGGCCACAGCCCCAAGCATCTCTCCTTACCATATTTATGCGGTTGTTATTTGTGATATCCAGTCCATGCTTAAGTGGGAGTGGCAGGTTCAGATAAGACATACTTTGAGGGAGGGTAATTTCTGTGCAGACTTCATTTAGGAGCAAATGGTTCTGACAATCTGGCTGTCTGGAGTTTCTCCACCTTGTAGGCTTTCTCCATTGGAAAATGATACTATCACACTAATTTTTTCATAACACTACTTTTTATATTATTTTTAAATAGTTGTGATTAAGTAAAAAAAAAACACTACTGACAAAAAATAGTTGTGAAAGTAATATAATTAATGATATAAGAAATAATATAAAAAATAATATAAAAAAAAGTAGTAAAATATCATTGTTCTCCTTTTATTTTAGCTGATAACTTTAGGAGTAATTTTTTTCCTCGTAGCTGCTAGTTTTCTTGTTTTATTCTCCGAAGTATAAAAAAACTCATCCTTTTTTATTATTAATTAATATAATTTCTGTTATATTAACAAAATTGCTTCTTGATAAAATATCATAGAAGACCCCATCAGGTCCAGCCTATGCAATTAGAAGAATAATGTTGGTTGCTCATAATATATAACTCACATAATTCACGGATATGTAAACCATTGATGATTAATAAGAAGGAGAAAGAAAAAGATAAATAAATAGTGGTGATGAGAGTTATGCGAGAAACTTCATGTGTAATTAACATTATTGTAATTGGAAAAGACCGTACTCAATCCAACAGTGTAAATCCTGAGATTATACGTAATAAATTTGAGATATGGTGCGTGCATAGGAGACGAGACAGTGGAGGAAAGCGTCTGACCGCACCAAAAAAAAAAAGCATCTGAGGCTTATGCACCCGTGGCAAAATTTTCACCGAGTTGCCTTTTTTAGCCATACCAAAGTTGTTAGTCAATCTTTAGAAGAAGACAATCTGTATAGTTACATCGAATTAATCGTAACTAATTAGCAACAGATAGGAACTTGCTATCACGCGTTCACCCTTCCATTTTATTTTATTGCACTGATTGAAGAACAGATGGACCAGAAACACCAAAGTAACACGTGACTTTTATCTTCGACGTACAACTGCGAAGATGAATCTTCAAATACTGTAGGGGAATATTAGCTTTTTACGGTATAGGAAAACAAAAACAAAAAATCATACTCCCTTTCTGATGTCTTTATTAATGGTAAAATACACAAGCCTTGATCATTTCACAAGGTTGCGTGCGATTATCATACAACTTCATAAATGATTTGTCCTGCATGGTAATTCCAGCCGTGCAGAGTAACTTGAGGAGTGACACCTGGAGAGACCTCAAAAGATATTTTAATAGGCATGGCCTCTCCTGGGACCAGTGAAAAATAGTTATCTGAGTAATGAACCGGAAGAATTCTTGTGTCTTCCCCTTTCTTGTAGCCCATCTTTGAAGCATGAACAGAAAAATGAAGAAAAAAAGCAACACCTACATCATACCCATTTATTTCAGAAACTTTCAAACCATCACTTTTCCCAGAAAAACATCCATGTATCCTCTTAAACCAACCAATTTCCTGTTCTTTTCCAGCCCCACATTGTACAGTTTCCAGTGAATGTGAACCATAAAAACCATCGCTTAGCCTAGCTGTAGAACTGTGCTCAAATGTCAAACTTTTTGAGTCTGGACTTTCAGATGTGTTCTTCACATGCATTTGAATATTATACGTGGATCCTTCAATCACAACCTCGGATGTTATCTTGAGAGGTATTTTCTTCTTCCTATATGGCTCCAATAGCTTGTAATCTCCACCAGAAAGATGCAACCAATAAAAGTTTCTAGATATAATTCTATAATCTGACTTGTTGTAGAGTTTGAGAAGAAGAAAGTAGACTGGCTTTGGATTTTTTGACTTTGGATACTTCATCTCAACAATAGGAGCTACTTTTTTTGGCATCAAAGAGAGATTTTCATGAACTCTGTAATATGGGCATGTTCCTTCGAGATCCCATACTGAAGCTTCAATAGCTACATTAGACAATTCTTCTGATGTAGTATTAACAACCTGTTTTTGGAAGGAAGAAACAATGATACAAAACCTTCAATGAACTGTTCTTTCATAAATGGACCATGTAATAAATTGCAAAGAAAATTGTGAATCATACAATTTTCACCCGTTCATTACACTTGTAATCCTTTTAACTTGTTACTTTTGGCTTCCTATCTCAATTTTCACTTAATAAAATAAGTCAAAAAATATTTATCATATTGGTAAAATGATGTCTATTTTTATTCCCAACTCATAAGACTAGAACTTTATTTAGACACTTACCTCTATAAAATATGTAGCCAGATTAAGCTGTACATGAATTGGCTCTGCAGCACATCGACAACCATAGAAACCTGCTGTTTGGTCAAGTAGATGATCATAAAATTGACCTCTCAGGCCAGTCCAAGGATTTTGTGTCTTCCATATCAATACACCTGTATATTTGCTCCACATATGAGAAGTCCATCCCTCCAGAAGAGATCTATATTGTATGTAGTTAACAAGTTGAGCCTGAGAAGATTATAGCTTAAAAATTAAACATCATTTTCAACAAAAGAACAACAAAGATAGGAGGACGGAAAATGCATCATGAATGGCCACCAGGTTCTCTTACCTTCGAACAAAAATCATCAAGATCTTTTGCAGCACCATAAAGTTGAATCTGGTCATGAACCTTGGTTGGTTTTGAATAAGGAATGTATTTATGGTATTCCCATATGGGATTTGGAACTTCTTCTACATAACCATTGGGAAGTTTCTTAAACACTGGTATCTGCCATCCTTCTGAAGGCATTGTTGCTCTAATGGTAGATGCAACTGGCATTCCCACAGAACCAACCTCTGGATTGAATCCATAATCATAAAAGTCATCCTTGAAGAAATCTTCAGGATTTTGAATTTCATAAGGACCATCAGTGAAGTTCCCCTTCCCATCAGCAAACCCATCCCATAATGAACCTTGTATGTAAATGCGTGTGCCATCAAGATACTGGCTAGGATCCCTCAACATCGGGGACAAGTCTCCTACAGGTTTGCTATTTTCATCTACACGTTCAAAATACGGATGAAGCCTCAGATCATTTTTCAGAGCAGCATTTATATCATCTGGTGGAATTTGTTCATTTCCACCCACCCAGAGGGCAAGACTGGGATGATTTCTTAGAAGCTTCACTGTGTCTCTTGCACAAAACATGAAAAGGTCATGGTCCAGCGGACCTCTTGGATTTGATATTGGTACACCACGTCCATCAACATCCCCAGTAATCCAGAACTCTTGCCATACCTACAAGATTCAAATAAGCAATATGGTCAGTTCTCAAAACCAATACTGCCATATAAACATAAAGAACCTAAGATATTGGATGGGACCAAGCATTATCTGGTGAAGCTGTATAAGCTTCTAAACCAGTTAAATATTCTGTGATCATTTGATCTAGCTGTAGCAGCACATAAAAATCACTTTTCAGAAAATAAAAGAACATGACAGCATTTGTACACAGGCTCTGGATATCCCAATATCATAACCAGCAGATCTCATAATGCAAACTGACCATTCTATTAAAACCACTCCCAAGAAACCTCAAACAAATTAATAGGCTTTCAAAAATGAAAATCCCCAGCCTACCCAACATAAGACCCCAAAAAATAAGCCAATAACAAATAATACTCAATAGAGAGGATGAACCGCATAAACCTGCTTTTAATAATGAAGATGGAGTCATTCATGTTAATACAAACTGCTATATCCACATAAAAGTACTCAGAAAGGAAAGGAACATAAACAATCCATATATCCACACAGCAGAGCAGCATTACATTTAAAAATAAAACATAGGAAAAATACTAACAAGCAGATATAAGCAAAAACAAGGGTCTGGTACAGGCCTCAGCTTACCAGAAGGCCAAAATAATCACAACATTGATAAAACTCTGGCCTTTCTGCCAGTCCACCACCCCAGCAACGAATCATGTTAAAATTCATATCTGCATGAAACTTGATATCTGTATTATACCGCTTCTTCGAAAGCCGCAATAGCCCATCAGACAATATCCAGTTACCCCCTCGAATAAAAATTGGTTCTCCATTGACTTTAAACAACCTATAAAATAAGATACATGCAGCAAAACATTTACAGCAACAGTTTACAGCCTGAATTAATTCTACTAAGAAAAAGGTAGAAAAATATAACATTGAAGAAATATGAGAAATCACCATACCTTCCACCAGTAGAATCATCAATATGGCTCTCAATTTTGCGGAATCCAAAGTAATGGCTCCATGAATCAGACTCGCCAAATCCTTTAACATCAATGTTAATAACAACATTGTATAAAGATTGCTTTCCCATTCCATTGGGCCACCATAAATTGGGATTGTAGAAGAAAAGCTGTTAATTCAGACCATTAGCACTTGAACAGAAGCATTGAAACTTAAACCCCAATGTATGCAAGTTAACAGGATCAGTAGTAAAAGGATGCTAGAAAAAATCATCAGTTGAGGATCGCATAGGTTCAACTGTTTTTTTTTTTAAAGAAAAAAGGCTATCCCTATGATCACTGGGGCTGCTATAATTCTTTTTTTTTTCTCAATTGCTGTCAGCTTTGTTTCTTTGGATCATACACATCAGCATAACCAGTAAAGAAGGACAATAAGTAATAATTTACGAATTATGAATGCCAATATCTTGAAAATTGCTAATATATCTTCATCAAATTTCCCTCATCATAACTGAACCTTTGTTCCTTAGACAAGTAAAGAAACATAAGAGAACCACTTATTATTTAGGATATTTTGAACCTAAAAACAATCAGCAGTATATTAAACGCCGTCTGATTATAGTACAAGCTGAGGATATGACAGTTGACTCCAACAATTATAATCACAGAAAATTAGAGCTATCTAAAAGTTA
The DNA here is from genome assembly GCA_029884595.1 of Ormosia semicastrata. Taxonomy (NCBI): domain Eukaryota; kingdom Viridiplantae; phylum Streptophyta; class Magnoliopsida; order Fabales; family Fabaceae; genus Ormosia; species Ormosia semicastrata. The sequence goes on along the minus strand of JAQQTO010000054.1, from coordinate 7,614,325 downwards.
GACAAACCTATACAGCACAAAGACATGACAAAAGCCATATAGAAAAGCATGCACAAAAGCTGTCCAAGAAAACTCCCCAAGAGAATAGGGTGTGAAATTGGACAAATTTCCTCAAAGTATCAAATTTGATGACCAAGATGTCTTGTTAATGATTAAGTTCTTCACATGTGTTAAAGGTCTAGACAGACACATACACACAGTGGACTAAACTTTGTCATAAGCATAATGAATGCTGTCACTGACCTCAGGAAATGTATATTGCACCCGTGATTTTGCAGGAATTGAGAGATTTTGAGTTTGAAGATGCTCTACTAAGCAAATGCTATCCTCAAGTTCCGTTGTCACTTGGATAGTCAAGGAACACTCAGCAGTCCAGGAGCTCCTGTTTTCCAACTCAGTTGTTGTATGTAGATATGCTCTCTTATAATCGTCAAAAAATGATGAAACCAAGTGGGGATCAATTATTTTTACTGGCTGCACCAAACACTGACACTGAAATCATCTTACCAAGGAACGGCTGGAAGCACCATCAACTATCAGAAAAATCAACTCTAAACAATACTTCATCAGATTTATTAATTGTATGGACTGCATTAAAAGCAAAAATTAACATAGCAGTTCTGATGTCTAGCTCATGCCTCTGCAGTATCCTGGTTTTGTTTTCCAAACATCTTAGTGACTCCCCAAAGTATCTTTCATTAAGCCAATATTTGAATGGATTTGGAGTTTAGCAATATTTAACCATGAATTACAGGAGGATGAAGAAGGACAATATATCAAACAGAGAAGGATGAGGAAGTGAAAAGAAAGGCTCTGATAATTGGTCTCAATGGCAAATCCTTGGTGAATGAAAAAAAAAATGATAGTAGAGACTTTGGAATGAACTAAAGCATTTAATACAACTCACCCCAGTAACAGAAATGGAAACCTCATCCCATATTCCAGTATTCCTATCTCTGCAATCAAATTTAACACTTGCATTAGGTATAGATACATTTCGATTTACATGGCCTCTCCATAGTTCAAATTCTCTTCAAATTTCAAACAGTCAACAGGTAATGCCCAAAATGCCCTAGATTTTTCTTTACATGTACCTGACACTGGCTAAACAAAATGCCCAAGAAAAAGAAAGACAGGTTTTTAGCTCAAGGTATTAAGAGAAAAAGAAATATATTATCCATGGAACAGAAAGCCAACCACCACACACCATTACAAGTAATAGCAATGTCACCTTATAGGAGCCATCCAATCCCAGCCTTCAACATATTGTGTGGCCACATCCTTTCCTATCTACAAAAGAACAAAAGAAAATGACTTAGATATTCGGCAAGCATCACTCCCTCTTCCTCTCTCACTCTCTTAAGTCTTAACTGATTTCAGAAGTCTTGAACTTCAACACTTGAATTGACATTTGAAGCTGTCATGTAATAGGAAAAGTTAAGTAAAAAATTAATGGATCAGATTTATGAATTTAATTTCCGACCTGGTGATCACCACCCTGTCCCCCCTCAGGAGGAATTGTCCCAGGATGATCCGGAGGATGAACAAGAACGGCAAGCAGGTTACCACCATCGGGATGAAGAATATCGGTGACATCAAGAGAGTGCCTTCGAAACATTCCTTTAGGTAGGGTGATTTTGTGACCATTTAAATACACATCAGCAGAGTAATTGATTCCTCGAAAGTTCAGATCACAGTGCTGATTGCTTGACTGCAAAGGGTCAAGTAATTAGTGATGTCCATCCATCAATCACTCTTATTATGAAATTAAAACCAAACGATGCCACTTCAAATTTATAATGTCACTAAGTCAGAAAGAAAAGAACAATACGTACCAGGCTACAGTGAAAGGTTGTAAAGAACCAGAAAGTGTAATGGTCTCTTCCAGAATCAGCAATATCTATGATTGCCTCGTTTTGCAGTCCATAAAAAGGATCGGGCACCACTTTGTTTTTTACTAAGGTCGCCAGAACACTGTGGAGTCAACAAAGACCAATGAATCCGAGAACAGATCTCAATGAATTAAGAAGAAAGTAAAATATAGGTGCAGGCGCAGCGTGTATGTATGAATGGATTAACGGTAGCTAAATGATAATGCCTTCCTTCGTGACACAGACACACACACAGAGAGAGGAAGAGAGAGATTACGTTCCAGGGACGAGAGCTTCCATCCATGGTGAAGTTGGGGCAGTAGGAAAGTGAGTAGTGGTGAGTTGGGTCCCAGTGAATTGGACCTCAGTGGACCTGGCTGCGAGCCACCCCGAATCGAGTATGGTCTTGCGGTGTTGCTCCCCCATGGAAAACCCTAAATCGCCGGAACTGTCCGATTCGACCGATCGCTGAGAAGTCAGAATTGAGAAACGAAAGGAAATCAGTGAGTGATAGTGACTGATAGTTTGTTACTTTACGCCGAAGAAAGAGATAGAAAGAAGATACAACTGGAACTAGAGCAGGAGACAGGATAATTTATTGAGAAATTTATGTAATACACGTGGAATTTGTCTATGCAAATGCAACCGAAGATACCTCTCTTCAACTGTTCACCTACCCCTTGACGCACTTAACTTATGTACGTGTTTCGATATTTTTTCGTTGAACATGTAAAAATAGATTAGAAAGTGAAGCGAAAGAATATAAAATAATTATTTTTTTATTTGAAAGTTTTATTAATAAAATGAAATAGGATTTTATTGTTTATATTTTTTATTTTATTTTAATTTTAAGAAAAATAAAAGTTAAATATTTAAGAGAAAAAATAATTTTTTATATATTTTATTCTATTCTTATATATTTTAAAACTCTCAAATAATAAAATTACTTTCTTTCCATTTATTCTCTTTTTTTTTTCTCGTTACTTATCATATTCCATACATAGTGTAAAATGAGTAAGTAATAATATTTTTACATTATTTTTCTAATATTATTTTTATATTATTTTTTAAATAAAATGATTTCTTTTTAATATTTTTTATCTTTTATTTTTCATACAAGAAAAGTTGTAAGTATAATATATAAAAAATGATGTGTAAATATTATATTTTTAAGTTAAATATATTAAATCAACAAATTATTAATATATTATTAGTTTTTCATTTATCAAGTGAAAATATATTTTAATTTTTTTTTAAAAAATATGATTATTATACACTTTTTGTTTTATAATTTTTATCATTTCAAAGAGAAATTTTTATTTCATTTTATTTATCACTTTAAAAATTAAAAAGGTATTAATTGTTATTTTTTTAATTTTATCTTTGTTAGTATTTTCACTAAATAAAATGAGATAACATTAATAAAATGAGAAAATAATTTAATCAAATGTAATTTTTAAAAAAATTAAAAATATTTAATAAATTTCTTAATATTTGTAAAAACTCTTAAATGTCAAGTATTATAATTATAATTATAATTATAATATGAAAATGTTAAATTTTTTAATAATAATACACCAATAATTTATTAATCCGATATATCCAACTTACATTAAATTTATCAAAGAATTTATGGCTACTGCTATGCTACTAATCAATTACTCATCTATCGACTAATGGTAATATTATATTTTTTAATTATTTTCCTTCATTGTCAAATTAGTAAAAGGTTTGATTATTATGATTACTATTTAAAAGCTTTAATATTTTTAATGAAATATCAACATAGTAAATAAACTATCGAATTTAAACTTAATAGTTAATTGAAGAAGAAAAAAATCCAAAGTTTTCTCAATAAAATTTTGATTATAAATTATTTTAAACACAAAATAAATTAATCTAAATACACATTAGATTGCTTTAATTTACTGTGTTCGTTACTCTTTGTTGAAGGAATTTTCAAATTTTAGAGTTGGAGAGATAGATCTTAAACTAAATTTAATTAACATTCGATGTTTTGAAATCTTCCACCCGCTATAGCATTTAATAAGTAGTTGCAATGGGAGATAATTTACTTAAATTATTATTTAATATATATAAAGTTGAAGTAATTATTTTAGAAATGTACTTATATCTTTAAAAATGTTTTTATACTATTAAATATTAAATAATAATATTAAGGAATGACTATATATAGTATCTTGATAAATATTTTACAACTTTGATTTTTTATTATTTTTTTCTTTCATATCACTTTTTAAGTTTTATATATCTCTCTATTACCTAATAACTAAAGATTAGGAAGTTATAAGTTAGTTATTTTCGTTTATGTATACAGTTGTATATAGCTAGCTTAGAATATATATAGGCATATTAATCTTTGAATTATTTAACTCAATACAACTGAAAAATGTATTCACTCATTTTTCGACTCTTTCTCTGCTCCAACATTAACATGGTATCAGAGATTTCATAGAGCTCTGGTTGTCATTTCTTTCTTTCTTTCTTGCGGTTTCTCGCATTTCATCATTTCTGCGTTTTTGCTTCTTCTTCTTCATTTTGTTTCTTATTGCAGAATCAATCATGGCAACTCAGAGCTATGCTGATTTTCTTACAAACGCTGCGAATCCTTACTATCTGCATACTAATGAGAGTCCTTTAGTAATTCTCGTTACTCCTCTTCTTGATAACAAGAACTATCATACTTAGGCGCATTCTATGCTTATCGCTTTGATCTCAAAGAATAAAGAAAAATTCATTGATGGAAGCCTTCTGAAACCAGCTATTTCAGACCTTATGTTTGCTCCGTGGACTCGTTGCAACACCATGGTTCTTTCTTGGATTCAGAGATCCACTTCTGAGTCCATTGTGAAATCCATTCTTTGGATTGACACTACTACTGGAGTTTGGCGCGATCTGCGCAACAGATATTCTCAAGGTGATATTTTCTGCATCTCTGATATTCAAGAGGACTTATATCTATTTAGGCAAGGAAATCTTGATGTTTCTGATTATTTTACACAATTGAAGGTTTTTTGGGATGAGTTAGAAAATTTTCTACCTCTTCCATATTATAAATGCTCAATTGCTTGTTCATGTGGAGCCTATGATTCCATAAGGTTTTTTCATGAGCAGGATTATGTAATCCGGTTCCTCAAGGGTTTGAATGAGCGATTTTCTCATACTAAGTGACAGATCATGATGATGGATCAATTACCTGACATTAGCAAGGCATTTTCACTGGTTATTCAATAGGAAAGAGAATTGATTGGATCTGCTAATCATGAAGCTTTCGAGAATTCTTTGGCTCTTATGGCAAATTCTTCACAAGCAAATTATGCTGGTTCTATCTCTGGGAATAAAGGAGGTTATGATGGTAAAGGAAAGGCACCAAATTCATATGCAAAGAATCAATCTAGACCTACACGTGTATGCACTCACTGTGGTAGGTATAATCATATTGTTGACACATGTTATCTGAAACATGAATTCCTTTCGGGTTATAAATCCAAAGGCAAAGCTCAAGCTAACCTATCTGTGTCTGAATCACAAGCGGATCCAGAAGCACATACTCAGTCATCACAGTTCATTGGTTTCACGCAGGAGCAATACCAAGGTATTCTTGCCTTACTTCTGTAACACCCTAAACTTTCTATGTATTAAATAAGTAATTTTGACAATTAACATAATTCTACTGTTTAGTGATTTCTGTGCACTGTAAAATTATTTTGAATATTCCGTCTGCATATTTGGTCATTTTGAGTGATTTGTTCCGTGTCAGAAAAAAATAATAATTTTCGGGCCGGAAAAATTTACGTAAATTAATTTTTATTGCTTAGTCTTAATTAACTTACGTAATCTGATTTGATATTTGTGAATTTTCTAATTTTTGTGATTTTATGTGTGATTTTGATTTTTTTTACTATTTGTGGGCCCCGCAGGTGTTTGTGGGCCCGTGGGTCCATAAAGTGAAAATTTTTCTACGCATAGAAAAATTTGTCTTGTTTAAACGAGACAGGGGATCTTACTAAACCCGAATCCGAAAACGCTTTTAGAAAATTTCCTTTCAGTATTTTTTATTGTATTTATTTACTGTGATTTAAAAATACAATAAATGTATGTTTTGTGGGGTTACAAGTGAATCAAAATAATATTCTATATTATTAAGTTAATATTGGTGGATTGGATATCCACCATTAATTTAATTACCATTGGAAATTTAATCTTGATTTAATCAACGGTGGAGATTTGATCTTAAAAGTAAATAGGATCAATTATAACCGTTGGATGGAAATTAAATCAAGGGTAGAGATTTAATCTTATAAAGGACTATGACCATTATCAACCCTTGGATGTAAAATAAATCAATGGTGGAGATGGATCATTAATGACCATTGGATTTGGATTTAAATCAATGGTGGAGAATTGGTCATCAAAAATTTCTACAACCATTTTTGGACCCTTGGATGTAAAGTTTGAAGATGCAATCTTGACCTTTCATTTGGAGACACATCTAATGGCTAGGATTTAAAGAAGAAAGATCCAATGACTTAGATTTTGTCTTCTAAAAATCAAAATCTACTTAAATCCTAACCATTGAATGAATCAATGGTTAGGAATGCTTCATATAATTGATAGAAAAGATGACAAATTGCATGAATCATGCAAGGAGGGGGGGCAGTTTTTGAAGAGCAAGGAGAATGGGAGACAAAGCTAACATAGCCTTTTTAGGCCAAAGAAAAAGGAGAAGACAAGTTACTATTGATCAATTAACATGCATGCTTTTCAAAACTCCATTTTGGCATTTCTCTCCATGAAGTCCACGGTCATGCATAGTTAGGATGCCAAATTATTTCATTTACACACTTCACATTCTTCATTTCTTCATTTTCTCTAAGTTCCAAAAACCAACCGAAGAGAAAAACTCTATTTCCTCTCCTTAGTGAAGCATTCGGCCAAGCACTCCTCTTCACACTCCATCACTCTTTAATTTCATACAACCTAGTTTCTTAAATCATCACCTTGTTCTAAACAACTTTCTTGTTGAGAATTTTCTCAAATTCTTACATCTTGAAGGACTTTTTCTAAGATCAAGTTTTAGAGCTCTTGTTGGTGAAGAGTAAGAAAACTTCTTTTATTCTTTTCTTTTTCATGTTCTAAACCATGTTTGATCCATGGTTCCTCTTAATCAAGTTCAATATACTAATTTTCTTGTATTTGTTCTATGTTCAAGAGACTTTTGTTGGAGGAGATCTTGTTCTAAATTCAAAGCAAGGAGCTTTTGGAGTTCTTTAAGAGGTAAGAGGAGATTTTATCTCACCAACCAAGCATGGTGGTGAGAGATGGTTATATTTGATGGATGATGAATCCATGTGAGGATTCATATCCATGGTCATGTAATAAATTATTTGTGTTATGTGTTTTTAATTATTTTGTTTATGCTTGATATGCTTTGCATGAATTAATTGTGTATGCATGCTTAGTATGATTTTTACTTGTTTATATGGTATGCTTATAATATGCATGATGATATATGTTAAATATATTATGATGGAATGTATGTTGGAAACAAGAAATTATGGCTTCAAAGGTCATAGGAAGCTCACGGTTTTGGCTCTCAAAAACTAAGGTTTCTATTGAAAATTTTCAAGAACAATGAACTTGATTTTTTTAGTCCTTAGACTTAAGAAAATTTCAGCCAAGACACCAACCAACTTGGTGTTTACAAAATTAGATTTTTAAGAAGGATGAAATTGAATGATTTTTTAAAAAAATAATAATAATAATAAAAAGGGTTGTTATTCCAAACAATGATGCTCACGGTTTTTAGTATGGAGTTTTAGTAAAATAATTTGTGTATAAAACAAGATTTGAACTTAGATGTTTCAAAGAAAAATATTTGATGGTTCCAAAGACCATTTATAAGGTTTTGATAAACTTAGAAAAAATGTTTTGATGTTATAAAATATAAGAATTTCCATTGAAGGATTTTAAAAGGGAAATTCAAGTGTTATCAATTGGTTGAGAAAGGATTTTTAGTAAAATAAAGAAAAAGAAAATTTAAAAGTGGTGAACATCAAATTATTTTAAGAGAATAAATTTTTAGAAGTGATTTAGAAAACGTTTGTAACTTAAATTTATTTAAGGATAATTTAATTTTTAAGCTTTGGAAAATGATATGATATTTTAAGTTAAAAATAGTAATTAAATTAACAAGATGAGATTTTACAAGATCAAATTAGTAAAATAAAATTTTTAGTAATTATATTACGGAAAAGGAATATTTAAAAAAAAAAAAAGAATAGGAATGAAATGAGGTGAGAGATTATATTATATTAAGAAAAGCCCAAAATAATATTTCAAAGTTAAGTAATATTTTTACGAAGTGTAGAAACGATGAAAATTGATTTATGTAGCTCAAAAACGTAATTTTTAAATTACACGATTAAAAAATGTTAAAATATTTCTACGTAATTTTTAAAGCATTTAATCATTTTACACGATCGAAATGTTGTAGAAAAATCGCTATGCGATTTAAAAATGAAAGAATATTTTTACGTATTTTAGAATACAATAAAAAAAAAAAAATTGTTATGCAATTTTTAAACGTAATAGAAATGTTACAAATCATTGTTTACGTAATAAAATATTACGTGACCGTAAAAATGTGACAAAAATATTTTGCGAATGATAAAAATACAATAATATAATGTTGCATTAATTATACAAGAAAACTTTACTGTTAAAAATCAAGTATGTGAATATTGTACAAGAAATTGAGCAATTTGCCTATAATTGGCATAAATCCATTTTACGAACGTAAAATAGTATTTGAACTTTGTATGAGAAATTATGTGATTTATCTTTGGTTGGTAATTGGTGCATTACACATGCATTGAAAATGGTCCGATGGACTGGATATGGCTAATTGCCTAGGAGAAACGTACACCTCTTGAGTGGGTGCGATCGCGTAGTGTAGGTCACTTATGGACCTTGGGGGCATCGGGGTGCGGGTTGCTCACAATGGGCGGTTGGTAGCTCTTCTCGTACATGCGTGTGGGTTAGACCGATGCAACACACTGGTGATCCGGGCCGAGACACTATTCTTAATCAAGATCGACAAAGACTATTGTGTATGTGCTAGATGTGCAAGATATAATTATAAGCACTTGGTCCGAAGCACGAAATACCGGTGACTCTTTTCGATCAATTTCTCCGACTTGAGTATTAGCTCCATGGAGTAAGGCATTGAGTCTATGTACGCATGCATGAAACCGAGCATCTATATTTATATGATGGTGTTGTTGTAATTGTTGTATGATTTAAACAAGTGATAATTGGCACAATGGTAATTATTATTTTGCACTATGATGATGGTATAATTGTGATCATGATATGATATTTTGCATGATGTGTTGTTTGTATTATCTCTCGTACTATCATGCTTGTATTGGCGTAGATAATCTCACCTCTTTGTATGTATATCGTATATTGTATTGATAATTGGGTAAAGACGTTGAGAAAGAAACGGTACAAGAAGCGAAGAAAGAATTACTTCTCACTACTGGGAACGCCGACTCGACATATGACGACAAGAGCCGCTTTCTTCGATATGTACGTCTACAATTTCACGGAGGAGCCGAAGAATGGAGGACAAGTCCCGATGAGCGAGGACTTATTTATGAGGATATCTGACTCTTAGCATTAGAAGACTGTTTCGTAGAGATCCATTTTTCTGTGTAACTATCTTAGTTCATGTTGAATTTCCGTTGCATATCAGGCGACACTGGGACACCAGGAATTATGTCCCAACGGAAATCAGTATAGTATCGTCAGCCCGGACACCTGTCCGTAGGGCTACTCGTCATAACGGATTCCTACCTGCTGAGGAACCCGAGGAGGACCCATCTGAGGGGTCCGCTGCTTAGTTAAACTTGGGCAAGTTTGAACTCTGATATGAACTATGTGTGTAATTTATTTAAGTGTATTTTAGTTTGAGACATGGGCTGTAAAATAAATAATTCCAACAGTATGTTTGCAATAAGTATATGATGTAATCTATGTGTGAGGTTGCTATAATGTTTTATTTTCTGCTAAGTTTATTTTATTGTCTTAAAAAAAAATTGACTTATCTTTTTATTACAACGTCACCTTATATGAACTTGGGGGTTATTAAGTAACATAAATGTGACACCCTACGGTGGGTGTTACATTAGTTGGTATCAGAGCCCAAGTTTGAGTCTTTCGGGGTTGTGGTTAGGTCTGTCTTGTTTGTGTTGTGTGATTCTCTGTTATTATTTTCTGAAAAGAAAATAATATCGTTTGAAAATTTTCTGTTATTGTTTTCTGAGAAGAAAACAATATTGCTTACGATTGACCTTACTTTCTTTGTATTATCCAGTTTGAGTGAAGAAAGTAATGTCTGGACGAGGACGAGGACGTGGACGTGGAAATAATGGCTCAGATATGGAGCTTAATGGGAGCGATAATGGGAATGGTAATGGGAACATGGCTGCAGCTGTAGCAAAGAATGCAGAGAATGGCGGAAGTGGTTGCACAACAAAATCAACGGGCTAATGAAAATGTGCATAGTTTGTCTGAGTTTCGAAGGAATAATCCACCGAAATTTCGTGGAGAGTTTGATCTGGAGAAAGCTGAACTTTGGATCCAAGAACTTGAAAAGATATTTGATGGTATGGGTTGTGCTGATGAACGGAAGCTTACGCTGGCAACGTTTATGCTGGTAGGAGATGGTGAACGTTGGTGGACAGGAGCTAGAAGACTGTTGGAAGCTGAAGGAAGGATGGTGACATGGTAAGTTTTTAAGCAAAAGTTTCTGGAGAAATATTTTTCAGCAAGTGTGAGGCATATGAAGGAAACAAAATTTCTGAGCTTACGACAAGGATTGATGTCTGTAAGTGAGTATGCGGCAAAATTTGAAAGTCTGTCTCAGTTTTCGAGATATTTGCAGATGAATCCAGATGAGGGCTGGAAATACAGGAAATTTGAAGAAGGATTAAAGCTGGATATTAAGAGAGCTGTATCGATGTTGGAGATTAATCAATTTCCAACTTTGATTGAAAAATGTCGTAAAATTGAAGAGATTGATCATCAACGAGCGGCAAGAAAAATAAGAATTTTGGACTGCCGAAGGTTCCAAAAAGGAAAGAGTACTCAAGCAAGTCGCTCTCAACAAAAGCCATATATGAAACCTGCAGGAAGTCAGACTAAGAAGCAATTTGTGGGTGGAAGTTCTAGCGGCAATAAGGCAAGTCAAGCTAGGACTCCTATTCGATGTTTCAAATGTGGGAAAGACCATCTCATGAAAGATTGTCAACATAAGGAGGTTGTTTGTTTTAAGTGTGGACAGCATGGACATTTCTCTAAAGACTGTGATCAGATAAGGAAGGAATCCTCTGTGGGAAATGTTCGTACTGCAAGGCCACAGGGAGGTGTGTCGTGTCTATACAATGAGCGGAGAAGTAGCTACTAAATCGAGGACTTGATAATGGAGGAGGGTACTATTGGAGGTAATCCTTTAACCATACTCTATGATTCGGAGCAACACATTCTTTCATTGCATGTGATTGTGTTGAGCGTTTGGGATTGATTTGTGTCTGCATTGCCATATGATCCGAATGTTGCTACTCCTACTTGATAAGTCTACGTAGTTACATCAACAAGTATGCTGAATTGTCCTGTCTGTGTTAGGAATAGAATCTTTTATGTGGACTTGATCTGTTTGCCTCTTTCCAAGATTAATGTAATCTTGGGAATGGATTGGTTGTCTTCTAACCATATCCTAATTGATTGTTCGAATAAGACATTAGTGTTTCCTGAGGCTAAGGATCCTAGATTCCTAACGGCTACTCAAGTGGAAGCTTGTTTGAAGGAAGGAGATCTTGGGTATCTATTATTATCTTCTTTAGAGGTACAATGTGAAGATGTCTTGAAGGATATTTTTGTGATCAACGAATTTCCTGAAGTATTTCCTGAAGATATACCTAGACTACCACCAGTAAGGGAAATTGAGTTTGCCATTGATCTTGTACCTGGAGCTGGACCAATATCTATAGCGCCCTATCGGATGTCGCCGGTAGAATTAGCCGAACTGAAGAAACAACTGGAGGATTTATTAGAGAAACAATTTGTGAGACCTAGTGTGTCACCATGGGGAGCTCCAGTGCTGTTGGTCAAGAAGAAGGATGGAACTTCACGTCTATGTGTAGACTATCGGCAATTAAACAAAATCACGATTAAGAATAAATATCCACTACCAAGGATAGATGATCGATGGATCAATGCGAGGAGTCGCAATATTTTCCAAGATTGATCTACGTTCGGGTATCACCAAATACGTGTGAAAGTGGAGGATATTCCCAAAACACTTTTCGAACTCGTTATGGGCATTATGAATATTTAGTGATGCCGTTTGGTGTGACAAATGCACCACCATATTCATGGACTTCATGAACAGAATTTTTCGTTCATACTTGGATAAGTTTGTTGTTGTCTTTATAGATGACATTTTAATTTATTCTCGAAGTCAGGAGGAACATGCTGAACATCTCAGGGTGGTTCTCCAGATTCTAAAGGAGAATAAGATGTATGCCAAGTTGTCCAAATGTGAATTTTGGTTGAATGAAGTTCAATTTTTGAGACACGTGATATCGGAGAAAGGAATTGAAGTTGATGCTTCAAAGGTGAAGATAGTTTTGGAATGGGAAAGACCAAAGACTGTAACAGAAATCCGTAGTTTTGTCGGATTAGCTGGTTATTATAGACGTTTCATTGAGGGGTTTTCAAAGATTGTAGGACCTCTTACCCAACTTACATGAAAGAATCAACCGTTCGTGTGGACTGATGCATGCGAAGAAAGTTTTGAAGAATTGAAAAGACGATTGACTACTTCACCAGTGTTGATTTTACCTGATCCAAATGAACCTTTCGAGGTATATTGTGATGCTTCATACCAAGGATTGGGTGGTGTACTTATGCAAAATCGTAATGTGGTGGCTTATGCTTCAAGACAGTTGAAAAATCATGAGAAGAATTATCTGACTCATGATTTGGAGTTGGCATTACCGTGGTGTTTGCGTTGAAAGTATGGAGACATTTTCTTTATGGAGCTACGTTCACTGTTTTTAGTGATCATAAAAGCTTGAAGTACTTGTTTGACCAAAAAGAGTTGAACATGAGACAGAGGCGTTGGTTAGAGTTTCTGAAAGATTATGATTTTCAATTGCAGTATCATCCCGGAAAGGCGAATGTCGTAGCGGATCGTTGAGTAGAAAAATACTTAGTGCTTCTGTTATGATGATCAAAGAAAAGGAGTTGATAGAAGAATTTCGGGATATGCGATTATCTGTAAAATTGACGCCGGGCAAGATGTGTTTAAATATGATCACCATTTCAAATGATTTGATGGATAGAATCCGTGAAGGACAAAACAGTGACCAATATTTGCAAGAAGCAAAAGAAGCAAAGAGTCAAGGGGCAGTGTTGGATTTTAGCGAAGGTGTTAATGGAATTTTGAAGTTTCAAGGAAGAGTTTGTGTGCCAAATGATCCAAATCTTAAAAGATTGATTTTGGAGGAAGCTCACAGGAGTAAACTGAATATGCATCCAGGAGTCACAAAGATGTATCAAGATTTAAAACAATTATATTGGTGGCAAGGAATGAAGAAAGATGTTGCAGAGTATGTATCATCCTGTTTAGTCTGTCAGAAGGCTAAGGTGGAACATCAAAGACCTTCGGGAATGTTGCAACCTTTGCCTATTCCCGAATGGAAATGGGATGACATAGCAATGGATTTTGTGATGGGACTACCAAAGACTCGGAAGGGTCATGATGCCATTTGGGTAATTGTTGATCGGCTTACTAAGTCAGTTCACTTTTTGCCGATTAATATTAAATACTCAATGGAAAAGTTGGCTCAGGTGTACATCAGTGAAATTGTTAGACTTCATGGTGTACCATCCAGCATCATTTCGGATCGAGATCCAAGGTTTACATCGAGATTTTGGGATAGTTTTCAAGAAGCGATGGGAACAAAGCTACGTCTAAGTTCTGCTTACCATCCACAAACTGATGGTCAGTCAGAAAGGACGATTCAATCGTTAGAAGACTTGTTGAGAGCTTGTGTACTGGAACAAACTGGAGGCTGGGATGAATTCTTACCATTGATAGAATTCACATACAATAACAGTTTCCATTCAAGTATAGGGATGGCACCCTATGAGGCATTATATGGAAGACGATGTAGAACACCGTTATGTTGGTATCAAGACGGTGAAAGTGCTATATTAGGACCGAGAGATTGTTCAACGACAACCGAGAAAGTTAAGATGATTCAAGATAAAATGAGAATGAGTCAAACTCGGCAAAAGAGTTATCTTGATAAAAGGAGAAAATTTCTCGAGTTTGAAGAAGGTGACCACGTATTTTTGCGAGTGACGCCTATGACGGGTGTTGGACGAGTGCTTAAGTCCAAGAAGCTCACTCCAAAGTTTATCGGACCATATCGATTTTTACGTCGGGTGGTAGGTCCTGTGGCATATCGATTGCATTACCACCTTTTTTGTCAAACCTTCACAATGTATTTCACGTATCACAACTACGGAAATATATTTCGATCCTACTCATGTTATCAAGCCGGATACGATGCATACCAAGGAAAATTTAACTTATGACACTTGTTCGGTAAAGATTGAGGATCGAAAGACAAAGCAACTTCGAGGTAAGGAAATTTCATTGGTTAAAATTATTTGGGATGATGTAAGCGGGAAGCTACATGGGAACTAGAAGAAAAGATAAAAGAACAGTATCCCTTTTTATTTTAAGGATGTGAAGTCAAGTTCGTCAAGTTTCGAGGACGAAACTTTTGTAGAGGGGGAGAATTGTAACACCCCAAACTTTCTATGTATTAAATAAGTAATTTTGACAGTTAACAGAATTCTACTGTTTAGTGATTTCTGTGCACTGTAAAATTATTTTGAATATTCCGTCTGCATATTTGGTCATTTTGAGTGATTTGTTCCGTGTCAGGAAAATAATAATTTTTGGGCCGAAAAAATTTACGTAAATTAATTTTTATTGCTTAGTCTTAATTAACTTACGTAATCTGATTTGATATTTATGAATTTTCTAATTTTTGTGATTTTATGTATGATTTTGATTTTTTTTACTATTTGTGGGCCCCGCGAGGTGTTTGTGGGCCTGTGTGGCCATTACACGTGGGCCCAGGTGGGTCCCAAGAAAGTGAAAATTTTTCTACGCATAGAAAAATTTGTACTGTTTAGACGGAGGAGGGGATCTTATTAAACCTGAATCCGAAAACAGTTTTAGAAAATTTCCTTTACCGTATTTTTTTATTGTATTTATTTACCATGATGGTAAAAATACAAAATGTATGTTTTGTGGGGTTACAGTGAATCAAAATAATATTCTATATTATTAAGTTAATATTGGTGGATTGGATATCCACCATTAATTTAATTACCATTGGAAATTTAATCTTGATTTAATCAACGGTGGAGATTTGATCTTAAAAGTAAATAGGATCAATTATAACCGTTGGATGGAAATTAAATCAAGGGTAGAGATTTAATCTTATAAAGGACTATGACCATTATCAACCCTTGGATGTAAAATAAATCAATGGTGGAGATGGATCATTAATGACCATTGGATTTGGATTTAAATCAATGGTGGAGAATTGGTCATAAAAAATTTCTACAACCATTTTTGTACCCTTGGATGTAAAGTTTGAAGATGCAATCTTGACCTTTCATTTGGAGACACATCTAATGGCTAGGATTTAAAGAAGAAAGATCCAATGGCTTAGATTTTGTCTTCTAAAAATCAAAATCTACTTAAATCCTAACCATTGAATGAATCAATGGTTAGGAATGCTTCATATAATTGATAGAAAAGATGACAAATTGCATGAATCATGCAAGGAGGGGGGCGGTTTTTGAAGAGCAAGGAGAATGGGAGACAAAGCTAACATAGCCTTTTTAGGCCAAAGAAAAAGGAGAAGACAAGTTACTATTGATCAATTAATGTGCATGCTTTTCAAAACTCCATTTTGGCATTTCTCTCCATGAAGTCCACGGTCATGCATAGTTAGGATGCCAAATTATTTCATTTACACACTTCACATTCTTCATTTCTTCATTTTCTCTAAGTTCCAAAAACCAACCGAAGAGAAAAACTCTATTTCCTCTCCTTAGTGAAGCATTCGGCCAAGCACTCCTCTTCACACTCCATCACTCTTTAATTTCATACAACCTAGTTTCTTAAATCATCACCTTGTTCTAAACAACTTTCTTGTTGAGAATTTTCTCAAATTCTTACATCTTGAAGGACTTTTTCTAAGATCAAGTTTTAGAGCTTTGTTGGTGAAGAGTAAGAAAACTTCTTTTATTCTTTTCTTTTTCATGTTCTAAACCATGTTTGATCCATGGTTCCTCTTAATCAAGTTCAATATACTAATTTTCTTGTATTTGTTCTATGTTCAAGAGACTTTTGTTGGAGGAGATCTTGTTCTAAATTCAAAGCAAGGAGCTTTTGGAGTTCTTTAAGAGGTAAGAGGGAGATTTTATCTCACCAACCAAGCATGGTGGTGAGAGATGGTTATATTTGATGGATGATGAATCCATGTGAGGATTCATATCCATGGTCATGTAATAAATTATTTGTGTTATGTGTTTTTAATTATTTTGTTTATGCTTGATATGCTTTGCATGAATTAATTGTGTATGCATGCTTAGTATGATTTTTACTTGTTTATATGGTATGCTTATAATATGCATGATGATATATGTTAAATATATTATGATGGAATGTATGTTGGAAACAAGAAATTATGGCTTCAAAGGTCATAGGAAGCTCACGGTTTTGGCTCTCAAAAACTAAGGTTTCTATTGAAAATTTTCAAGAACAATGAACTTGATTTTTTTAGTCCTTAGACTTAAGAAAATTTCAGCCAAGACACCAACCAACTTAGTGTTTACAAAATTAGATTTTTAAGAAGGATGAAATTGAATGATTTTAAAAAAAATAATAATAATAATAAAAAGGGTTGTTATTCCAAACAATGATGCTCACGGTTTTTAGTATGGAGTTTTAGTAAAATAATTTGTGTATAAAACAAGATTTGAACTTAGATGTTTCAAAGAAAAATATTTGATGGTTCCAAAGACCATTTATAAGGTTTTGATAAACTTAGAAAAAATGTTTTGATGTTATAAAATATAAGAATTTCCATAGAAGGATTTTAAAAGGGAAATTCAAGTGTTATCAATTGGTTGAGAAAGGATTTTTAGTAAAATAAAGAAAAAGAAAATTTAAAAGTGGTGAACATCAAATTATTTTAAGAGAATAAATTTTTAGAAGTGATTTAGAAAACATTTGTAACTTAAATTTATTTAAGGATAATTTAATTTTTAAGCTTTGGAAAATGATATGATATTTTAAGTTAAAAATAGTAATTAAATTAACAAGATGAGATTTTACAAGATCAAATTAGTAAAATGAAATTTTTAGTAATTATATTACGGAAAAGGAATATTTAAAAAAAAAAAAATAGGAATGAAATGAGGTGAGAGATTATATTATATTAAGAAAAGCCCAAAATAATATTTCAAAGTTAAGTAATATTTTTA
Organism: Ormosia semicastrata; assembly: GCA_029884595.1. Classification (NCBI taxonomy): domain Eukaryota; kingdom Viridiplantae; phylum Streptophyta; class Magnoliopsida; order Fabales; family Fabaceae; genus Ormosia; species Ormosia semicastrata. The sequence goes on along the minus strand of JAQQTO010000054.1, from coordinate 7,596,785 downwards.
CGAAGTGTAGAAACGGTGAAAATAGATTTATGTAGCTCAAAAACGTAATTTTTAAATTACACGATTAAAAAAAATGTTAAAATATTTCTACGTAATTTTTAAAGCATTTAATCATTTTACACGATCGAAATGTTGTAGAAAAATCGCTATGTGATTTAAAAATGAAAGAATATTTTTACGTATTTTAGAATACATGAAAAAAAAATTGTTATGCAATTTTTAAACGTAATAGAAATGTTACAAATCATTGTTTACGTAATAAAATATTACGTGACCGTAAAATGTGACAAAAATATTTTGTGAATGATAAAAATACAATAATATAATGTTGTTTATTAATTATACATAGAACTTTACTGATTAAAAATCGGTATGTGAATATTGTACAAGAAAGCGAGCAATTTGCCTATAATTGGCATAAATCCATTTTACGAACGTAAAATAGTATTTGAACTTTGTATGAGAAATTATGTGATTTATCTTTGGTTGGTAATTGGTGCATTACACATGCATTGAAAATGGTCCGATGGACTGGATATGGCTAATTGCCTAGGAGAAACGTACACCTCTTGAGTGGGTGCGATCGCGTAGTGTAGGTCACTTATGGACCTTGAGGGCATCGGGGTGCGGGTTGCTCACAATGGGCGGTTGGTAGCTCTTACTCCGTACCGTGGGTTAGACCGATGCAACACACCGGTGATCTGGGCCGAGACACTATTCTTAATCAAGATCGATAAAGATCGTTGTGTATGTGCTAGATGTGCAAGATATAATTATAAGCACTTGATCTGAAGCACGAAATACCAAGCAGACTCTTTTCGATCAATTTCTCCGACTTGAGTATTAGCTCCATGGAGTAGGGCATTGAGTCTATGTACGCATGCATGAAACTGAGCATCTATATTTATATGATGGTGTTGTTGTAATTGTTGTATGATTTAAACAGTGATAGTGGCACAATGGTAATTATTATTTTACACTATGATGATGGTATAATTGTGATCATGATATGATATTTTGCATGATGTGTTGTTTGTATTATCTCTGTACTATCATGCTTGTATTGGCGTAGATAATCTCACCTCTTTGTATGTATATCTGTATATTGTATTGATAATTGGGTGAAGACGTTGAGAAAGAAACGGTACAAGAAGCGAAGAAGAATTACTTCTCACGGCTGGGAACGCCGAATTCTGACAGTATGACGACAAGAGCCAGTTTCTTCAGATATGTACGTCTACAATTTCACGGAGGAGCTGAAGAATGGAGGACAAGTCCCGATGAGCGAGGACTTATTTATGAGGGATATCTGACTGTTAGCATTAGCAGATTGTTTCGTAGAGATTCGTTTTTCTGTGTAACTATCTTAGTTCATGTTGAATTTTCGTTGCATATCGGTACACTTGGGACACCAGGAATTATGTCCCAACGGAAATCAGTATAGTATCGTCAGCCCGGACACCTGTCCGTAGGGCTACTCGTCATAACGGATTCCTACCTGCTGAGGAACCCGAGGAGGACCCATCTGAGGGGTCCGTTGCTTAGTTAAACTTGGGCAAGTTTGAACTCTGATATGAACTATGTGTGTAATTTATTTAAGTGTATTTTAGTTTGAGACATGGGCTGTAAAATAAATAATTCCAACAGTACGTTTGCAATAAGTATATGATGTAATCTATGTGTGAGGTTGCTATAATGTTTTATTTTCCGCTAAGTTTATTTTATGGTCGTCAAAAAAAAATTGACTTATCTTTTTATTACAACGTCACCTTATATGAACTTGGGGGTTATTAAGTAACATAAATGTGACACCCTACGGTGGGTGTTACAACTTCAACAATCAAAAATCCACCAAGAGCCTAAACTTCCAGTTCATATGTCTAATTCAATAGTCGCTAATCCTCTTGCATTCAATTCTGATTCCACAGCTATCAATGGTAAGAATCCTAACACTTGGATCATAGATACATGTGCAACTGACTATATCTCTTATCATTTTCAATCATTTACCAATTTTAAGAACATTAATCACATCCCTGTGTCACTGCCAAATGGTTCTAAAGCTTTTGCTTCCATTTCTGGTACTGTGCATTTCTCAAAATCATTGATTCTGCATAATGTTTTATATCTTCCCAGTTTTAATGTGAACCTAATTTTTGTTGCTAGATTAGCTCAAACAAATGATTGTCATCTCACTTTCACTAATGACTTGTGTCACATTTTGCAGAATCATTCCAAGAAGATGATTGGTACAACTAGAGTTCATGGAGGATTGTATGTGATAGGAATTGTTTCACACAAAGATGCTGAGAATGTTTGTAATTCTGTTACTAATGATTCTTTTCATCTTTGGCACATGAGGCTAGGCCATATTTCTAATTTTGGTTTGCAAACCATCTCTAAACAATTTCTTTTCATTCCTTGAATCAATAATATGGCTCCATGTGATGCTTGTCACTATGCCAAACAAAGGAAATTACCTTTTTATTATAGTTCTAATCATACAACTGCACCTTTTGACTTGTTACATGCTGATATTTGGGGTCCATACTCCACTCCTTCCTTACTTGGTCACAAATATTGTTTAACCCTTGTAGATGATTTCAGTAAGTTTATGTGGGTTATTTTCCTCAAAACTAAATATGAAACCAGAAAGTGTTTACAAAACTTTATTGCTTACATTCAAAATCAATTTCACACTACCTTGAAATGTTTGAGGTCTGATAATGGTGTTGAGTTTGCTATATCGGAATTCTATCTCTCAAAGGGTATACTTCAAGAAAAATCTTATGTAGAAACTCCCCAACAAAATGGGGTGGTAGAAAGGAAGCACCAACATTTTAAATGTTGCTAGATCCTTATCCTTTCATTCTTACATTCCACTCACAATGTGGAATTTTAGCATCCAACATGCTGTTCATATCATCAATCGCATTCCTACACCCATTTTAAAGTCCAAATGTCCATATGAATTACTTTATAAAGAACCTCCTTCATTAATTCATCTTAAGGTTTTTGGTTGCTTGAGCTATGCAACTACTTTGCAAGCTCACAGAACCAAATTTAGTCCAAGAGCTCGAAAGGCTGTTTTCCTTAGCTACAAAGAAGGTACCAAAGGGTACATATTATATAACCTTACTTCTAATGATTTTTTTGTCTCTAGAAATGTAGTTTTCTATGAGAATCATTTCCCTTTTCAGCCCTCATCCAATCCCATTCAGCATAATCCCAATTCTACTACTAGCCTTGTACCTAATGATTCTTCCATCATATCCTATGATGATCTCCCTATCTCATCACAAACTCATCCTGCACATGATCACAGCATCCTGTACATGACCAAGTTCCTACACATGATCACAATCCTACACCACAAAACACCTCTACTCCCATTAGGCAATCCACCAGAATCAGAACTCAACCTAGCTATTTGAGAGACTATCACTGCACCCTCATATTCAGCAGCTACACTAATGCATCTTCAAGTACTCCTAAGTATCCTATTTCCTTTTTTTTGTCATATACAAATTGCTCACCATCTTACAAACATTTTTGTTGTCATATCTTTGCTATTACTGAACCTAAAACATTTGCCCAAGCATCTAAACTTGATTGTTGGAACAAAGCAATGGATGCTGAGTTACAAGCTCTTGCTCAAAACCACACATGGACAATTGTTGACCTCCCTCATAGTAAAACTCCTATTGGCTGTAAATGAGTTTATAAAGTTAAATATCATGCTAATGGATCCATTGAAAGGTATAAAGCTTGTTTAGTAGCTAAGGGATACACACAAATGGAAGGAGTTGATTACTTTGACACTTCTTCTCCAGTTGCTAAACTTACCACTATTTGGGTATTACTTTCTTTGGCAGCCATAAAAGGTTGACATCTTAAACAATTGGATGTTAATAATGTCTTTTCACATGGAGATTTACATGAGGAAGTTTACATGACTCCTCCCCCTGGTTTTCCTCTCACCGATTCTTCTCAAGTTTGCAAACTTCATAAGTCCCTTTTATGGCTTAAAATAAGCTAGTAGAAAATGGTACTCCAAGCTCTCTTCTGCCTTAATTTTTCTTGGCTATGTTCAATCACAGGAAGATCATTCCCTTTTTGTGAAGTCCACTGGTTCTCAATTTACTGCATTGCTTGTTTCTGTTGATGACATTGTGTTGGCAGGGAATAATTTCAATGAAATCACATCTGTCAAACATTTCTTGGACAACAAATTTTGCATTAAAGATCTTGAGCAGCTCAGATTTTTCTTGGGTCTTGAAATTGCTCAATCCAAGTCTGGTATCTTACTCAACCAAAGGAAATACACAATTGAGCTTTTAGAAGATAGTGGAACTTTGGCTGCTAAGCCTGTTGCCACACCATTCAATCCCACCACCAAGCTCGCCGCAGATCAGGGCACACCACTAGCTGATGAGTCATCTTATCGACGACTGATTGGTAGGTTATTATACCTCAAAACAACAAGACCTGACATATCCTTCTCTGTCTAGCACTTAAGTCAGTTTGTATCCAAGCCTTTGACTCCACACTATCAAGCTGCTCAACGGATTTTGTGATATCTAAAAGATTCTCCTGCTAAGGGCATCTTTTCCCCTGCCTCCAGTCCTCTTAAATTTCATGGCTTTGCTGACTTTGACTGGGCTTGCTGCCCTGATACTAGAAGGTCTGTGACAGGCTACTGTGTTTTACTTGGATCATCACTTATCTCTTGGAAATCTAAGAAACAAACCACTGTTTCTCGATCCTCAACTGAGGCCGAATATTGGGCTTTAGCATCCTTGGCTTGTGAATTACAATGGCTGCAGTATCTCTTCAAATATCTACATGTCGAGTTTTCACATCCAACATCTGTGTATTGCGATAATAAATCAACTATTTACCTTGCCCATAATCCTATATTCCAAGAGAGGAGTAAACTTATAGAACTTGATTGTCATGTTGTTAGAGAGAAGATTCAGTCAAAGCTAATTCACTTGCTGCCGGTGCCAACCACATCTCAACTTGTCGATGTCTTTACCAAGCCTCTTCACTCCACCTCCTTCAATTCTATTTTGTCCAAGTTGGGACTTTGTGATATCCATGGTCCCACTTGAGGGGGGTATTACCTAATAACTAAAGTCTATTAGTTAGTTATTAGGTGGTTAGGAAGTTATAAGTTAGTTATTTTTGTTTATGTATACAGCTCCATATAGCTAGCCTAGAATATATATAGGCATATTAATCTTTGAATTATTTAACTCAATACAACTAAAAAATGTATTTACTCATTCTTCGACTCTTTCTTTGCTCCAACATCAACACTCTCTATATCATTAATCATGTATATTTTTTTCTTATTACTTTCTCTCATTTAATCACAATCCTTAAAAAAGATGTGAATAGTAATACATCTCTAAAAAAAAGTATAAAACTAACATTTTCTAATAAATTATTCTAGATGAGTTGTAAAAAGATGATGTAATAAATTATATTTATACACAAATTTTTATTTTAAGTAATTTTGTCCTCTTGAATAAAAGTATTGTGCACTGTGATAAAATTTTTGTCTCACATTTTGAAGAGAAGTTTGTCAATTTAACATGATGCCAAAATTCTTCATGAGATTCTAAATAATTGTCATAATTTTTGTGATTTAAATCTTATATTTAAATTTTAGACGAAGATTATGGTAAAAAAATATATACTGATATTAATGGTAACATAATAATATATCCATAGATATTAAACTTGATTTTTGTTTTTCTAGAGTCTAATATATATAAACTACAAAAGAACAATTAATGAGACAGAGCCAAGCCTCTTGCCGAAACGATAAGGGCCTTGTTTGGTTTACAGTTTAATTGGCTAGAAACAATTTTATTCATCTGAAATTACTATACATGCTGTTTGGCTCCCATTTATGTTGATCAAAAGGACGTTAGCGCTGGCGAAATAATGTTGACAAAAGAGCCGTCAAATGAGTTAAGTCTGATAGATTGATTCGAATAATTCGATAAAATGAATAAATTAGACTAATAAAATATTAGTCTAAAATTAAAAATAACTCGAATAGGTCAGCCCAAATGAGTCAACCAACCCGTAATAAATTGGGCCAGTCTGGACCATTTACATTGAAAAGAAACGAGTTGAGTTAACAAAATGCTAACACAAAACTTACATGACTCGATATGACCCAGCCTAAAAATGACCCAGTTTCTAGCCGGACCCGTCCATTTTGACAGCTATATTGACAATAACTTCTTATATTATTCTTCTTTCAACAAGGCTACTTTTGTCCCATCCCCTTTAAAATTAAAATAATATCAATTATGTCCTCTTTAATAATTTTATATCTAAAATAAATTTTGTTATATATTTATCTAAATAAAATCAATAAACTAACTTTAGAAACATTATTTTTAAACGCAAATTATAATTGTTAAACGTTAATTCTTTTAAAATCAATTCAACTAAAATTAAACCAAAGAGACTAAAGTTAATTTGGTCATAATAAAGATCCCAGGCTCATACAGAACTCAATTCTGACCTACATAATGCATCCTTCTAGGATCCTTAAATACTATCGAATTTAAACTTTTAATTGGAGAAAAAAATTAAAATTCTCTCAATAAAATTTTAATTATAAATTATCTTAAACACAAAATAAGTTAATTTAAATATACATTAAATTATTTCAATTCACTGTATTATTTACTCTTTCTTGAACGAAATTTCAAATTTTAGTGTTGGATAGTTAGATCTTAAACTAAATTTAATGAACATTTGATGTTTTGAAATCTTCTACCCGCTATAGCATTTAATAGGGAGTTGCAATGGGAGTTATTTCTTTAGTTACTCGAATTATTATTTATCATGTATAAAATTATAGTAATTATTTTAGAAATGTACTTATATCTTGAAAAAATGAATTTATACATATTAAATATTAAATAATAATATTAAGAAATGATCATAGTATCCTGATAGATATATTATTCAGGGTGAATTATAAAAAAAATGATGCAATAGATTATACTTATGTAAGAATTTATCTTCTAAGTAATTTTGTCCTTTTGAATAGAAGTATTATGCCCTGAAAATTTTTGTCTCACATTTAGAAGAGAAGGTTGTCAATTTAACATGATGCTAAAATTCTTCATAAGAGTCTAAATATATAACTGTCCACAATTTTTATGATTTAAATTTTATACAGATATTATGATAAATATATATATACAAATATTAATTGTAACACCCCAAATTTTGTATCTCTTAAACAGTAATTTTGATAGTTAACAGAATTTTACTGTTTAGTAATTTCTGAATGCTGTAAAATTATTTTGTTTATTTTGTCAGCATATTTGATCGTTTTGAGTGATTCACTCCGTGTCAGGAAAATAAAAATTTTTGGGCTGGGGAAAACTTTACGTAATTTAATTTTTATCATTATGTTTTAATTATTTTACGTGATCTGATTTGATATTTGTGTGTTTTCTAATATTTGTGATTTTTGTGGATGATTATGAATTTTTTTACTATTTGTGGGCTCAAGGGGTGTATGTGGGTTCAGATGGCCATACGTGGGCCCAAGTGGGTCCCGCAAAGTGAAAATTTTTTTACGCATAGAAAAATTTGTACTGTTTAGACGGAGACAGGAAATCTTACTAAACCTGAATTTGAAAACAGTTTTAGAAATTTTCTTGTATTGTGTTTGGCACTGTATTTAATTATCAGGCGATAAAAATACAGTAAATATATTCTTTCGTGAGATTTTTAGTAGATAAAAATAGAAATTATATTGCTTAAGTCAACATTGGTGGTTTGGATATCCACCATTGATTTATTTAACGGTGAAGACTTGATCTTGATTTAATTAACGGTTAGAAATAAATTTAATAAAGAAGCATTGGATAATCACCATTGATTTAATCAATGGTGTGAGAATAAACTTAGTTAGGCAAGCTTCAATATCAACCGTAGATTTAATCAACGGTGTAAATTTGATTATATAAAGTGACCATTTACAACCATTGGATTTGGAATTGATCAAGGGTGGAGATTTAGTCTTAAAAAGTGACAAAGACCATTTATGACCATTGGATGAAGAATTAATCAAAGGTGGAGATTTGGTCTTCTAAAAAGGTTATGACTAATTATAACCCTTGGATTTAAAGTTTGAAGGAGCAATCTTGACCCTTTATTTTGGAGACACATCTAATGGCTAGAATTTAAAGAAAAAAGATCTAATGGCTTGGATTAAGTCTTCTAAAAATCAAAAGTCTACCGAAATCCTAACCATTGAATTAATCAATGGTTAGAAATGCTTCAAATATTGGCATGAAAAGATGACAAATTTGCATGCATTATGAAGAGAGGGGACGGTTGGAGATGCTTGGAAAGGAGGAGACAAATTGGAGTAGCCTTTTTAGGCCAAAGAAAAAGATGACAAAGTGGAAGACCATGTGTTTCAAGTGTGAACCCAAAATGGGATATTATTTCAAGTAAAACTCTTCAAACTCTCCAACACTCACACGGCAGCCCACTCACTTTGTGCATGCATTTTCACTTTTTTCTCTCACCCAAAAAGCCTCCATCTTATTCTCTCAAAATTCCAAGAACCAAGCAACCATTTTTCCTTCCATTTTCTCTCCATTGGTTTGGTCTCTACACCCAAATACACCATCACTCACCTATAATTTTAACTCTCATCATTTCCTAAACCTAAACAATATTCTAAACACTTTTCATTTAGAAAGTTTTCCCAAAATCCCACTCTAAGTGCTTCAAAATCCCACTTTTAGCTTACTTTCTTGGAGGTAAACTTTGATTTCTATGGTTTAAATTCATGTTTATGATTTTCTAAGCCATGTTTGTTCCATGGTTTGTTATTATTAAGCTTTGTTTGTGATTTTACTAATTGTTTTAGAATTGTTAGGAACTTCTCAAAATTCTATCATCTACAACATTGTCCTTCAAGTTAAAAATCAAAAAGCTTATATTTTCCTTCTTGTGAGGAATTTGGTCAACCACCCTAAGACCATCCTTCAAGTTTGTTTAATTTAATCCAACCATAGATCTTGAATCTACATGATATTCTAAGCAACTTTCATGTTGGAGATTTTCTCTAAATCGTTCATCTTCATGGACTTTCTTCAAGATCAAAGTTATTGGATTTTTGAGGTGAAGTATAAGAAGACTTCATTTCTTCTCTTCTTTTTCATGTTCTAAACCATGTTTGATCCATGGTTCCTCTTAATCAAACTTAATATACTAATTTCTATGTATTTTATTTTGTATTTGAGAAGCCTTTGGTGGTGAAGGACTTGGAAAAAGAAGTAAATCAAGAAGTTTTTGAGGATCTTCAAGAGGTAAGAGGGAGATCCATCTCACCAATCAAGCATAGTGGTGAGAGGTGATTTTATATTTGATGGATGGTGAATCCATGTGAGGATTCATATCCATGGTCATGTAATAATTTATATGTTTTTATGAGCTTTGATTAATTGCCTATGCTTAATATATACTTTGCATGAGTTTATGATTTTGATGGTATGCTTATACTATGCATGATGATAATATAGCATGCTTTTGATATATATATATATGATGTGTATGTATGTGTATGCCATGATTTGGTGATGGAAAGAAAATTAATTTTGGTCCCAATGGCCAAGGAAGGACTACAGTTTTGATGCCCTTGATTAGGGTTCATATTAAAATTTTTCAAGAACAAGGGAATTAATTTTTGGTCCCTAGAAACATGGTGAATATCGGTTAAGACACCTCAAGATAAGTGTTCATAAATGAATATTTTCATGAATGATGAAAATGGATGTTTAGAAAAACAAGGAAAATAAACAAAGAGTTTATTTTTCAAAGAGTACAAGAACATGATTTTTGAGGAATCTTTATTGATTTATTTTCTGTAAAAAGTTTCTAAGTGTTTTACAAAACATGAGATTTAAATGAAAATAGCAATGATGATTTTAAGGATTTGCAAAGAAAGTGAAAAAAAAAGATTCACAAAGAAAATAAAAATAAATTTGAACAAATGGGTTTGGTTTTATAACCATAAGTCTTGCGGTTTTGAAAACAAAATTTTAAATGGTTTTGTTTGTATAAAACCATATCAATTTAGAAGAAAAAATATTTGATGGTTTCAATAGTCATGTCCACGTTTTTGAAGGCTTGTAATGCATTGATTTTGATGAAACAAAGTGATTCTCCAAGTGGAAATATAATTAATTTAATACAAAAAAATTGAAAAGGGAATCAGAGTATTTTAGCACTTGAGAAATGAATTTTTATGTAAATGAAAAAGAGAAGTTGCAAGTGAGCCTCAATTTATTTTAAAAAGAATTTATTAAAATCCCGTTAGATTTTGGAAAGCATTAGTAATTTTTAAAGTTAGAAACATTAATTTAATTAAATGGAATTGTGAATTTGTGAAATATACTATGAAAAAGAATTTTCTTGAATAAGAAGATATATTAAATGAAGTAGAAAGTTATATTATTTTGAGGAAGGTTGATTTGGAAATGATTTGGAAAAAATGAAAAATATAGTGGTATTATGAAAATCTACTAATGTATAACTTAATTTTGAGTTTTGAAGTACGTTAGAAAATGTTAAGTTTTGAAACGTTGATTTATATCAATGGAAGAGTGATTTGTGAATTATATTTTGGAAAAAGATTTCTTGAGTAAAGAAATGTGAAAAAAGATTTTCTTGAGTAAAGAAAATGTATTAAATAAAGTATAAAGTCATATTGTTTTGAGGAAAGTTGAAATGAAATTTTTGAAGAAATGAGAAATATTTTCTATAACGGAATTGTGGTGAAAAACAATTATTTACGTATCTTAAAAATGAAATTTTTAAAGTACGTGATTTGAAATATAGTAAAATATTTTCAAGTGTTTAGAAATACAGTAAAATATTTTTATGTGATTTGAAATATGATAAAATATTACTACGCGATTGGAGATGCGTTGAAACATTTTTAAGTGATTTGAATTATGTTTAAATATTTTACGTAATTTGAACTACTGTTGAAAAGTCACTACGTGATTAAATAATGAGAGAATATTTTTACGTGATTGTGAAAATGATGAAAAATCATTATGTGATTTGGAAAGTGTTTTAAATATTTTAAGAATGATGAAAAATGATTTACGCAACTTAAAAGAATGATTTTTAAGTTACGCGATTTTGAAAATGATGAAAAATCATTACGCGATTTGAGAAAGCGTATATTTTTATGCGATTGAGAAAAATGTTGAAAAATTTAATACGTGATTTAAAGGTGCAACAAAAAAGTTACTGATGTTGTGAAAGCGTAATGAAACGTTTTGGAATTGTAAAAATGAAATGAAAATGTTAAGCAATTTTGTGAAAACACGACGAAAGAATTTTATAACTATGAAAATGTGATAATATGATTTTCCTGTTGAAAATACGATATAAATCTTGTAGAACCAGATATATGGATCTTTGTGTGAGAAAATGACATGTTTTGCACTGTGATTGGCATTTGGTGCATTATACATGCATTGAAAAGATATGTCTGTGATTAGATTTGGTGCATTATACATGCATTGAAAAAAATATTCATTGAAGCATATGATTACATTGAACAAATGAAATTGAAAAGATTTGGCCCTTTGGGGTTGAACTTTACTGCTTGATATATTTGTGCATTGTATAAAATATCGTTGAAGCATATGATTACATTGAACAAATGAAATTGAAAAGATTTGGCCCTTTGGGGTTGGACTTGCACTGTGATATATTCGTGCATTGTATAAAATATAGCTAATAGCTATTATGGCCCTTGTGGTTGAAGAGGGAATGAGAATTGATAGTGAGGTCTATGATGGATCTTGGAAGGGTCGGTAGCGGTGATCGACGACCAGTGGACGATTAGCGAGTACCCTGTGCCACTTAGCGATGCAGTCCGTTACAACGCATTAGGCGATACCCGACAAGAACACGATTCTTTTCAACGACTGGGAGATTGTCTTTGGGTTAAGGCTGACAATTAACCAGAGCATTCTTCTCGAAATTGTGAAAACCTCCATGGAGTTATTTTTGATAAAATGAGTCTTTGTGCATATGCATAAATCTGAGCATTTATATCTGTGTGATATATTAATTGAGGAATATTGGTTATTGGTTATAACAATTGTTTTGAATACTTGGATGATGATTGAATTGATAAATGATTGGATGATGATAGTTGATTAATGTTGATGGCATGATCATAATTACGGTATGATCTATCTGTATGATATTGTTGTTTGTGTTATCTCTGTGCTGTCATGTTGGTATTGGTGTAGGTGATCTCACCTCTTTGTTATATTATTTTGCTTTGTCTGTATTGTTAAAATCAAATAATAGAAGGATCGAGTTGTCTTAGACATAACGGGCGATGGATACTCTGAGATTGGTGACAACAATAAGGAGTGGACATTCAGGACTTGAAGGTGTGCAGTGTTGATAAAGGAACAGATGTCTAATGCATCAAGATGGATAGAAAAAGGAATAAGTATGTTAAAGTTTCTCGTTAGTGTTGTACCGTGCTATTAAGTAGGACCCGTCATGGGGTTTGCTACTGTTAAAAAAAATAAGTCTGTTAATTTTATATTTCTCTTTAAATTGTGATATTAATTGGTGTCAATATTGCATAATGAATAGTTGAAATATGATTTTCAATATTACCTAATATTTCAGTAAATTTACGTTTCAGTAAAGAAGAAATTTTGAAACTCATCTTTTATAACTCAAACTTTGTGCGAACTTCTTTTCAGATTATGAGTCGGGAGTCAAAAATGTGATGCCCTAAGGAGGGTGTTACATTAATCGTGCCATTATAATTTATCCACAGATATTAAACTTGATTTTTGTTTTTCTGGTGTCTAATATATAAACCACAAAGGAAGAATGCGACACAGGCAAACCTCTTGCCGCAAGTAGAGATATCAAAATGGACTACTTCAAGATGAGTTACCTTGTTAGTTTGAATTTTAATTATTTTTTATTCAATAATATATACATAAAAGGAAACTATTATTTAAAAAAAACCTAATTGACAATTATATTAGTTATCTAATTTATTTATCATTGACTTAAAACTAAGTAATCTAAATTTTTTAATTTTCAATAATTTATTTTTTTAAAGGTTAAATTCATTATTTTTTTAAAAAAATAAAAGAATTATCGAGTTGATAGGTCAACCCATCCAACCCGCATACCGCAATAGATTAGACTAAGTTAACAAAATATTAATCTAAAACATACTTAACTTGACTCAACTAAAAAATAACCTGACCCAAAGTGATCTAACCCAATCAGATCGGACCAACCTATTTTACCAACTCTAACCACAAGTAATAAGGTGCATGTTTGATTTACAGTTTAATTGGCTAAAAACAATTTTACTCATCCGAAATTACTATACATGCTGTCTAGCTCCTTTTCATGTTGATCAAAAGGACGTTAGCATTGGCCGAATAATTTTGACAATATTTTTTTATATTATCCTTCTTTCATAGTTTTGTCCCATCACTTTTAAAACTAAAATAATATCAATTATGTCTTCTTTAATAATTTTATATCTAAAATAATTTTTAGGAAAAAACTTAAGTGTAGTACCTTAAGTGCTGGTGATAGTGTTACTTAATTATAAAAATACATCTATACTATTTTTTCACGTCATTTTGAATTTATTCTACTTTTTAATAATTTATTCTTCACACCATTACTTCATTTTTTCTTTTGTTAAAACTTTTAACACCTTTCAATTTCCTATGATAGAAAAGCCCCTCCTATGGTGGCCAACGAAGAAAATGTCATCTCCACTCCTAGCCTAGTGATGTCGATGGACATTCTTGATGTTAATTGGGTTGATGGGGACGTAGTGGAGATGTCCAACAGTGGCAGAGACAGCTGGGCGATGGTGGCACATGGCGGAGCTCGTGCTGCTGATGTGGCAACAAATGACTGGAAGGGTCTCGTATGTGGTGGTGACGAGTTTTGGCTAGGCTGAGTGCTGGTTGGGTGGTTGTGCTTCCATGAGACGTGCGTCGCTGTGGGACGACAATGGAGGACAACGGCATGCCTGGGTGTTGGCTGCGTGGAAAGCTGAGGTGAAAATGTTACTGGTTCGGCGGTGGCATGACAATGGAATAGCAGATGTGTTGAGTTTGATGGTTGTGTGGTGGTGAAAGGAGGCTCCTGGTGGTCGTTAGTGATTGGAACAATGCTGGACGGTGAGTCGACAGTGACTAAGTAGTTGGCTAGGAGCAGCGATGATGGTTCTCGGCTTGGTGCGTCGTGGTTTGGGTATGGTAACGTGGTTTCGGCAATGCAGGAGTTTGGATGGCGGCAAAGTGAGGTGACTCGGTGGCTCAAAGATTAGATTCCATGGTAGTTGGTGGTGGTTGGTGATGAGTGCATGTGGCAAGATTGTTGCAGGGGGTGGCTGTTGGTTGTTCCCAATTCATGGTGTTGTGACCATTCCTCAGGTGAAGTGTCGTGGTTGCAGCAAGGTGGTCCAAGTTGTGGTGAAGGAAGGTGGTGGTGAGGTGGTTGGTATGTGGTTGTGGTGGTTGGTATTTGGACGATGGCGTGGTAGAAGGGTGTCGCTAGTTGAAGGTGGTTGTTGATGCTTTAAAGGTGGTTGCTCGACTTGGGGGAAGGTGGTTGTTGCGTTGGTCTCTGGGTTTTGGTGCTGGTCGGAGAAGAAAGTTGTGATTGGTGGTTATGGCAGGTTCATGGTGGCCCGAACTGTGGCTTCGTGCATGGAGCGGCATGGCAGAGTTTAGTGACTGTGTGTGTGTGTGTGGCCCGAACCGTGCATGAGCGGCATGGCGAGTTTAGTGATTGTGTGTGCGTGTGCGTGTATGCGTGTGCGTGTGTGTGTGTGTGTGTGTGTGTGTGTGTGTTGGAAATGATTTTAGGTGCAAAGGATGACTGGGATGTGGTTTTGATGGGCATGAGGGTGGAGGCTTCGGTGCGTGTTGTAGTGTGGAGGCTTCTGGTGCGTGTTGTGGTGTTTGAATTCATGGTTGATGGTAGTAATTTTTCAGGTGAAGTGAGGATGATGGAGCTGGTTTCATGGTGAGGCAGAAGATGGTTTTGGTAGTTGATGGTGAAGGTTGTAGAGGATGAAGGAAATGGTTAAAAATTTGAGCTTGTTTTCTAGCTCTTTTTATGTTTTTGGGAGGAGGAAAATAATGATAATGAAATGTCTCTCTTCTACAAACGGCACCACCTAGAAAAAAATGAAGTAACGGTGTGATAGTGGTTTTGTTGGTGAAGGTTAGGGGCAGAAGTGGCTTTCTAAAGATGGTGGAAATGATTTTAGGTGGCAAAGGGTGATTGGGCCGTGGTCTTGTTGGGCATGAGGGTGGAGGCTTCTGGTGCATGTTGTGGTGTTTGAATTCATGGTTGATGGTAGTTTTTCAAGTGAAGTGAGGATGATGGAGCTGGTTTCATGGTGAGGCAGAAGATAATTTTGGTAGTTGATGGTGAAGGTTGTAGAGGATGAAGGAAAGGGTTAAAATTTGAGCTTGTTTTCTAGCTCTTTTTGTGTTTTGGGGAGGAGGAAAATAATGATAATGGAATTAATGTCCTTCTCCTGCAAACGGCACCACCTAGAAAAAAATGAAGTAATAGTGTGAAGAATAAATTATTAAAAAAAGAATGAATTGGACGAGAGCTGTGGCTTCATGTGTGTGTGAAGGTGAGAGGCAGAAATGGCTTTTTGAAGATGGTGGAAATGATTTTAGGTGTCAAGGGATGACTAGGATGTGGGGGTGACTAGGATGTGGTCTTGTTGGGCATGAGGATAGAGGCTTCTGATGCGTGTTGTGGTGTTTGAATTCATGGTTGATGGTAGTTTTTCAGGTGAAGTAAGGATGATGGAGCTGGTTTTCATGGTGAGACAGAAGATGATTTTGGTAGTTGATGGTGAAGGTTGTAGAGGATGAAGGAAATGGTTAAAATTTGAGCTTGTTTTTTAGCTCTTTTTATGTTTTTGGGAGGACAAAATAATGATAATGAAATGTCCTTCTCCTACAAACGGCACCACCTAGAAAAAAATGAAGTTATGGTGTAAAGAATAAATTATTAAAAAAAGAATGAATTGGAAATGACATTAAAAGATTAGTAAAGATATATTTTTGTAATTGAGTAGTAGTATCACTAGTACTTAAGGTACAACACTTAAGTTTTTTCCTAAATTTATTATATATTATCTAAATAAATTCAATAAACTAACTTTAGAAACATTATTTTTAAACAAAAATTAATTCTTTTACCCTATGTTTGGATGTTTTTTCATTAATGGAATGGAACGGAATAGGTAGGAATGAAATGGAAAGGAATGAAATGAAATGAAACATAGTTTTCATTCTTTTTGTTTGGAAATTTCATTAATGGAACTTCCCCCTCAATTTTGGAGGAACAAAAGTTGGCATTTGAGAAGAGGGGGAAATGATTCATTATTTTTATAATTTTTAAAAAACAAGAGGTTATTTAGTTCATTCTTTTAAAACATAGTGTTAAAATCAATTCACCTAAAATAAAACCAAAGGCAAACAGACTAAATTAAAGTGAATTTAATTTGGTCATAAAATTAAGATCCCAGGCTCATATAGAACCCAATTCTAACCTACATAATGATTACTTCTAGGATCCTTAACTTCAATCTTCCAATGCCCATCAGGCAAACTAGCATTTGTTGCTTTTGTCCTCCACTTTATAATCCTTTCATCCATTTTCTTCGTAAGCCCACAATAAGATTGCAACTGCTTCGGCATGGCGTCGTAAACCTGCCACCATCTCTGGTGAGCTGAGTCACTCGCAAAAATATGGTGATCCTGCATGTCCCAATTACAATCGTAATCTCTGTAACACATCCATGGCTTCAACCCCAAATAATGTATGAAGTACACGTCCTCCGGGATCTCATGCTTCTCATTCCCTCTCTGCCGTTCAAATGATTTCAGGTAATTCAGCTTTGATGGCAACCTGTGCCACCATGTGAAGATCTCGTTAAGAAAACCTTGGTCACCTCCATTATATGATTGCACCTTAAACACTTTCTTCATTAAGTTCTCGAACATGCACTGGGATGGCTCAATTATCATCAACCCGGAGTTGAATAGCGTGTATTCATTAGGTGCAGCCGATAATTGAGGGTAAACGAAGAAATGATTATCAAAGTTCTTGACGACTAGAAGATCAGCATCTATGAAGATGATTTTGTCATACTCGGTGAGCTGCCATATTCGTAGCTTGCTATAGTACCACTCATTATATGTACCTTTTTTGGCAAAGGGGTTTAAGATACGTTGAATGCGTTTGATCTTCCACCCTGCAGCTTTTAGACCTCTTATGGATTCGGGACCAATTGAATTATCGGCAAGGAGGAGTAGGTCTATGATTTGATGGATGTATTTGGTTTGAATTATGCTTTGGGCTAGAGCTATTGCACCACAAACATAAGCTTCTGAAGTGTGAAGGATAGTCACATAGGCGAACTTTGGCATATAAGGCCTCCACAACTCTTTACCTGCAAACCATTATATATCCATTGAATAAACACACGTACATATAAGGTTTGCTACCTTTGAATTATGTCAAGCTAGTTACATCAAATTGTTATAATTTTGTATTTGAATTTATCCAACAATAAATAATAATAACAGCATGATTAAACCCCAATAAGCACCGATAAAGAAATTTTACACTCTTTTTTACTAAAAATGTGATTGAGTGAGAGAAAGTGATAGATATATATAATAATGTAAATCCTGCTTATTTTATGCTACATATATAATTGATTTCTAAATAAATCTATACTATGCTTAGGTATTTTCTAAATGTAAATCTATAAAATTTAGTGTATAAAAAAATTATCATATGCCCATAAATAATTTAAATCTCTTATGATTTATATTGTAGTTAGACATACAATTCTTACCTCATTCAAAAGAGAAAACAATTATATATATAAGAGATTCTAAGTGTTTTCGATGTAGTATCATTGAATGTATATTATATTACACAGTAAAAATATAATTAAATGAGAAACAATAATGACTTAAAAGTTAATATAACACATATTTAATAAAAAAAATACTTGTGTAAACAATATATAATAATAATTTACAAAATATTTCTCCATTCAATAATTAAGATCAGAAAATTTCTTACTTTAAGATGTATCTAAGAATTTCTCTATATTATTGATATACAAAATACAATATAAGAATCAAGTGAGGCCCATCTAATTGTGTTTTATCTCTCTTAGGAAATCATATGTCATTCATTATTGTAGAGATTTAAAAAGAGAGACATATTGTAAAATAAAAAATAAAGAAGAAGAGAGAGACACACAATGTCGACCCACTTAATTGTGTTTTTCTCTATCTTATGAGATGGTCCTTATAAGAGTCAAATCCAATCTAGAAATAGTTATTATACCTTTAAATTTCGTTCTTTGATTCTTTCAAACTGCCAACTATTCCACTATTCCAGCAAGCACTTAAATACTTCAGTGTCTTTATTCTCTGAATATGTGAGAGCATTAATTTAAAGCTAGCCCAGCATCACAAATCTGATGGCTGATGAAGAGAACGAGAGTTAGAAGGGATGTGCGTGGATTTGGAAATTAAGATTCAGGAAGATTACATATCCTTCCTTAATAATTGCCTAGATTGTTCTATTATAGTCCGTATTTTTATTTTTATTTTTTCATAGCAGAGCATAAATTAAAATTAAACAATTCCAACTAAAGTATACCTGCTTGTGCATAAGCAGGAGCAATCTGGCATGAACCAACTGGCATAAGCGTTTTCTGCTTGAGGCTCCTCAAATCAGGCTTGTACACCCAATATTCACCTTGATGCATCAAAAGGTCATCACATCTGAAAATCTCTACCATAGGACCACAGGACCCAACAAACACAACATACACTTTCCTAGGATCAGCATCCAACTTGGTCACCCACCCACTCTCCACAGCCAAGTTAGCCACCACCAAATTAACTTGCAACCTAAACATATCCCTAAACCCTTCCTTCCTACATGGGACTCTGGCCACCACAACATTGAGATCCCCATAATCCTCCAACCCCGGCATTGGCATGTCCGGGCACTTGGGTTGACCCCATTTCCCATCTTCATCAATCCACTCAGGATAAAAGTCCTCCCATTTCATATTCTCATCGATATGATCAAAATGGACAGATACTGTCTCTACTTGTGGGTGAAGTGCATCTAGTTGTTCATATAGGTTACCATCCACTGTGGTATTGATATTAACTAGACCTACCTTAATGTTCTTTGTGCTATCGATGCCTTTTGCTATGAACTCAAACCAAGCTGGTTTTGTGTTCTCCTCCTGATCTAGTATGCGGGTGACAACGGGGACTGATCTTTTGTCCTTCACCGAAAGTACTAAGCACAGGAGGAGTATGGAGACAAGCAAGAGACAAATAAGAAAAGGTTTTTGCTTTGAATACGAACGAGATTGACGAGGAGAGGACTCAGGAGCCATGTTATTCAAGTTTTGTGATTGTGACTTGGGTTAATGACAAGAGGGCTAATATTTAGGGTTAGTTTGGATGAATTTTTAAAATAAGTTTTTTATATATTTTAAAAAATAAATGTTATTTTATGTTTAAATGTAATATTAAAGAAATATCTTTTTAATATTTGAATAATTTTTTATATTATAAAAAATATTTTTTGAAAAATATTAAAATTTAATTTCTAAAAAATATAATTTATGTTTTTTCTAATATCTTTTTTTTTTTTAAAGTTCATCTAAACATATTAAAAATCATCATAAATACTTATTTAAAAAAATTCTAAAAAATACATTCAAATGAGTTCTTTATATTTAAGTATTTATAGTCAACAATTCTTTTTTTTTTAGAACAAATAGTCAACAAGTTTTAAATAAAAGTTTTGCATGACGACATGTTGAAGAACTTTGTAGATGAAAACAAACATGCTTTAAGATAAAATTTTAAGAATTTAATTTTATTTCACTTTTATAATAATTTTTATATTATTATTTACTTATATTTTATTAAATTATTAAAAAATTTGACTATCATACGTCACAAGTTCGAAGGATTTAATTTTATTTGACTTTTATAATATTTTTTGTATTATTATTTTATTATATTTTATTAAATTATTCAAAAAACTTACTATCATACATCACAACTACTATCTACTTAAAAATCTTTCTTATTATCTAAATTAATAATTTAACTTTTTTAATGATATGTCAACATATCATTGGATAATTATGTAAAAACTTACAATGAAAATGGATCAAATTTAAAATCAATTTTTAATTTGATAGAGTGGATGAAATATCTTTTTTTTCCCCTATAGATAGTAGATTATCGGAAAATTCTACAAATTTTAAATGATAATTAGTTCATATACCTAAGTCCACACATACATTTCAATGCATACACGCTACAGTTGATTTTAAAAAAATGATATTTTAAAAAAATTAGGCATGAAATCTTTTGATATTTTAGGTCTTACACTTATTCTTAACTCAATTTCATTATTAGATTTTTTTTACACTTAGACAACAATAGCTCATTAGCAACAACATTTTTTGTAGAACCCCCACTAGTTGAGCCCCCACTAATTTTATATTTAAATGAAAACTTGTTCTAAAAGAAATCAACATCAAGTGATTCAATAATCATTTATTTTTAAATATCAAAGAACCTATATGCTTTGTTATGTAATGCATATCCAATAAAAACAAATTCATATGTTCTACTTGTTAGTTTAGATCTTTTAGAATATGGTATTCGCACATAAGCCAAACAATAATAGGTGAAATACTATTTTTTGAATTAGGAATTCTATTAAAAACATAGCAAATAGTTTGGAGAATTTCTCCCTACCAAAGAGAAGATGCACCCGAATTTAATAAAATAGCTATAATAAGCTCATATAGTGTTCTATTTTTTCGTTCAGCTTTTTCATTCATTTAAGATGAATAAGGTGCAATTACTTCATGGATAATTCTAAGTGTTTTATACAACTTATTAAATTCAATAGAGTTATATTTTGTCAATTATATTTTGTCCCTCTATCACTACAAAATTTATTAATTCTTTTCCCAAACTGATTTTCTATTTCATTCATAAAAACTCTAAATATGTCAAGAGTTTCACCTTTATGACACATCAAATAAACATAGGTATAATTTGAACAATCATCTATAAAAGTAATAAAATACATTTTCCCGTTTTTAGTTAAAACACCATCATATTCACAAATATCAGAATGAATCAAGTTAAGAGGTTTAGATTCTTGTTTTACATATTTGTGTGAAGTCTTGGTTATTTTGGGTTGACTACATGATTCACATTTATCATAATTGTCAAGTTGTACTTTTGGAATAATGCCTAAATTACTCATATTTTTAATTAGCCTTTTATTAGCATGACAAAGTCTAGCATGTCAAACATTAAAAGTACTAACAATATAAGAAAAAGATGCAATTTTATTTATCTCAACATTCAGCTTGAACATATCATCACAAGCATAACCCTTACCAATAAATAATTTATTTTTGGTGATGACATACTGATCAAAACTAATGTTTTTAAGTAGAAAATTAGAAACAATATTCTTTCTCATTTATGGAGTATGCAAGACATCCTTTAGAAGGAGTGTCTTTCCAGAAGTAAACTTCAATTCCACAAATCTAGTTCCAACTATCTTAGTGGTGTGGGAATCACCCAACAATACTTTCACATCATTGACTTCAGAATAAGTTTTGAACAAGGAGCGATCATGGCACACATGGCGAGCTGCGCCTAAATTTGCCCACCACCCCTCAGAAACCATGAATTATATTAATTTCAGTAATCATAGTCATAAGTGGCTCCTCCTCAATCATATTGGCCTGAACTGTAGGACGATGATTCCAGCAATTTTGAGCCATGTGACCAAGTGTTGCAAGCATAACACATAAACTGATTGTTATTGTGTGTTTGTTGCCTTAAAGGGGGTCCATTGTTGTTCCTGTTCAGGTTTTGGTTGTTCTTGTTCTTATTTGGTTATACCTTTGGTTCTGGTTCTGGTTGTGTTTATGGTTCGGCTTCATATTCTTCCTATTTGGCTTTAAGTGTGCTAGAGTTTTATTGTTGTTATTTGAAACAACAAAAACATCCTCTTTTGAATCTTATTTTCGAGCCTCCTCCTCAACCCTGAGTTTGAAGATCAGGCTTTCCATAAAAAACTCATTCGATTTGTGGCACAAATCCTTCTTGAAATTATTCTAGCTTGGTGGTGCTTTGTCAATAATCACAGCAACCTGAAACTGTTCATCAATCTGCATACCTTCAGACAAAATTTCATGAGTAAATTTCTAAAGTTCATGAGATTAGGAAACAACAAATTTTTCTTCAACCATTTGATACTTCATATAACGACTAACAACATATTTATTTGACCTAACCTCTTCAGTATCATATTTATTTTGCAAAGCATCCCAAACATCATTAGTAGTCTTATACAAAGAATAATAATCATACAGATCATCACCCAGAGCACTCAAAATATAATTATTGCACATAAAGTCATCATATTCCCAATTTTTAATTTCTTTTGTGTTTTCAGTAGCAGGTGGATCAACTTGTCTAGGCTTAGTTGTAGTGAGAGAAGAAGCTACATTTTTCGTAGTAATATAAAGAACATATTACTTTTCCATCTCTTAAAAAATAGACCCTCAAACTTGAAAGGTTTGTTGTTGTTGTTGTTATCAGTATTAGCAGCAGACTTATTTTCAATCTCCATGGCAAAACAAAAAATCTGTCTTAAAAAAGTGTATATTTGAATGCCCCAAGTTATATCATGTTTTCCTTCTTAACCTTATGACGTAGCACAATAGCATATGATATAATTATAACCTCCTAAATAATTTTTTTTTCCATTCCATTACATTACAACACATTGGAAAGAGAAAAAACTTGTACTATCAGTATATTAAAACCACAATTGACTAAGCAATTCTTAAATCATATCATATCATTATACATTTGAAATGGCAAACTGCAAAATATAAAAATTCTGTATAGTGGTCTGAGCCTTGGCATAAGTTGCAAGAAAAAATTGCTTCTTTTCCTACTTGAAACTGATGCACCTGAGATTTAGTAACATTAAATGGCTAATTCATGCAAACCACCCGAGTTTGAAGCTCTTTAGCAAGGGCCACCACTTCATCCAAGTTTTCATTAGCTTCCTATGACAAATGCAACAAGTGCAATCCAATAGCTTAGAAAGCATATTCAAACCTTAACAAAGGTAGCAGCAGAGCATTAATCAAGAAAGCACATTTCACCAACTATGAGTTAGATACCATTGCCTCTCACACTTAGATCTACTCTAAGAGCTGCATTTAAGCTGGGAAACTTTAAAGATTGACTCACCTTCAGAGTTTGCCCATTAGGGGCTATATCCTTGTTGTGGAAGCACCAAAAGTTGACACCAAGTTTGTTTATGAACTCAAAGTTTTGGTCTCATTGCATTAATTAAGAGAAATGTATCTAGTGCCACATACAAATTTCTGAGTGCCACAAACAAAGTATATCACAATTCTCAAGTGATTTACACCAACTCTTCAAAACATGATTTATTTCAGAATATACCTTTCAATTCTTAAGTTGAATAAAATGAAAACTATATTAAATAAAAAAATAACAATAATTCAAAATTCATCAAAGCTTTCTGTAAGTGCTAATGGCATAAAAAGTCCATCGCTTTCAGGACAATGAGAGAGTTGAGAGAAAGATAAAAGAGATAGAATATAAGAGAAAGCAGAACCCTAGGTTGCAAATGAAGATGAAGAACAACGTTCAGAAGTAGGTCTGCAACAGCGAATGGCCGAACTGACACCCAGAGGCATAAGAGCTTTCCTCCACGACTGCCTCGGCTTCCAACAGTAGGCTTACCATGCAGTGCACCAGATCATTGTCATTGTTGTTGTGGTCCAGATCGCTAGATCGGAAGTGCAA
This sequence comes from Ormosia semicastrata, assembly GCA_029884595.1. NCBI lineage: Eukaryota > Viridiplantae > Streptophyta > Magnoliopsida > Fabales > Fabaceae > Ormosia > Ormosia semicastrata. Next base: position 7,572,717 of record JAQQTO010000054.1, on the reverse strand, counting down.
ATGGCAACGATTGGAATGGTGTCGTGGGGATAGGACTTCAGGCTAACACTTGCAAGGATGCAGATGATGGTGGAGTAGGAGGCGATTGGCGAGGTTGTGGCAGCAGAGGGAGTTAGATTAGGTTAAGTGGAGGAAGCAAAATGCAAGGTGGGGTTTGTTCTTGAGGTGGAAGGTGATTTGAGAAAAAGAAATAGAGGTTTATAGATTCTGGCCATTTAGGATTAGGGTTCTTTGTTTTGATTTTGGGCTAAAATATTTTCATTTAATTTTGACTTCAGAACGAAAGAGATTGACATTACGTTTTTAATAAATTTCAGTTTAATTTAAATTAAATCTTTAAAGTAATATAAAAAGGGTTTCAAAGAATCATTTAACAAATATAATGGTCAATCCACGTTTGATGAATCACTGACATAGATCATAAAATATATATGTGTCATATGATAGTTTAACCATGTAATAATAAATACACCGATGGACTCACATTTCAGTGAGCACCGAAAAATTCAACTAAACATTATCATTTACATCTAACCATTTAAGATTCTTGGGTATATTAGGTACAAAAAATGCTAATTTTCACTAATTTTGTTTCATGAAATGAACTACGAATTTATGAAAGTAATGTAATATAGTTGCGTTTTGTCCACTGAATTTTTTAGATTTTTTTTCTAGTCGTATGATACTGAATGTTGGGCAATAAAAAACTAACAAGAGTATAAGATCAGTGTCGCGGAGATGAGGATGTTGCATTGGATGTGTGGTCATACAAGATAAGATATGATTATGAATAAATGTATTAGAAAGAAAGTAAGGGTAGCACCTATTATGAAAAAGATGAGAGAATATCATCTTAGGTTGTTTGGATTTGTAAAGAGAAGATCCTTAAAAACCTCTGTAAGAAGAATAGATCATGTGAAGAATAGCCAAATAATTAGAGTTAGAGGAACACTAAAAAAGATTATAGGTTAAATGATTAAAAAAGATTTAGATTTGAATGATATTTCTAAATAGTTGGTTTATGATAAAGTATAATAGTATCATTTGATCCATGTAATTGACTTCACACAATAAAAAAAAGTTTAATTATTGTTATTATTGTATTTTTTTCTAGTCGTAATTTGTGAGTTAATTTAATTGATTGATTGTGTCATGTGAAATAACAGCTCCCTATTAGGTACTTGTGTTTTAGTGTTTAGTCCGCAAGAAAGGAAACAAACATTAATGTCGTTAAAATTGAATTGGATAGTGAATTAATCAGATTTTCGATTCAAGTTAAATCATTTAAACGAATTGGTGAATAAAAAAAATTTAAACAAATTGGTCAAGTTAAATGATATCATAAAAATAATTTACGCATAATAATATAAAATATATGAAAACATTTATGAAATGTTAAAAAAATATTTTTTATTTTTACTTTTGAAATTAATAGTTATTATTTAATTCAACCTATTGAACCAAATCTTAACTTATTTTTATCAGATTTAAATAGTCCAAAATAGCTTCACCGTACATTCAAGTACGAGAATAAACTACTACCTAATTGTCTCCGATTTAGTTCTGACGACCCTGCTCTGCAAGCATATATCTCGTCAGTCAATGTTGGTAAGTATCTCATCAAGCATATATCTTCGTTGGCTTATAATTATACCACGAAAAATGCTATTACACTATTCTATAGGTTACATAATTTACATTTAGGAGTACATGATAGAATTAGAATATCAATATATAAAAAATAAAATAGAATTAATTGTAATTAATAAAAAGAAATTTAAATATAAAATAACATGTATATAAATATATATGAAAACATTATTCCTTATACTTCAGTACAATACCCACACAGAATTAATTGATGCTTCAAAGAAATTTTGCTTTTTGGTCAACGATGCTTTAAACAAAATGAAAGCTTTACTGAGTACTGGGTACTTATTGTATTGTGTCCACTTGGCCCAACTATGCCCACTTGGCCCAACTAGATGGAACTGCTTCCATTTTTTATTATATATATGCATATTCTTTGGTGTGCCGTATGATAAACGAAAGTAAAGAATAAACTTTTTTCTTAGTATTATTGTCAGAAAGAAACAAAAGCAAAAGCACAGAAGTTCTATACCATTCTCTAGAACCAACCGCTATGCAAACAGTGTGATCAAGGCACGGTGAATGGTGTCGTAGTAAAATAGGAACAGCAATTGCATTCAAAGGCATGGCTATCAGATCAGAGGCCTATAAATCATTAGAAGTGGATGCATCTAAAAATTGTGCCTCAGGGACTCCCCGAGCTTTGCTCAATTTGTCCTCCATTTTGGAAAGATCCATTCTGAAGAATGAGAAATTGTTGGTGTCAATGAGAAAGAATGATCCCATTACCATCTTCCATGGTTTGAAAGCACCAAACTTGAGCATTACACAATACATGGAGCGCATATTCAAGTACTCTCGCTGCAGCCCTTCTTGTTTTGTGATTGCACAAATATACATGGACAGGTTTTTTCAAAAAAGGGGTGGCTATCTCACTTCCTTCAATGCCCACCGCCTCTTGATCACAAGCGTTATGGTAGCTGCAAAATTTGCTGATGATGAGTAAGTACTTCTTAGCAAAAATTAGATAATTGACTAGCACACACAGGACAGGACTATTAATAATGATGGGTTGCAAAATTTGCAGGTGTTATAGCAATGCCTACTATGCCCAAGTTGGGGGAGTTAGCACAGAAGAGATGAACAGGATGGAGTTAGAGTTTTTGTTTAATCTGGAATTTCGACTCTTTGTGACAACAGAGGTTTTCGTGAAATATTGTGAAAAGCTTGATAGGGCAGCAGCTATTGGAGAATATCAGATTCGCCGCCCCATCAGTCGTTATGCAAACTGAAAAAAAATGGCCCAACAGAGAAGAGTTCAGAAGTAAACCCACCTGTGCAGGTTGTAGCTGCAAACCCGTATCATTGATTTCATCCTACAATTTTTGTAGCGTGTAAGCCCAAGGGATATCGGGGAAAGCAAAAGAACCACCTGAAAAAAAAAAAAAAAAAAGAAACACAGTTTTAAGTTTTAACACAAAATCAAACCAAAGTGTGGTAGGTTAAATAATCCATTGTACAGTGTTTTATTCGATAATAATAATATAGAATGCAATTAATGTGCCATACTTGATAACATTCCCACTAATTAAGTGCAGTCATATACGGGTGTAAATAGATAGAATTATTTGTGAATTATTTAAGTTTGATTTATTAAATATTTAATTATGTTTATTTATTTAGTTAAACAAATAAATTTAAATTTAAATTTATATTAATTATATAAATAAGTTAATATTAAATTTTATAAATTTAACATTAAGAATTCACAAATAATTCGTGTGTGTATATATATATATATATATATATATATATATATATACATTCAATAAAAAAAGTTTGTATTTTTAAATAAAAATATATAGATAATATATATATATTGCTATTATTTAATAAAATGTAATTCTATATAGAAATTTGTGATTTTATTTATTATTATCTACCAATTATCTAACTCTAATTTTTATAAAATCTTTTAATCTCTTCCTATATTTATTTCATCTTTTAATATAAGGTACAAAAAGTGGGATGAACTGTGCCTTCTTACTGCCTTGCACTTCTAGTCGAGCTGTCACATAGCATCCTCTATTTCTATGTGTGTGTTGGATCCTTCGGTTTCCATTTGAAGCTTAATTAATCTGATGAGTGCACTAGAAAATAAATAGCCATTTAAAAGGGTTGTCATTCAAGTAGCCTTAAATTTTACATATTCAATAACAGTTCTGTTATTCTTCTACATGAAATTCTACACCTCTCATGCACATGTTAATAGTGTATAAATTATTAATTAACAACATATACCAATTGTTGTCAAAGTGTATAATCTCATATATAATAAAAAAATTACTTTTTTCGTTCTTTAATAATAATTAATTTTTAAAATTTATTTTGTTTTAAATTATATGTCACTTTTAGATAATTAAAATAATATTTATTACTTATTTTCAATTTTACTTTTATTTATTGCTATCTCTATTTACAATAATTTTCTCTCTTATATATATTAGTTGTTTCTTATCTTCTCAAATGTAATGTTGTTAAATGTCAAATTTTTTCTTAAATTTTAGGTCATTTAATGAGTTTTTTCAATTAATGTACTTAAACCTTAAATGATTATTATTTAATAACGGAGACAGTATGATTCAAGAAATAGTAAAAATTCCAACTACTCGCAACCACTGCAACACGCGACTCAGCATTCTCTATCATCTTAAAGGCTAGCTTCATCAAATAAATTTGCACATCAACCAGTTCAATCTTCACAAATGTATATATTAGTAAGTCCACTTGTGGCCAATAGCTGATAAAGAATCAAGGTTGGGATTCAATTACGTTTTTGCCATAATTTTGCTTATCAATCATTTCTAAACTCTTGTTTATTTATGTCTTATATGTTAAGTGTTGGATTTATTTACTTACATTTAATTTCAGGTGGCAACATTTTTATGACTTATGCTTGTTGTATGTCAACTTAGGATTACCTTATAACAAGACAATGCTATTAAGATAAAATGTACTTTGATTTCTTAACTTATTTCTGTTTCCAATTTGGCCCCTTAACGATTACATCAACATTGTCTAAGCCACTTAATAGAATCATTAATTGTTGTAGTGGAAGGCAATAGTTAATTAGTACAACTTTGCTTAGTGATTCACAGGTTAAGGGACTAGAAAAAAATTATGAAACTAAATTGAAAAGAAAAATAATTTAAGAGATAGAAATACCTTTTTTTTGCCTATTTTAAAAAATACAGGACAAATGAAAATTGCAATTTGTGGTTAGGAAGATTTGCTTGTTTTTTCTATCAAAAGTGGTATTAAAGCTTCTTGAATTGTATAAGGTTGGTTGATAAATAATTACAGCGATATATTATTATTAATAGAGGTGTTCGAAACTAAACCAATCCCATCAAAGCCGAAAAAATCAAGTAGAAAAATAAAAAACCGTATAAATAAAAAAACCAAAATATTTAAAAAATAAAAAATTGAAAAATAATTGGATTGAATTGGATTTCATATCTAAATTTGAAAATTGATTTAATCTAAATCGAATCAAATTGAAATTTTTATATAAATTTAAAAAATAATATTTTATCAAAAAAATTCCTGTGAAACCCATACTTATTTTGAACTTTCCAACTATTTCCTAAATTAAACTTAATTATCTCTATTAAATTTGGACATCTATTGTAGGATTAATAATTAACTTGCACTTGTATTTATATTTTAGATTTATATTTTGATGAATTACTTTGATCTTATATTTTTTGTACTCTAATGAATTAGTTTAGACTTATATTTGAAATATTGTAATGAATTTTAATTCTCATATTTTGATGAATTTAATTAATTAATGTATAAAAAAATTATAACAAAAAATTAAAAAATTGATTCAATCTAAATCAATTTAGACTGAATTATATTGGATCGAATTTATATTTTGAAGTAAATCGATTAGATAATAAAATAAAAAAATTGATAAAATTGGATTGGATGATTTTTTTTATTAAAATTGATTTTCGTAAAACACTTCTAATTATTAGTACATGCACACAAATTGTGTGCATTTTATTTTTTTTAGGTAATGTTTGAGAATTGACTATGAGTGAAGCTACACAGCCATAAAAAAGTCGAAATTTTGACAAAATACAAAAGTAATTGATGGATTAAAATAAAATGATTCTTACATATTAAGTCATTTTTGAGAAAAAAAAAAAAACTGGCCAAAATTCTTTCTCTACTGGGGTCTTAGTGGGCTTTCCCATGGCTGGGCCCAATGCATGCGTCGTTGTAAATTGATCCAGCTTGTGCGAATTTTCGACAACTATCATCAAGTGAATAGTTGATCCAGTGTGACTTGAGAGTCTGTTTGGAAGTATGAAAAAGAGGAATTGGTAAAAAATGGAATGATAAAATTTAATAATATCGTGTTTGTGATTATCGTAAAAGAGGGAATGAGATGAGAAGTGAAAGTTAAAGAATTTTTTTTATTACTCAATGTTTTAAAATTTTATCTTTTTAATTTGAGAATTAAAAAAAAACTTAAATATTTTACTCTATTTTTATTTAACTTATTAAATTATTAAATAACATATTTTCTTTCATTTTCTTTCTTATTTTTTCATTTTATTTAATTATAAATCACTTCTTTTTATTCTCTTTTAAAACTTACAAATATAGAATTAGAGTCTAGACATATAACAAACAAAAGACAAACGTGACGGCTGAAGGGTGAAGCGGAAGACTAAAGAAGAAGACCAACAACAGAGAGAAAGAGAGGGAGAGATCTGCGCTGCAAGAGTGGGCGCAGAAGCAGAAGAAAGGAAGAGCAAGATGATGTCAGGAAAATATACAACGATTGATAACCAGCAGCTTCAAGAATCTGTACCTGTGAGTTTTGATTCCAAATCTATCTTCATTGGATCCTCCATTCCTGTTTCCTTGCCGCTACTAGATCTCACTTTTCCTTCATTCTTGCAGGCAGTTCCAGATCCAGGACTTGTTACCGTCAAGTTCGCAGGTACAATTCTTTTTTCTCTTGAATACTGATACCATGCCCAATCCAAATCCAATTCACACTTATCTCTCTTTGTTTCCCCACAAGGCCAATCAAATGAACTTGCATTTTGAATTTGTAGGGTTTGCTAGATCTTTTTTTTTTTTTTTTGCACTCCTCACAGATACAAATTCATTTAACTGAATAGATCAGTTTCCGTAAACAGCTGGAAACTCCCCAACTTTCAATCATGATGTATTTCCTTTGCCTACATTTTTTGTTAGGTTAGCTCACAAGACTAGCTGCAGCTGGGTGTACTTTGATATGAGAATCATTTGAATCTGTTATTAGTAGCCTGGATAATCAACACTTTTTAGATGTTCACTATTGGACACTGATTTAATAATAGTTGATCTTATATCAATTTTTGCTTTGTAGATTCAAATCTTCAGACATTTCCTCCATCTGAAGCACAGGGGAAGATTACCGGTGGTTCCAGACCCCCTCGTGATGCTGATGGTATGTGCTAGTCCAGATTGTTCTCATTTGTTTCTTTTCTGTTTAGTTATAGTAATTGTTTGCAAGGTCATTGCTCCATACATAAGAGTTGTCCATTTAGGCATTTAGTTTTTATTGCAATGTGCTTATTAAAATAGGTGCTCTTCCTCTTTCTTGTTATGTTGCTTTACTCCCAGATGCATTTGGCCAGTCTTTTACTTAGAACCCAATGATGAGATTTGGTTTTAGTGGGTGAAAATGTGCTTTGACTGCTCCATGATAGCACTGTGCAAAATTGCAATGAATTATTCTTAATGGGTAATAGATGCCGAGCCTGAGGATTTTAGTTGAATGATCATGATAACAGCTTAATAAAGTAGATGACATCATAGGAACTTGGGTTTACAGAAATTGGTGATACTTGATAGGATTTAAAATCTTGCTGTGCTAACATTTCCATGAATCTAGGTTTGAATTCCATGAACTTGTTTATCCTTATAATGGTGATCATATTTACCTGATATGTGCTGCAATACATCATGTTAAGTTATACAAGCGATTGTCTGATGGCAATGTTAAAAGATGTGCCTGGAAGAGGGAACCATGCAGGCAACATGGATGGATGTGATGTGACAACTGTTAACCTAATTTGTATGATTGTGTTACGAAAAGATAACTGCTATTGCTGACTTAGAGCCAAGACCAGTTCATAAAATGGCTGTCATTTTTTCTTATGTTTCCTTAAATTTGAGTCTTTTATGCACATATTTCTTTTAACCTAGTGGATGATTGATGGTTATTACTTATGACATTACCTTCTATACCTTTGGCAATTTTATGGTTGGAGTCATGATGTTTAATTATTTTTCTTGGATATCTGTCTGACATGTTTGTGTCAAATTATTTCATTCATTTTATGCAGATACATTTTCAAAACCTGTATCTGGTTCTGATGAACCCCAGCAGAGTGGTTGGTTTCAGACTTTCACAGTTGCTGCTTACAAACCGTACTTTGATGTTGATACTTCTGATGTTCTAGAGAGGATTAGAGACTCACTCTTTCCATTTAGAGAAACTTTTAATGAAAAAACTGCTAGCAACCCTGATTTGTAAGTTGACTGTGTCTTTTGCTCATTTGATTGACTAATCAAACTACCAATGCTTTAGTTCTGAGTTGACATTTTTCAATTATGACATGGATATTGTTAATATCATTTTTATGAAGAAAAGATGTAGCTAAATTGTTAATATCTTCTGAGCCAAAGTCATGTATAAGACATTAATGAAGAACTACAATATACTAGTGGTTTTGGCCTTTTGGGTTTGTGTTTTCTTTTCATTTTAGGGGGGGGGGTTCTGTGCAACATTTTCTCATCATGAAGACTGACTTTTGAAGTATATCTCCGAAACAAGCATATTAAACAGCGTGTGATGAGTTGTATCACATATAAACTATGATTCTTACCTTTACCCAGTAACATATAAACCTTTTGGCTATAAATTATGGAGTTTTGCATACGTTCTTCAATGTTTTTAGCTGCATCATCTGGTTAGTTCTTATGTTTTGTACCTGAAAGAGATGACTTTGTATAAGCAGTAGGCTTGCCTAGTTGATCCCTGTTAACTGGAGTAGTGAACTTAATGGTTTACAATAGTCAGTAGTATTTATTTGTGATGTAGAGAGTCCACTCCTAAAAGCTTGACTGTTAAGAGGAGAGAGAGCCACTACTATAAATGGGAGTTAAGCATTTCACACCCAGCTGATATGGGACTAACTCCTGCATCAATGCTGTCAAGTTGGAAAGAGCGGTCCATCCACATCGGAGGTGGACAAACTGGACTTTAATGCCAATTGATGCAGGACAGAAGAACGAAAGGAATAAGGAAGTTTCATGCTATTGTTCCAGTAGATGGCTTAGGATCCACTAGGTAGATACACTGAACACAAGGAAAATCCTTGAAATAATGTTGATAACTGAAAATATTTGTTCTAAAATAGCTCAGTATAATCACTATGAAAATTACAATAAAATTATCTTAAGGCCAATACATAATTATAGTTTTTGTCTTGCTTGGCTGCTCCTGCGTCAATTTGATTTCGTGGCAAATGTTGTTTCTTTTTAACTAGCTTATACTCTATTTAATTATCCGTTGGTTTTGTTTCATTTCTTAATGATGTAATTTTATGGAAGTATCATCTGTGGCTTAATTTCTTTCTACATAAATACTAGTGTCCCGTGTAGAGGATGTTCACCATTTTTGAACTTTGGAGGACAAAAGCTTTTATAATTTTGCCATAACAAGGAGTGAATTTTGAGTTGTTAAGCTGTGTGGCACTGACAGCATGTAATTTTTTGAGTTCACTATAAATGTACACAGATATGGACCATTCTGGATTTGCACTACCTTGATATTTGTAGCAGCATCTATTGGCACATTTGTGACATATATAGCGCACATGCTGAAGAACAAGGAATGGAACTATGACATAAATGTGGTGACTTGGTCTGCTGGTTTGTTTTATGGCTATGTTACCATCGTTCCTCTTTGTCTGTATGTAATCCTCAAATACTTCTCTGCACCGGCGGGCCTTGTCCAACTATTCTGTCTATATGGATATTCCCTGTTTGTCTTTATTCCGGCTCTGGTAAGTTACTGCTCTTCAAATTTTCTCCCTTTTATTTTAAGGAAGTATGAAATTTGACATTTTCATCGTATTATATCCTCAAACCCATTGTTTGGTGCAGTGTATGTCCATTGTGCCACTCGAGATATTCAGATGGGTGATTGCGGGTGTGGCAGGGTTCATGTCAGCAACATTTGTGGCACTTAACCTCCGGGCACATATCAAGTCAGCAGGTAAAAGGTGGTTCTTGATTGTTGCTGGCATTTTTCTGTTGCAGCTGGCTCTAGCCGTTGTACTAAAAATCTACCTCTTCACAGTATCAGTGTAAGAGGAAACCGGACAGCGTGAATGACACATATATAACGAAGAAATAGCTTTTTGGCTTTTGAGGTTTTCTTTAATACAATTTGTAGATGAAATATAATTAACAGATTAAACTATGGTGTATTGATTCATTTGTGGCAATATAGAGGCGAATAACTTGTGATTTTCATTACTACAAGCATTTGTCTGACATTGTAAGTGCAAATTATATACACACACACGTGTGGCGTGTGTTTTGACAATTTTTGTTACATACGTTAAATTCTGCTTCTATGAGGAACAATTGTTATTGGGACTGAGTATTAGATGGATGAGTATCTTAACTAGTGGAAGGTTAGACTCTCCATGATTCATTGCTGACGTTGAAGTCTCATTTAAAAACCTAGTTACCGAAATATATATATCCAAATGCGAGCGTGTTAGGCTGGGGTTTTGACTTGTTTGAAGAGATCAAACGCGATATTTGGGTGTTTTCTTGTGTTGCTTCTGCCTGTGTTATTTGACAAATGTAATTACTTTATTGCAAATTCACTTTTACCTCATATTTTAAGCCAAGAGTGCCTTGACATTCAAATTCAAACCGACAAGGCACACAGCATTGCTCCCAAATAGCAAAATCAACGGCTTGAATTGCACAGCTGAGGGAAGTGTATGTTGATGGTGGATCTAGCAATTCTCGAGACAACGGTGCTACGTGCTATGGGTCCATTTAGTACGAAAAATAATGTAAGATTTGATAATATAACGCTTAAGACCTAAAAGTTAGGAATGTTAATGTATTTAGAATTGTAATGAAATTTTTTTTATAAGAGTTTATATATCAAAATCTAATTAGATATAATCTTTTTTTCTAAGACTTGATTAAGTTATTCATCTTTTTAGGACACATTTGACATGACATATAAGGCTTGATATAATAAGTTTATACAATACATTATGACTTTATCAGTTGTTTGATGTAATTACAATATTGTATAAACTTATTTAGCATATCTCTCTTATACATTAAAATAACGTATAACTTAATCAGACTTTAAAAAGTGAGATTAGGCCTAATTAAGTTTTGATGGATAAGCTTATATGAAAATATTCCCTTTCTAATAAAGTTTTTATTTCAACCATACCCTCATATCTCATTTCTTGTAACAATCACTGTCGCTAACCTAAACTCCAACCATCACCACCATGCCTACCTTTTCCAACTGCCATCGCCATCGCCATCGCCTTATTTTTCGACCACCACTTATCTTTACTCTAGCCACCATTCCTTCATTGATCTCTGCCTCACCATCTAAAGCCCTAGTAACAACGAGCAACAGTTCCATTTTGAACATATCTTTGCTCCTCCACGATGGTAGGCTAGTGCTACTGAACATCTACGTTGTTGGACTGGTTTTGATTCTTCGTCTTGCAAAGGTGTGACGTAAGCAGTGGTCGAGAAGAAAGAGTCATCGCCGCCACTGTCGGAGGTGGAGAATCCACCTATTACTCACGCTGAGAAGTTGAACAGTAGAAGGAAAACTATATGGTGAAGTCCAATTCAATCTAAACAGAAGCATGCAGATCTGAGCAGTAACCCACGAAGTCTGGTCTTTGAGTAGCGATCCACGACCTACAAACTCCGGTCTCTAAGCACCAACCCACGAACTCTGATCTCTAAGTAGCGACTCACAAACTACGAACTTTGATCTTTGAGCAGCGACCAATGGTTTGTTGCTAGAAATCAGTGCGACCAATGGTGTGACTTTGGTGATGAAGGCCAATAGTATATTTTTTATTAAAGGGTATTTTTGTCAAAAATGTTAATTTTTTTTATCATATCGAATATTATATAGTACATCAGTAAGCACATAATAGTATTATCTTATACAACATAATATCTTATACAAATGTCGTGCCAAACAATTGATAGTATTAAAATTTTATCAAGTCTTATACTATCAAGCCTAATACAATCATGTTTTATGTTATCATGCGTACCAAATGGGCCCTTAATGTATAAGAGAAGTTTGATGGATAAGTTTATATAATACAATATTTACATAAAAAAATTAATAAAGTTATAATATATTGTATTAGATTATCTTATCATACTTAATACGACATATTAAACAAATCATACACATACACAAATTCTTTGTGTGCTTGAACTAAATTCAATTTTGCATAACGTAAATAACTTTGAGGCAAAAAATTGTATTGATATCGAATAACTACAACTTTTGGTTTACTAGAAGTAACTTAGAGCTAATTGTGCAGTGAGAAAATTGATTGAGGTGGACCTTAATAAATTTTTAAAAATAATTCTTACAACTAATATTATAAAATTAATTTTGATAAGTGTGATTGACAAGATTTTAAAAATATTCCTACAATTACCCCAAAAATGATAATATGCAATGCTTAGACAAATTTAAATTTTTTTAGATTATTATTTTTTAAACTTTTTGACCCATCCAGACACATAATTTTGAGTTGTGTAAGTAACTTAATTTAAATTCAATAAAAAAAATTATAAGTAAAATCACCTAAACTCGGTATATAGTTTTTCAGTTATAAAGGAGAAAGTCATGCCATCGAGAATTAACTCAATAGGTAAGACTGATCATTAGTAATTATTTGTAAGTATCATTGTAAGCTTCTGCTGAGTTTGTGACAATGCCATGACCATTAAATGATATAACCTCTTCTCTCCTAAATTTTTATGTTTAAAAAAAAGTTATGAAGGTAATATCAGCATCTATGTTGTGTGAATGAGAGGGAGGTCACATTTTGCAGGTAAGCAGATTCTTTTGCATTCACTTTTAAGTCGTGACTATATAATTAGGTTTAATTATCATTAAAAAAGTTTGTTATAATCACTACATATAAAGTCTAACTCTTTAAATGATGTACTAACGCATCAGTTTAATTTTTTTTACATGAAAATGGATTAAATTTAAACTCATATAATTATGTCATGAGTCATATAATTATGCCTTACAAATTGTCAACTTTAGCACTGCGTGGACATGATTTGGCTCTCAAAATAGTCATAATACAGAGATTAGGCAGAAAATAGATGAAGGAAATGCTCCATGTCAATACCAACTACCAACCGATGACTTTATTTGTTTGCTTCAATAATTTTCAGAGGCAATAATCATATCTAACATCAGTGCATCAAATTAACGCGATGATTACGCCCCCAGAACTTGATTCCAATAGCACTAAGGCGCCCATTAGATTTCAGCAATTCGCAGTAGAAAGTCAACACAATCTCATACAAGTCTTGCATCTTGCTTAGTGCTTACGCCAAAATTATTATCTACAACCTAATTTTATTCTCGCCCTGTGCCAACTAAAGTTAGAGTGTAGAGACAATGCTTTGCCCCAGAAAACTTTGATAACTATTAGGAACCGACCAAAACACACTGGTTTTGCAGTAATAAATTAATTGGAATGAAGCTCATTGTCACACAAGTCACAAGTCACAATTCACTAGATCAACTTAAAATAATGACAAATATCTGACACAACTAGGCGAGCTAACATAGAAGCAAGACGAATCCCAAAACTAGGATTAAAGAAAGGAGGCTACAGAATCTAAAAGCTGCCAGAAGCTAGTCCAAAGAAAGAAACAAACCCTATGAAAATACATTACTCGAAACCTTAAGCCCAATCAAACATGGGCTAAAAGATGCCTTTTACAGTTTTTACTGAAATCTCTTATTCTTGCTCCTTCAATTGTGAGACATTTATATTGTAAAATACTAAGATACCCTAGGAAAAAGTAAAACGAAGTCATACTAGCCCTTGAAAAATGCTTTGACAGAGCGTGGATACATTAAGTTAAGATTTTGGACTTTAAGAGTGTGTTTAGAAGGTAAAAAATTAAGAAATTATTTGATTTGTAAATTAAATTTAATTAAATTTTATGTTTAGAATGTTAAAAAATAAAAAATAATTTGATTTTTAAAATTTTATAGATTTCATTTCTTTTGATTTAAATTTTTTATTAAAATTGATAAAATTTGTTAAAATTTGATTTGATTTGGAATAAATAAACTATTTTACCTTTAGTAATTATCTCTAATTATTTTTATAAAAGTAAAAATATAAATAATAAAATCAAATCAAATCAATTTTCATTGTAATGAGTTCTAAACACAATTTAATTTTTGAATTAATTTACATTTTATTTTTTTAATAAATTTCAAAAACAAAATTTTATTTTTAAATCAAATTTAATTTAATCAATTCAAATGAAAAATTATTTCTAATTTGAATTGATTCCAACTACTACTTAAGAATGAAAAAATAACGAAGTAAAATAAACTAAACGAAGAGTCAAGTCATGATCCTGAAATTGGGGTTTTATAATAGACAGGGTTTGGCTGATTTTGGAACTATTAAGAGTTCTTTAATTGACTTAAAGAATATGTTCGGCTAGAAATGTTTTATAATAGGTAAAGGAATGGTTTGTATCCAATAGTGTTTACATTTCACTATTAATGAACAAACTCAAAATTCTGATTTATGAAATGCCCTTATACATTATATGTATGGTCTGGTTTGATTATTGCATGAACACTAGCTATGTACGGCACATGGAAAGATGGTCAAACATTAACTGTGATTTGATCGATATTGAAACTAATATTACTAATTAACTGAAACACGTGCTTGACCATTTGTTCGCTATACAGTTCCCTGGCCCCCTTTCTTTGGCATGAATAAAAGGCATGTGCTTGACACATGGAGGTGCGGAAACAACTATCCCGATTTAAAACTCAGCATACTAAGTGAGCCATAACCTTCTTGAGTCTATTATGACAATCTAAACCTTAAATCCTTCCCCTTCTCATCACTTTTCTTGTGGGAGACCTTTTGATCCCTTCCCTTCTCTTCCTTTTTTGTCTGGTGTGTGCCATACACTTATTATTCTTGATCTTTCTTTTCCTTTCTTGGTTCAGAGAAGGCAGAAGAGGTGGAATAGTAATGATCGTTGACGTACAGGTGCGGTGAAGTCATGTCAATTTCAAGGACTCAAGTGGGGTGTCTCTTGATATTATTAAGTATTTCAGTTTTACACCATGAAGTATTGGGTGCTCGATATGTAGAAGAAGTGGAACATATGCTCAAGTCTCCAGTATGGAGGAAAAGCTTTACCAATGAAACAGATGGAGGCTCTTTCGCCACAGTTAATAGGGAAGTACCTTCCTCTCCTGACCCCTTGCACAACAGGTAGGTAGTTCTTCTAGGCTTTAGCGACTGAATCCTCTGTTCTTACAAGAGCTGTGCTGTATTACACACTGCTTCTCATGGGATGAGTAATGAGATTTTTCTTGACAATGCAAGTTTGAGTAGAAGAATTGTTATTTATTTATTTATTTTTAATTACTTCAAGTGCTAAAGCATCTGCTTGTCATGGTTAAGAATATAAGTATGAGTTAAATGTAAGAGAAGAAGTATGTATTAAAATGAATGAATAAGTTGAAAATTATATAAATAAAATGATCTATAAACTTAATATCTTAAAATTTTAGATCAAGATAAAAAGTCAAACTTATATGATTTTTCGTTCAACTCATTTGATGTTTAAGAATAACACTCGTTTGCAAATTGCCATAAAAGATCCCGTTTCCCACCTCTAATAGCAACGTATCATTAAGCGTCTCTCTCTCGGTAATCCTCCACCATCACCTCCTCTCCTTCTAGCAGAAGCTCATAATATTCAGCTTAGAGAAGGGACAAATGAACCAAGTTTTGATCAAAAGCAACTTCAAAATCATGACTCTCCTTATGATTCTCCACCAACAAAAAAGAAAAAAGAAAGAAAGAAATCTTTGACCTCCACAGGCCCCCCACTTCTTCACGAGAAAAATTACGTGCAATTAAATTTAGATTAGTGCTAATTAAATTTAAAATAATGCTATACAACCAGAAAAAAATAACATTCCCGTATCATTTTGTCATAAAAAATTTGATAAAAATACTAGCTCTAACATTTTTCTTAAATTTATATCTCGTGCTTTGACATATATAGATCACTAGACACCGGAAAAATAGAAAGTTTCTTATGAAAGGGCTTCAGTCTTTCAGAGTAGAGAGTTCACAACAAGAGATTGAAAATTTGAAATGCCCTAAATATCAATGACGAATTTGGATCATCTATCAATAGTTAATAGATATTTATTTACTCATAAATTACTTTAAAAGATCATCTTCTATCAATGATGTAAGTACAATAAAAATACAATAATATCCTTGTGGTTGTTGACGATAAAGATATCTTGAATTACTACGAGTAAAATAAATCCATGCAAGATCTAATAAAAAAAAACCAACAAAAACAGAAAGACTCACTATTTTATTTTATTTTTTAAGAAAAGCTTTAAAACGGAAAGACAATACAGATTCAGAAACATGCATGCCGGTCCGAAGTGCAAAACCTATGACCGTGATTGTTCCTCTGCTAAGAACCAGCCACAACGTTGGCTGCCAAGTAATACCTCTCGTCCCTCTGCTACAAAACTCGGTTGAGTATTCTAGCCCCAATTTTCCAAACCGTATTCCTCTTTTCAAAAAAATTTGTAATTGAAGTCAGTATAGATGCAGCTCGATTAAATTGAACATGGTTCAATGCCCTGCAACACAGAAAGCAATAATGACTTCAGAATCCCACACCATGGCGCAGAATCTCCTAGCATTTGGGTTAGCGCCCCTTACAAGCAAAACTAGAACATTACAACCAGGGTGTTTCATCTTGAGTATTGAATAAAATCAACTTACGCATTAACCCCCAAAAAAATAAATCATACGCATCAACACAGTGAAGCAAGGAAAAAGGTAAGGTTACATGATATACCAAATAAAGAAACCTCTTGTAATAGTCACTGAAGATATATAGTTTGAATTTCCAAGTGCATCCTCACGCGGGCTTCTATAGATCATTTTGTTTAGGGAAAAGAAAGGGACTCAAAGGAGGAAGTGGAAGGGAGACAGATGATGATGGAGAATAACACGGGGATCACCTAACCTTCAATTCTCAACTAACTCTTTTCATAGATATCATCCAGACTAAAAATAATGCAATTAGGCCTTTGATTTCTTCCCTTTGGCTTCATTAACTGGTTGGTTCTTGAAAGGTAGGAAAGTCTTTCCACTCATGAATGGTCTGAGGACTTCTGGTATCTGTACACCATCCTCCTTCTGGTAGTTCTCTAGTATGCAGCAAATGGTCCTCTCGGTAGCTGTGAGAGTAGAGTTCAACAAGTGAACATATTGCTTCATTTGCTCATTGCTCTGCAACACCAAAAACAGATGCAAAAAGGCCAACAGTTAAAATTATGAAAGTACAGCGATGCATAGGGATGAAATCAGTTAATGTCAAAAGTAAATATTGCTCTCCGTAAAGAACATCGTAAAAACAGTGCAGACAAAGTCATGGGAAAAGCCCAAGTGCAAACTTTGAGCTATCAAATTCCAACCACAGCATATCTGCATATCTTAAGACCCCTTTCCACAAGCATGCACCATCATCACTTTTGATTATTCCAAAATCTTTAGGAGATCAAATTCACTTGTCAGCTAAATAGAAATTCAATGGAAGATTATACTCGAGAAATATGCTCTTAGAAATTACAATATAGAATGGATATCATGAATTCAGATTACTAGATAAATATTTTAAAATATATCAGCCATCAGGCGAGGGAAATGGAATCTGTCATTACTAAGTTGTTGAAAAATGTTAATAAAGCCATCTATATTGATAAATGATAATGATATTTGACATAGCTGACCTTCTTCTGCCCATATCGAATTTCTAGTCTTCTGGCCTGATAGTCTGTACAGTTTGAACAGGACACTAGCTCTCTATAAGTTTGAGATGCTGGAAACCATGCTTCTAGATCATACTTCTTTGCTGCAGCATCATTCAAAGCACCAGATACAATGGCAACAACTTGATATGGAATGTTTAACTGCAGTAAATAAAATTTAATTATATAAATAAAGGGGATTAAAGGGGCCATAAAGCAGTCAATTTAGGTAGGAAATAACCAATACATCATACATCAATTAATACACAATAATAACATGCACAAAAAATAGAAAGTGATAAAGCCAACCTATGAGTACTTGCCAGACAATCACAAGCACACAGATGCACTAATACATTTTAATTGAAATCCTACACATCACAAATTAGAAAGAAATAATATTGGGAATTTGGAATGCATTAAATATTACCTTGGTTAGAGATGTTTGGCATGTTACACAAAAATTATGCCTATCCCCATAACAAAACGGTAGCCTGGGATTCAATACCCGTTTTCAAATCATATAGTTATTTGAGATTTGAACTTGTCTAGACGAAAGATATTAATTATTAAACAATTCTAGTTGCTCAATGCGGGACAGAAACATACTGCTTTGTAGAAATCTTCAGAGTTCTTTAGCATTTCCTCGTGCATGTCCCATGATTCATTGTCATTTGGGCTAGTAATGCAAAACTGCTCCACTTTCTCAAATTGGTGAACTCGGAATATTCCTAGTGTATCTCGACCATGAGATCCAGCTTCTTTACGAAAGCATGATGAATATCCAGCATATCTGCCAAAAGCATATTTCCAAAGTTAAAGACAATGCAGTATTCCTATGTTACCATGCATCATCAAATTCATATTACCTGATGGGTAGCTGGGAAGGGTGGATCCAATCATCTAAATGATAAGCACAAAGGGGCTGCTCAGCTGTTGCAATCAGATATTTGTCATCTCCTTCACCAGTTACCTGCATAATAAATACTCAATATGCTCCGATGAAAATTTTAAGCTTTAAAGATTTTGAATGTCACACTACAATAGGGCAATCATCACTAAAAGATTAAGCATATTAACCAGTGATACAAGTGATGCAGACATGCATTTATCTGATTTACTCAAGTCAAATAATTGAAATTGTAAATAGAGGAAGCACTAACATAGACCACATCCCCAAACTGTCGGTAAATAATCAATTCATCAATCAAATTAGGAAAATTACCTTGTAAAGTTCTTCATCAAATTGGGCCAATTGAGCACACTTAGACATGATGTCTTTTCTCATGAAGAAAGGAGTATGCAATAAAGTATATCCCCTTTTCTCCAAGAAATCAAGGCCAAAGTTGATTAGAGCTTGATTAAGACGAACGCCATCTCCTTTAAGATAGAAACCTCTACCTCCAGCTACATCAGCTCCTATTATTATGCGTGAAGCAACATGACATAAATGGATTAGGATAAATTCACAGCCAGAAATACACGCACATGTGAAAATAATAATAATAATTGATGACTTGAACATGATATGAATAAATGAAATTGATACCTTTCTTTGTATCTGCTATTTCGAGGAGCTCAACTAGATCGACATGATTCTTTAGTTTAGGCTCGACTGTTTTCTCCCCCCATGTTCGAATGACGGCATTGTTGGCCTCATCATCACTGACTGGAACAGAATCGTGGACGAGGTTTGCAATGGTTTCCAATTTAGAATTCAAGAGTTTGAGAGTGTCCCAAACTTCAACCTCTTTCTCTGCTATCAGTTTCTTAGTCTCCTCTGATTCACTAATGATCTTAGTTGCATCTTCACCAGCCTAATTAACACACACACACACTTGGCATGAGTTACTTATGAATTCGAAGAAAGATGAATCTGAGAAATTAAAAAGGGAAATGAAGGTGTCACTGACACGCTTGAGTTTAAAGACTTCCTTGTTGATCTTGTTGAAGTCTTTGCGGAGATTCTCCAGCTCAAATTGACCTGCAAACATTGAATGAAATGAGATAGTGAAAACGGAAACAAGTGGTGATAGTGAAGTGAGTGGCGTACGCTTTCGCCATTCTTTGTCGAGATTGATGACGGCGTCGACAAGGTCGACGTTGGCGAAACGACGGCGTTGAGATTCGCGGATGAGTTCGGGGTTGTGGCCCTTTTCCTCCCTGAATAGGTTGATGTCCAACATGTCTGCCTACCAATACCAATACGATTACGGCGCTTCCTCAGAGGCTCAGATCTCTTCTAAGTGGAACCAACGCCACAGTCACAGGGTTTAACAAGGTCTGAAAGACACAAAAACGAATAACTAATTAATAATGGAATGTTAACGTTTGTTATCTTCTTATTTCTCCTCTCTCTCTCTCTCTCTCCAAAATTTTATTAATTTTAAACTGAAAATATCATATTTGAATTCAATAAATTCATAAGTTTTTTGCTATTGAATATTTATTTGTTGGCTCCTCATATAAAGAAATTGAAGATTAATTTTCTATTTTTCTATTGTTTATTAAAAATATGATGATTTACTGAAACAAAAGTATTTTATTTACTTGAAAATATAGCACCTTATTTTAAGTATAAGATTCTTTTAAAATGAATATGTGTATAAAGCGAGTAAATAAATATATATTTATTTTTAAATTATTTAATGGGTTAAAATTATTATGTACTTTAAATTTAATTTAATTATTTACTTTACAAAAAACCTAATTTTAGAGGAGCTTTTGCCTAATTTTACCATTAAAGTTAACAAAATTGGTTCATCTTATCAACTTTCTGTTTATGACAATTGTGTCATTTGAGTTTAAATTTAAAAATTTTACTTTAATAAATAATTTATAATTTCATTATAAATCATCACTAAGATTATTAGTTTGTTAACCTTTTTTACAATTGTGAAGTTACTAAAATTTTGATTAAAAAAATAAACAAGACATCTATAGATACAAACTCAAGTCATACATTTGTCATGGACAAAAGAGAGCTAGGTTAGGAGTTAAGATTTAATTATTAAAATAATTCAAAACATAAAACATTTATAAAAATTGAAATATTTATCATATATAATTAATTTAGTTTAATTTTTCTCAAAAAGTAATACCTTTTTGGTAAAATTATGAGATGTTTCCACACTCTCATATGACTAATCTTTGTTTGAATCCTCAATTTATGCTGAACACAAGATATTTTTAATAATATTTTTTTAAAGAATGAAGAAGCTTTGATTAAAGTATCTTTATAAACATTGTTATGAGACTAATAATATACAGGTCGTTCACCATGTTCAACCTTATTAACACTTTTAGCAAGTTTTAAATCCTTTCACTACAAATAAAGTTTGTCTACATAAAACTTGATTTGTCAATTGAACCACACCTCATGATTTTAATAATTTAATTTTAACTCACATGTAGGCACAATAATAAGTAAATTACACTTATAAGAGAAAACAAAATTTGGAACCCTGAAAATGCTACTTGTGAGAGTGCCTAATTATGTCGCTTCATCCCGAAGAGATAATCTCACATTTAAAAGATGTGATGACTGGGGAACCAAAAAATAAAAATGTTAGTACTCGACTGCTACATATGCAGAGCAAGGGTATGGATTAGGACTGAAAACTGGGGGATGTTGCTTCTTGTTCTGAACTATTTTAATTAATCTATTTCACTCAGTATGAGCTAATGTGACTCCACCACCGATTCTACATATGGATGAAGGAGGAAGTGGAAGAGAATACCAGCTAGCAGAGTACACTAGCTCAGAGAGCAAGAATGCAAGTGCAAACACAAGATCAGAAAGCAAGAAACAAACTTAACCGGGCAGCAATGCCAATAAACAAACTCTTAACCACTTATAGGTCTCTAACAATCTGTCAACTCGACTATATGAAAAATTATAAATCGAAATCGCCTAAAATTCTGTATAATGCATATTGATCTCTAAATTAATGTGTTCCCTATTTATATCCATTAAATTAATATATATCTCTAGAATTGACCGAGTCATATCAATAATTGATTGGAAAAAAAATTTAGATTTCAACCAAGTGATATTTTTTACACACGACGGGAACAAAAAAGGTGAAAATAAGATTTAATTTGAGGACCTCACAAGAGCTAGATAGCATCTTCCTTCAAAGTTCTCAGAAAAATCATAATACAGGAATATAATAAGTTGCATGCATATTAACGATTAAATCACAATAACTATAAGACTCATTACAAGCAGATTATGTCATTGTCATGTGAGAAATTATAGAAGAGTTAGACATATAACAGCACATAAATTAATTCCTAATTAAGTTCACACTACATTTACAAGAAGAGGAATGAAATTCAAAGTCCACCTAATGAAGCTTAGAAGAAAGAAAACGCTCAATCTTGCTAGTTCATCAGCACAAGAATCAAAGCCAACAGCAAGAGCTCCATCCACGCAGGATTAGTAAGAAGAGAAGTTGCAGCAGAGAAACTTCCAGTGGTTGTGTTGGTAGTGAGAACAAGAACCATCCAATCATCCTCGGAACCAAGCCCTGCTCCTGTGTACTTAGAATTGTTGAGATAGCGTGCATAGCGATCAGAATGAGTGTAATTAGAAAGCACAACAGTGGATTCCAATTTGGCTACACAAACGGGGAGAATGACCCCATCTGTGGTGGTGTTAATGTTAATGTCACATTTATCTATATGCTTCTGCAAGTTTGGGATTTTGGGGTTCCCATCAGGACCAGGCGCGTATTGATTCACATTTTCACATGGCACGTCCTCCATTTCATTTGCTACCTCATCAGCTAAACAAGATGCCTTTGCAACTTGGTTCAGGGGTGGGAGTTTCAGCGTCTGCCTGTAACTGTTGATTCCCTTAAGTACACTGTCCTCATCTAATGAAACCAACCATGTATAAGATCACTAATAATAGTATAAATTAAAGAAAATAACTGGGTTTTGAAGAAATATCGAAGAGAATTTTTTTTTTCTCTATAAATTAACAGATCGAGGATCGAAGAAAAGCCATTAGGACGGGAGATTTAGGTTGAAACCACATTATCACCATTATTATTATAAAAAAAAATTTAACAGATTGAAGAGACATATATATCTTAGATAGTATGGTTATTCTTCATGCTTGATTAAATTTGTGGAGCGCACGAGGGATAAATTGGGGTAAAAGACCTTTTTCATGAATTCATTTAGTTTGGTTATATGTTTCATGCATAACTAAGATGCTTCAAGCAACTGAAATAATTGTCTTTTTCCGGAGAAATTAACAGAAGAGATACAGAATATGAAAAATTATTGAATAGATCATACGGCATGTGCGAGGGAGAAAAGAAGATCTAGAGAGAGAAAGTACCATCACAGTGCGCTGGACTAGAAAGGAGTAGGAATGCAAAGACAGGTGCAAGGAGGAAGAGGCCAAGTTTGAAGGAGGCCATGGTGAGTTTGATTTGAGTCCCAAAGGCAACACGTTTTGATGAATTGAACTTGACAAGATAAACTTGAGAAGAATACAGTTTGAAGAGATGGAGCAAAAATTGGTGCCTAAGTACTGACAGGTATCAAGTGCTTGATCTTCCACGTGGCCGCCATGCAAGGTAACAAGTTTAAATCCATGAATTGTTAGGGTCGATAACTGCTTACTGCTGTGCTGAGCCAAATCCAAACCACCTTTGCAAGTTATTTGTTTGTTTCTCTTTCATACGTAGAATATACAAGATACACTTGTCTTTTCAGTTTTTGCTCGAAGATGGAGCCTTTTACTATACATGTCTATAATTTATACATATAACTAGAACATGGTGACATTATAACGAGTTGGATTCATTTTGTTTCAGAGGAAAATTCTATCCTACCTCAAGTGATAGGAATATCAAATGGTTAATTCAGTTATATAATTGATTGATAACATTAATTTAATAAATAGCTAATAGTTAATAAATAATTAATTAATTTAATTTGACAATTAGTTAATTGAAAATGTAGACCTACATCAAGAGTAGGTAGTGCGACCCTTGTTTGAAATTAAAGGATAATCACACAAAAGGAAGAACAAGGAAGACGCACACTCCAAAAAACCAAACCTTGCAGTTGGAGCAGAGTGGCTGTTTCTACAGACGTGTCCACTGCATGCAATCAATACGACACGTCAACACCTCCTTCTGCCACTCCTCACCGCGTGGCATGCTCAAATCCTTTACAAACAACATGTGTATATCTGGATGCCATCCTCAACATCACACGTGCAGCCATCAGCAAAGTGCCCCACTAGTATATGTTTTCCGGCATGCACTTTGTTCATCAAGATTCTTAACAAGCATCTCCATTTATATCTTGCTTTCATTCCAAAACCCCATTGCCACTTGAAGACTCACTTTCTAAACCACATTTTCAGAAACTCAGAACTTCCCCATCTCTGTTGTGAGAATATGGCTTCCGGTGAACAGAAATTTCCCCCTCAGAAGCAACAGACACAGCCTGGGAAAGAACATGCCATGGATCCAACACCCCAATTCACCTGCCCTCACTACAAGCCATCCAATAAACTTCAAGTATATATCAGCGTTTCCCCACATTAATACATAAATTGGCTTTTGTTATTCACTATAATTCAACAATTTTTTTTTTTAAATCTCAATTTAATTAGTATTGTGTGTAAAATTTCAGGGAAAGATAGCAGTAGTAACCGGGGGTGACTCTGGAATTGGACGAGCCATATGCAACTTGTTTGCATTAGAGGGTGCAACTGTGGTCTTCACGTATGTGAAGGGGCATGAGGACAAGGACGCGAGAGACACGCTGGAAATAATAAAGAAGGCCAAGACTGCGGATGCCAAGGAGCCAGAGGCCATAGCAGCTGACTTGGGTTTTGATGAGAATTGCAAGAGAGTGGTGGATGAGATTGTGAATGCTTATGGCCGGATTGACATTCTGATCAACAATGCAGGTGAGCAGCACGAGTGTGGATCAGTGGAGGAGATTGATGAGCCAAGACTTGAGAGGGTCTTCCGAACTAATATCTTCTCCTATTTCTTCATGACCAGGTAAATAAAAGAAAAATGATGTTTGTACATTATTTTTATCCATCATTTTTATATTTGTTTAATGATGTATAAGTATCTGGTTAACTATGTATATTATGAATTAGTAATCTATTACTAATCTTATACCAGATATTTGTAATAATTAACTAGGTGTAAAATTGGTCTAAAAATTTAGAATCCATTGATTCAGATTTACCTAACCTTTTTATATATATAGGCATGCCCTCAAGCACATGAAGGAAGGAAGCAGCATTATCAACACGACATCAGTGAATGCATACAAGGGACACGCCACACTGCTGGACTACACGTCCACCAAGGGTGCCATTGTGGCCTTTACCAGGGCCCTCTCGCTTCAGCTGGTGAGCAAGGGAATAAGAGTGAATGGGGTTGCGCCTGGACCCATCTGGACTCCATTAATACCAGCCTCTTTCAAGGAGGAAGAAACTGCTCAATTTGGTGCGGATGTGCCAATGAAGAGAGCTGGCCAGCCTATTGAGGTTGCTCCCTCCTATGTGTTTCTTGCCAGCAACCAATGCTCCTCTTACATAACTGGCCAAGTCCTCCACCCCAACGGTGATACTTATATGCTTCCAAGTTATATTTTACACCAGAATCAGGTGTTTTGTACGTTGTATGGGTTTTCTAACATTTTTTTTCCCTTTTCAGGTGGAACCATTCTGAATAGTTGAAGGACAAGTGATACTCGAGATCGATGTGTAATGTTTTTGAGGTTCTTGTCTATGCAACCTATGTTGCGAACGGTTAGCGTAGTACGATGTGCATGAATAAGTAACTCACCAGCGTCTCTGTACTTTTTGCTTTTTCAATGTAGAAACCTAAGAAAATAAATACTAGTACTTTTGTGAAAGTATGTGTAAGTATAATACAGATCAGTATGAAGGATCATAATAAGGTTTGGTTATAGAACTTCGTGTTGCCTGAGTGGCTTAATTAGACGTCAATTTAATTTCCTGTTAAACTATCCACCAAAAAATATAATGTCACACCGGTTCACGTATAATCCTGGAAATTCAATACATTTTACCCTTAAATTTAAAAATGAGGTCATGAGGCGAGGATAAGGATTAAGGAGACATGAATATATAAAATAATGGAAACTGTTACACCTACACTAGAAACCCAGCCCTGGCCTATATATTTCCATTCTCCAAATTTTCATTAGATACAGTAGCTTGAATCCACTTGTTTCCACTGACGACAGGCAGGACTAGGAACCAAGACATCATCATTGGAATCGTGAATAGACTCGGGTGGTGTTGAAGCTTTGTCTTCTACATGATCATAGACAATGGATCCCGTGAGAATAGAAAGAAAGATTCCACAAGTATTTGGTGTCTTGGTGAAGTCTGTTAAAACAATATACTTGCGGATAATGAAGAAGGAGGGGGATGCGATGTAGATTGGGATTAGGAGACATCGTGGAGTGACCATGAGAGGAACTCTCTCTTGAGCTAAGTAGTGGGACAACAGAGAAAGGTTGAGGGAGGAGGAAATAGGAGAATGGGTAACTTATACCATGAAGAAGTGAAAGATGGTACATACTGCATCCTATTAATGATGTGCGAGATTACGTATACAAGTTACAGAAAACTGCTCTTGTAATACAAAAGCACTTGGTAACTAGTATATAAGTCTTGGATGAGCAGTCCACGCACCCTATAAACAACCCTGTTCAGTATCCAAATCTTTGAATTTATATCCTCCAATTTCCGTTCAGGATAAAATTAATCCAAAAATAGAAAAGAAAACGTTACAGATTAATGCACAAGATGTTAAAGAGAAGCATATATTTTCATGCTATTTATTTGAAGATCAGACCTTTGATCATTGATGTCACTCCTTGGAAAAATAAAAATAAAAAATCAAGATGACGCCCCAAAGCTAATTTCAACACCTTTCCCGCCAATTCCAGCTATGAAACATTGGAACCCGCATGACTCCAGT
Organism: Ormosia semicastrata; assembly: GCA_029884595.1. NCBI lineage: Eukaryota > Viridiplantae > Streptophyta > Magnoliopsida > Fabales > Fabaceae > Ormosia > Ormosia semicastrata. The sequence goes on along the minus strand of JAQQTO010000054.1, from coordinate 7,545,870 downwards.
TCAGCAATTACTTTGTCAACAACGGTGCCTGATAACACTGATTAAAGCATGTCAAGGAAGAAATACAAGAAATTGAGATTAAAGAATGTATTCAAGAGTACTTAAAAACTATAAAATCATGTTGGGTTGCAGGGAGTAAAGAAAAAAACTTCGGTTTCTGTTAGTATAAAGAGTTAAAGACAAGAAACCATCCACCCCCGCCCCCAGAATCCTGGTTGGCTTTCTAATCCTATATGCCTCTCTCAAATGAAAACAAATATTTTTTCTTCTACATTAGAGCTTTAATTACCTAAAGAGTATGTAAAGAAAGACAATTGTGATATTAGAAGTTAATTTAGCTCGACAGTGTGGGGAACAAAGGTGAGGTGAGTAAGATAAAATGGATAATTGCGCAGAGTGTCCTCCAAAAAATAAGTCTTCACTGTCACTAGCAGGTGTTCTTGTCATGCTCGTGCGCCTATATATATCTATGTAGGGTTTTATAAATGTCTCTATGCATATATACACAACTGCATGCATAACTATCTGTCCAGGCAGCACACACACGCTTGTGTGTCATATGACAAGATCCACCCCCCAGGACAACCCTTTTGGCAGAAAGTAAGAGATATGTTTGCTACACATTTAGGATGACTTAAGCATAAGCTAAAATAACATAGGTTATCATTAAACAAGAAAATCGATAAAAGAAAACCAGAAATATAATGGAAAACCTTAGAAGCACAAGGAAAACAAGATAATAAGTAAAGAGGATACAGGTTGGAAGCAGTGTCAGAACACAGCCCCCACCACCAGCTCCTGTCAATTTGGAAGCTAACTTGTACTTCAATGTTGTTCGAAGAACAGTTTCTATTGTGGCGTGACTGACCCCCATACACTGGAGCAGACCTTGATTCATTTCCATTAGCTCTTCTATCTTCTCTTCTTTCTCAGTTACAGAGAGATCATCTGGTGTGGGTGACTGGAGAATGGCAGTCAATTCCTTGCTGATAGAATCGACAGCACTAAACACAAAAGCCATTGCATCCGGGTGCCTTAGCATCCTCTCTGAAACACCAGCCACCAATGCTTTTGTGTTTCTCCCTATTTTGGTGTTAGTAATGAGCATTTTAAGTGATAAATTTGACTTCATATGTGTCAAATTACCAGACTTGAAGTTGATAATGTTACCTGATAATAGTAATTATTGAGTGACTTGCACATTCAAAGGCAATAACTTACATATGTGAAAAAAGTACATGATAATTAAACATTTCAAAACAAATCACAATTTGTACAAGTATAATATATACCTCCCACCTAACAATATTTTGTATGTCTCAAATCACTTGTAAAAACCAATAGCCGATGACCTTAAATTATTCCTCTAGTGCTAAACAAATTATAATTAATTCTAGGTCAGACTATTGACAGACCCACTAAAAGAGAAGAACTGCTTGTTCCCACAGCTTTTCATAAACACATAAAAGTATTTTTTTTATCCTTTCCCCTTACATGAGGAGAGAAAAGCCCACCAATTATATTCCAATTCATTCTGGCCAGACAAAAGATTCAAATTGTAATATTAGTAACAAGAACAAGCAGAAATAAATATTAAAAAATAAAATACAAAAAACAATAAAAGACAATGGAATTTTGTAACAAAGCCATGGCGTACCATATGTGCTTACTGTGTTGTCAATTCCAGACGGCTTTCCATGAATGATCTTCTCCCCTTCAAAAGCCCATTTATTTACCAAATCAAGTTCCTTCTCCCCAATAGACAGCCATCCTTGGTGGTTCACATCCACAGAAACAGAATCAGTGAAAGCAAGCAGGGCAGCCGCCAGTGCCACACAGAATGCTGCTGATGAACCCAGACCTGAACCCAGAGGAAGTTCAGAAGAGACAACCACAGTAGCAGGCTTACATCTACATAAAAAGAGAAAAAACAGAATCAAAATGAAAGAAAGAAAGAAAGAAAAAATTTCAGCTGCAAAAAGTCAACAAAATGGATTCAGACCCTTGAATAGATGAGTATAACCAGAGAAAGGCAGAAACTCCAGAAGCAAGTCCAATTTTGGCCTCTGGTATATTTTGTTGTTCAACTAGAGCTGCAATTGACCTGGAAGACTCCACGGAGCAGGAAGTAGGCGTTGATGATAGCAGAGTGGCTGATTCAGGAAAAGCTTCTCTTATTCTACTAATTGGCCAGGAGTACTCTAATGCCGTGTCCTTCAGCTGGAGTTTCAATGAATCTTGATCGTCTGTCACATAAATGATAAATCCAAATTGAATGAGAATCCTAAAGAATATCATATTTAGAAATTCTCATGTACTCCTATCTCTTGTTCCATTGAATGTGTAACAAATCAATCATTAGCTAATGTATACAGCGTACCTAAGAATCTCTCGTGAACATTATCCTATAACTCAAACGAAAAATCGGCCCTATTTCTCAGTCCTACGTTTTAATCTTATATTATAATAGGAAAATGCATATCCCAAAGTCAAATTTCAAAGAACATTTCAATCAAAATTAAAGAGGTGTTGTTAGCAAAATGGATCCAATGGGGGGAAAAGAGAGAGAGGGAGTACCGGAAGGAGTGGGGATGCGGAGGGAAACATAGGTGTACAAGTCAATGGAAGAGGCAACAGCGGTTGATCCATGAACTACAGCATGTTCACCTGACAAAATAATCTTCCCAGGAGCTCTGGCTTTAACCTCCATTATCTATTATCTATTATGATGTCTTTCTGATCTATTTCACTCACTCTATTGCTCTTTCTCTTTCACTCACCAATCCATTCCTTCTCGATCTCATCCACGTTTCTACCACGCCCAACAAGGTTGTCTCTGTTCCTGTACCCTTTTGTTCTTGGTCTTGTCCTTCAATAGCATCATGGTGATAGGGTATCATGTGGGGGGTGGTGTTAAGTGTGCTGTTTTGTATTTGAGTCGAGTCCAAACTCGAGGTCCATGCGGAACGCGTGTGGCTTTTTAATATCAATCTAGTATTGAGACTTAAGGGTCATTTGGCCCATTTTGTAATTTTGCAAGTTCATTTCTATAAACAAAGAGATAAATTTCACATCTCCAAATTTCTCAATTTGACAACTCGGGTGTTTTTTTTTTTCCTGAGAATTTTAATTATATTATGATAAGTCTGATATTTAGAGTGAGTCATTAAATATTCATTAAATTGAATTTATAATAAATAATTAAAAATAATTAATAACTAATAAAATAATTAACAATTAATTATAAATATCAAATCTTTAAAAAAATAGATACAAAATTTCTTTTTTTTTTTTTCCTTTTTCAATCCCCATCTTGTTGGCAACCTAAATCGTCATAAGTTAAAATGAAGTTTGGTCCAATATCACTTCAAAAAAAAAAAAAAAACAATAATGCAAGGTTTGATGTGCGTTTTGCTATATTGGGAGGGGCGTTACTTATTAGCTACTATTTTTTTAAAGATTATTATAAAATATTTATTATTAAAGAAAAATATTATTTTTATAATATTGTAATAACTACAATTAATGCTTTATTTTTGTTATCTGAAAATATTTATAGCTACTTATTTTCCTTTTAATGATCCATATTTTATCATTTTTTTGTAATTTTCCCATTTTTGTAATAACTAAAATTAACGCTTCTTTTTTTGTCAATCAAATTATTTTCGTAGTTACTTAATCTACATAAAAGGCAATTGTGTATAAGGGCTCAAATCCAACACCCCCCCCCCCCCCCGTCTCTAATAAAATATAAGCTAACTAAAAAAAGGTAATTGCAGCAGTAAATTTTTTTCCTAATTGAAATTTTTTTACTAGGAATAGGATTGGGGACAAGATGAGAAAGCACATGATTAAATTCCTTGTATAAAAATTGTCTATGGTTATACTGGTGAAAATTGTGGTGGTGGTGGGGGGCTGTATTTGAAATTAAAGAATAAAAAGAAAAAAATGGAATTGGAACAATTTTATAAGAAAAAAATGAAGTGCTGATTTTTTATTTTTTCAAGTATAAAAGCATGCAGAAAAAAGGTGCCCTCTTTCTTTCTCTCTGTAGCTCCCAGTCCTAAGTCACTAATGAAAATACAACTAGTTACAAGTTACAACTTCTTGATTATATAAAAGCAATACATATACTTGTGTTTTTTTTCATCATCATCTATCCTTCTTACCTTCATATAAAGTCACAATCTAAATTCTAAAGCAACGAATATCCAACAGTGAGGAATGCAGAACCGAAAATTCTAATCCTACCATCACTCTGCCACCAGAAAAGCGAAGTCCAATTTCTTGATCATATTTTAGATCTCTTTTCCTTATAATATGTCTAAAAGGCTCAATTGAATAAGCAAACTCTTCCCTTGCCTTCTCCAAATCGTAACAAGGTGGCTCCCTCATGTCTGCCTTAAAAGAAGAAGAAGAGCATTCACCATTCTTTGGCTTTTCACCCAAAACAGGCATAGGATCAAACCAAAATGACTCTTTCTTAGACAACTTTGCATCATAAGTGTCACAAGTATCAACATCATAAATCAATATATTTACCGGAATCCAAGACTCCAAAGCTTTACGGCTACTATCATTCATGTGTCCTAGAATGTATTCTTCAAACTCCTTGGAAGGTGAGATCTTGAGGCTATCCCACCGCATACGATCAGTTGTAAGCTTGATTCTAAATGGCCACGGATCGCTGGTTTTTGGAGTACTCTTATAGCTGCATGCTTCCTGTCCCTTGTTGCCATTGCTACCTTGTGAGACATTGGCCATGCCAACTTTCAACGTTTTCTCTAGCAAGGAAATGACTCAATAAAATGAAATGGTATGAGAAACAGGCCATTCTAATCTCTTCCTTATATTGTGCATTCCACTTTGCCAATGACTCTTTGTCTGGACATCTAATATGCATGGATTTCCTGAATAACTCATTAGTCATTCACGTTTAATTTCTTACCTTGTTGGATTTTGTTTTCATCCTTGGGCAGTGCCCGTTATGGTATCAAGTGCAATTTTGGTTTTTACTCTCATCCAACCATGCATTTGCTGTTGCATACTCTAACAAACAATTATTAGTAGCAGTACTTCATTCTATGAATCCAAACTCCCGCTTATCTGTCTGTAGGAACTGACAAATTACAGAAATGTAAATGTAATGATGTCTTGTACCCTCTATGCCCGAGGCACGTACTCATTCCTTACAGATTCAAATTCATCTTTCAAGCGCTATCTGAAGCCTATATACAACACAAATTGATGACGTATATCATTGTCTACAAACATTCTATTTCAATAATAAAATTCTTTTTCAAGTTTAAAAATATCTTGTTTGGAACTATTCTGCTGCCAAAGAATGGTAAGTCGTTCAAATATTTTATCAAATAAGATGCTCATCAATATGCTTCTCTGGCAGCTTATTCATTTCATGCTTCCAGATTAAACATTTTGGCTCAATTTAATTTCCTGTCCATTTATAGCAACATAATGGAGAATGGATACATACCCATCACTTTAATGTTTATTTCCATATTCATTCCCATGCAACTGTCAAATTGAAACAATCTATTCACTTATAGTTTCCCAAAAGGGAGTAATCTCTATATTAAACATGTCAAGAATGCAATAAATTTTTTGTATTCTATATTTTAAAGGACTCTATTTCTTCCTAATTCACTTACCATTATAAATCAGGAAAAAAAATTAAAAGGAAAAAAAGGCTGTACATTGCTATGTCATGGCCCTCATAGATAGCAAGCAATGAAATCTTTGCTTTTATTGGCTGCCATTGCAATGGCAATTGTGGTAACGGTGGTGGTAAATTTCATGGTATGAAGAAGATGTTATAGCTGCTTTGAAGTGATGATGGCACAAATCCTGAATTCCTGGTAGAGATGGATCAAGCCAGTTGGTGGTATCATGGGAATAAACCTGGTAGATTCATATCTCCCATGTAATAATAGTCTTGGTTTATTTTAGGGGGCACCACAGCACCCCCTAATATAAGGGCATAGTTTTACCCAAAAAAAAATTAATAATAATAATAATAAATTCATATAAGGGCATAGAGATGGGATTGAGATCAGCTCAATAATTGAGGATGATACACCAAAATACCATTCTCTCTCTGTTAGCAAAATGCAAAACTATGAGTGAGTTAAAAAAGTTGCATGGGCTAATAGTCACAACCCCAACTCTTAAAAGTATAATGCCCTTGAGCAAGCTTATTGACTTCTGCGTAGATTCAGAATTTGGGGACATCAATTACGCAGACTTAGTATTTCGCCAAATTGATGCCCCTAGTGTTTACATTTGGAACTCCATGATAAGAGGTTATGCTAACGGTGACAATCCAAGAGTGTCTATGCTTCTGTATAGACAAATGATACAAAGTAGTTATTCCCCAGATCATTTTACCTTCCCATTTGTACTCAAAGCAAGTTCTGTAATTGCTGATCAAGATTGTGGAAAATGCATTCATAGTTGCATATTGAAATCTGGGTTTGAAGCAGATGCCTATGCTGCTACTGGGTTACTCCATATGTATGTGTCATGTGCAGATATGAAATCTGGGTTGAAGGTGTTTGATAAAATTCCCAAGTGGAATGTGGTTGCTTGGACTTGTCTGATTTCTGGGTATGTGAATAATGATCAGCCATATGCAGCTTTGAAGGTGTTTAAAGACATGGACCATTGGGGTGTAGAGCCCAATGAAATTACCATGGTAAATGCTTTGATTGCCTGTGCTCGTAGTAGAGACATAGATACTGGGCGATGGGTCCATGATCGCATTCGTAAGGCTGGTTATGATCCCTTTATGTTGACATATAATAGTAACATCATTCTTGCAACTGCTATTCTTGAAATGTATGCCAAATGTGGTAGCTTGAAGACTGCAAGAGACCTGTTCAACAAAATGCCTCACAGAAACATTGTTGCTTGGAACAGTATGATTAATGCTTACAATCAGTATGAGAGGCATCAGGAGGCGCTAGATCTCTTTTTTGATATGTGGGCCTCTGGCTTTTATCCAGATAAGGCTACCTTTCTCAGTGTCCTAAGTGTTTGTGCCCATCTGTGTGCTCTGGCATTGGGACAAACTGTTCATGCGTATCTATTGAAGAGCAGCATTACAACAGACATTGCCATGGCAACTGCTCTTCTTGACATGTACGCCAAGACTGGTGAATTAGGAAGTTCACAGAAGATTTTCACTAGTTTGCAAAAGAAAGATCTGGTGGTGTGGACTAGCATGATTAATGGTTTAGCCATGCATGGTCATGGAAATGAAGCATTAAGCATGTTTCAAATAATGCAAGAGGATAGTTCTCTAGTCCCCGATCATATTACTTACATTGGAGTTTTATTCGCATGTAGTCATGTTGGGTTGGTTGAAGAGGCTCAAAAACATTTTAACCTAATGACAAAGAAGTACGGTATAATGCCAGAAAGAGAGCATTATGGTTGCATGGTTGATCTTTTGAGTCGGGCTGGTCATTTCATAGAGGCAGAAAAATTACTGAAGACAATGTCGGTACAACCAAATGTTGTCATATGGGGTGCTCTTTTAAATGGCTGCCAGATTCATGATAATATTTTTGTTGCTAATCAAGTGAAAGTACGACTAACAGAGCTGGAACCTGGTCAAAGTGGAGTTCATGTTCTTCTATCTAATATATATGCTAGGGCTGGCAGATGGGAAGAGGTAAATATGACTAGAAAAGTGATGAAGCATAAAAGGATTACAAAGGCAGTTGGTCATAGTTCAGTTGAAATGAAGCTGTTAAGCTCATGATCATCGTAGGATTCCTTTTTTAGTCTCAAATGATATAGAATTGATTGGTGGAGTAACTACAACAGGGAATAAGACAGTATCCAGGTATTCTCAGGTGTTTGAAATGCAAACTCAGAACCTTTATTCTCAGGTGTTTGAAATGCAAACTCAGAACCTTTGTCCACCGGGGCATTTCTCCATCTCCTTTCAGCTGCCTGGCTCAGTTGATCCCCATCATTTGTCAGGTAACTTTGGCACTGATGGGATGCTTGAAGGAATTGTTATGAAAGGGAGACGTGCATGATGTCAAAGTTCTGTCTGATTAGAATCCTTCTTTTTCTTCCACCGATGAAGATTGCTATAAATTGATCCAAATTTATGCAAAATGCCAAATAGATGTAACATGTGGTTCATACTTCAGAGTAGTAAAATTCTGTATAGTATCTATATTTATTCTGAATTTAATGATGCACTGGCTTGTACCAAAAAAATAAAAAATAAAAATGATGCACTGGCTTCCATGGTTGAGCTGGTCATGGTATTGATTAAATCCATTTTGTGGACATTAGCAAGAGTGGGTTCTGCGGATGTATATGTTGGATTCTTTGAGAGGCAATTCAAAGCCCAAGATTGGACTGACTGGACCAGCTAACGCAAAACTTTTCTTCATTTCTGTTGGTCATTTCACTCATTTGTAACTATATACCTCAACTTTTCCATTTTTGGTTGCGACTTAACCTTAGTTATCTATTTCCAGCTACCCTTGTTTGGCTCATCATCATGTAAGCACCACATACTTGCACAATCCTATCATTCGAAGTTATCATTAGTTACTCACTTGATTGACCCCCTTCGCTTTTTCAATGCCGTTATCCTTACATGAGATGTGGCAACTATTTTCAAATTTTATTAAATTTGCATTTTCACTTTCAATGCTCCATGCAGCTAGATCATTAGTGATCATTCACTGGCAATTGCAAATGGTTAGCTTCCGTAAAAACATTTTGGGTAGGCAAGATTTCTGAAGCCAAGTAGATCCAATGGTAAACTGTTGGTATGTGGTAAAACATTTCATTTAATTGTTGATTAAAAAATCAACGCGTGAATTCAAGTGAAAAAGCTCAACCCCGACAAAGCTCCATCTATCTCTCCATAGACTTAACCATATACAAAGCCTTCTCGCAACTAACTAGCACTTTCCGCCCCTTCTATTTTGATGAGGTAGAAGACGATGTGATTTATTGGTGGCAGTATTAATAGGGTGCATATATCATAAAACCTGTCCAAATGTGCTCTCGCACATGTATGCAAATTATATGTGACACAATTCACAATGTTCCCACCAAGGGAATCACAGATCTGCAGCTATTATGAGGAAGCCCATGATAGAATGAAAAGATGGCATAAATCCTGAGTGCACAAATTGTTCCTTTGACAAATAAGCTAAATTCAAGTAAAAATCCTACTATGCAATGTAAGTAAATATTACCATCTGAATACAAGTAAATTAAACCAAGAAAAACAACGTCTTATCCAGCTTAATCAAAGATAAGGTAAGTTTTCACTAGCACATTATCTACATATGTTTATAGTCTGCATTGCATGTAAACTATCAGCTACACTTTCTGATTGCTAGGACCTTCCCAACCATTCAGTTTGACATTCTCAACTGATAATAGTGCCTGGTAATCTGCAAGCCAGGACAAGTAGGCAATATCAGACACAAAAAGGAACTATGTTCGATAACAGTATAGGTAAAAGTATAAAAATAATGTAAGCTTGCCAATTTAAAAAAAAAAAGAAAAAAACTTTAGGTTGAAACTCAGCAAAGCTCATTTACAAAAGAGCAGTACAAAAGGTTATTTGTATGTTTTTAAGTTTTACCTATTAAAAGTCTCTTAAAGAAGATATTAAATTCCATTAAGAAAAATAAGGAAATTAAAACTGAAGGCCTGCAGAGTCAAATTTTACTATGAATGTACTAAAATGAGCATTTCAACATAAAAATTTAACTCACAAACCCTGCACAACTAATTGAAAGGAGAGAGAAAGAGAGAGCCTAAAGTTCACCTTAATTTCCATGACACATCCATAATATAGCAGCTAATGATCTGGAGATGATGGTCGTTGGTCTGGTGGCTGTGGCCACATTTGTGGTGCCATGTAGGGATGAGACTGCTGAGCATACATATTTGGATCCATCACAGGCTTACCCATTATGACACCGGCAGTTCCAACTTGGGGTGCATGCTGAGGTGGCATATAGACATAAGAAAGTGCATCAGCAGGCCCAGCAACAGGCATTGTTCCTCTTGGGATTGATGCAAGCACTTCATCTTTCAAGTCCTCACGAGGTACAATGTCAACCAAGAAATCAAAGATATCAGTCCTTGTTATTGCCGCTGCAATATCATTTTTTTGAAGCGTTCTCCTTTTGTTCTCTTCAGTGTGATTCCAAGAACGCAGGGTTAACTCTAATATGAACATTTCACATGCCCTTGCAAATATGACTGGTGCCTCAGCTGATATCATTCTAACATCCTCATCAGCCTTCATAATCTTCTTGATCCTTGCCAAAGGAAGGCTGTGGTTCTTGAAATCAGTTACCTTCTCAATTTCTTGGTATTGATTTGCCCAAAAGACTTGGAGCTGTTGCTGAAGTTGCTGCTGTTGTTGCTGATGAATATGCTGATAAGCAAGTTGATGTTGCCCCAGCTGAGCTCCAGCAGGTTGACCGGTGGATTGAATGGCTCCAACTGATGTAACAACCGACCCCGGTGCCCCAGTTATTTGGCTTGGCTGATATGGATTAGAACCGTACGGCAGTTGAGCTCCACTACCAACAACTCCCATAGATGGGTTCTGGCTATGCCCTTGATGATCCATTCTGTTTCCAGGTGAAATCAAACAAGTCAGTGCCTACATTCCACGTGCGACCAAAACAACAAATCATGCAGTCATTAAAGCAAATTTGTCGATGCATTAGTAAATATACCACGAGTACAATATGCAATGCAACCGTTAAAGCAATAAGAAAAAAGGGCCTCCAATGCAGTGCTCTCAATTATTTGTCGTGATGGAAAACGACATGAGCTCTATGTAGGAAAGAAACAGGCATCTCCTTTTCTTGGTGTTCATAAAGCATAAAAGCATTTGTTTCAGTCCACTCATTCCAATGTACAATTGTATCTCAAACACAAGAAACTGTTTTGACAGGAATTTGGCACCCGGAAACACCTATGTGAAAGCAACACGCGTGACAGGACCAGAAGTTTACAAAGCAAAATAAATATCAAATTTGATCAACAAATCTTCCCAAAAGACCAAAATGCTTTCCATTTAAGAAGCTTCAACTGACTCCAAATATCACAGGACAATCTCCCAATTCAACTAAAGAACCTTATGGCAAATCAGTTAACAAATTTATGGCTCAACATAACATCCATCATCCGGATTTCCAGGGATACGTATACTGGTCCTTATTCAAAGAAGATGAATTGGGATTTTGACTGTGTGCCTGATATTAACGGGGAACCATAAAAAAGGTAGAAACTTTCATTTTCCATATTTTTTAACAATTAAGATCAAAGAGAAATCTTTGTTTCCATCACCTGTCAGTTTCACAGATGGAAAAATTCGCCACGGGAAAAGAGCAAATAGCCAATGAAATTACGAATGCCCAATAAAATTTATTTTATTTTTTTTTAAATGATGAAAATAAACACTGATAGATAAAATCATGAAGACCACGTTACACTATACCTAGACAAATGCAGATACAAACACAAAATCACATAGATATAAGTATTGGTAGAGCAAGAGTTGCTACCTTCTCTAACAGGTGATGCTCTGCTTTGCAAATACTGAGAACACAGAACCTGAAAAGGGATCAAAAGAGAAACCAAAAAAAAAGAAAATGATCAGAAATTCTGTTTGATTCAAAGATCTATGCCATGAGAATTGTGGTGGGTCGAACACAAGAAGCTCTTTTTTGGAATGTTTTTTCGTACAGATATCTTAGAGCGTACAAAAATTTAGGGTTTCAGAAGAAGAACAACGAAAAAGAAGCAGAGCTTTCGTGAGGATTGATGATGTTTCCTTTGGAACGAACCTCAGATAGCGAAGTACGAAAAAGAAGCTGTGTGATCGATTCTGACTAACATTGTCAGAACCTAACTCTTTGTAGTTTTTTGTTTTTCCTTTATTTTTTCTTTTCCTCCTGACGAATTTACCCTTCTCCAACTCACCGAGGCATTTCTATTAGTTATTTAAGAAGCATGGATACACGTACAAGATATAAACATGACACTGATAAGTAAATGAGATTTGATATATTATTCTAAAATTTTCTTCTAATAATTTTTTAATATTAAATAAAAAATATTTATTAAAAAATAAATATATTTCATATCTTAAAAATATAAAAAATATTTAATATTTTTTTATTTAATAATTAAGAAAATTAATGAAAAATTGTGTAAGAAATGTAGAATTATTCAAAGTAAATATGATAAATTTTGAAAGTTATAAAATATGATAGAATTAAGATATATTATTTGGTGAGTTTTGAAAATAAGATTTTTTTATTTTATTTTTTATAAAAAATATTTTAAAAATAAAAGTTACTTTTTCTTTAGATATAATATTAAAAAATACTTTTGTAATATTTGAATACTTTTTATGTTATAAAGAATTTTTTTAAATAAGTAAAATCTATCTTACAAAAAACACACAATGTATTTTTTATTTTAAATAATTTCATTTAAAAATATTAAAAATGAACAAAAGTATATATTTTTTTAAAAAATAATATTTTTATTAAAAAACACATTTAAACCATCTCATAATATTAACATATTAATACAAATTTTAAATTAAAATAAAGAAAATAATATTTAATAAGTTAACTTCAATCACTGATAGTTGCAATAAATTATATTGTTTATCTAATCCTAGTAGGAATAAAAATTCAAAAATTAATTAAAATATTAAATTAAAAGTATTTAAAAATATTTAAAAAATATATAATACAATACATATCAAATACATATAACTATTTTAAAAGGATTCGAATCATAAAATCTTCATTTTAGATAAAATTTTATCTATCAAGTAATGTAAATATAGACATAAGTTCATAAAATCTTCATTTTAGATAAAATTTTATCTATCGAGTAATGTAAATATAGACATAAGTTCATGGTGAACTTATACATGACATCATATCCATTACTAAAACATAATTTAAAATTATAAATATATGCATATTATAAAATTCAATAATAGATATACTATCGCATATAAAATTTATTATGAATCTAAATTTATATTAATACTATTCCTACCACACCACCATATTAGTCCAAAATTACGTAAACAATTAATGAAAAAAAAAGTTATCATTGATTCCTAATTTCATTGTCTCTATCATAGTTCATAGTATGCCATTATCATTTTACACAGATTTGAAAAGTTCATAATTCATATAAATATCCGTAGATTATTGTTTTGTAATAAAATTTTATTTATAACTCTTCTGTTTAAGAAAATCTTATATTTGAAATAAAATACTTAATTCATTGAATCAAGTTAAATATTTTATTTTTTACATATATGTGTGTGTGACAATTAAGTTTCCAGAAATTTTAATATTAGTTGTCCCATTCTTATTAACTATTAACCTTAATCACAAAATAAGTAATTGAGATTATAATTAGCAAATGAAAAATGAAACATTTACATTGAACTCCTTTAACTAAAGTGCATTGGTGCAACATAAAATGAGGATTGTTAAATTCTTTTATTAATAATATGACAGATCAATTCAGATAATGTATATATATATATATATAGGAGATCATTTTTAGTAGTATAATAACGTATAATTATCAAAATGTGTTGATTTGAATCGAAGATGTTCAGATCCTTTAAGTATATGATAATAAATTTGATATCGAGATTCATTTATATGGAAATAATACAAGTTAAGAGAGATTCCTTATTAAGCGGCTAACTATATTCTGAAAGATTAGTCACACCTATCAACTTGAAAAATACTCTAGGACACAAAAAAGAATAACACATAATTAAATTATAATATAAATTAATTTTATTTCCATAATTAATTAAGTTCTAAATTAAATGCAACGTATTATGTGTAGCTTCCATGAATTTTTTAAGAATATAATTTATTTGTATTGACTTATTTGTGTTTGAAAAAAATTATAATTAAAATGTTAAGGTCTTTGAAGATTATTTTTTTAGTTTTTTATAATATTTTTTATTTAATAGGTGAGAGATTAATCTTTCATAATACAATCAGGTATTTAATTGATGATCCCTTCTAATGATATTTTTTTTATTCATATGAATTTTATGATCAAATCTAAAATTACATGTTTAAAAAATCTGAGTTCCTTTTACAGATCAACACATGTTAGTTAAAAAAATATTATTTTTAAAATATAAAATAAACATATAAAAATTTATAAAGATGAATTAAAACTGAAAGGGAGGAGAGGAAATTCAGGGGTGTCTCAACAGTCTCGTGATGGTTTGGTTCAAAAGTGGACACTACAGTAGACGAGAGAGAGAGAGAGCCTTTTCGCTGGATTTAAGCCCCCTTTCCGGCTCTCCCTCACTTCTGTTTCATTTTCTTTTCTTGCATCATCATGATCATCAATGCTAGGTGGTAACATTCATTGCTTGGTAGATTTGAGCTTTTTGAGGGTGGTAGTACAAAGTAAATTGGAGTATAGAGTTTTTAGTAGTACAAAGTGTACATTATAGAGTTATTTCACGTACTAACTGTTTTTTAATTAAAAAATTAAGTAGGAAAACCTAATTCCTCGGATCCAATCGCACTTAAAAGAAGCTTTCCTTAAAATGCTAATTCTATCAAGATTTGAACACATGTTAGTCTGTGGAGATCACAAGTTGCTTATTGCTTGATCTGAACATCGTGGGTTACTTTTTATTTTTTTGTTTTTTATCTATAGTTTAAAGTGATTGATATAAGAATTAAAATTAATTAAATACTACATCAGTCCATTTTTATCTATTCATTTAAAAATCTTATTTTGTCTAAAATTATTTATCCATTTAAAAAATCAATGAGTCCTTAATTTTTTTTCTAACTTTACCTTTAATATTAATGAGTAAAAAAATTAATAGAATGATAATAATGTTTTGAGTATTTCAATAAAAGATAATTCAGTCAATCAAATTAAATTTGTTTATAATCAAGAATTTTTAATTACTTTCTTAATTCTTGTATAATAACCTTAATTGATAAATAAAAATGAATAAAGGAAGTAACTTTAATTATAAATAAAAATAATTGTGTTTGAATGAATTATTCTTTATTAAAATACTTAAAATATAATTATCGCTTTATTATTTTTTTCACTTACTAATGTTGAGGATAAAAGAAAAAGATCATTAATAATTTATTAATTTTCCAAGATGAAAGAAAATACAATAAACAATTTTTTTAGAAGCCACTGGCAAAAGGAAAGGAGGGTAATTTTTATATATCATGACAAAGAGTCAAAGATCTTTAATCAATACCATATTACTCATAAGAGGTGACTCAAATAATAAGTTTAAACTCAATAGTTTTAGAAACATCTATAATGTTAATGGTTTAAATATGTTAGAAAGTATTTGTAAGAAGTGTCATGCTCAATAGCTTAAATGAAAATTAGTCTCACATTTAAAGAATATAATATGAGATAAATCATGTGCCACAAAAAACAATCTCATATTATCTATTTAATTCTATTTTGATAAGACACGTGAAACTAATCTCTGTTTGAGTATTGACTTGACCTTAACATAAAGTATTATCTATTTAATTTAATATTTTTTAGCATTTTACTATTAAACAGGAGAGCTCAAGGTTTACTTTTATATTCTTGAGATGTGTAACTTAAATATTTTTTTAAAAAATAATTACTTTATGAAGCAGGAGGTGCGTTTCATAGAACGACCCTAATATTTATTTCGTATTAGACTGATACACCTAAATTAAAAAGATGCATTATAGACTTTCTCATAAATAAAGGGATCATTCATTAAATTACGAACTGTCAATAACTTGTGTAAAGTGAACATAAAGTTGGAAAGTAATACTATTCACGCATTCTAAATTTATGTAAATTTTCTTTCAACCGTGCGTCAACTTTAATGAGATGGATTATAATTTTTTAATATGAGATTTAAGCGTGTAAATGGCATTATTCTAAAGGCAATTTATTGCCCCTTCACTGAAACAAATGCCACAAACTGAACCATCGAATAAGTCAGTAATGATAATATGATATGATTATGAATAAGGTAATGTTTTTCAACTCCCAAAGGCCAAAAGACCAAAACCGAGGAAGCCCTTTCCAGATGGCAAACAAGTAAGCTAATGAAGCTAGTGGGTAGTGGCATAAGTCTCACCCCCTCGCACGCCTCCATTTTTAACTCCACTCAAAGTGGGTTTTTTTATGCGCACAATGAACTTCCTTTTTTTTTGGAAGTTTGTTATCAGAACACTTATTAGGAATATCAAAATAAAAATTTTTAAATAAAAAATATTTTTTATTTCTAATAAATATTTTATTTTCATTTAAAACTTTTTTATTTTGATATCATAAACACTTGTTAGCAAAACTCTTTTTTTGTTAAACAATTATTCGAGCCTCACTTGCAATGGTTAGGGTACCAAGTTACCAACATTCATCTAGTAGTCACTTTTAGACCCAAAAAAGAAAGAAATAAATTTAGTAGCCACTTTGGTGGAAAGGTTTCGACTTCTATTCTACAGGGAAGGACTAAATTCAATTGAGTAAGAAATTATGTTTAAAATGACCGTTTTTTTTTTCTTTTTGTTATAAGGGAGGTCCAAGACTTGAATCTGAGATCAAAGTAGTCTTTAAAGAGATTTTCTGCCACTTGAGCCAGAGCTAAAGTTTATGGCAACCTCTTAAATAGTCGCTTAATAGAAGCCTTGACTAGCATCTAGTTAACAGCTTTAGAGGTATTTCAAAATATTACTTTCCTCCCTCAGCTTAGTTTTACGAAAAAGCTGTGGTTGAAATAACGGAAGGTATGACTAGGAAGGAATAGAATATTTAGACAGATCCTAATTGAGAGTAAGAAATATGGACACTCGTTAATCTTCTAAGTTCAAAGTTCTGCTTAGCTGCGACACTCGTTCGTCTTCATGAGAATGGATGCGCTAAAGATTAGGAAGCCAATTGCCATAATGAGATTGGCCTGAAAAACTGGGCGCAGCATATTGTCACACATATAGGCCCTCAACATACGTGCAATTTTCTAACAAGGTAATACCCATTGTAGAAGAGTAGAGAAGTTTCAAATCATCTAAAAGCACCCCTGCCTCTTATTTAAGAAGAGGAGAGAATGAACAAAAAAAAAAGGAAGAGGAGGGAATCCAAATCTATAGGGATGATTTCATAATAAGTGTCTAAAAGTCTATTAAATATGACAACTCACCCAAAGTATAAACTCAAACAAAAAGTTACCAAAGTAATGCCCTTTGCAAGTAAGGCAATCCAAAAGAAATAACAATTGTGAACAAAAAGTCAGCCAGCAGAGCCGGAAATGGGTTAGCATTAGGACGATTCCGGACGAATAGCAATGCTTGGATTGTAAATATAATATAATAATTCATGTGATCTAGACCCAACTGAAATTTTCCATCTACCTAATGGAGAAAGCGAAAGGAAAAACTAATATGATTTATCCGCTAACATCAATTTACTATACTTTGTTGAATACTTGAATTCTTCCTTCAACGTTGCCCATCTATGTGGATTTAAATTCTGGTTGGGTTTGGTTATGAATATAAATCATAAATCTACCTAGCCTAAGAACAATCACCCTGAAAACATGGCTACTAGCAAACTCACTGCCATAAAAGCAATATAGAGGCCTACCAGACAGAATCCCCAAAACCTAGGCACTCGGAATCTGCACCAAGTGATCACCAAGAGAGACCCCATAAGGCTTAAAAGCAAGAACACAAACGCGATCACGATACCAATATGGAAATTAAGCTCGTAGGCTTTAGGATAAATATTGGCCGTCTGTATCACTAAAGCAGTTCCGAGACCAACAAGCATGTTAAACATTGGTCCAGCAAAGCATCCAGCCATTGCCATTGCTGGATGACCAGCTTTAGCAACTGCAACATCAGCAACAAGATCCCCCACTGAATTTCCCCATGCCAGCACCGTAAGACCAAGGAGTGCAGGTGGCAGTTTGAGAAGCGTACCTAGAGCTTCAAGGCAGTTCACCAGTTCTCCAGCTGTAGTAGATATCCAAAACACACTCATAACAAATGCCATGACCACTACAGGCATTTGCTCAGATTTTGGGGGTTCTTTTTCCATTACAAGATGAAGAAATGCAAGAGAGAAGCTTGTCATGAGCACTACCGACCATAGGGGGAAATAAGTATCGGGGAGGAGGAAAACTATGGGATAATTAAATGGCATGAATGAGTTGCAGGCATACAAGAGGGCTAGCGGACAAAGAGCAATATTGGCTGATGCATAAAATCTGCTCCATTGCGATGGTGCTGGTTGAGGGATTGTCAATTTTAAGAGAGTTAAGACAGGAAGCTCCCATGCTTTAGAAATCTGGAAGCACAGAGCAAGGGATAAGTCAGGACAACCTCAAGTAGAATAATATCATTAAAAAACATTTAATTCTATCCATCCAACGCACAGCATTGCCTATATTATTGTTTTAGATAGGAACCATTGACCATATTATACTGAATTATTTTTTTAAGGGTTATAAGAAATATTATTGAACAAAATTAAACAGTTATTATCAAATCAAAATAATGATCATGCTTTCCCGTATGGTGTTCATCCTTTCAATGTTATTCCTTCCTTCTTATCTGTAGCTTTCTTGGCAGATCACAGTAGGGTGTCTTTCACCCGTATTGTTTCTGGTTAGTTTCTTTTGGGCTCTTTAGCCCCGCAGTAAATAAAAAAATAAAAATAAAAATAATGATCATGGTAGCATCAATTATGTCAATCTAATTAATTTAAATATTAAATAAAAAATCTGAAATCATTTGGATTTTATACTGGAATCTTGAAATGTTACTTGCTATGCATGGTTCAATGTCTACCAACAAAGGGATCAATTGTCAAAAGAAAATAACCTCGCTATATTAGACCACTTTCATACATTTCTGTGATGTACACTCTCTGGAAACTATTCCATCATCCCCACTTTCATACTTTCCTACCTACAAGCTAGAACTTCAGAAAGATATCATCAAAACTGATTTTATATGAAAACATGAAAAGTGGTACAATTTTACAAACTTTGTTATGCTAAAACAGAGTATTTTGAGGACGAAAGGAAGTCACTGCATGTCTGTATCTTATAGATATAGATGCAAAACATGTGTTAGCTCCAAAGATAACTGAGCCCCCCAAGTTTACTACATGAAAGATGAAAAATAGACTGCAAAAAGAAAAGATCAAGTTTTCTCCAAACCACTGTTCTTTTAAACTTAAATCATTTTCAAAAGGATCTGTGCTTCAAATCAATAGCTTCAAGGCCTTTGTTTCAAGGTTAAGAATGGTTTTGCTGCACCCAGTTGAGAAAGTCATCGGCCTTTAGTTATTATTAAACAAAAATAAATCCAAGGAAAATTTTGTTCTTCTACATCTTATGCATGCAACATCTAAATTTTTCTTAATATTTTCTTGCAGTAGGCAGAGACTCAGGAAGTAGAGGAAGAAAATGGAATGCAGTCACGCTGCTGAACCATATAAGACGAAAGTAATCAAGTAATACTACCCCATATTAGGAATGGGACTCAATCAGGATTATGTGCTTTGTCACTCAGAGCTTACACATGCTAAACTTAAATTGTAAATGCCTGAAGGGAAATCTCGCGAAAATGGAAAATCTACGCAAATATGACAGCAGGAATCAAGTTGAGGCAGTATCTTGAATATTCATTCACAAATATACCGGGTGGTAAGTACTCGCCAGAGGGGGAAAATCGGAAACAGACTGCCAGAGTCTAGATATGCTTATCAATAGCTATAAATAAATCAGATGGAACATTTCCTTCATATATGACACTCAACATACTCCCAGTTCCTACTTCCAACTACACTGTTTCTTTTAGCCATCAACCACCAAGAAAGGCAAGTTACCAGATCCAAGTAAGTACCATAAAAACACCAAATCATCTATATGCAACTATAATACGTACATCTCCCAACAGAACATGGAACTCAGATATATAAATATAAATAAACACAACAAATCCAAAACATAGAATGGAAACATTACACATCTAAGCTACCTAAAAAGATTTCAATGAAAAAGCCAAGTTGTCGAGAAATTATAATGGAAACATACCAATTGAATACCTCCACGTAATCCAGAACTGCGTTTCTCTTGTTCCTCAGGAGAAGAAGTGATCGATTCCTTTTGTCCCTCAAGATCCGCAGCAGACGCACTCATTTCCCTGCGATCTCCCATTCCCAAATCCATATAGAACACAAACCCAACGAAGAACAGATAAAACCCCACGAATCCAATAGCTTGCCACAGAAAAATCTCGGCACTGAGATACACGTAGAAGAGGAACAGAGCCCCGGTCAAGTAAAACAAGAGATCCCTGACGAAGGGTGCGGGATCGACCGAAAAGGGCGCGGCGTAGATTGCGACGAAGCCAACGACGAGTGCAGAGACGAAAGTTCCGGCGGAGAGAATGGCACCGAAGCCGGTTCGGTATTGACCGGCGCGGAGAGCGGCGAGGGATGAGAAGACGTCGGGGGCGCCGTTGCCGAGGGCTAAGAGGGTGACGGCGCCCATGCTGGGAGAGAGGTTGAGGTGGACGGCGAGCTTGGTGGTGACGAGGGAGAAGTGGTGCTGGGCTGTTTTGATGAGGATGTAGAAGTGGAGGAGGAGGAAGAGTGAGAGTGATGGGATGGAGAGGAAGGAGTTGCCGCGGAAGATGCAGTTGTAGTTGAGGATCCCATTGGATTGGGATGTGGAGGAGCAAGAGGTGTTTGAGGTTATGAGAAGAAGTGACCTATGGGCATGGGTAAGGGGGAAGAGGGAGGGTAGATTTATGAAGAAGAAGATGATGAAAAAGAGTGATGAGGTCTTGAAAGAGAAAGGGGAGAGAGTGAAGGCCATGCCATTCCTCTACTGTCTTCTCTTCTGTGATGTCTACACCCTCAATCACAAGTTCACAACCACAGGATACTTTCAGAAAAGAAAAATGATGTATATACATCATTTTTTATCAAACACTTTTCACACTATTTTTTAAAGATTGTAATTAAATAAATAATAATAAAAAAAGTGATATAATAAATAATATAAAAAATATTATGAAAAAAAATAACTTAAGAAAATCATAATTTTTATAAAATCACCTCATCTACAGCTGGGCTTCTCTGCTTCTCCCTCATCTCAATACCCAGCACATGCCATTTTTTTTAAGTTATATTTTGATGCACACTCAACATTACTCAGTGTATGATTTTGAGATAATTAATTTAAGGTTAAAATTTTTAATGAAATGATAACGTATTGTGTAAACACCTAATTTTATTCGAATTCTTAAAACTTTTAATTAAAAAATAATAATCATATTTATTATTAATTACACTACTTTTTAATTTAAATCAAGTCCAACACAATAGAGAAAAATTTAAATCCACCCACTTTAGCCCGTTTATTTCAAGTTTCTAATGAAAATAAAGAGAGGAAAGTCAGATTAGCAATATGCAGACGTAAGGCCAAAAGCATGCTTTTTTTATCATTTGCAAAAAAAAAAGAAAAAAATGTGAATTGGAAAGTTTGAAAAATGAAACATCAAACGGGGAAGGAGCTGCTGCCTCTGATGCAGCTCTTGCAGCTGCTGCCTCTGATGCAGCTCTTGCAGCTGTTGCCTCTGATGCAGCTCTTGCAGCGTTGAACCACAGATACACAAATTGGGATAGGGGCAGGAAAAGAGAAAATAAAGGAAGCAAGTTTTAAAGCCAAAAAAAAGGAGCAGACAGTGATGGCACAATCTCGTGCTGCCCAAGCTAATATAGAGGGGGAGTTCAGCAATTTGAAGAGGGGACTATTGATATTCGAGAGGGAGATATTTTTACAGAGGAAGAGCATCACACGAAGGAGACCAGAAGCCACCACAGAACCATCAAACTCAAACCTTCCATCCAACCTCACCTCCATCTTCATCACCCCATCTTCAACCTCCATTATCATTTTCGTCCATCCTTCACCCATAACAGCCACCGAAACTAACTCACCACACCTGAGTCAACTCGGCCACCTCCACCTAAGACCACTCAGATCTAAACCACTACCCACTGAGCCCCCTCACCATGTATCACAACCTTGCCTAAACAGAACAACCAAAAATAGCCACAAGCTAGCCACCACCGTACGGCCAACCTTCATCCCCATAGAACCTCGCAGTCACCACCACATCCTTCAAACTATGACCCACTAAAACACCCTCTCAACCGTGACCCATCTCCTTCCACCACCTTTAACCTCCAACAACCAAAGTCTCCTGCAAATCCAAAGCACCAAGCCACTCAAAAAAAAAAAAACCATACCTTCACCCATAAATCTCCACTAAAACCACCACCATCCATAACCAAGACTCATCAACTCATCACACCGGAACCCAACTGAGTCGACCCGCTTGTCCAGACCGCACCGTTAGGAGCCAACCGCCGCACCTCCACTAGATCGGACCATCACCGTCGCCTCACCCACTGCGCCCGAAGCCACCGCGTGACGCACCTAGCCGCCGCACGCCGTCGACCCGCGCAACAGCCTTTGCGCTCTCCGACTTGCCGAACCCGGTTTCAGAACTGGTCGAGGCTCGCCCCTTCCGCGCTTGCCGGATCCGCGCCCACACCGCCGGAACTGCAACCCCGGAGCTGAATCTGTGAGGCCAGCCATCGCGTCCCGCTCCTCCGCGCGACCCGCGACCTACGCGCCGCTCCCGCGCACGTCCCCCCGTTCCCACCGAACCCGTCGCCTGGCTGCCACTCCTCGTCACTGTCGTCCGATTCCCAGCCTGCATCGCTGGTCAGCCCTCCTCTTTCTCCCCCCAACACGATACCTCACTTTTTCGTTTTCCCACTTCAGAGGCTGAAAGCCTCTTTGTTTTTTTTCTCTCCTTATCAGAGGCTACGAGCCTCTGTTTTCTGCTTTCATTTTTTTTTAAGTAGCATGTATGTTTTAAAAAAAGGAATTTATAACAAAAAGTATAATAAAAGAAAAAGGTTCTGCTGGGTTGGGCTTCATGGTTATTTTACCTTTTTTTTGTGATCCAAGGCCTTCTTTTGAGTTTGGGTAGTATAGATAAATAACAATAGATATGTTTTTTCGTGGGCTTATCTATAAATTTAATACATCTAAATAGTAATAATAGTGACAATAAAAAATCATCTTAGGATTTATTTGGTTCGTTTAACTTGTTACATGTTTTTTCTTTTTTCGTTAGCTTTGTTTATCATATTTATTATCATTTTTTTCTTTAGCTGTTGGTTTTTTTTAGGAAAAATAAAATAATTAAACGTTGTTGAGAAATTATAAAATTGGATTAGCTGAGCTGTGACAGTTTGTTAATCTCCTTTTTTGGAATCATTTAAGTTGTGACAACTCGATGATTCATAAAATCTTTTTTTTCCTTCTTTTAAATTTTTTTATTTATCTGTTCTTTTTTTAAAAATGATAAAATAAATATTTTCAAAAGTTATAAAATTCCGCACAATCAATTTAAGGTACCGTCTTAGGACGGGTGCATTAGGACTGCCGTGGGATTAAGCTTCCACCATTCCTTGGGCATAACCGACTCCCGAATCCAATTTGATTTTCAAAGACTATTTTCTAATAAGGTTTTTCCAATTCTTCCTAATTTAAATAAAATTGGTGGCGACTCCATTTTCTTTTTCTAAAATCATATGAGTTGCTATTTTTTTCACCGCCATTACGGTCGCGACAGATGGCGACTCTGCTAGGGAGGACGAGAGTCAAGCCTTTGAAAATTGATTGTGCAAATTTTGTAGCTTTTATATGTTTGTTTTACTCCTTTTGTTTTTGTTTTGTTTTTCTACTTTGTTTATTTTGTTTATTGATTATTTTAACGGTGATTCTATTTTATCATGCAAACCTTAGGATAGAGGATTTTTGGGAATCTTGTTTTGTGTTCATTTTGTTTTGCAGGATGTGAGTAGTCTCTAGAATTATGAAGGTTTGTATGCTCCCTACACACACTACACTTACACGTTTATCACACATATTCGAGTGGGGCCTTATACCCGGGTCTGAGTGAAGCTTAAGTTAGGTAGGGGTTGCGTAGTGGTAGCCATTTTGGATGTACATCCTATTTGATTATCACGAAAACCTCATCTAGAGTGTGCATTTGTCATGAATGTCCCGCACCTAGTGGTTTACCCACTATTTGTAGTCAACATTCTGATATGGGACTTAGCTCTAGAGACCTTTAGAATAGTATAGCCACCCAATGAAAGTTCTCACGAATTAGACTGACTTATAGATCCTTAGGGTAGAACCCCTCAAATTTAAGGCAGTCCTTTAGGGCACAAAGGGAGCGTACCCTTTCGTTATCCTTAAATTTATCTGTCATTGCATTAGAAAAAAAATCGTACTTTGCATCCTTACACCGTGTTTTCTTTGCAATACTCTAATCTTTTTGTCCTTATTAGGCAGATTTGTTAGAGAACCGTTAAAACTCAACCAAGATTTGATAGTGAATATCTTTAATAAGAAGAAATATGGGATCAGATCATAAGGATGCAAGCTTGAAAAAGACTCTGCGACTCAAAGCTAATAAAGTTCACACTAAAAGTCTAGTGGTTATGGGACGAATGTTGAAGAAGACTCAACGCTTGATATTTGCGGCAAAGTATGGAAAGGTTCTGGATCTGTTAGAGGTGAATGTGCAAGTAGAAGCGATCACCGCAGTGGCCCAGTATTACGACCCTCCTCTTAGATGCTTCACTTTTCAAGATTTCCAACTAGCTCCCACTCTCGAAGAATTCAAGCAGATCTTAGGTTTGTCATTGGAAGGTAAAAAGCCATACTTTTATAAGGGATACTATGCATCCATCCAAACTGTAGCAAACGTTTTGAAGGTGCACGCAAGAGACCTCCAAGGTGTACAGCAGAATAGGAATGGAACCAAAAGGTTTTCAAGAGAATATCTTGAAGGACAGATGCGTCACTTAGCCAAAAGTGGAGATTGGGATGCTTTCATAGATGTGCTAGCCCTCACCATTTACGGCACAGTCTTGTTCCCTAATATTGATGACTATGTGGATTATGCAGCAATCGATGTGTTCCTTGCCTGCAAGTTCCACACCGACAACCCTGTCCCTGCCATTCTCGTAGATGTTTACTCTACCTTGAACTTTTGTCACAAAAGGAATGGTAAGAGAATCCTCTGCTGCTTGCCGGTGTTGTATGTTTGGCTCACAGCTCATGTTTTCAATAGATCATACAAAGCGGAGTGCCTTATCACTGACTTTAACCTGTACCAGTTGAAGGCCAAGAACAGCTGCGAGTGGGCGGATTATTTGGCAAAATTAGAAGAAAAGCAGATAAGATGTTATCCTCGATGGAAAGATGTAGAAACTATCATCTACCAGTGCGGAAGATTTCCAAACGTACCCCTCATAGGTACACGAGGATGTATTAATTACAATCCAGCCTTGGCACAGCGACAACTCAGTTATCCTATGATGGGGCCACCTGCAGAAGCCCAAATAACCTCTTTTGTTCTTTATTATATAGATACAGAAGACACTGAATCACTTCAGAAGGTCCGAAGTGCTTGGGACAAAGTCATCCGAAAAGGAAAAGAACTGGGAGTCAGAAGTTGTGCAGCCAAGGAAGATTATCGCCAATAGGTTAAGGATAGAGTTCAAGAAATCAAGTTACCATTCAGGACCCCGACAACCCCTATGGTTGGTGAACCTTTAGCATCGGTCGTGATCGATAATGAAGAAATGAAAGAAATAAAAGTAAGGTTTGTGAAAATGGAAGATAAAAAGGGAAAAATGGAAGCCGAGTTGAGAGAGATCCGCCAGGTATGTGTGGCCTTGAAGCGAGAAAATGCTGAAAAGGACCACACTCTTGAAGGGGCTAATAAAAAGATGAAGGCAGAACGTGATTACATGCTAAAAACCAAACAGTGTCTGGGGCAAAGAAACAAACAATTAGGGCTCGCAGAAAGAAAGGGACAGGGCCATGACTGAAAACCAACAGCTTAGGGAGCAGCTTAAGAGTGTCAAAGCAACCCAGAACGATGCAATGCGGCTGGTAGA
The DNA here is from genome assembly GCA_029884595.1 of Ormosia semicastrata. NCBI lineage: Eukaryota > Viridiplantae > Streptophyta > Magnoliopsida > Fabales > Fabaceae > Ormosia > Ormosia semicastrata. Next base: position 7,519,731 of record JAQQTO010000054.1, on the reverse strand, counting down.
AGAAATGAGGTAGCAGATGGGAGTGGCATCTAAGCAATATGAAGATATGATAAAAAATAAGAAGCTACACATGAAAGAGACAGTTGCAAAATATGAGGCAGCATTGCAACAAGGACAGAAAAATATGAAAAAACTGATGGATCAGATGGAACGACAAAAAGGGGACATCGATGGATGGAAGAAGGAAGTCCATTTTTGGATGAGTCGCTTTACAAAATTGGCATGTTTGGCTAATTCGGCAATTGCGGATACTCCATATCATTTGAAGAAAGCTGATCAGATGGTCAATCCTTTTGAAACACCAGTAGAAATCAGTGATTTCATTGAGTACTGTAAGAACCTTATAGGGCAGATGAAACAGATGGCTAAGGCCTATTCAGATAGGGAATATTTTCCTTCGGATAGGTCATGATGTATTCATCTAAGAAGTAATGTATTGTCATATCTTTTCAGTTGAATGAATGAAGTATGCTTGTTTCGGCACTCATTATTTCTATCCCATATTTCACTTGAGACTTAATACTTTTGAACGAGACGTTCTGGATAATAGTCATAACAAACAAGATCAAAGATACTCATTTTAAATCTACTTGGTGCAAAACCATTAACGGTCCTCTAACAAATAATGAACATAATCACTGATCTTCTGAAATAATAGTAATAATAATAATTTTACCATTTTCAGGTAAAAGCTTTGAACCATTGCTCGTCCTCGGAAAACACAGATTGCATAAACCCAGGCCTACGGAACTAGATCACAAACTAGGCTGCAAGAGATGTCAAACTCAGAAAGAAACTTAAGTCAAGAGATGGATGAAATGAGAGAAAGGATCAATACAATGGCAGAAGGACAATCAAGGGTCGAAGATTTATTGAGACAGTTAACTGAGACCCTTAGAACAACAAATGGAATATCTGTCGGCACTAGGGTAAATGCAAATGTAAACAACAATGTGAATGAAGAGGGTGGTTCCATGAACGAAAATCATGAAGGGGAGAAAGATAATGTACAAGTCACTCATGAACAGTCAGTGAAAATATTCCTGAACAGCAACTCAGACAAAGAAAAATTAAGAGATGAATTGATTGGAAAGATGCAAGAGCAAATTAAAGCCATTCAAGGCCCTAATTTGAATGGCTCAGTGCGAATCGATGAATTGTTCCCTGAGGTTGAAGTTAATATTCCCAAAGACTTCAAAGTATCAGACTTTTCAAAGTATGATGGAAGCACCAATCCAAAGTTTCATCTGAAGACTTACATCACAAAAATGGCCATTTGGTCACGGGATCAAAAGTTCTTAATCAGTTTCTTTCATGAGAGCCTGACTGGGTCGGCTTTAGAATGGTACATGCAACTTGACCATTCAAAGATTTCTTTTTGGGATGATCTGACGAGTCTATTCTTGGAGCAATATCGATTCAATATCGACACCGCACCTACCCGAGAACAACTAGGGTCAATGCAGAAAAAGAATGATGAAACTTTCAAGCAATACGCTCAAAGATGGAGAACGTTAGCAGCCCAAGTTCAACCACCATTGACTCCATCAGAAATGAGCTCGTTCTTTATGGGGACCCTAGGAGCACCTTTTATTAGGGCGATGGCGTGTCTTTGCCTACGAGATTTTTCTCGATCTAATTTTACGGTGGAGAAAGGATTGAGAATCTTGTAAAAGTAGGAAAATTACCTACTGGAAATACAGAGAGCAATTTTCCTAAGAAGGTGGCACCAACAAGGAAGAAAGAACCAGAAGTCAGTTATGTGCATCAACAAAACTCATGTTTTCCTCGTAATCCCCAACCATACCCTTCTTATCAAGCCCCTTCACCCGTTTTTCCGGCTTACCAGACTTCATACCAAGTTAACAATGTTCCCTCACCACGTCCCGTCTATACCAATCGTTCTCCCGCACCTCGAAATCCGGAAAACCCAGGGTATGCTCGACCCCCGTCGAATGTACCCCATTTTCTAAAGTTGCCAATCTCTAATGCTGATTTGTTTCAACAGTTGTTTAATGCACATTTGGTTACATGCGTTCTTTCTCGCCCTATGGTGCCCCCATTTCCAGCCTGGTACAATCCCAACGTAACTTGCAAGTTCCATATGGATAACCCAAGACACTCAATCGAAGATTGCGAGTATTTAAGACCATAGTGAGAAGATTGATTTCCTGCAAAAAACTAGACTTTGAAGAGGAGAAGGGACCTAGCATTACTAGCAATCCAATTACAAATCATGGGAAGGGGATTGTAAACACATTAGAAAAGGAGAATGGAGGACTTCAAAATGTAGCGGATGTCAAAACTCCTATGAAGTTAATATTCCAAGGTCTTGTCCAAGCAGACTATTGTTCCTCAGTAGCCTTAGGTGATGTAGGGTTTGAATATAATACTAAAGCTTATTGTGAATACCATATAGAGAAGGGGCACGATATTAAAGGTTGTCAAGAGTTTAAGGCTCGGGTGCAAAGATTCATGGCTTTGGGGATAATAGATGTTACTCAAGCAAGGGGGTTCGCAAAAGAGATAGATATTGTGGAGCGTCTAGTCCTCAAACTCCCGCGTACTAGTGAAGTTCCAGATTCCCGAAAAGTTGTCATAGCGATAAAGAAGCCTACACCTTTTCCTTATAGTGATACACATGTTGTGCCTTGGAAGTACGATGTCAAGGTAAAGACACAAAGTAATATAAGACAAACCGCTTCAACTCCCATTGCTCAGATAGCAGAGCCCACACAAGCAATGTCAAGCGTCGTGGGCATAGGAGGGATCACAAGAAGCGGCAGATGCTATGGGCAAGAAGATAAGACCGGGAAAGGAAAAGCAGGCTTCATAGAAACAAAAGAAGATGATGAAGAAGAATTCCTAAAAATCATGAAGCAAAGTGAGTATGATGTGGTAGAACAGCTCAGAAAGACTCCAGCTCAGATTTCCCTATTGTCACTCATCATGAATTCTGAACCTCATCGCAAAGCACTGCAGAGAGTGTTAAATGAAGCCTATGTGAAGCCGGATATTACCCCAGAAAGCTTAATGAACATGGTAGACCCAGTAAGGCACATCAATGTGATCCCCTTCTCAGAGGAAGAAGTGGTACATTCGATAGGGAATAACCCACGTGCTTTGCATATCACTTTGAAATGTCAAGGGTATGTAGTCGCAAAGGTTTTGATTGATGGAGGTTCTGCCTTGAATGTCCTCCCGAGGACAACCTTGTCCCAGCTGGCTATGGGTGTAGAAGACCTTAGGCCTCAAGAAATGATAGTGCGGGCCTTCGATGGAAGGAAAAGAGGAATTCTGGGAGAAGTGACCCTTCCACTTGAGATAGGCCCGAGCTGCTTCCAAGTGTTGTTTCAAGTAATGGATATCGAGCCTACATATACTATGCTTTTAGGAAAACCATGGATCCACGCTGCTGGTGTTATTCCCTCAACCCTGCACCAATGCCTAAAATACATTAAAAATGGATGTCTGGTTACCATTCGAGGAAAGGAAGAAATCTTACTGATAAAGCCTACTTCAGTGCCTTATGTTGAAAACACAGAGCTGGAGGTGGAAAGCTTCCTACACAGTTTCCAGTTGGTGGAATCGAAGACAAAGAAGGATGAGTCGTCCTCTAAAGATGTTCATCAAGTTGTGACTCGCATTATGACCAATGATGATTACCAAGCCGGAAAAGGTTTAGGAATTCAGCTGCAAGGAACTAAGTCTATGATCACCCTGCCAAAGAACAAAAACAGATATGGTGTGGGATATGACGCACCTTTGGAAGGCATGATGAAGCACAACTTGGTTCTTAATGAAGGAAAAAAGGAGAATGAAGTGAAAAAGACTATTCCTTATCTGAAGGAGACATTCCCCATCCCTGCCGAGGTTATCAATAGAACCTCCAATCATCAGGTCCGGCTAATCATTAACAATGTAGACGAAGACTCCAGAGAAGACCATGTTATCCAGCCTGCTGTCAACTTGAAACCTCTGAACAATTGGTGATCTGAGGCGTTAATGGATGTGATTGTCATAAAGTAATTGTTTAGTCGTGATGTTATCTTAGACTTTTGTAATGCTGAATTTATGCTAACTCTTGTCGAAGCTTTAATGTAATGAACTTGTGTGTTTTTCCAGTATGATTCTCTGCTCATGTTATCTTTCATCAAAGTTTCAAATGCAATGAACTTGTGTGTTTCTCAGTTGATTCACTGTTTTAGTTCTTTTTTATCTTTGATTTATGCCTTAGCTTAGCCTCGTTCAATTACCATATTTTCTTTCTGTTTCCAATCGGGCATAAATAAATCTTCCAGGAATTTGGGTTTGGTAGAGGTATTGTCCCATGAAAGGATGCCTGAAAGCTCAAGGATGGATTCCTATTCAATGATGGATATAGATAACTATGACTCGGATGAAGATAGGAACGCCACTGAGGAGTTTGCCAAATTAGTAGAAAGGTCAGAAAGAGATTTCAGCCTGAATGAGGAAGAAGTAGAGGTGATCAATATGGGGACCGATGAAGACAAAAAGGAGTTAAGGTTAGTGGATAACCCAGAACGTGAAAGCATGATCAAGTTATTCAGAGACTACATGGATGTATTTGCTTGGTCTTACCGAGATATGCCAGGGCTGGATCCGAGCATAGCTTCCCACAAGATTCCGCTATACCCCAATGTTGAGGCGAAAAAGCAGAAATTGAGGAGAATGCACCCTGAAATGTCTTTAAAGATCAAAGAGGAAGTCACCAAGCAATTGGAAGCGAGTTTTTTAGAAGTATCAAAGGCACCCAGAATAGGTAGCAAATATCGTCCCTGTTCCGAAGAAAGATGGAAAAGTCAGGATGTGTGTGGACTATAGGGATTTGAATAAAGCTAGTCCTAAAGATAACTTCCCCTTGCCTCACATTGATGTCCTTGTCGATAATGCAGCAAGAGGTCATAGATTCTCTTTTATGGATGGTTATTCTGGTTACAATCAGATTCCTATGGACACGAGTGATAAAGAGAAGACCACATTTGTCATATCATGGGGAACCTTTTGTTACACAGTCATGCCATTTGGATTGAAGAATGCTGGGGCCACTTATCAGCGTGCCATGGTTGCTTTATTCCACGATATGATGCACAAAGAAATTGAGGTATACGTGGATGACATAGTTGCTAAGTCCAAAGAAGGGGAAAGTCATGTGGTAGTGTTGTAAAAGTTGTTTGAAAGACTCAGAAAATACAAGTTAAGACTAAACCCGACAAAATGTGTTTTTTGTGCGTCGACTAGAAAATTGCTTGGTTTTGTTGTTAGCAAGGAAGGAATCAAAGTGGACCCTGATAAAGTCAAAGTAATACAAGAGATGCCTAGTCCCAAGACTGAAAAGGAGGTAAGAAGCTTTCTCGGGAGACTGAATTACATCGCTAGGTTCATAACCAACCTGACCAGCACTTGTGAGCCAATCTTCAAGCTACTAAAGAAACAACAACCAGGAGAATGGGATGAACACTGTCAGGAAGCTTTTGAGAAGATAAAAACTTACTTGCAAAGTCCTCCTATTTTGGTGCCACCTACACCTGGTCATCCTTTGATATTATACCTCACAGTATTGCAGACATCCATGGGAGCAATGTTAGGGCAGCATGATGAAACGAAAAAAAAAGAACAGGCCATCTACTATTTGAGCAAGAAGTTCAATGAGTGCGAGTCTCGCTACATGACAATTGAGAAAACATGTTGTGCACTGGCATGGACATCTAAAAGGTTGAGGCAGTACATGTTGTACTATACTACTTGGCTTATCTCAAGGATGGACTCGATAAAGTACATATTCGAAAGCCCTCATGTTTTCACACGAGTCTCCAAGTGGCAAATGGTTCTTTCTGAGTTCGACATAAAGCACATAACTCAAAAATCTATCAAAGAGAGCGTAATTGCAGATCACTTAGCTGAGAACCCACTCAATTACAAGCAACCCGTGACTTCGATTTTCCCGATGAGGATGTTTTAGCAAATTGAAGAAGAAGAGTCGATGAAGAGGATATGTGGAAGATGTTTTTTAACGAGCAAATCAATATGTATGGGACGGCATAGGTGCAAAGTGGTCACATCACCAAGTGGGAAGCAATACCCAAGTGGCCATCAAGTTAGAGTTCGATTGCACCAATAATGTTGCGAGTATGAAACTTGTGCTCGGGGTTAAAGGTTGTAATAGAATTAGGAGTGAAAGAACTACAAGTATATGGAGATTCAGCACTGATAATTTATCAAGTGAACGGGGAATGGCAGACTAAGGACCCCAAGTTGATTCCATACCAGAAATATTTGATGCAATTGATCGAGAAGTTTGAATGGATCACTTTTTCGCACTTGACTCGGGATAAGAACCAGTTCACAAATGCTCTGGCAACTTTGGTTGTAATGATCAATCTGAGTATTCATGCTAATGTGCAACCCATCTGAATAAGGGCAGAAAGCGAACCAGTTTATTGTTTTAATGTTGAGGAAGAAGAAGATGGGCAGTCTTGGTTCCATGATATCATGCAGTACATCAAGTTTAGAGAATATCCATCAGAGGCAAATGAGACAGACAAAAAGAGCATCTGTCGGCTTTCCATGGCTTTCTTTTTGAATGGGGAAATACTGTACAAAAGAAACTATGATGGCACACTCCTCAGATGTATAGAAGCTAAGGAGGATCTCACCATCTTAACAGAAATTCATGAGGGAATATGTGGAGCACATGCCAACGGTATCATGATGGCTCGTCAGATCCTGCGATATGGTTATTACTGGTCCACTATAGAAACTGATTGCATAGAATATATTCGAAAGTGTCATAAATGCCAAGCATACTCTGATCGCATCAATGCACCACCCGTCCCATTGCATAATATGGTGGCACCCTGGCCTTTTTCAATGTGGGGAATCGATGTTATTGGGCCAATAAACCCGAAAGCTTCCAATGGTCATAGGTTTATCCTGGTAGCAATTGATTATTTCACCAAGTGGGTAGAGGTTGCTTCCTACGCCAAAGTCACTCAAAAGGTTGTCCTTAAATTTTTAAGGGTAAACATCATTTGTCGGTATGGAATTCCAGAGAGGATTATCACAGATAATGCCCCTAACCTCAATAGTACAGAAATCAAGAATCTATACGAGAGGTTTAGGATCAAGCATCACAATTCTGCTCCTTACAGACCCCAGATGAATGGTGCAGTAGAAGCAATGAATAAGAACATCAAGAAGATAGTAGCCAAAATGGTGGTAAACTACAGAGAATGGCATGAGATGCTCCCCTATGCTCTCCACGTTTATCGCACTAATATCCGATCCAGCATTGGGGCAACACCATTCTCTTTGGTCTATAGTATGGAAGCAGTTTCCCCCATAGAGGTCAAAATCCCATTTTTAAGAGTGTTGATGGAAGCCAAGTTAGAAGAAGCTGAATGGGTAAAGACTCGGTATGAGCAGTTAAACATAATTGAAGAAAAATGATTAAAAGCTATCTGTCATGGGCAACTATACCAAAGAAGAATGGCAATAGCTTTCAATAAGAAAGTGCGCCTTAGGGAGTTCCAAGCAGGTGACTTGGTTTTAAAGAAAAAACTTCTAAACCAAGAGGACGCCCAAGGAAAATGGGCACCGAGTTATGAAGGGCCGTATATCGTTAAGAATGCATTCTCTGGAGGGGCCCTAGTTTTAACAGATATGGACGGAAATGAATTGCCGAGACCGAAAAATGCTGATGCAGTCAAAAAGTTCTATGTCTAAAAAAAAAAGAAAAAAAAAAGAATATAGCTCGTTAGGTTGAAAACCCACAAGGGCGGCCTAAGCAAAAGTTAGGGCATCTAAATTAGGCAAAAAAGTTTAAAGTCGGCAAAGGCTCTCCTGGGAGAGGTCGCCTGAAGGGCTCACCCAGACAGCATAAAAAAAAACTGGGGCAATTTTAAACGCCGATGGAAGACAAAACTAGGGCAATTTTAAGTGGTGATTGATGGAAGAGAGCTAGTGTCACTGGTGGTTGTAATATCCATTTGAGAATTAGGACTTATCTAATGAGAAGAAAGGAATCCTAACTGGGGCAATTGTCTGTCACCTTGCCTTTGTATCATCCTTTTGTACTATTTGCCTTTACATGCTTATGAACACTCGAATCAATGAAAATACTTTCCTTTCTTCTCTTTTTATTCTTCATCTTTCTTTGTCATGTTCCTTTCTTTTATATTTGTGAAGTCACACATGTTTATCACAAAATGCTTCGATAAGAGGGTATATAAATTCAGTATCATTGATTTAACAATTTAATGGCAATCCGCTAACTAACAAGTTAGATCAAGGATGAATCAGAAAGTTCAAACGAGGCAAGAAAAGCTCCTAATGCGATTCGCAATGTTAAGAGGGAAACTATGTGTCTGATGAGCAAACTCAGAAGTAAAGTTACCCCAACATCCGAAGATCCCAAGGAATTTGAAACAAGTTGATAAGCCTTAGTTTGCGAGAGCCTGCGCTTGGGTTTGATGGATCAAAAGTTTCTGAGGAAGCAATTAGCATCGGGTATGCAAGAAGAAGGTTTTGACATAATATTTTCAATCTTTTGATATGACCTTTAGATTTTGAGTTGCAGGAATGAACATTGCAACATCTTTCCACAAGCTGCAACAACTTGTGAAAAGTGACGTCTCTGGCTTTTGCGCCAAGCTTCACTGTAAAAGAATGGCGACACAAAAAAAATCTTTCTGGGTCAAGCCCACTACCCTTTTAAATTTCGGGCCAAGCCCGTTGTCTTTCAAATCCTGGGCTAAGCCCACGGTCTTTTAAATGCTGGGCCAAGCCCACTATCCTTTTAATTTATGGGCCAAGCCCATTGTCTTTTTAAATTCTGGGTCAAGCCCATTATTTTTTAAATTCTGGGCCAAGCCCATTATTTTTTATATTCTGGGTCAAGCCTACTGTCTTTTAAATTTCGGGCCAAGCCCACTGTCTTTTAAATTTCGGGCCAAGCCCACTGTCTCTTAAATTTTGGGCCAAGCTCACTGTCTTTTAAATTTCGAGCCAAGCCCACTGTCTTTTAAATTATGGGTCAAGCCCACTGTCTTTTAAAATTAAGCCAAGCCCACTGTCTTTTAAATTCTGGGCCAAGCCCACTGTCTTTTAAAATTCTGGGCCAAGTCCATTATCTTTTAAATTCTAGATCAAGTCCACTGTCTTTTAAATTCTAGATCAAGTTCACTGTCTTTTAAATTCTGGGTCAAGCCCATTGTCTTTTACCATTTTCAGTCATAAAGTCACCCAAGGGTTTTAAAAAAAAATACTCTTTTTTTTAATCAACAAATGTCAACTGAGTTGTGACAGCTTGTTGATAATGCAGTGACGTCTCGGGCTTTACGCTGAGTTTCACTTTGGTAGGATTAACGATGTTGCGACAACTCGTAAATTCATGTTTTAGCTCGCTGGTTTTCAATCGGCGTCTTTGCCTTATCCATTCACCTCATCCCATACAATGCCAGACAAAATTTAAGTTCACGTCTTTACCGTTTCTTACGACGATAACATGAAAACTACGGTTATTTATAGTCTCTAGTAAGAAACAAGTAAAGAGGGGCAACTGTGAATACCCAATTTTATCTGAATCCTTAAAACTTTTAATTAAAAATAATAATCATATTTATTATTAATTACACTACTTTCTGATTCAGATCAAGCCCAACGCAATAGAGAAAAATTCAAATCCACCCACTTTAGCCCGTTTATTTCAAGTTTCTAAGAAAATAAAGAGAGGAAAGTCAGATTAGCAATATGCAGACGTAAGGCCAAAAACATGCTTTTTTTATCATTTGCAAAAAAAAAAAGAAAAAAAATGTGAATTGGAAAGTTTGAAAAATGAAACATCAAACGGGAAGGAGGCTCATTGCCTCGATGCAACTGTAACTTTCTTGCCGCTTGCGGCTCTTCTTGCATTTGCTCGATGCGCTCTTGCGGCGTTGAACCACGAAACACAAATTGGGATAGGGGCAGGAAAAGAGAAAATAAAGGAAGCAAGTTTTAAAGCCAAAAAAGGAGCAGACAATGATGGCACAATCTCGTGCCACCCAAACTAATATAGAGGGGGAGTTCAGCAATTTGAAGGGGGGACTATTGATATTAGAGAGGGAGATATTTTTACAGAGGAAGAGCATCACACGAAGCAGACCAGAAGCCACCACAGAACCATCAAACTCAAACCCTCCATCCAACCTCACCTCCATTTTCATCACCCCATCTTTAACCTCCATTATCATTTTTGTCCATCCTTCACCCATAACAGCCACCTAAACTAACTCACCACACCTGAGCCAACTCAGCCACCTCCACCCAAGACCACTCAGATATAAACTACTACCCACTGAGCCCCCTCACCATGTATCACAACCTTGCCTAAACAGAACAACCAAAAACAGCCACAAGCTAGCCACCACCGTACGACCAACCTTCATCCCCATAGAACCTCGCAGTCACCACCACATCCTTCAAACTATGACCCACTAAAACACCACTCTCAACCGTGACCCATCTCCTTCCACCACCTTCAACCTCCAACAACCAAAGTCTCCTGCAAATCCAAAGCACCAAGCCACTTAAAAAAAAAAAAAAAAATCACTATACCTTCACCCATAAATCTCCACTAAAACCACCACCATCCATAACCAAGGCTCATCAACTCAGCACACCGGAACCCAACTGAGTCAACCCGCCCATCCAGACCGCACCGTTCGGAGCCAGCCGCCGCACCTCCACCAGATCGGACCATCACCGTTGCCTCACCCACTGCGCCCGAAGCCATTGTAACACCCTCCTCAGGGTATCACATGTCTGACTTCCGACTCATAATCTGAAAAGAAGTTCGCACAAAGTTTGAGTTATAAAAGATGGGTTTTAAAATTTCTTCTTTATTGAAACGTAAATTTACTGAAAATATTAGATAACATTGAAAATCATATTTCAACTATTCATTATGCAATATTGACACCAATTAATATCATAATTTAAAGAGAAATATAAAATTAACAGACTTAATTTTTTTTTGATGTAAACCCCATGGGGTCCTACTTAATAGCACGGTATAACGTTAACGAGAAACTTTAACATACTTATTCCTTTTTCGCCATCTTGATGCATCGGACATCCGTTCGCTTTGTCACACCGCACACTTTCGAGTCTTGAATGTCCACTCCTTATTGTTGTCACCAATCTCGAATATCCATCGCCAGAGTTATGTCTAAGACAACTCGATCCTTCTATTATTTGATTTTAACAAGACGACCCGCAAGATAACAAAGAGGTGAGATCACCTACACCAATACCAACATGCACACGCACAAACAAAGTATCCGGATAGATCATACCATAATCATGCTATCGGCGTTAATCACCGCCTATCATCATCTAATCATTTATCGGTTCAATCATCATCCAAGTATTCAAAATAATTGTCATAGCCAACATTCCTCAATTAATATATCATACGCGTGCATATGCCAAGACTCGATTTCCTACTCCATGGAGCCTCGGTCGTCGAAAAGATCATCGATACCACATGCCTCTCGTGCTAAAATCCTTTTTGATTTTTGCCCCAACACGATACCTCACTTTCCTAAGCAATTAGCCTTATCCACTTTCCAATGCATGTATAGGCTAAAAACCTCTTTGTTTCACAGGTTTAACTCATAATTTTTCAAAATATATTTTATACAATGCAGGCTTACAAGAGCCTACTTTTTAATTTCATTTGTTCAATTTATATCATTTTTTTTTTTTTAAAGTAGCATGTATGTTTTAAAAAAATACATCAAAAGCCAATTTATAACAAAAATGTATAATAAAAGAAATCATGTTATCATGTTTTTATAGTCATAAAACACTTTTGTCATATTTTTTACTTTTTTACATTTTTGATCCAAGACCTTCTTTTGAGTTTGGGTAGTATAGATAAATAACAATAGATATGTTTTTCAAATTAAGCTTATCTATTTTCAAATTTAATACATCTAAATAGTAATAATAGTGACAATAAAAAATCATCTTAGGATTTATTTGGTTTCACAATTAACTTAAAAATACATGTTTTTAATCACGTTTTTTTCAATAATAATTTATCATATTTATTATCATTTTTTTTAACATTTTTCAGTTGTTGGTTTATTTTTATAAAAATAAAATAAGTAAAACCATGTTGTTGAAAATTATAAATATCGTAAATCATTTTTCATCACAATTCTATTACGAAAAATATTTCTCAACCTTCAAAAATTATTTCATCTTTTTTGGAAATCATTTAAGTTTGTACATTTTCACATTTTCTTATAAAAAATCTTTTTTTTCTTTACTTCATAAATTTTTTCCATTTATCAAAACTTAACTTTTTTAAAATGATAAAACAAATATTTTCAAAAGTTATAAAATTCCTCATTTTTTCAAATCAATTTAAGTCTTAAAAATACTGTTCTTAGGACAAATTCATTAGTATTAAATTAATTATATTTTCACTTGATTAAGCTTCCACCCTTCCAAACCTTCAAAATGTGGACATGACTATTGAAAATTATCAAAATATTTTTCCTTCTAAATTGATATGGTTTTACGAATCAAAACCAATTTAGTTTTCAAAGACTATTTTCTAATAATGTTTTTCTAATTCTTCCTAATTTAAATAAAATTGGTTTGCAAATCCTTTTTCACTTTCTTTGCTAATTCTTAAAATCATCATTGCTATTTTCATTTTTTTTTTGTAAAACACTTAGAAACTTTTTACACAAAATTATATCTTGTACTCTTTGAAAAATAAATTCTTTGTTTATTTTTTTATTTTTCTAAACATTCATTTTCATCATTCATGAAAATATAAATTTGTAAATTTTTTTTATACTTAATAGTGCATTTAAATTAAATATTATTATTGTTATTTGAATTGAACTATAGTTATTTCTAGGAGTGTGACAAGATTAGTTTTCTTTCCATCCATTATCAATATATAAATCATAAATATCACAAACATGCCATATAACATCATGCATATTATAAGTTACTATCAAAGTCATAAAATCTACTATGCATAGACAAAAATAATCAAAGCATAAGAAAATAAATTAAAGCTCATAAACATAAAATTAATTATTACATGACCATGGATTGGAATCCTCACATGATTCACTCTAATTATGAAGTCCATTAAGAGGTTAATAAACTCCCTCTTACCTCTTGAGAAAAGTTTTGCAAGATTAAACAACAAAGAACAATTAAAATGAGTAAACAAGATTAAGAGAAAATGGTTCAACCAAGATCATGAAGAGAATTAACAAATCTTGATTTTAATCCATCCTTGATCTTTATAAATCCATTCAACTATCAACCAAATCCTTGGTCTTAGATCACATCAAGATCGCTGGTTGGATCAATAATCCATGGATCTTCTTGGGTGACTAGAAGAAAAAGGAAGGAAGGAATGGTGCTAGAATTCAATTAATTAAGATTAGACAAATTAAGCATCCATCCAAAACTCAAATTAACTTGAAAACCAAGATCCAACCAAGCTAAATATTTCATCAAACACCTTTAATAAATTATTTAACTTCTGAATTCATCTCTTGGCACATGATAATTACGCAGGATTAACATATGCAAATCCCAATTAAATTAAGCATTAAATCAAATTTAAACAAGAGAAGAAAAGAAAAAGAAACTTAATTAATAGATGAACGTATAACAATTAAAATTCAAGATCTCAAGATTAATCATCAAGATTGTCAATCTCTTGATTGATTAAAGAAGTTTAGCTCTCCATAGCCATCACCATTGAAAAACCTTCAAGAACCATGAAAAATAACAAAGAGAAAAAAGGAGAGAAAGAGAAAGAAGATAAATCTTCAAAATCAAAAATAACACTTTTTTATTATAATAATACTTCTATATAGAAGCTCTACATGTTACAATGATCTACATAGCCTCCCTTTTATAGAGGGTTAAAGATACAAAATATCAAAGGAGGCTGAGTCATGGTGGTTGGTGGAGTAGATGGAGAAGGTGGAGTAGGTGGAGAAGGTGGAAAATGTTGAATGACTTTTTGGTGAGTAGAAAATTCTGGAGATTCTTTGTCTCCGAAATCATGCAGCTCTAAAGTCATTGCATTCGTCATTTTTGAGCCAAGTGGTCTTCACGAAAATTGTAGCTCTGGATCTTAGCTTTCAAATGGCTCTGGTTTGAGTCCAATATCATTTCTATAGCTCCAGATATATTCAAATTACTGCACACTGCTCAGGCCCAGTCGCAGCTCCTCGTTCTGACTTCCAAGCTCAATATCACCTCCAAGAAGTCTGAATCGGGAAGAGTGTTCAACATGAAAGTTGTATATTTGAGTCTTAACTATCAACCATCAAAATTTCAGCCTATTATACAACTTTCACTACGAGCAGTGTAATGAACAATACACAAAGATCATTCTGCCAGGAGCAACAAAAAATCGTTAGTTCTTGATTCAATGCCAATTTGAGCCATCCAAACGTGTGATTGAGTCTTTGATGTCTTCATGAAGATTGTAGAGCTCTCTCTTATCTTTAAAATGACATAAGATTCACCTTAAACATCCACCTTCTTTTAAATTTTTTTTATTTATCCAAGATATGATAAAACAAATATTTTCAAAAGTTATAAAATTTCGCACAATCAATTTAAGTAAGTCTTAGGCGTAAATCATCTTAAGCTTCCAAATTCAATTAAATCTATTTTGAGTTTTCAAAACTATTTTCTAATAAGGTTTTTCCAATTCATCCAAAAATAAAATTGGCAAACTTAATTTATTAAGTTGCTATTTTTTTCGCAGCGAGAGTGTAATATGAAATAAAAAGTGAAAATTAAATATTAATGCATCAAATATGTGAACATCAGAGTGTTCAAGATATGACCGTTTTACTTATTTGATCTTATCTGAAACTAATTAAGACAGGTTTAGATTTTAGAATTTAGACTCAGTGTGTTTTCAAGTCTTGTTAAGGTTATATTTCGAATTGTCTCAACCCAGTTTAGAGTCTCAAATTATTTTAAAACATGTATTCTTTTTACAATTAGTTATAAATAATAAATTTTTTTAACTTAAATTAATAACTTTTATATAATATGATAATATATTTATATTAATATTATTTATTTTGAAATATATATTACAAAATATATCTTAATTTTAATTTTTAATTTTTATAATTTTATAACTTAACTATGCATAATATTCAAATTTATACATTATACATATATATTGAGTTGACTCAGTTTGAATTCGGTCATTATCGAATTATGATCGAGTTGGGTTCTAATCTAAGAAAATGATCCAACCAAAATATCAAATCAAATACGGATCAAGCCAAATCCATCCTTCCATTGCAATGATTTGTTAATGACTTCATTTATGAAGAATTCATGCCAATTAACTGTTGTAAAATGATTCATCTCAAATTAGTAATGATTTTTTTTTTGTTATAAACATGACCACCCCCTTATTCCTTATACTAATTCTCCTATGAATATAATTAATTATCCATCTCAAATAACAAATTATGAAGTCAGTAATTTTGTAGTTTGATGACATCCAATTTTTTTTAGAAGTAAAATCAATCCATAATGAGGTTTTTACTCAGTTATTTACCTAATTCCGTTACTAAGTCCACGGAATTAAAAAAATTGAAAAAAAGATTAACATTTTAATTACTTTCATGCTTCTTCAATTTATCAAAGTGGACATTTTGTTTTAATTATCATAAACTCTTCTACCAAAATAATACCGAATAACTGGATGAATTCATCGATCTAGCGGACAACTGACTTCAGATTTTTGCTGAGCTCCATCATTCCTTGTACCTCGTCCAGGGTTCCCACCTGCTGCCACGATAGAGTTGATCTTTTCTTTCGAGGTGAAGAGAGATGTCGCTCTTAACAACCAGAAACAGTCACAATTTCAAACTTTTCCAAACGAACAACGGCCCAGTAATTTCAATAGCGAAAGGGTTCATTACGGCATAACAGATTTTTTTTGGACAAAAGAATGTTCAGTCCAACGCAAGAGACTATTGAAGACCACAAGAGAATTTCGGATGTTCAAGTATTCAAAAGCTATTCATTCCACTTTTGGCTTTCCCACACATAAATTCCTTTTCCCTGATTCTAGTTCTTTGAGCTGACCACCTATATTCCTTAAAGGAAAGGCTAAAGTTACAGCAATAACATTAACAAGACAAGGCATCATCTATATTCCTCAGGCAATCGGTAACCTGGTATGACTATTTTGTCTGCAAACATTTTGCCAGTCTTGGGCATAACATGCCAGTGCATAGTCAAGTTAAATTCTTTCCCGCGCAAATTGCTTCCCTGGACATAAAAAAATGGCCAAATTAATGCTTAAAGAAATCTGAAGCAATTCATACTAGTCATAACATCCTTGGAGAGTTGTATACCTGGTCAATGAAGCGGTACTTATTTGACGTATGAATCCAAAACTTTGCATGCTCCTTAGAGGGAATGATACCATCCCACAGGGATATCTGTAAAAAGGCAAATCAAGAACCTAAGCAACATATATGAAACAACATATACCAAAGCTTGATATGTAAAAGATGGCAGAGATGCAGCATAACATGCAATGGCATAGCTATCTGAGTGACATGCTGACATGCATAGTATAAACAAACTATGAAGCCCCACCACTGCCTCACCAATGAATATTTGAGATCCATCAACCCACTATTACTATGGCTTCCTGTTATCCTTTCCATTTTAAGGAGGGGCTGGCAAACTTACAATTTAAATGTATATATTTCAAAATTAAGATGCAAACAAACTAATCAAATCATACCTGATTCAAGGAATTCTTTGGAGTTTCATACTCAGCAGCTAAAAAAACAAAAACCTGCAAGCATATAAAACGACGCAAAACTAAGTCCCTGGAATGCCCTGAAATTCTAGATTCCGAACTGATTAGAATAATTGATCAGAAATTAGGATCTCGTGCATTATATGTATTATTAAGCAGTTCCAACACTTTTATAGAAATACAATTTGTACACAACATAAAAATGCAAAGAAGGGCAAGAATAATATATATTTCAGGATTTGAAACAAGATATAACAGTAGCAGCAAAGAGGGAAAAGACATGCATCGCATCTTAATATATTATTAATTTTCATTCTTCCCCATCCAGTCCTCCCACTTCACTTCCTCCCAAAAGCATCCATACTTTTTAAGAAGCAAAGGGGGAAAACACCAAAATAAAATAAAATAAAAGAAGAAGAAAAAAGAATAACACAAATTCAAGTCAAGAACCTGTTTTGTGTTCCACGTGAAAAGAGACTGTAAATCTGCTGATATATTCAGTGTCATGCTGACCTGGAAGAATAGAGAGGCTTTCCGCTTCAGATTGAACACGAATAAATATGACATTTGAATATCAGAAAGGTATCACAATGAGGTGGTTTATGACACACTATAATATTAAGATCATAATATCATATGTGGCAAGAAATTCAGAGCATGTGCAGAGGAATGTATGCATGACACATCTATACAGTATATAATGTGGAAAAAGCTCATCTTTTTCACAGCAAAAAGCAAAACATAAGCAATTAAAAATTTTGTCATGCTAGGCCAGTTTAAAATTGCCTTCTATAGAGTAGAAGTCTAGAACCATCATAATGCTTCCAATTATTCCTGGCTTTGTTCTTGACTAGTTTCAAGCATGCACAAGTATCACTAGTATGTAAAAATATAGACATCCAACAAGTATTCAAGCAATTACATTATAAAATCTACAAATTCGAAAGGAATTTGGAGACTTCTAGACAAGTTCTACATCAAATTTACATTTACTTTAACAGACACACAGGTAAAAAATAAAAATAAAAATCAGGAATTAAATCATAAAATCTCAGTTTGAATTTAAGTTCGGTTTAGATAACAAGGCATTGATACAGTTACCAAATATTCATACTCTTGAACATAAGTATCCTAAGAAATAGAAATTTTATTAGACCCCATCATGGTCACAATTGTTAACCATTTCACTATCCTAGTAGTTGCACATACAAATTTCACTGTCCCAAGTTTGAATGCATGTTTTATAAATCCATAACATTTGGCTCATTTAGGTGAGATCAAAACCTACCAAGATTTAATGAGAAAAGATTCAACCAGTAACATCCGTTGGTAAAACCTCCGACTAACAGTATGAATCTAATAAGATTTAAGACAAGAGGACTACATACAAGAACCCGCAATCCTTAAGACGAAAACTAATTTATTCAACTGCAGAAAGCTCTATTCTTGTCACTGTTTCATAAGTAATTCCAACTATGCATGATGCTAAAAGACCATGACCACAAATATTCTTTTCTTCAGCATTATTATGAAAATTTCTCCAATTATAAATATATTGAAGACGTTCCACAAATCCATTCTATCCTCCACCACATCCAGATTATCATACCTTAAATGCCCTAAACAATCCTGGCAGAATCTGTAAAATTACTGTTTACAAGTATGTCGTCTTGTAAGTTGGAACAGACAAATGGCACCTTCAATCTGTTGAATACATTTACTCCTTCTCCTTCATTTCATTTCAACATGTTCCCTAATTCACACCTTTGCTATATGACATAAGTACATAACAATCTACCCATGAAAGTAACCTCCCAACCATGTTTTTACTGTATATTCTTGCAAGTTGCTACCACAGATCATTCAGTAGTAACTTGCTCATATTAAAGGCAGGATTAATTAGATCTTTCCTGCCTCAAAAGCATGGACCAACAGCAACTACTTAAGTTTGTTGATACATAAGACGATTAACATAAACTAAATTCAAATAGCAGAATAAACTGCCCAAGCAACAATATTTGGATCGAGTTTGTAAGCGTGGCCGTGGGTTATAAATAAATATGAAAAATGGACAAAACTGTTGCATTTAAACCCGATCCCAAATTTGAAAGAGGTTCCAAAAATTACCTCGTCATTGCCGTTGGGCTGTTTCTGAAACCAGTTATTATTCAACACCTACATCCGCATACACAAAAAAAGCATACAACAATCAAATCGTACTAGGGGTAACGGATACAAAATTACCGAATTACAGATCTGTAAAAGAGAAATAACTAAAACGGAGAGAGAGAGAGAGAGAGACCTGGACTTGGGCGGAGGGAGAAGGGGAGTTGAAGTTGTCAGAAAGAGAGGCCATGGCGCACATAAGGGCCAGAATGGTTACGGCAAAGGTTAGCAAAGCGTTGGCTCTGTAACCGAATGAATGCATTTTGGAGTGAACGCGCTTTCTCTGTGTTCGATGAAATGAAAATGGCAAATTATGGTATGTTTATGGCTCTGAGACTCGGAGAGGAAGAGTTATGGACTGGCAGCGAGTAGACAAGTACAAGGTTACTTTCGTGCCTTCTTGCTCTCTCATTGGATCGAACACGCACTCAGTGGGGTGGGGTCACCCAAGCAAACCACAATCTGCCTTTTGGGCTGCGTTTAGGTATTTGAGTAATTTGACCCTTCCTTTTATAAATAAAATAAATTTTGTGATTATTTCTTAAAAAATTGAAAAGGCATAGTATCTTTAAAAATTATTCTTTGAATCCCTGTATGAGAAAGTATTGAAATTCCAAAAAAAATCGTAATAATTATACATCCAATTTTTGTTGAATTTTAAAATAAAAAATCAGAGGTAAATATAACAAGTGAGATTATTGTTCACACTGAATTCATTTTTCTTCTTATTACACAGCATAATTAGTTTAAGCCTCATCCTCAGGACAAGGAGAAAGAAATTTTCAGTTCAAATCAAAATTCCTAATTGTTCGGCTGACATTCTCCTATTTATAAAAATTTTCTTTCTAGTTTTGAGTTAAGGTGCTTTGATAATTTAGTTAATGCAGATGTTTGTAAGAATTTTTGGAATGTTGCATATAAAAAACATTTTGTTGAGGAAGATATAATATTTCTAATTCTCACGGCCAAAAAATGTAAAAATAATCGTACAAGAAACACAAATTTCCGTAACACTGTTGTTCAATTTTCTATAGCATAATTAGGCATTGGGAAAAAAGTGACCAAACGTTTAATCTATTTAATAAATAAATAAAATTATAGTCCAAAACATCACACCAGCATTTTTTTTTAAAATCACAACTCAGCTTATGAGGTTCGACCTGCCTTTTTAAAAAATTAATTTGTAAGATTTGAATAAGATACTTAAAAAAAATGTGATAAAATGCATTTTTTTAATAAATCATATATTATTGTTAAGTAAAATTCTCAATTTTGTGATTTAACTAATTTGACTTTACCATATTTTTACCAAAACTTGCACAAAATATTTTTACCATATTGTCTTGGCTTTGTTTGCCATGTTGACACTTAAACTTGACAACCAATTATATGTGAGGAGAGATTGGCACGTTATTTCAGTCATTCCATTTACAGTTATAATGATCGTGTAAGTGAAAATAGAAAAATGCAGATTTAGGATGCAGGAGACCAACAACAACATTCGTCATTTAACAACACGAGTAGCGTTTTTATTTAGTTAAAGTCTTTATTCTTTATTTTATTCACTAGAGCAAGAAGATGCTTGCTTAATTAATTAAGCAAAAACTCTCTCGGGGGCTCTTTCTCTCATAGTCGATGATCTATGGAGGATTGGTGAAGTCAAAGAGGTCAGCACATGTCTTTCCGCGCGAGTGCAGGGAAGAGGAGCTAAATCCGAGCCTTGACCTTGCGAAGTCGAACAGTACCAGGTTTTCTTCCAATTGGTGTGCCCCTATGGTAATTCCAGCTCTAGGATGTAGTCCTCCATTCACAAATCCCAAACATGTCACCCCAGGCTGTGCTTGCACCATCAAGTTCTCACCAGAGATCCTCCAAATAACATCAGGCCCTGTCCTTCACAAGGTCAACGCTAGGAGCTGAACTGATCCTCTTGGAGTCAAAACATCACCCAAATGGTGCCACAGCCTTCACCTGCGCTTGCCTTGGCAGCTGGTTAGCAAACACGTCAGTAAACGCCTCAAAAATGAAGTGGTGGAGAACCGTGTATTGAGTTGTGGTGCTAATTAATGTTCCTCCAATGCCACCTTCGTGATATATATAGATGGGTGGTTTACTGGGACAACAGTATGCTTGCTAATTCTTATGGAAGTGACTTGCATGTAGTACTCTCCTTGTCGGCTAATGGTTAATGGGGTGTAAGCCAAATCATGGAAAATATCCTGGCTATGAGGCTTGTAATTATTTGGTGCATCCCCGAATAGTATAGCCGCGTTTGATGTTGGGTAACGAGAGAGGCACATGGTGAATTGGCGTTTTAGTCCAAAGTAGGAGGCAAGTTGATTTGGTAGTGAAATGGGTGCATGGCCTAACCCAACCACACCTTGAACATTGTTGGGTAGAATAGACCCTTCTGGACAAGGAAGGAAGGTGCACAAGAAAAGAGGAATTGAGGGAGAGTCACCATTGGGCCCAGTTTGGAGCCATGAGTGGCATGGATTGCTAGCACATCTTTTGCAAGCTCACCTAAGCCGGTTTCTTGAGTCACGGGATTGGCGGACATGAGGGCACAGTTGTTGTTATGGCACCCGCGTCTGGATGCAGAGTCGGCGCAAGTGTGGCAGAGGTGAGTGTTGGCTCTGGAGCATTGGGTGGAGTGGCAAAAGGGTGCTTGGTACGTTGAAGACGAGTAGTGTTGCTCACAGAGTCACAGTTAACCCATAAGTGCTTTCCGTTGAGGTCCACGAGGAGTGGAACTTGCATTAGAGGGTTCTCTTGTGGATGTTGACCCAATGGAGACCTGTAGAAGCATCTCGTTGAACGTGTAGAACCAGCAGGTTTGGTTTGGAAGTGGTTTGAGATCCAGTCAGTGATTATGACTCAGATAAGAAGAAAAGGAAAGAGCAACAAAGAGAGTGTTAGGAAATTTACGATTCTTAATTAATGTTGGACATCATATTTAATTGATAATTATATTAATTATTTAATTTATTGAGTTTGTTATTAAGTGATCTAATTTAGTGAGTCCGTATACTTCACAACTTGATATGGGCTTAACGAGTATATATTATATTAGTCCATTAGAGGATTATGGGAACCCTAATTGGTTAATATACGTCAGAAATGGTTATGATCCTTAATATATTAAATCATAACACAGTTTTTCTTCTCCTCATTTGGAAGAGAGACGACGGTCCCATTGAAGAACTAAGGCAATTTGGTTAAGGAAGATCACAAACCACCCATTGTTCGTGATTGATTGCCGCAAAAATTCTGTAACAGTTGATGATCAATAACTATGGATTCAAGTATTTATGAAAATCTAAGATTCCTTGATAATCTTATATGATGTAGATCCTAGGCCTTATGATGTTTTGTTCTAGGGCGTATGCATTTAGAATTTGTTTTAAAGATTAAAAAATTAAAGAATCAATGTCTAACAAATGGTATCAGAGCAGTCATCGTTGTTAGATTATTAGGATTTGTGGATTTTCTGAAACATAGTTAGGGTATTTTTTGATCTTCCTATAATGATTGTTTCTCCTAATTTTCGTGAACCCTAAATATAAAATTTAGGGCTTTTACCTTTTTTTGCTGCACAAGAATGTATTGGCCGAGAATGTGTGTAGTTGCTGCACAGTTGCTGTACGAAACCTGTATTTTCTTTTGCAAAAGGTAAAATCTTTCCAATAAGCTACACAGTCTACCCATGTTGGGGTCCATGGTCGTAATACGTCAAGACTGAATCCGGTAATCTTAACAGAATGGAACACGGTCAGGCCGTGTTGAGTAATATGGTCGTGACCTGTACTGATAAAAAAAAATTTCTTGGTTGGTCTAGTATTTTTAATTAAGTTAATTGAAACAACATGTTGCCAAAGTAACTCCTGTTGTGTAAATTAATTTGATTAAAATTAAATAGATGTTTGCGTGAAGTTATTTATGTGAACTGTGTTCGGCCTAAAGGAAGACACAGTTTGGCCAAATAATAACATGCCTACGGTGGTGAATATGGGACAATTATAATATTTTTATTTTTCATGTAAACAATAGTCGGCCTAAAGAAATGTTGTTGTTTGACAAAACTTATCGTTAATATTTGATTATTGCATTAAGAGTACTACTTACAGTTAATTTCTCTGTCCAAAGACTAAGAATTAATATTGTGCTAGGTATCTTGTGATGGATTCTCAATTCTGGATAATTGTTCATGTCTTATTTTTATTGACGTACTTATTTATGTGAGTATGTTTGTTTATTTTGTTCTCTATCCAGTTTCTGTTGCTAATGCTATAAATATTTCTGCTCAAGTCAATATTATCCCAATGCTGAATGAGACAAATTTCAAAGCCTGGAAAGAAGCCGTGAAGATAATTCTCGGCTGTATGGATTTAGATCTGGCACTTAGGACGGAACGACCCACTCCTACTCTAAAAAACCCTGATGAGGTTAAAATTGAGAATTGTGATCGCTCTAATCGAATGAGCTTGATGATCATGAAACGCTCCATTCTGAAAGCGTTTCGGGGCTCTATTGCTAAGAGCAAGAATGCCAAGAAGTTCCTTGAGAAAATTGAACAATATTTTGCCAAGAATGAAAAGTTAGAGGCGAGTAACCTTTTGGCCAAACTCGTCTCGATGAAATATAAGGGCAAAGGGAACATAAGGGAGTACATTATGGAAATGTCTAATCTTGCATCAAAGCTTAAGACACTCAAGTTAGAGCTGTCTGAGGACTTGCTCGTGCACTTTTTGATCTCTCTTCCTGCACACTTTGGGCAATTCAAGGTAAGTTATAATACTCAGAAGGACAAATGGTCCCTCAATGAGCTTATATCTCATTGTGTGTAAGAGGAAGAGAGGCCGCAGAGAGATAAGACAGAAAGTGTTCACTTGGCTTCAACCTCTTAGAACAAGAAGAAGAAGAGAGCTAAGGATACTACGAAAGGTTCATCTCATCAGAATAAACAAAAGAAGCAAGATGAGGAATTTACTTGCTACTTCTGCAAGAAGTCAGGACACATAAAGAAAGAGTGTCCCAAGTACGCCGCCTGACGTGTAAAGAAGGGTAAGCTTCTCACTTTAGTTTGTTCTGAAGTTAATTTAGCTTCTGTACCTAAGGATACTTGGTGGGTAGATTCTGGTGCTACTACTCACATAAGTATGTCTATGCAGAGTTGCCTATAGAGCCGACTGCTAAGTGATGACGAAATATTCATCTTTATAGACAATGACAATAAAGTTGCAGTAGAAGCTATAAAAACTTTTAGATTACAATTGAAAACTGGATTTTATTTGGATTTGTTTGAGACATTTGTTGCACTGTCATTCAGACGGAATTTAATTTCTATTTCTAGTTTGGACAAATCAAGTTTTTCTTATTCATTTAGAAATAATAAAGTTAATCTCTATCAAAATTCATGTGTTGTTGGTTTTGGTTCTTTGATTGATAATCTATATATACTTGACATGGTTGGTTCCTATAATGAAATATTACAAACAAGTTCAAAAGGAACAAAGTGAAAATTAAATGAGAATTCAGCCGCCTTATGGCACAAGCGTTTAGGCCATATATCTAAATAGAGAATTCAGAGGCTTGTATCGGATGAAATTCTTGAACCCTTAGATTTGTCAGACTTTCAAGTTTGTATTGAGTGTATCAAGGAAAAACGAACAAATATAAGGAAATTAGGTGTCGAGAGAGCTAAGGATGTCTTAGAACTAATATATACGATATTTGTGGTCCTTTCCCTACGCCTTCTTGGAATGGACAACAATACTTTATTACATTCATAGACGATTACTCTAGGTACGATTACCTATATTTAATACATGAGAAGTCTCAATCCCTAGACGTTTTCAAGTCTTTTAAGGCTGAAGTTAAGCTTCAACTTAGAAATAAAATTAAGGCTATCAAATCTAATCGTGGTGGTAAATACTATGGCAAATATAATGGATCAGGAGAGCAATGTCTGGGACCCTTTGCACTTTTCCTCAATGAATGTGGAATTGTTCCGCAATACACCATGCCGGGCAAACCAAGCATAAATGGTGTTGTAGAACGACGAAACCAAACTTTTAAGGATATGGTAAGAAGTATGATTAGTCATTCTTCCTTTCCAGAGTCACTTTGGGGAGAAGCCTTAAAGATTACAATTTATATCCTTAATAGGGTACCAAGCAAAGCAGTAACTAAAATCCCTTATGAGCTTTGGACTAGAAAAGGCCTAGCATAAAGCACTTGCACATTTGGGACTGTCCAGCTGAGGCACGGCTTTATAGACCGCATGAAAGAAAACTAGACTCAAGAACAGTTAGTTACTATTTCGTTAGTTCTGCTGAACACTCTCGAGGGTATAAGTTTTAGAATCCCACATCAAGATCCTTTTTTGAAACGGAAAATGTAAGATTCCTTGAGGAAGTTGAGTTTGAGAGGGAATGAAATATAAAGAATTTTGTCTTTGAAGAAGAACCTATTATTGACAGTGATCAAGTCCTTGTACTTATCACTGTTCAAGAAACAGTTTCAGTATTAGACAATAATGTTCAAGCTATTATTTCTGACATTGCTCTAGAACAAGGCAACATTGATGAGGTTCTTCCTCAAGCACCACCTATAGAACAAACTCAGCAACCTCAAGAAGTGCCATTAAGGAGATCCATCAGAGAGAGGAGAAGCGTGATATCAAATGATTACATTGTCTTTCTCCAAGAGCATGAGGATGACGTTGGTTTAACAGAAGATGATCCAATCAACTTCTGTTAAGCTATACACAATTCTAACTCTCAAAAGTGAATTGATGTCATGAAGGATGAGATGAAGTTTATGAAGGACAATGACGTTCGGGATCTCATCAAATTTCCTGAAGGTGCGAATCTCATTTGTTGTAAATGGATATTTAAGACCAAAAGGGATTCAAAGAGTAATGTCGAAAGATATAAAGCTCGTCTTATTGCTAAATGTTTTACTCAAAAGGAAGGCATTGACTACAAAGAGATTTTCTCTCTGGTATCCTCGAAAGACTCCTTTAGGATAATAATGGCACTAGTAGCTCATTTTGATTTAGAGCTACATCAGATGGATGTCAAGATTGTGTTTCTAAATGGAAACATTGACAAAACAATTTACATGGCACAACCAGAAAACTGTGTCGGGTGACCCAAAGTGTATAGTATGCAAGCTAAAGAAATCCATCTATGGTCTCAAACAGACTTCCCGTCAATGGTATCATAAGTTCCATCAAGTCATTACCTTGTGTGGTTTTGAGGCAAATGTCGTTGATGCCTGTGTATATCATAAGTTCAGTGGGAGTAAATACATCTTCTTGGTATTATATATTTATGATATTCTGCTTGCTAGCAGCGATATAGGCTTATTGCATAAAACCAAGAAATTTGTAACGAAGAATTTCGAGATGAAAGATCTTGGAGACGCCTCTTTTATATTGGGTATTCATATATTAAGAGATCACTCTTGAGGTATCCTTAGGTTATCACAAAAGAACTATATCGATAAAGTCTTAAATATATTCGGCATAAAATATAGTAAACTAAGAGACACACCCGTTGCTAAAGGAGACAAGTTTATCCTCAAACAGTGCCCCAATAATGATCTTGAAATGAAAGAGATGCAGAAGATTCTCTATGCATCGGTGGTAGGGAGTCAAATGTACGCTCAAGTTTGTACTCGTCCTGACATAGCATCTATAGTGGGAGTTTTGGGAAAATATTTGAGCAATCCTGGTTTGCTGCATTGGAAAGCGGCCAAACGCGTGATGCGTTATTTGAAGAGAACAAAAGACTACATGCTCACTTATCGGAGATCTGACAGTTTAGAGATCATTAGGTACTCTGACTCCGATTTTGCGGGATGTCAAGATGGCAGGCACTCCATATCAGGCTAAATCTATGTGTTGGCTGAATGAGCTATATCATGGAAGTCTGCTAAACAAACTCTTATAGCTTCTTCGACCATGACAGCGGAGTTCATAGCTTGTTATGAGGCGTCCAACCACAGGATATGGCTGCGGAACTTTGTCACTAGTTTGCGTGTGGTTGATGGCATTGACAAACCACTGAAGATTTATTGTGATAATAACTCAGCAGTTCTTTACTCAACAACAATAGGAGCTCGACAAAGTCGAGGTTTATCGATATCAAGTTTCTAATTGTTAAGGAAAGAGTTCAGGATAGACAGATTTCTATAGAACATACAGACACAGATTTTATGCTAGCTGATTCATTAACTAAGGGCTTGACACCTAAGGTTTTTCATAAGCATATTGCTCATATGGTTATTATTCCTAATGATACCTTAGTTTAGTGAGAGTTTTTTTTTATGTTCTATGTTTTATTTTGGCATTGTGTTATTTGATTTTCTGCAGAATAAAGTTGATAGTTTATGATTCTATTTTTGAACTTGTTTATGCTTTGTATATGCAACGTTAGTGTTACATTTAAGGACTTTGAATTGATCTCACTAATGACTAAAGAAGGACCAGTTGGAAATAGGCATGTCTGAGATCACATTGCATGTAATTTCTACGCTGCTCATCCATATTTGATCTATGTCATTAAGTATATTGCTATGGTGATCATTATGGTTTAGTTACGCTTGATTGTGATGAAAGTTGCAGTGGTTCCATAGCTAATATATGAGATGAACCAGATTATATTAAGGAGAAGTCTAAAGATAAATAGCATACGGATACACGCCTAAAGAATTTGTAGTATAATTGTTTCAAGAATAATATGAAGCCCAAGTGGGAGACTGTTAAGAAATTTACGTTTCCTAATTAATGTTTGACATCATATTTAATTGACAATTATATTAGCTATTTAATTTATTGGGCTTGTTATTAAGTGATCTAATTTAGTGAGCCTGTAGACTTCACAACTTGATGTGGGTTTAATGAGTAGATATCATATTGGCCCATTAAGGGATTATGAGAACCCTAATTGGTTAATATACATCAGAAACAGTTATGGTTCCCAATATACCAAATCATAACACAGTTTTCCTTCTCCCTATCTGGAAGAGAGATGACGGTCCCATTGAGGAACTAAGGCGATTTGGTTGAGGAAGAAACCACCTATTGTTCGTGATTGATTACCGCAAAGATTCCGCAACAGTTGATGATCAATAACTATGGATCCATGTATTTATGAAAATTTAAGAATCTTTGATAATCTGACACGATGTAGATCCTAGGCCTTATTGTATTTTGTTTTAGGGTGTATGCATTTAGAATTTGTTTTAAAGATTAAAGAATTAAAGAATCAATGTCTAACAGAGAGATGACCACAAAATGGAGGATAGGAACCATAATTCGTGCCATATGAGAAAGCTTTCAGTAATTCAGCCTTTGATATAATATATACTAAAGATTGGAATGGTGTTTAGTTATTGATACAATATATAGAGAAGAACCGTTTAGCATTACATGTCGAAGGGAAGTAACGCATTGCTAGAGAGATTCTCTTGTCTTTTGGCATTATTAGTGATAGATAGCCTGTGACATTAGTTTGGATGTGTTTGTGGCTTGTGAATTTCTAAGATTAACGATAAGATAAACTTTACATTAGTAAGAAAACAAAGGGTTGGTCAGTGTGAGGGCCTGAGGGGGGTACTTGGCAGCAGATACGAAAGCTTAGTTGCATGGCATGCAGTGTTTTTAGTAAAGGAGCCGTGTGGAGTTCGTGCATTGCTGTTGGTAACTGGCATGGTTTGGATTTTTGGCTCAGTTTCCCTATCTTGATTTCTGAACACACTCTTTGGCTAGCTTATGATATATATATATATATATATGTCTGTACTAGCTACATATTATTAACATAAGAAATTCAAATCATGGGCTCTCAAATTTCATTAATTTTGAACCCAAATAGTACTTTGTTAGAAATTGATTCTTTAATTCTTTAATCTTTAAATCAAATTCTAGATGCATACACCCTAGAACAAAACACCATAAGGCCTAGGATCTACATCATGCCAGATTATCAAGGATTCTTGGATTTTCATAAACACTTGGATCCATAGCCATTGATCACCAACTGTTGCGGAATCTTTGCGGCAATCAATCACGAACAAGGGGATGGTTTGTGATCTTCCTCAACCAAATCGCCTTAACTCCTCAATAGGACCGTCATCTCTCTTCTAGATGGGGAGAAAGAAAACTGTGTTATGATTTGATATATTGGGGACCATAACTGTTTCTGACGTATATTAACTAATTAGGGTTCTCATAATCCCCTAATGGGCTAATATGGTATCTACTCATTAAGTTCACATCATGTTGTGAAGTCTACGGGCTCACTAAATTAGATCACTTAATAACAAACCCAATAAATTAAATAACTAATACAATTATCAATTAAATATGATGCCCACCATTAATTAGGAAACGTAAATTTCCTAACAATCTTTCACTTGGGCTTCATATTATTCCTGAAACAATTATACTACAAATTATTTAGGCTCGCATCCGTATGTTATTTATCTTTAGACTTCTCCTTAATACAATATGATCCATCTCATATATTACCTATGGAACTACTGCAATTTTTATCACAATATAGCGTAACTAAACCACAATGATCACCATAGCAATATACTTAATGACATAGATCAAATATGGATGAGTAGCGTGGAAATTACATGCAACGTGATCTCTAACATGCCTATTTCCGACTGGTCCTTCTTTAGTCCTTAGTGAGATTAATCCAAAGTCCTTAAATGCAACACTAACGTTGCATATACAAAGTATAAACAAGTTCAAAAATAGAATCATAAACCATCAACTTTATTCTGCAGAAAATTAAATAACACAATGTCTAAAGTAAAACATAGAACATAAAAAAAAACTCCCACTAAACTAAGGTATTCTCAGGAATAACACTCATATGAGCAGTATGTTTATGAAAAACCTTAGGTGTCAAGCCCTTATTTAATGGATCAGCTAGCATAAAATCTGTCCATGTATGTTCTATGAAAATCTGTCTATCCTAAACTTTTTCCTTAATAACTAGAAACTTGATGTCGATAAACCTCGACTTCATCGAGTTCCTATTGTTGTTGGAGTAAAGAACTGCTGAGTTATTGTCACAATAAATCTTCAGTGGTCTATCAATGCCATCAACCACACGCAAACTAGTGACAAAGTTCTGTAGCCATATCCCGTGGTTGGACACCTCATAACAAGTTATGAACTCTGCTGCCATGGTCGAAGAAGCTATAAGAGTCTGTTTAGCAACCTTCCATGAGATAGCTCCTCCAGCCAACACATAGATGTAGCCTAATGTGGAGCGCCTGCTATCTTGATATCCCGCAAAATCAGAGTCAGAGTACCCGATGATTTCTAAACTATCAAATCTTCGATAAGTGAGCATGTAGTCTTTTGTTCTCTTCAAATAACGCATCACGCGTTTAGCCACTTTCCAATGCTGTATACCAAGATTGCTCAAATATCTTTTCAAAACTCCCACTATAAATGCTATGTCAGGACGACTACAAACTTGAGCGTAAATTAGACTCCCTACCGCTGATGCATAGGGAATCTTCTGTATCTCTTTCATTTCAAGATCATTACTGGGGCACTGTTTGAGACTAAACTTGTCTCCTTTAGCAACGGATGTGTCTCCTGGTTTATTATATTTCATGTCGAATCTATTTAAGACTTTATCGATATAGCTCTTTTGTGACAACCTAAGAATACCTCGAGAGCGATCTCTTAGTATCTCGAAATTCTTTGTTACAAATTTCTTGGTTTCATGCAATAAGCCTATATCGCTGCTAGCAAGCAGAATATTATCAACATATAATACCAGGAAGATGTATTTACTCCCACTGAACTTGTGATATACACAGTCATCAACAACATTTGCCTTAAAACCACACGAGGTAATGACTTGATGGAACTTGTGATACCATTGATGGGAAGCCTGTTTGAGACCATAGATGGATTTCTTTAGCTTGTATACTATAAACTTTGGGTCACCCCACACAAAGTTTTCTAGTTGTGCCATATAAATCGTTTCGTTAATGTTTTCATTTAGAAACGCAGTCTTGACATTCATTTGATGTAGCTCCAAATCAAAATGAGTAACCAGTGCCATTATTGTCCTAAAGGAGTTTTTCGATGATACCAGAGAGAAAGTCTCTTTGTAGTCAATACATTCCTTTTGAGTAAAGCCTTTAGCAACAAGACGAGGTTTATATCTTTCAACATTACCCTTTGAATCTATTTTGGTCTTAAATATCCATTTACAACAAATGGGATTCGCACCTTCAAACAAGTCCACAAGATCCTAAGCGCCATTGTCCTTCGTAGACTTCATTTCATCCTTCATGACATCAATCCACTTTTGAGAGTTAGAACTGCTTATAGCTTGACAGAAGTTGATTGGATCATCCTCTGTTAAACCAACGTCATCCTCATATTCTTGGAGAAAGACAATGTAATCATTTGATATTGCACTTCGCCTCTCTCTAATGGATCTCCTTAATGACATTTCTTAAGGTTGTTGAGTTTGTTCTATAGGTGGTGCTTGAGGAAGAACCTCATCAATGTTGCCTTGTTCTGGAACAATGTCAAGAATAATAGCCTGAACATTATTGTCAAATATCGGAACTATTTCTTGAATAGTAATAAGTACAAGGACTTGATCACTGTCAATAACAGGTTCTTCTTCAAAGACAACATTCCTTATATTTCCTTCCCCTTCAGACTCAACTTCTTCAAGAAATCTTGCATTTCCCGTTTCAAAAGAGGATCTTGATGTGGGATTGTAAAACTTATACCCCCGAGAGCGTTCAGCATAACCAAAGAAATAGCAACTAACCGTTCTTGAATTCAGTTTTCTTTCATGCGACCTATAAGGCTGTACCTTAGCAGGACAGTCCTAAATGTGCAAGTGCCTTATGCTAGGCCTTTTGCCAGTCCAAAGCCCATAAGGGGTTTTGGTTACTGCTTTGCTTGGTACCCTACTAAGGATATAAACTGTGGTCTTTAAGGCTTCTCCCCAAAGTGACTCTGGCAAGGAAGAATGACTAATCATACTTCTTACCATATTCTTAAGAGTCCAATTTTGTCGTTCTGCAACACCATTCATACTGGGTTTGCCCGGCATAGTGTATTGCGGGACAATTCCACACTCATTGAGGAAAAGTGCAAAGGGTCCTGGACGTTGCTCTCCTGATCCGTCATATCTGCCATAATATTCACCACCACGATTAGATTTGACAACTTTAATTTTCTTTCTAAGTTGAAGTTCAACTTCAACCTTGAAAGACTTGAAAACATCTAGGGATTGAGACTTCTCATGTATTAAATATAAGTAACCGTACCTATAGTAATCATCTATGAACGTAATAAAGTATTGTGGTCCATTCTATGAAGGCGTAGGGAAATGACCACAAATATCCGTATGTATTAGTTCTAAGACATCCTTAGCTCTTTCGATACCTAATTTTCTTATGTTTGTTCATTTTCCCTTGATACACTCAACACAGACTTGAAAGTCTGACAGATCTAAGGGTTCAAGAATTTCATCTGATACAAGCTTCTGAATTTTCTGTTTAGAGATATGGCCTAAACGCTTGTGCCATAAGACGACTGAATTTTTATTTAATTTTCGCTTTGTACCTTTTGAACTTGTTTGCAATATTTCATTATAGGAACCAACAATGTCAAGCATATATAGATTATCAATCAAAGAACCAGAACCAACAACACATGAATTTTGATAGAGACTAACTTTATTATTTCCAAATGAACAAAAAAAAACTTGATTTGTCTAAACTAGAAATAGAAATTAAATTCCGTTTGAATGACGGTGCAACAAATGTCTCAAACAAATCTAAATGAAATCCTATTTTTAATTGTAATCTAAAAGTTCTTATAGCTTCTACTGTAACTTTATTGTCATCGCCCACAAAGATGAATCTTTCGTCATCACTTGGCAATCGGGTACACAGGCAACCCTCTATAGACATACTTATGTGAGTAGTAGCACCAGAATCTGTCCACCAAGTATTCTTAGGTACAGAAGTTAAATTAACTTCAGAACAAACTAAAGTGAGAAGCTTACCCTTCTTTACACGCCAGACAGCGTACTTGGGACACTATTTCTTCATGTGTCCTGATTTCTTGCAGAAGTAGCAAGTAAATTCCTCATCCTGTTTCTTCTGTTTCTTCTGATGAGAAAAACCTTCCGCAGTATCCTTAGCTCTCTTATTCTTCTTGTTCTGAGAGGTTGAAACCAACTGAACACTTTCTGTCTTATCTCTCTACAGCCTCTCTTCTTCTTGCACACAGTGATATATAAGCTCATTGAGGGACCATTTGTCCTTCTGAGTGTTATAACTCACATTAAATTGCCCAAAATGTGCAGGAAGAGAGATCAAAACTAAGTGCACAAGCAAGTCCTCAGACAGCTCTAACTTGAGTGACTTGAGCTTTGATGTAAGATTATACATTTTCATAATATACTCCTTTATGTTATCTTTGCCCTTATATTTCATCGAAATGAGTTTGGCCAAAAGGTTACTCGTCTTCGACTTATTCTTGGCAAAATATTGCTCAATTTCCTCAAGGAACTTATTGACATTCTTGCTCTCAGCAATAGAGCCCCGAAACGCTTCCAGAATGGAGCGCTTCATGATCATCAAGCACATTCAGTTAGAGCGATCCCACTTCTCAATTTTAACCTCATCAGGGTTTTTCGGAGTAAGAGTGGGTCACTCTGTCCTAAGTGTCAGATCTAAATTCAAACAGCCGAGAATTATCTCCACGGCTTCTTTCCAGGATTTCAAATTTGTCTCATTCAGTATTGGGATGGTATTGACTTGAGTAGAAATATTTACAGCACTAGCAACAAAAATAGGATAAAGAACAAAATAAATAAACATATTCACTTAAATAAGCACGTTAATAAAATAAGACATGAACAATTATTCAGAATTGAAAATCCATCACGAGATACCTAGCACAACATTAATTCAAAGTCTTTGGATAGAGAAATTAACTGTAAATGGTACTCTCAATGCAATGATCAAATATTGACGATAAGTTCTGTCAAACAACAACCTTTCTTTTGATCGACTATTATTCACATGAAAAAATAAAAACTTTATAATCGTTATATATTCACCACCGTAGGCATGTCATTATTTGGGCAAACTGTGTATTCCTTTGGGCCGAGCACAGTTCACATAAATAACTTCACGCAAACATTTATGCAATTTTAATCAAATTAATTTATACAACAGGGGTTACTTTGGCAATATGTTGTTTCAATTAACTTTATTAAAAATACTAGACCAACCAAGGAAAAAAAATTCTATCAGTACAGGTCACGACTGTATTACTCAACACGACCTAACCGTGTTCCATTCTGTTAAGATTACCAGATTCAGTCTTGACGTATTACGACAGTGGACCCCAACACGGGTAGACCGTGTAACTTACTGGAAAAATTTTACTTTTCGCAAAAGAAAATATAGGTTTCGAGCAACAACTGTGTAGTAATTATGCAGCAAGTACACACATTCATGGTCAATACATTCTTGTGCAGTAAAAAAAAAAAGGTAAAAGCCCTAAATTTCATAATTAGGGTTCACGAAAATTAGGAGTAACAATCATTATAGGAAGATTACAAAAATACCCTAACTATGCTCCGAAAAATCCACAAATCCTAATAATCTAACAACGATAACTTCTCTGATACCACTTGTTAGAAATTGATTCTTTAATTCTTTAATCTTTAAATCAAATTCTAGATGCATACACCCTAGAACAAAACACCATAAAGTTTAGGATCTACATCATGCCGGATTATCAAGGATTCTTGGATTTTCATAAATACCTGGATCCATAGCTATTGATCACCAACTATTGCGAAATCTTTGCGGCAATCAATCACGAACAAGGGGGTGATTTGTGATATTCCTCAACCAAATCGCCTTAACTTCTCAATAGGACCGTCATCTCTTTTTCAGATGGGGAGAAAGAAAATTGTGTTATGATTTGATATATTGGACATCATAACTATTTCTGACGTATATTAACCAATTAGAGTTCCAATAATCTCTTAATGTGCCAATATGATATCTACTCATTAAGTCCACATCAAATTGTGAAGTCTGCGAGCTCACTAAATTAGATCACTTAATAATAAGTCTAATAAATTAAATAGTTAATATAATTATCAATTAAATATTATGTCCAACATTAATTAGAAAACATAAATTTTCTAACATACTTAACCTATGTAATTGCAAAACCACACAGAGCCTTATATCTAGATAGGACAAGCTTAAGAACTACGAGTGAAGTCTTCTTGTAACGGTAATCAGATTTGAAGACAGAATTTAAACTGATATTTACTTTAACTGAACTCTCAAACTTTGTATTCAAATAAATATTAGTGTACAAGCTCAAGCTTATTATTCCCGCACCCTAGTAGTAGCAGTACTACTAGTAGTACTAGTAGTAATCGATTCTGTTTGCACTCCTGCCATGACATTCCTCATGGACCACTTTATATTAGGAGTTATGCCGAATCAACGGACAACGTTGCTGAACCAGCAATGCATTGCATAGACTGTAATAAATCAACATCGTGATCACAGATAACTCTCAGTCTAGCCACCTGGTACAACGTATCCTGAACTGGAAATCCAAGCAATGGGAGTTGAGATTTGTGCATACCCTCCGCGAAGGCAATTTCTGTGCAGACAAAATGGCCAATTTAAGCCTAAGCCATGAGTTGGGCACTATGATTTGGGATACTCCCGATGGAGAACTTAGTTCTCTGCTGTTTGCTGACCAGTATAGTGGAACTAAGATGATAGTGAAACTAGGATTTTATTCAATAATTTATCTTGAAGTTTATAGAAGGTATATCAGAACAAAATTATTGTAATATCTATTATATGTACAGCCTAAATTTGTTAGAGTAGTGACGTGTGTGTCTGCATTTTATTATTTAAAAAAAAAAATTGGAAGATGTTAATCAATAAACTGTAACTCAAATGGTTTTTATTAACTTTTGGGTTCCATTTCCATTCCCAAAAATCTGGCGAAAGCCGCTCCTCTACTATTGATCATTTTTTCCCGGTACATGATCGGGGCCTAAGCCCAAACATGGAATAAAAAAAACTCTAAGTTACAGGAACGGGTCACATAGACACCCACACATGCAAGGCAACTTTTGGGTCACCGTGCAATGGGCATTAAAGGCCCAAATCCACAAACCGTTCTATCTAAATCCGATCCCCACCCCCCCCTCCCCAAAAAAAAATCTTTTAATCCCCAATATGCAATAAGTAAAGAAAACACAAATATGTGACATAAATTTCTTTGTTTACCCAAAAAAATAAATCTATCTGTTAAATTCATATTAATGTTAATTTTCTCTGGAGATCAACCCATAAATCAATCAATTGTATTGATTATATCTCTGTAAAGTATTAGCTTTTCGTGATCAATTAAATTGTTGTTTATGATTGATCAAAGTGAAAAGTATATATTAAAAAATTTGAATGGTGACTAGAGAAAACCAACATACGGGATGTGTGTGTGTGTCCCATACTCCCATCTGGAATTGAATGAGTGTGTGTCACTTTCGTTCTTCGTTTCTTATTGTTTCTTTCCCATACCTCTTCTCTTTCTTCTTTTCCTTTTCTTCTTCTTTTAGTTTCATTTTTTTTTTTTTTGGTTTAACGAGAAAGCTAATACTTCACGTGTGTCATATATCATTTTTATCCCGCAATAGTAGATGCTTTGTGATCAATCATATCTGAAATCATTGGTCTATGCATGATAAAGCTTTAATGAAAAAAAAAAAGTTTAATGGTGCGAGTTATCAAACGGGAAGGCATCTAATATTTGGATTGTTAATCACTTGGCACAGGGATAGGACGATAAAAATGTTTGATGGGTAAACATATTATAAGTTACCTGTGCTTAGCTTTTATTTAAGGCAGTCATCGTTGATATGGAGGATTATGGAAGGTGTAGTTTACAGGTTAAGGGATGAGTTACATCACTCCATTTGTCCACTTTTATTTATGTATTTAAAAATTTTATTTTATCTAAAATTATTTATTTATAATTATTTTTTCTAATTTTAATTTGTATTAATAAATGAGAAAAAAATTGTATAATGATAATAATATTTTAATAAAAAACAATTCAATCGATTAAATTAATCTTGCTTATAATAAAAAAATTTAATTACTCTCTTAATTATTACGCAATAACTTTATCAGACAGATAAAAACATATGGAGTTAGTAAATTGAATAAACATTGGTCTTTTCAAGAGTTTTCACACTGCAAGGACCTCGCGTTTTTCTAAGGGATGGGTGTGTGTGTGAGTAATCTTCATTCACAAAGTGTAATAATGTTGTAAATAGCCATAATTGGCGACATCTTCTGTCGAAGTTATAGTTGTCCACACTAATAACTGTGGCTGTATCATAGTCTTTTTAAGCAGACTCTCTGGATAGAATATATATTATAGTCAGTTATACTTAATAATTATAATTATAAAAATTAATTAAATGGTATTATTATCATGCAAGAGTTCAGCCATGATTAAGATCTGATTTAGAAGAGTTATAGACAATGCCATTACTCAAACTTAGATGTGGGTATAAGGGTCATAATCTGCGTAATTCGCGACCGGTGTGAATTAAGACCAACCAAAATATTAATCTATTTAAACGCAAGTTTATTGGTCTGATTTGCATAAACTCACAATTAAACGAATTTTAGTTTGTGGGCTTGTGAATCAATCAACGAGTCCACACACACAGCGTAAAAAAAAAGTATATACATTGATAATAGTAAAAATATCATAACTACATATTTTTATTTCTCCTAATTCTAAATTAGAAACCCTAATCCCTAACCTCAAACTCTCAATCCTCATCATCTCATTTTCTTCTCCTCCGCTGCCCCTACGCAAAGATTCAACCGGCAAAGACGATTGAAGCGAGACGATGGTGAGCTGCGCTGCGACGTACGACTGATTTTTGCTAATGTGTACGGGGTCTCAATGTCCCGATTTATCTCTTTTTAAAAAACCCATTAAGAGCGTAAGCATAAAATCCATATATGATACAGAAATCGGGCATCAGAGATATTACTATGTTATTATAATACCCACTACTCTGAAACACTGATTTTCATCCCACAATTGAAGTGGACAAAAGCTTCTCGAAGTCAAAAGTCATAACAATGTACTAGAATATTAATTATATTAATTAATAGGTTTGGTGTATATTGTACTTTGCTAGTAAGTATTTAATATTGTCACGAACATGTTGTGTGAAAGCCCCACACTTGGCCCATAGTACAGCCCCCGGAATCTCGAGCATTGGATTTTACCTTACTCCATCTCAGAATTTCAGCTAGGCCACGTGAGTAACTGTCGTGCTTGGCAGTGGCATGCCATGCATGCCCCACACATAATGTTTGGAAAATGACAATTGTCTAATTTATCATTTTAAAAATTACAATAAAATAAAATTAATGTTAAAGGGAGCGAAATACACAAACACTATATGATTTTAATTATATAATCCAAAACGTTTCACATTTTCAAGTCCTAGTGAAAATTTCATGACCTCCCAAAAGAGACTAAAAGATAGAACTGAAAACAAACTTGTCACTAGTAATTTACATGATACTGCAGTAGCCCTGAGTGTTCTCATCACTGAAAACATGCGTGATAGTTTCGGGCATGGGGTGAGAAGGCATCGGCGGTGGCGGCATAGACGGATGTGGCCTACCATACATCATGGCCGATTGGTACATGTCGTTCATATTTGCTTGCTGCTGTTGTTGTTGGTTCATCATCATAGCCATGTACTGCTGCTGCTGAAGGTCATACGGGGTAGGTTGCATTTGCATCCCTTCATAATACTCACCACCACCGTTCATGGCCGGAATATTCCCCATCTGGCCCATTGGATAATTAATACCCATTGGACCTTTCTGATTCATTGGGCCCATCTGGCCTACATTACCATTGCCATTACCATTACTGCCCTTCCCACTTTTGCCATTTTTATCATGATGAGGAGGGATATCAAAATCATGAAAATCAAAGTCATTTTTACCATGACCCTCCAATTTCCCTCCACCTTTTTCTCCTTCCTTGCCATTGTTGTTGTTCTTATTGGTGTCAGCTGCTCCTCCCTTCTTCCCAAAGCCTAGAAACCGACCTAGCAAACCACCACCACCACTTTTGGCATTCTTTTTCTTATTATTATTATTAATATCTCCTCCACCGCCTCCCTTCTGCTTTCCCCCCTTCTTGTTTTTACCTCCATGGTCCCCACTACCTTTCTTTCCCCCATTATTGCCATTTTCAGCCGCATTGTAATTTCCACCTTTGCCCTGGATTCGCATTGGCAGATCAATGACATCACTTTTCTTGGCAGTTCCATTATTCATGGTAGGCCCATTCATCATACCAGCAGCAGGCAAATGAGGCCCGCGGCCATTCCCCATCACTGGCATCATCTTGTTATGCATAGGATGGCCCTGGCCAAAATTGTCCTCAAAGTTATCGTGGCCGTCAAATTCACCAAAACCGTCACCACTCGCATCAAATTCCTCCTCTGGTAAGTTGAACTTGACAGATTTGTGTTGTTTGGCGGGTACCTTGAGACCCTGAGCCCCTTTGATATTTTGGAAGTGTGCTAGTTGACCACCATCACCACCTTCACTTTTTTTACCCTTCTGATTCTGAGACTTGTTGTCCTTTCCACCTTCACCTTGCAAGTTCTGGAACTGATGGTTAACGGGATAGTTTTGATTGTATATCATGCCTCCCTGGCCACCCCATATCTCAGCATGCTTCCCTGA
Organism: Ormosia semicastrata; assembly: GCA_029884595.1. Classification (NCBI taxonomy): domain Eukaryota; kingdom Viridiplantae; phylum Streptophyta; class Magnoliopsida; order Fabales; family Fabaceae; genus Ormosia; species Ormosia semicastrata. Next base: position 7,479,827 of record JAQQTO010000054.1, on the reverse strand, counting down.
ACTCTCTAGCTTTTTTATGAGTTTGGCTGGATCCACATCGCCTGCCACTGCCACTTTCCCTTGCTCTGCATCTATACTCACAGAATACACCCCTGGACAACAAAACTAATTCATTATAATTAACAACAACAAAAAAAAAAACTAAATTAAGCAATTAATTAAATCTAATCTAGCCCACAAAAATTGAAACAAAATATACAACAAATTGAAGTTTAAAACTTGGAATACATCATACATATTAAGTCATTGACCATCCAATTAAAGAGAGTTCCAAAACAGAAAAGTGGGGTATGCTAATTAACATGGTAAAGCTGAGATATGGTGCATATTAACATCAAAAGAAATTTTGGACATAGAAAAAAAATACAAAATAAACGAGGAGGGGTATGCTACGAATGTACCATCGATTTTCTGCAGCAGTTTCTTTACTTTCCGCTCACAGCCAGTACAATGGATATTAACCTTGAGAATACAAGTCTACAAGGAAAACGAGGCCAGCACAAATCAGTTAACATAAGTACTCAAAACTACCACTCCAGGAACCCCAAAAAAGGAAACAGTTGTCTTCACTAATTCAATCAATTAATGAACATGAGCTGAGGGAATAGTAAGAAGGGTGTACCTGAATTTTCAGAGAGTCTTGTTTACTCATCCTTAATTACTAGTCGAAAGAACAGAGAGAAAAAGAGAGAGAAAGATTCAAGGTCGGTTTGAGTGTGAAAAATGTGAGTGCAGAAGTAGGGGAGATTGTAAGATATTTTAGAGGGCACAGAGGCGGTTAGTAGGCTTTGGACACATACCTATCTCTTCAGGTTTGTTCCCATCCGCTACTTTCCGCAGTGTTTATAGAGACACGCGCGTATACACTTTCACAGACAAGGCGGTTTCGGAAGCTGCATGTGCAAGGTAATAAACAACGGCGCTTGTTAATATACACCTCATTAAGTTGAGGTGTATGATACATCATTAATTTTTACATGTAATAAAAGATTTTTTTTGGACAGGTTAATTTTTTTCTTTTTTCAGAAGTCATATACTGTTCATGTTAATAGGATATACTGTTCACGTTAAAAATATTATTTACGTTGAGAAAAATACTTATATCAAACAAATATTGTTCATATCAAAAAATATTATTTATATAAAAAAATATTGTTTATATTAAAAAAATATTATTTATATTAGAAAAAATATTATATATAAAAAAATTTTTTTGTCAAAAAATTACTGTTTACATAGAAAAAAATACTTTTCATGTCAAAAAAGATATTATTTACATATCTTAAAATTACACAACTCTGTAAATAATATCGCTTAAAATTATATCATTAGTCTTTATATTTTTTATAAATAAATGTGTATCTTGAAATTTTTTCTAAAATTATTACCGTTAAAAAATCTTATAAATTTTAATTAATGATATTTATACAATTATATAACTTAAAAAATTAGAAGTGATCAATTTTTTAAAATTATAACTGTGTTTTTAAAAAAAATTATAAATTTTAACTGCGATAATATTTATATAGTTATATAATTTAAAAAATTAGAGGTGACTAGTGATAGTTAGTAAGTAACATAATCGATAACATTAATGATAGTAGTATATAAAAAAATATAATACTAAAAAATTAAAAAAATTAGAAAAACCCTACTTAACAAATTTTTTGTAATTGATTTAAATCATTAATTTATTTTATAAATAAATTGATGACTTAAATTATAAGGTGTATGATACACCCATCAAAGGTGTATCTTAGAAACGACTACAACGGGATTATCAAACGGGAATGTCTAATATCGACTGCTAGTAAAGTGTTCCATGAATGAATTAATATATTTTTAGCAATTAATTTATTATTAAAAAATCAATAATTAAGATTAATAAGTTAGATTTAATTAATAATATTTAAATTTATACAAAAATTTAATTAGATCTTTCTTTAATGAATAATTATATATATATAATTTATAAATTTTAATTAATAATTTTTTATATACTCAAATCTACATATATATTATCAGATTAAAAAAATTTAATTCATTCATAAATCTAAACATTTCGGGTCCATGAAAACGTTCTCCTGAAAGAGGAATAGCTTCCTATGAACCTATGAGTTGGCTTTAGGTCTTATGCTTTATATTATTATTATTATTTTAAAAGAGTTTCGTTTAATTACCGGAATAATCGTGAAGAAAGTGATTTCCGCTTATGGGCGGTAGTTTTACATGTATATTTTTGTAATATTACATCTAAATTGATGAAAATTATATTTAAATTTATATTAAATTTTATTAATTAGGATACAAATTTAGTAAGATTTTTATTTTTTATAATTATTTTTTTATTTATAAAAATTTTTATTAAAAATTTACTACTCATAAATATTTAATATCTAACTTGAATGGATGACTCCTAAATCAGTAATGGATCTAAAACAATTATAATTATAATAATATAAATAAATAAAACAACTTCACGCTTTGGATGTGGTTTGACAGCTTAATTTTGCCATTGAAAAATGATTGATGTTGTTCTGGACTAGGATTTTAAGTTATCAGTCAAGAGCAACTCGGTTCTACCAGAATAATACTCAGATATTATTATGCACTATCTTGATGAGTATATCAGCCTATTTATTAGGCATAAATCTCTCAAGTATCCTTGATGGATATGGAAGCTAATTAAATCCCACATAAATAGGAAAGTTAGTTAAAATGGATCACAATCCCTAACGGATTCTAATCCTAAATATCTGCATTTAATACAGATTGCACTCATCCTAAACGCTCTTATATATACCATGTCAGGTCTCAAAGGTATGTATCTCCTCTAATATACAGGCTATCCTCATTGTGCACGGTCTAACTTGAGCGTCGGAGTGCCTTTTGCAGGTACCCACCCCCTCGCACCACCGCTGCCACTGCTGTGCTATAGAGCAGTCCACCGTAATATGCCTACTTCAGGTACTCTCTGAATCCATTTCAGAACATTGACGCCGACTGTGGGGATGATAAACTTCTATTCCCATTCAACCATGGTGAGCACAAGACAACGTTCAAGAAGAGGAGTTGTTGCGCGTGCTGCCCTTGGTCAAGGACAAGGCCGGACGGCGCAATGCCATCCTCAATCTGTCGCCCCACCTGCTGTTGAAACCTCTGCTGTGAAAAACCAGGCACTCAATGCAGAACACCAGCGTGATGGGCACCCCACCTCGGTTTCTGATGAAAGTCCAAACCCATCGCGCAGGATTTCTGTAAGAGATAGAGTTGGAATCCCAGCACTAAGGGGCAACCTTAATGCTCAAGAGCGTAGAATCCCTGTTCATCAGCGTTTGGGAATGCTTGATCATAAGATTAGTGATTGTGCATCTTGCTCCCAATGCACAAATCAGTCTCAAGCATCCCAACGTCAATTTCAAGACATGCTGCAACAGCATATGACTATGTTAAACGAGCAATATCAGATGTTGGCAGACATACAATGGGCTATGCATGAAAACCGACCCAGATCTCACCGTAATGATGGCGGTCTTAGCGCGAGAAGTGATCAAAGAAGGGCACACGCCGATGTTTCCGTGGTCAATGTCCGAAATGACAATCCTAATTGCGGATTCCAAGAGCACCCTTTTTTCTGATCAATTTATGGAATATCGTGTTCATAGGAATTTCAAGTTCCCAGCAAACTTAGAAATTTATGATGGAACTACAGACTCCCAAGAACACATAAATGCCTACGAACAATATTTATGTTTCTATGGCAGGTCCATGGAGTTGCTGTGCCGAGCTTTCTCCCTTTCCCTAAAAAAGGGAGCCCTTAAGTGGTTTACCAGCCAGCTTAGGGGGTCTGTGGTAGACTGGCCAAATCTTAAACAGCGTTTTCTGTTGCAATACGCCACTAGTAAGGAGCAACCTAAATCCATTGAGTCCCTGGCCAAAATTCGTCAAGGAAAGGACGAGACCCTCCGAGATTATGTCAGATGTTTCATGATGGCTTGTACTAACGTGGAAAACTTTGATGACATAATTGCTCTTCATTATGCCCGGAACGGCCTACGGACTGACTCTGACTTTTTCCGATCTTTAGCTAAGAAGAAGGCGAAAACTACGAATGAATTTAATGCTCGCTCTGCAAAATATATTGAGTTGGAAGATGCCGTTAAGGACAATGAGACTTTGGAAAAAGGTGAGCCCACTCACTAGAAAAATAACTGGAACTCTAACCAGCCTCGAAGCTCCTCTAAAGGCAAAGCACATCGGCCTAAGTACTCTGACTACACTCCTCTGAACACCTCAAGGGAAACGATTCTCAAAGGTGCTTCAAACTGAGTTCTAGAATATCCAAAGGCCGCCCCCTCTAAAAAAGGTGAAGAACTACTCTAAGCACTATAAGTGACACAAAAGCTACGACCACAAAGTAGGAAAAATGTTACCAGCCCCGAGATGTCATTGAGTCCTTAATTAAGGAAGGCCGATTACAGAACTATATTCCTGGGGTCTAAAACAATGATAATCCCAGAATACGGAGAGAGAGAAGACGTAGCCGCAGCCCACGGCAAGGTCCAACTCCACGTCAGAAAAGATGAAATCACAGCCCCACTCGAAAATCCAAGATTCTGTCAAGCCGTGATACTGACAACTGGTAGGATTGAAACCGAGATGCTTAAAACAGGGCCAATGGGACAAATCGGTTGGTCAGCACAATCTCTGGAGGGTTTGCAAGAGGAAGTTCATTCAGTAATTCCCGAAAGAAAGCACTTCGAACTGTGGTATTGAGCGTTTCTGGCTCTACGCGCAGACCTCGTGTTGATGACAGGGAATTCACCGCTAAGGACTACGGTGATATTGTCCGAGATCACGATGATCCACTCATCATCTCCGGCATAATATCTAACGTTGAAGTCCGGCATATTTTAGTAGACCAGGGTAGCTCAGCAGACATAATGTTTATGGATGCTTTCAAAAAGTTGGGAGTTCCCCATATCCACCTTAACCCTCTATGAGGGCGAACTCACTGGGTTCTCTGGACAGAAAATCACCCCGGTGGAATATTTTGAAACATTCCTGACCCTTGGAGACAACAAAGTCTACAAAATCGTCAAAGTCAAATTTTTGGTCGTGGACTACCCATCTGCTTACAGTGTCCACTGTTTACCTGGCCATGAAATTCCTTAACAAGAATAGTGAGGTGGTCACGGTTAAGGGCGATTAGATCACAGCACACAAGTGTTATAATAAGTGCCTCAAGATCTGTAATGCTCCCAGGAAAGCAAGAGTATGTACGTCTAGCCCAGCTAAAGTTAACATCCTTATGACCGAGCTGGATATCAGAGAAGAAATCCAAGGCACCAGACCCCAGCAAGAAGGAGAATTGCTCCTACTCCAATTAGGTGACAAGCCTGACCAAATCACCAAGATTAGTACACGTCGTGAAGAGCAAGAGAGTCGCCGACTTATGGAGCTCTTACAAAAAAACAAAGACCTTTTTGCCTAGATGTCCTCCGACATGTCTGGGCTTGACTCCGCTTTCATCTGACATCGTTTATCTATTAAGCGGGATACAAGGCCGGTCTCCCAGAAAAAAAGAAAAGAAAAGTTGTCCCTGAGAGACAACAGATCATCCCACATAACAAATACGAATGACCTTCTCATAAAGCCCAAAACAAGTTCACTGCAAGGCCGGTCTCCCAGAAGAAAAGAAAAGTTGTCCCTGAGAGACAACAAATCATCCCACATAACAAATACGGATGACCTTCTCACAAAGCCCAAAACAAGTTAACTTGTTCTATTAAAAGACCTCGAGTCCTCTGGCACTTTGGCCTAACACAACATGTAAGGTTGTCACACTTTACCAAGATCCGAGGAGTATAAGGTCCGAAGAGGATCAGCAATACATGGCAGCCAAACATGGGAATCCACTTGACCACCCTCTGGGAGCAAGTAGCGCATTCAAGGGTTTTCACCCGTACCCTTATGCCATTACGGTACCTGCCGCAAGTTGTCTTATGTTAAACAAGTTATGCAGTAAAAAAATCCTAAATTTTAGGAAAATTCTCACGCTCAACCATACGCACTAAAGACCCCGGTAAGGACCACTGATACCTAAACCAAGTGGGATCCCAAAAGTCTAATATGACTAATGAAGGACCCCATTATGGTTGTAAATTATGCCTAAGTCCGGAATGTCATGTGTTCGATAAGATGAGCATAGGACCTCGGACCATAGTTGTAAATTATGCCTAAGTCCGGAATGCCATGTGTTCGATAAGATGAGCATAGGACCCCGGACCATGGTTATAAATTATGCCTAAGTTTAGAGTGCCATATGTTCCATAATATGAACATAGGACCCCAGACCATGGTTGTAAATTGTGCCTAAGTCCAGAATGTCACATGTTGGATAAGATGAACATAGGACCCCGAACCATGGTTTTAAATCATACCTAAGCCAAAAAGGATTCTAATTGCCCTGGATAAGGTGTTACTTTTGCCTAAATTCGAGATTCCGAATGCTCGATATCATGAGATTTGGATTATGGATTAAGGTATTATATTTGCCCAAATCTAAAGATTTTGAATGCTCGATATTATGAGCCTTGGATTATGGATTAGGGTGTTATTTATGCCTAAGTCTTAAATTCCAAAACGCTTGATTATGATAGACATTAGATCATAGACTAAGACGTTATTTTTACCTAAGTAAAGTGGAATGCCATGCACTTGATATTATGGGTGTGGGATCCCGGACCATCATTTTTCGATAAGGAAACAATTTCCTAAGTCCGTAGAATGGTTGTGAAAAGTAACACAATGGGGATTGGACCCAGTGCAGACCATGAAAAAAAAAATAAACAAGGCAACAATTCTGGCTCATTTTACAGACTCCGACTACACCCCGAAATGTCCACTTATGGCTAATTGACACATGGACCATGTCCGGACTACGACACGTCCACAAGTGTCATGATTAAACGCCTCCAGATTAGAACTCATAACCCTATGGAGAAGCATGGATCACGACTTCAAGTAAAGCACAAATTCCGTCGTCCGGGGGCATTGAGACTTGCTACTTCACTATACTGGCCAAGCGCTGAGCTGAGGGCAACAGTTCTGGATCGTAGTCCGGGATCCTGTCCCTTTGGTCAACCCGACATGTATCTGACTTGCATCCGTTATTGACACTCCGGCAGGAAGTCACTTATGGCATACAACTGAGATCCTTTGAACACATAGGGGCAACATATGGCTTACCTTAGAGGGCGAAATGACAACGTAAGCGAAGCGATCCGACTCGGACCTCGGCCTTACACGTCAACCTCAGAGGAATACTATGATATATCATGGACCTCGGCCCTTTTGAAAACATTGTGAGATTCGGCGTTAACTTTGACTTGGATTCCTTTGTTCATTGCGTGCTGTGTGCTCCTACTAAACATGAGTACCTTGACACTTAGCTGTCCCATCTAAGCGCCAAGTTGGGGGCAACTGTTCTGGACTAGGATTTTAAGTTATCAGTCAAGAGCAACCCGGCCCCACCAGAATAATACCCAGATATTATTACGCGCTATCTTGATGAGTATATCAGCCTATTTATTAGGCATAAATCTCTCAAGTATCCTTGATGGATATGGAAACTAATTATATCCCACATAAATAGGGAAGTTAGTTAAAAGGGATCACAATTCCTAACGAATTCTAATCCTAAATATCTGCATTTAATACAGATTGCACTCATCCTAAACGCTTTTATATATACCATGTCATGTCTCAAAGGTATGTATCTCCTCTAATATACAGACTGTCCTCATTGTGCATGGTCTAACTTGAGCGTCGGAGTACCTTTTACGGGTACCCACCCCCTCGCACCACCGCTGCCACTGCTGTGCTACAGAGGAGTCCACCGTAACATGCCTACTTCATGTACTCTCTGAATCCATTTCAAAACAGATGTACTCTCTTCAAATGTAAGGTGGTTGGAAAATGATACTTGGACATTATTTTTTTATACCATTTTATATTAATGAATGATGTGTAAATATTTTATGAAGGTGTATATTATGTGATCAACAGAATTTTTTTATTATATAATAATATATGTAGTCTATCAATTATTTACACGTAATTGTATAAAAATGAGGTAAGAAATTTAGTGTTTATTATTATTGAAGATGGTTATATGTGTTGTCATAACACCTAAATAATTAGCTGGAACCAGGAAGTAGCTTTTTCTTTTTTAAAAATCTCTTTTTACTTTTTAAATTCTAAAAAATATAAAGCATGGCCGACCTTTCAAATTTGTGTTTAAATCATGGACCGGGTTAATCAGCCCACTAATTGCCAGGTGCGGCCCTCAAACACGTGCAAATATTTTTCTTAAAAAATAAAATTTAACCCCAAAAAACAATGTTTGGATTAAGCATGCTCCTCCTTTTGCTTAAAATTTGGCCATGTTAGAGCTTTTGAGTCCTCCTTAATGAAGTTCTTTTTTCCAGTTAAAAAAAGTGTTGTCCCCGAAAAGACAAACAAGAAAAAAAAAACTTCCCAGATTTTTAACAAAATATTATAATGAATAATTAGAAAATGACAAAAAGAATGAAAAATAATTACAAAATTAGACGGGCACTTGCATAATATATTTATAAATTTTGTTTTAAAAGTAATGTTTTGATTTTTTTATATAATCAAATGTTTGGTAATAAATTTAGAATGAATAATAATATATGTAAACTTAAGTTATTGTTGAATATAAATATTCAAACAATGTTTTGTAAGTTCATTCAATCCATCAATAACATGATATTCCTTCATTCACTGTATAACTATTAATTATATTAACGGGATTAATTATTTATTTTTAAGTCAAGTTAGCTATTCAGCTTATATAACTTAAGAACCAAGAGTTTTATACCATTGAATGTACACCATGTTAACATCAAGGTCATTACTATCTCACAGTTTAACTATATTTTTTATGCTATATTAGAATTGAAATACGTCTAATTACACAAAACAAAATAAAATTTATTACTCTTAAAGCTAATGTTTTGAAATTTGAATTGGTCCAGTTAGTTTAGCTGATTAAATCGTGAATTAACAATGTTTCTTGTATGATTTCTTCTTATTTCATTATCCAATTCAACTATAGTTCAACCATCAAGTTAACCAATTGAACTAATTCAATTATAAGCCAAAGGTTTTGCCAATTCAACTTTTAAAACATTGGCTGGACTATTAAAAGATTTCTCGTGATAAGATGACATTGGCAACTTTATTGTATTTATCATCTTATTTAATTTTTTTGTTTTCAAATGGTTATTTTTGGTTTGTAAGTAGATTATATCAATAGTTTATGAAATATATCTTTATATTCATAAAAATATTTTGTTGTTGTTATTAATATTTTATGTTTTTAAGAATATTTTTTATAAGTTCTTGAGGTTTTTAATTAGATTTATTTGTTAAAAATATTTTTTTCTAATCTTCTTGAATATATATTGTATTAAATGATCTCAAGTAAAATTAAATAGTTTTATATTAAATAATCTCAAATAGAATTAAATAATTTTAAAAAATAAAATTATGCTTTTCTTTAGGAAATGTCGCATTATCATTTATGATGATTTAACATTGGGTTGCAAGGGTGGCCTGCAATTGCAAGAGCCTAATTTAATATATATAAATAATATATAGTAAGTATAGTAAGTTAGTGTAGATAGATAGTATATAGATATAGACTAAAATGTAATAACTTGTAACTTACAACTTTTTAATGCAGCGTATACCCTTCTCCTGAAGGCAGAAACCTCTCTGTCAACCCCAGTGCCAGGCGCTGGCGCACATAGAAAGTGACTTGAGAAGTTTAATTCTTCAAAGAAATAACTAGCATACGTTATTTAAAGATCCTCTTAATCACGTTTATAATGTGTAATTCGAATCCAAATCTGATTACCTGGTTTTTTCTTATTCAATTTCCATGTATAACTTGGATTATGTCATTATGGCTGTGACATGTTTTATTAATATACACCCTTTATTTTTTTGGGTTTAATGTTGATCCATTATCTACATCTTTTTTTTTATGAACAAAGGGGTTAAACCCCAAACAAGACCAGGCTAAAAGTTTCTAGGAAACTCAATACAAGGGGCATCTGCCCTTAAGGCATTATTAATACAATCAGGAGGAAAATCAAAAACTCTAAATCTATTATCCATAGTTAGCTAATACTTGGCCAAAGCATCCGCTACTTGATTAGCTTCTATGAGAATATGATTCCAAGAAATAGCTCCCAAACCATTATTTACACCATGACTGGCAGTGACTAAAGAATAGCAAATATGAGTTTTACTACACCCTTTAGTAACAAGCCCCAGAGTCACAAAAGAATCTGAAAAAACTCGAATACATTTAAAGTCTCTACTCCAAACAAGAGTAAGACCATGAAAAATAACCCATAACTCAGCCTCAACCACCGAACATGCGCCAAGCTTCATAGAAAAACCAAATAAAAAATTACCCACGTTATCTCTTACCACACCTCCACATGAAGCATTTGTTCCATTATCAATCACTGATCCATCCACATTCAGCGCAATCACACCTGGCAAAGAAGGCAGCCACTGAATGTTATTGTCCCTGTGAAATTCACTTTCTCCATTCTGCATGCGATCATGGTATTGGAAGACCATCAAAATTGCCGCCACCAAATGCTTAGCTTGCTGAAGTAATTTGGGTACAGACCAGGCAGCATTATTAAAAATCCTATAATTTCTGCACCACCAAATATTGTCCAATAACACACCGAAAATTAAGTTCCACTGAAAGCAATGAAGAAGCTCAGTATTCACAAGGTTCTTATAGTCCAATCTTCCCACCTTTGCAGTATAAAGAACTCAGTGGAGGTAGCTGGATCCAGCGCCAGCCAAGAATTCATCACCAAATCACAATCTCTAAAAACATGGAAATGATTCTCAACCATATTGCCACAAAAACCATAACAATCAATAGAAGACATATTTATATTATGTCTTCTCTCATTAGTTAATAATGCCTCATGAGAGAGCTTCCAAAGAAAACATTTAATCCTCTCCGGCCCCTTCCAATTCCACACTGCCAAGAACAACTTCTTATTAGGGTGCACCACAAAATTCTGGATGGACTCATAAGCAGAAGAAACTGTAAAAGAACCATTAGGCGCAGGCTTCTAAGCAATACAGTCAACAACATTATTACTACAAGGAGCAACCATAGCATGAATTCTATTGATAATATGAGGAGGCAAAAATTGAGAAATTACTGACAAATTCCACTCCCCATGATTATTAACATAATCACAAATCGACTTTGACATCTAAAAATCAGGAAGGGTACTCGTAATATAGTTAATGAGAGGCCCATAATTAGGTAACCAACTATGCACCCAAAATTTAGTCAGCTGACCATTACCAAGGTGCCAAATTGTGTTGTCAAGGAAATTCCCCCAAGAAGAACACATACCTCTCCAAAAGTTATTCCCACTTTTGCAAGAAGCCATCTTCGGAATATAATCAGTACCACATTTATATTTATTCCTAATCACCTCAGACTATAAGGAATATTGAATAGTGCAAAAATGCCAATTTGCCCGCATCATAAAGGACAGATTGACATCCCTAGTCTTCCTCAAACCCACACCACTATATTTTTTTGGGTAACAAACTCTATCCCAAGAGATTAAATGGGGTTTCTTTCCTTGATCAGAATCATCCCAAATAAAACCCCTGCACAACTTATCAACTTCATCACAAATAGATTTGGGAAGGGCAACTATTTGCATAACATAAGAAGGAAGAGCTTGACCAACTGACTTAGCAAGAGTAACTCTCCCAACAAAGGATAGATGCTTAGCTTTCCAAGAACTAAGCTTATTATTAACTTTATCAATCACAAATTTGAAAGTATCCTTGGTCACCCATTTATGAAGAATGGGAACACCAAGATACTTCCCCAAATCTTCAGTCCATTGAATACCTATCACCCCACTAAGCTGCTACGTGGTGTGCCACCCCACATTATTAGAAAAATAAATTCTTGATTTGTCATTACTAATTTTTTGGCCTGAACTAGTACAAAAAAGCTCCATAACAGATTGAATAATATGTACCTGATCCATATTCGCCTCAGCAAATAAAAGGAGATCATCTGCAAAGGCAAGATGGGAAATTTGAGGACCTCCTCTGGAAAGAGATATAGGTTTCCAAAGATTTTGATCAACAGATAATGATATCAACTAAAACAAACGCTCCATGCACAAAACAAATAAATATAGAGAGCGCGAATCACCTTGCCTAATCCCTCTTGAAGGTGAAAAATCCTCCAAAGCCTCCCCGTTCCACAACATGCGCATAGTAGGAGAAGAAATACAATGCCAAATAAGGTCAATCATTTTTTCTGGAAGCCCAATATATTGCAAGGTATCTTTAATAAAACTCCACTTCAGCCGATCATAAGCCTTTTCAAGGTCAACCTTGATTGCCACCCACCCTTTAGCACCAGATTTCTTTCTCATAAAATGAAACATTTCCTGGACAACAATGATGTTATCCCCACTTTGTCTTTGCGGCACGAAGCTACTTTGACAAGGCTCAATCAAACTACTCATAAGACACCTAAGCCGTTGCGCAATAATTTTGGTAATGACTTTATAAGAAACATTACACAAGCTTATTAGACGGAAATCCTTCATACAAGTCACCACATCAATCTTTGGAATAAAAGAAATTAGAGTACCATTAATCTCTTTAATTTTACCTGGGTCATCAAAGATTGACTTGACCAATTCCCAAAACTCACTTCCAATAACTTGCCACTGATTCTGGAAAAAAATAACCTTAAACCCATCCGGCCCTGGAGCTTTAAAGCTACCCATTCTCCTTAAAGTTTGATAAATTTCCTCACTCGTAACCTCCTTGTCCAAATTCTGATATTCAACATTAGTGATATTAGGAAACGAACCTGATAACCCAAAAGGAACATATTGGCCATCGTCATAGTAAATCTTTTTGTAGTACTCCACAACAAGATGCTCCAACTGATCACTGTCTTCGACCCAATCACCATCATCATTTTCAGCATATCATACTTGTTCTTTCTCCTCCTAATAGAAGTCACTCCATGGAAATAGCTAGTGTTCCGGTCCCCATATTGCAACCACCTAGCTCTAGATTTTTGACACTAAAAAATTTCCTTTTGGGCAAGAATCAACTCATAATCTTTCCACGTACATAAGACATAATTTTCAAGAGCTTGAGTAGCCCGATTTCCACGTTGTTTGTCAAGCCTCTTAAGTCTGCGCAAAAGATTGTCTTTCCTAGTTTTAATGCAGCCAAAGACATCCCTATTCCATTTCTTGAGCTCTTGCTGAAGCATAGACATTCTGTCATTTCAATCACCTTGCTCCACCCCCATCTACTTATGATAAACTCTGGAACTCCTCATGAGTAAGCCAAGCCGCCTCAAATCTAAATGGACGACGCCTTCTATTCACATGATTCCCCACCTGGAACCTCACAAGCAACACCTGATGATCTGATTTTAGCGAAACCAGATGTTGGATAAAGGCCTATTGGAATTGCACTCTCCAATCCAAATTAATAAGACACCTATCCAATCTTACTTCATGGTTACCTATTTTCCAGGTAAAGGGATCACCTTGGAAACCTACATCAATTAATTCACACTCCTGTAACACATTTCTGAAGGTCTCCATATCTCTATGACAATTAGAATTCAAGCCACCTCTCCGCTCATGAGGAGATAGAGTGCAATTGAAATCGCCCAAAATCGCCCAAGCATATGAAATATTATAAGAGATAGCACAAATATCATCCCATAATTGTTGTCTATTGGTAAACTGTAGGGCACCATACACAGTAGTTAGCAACCAAGGGTTCTCCTTCCCTCATCTGACCTTCATATAAACAAACTGTTCTGAGTGAGACACCACATCAACAGTCCACTACTCTTTCTCCCAAAGACACCAAATGCCTCCCGAATGACCATTAGCCTCTTGAACAAAACTACCATTGAAGCCAAGTCTCTTAATAATCTTTGCAGCTCTCCTTCCACTAGTATGAGTTACCATTAGAATGACAAACTTTTTACTGTAACACTTCTTCAAATCTCTAATAAGAGACGTAAAATCTTTGCAAGCAGTACCTCTACAATTCCAGCTCAAGATATTCATTGAGAAATATTTTGAGAATTTGGCAACTCACTGTCAGCTTCACCATGATGGACAGCCTCCACCTCATCAGATAACCCAGAAACCTTAAGCTCTGGCGGCTTCCCCATCACCATATTATTCAGCGACTTTACTTTGTGAACAAAAGCCGCTGTCTCATGATCAATATGGACGTTAACTATAGGGAGCACTTCTGACCAGCCAGCACATGCTTGAAAAGTATCTTGTTGTTGAAGTTGCATTTGTTTCATCTTCTCCAAAATGCCTGCCTCGGACACTTTCTTTGCCTTAATAACTTGCTCATGCACTTCAGACACTATAACTTTGTCACGTTTCTCATTTGGCTTAGAAGAGGAAGCCACATTCTTCTTAAAATTTTGTCTTGCAGCCCCTTTAATAACCTTCATGCGAAGAGACTGAGTGTTTTTGCCTCCATTAGAATTTCTCACACGAGCCAAGACTTGGCCTTTTGGTTGCATCTCCTCTGGACTATTTTTTAGTGGGTCCAGTTGACTATGTTCAATAACCACGTCCTTCCCCTTAATATTTTTGAGGCCCACATCACTAACATTTATTCCATCATTAGTCACCTCCTTATTTTCTTCATTAACCAAGCGGTCCCCTCCCTTAATCCTCACCATTCAATATTGAAAACCGTGACCTATCAAGATCTTTAACTGCCTCCTTATTCTTTGGATCCTTTTTAGCACCATTATTATTTGCATCGTTATTCCTACTACTTATATTCCTCCCAGACGCCTTCTAAGTAATCATCCACGGGCCAAATTAATTCTCATTATCAACCATTACTCCTTGCGAATTATTTGGAACATTAACATTCGCCATGCTGACATCAACCCTTCCTATACCCTGCACATCCTGGTTCACCGCCACCAAGGAGTCCCTATGCACTGGCTTCATGGCTTCCACAGTAACCGGCATCTCACCTTCAATAATTTCTCTACACTGGTCCTTCTTATGACCAAAACGGCCACAACGAAAACAAATAGCATGCAGTCCTTCATATTCAAGGAATAATCGACATCCTCGAACAGTAATATGAGGAGCCAAAGGCTTATCCAAATCCACCTTAACACAAATTCGAGCAAACTTTCCTCTAGAGTGAACAGAGGTCAATCTATCAATTTTAAGAAAGTTCCCCAGCCTCGATCCAATTCCCCGCAGAAAAATGTCATTATAGAGTTCAATAGGAAGACGCTGAATCATTATCCAAACCGCAACTCTTCTTATTTTTTCAACACTCATCAGAAAAGCGATCGCCAACGTTGAACAATAAGATAATGATCAGCCACCTTCCATGGCCCTTCAAACAGAGCATGTTTGTAGTTTTCCTCATTCTTTTAAACAATCTGATAATACCCATCATGCATATCAATAATTTGAATACTTCCGTTTTTAGTCCACATGCGCTATAATTTATTCTCAAGCATGCGATAATTCACCATTTTGCCTAGCATACTAACCACCCGTGTATTCTTCCAAGGGTTTGACCACAAGGCTAGCTCCTCATCGGACAAAGGAATATCCAGCCCTTGACCCCCTGCAAACGGATCCAAGACACATTGCTCAGCAGAAATCTCTCCTCCTCCACTCCTGCCAGCCACCTCTACTCCCTGCAAACTATTCCCAACAATCGCCATAGAAATATTAGTGACAGCTAACACCTCACTTCTACTCCCCATCTCCGTACCTACCGTATCACCAATAGGACAAAGAAGTGTCTCCTTATACGAAAACACCACTCTCGTATCTTCTTTAACTTTTTTAGTACTCCTACTCAAGAGATCTTCTTCTTAACTAGGGTAAGACCTTTGCTCTCCTGACACACCAAAAACCCTAGTAGAGCTCACTTTCACCATTTTAAAACTGAGTTTAGTTATAAACCACGTTCTAAATTTGTTTTATCTATATCTGTATCATGATAAAAATTATCTATATCTATATATCTGTATATATATTTCTACATTTATATCTATTCATCTATCTAATATATTTATATATAAAAATAATTTGTCAAAAAAAAGTGATGGGTGTCGATACTGAAATTCAACCTTAAGCAAGAAAAACAAATTTTATTGAATTTAAAGAAATAAAACCATAAAAAATATATAATATAACAATGTAGTAAGGAATTGGTGTTCTAAATATTAATTATAATTTTTTAGAAAATACTGATTTGGGATATTGACCAACATTTAAATTTAAAAACACTAAATTGATACTCATTAGACAGTTAATATAGGAATTATTGATACTGAATTATAAAAAAAATGTAAAATTAATTTTAGATATATTAAATGTTGTGTGTTTCTCGATTATATGGGACAATGCTACAATATTCTCGATTATATGGGACATTAGCTAGCATTTTAAATAAAAAATATTGATACTCGATTAATACGGATTGAGTCAATTTAAGGAAGAATAACATTGATTGATTGATTGAAACGTTAATTTAAAAAAGACTAGTACTTATTAATTAAAAAATTATTATTATAAAATTAATTTAGGATATATTGTTGCATAAGAAAAAGTTATAAAATTAAGGAAATATGTCTCAATTAATGAATATTGATCCATTAGAAAATAATAATATTGATATAGGATATTGTACCAGTTTTTAGTTTCCTCAAATTTTTTATCCTATTTTCCTACCAAAAATTTTTAAAATATTAATACTAGATTGATACTGATTTAGTGGTGTCGCAACCGTCATTGGGCTACAGCGAAAATAAAAAGGAAAGAGGAGGAGAAGACCTCGGGGTGTTAGGAGTCGCCACCAAATCGCTTTATCCATTAAATGGAATGGTGCAATTAGACACCGAGAGATGGTCTACGTTTCGAGTTCATGATTCGGGGTTGATTACGGGTAGGGAAGGTATTAGCACTCTACAAATCCGTTCTAAAACGATTACCTATTTAATCTAATGTTATTTGCAAGTTAATTAAATTGGTCTTTTGAAAACTAAAAGAAGAGAATTTTTTATTTTTATTTTGACATGTCCCATTTTGTCAAGTATAATATCAAGAATGATAAATGACTAAGACAAGCAATGGGTGGCTAAATAGCTATTATTTTAGAACAAATTCAAAGTCTACAACATATTATATAAAAGTGGTGAATTAAAATTTTATCTTTTTGAAGAGAAGTAATTTTCAAAATAAAATGGCCAAATAAAAAAAAATATTTCAATGAATAATTTTAACTCAAAGAAATTTGTTTAAGGTAAGAAAATGATTTTTAAAGTAAATGGCCAAATAAATCTCATTCGTAATCAAGAAAAAATATTTTTAGGCACAATGAGATTTTTGTATTAATTTCTAAAAAAAATGTCTTTATGAAAAATAAAACTTTGATTCACCACAATCATAATGTTGAACTATATGAAATTGTTCACTTTTATTTGAATATTTTATTTTACAAAAAGAAAAGTTTATTTTGGTTTATTAAAAATATATTTTAATTTACATAATTATTTTAATTTTTATGTAGGGATTAGACTTCGCCGGTGCTCCTGGCAAAATCTAATATAAAGCCTCAAGATTATCGGGAAGAGTGTAATCGATCGGCGCTCCGATCCTCTCCCAATTTTTCCGTCATAGGCAGTCTTAAATTATTTGGTTAATATATTAATTCAAAAATAAATAAATTAAATTAAAACACAAGTACAAATGCATAATGATATTATTACAAGTGAAGTGATATGAAATAAGATTATTTTATACAAATATGAATGACAACAATGAAAATATAATAAACATGTAAAATTCAAGACATCAATAGAAAGTTAAAGTCTAAATGAAAGGTAAAAATAAAATTAAAAAAGGTAAAATAAAAAATAAAATAAAAATAGAAACAAACAACAAAAAAAAAAAAGAAAGAAAGAGCAGACTTACCTTCAAGGCGTATAAAAGTGCTATGCTCAAAGAATTCTACACAGAGCCCCACACGTTCTCTTCAAATCGAACCTTGAAAAGCAACCCACTTGCATGGAGAAAATTTTTTACTAAAGTCTCGGAACTCTTATACTTAGTATTAAGCCCAAGTGTATTTTTTTTGGATATCCAAACCATTGAGAATCACTCCTTTATATAGGAGGGGGGAGGAGAAGGAGTTTGGTTTCTCCAATGTGGGACTTAGACACTTTAGTTTTTTCAACTTTTTTCCTTTTTTTTTTCCTTTTTTTTTTTTTTTTTTGTTTAGATTTTCATTCACTTTTCAAGGTTTAAAAATAAACTTTATGAACAAAATTAAGTGTTCATACCTTGATTAAGTAATAAAAATAAAAAAAAATGGATAAAATTGGGTATCAACAATACTTACCAGCTTTGTTTTACATTTAGGATAAATGAAAAACAAAGGAATTGATTCAATTTTATCCATGAAAAGGTAAAAACTTGCGGATTTAGGTGTCCGTGAAGTTTAACCAAAAACAAGGTAAGAAGCTTACTTTAATCGGGTATCCGCTTGAAGCTTAACAAAACAAGGTAAGAAGCTTACTGAGTCGGGTATCCGTTGAAGCTTAACAAAACAAAGAAGTAAGGGTACGAGGACCCAAAAACAACGGTACGAGGACCCAAAGGTAAAAAGCTTGCGAATCAGTATCCGCTGAAGCTTAACAAAACAACGTAAGAAGCTTACGGAGTCGGTATCCGTTGAAGCTTAACAAAACAAGGTAAAAAGCTTACTTTCGGGTATCTGTTGAAGCTTAACAAAAACAAAGAAGCAAGAGTACGAGGACCCAAAACAACGTGTCTGAAGACCCAAAAGGTAAAAAGCTTGCGAATCGGTATCGGTGAAGCTTAACAAAATAACGTAAAAGCTTACGGTCGGGTTATCCGTTGAAGCTTAACAAAAACAAGGTAAGAAGCTTACTGGTCGGGTATCCGTTGAAGCTTAACAAAACAAAGAAACAAGGGGTACGAGGACCCAAAACAACGGTACGAGGACCCAAAACAACGTACGAGGACCCAAAGGTAAAAAGCTTGCGGAATCGGTATCCGTGAAGCTTAACAAAACAACGTAAGAAGCTTACTGGTCGGGTATCCGTTAAAGCTTAACAAAACAAAGAAGTAAAGGGTACGAGGACCCAAAAGGTAAAAAGCTTATGGAATCAATATCCGTGAAGCTTAACAAAACAACGTAAAAGCTTACTGAGTCGGTATCCGTTGAAGCTTAACAAAAACAAGGTAAGAAGCTTACTGAGTCGGGTATCCGTTGAAGCTTAACAAAACAAAGAAGCAAGGGTACGAGGACCCAAAACAACGGTACGAGGAGGACCCAAAGGTAAAAAGCTTCTGCCGTTATCCGTGAAGCTTAACAAAAACAACGTAAGAAACTTACGGAGTCGGGTATCCATCCGTTGAAGCAACAAAAACTTAAAAGCAATGGGTACGGGACCCGAAAACATAAAACAATGGGTATGAGGACCCAAAGGTAAAAAGCTTCATGGTCAGTCGTATCCGTGAAAGCTTAACAAAAACAAAAAAAAGAAGCTTACGGAGTCGGGTATCCGTTGAAGCTTAACAGAAAACTTAAAAGCAATGGGTACGGGGACCCAGAAACAATGGGTACGAGGACCCAAAAGGTAAAAAGCTTGCGGAGTCAGGTATCCGCTGAAGTTTAACAAAAAACTTAAAAGCAATGGGTACGGGGACCCGAAAACATAAAACAATGGGTACGAGGACCCAAAAGGTAAAAAGCTTACGACAAATTGGACCTTTATAGGTCAAGGCTAGCAAAATGAAAACAAATGCACTTATGCAATGCATGCTTCAGATGTATGAGTATGGAAATTTTTTTTGTCTTTTTTATTTTTTGCTGCTTTTTTTTGTTTTTTGTTTTTGTGTCTCCACGACCCCCGAGGACATGATTGCAATCATTTTCAAAGATGAACTGGAATGGGATTTATTGGCATCCTTTCATTTGTCTATTCAGCCGATGGTTGAAATGTCCAACCAGAATGACTCTTGAGGTGTGCATTAGATGTGACACATAAGAGCAAAGGGAAAACCCTTTAGATGACCTTTGAGATGACCTGGTTGTTCTTCTTCTCTAACCAATACTCTTAAAGAGCCTTGAGCCAGAAAGCTTTATGCAGTGAGCCTTAAGTCAGAAAACTTTGCACAGTTAGCCATGAGCCAAAAAAGTGAATGTACTTGAGAAAAACATCTTTTAGCAAAGTTTTGAACTAAACTCTTCTTTGACCATCCAAACCCATATTCAAATGGGATCATTTCCAATCTCGTCTTGTTCAAATCTTTCTTCATTAGATATGATTAGTGTAGAAGCTTGTGACTTCCTTTTCCAGAGATTCTCATTTCTACAGGACACACTTCAATCAATTATCAATTGAGAATGTCATTCCCTTCATCATCGATTGAAACTCTAGAGCTCCTTTGGCTTGAGTTGTTCAACAAGAGATTACCATTAGATGGTTAAATTGTACTATTGTACTCATGTTCACCTAACATGAAGCATCATGTACCGATATGCATGGATTCAAAAGTACAACATGAAAGAGATTTACTAACTGAGAAACCTTTTTTGATTGATTTTGGGAGTATGACTACACAAAGGACATTTACAAAGAAAAAACACAAGAAGTGGAATAGTACAAAAGCCAAGAGTTTTTTTTTTTTTTTTTTTTTTCTTCCCTTTTTTTTTTGCTCATTGGATGTGATTGATCTTTACTTGACAACTGGACATCATGACCATTGCTTTATCCACAAAAATCTACCCTCATGTATGATATCAAATGAATTTGACTCGAGTATGTCATTTGAGAACAAAGATGTCCTAGTGTAGGCCATTTGACAACAAAAATTGTCCCAATGGAAAACTTGAGAATTATTTTTTTTTTTTTGCCCCAGTGTAAGGTCGAATTGAACAAAGTTAGTAGAAATTTGCCCCAATATAGAGCCAAGCTAAACCAAAAGATTTGCCCAGTGTAAGGCCGAATTGAACAAAGTGTGTAGAAATTTACCCCAATATAGAGCCAGATTGAACCAAAAGAAAACATGCCCCAAGTGTAGGGGCAACTTGAACAGGGTAACAACTTACCCTAATGTAAGTCTTTTTTTTTTGTCTTTTTTTTTTTTTAAGGAGCAAGGATTGCAAATTCAGTAAGGTATGAACCTTTTGTCTCAAAATTAAAGTCAACGAAAATGAAAACAACCCTTCATTGATCAGAATGGACTTTTTAACGCTTGTAATGTGGCCAAGGTTAGGGGTTATGAAAAGAATGGTACAAGGCTCAAACAAGTGTTTAAAGGTTAAGTGGGACCAAGGATCATTGTTCAAACTTAAACTTTGTCAATTACTTTTGCACTTTCAAGCACACTTTTCTCTTGTTGTTCTTTTTCATCCTTGTTCAAACTTGAACTTTGTCAATTGCTTTTGCACTTACTTTCCGCCTTTCCTTTCTTTTCTTTTTTTCATTATACTTCAAAATAGTCATCATGGCAACCAACTCCTTTTTTTTGTGTTATCCTCTAGTGTAGAGGTGATCCTTATCCAGGGTTTATTGAAGAAAACTTTCAAGCTCAAAATGGGATAACAAGGGATAATGAATTCTCGTGAGAGATAGAGAAAGATAGCCAATCTTCATTTCAAATTTTGATTGCTCATTTTCAAAAAGTTTAATTTAGAGACAAAAGGATAATACACACTGAGTGATTATTTATTTGCTCCCTTTATTTTTTTTTCTCTTTTTTGTTTTTTTTTTGCATTTTTTTTTGGGACGAAGAACACCTACACACATGGGCCTCATGACCACAAAATTTTTTCCAGAATGAAAGTCCTATAGGATCCAAACCAAAAGAAAGCAAGTAAAAGGAAGAAAAGAATGACAAGAAAGATTTGACAAGAACACGAGTGCCAAGAACATAGGAAAAAGAAATAAGGTATGCTGAGATCCATGCAAATCCATCACATTAATGCTTCAAGAAAGTTCACATAAGCTCAAAAACCAAATGATTTTAATGATTGAACAAGCATGGGATCAGTACAATTAAACCATTATTTCATGGTAACAACTTGATAAACAAATCAGAATACTAGTCGCTCGTAAAATTTCCCGTCTTTGGAGGACTCTAAGGTACGGTTCATTCTTGACGGTTAGAAAAATGAATCGCCACTTGATCAAACTTTCTAAGGTTGCCCCGATCGACCATTGTAAACAATTGCTCCTATTGCAGATGGGCATGTGTAGAAACCTCCTGACAACGCCTAGTGAATTAGGTAACCGTTGTCATCCATGAGTTTTCTTGAAACCTCATTTAACTCATTCAACCTGAAGTCCACCCTTAATTGGTTCAACATTTGTCCATACTTTCCTGTTCATCATTCATTTGATGCAATCTTCCCCTGTTCATTTCATTTTCAATCCTTTCACCAACTATCACAATATCTGAAAAAATCGATGACACACTTCCAATCATATGACCATAGAATGGCGTGTGTAGTGTATCAATGAACATAGTAACCATCTCTTTTTCTGACAAAGGGGGTTCCACTTGTACCATTTCCCTCCACCTCTGAGCATATTCCTTGAAGGTCTCAGCATCCTTCTTAGACATACTTTGTAGTTGCATTCTATCTAGTGCCATGTCAATGTTGAACTTGTACTGCTTTACAAAAGCATCAGCTAAATCCTTGAAACTCCTTATACGAGCACGCTCAAGATGTGTGTACCAATTCAAAGCTGCCCAGCTTAAAGCTGTCTTGGAAGAAATGGATTAACAGTTTGTCATCATGAGCTTGTGAAGCCATCTTGCGAATGTACATTATCAAGTGATTCTTTGGACAAGTAGTCCCCTTATATTTGTCAAAATCGGGACCTTAAACTTCGGAGGAATCACTACATTCGGGACAACAAAGCTCGAGGCATCTAGAAGACCATAACTACTTGCTCCTTCTATGGCTCGCAGATCTTTCTTCAAGAACTTCTAATTTTTCCTTGGATTGAAGGTCTTCGCCAAGGGTTCAACAGAGAAGTACCGGCAGCGATCTTATGAGGGAAAGACTCATGGCATGTAAAAATGAGGTTGGGCCTGAGTCGAGCTTTGTGGCCCTGAAGTAGGTATTACAAATGATGAGGCGCTCTCAAGAGGGTTGGTAATTTGTGACGGCATAAAATCAGGGGGAAGGCCATAAGGTGGAATGGAAACAAGGTACTGAGGAATCACACTGGTATTTGACTGAGATCCTTGGGTAGTGTTTGGAGGGTTTGAAGTTGTTGTGACTGGTTGCACTGCCTCAAGAGTATTGGTGGCTAATGGTGGCGCATAACCAGGTGGAAGGTCATATGGTGGGAATGAAGATGCATGTGTTTCAGGATTATTTGAGTAAATGGTGAGTGGCATCATGGCCCCTTGAGAGGTGACATTTGGATATTGCCAAGGAATTGGTGTAAAGCTAGGCGGGTGAGCAGGTGTGGCTGAAGGATCATCATTTGCCCTTGAAAGAGTCCCCTCTGTATTGTTCGTTCTTTCCAAAGCTTGCAGAACTTCCAAGACCTTGGCCATTTGTTCCTTTAGCTGGCTTACTTCACTTCTCAACTCTTCTTGTGACTGCCCCAGTTCATCCATGACTTTGATTGAGTACGAGTCCTATATGGGTGTCGTAGAGACAGTTTTTTTTTGTATTATTATGAATATGATAAAAAAATGCAAACACTAAAACAAGAATAAAACTATACATGGTCCTAAGCTTGGTACATTTGTCCTAAAAGATGGGTTCTATGTTCCAGTAAGTGATGGCTTTGGTTCTAGACCCTATCGGACGAAAAGGTCCCCAAATTGTCCCTTGCTGTCACCAACACTTTGGCTAGCAAGAGTCCTCCATCCTCACCCATGACAGGTTACAAGCGGAAAGAGTTCAATTTGAGCGAGGGGTTTTCATGTGCCTAAACGGAGACCAACGGTCCCACAAAGCAACACTACTTCACTCTCTATCTAAGCCTACAAGGTACTGAGCTCGGGTAGAGAGCTTGTGTGTGCAGGTGTACATGAGAGAATTTATTTACAAAGCAGAAATATAATACATATAATGCAAACAAAATGTACAATAATATGAAACAAATAACAAATAAACAAATAAAACAAAAACGGACCAACATAATTAAAGAGAAAATGGCATGAGATTAAAACAAGGCTTAACCCTCTAAATCTCCCCAAAGTGAGTCGCCGGTATAAATCCCGAAGGGCGCCGCGAAAATAAAAAGGAAAGAGGAGGAGAAGACCTCGGGGTGTTAGGAGTCGCCACCAATCGCTTTATCCATTAAATGGAATGGTGCAATTGGACACCTGAGAGA
The DNA here is from genome assembly GCA_029884595.1 of Ormosia semicastrata. NCBI lineage: Eukaryota > Viridiplantae > Streptophyta > Magnoliopsida > Fabales > Fabaceae > Ormosia > Ormosia semicastrata. The sequence continues at coordinate 7,455,271 of JAQQTO010000054.1, read as the reverse complement.
TGGTCTACGTTTCAGAGTTCATGATTCGGGGTTGATTACGGGTAGGGAAGGTATTAGCACTTACACCGTCCGTTCTAAGAACGGTTACCTATTTAATCTAATGTTATTTGCAAGTTAATTAAATTGGTCCTTTGAAAACTAAAAGAAGAGAATTTTTTATTTTTATTTTGACATGTCCCATTTTGTCAAGTATAATATCAAGAATGATAAATGACTAAGACAAGCAATGGGTGGCTAAATAGCTATTATTTTAGAACAAATTCAAAGTCTACAACATATTATATAAAAGTGGTGAATTAAAATTTTATCTTTTTGAAGAGAAGTAATTTTCAAAATAAAATGGCCAAATAAAAAAAAAATATTTCAATGAATAATTTTAACTCAAAGAAATTTGTTTAAGGTAAGAAAATGATTTTTAAAGTAAATGGCCAAATAAATCTCATTCGTAATCAAGAAAAAATATTTTTAGGCACAATGAGATTTTTGTATTAATTTCTAAAAAAATGTCTTTATGAAAAATAAAACTTTGATTCACCACAATCATAATGTTGAACTATATGAAATTGTTCACTTTTATTTGAATATTTTATTTTACAAAAAGAAAAGTTTATTTTGGTTTATTAAAAATATATTTTAATTTACATAATTATTTTAATTTTTATGTAGGGATTAGACTTACTAGCTTCCCGGAAAATCTAATATAAAGCCTCAAGATTATCGGGAAGAGTGTAACTGATCAGGCTATCTGATCTTCTCCCAATTTTTCCATCATAGGCCAGTCTTAAATTATTTGGTTAATATATTAATTCAAAAATAAATAAATTAAATTAAAACACAAGTACAAATGCATAATGATATTATTACAAGTGAAGTGATATGAAATAAGATTATTTTATACAAATATGAATGACAACAATGAAAATATAATAAACATGTAAAATTCAAGACATCAATAGAAAGTTAAAGTCTAAATGAAAGGTAAAAATAAAATTAAAAAAGGTAAAATAAAAAATAAAATAAAAATAGAAACAAACAACAAAAAAAGAAAGAAAGAAAGAAAGAAGCGGACTTACCTTCAAGGCGTATAAAAGTGCTATGCTCAAAGAATTCTACATATTGAAATTTCACACGTTCTCTTCAAATCGAACCTTGAAAAAACCCACTTGCATGGAGAAAATTTTTTACTAAAGTCTCTGCTCTTATATAGTATTAAGCCCAAGTGTATTTTTTTTTTTTTGGATATCCAAACCATTGAGAATCACTCCTTTATATAGGAGGGGGAGGAGAAGGAGTTTGGTTTCTCCAATGTTTTAGACCTTTAGTTTTTTCAACTTTTTTTTTTTTTTTTTCCTTTTTTTTCTTTTTTTTTTGTTTAGATTTTCATTCACTTTTCAATGTTTAAAAATAAACTTTATGAACAAAATTAAGTGTTCATACCTTGATTAAGTAACAAAAATAAAAAAATGGATAAAATTGGATATCAACAAGTGGAAAGTAAATTCAAGCAAGATTGATGCTGATTGATTTAAAAATTACTTTTTAAAAATAATTTAAGATATATTATTACAATATTGATTGATTATATAAAATAATATTTTTTAATTATATAAGATATTTGTCAACACATTTAATTAAAAATATTAATAGTAGATTGATATTGATTAAAAGTCAATTTAAGACATATTGATACTAATTAATTGAAAATTTAATATTATAAAATTAATTTAGGATATATTATTACATTTTTTATTAAATAAGAAAATATTACAGCATTTTTTATTATATATGATATTAGTCAGTATTTAAATTTAAAAATATTGATTGATTGATATTAAATTTATACTGATTAATTAGAAAGTCAATTTTTTAAAAATGATATTAATTAATTAAAAAATTAATTCGAGATTATTGAAGATTAAGAGGATGTTTGACATAGATTTTATAACTGTTCAAATAGTTTTTTTTTTTTTTTTACTATTTATAGTATATTTGGCAATTTTGTTATATCTTTTGTATAAAATTCAGTGTATTATAACAATTTTTTTTATAAGCTTGAAATTTTTGATTTTAGATTTTAGATTATTTCAAAAATTTTGAGATATAAATATCATTTTGTCTTTAATCAAATAAATTTTTTAATTATTTTATACATCTCTTTATAATTTAATACATACAAATAATTTATTTATAATATTTAAATAAAATTAATTATTTTAAAATTATTTTTTAACTAATATATATAAATATAAAGTTAATTTTATTATAATTAATTATATAATAATTAATTATTAAAATAATAATAAAATTTACAATTGAACAAAATACACACTAAAATCCTCATTTGCTTCACTCATAAGTTGTCAAAAGTAAAATGGCAAAAACACACCGACATAAACACACATTAATTATTAATAAACAAAAAAGTGATAACATTACATTGCATTACATTACATTACAGCATATTTGACATTTTGCTAAACGTGATACCACGCGATTTGCATGACCACGATTCAGATTTAATGCAGCACATATCTTAGACACGGTGAATGGAAGTAACTAATTCATCCTTTCCCTTCGAATGGAAACTACTCTTAAGCTCCACGTGTTAGAAAATGGCACACATGTTAACCTCTCTCAATCAAGATGTAAGTAAAAATAATTTAAAAATTGAATCGAAAATTTAACATTTAATTATTTAAATTTTATGATTAAATTATAATTAAATCATAAAATACTTTATTCAAATACATAACTAATTAACCGTTTGACTGATTCAATCAACCTGTTTAATACGGTTTTTATATCAATGTTAAGTAATGTTGGGTTTGGGTAAAAGCAAGGAGCACAAAGACCTCTCAAAACCCATCCCGATGGCTTTGATGTCAGCCAATCACTAGAGTCAAAATAATGCACTGTTTTTAAAGCAGGTGAACACTGAACGATGATCTTCTGGGAGTTTGGACCCTGCTTTTGCAACCAAAATAATAATGGTTTGCTTCATTAAGCCCAAGCTGGTGATAATTTGCTGTCCACGTATCATCTGTTTTTAACTCTTTCAGAATTAAAAAAGGCTTTAAAAGAAGTCCGTATGACTGTATGTGTATGGTGACAAAAGAAGAACCCACCAACGGGAACACCTTCAAAAAACAATTCGAGTCGTATTGAAATGCTTTTATTTTTTCAGAATGCACGGTTGGCCTCATGGCTCATATCATATTGTCCACTTTCTGTTTCAGCCCTTTTTTTTAATTGATTATTCAACTAGTGTATTTGTGATGTGCTATATATTACACATGATTTGTACTTTTCGTGGCCGAACAGCTGAAACTCACTTGACTTCTGTTGGATACCAAGGCTACCTTCCAGGATGTTAAAGGAATTAGTTGGGAGGTGTTTAACTTATTTAAAATCAATTTGATATGTTGATAGTTAGTTTTTTAGATTTAATTTCGACGTGGTTATAACTCGATTAAAAATTGAATTAAGATGAGATGGATTAGATACTTATATAAAATGTACAATATTAAATATTATGTACAATTAAATTATAAAATTTTAAAAAATAAAAATTAAAAATATTTTATAATATATATTATAAAATAAATTATATTAATATAAAAATATTATTATATTATATAAAAATATTAATTTATATCTCAAAATTATAATCTATTATTAATTTAAAAAATAATATAAATTTTTAAATATTATATTATATTAAATTAGATCAAATTGAATTAATTTAAATTTAATTTAAAAATATATTAAATTAAATTTTAAAAATTTAAAATGACTTAATTAACTTTAATTTAAGAAAAGATGATTTTATATCTCTTTTAGAGATATAGATATTATATATGTCTTTTTAAGAATATGTGATTAAGAGAAAAAATAATAACAAAATAAATATAATAAATAATATTAAATAAAATATAAAAAAATATAAATTATTTATGATAAAAATATCAGATTTGTTCTAGTTTCGACGGATCATCGGGGACGAGTTATGAAACCCTATTACCCACCGTTGAAATTTGAAACAATTGTCTTACAAGTGACACTCAAGTACTCAAGCACTATGAGATTCTGATGTGATCAGTTTCATACTAAGTTTGACTTTTATGCCTTTGATTCTATGGTACTACTTATGAGAGGGGAATCAAGGTTTAATATAGACAACAACACAAGGGACATGTGGAAGAGACAGAGACGTGTTAAATCGGATTTGATGAGCCAAATTGAGGGTTGGGACCCCAATCAGAAAGGACGGTAGGATATAATGGAGTTGTTGGATAATCACTTTAGAATTAAGGTGCTTTTATGAGTTAGAGAGGAAGCCTCAGCAGAGGGACAAAGCCAAAACTGAATTGAATTGTTCGCCCTGTTAAGGTGACGACATTGGCAGAATGTGTGGAACAGTAGATGAAGGTGGATGGAAGCCATAAGAGAGACAACGCGTTTACACTGCCTTATCCTGGATTTCAGGGGTGCTCATATCCCAACTCAGCTCAATAATTTAGTCTGATTTAAAGTTAATTTTGATCAGATTAAGTTTTTAAAATTAAGATTAATATAATTTTTAGATTAAATTTGGATCACACTTCAAATCAGTTTAATCTGATTTCAAGTTATATAATATATTAAAATTTATAATTTTAAAAAATTTAATAATAAATTATAAATATTTTGATTTAAATTAATATTTTTATATTAATATAATTTATTTCAAAATATATTATAAAATATCTCTTAATTTTTGTTTTATATTTTTAAAATTTTATGATTTAATTATATATAATATTTAAATTTATAAATTTTATTTAAATGTCTAATCAATCTAATGTTAATTTGATCATTAATTGAGTCATAATCGAATTAAGTCTAAATTTAAAATTTTAATCCAATAAAAAAATCTGATCAAGTTTTGGGTCAAGTTAAACATGGCTCAATTCAACCTATGGGCACATTTATTGGATTCCTTCGGGTATAGGCCTGAGAGGTCTATTTGTAAGATCCATACCCGACTTAATTAATTAGGCAGTACGTATGCTGGAGTGATGACTTTGTATTTCCTAGTTTGTAATCTATGAACTAAGAAAAATCATATACTAAAACGTAGACCTAATATGGGTTTAGTTTTAACTTAGTGACAGTAAAGTAATTGTTTTTGGTCTCTATTTGAGAGGTGGTTTGAGACAGGTCGAGATCGTTGGAGGACTTCTGTCAAGTCAGTAACAGTAGATCCAACCCGATTAGAAGTGGAGATAAAATACTTGTAAAAGATACTTTAATGTACAAGTCAATTTTAGAAGGGACACCCCTTGGAGTTTAGGTGGCGGTTTATATGTAAGTTATTGGGTTTGGGCCCAATAAAATATATCAGATCACATCTCCTAACTCGATAGTCGGTAAGTTAAACATATTAAGTGCTGAGGTATATAAACTATAGCATTCAATTAACATTTACTAATTAACAATTATATTTGACTTTATTGTTGTAACTATCATTGAACTAAAATGAGTTGGATAACTCGGATCCAAAAAGATAGATAAGATTAGTAGTTTTATATAACTAGTTATACTACCCACGTGTTGCACAACTAGTTTTTTTAAAAGTAAATATATATTATTATGAGTTTTTTATTTAATAATAAATATTTAATACATGTTTAAATTAGCTTAATTCACTTCAAGTAAAACCTATATAGTTAAAATATTTTAAAGAGAATATTCAGTTTGAAGTTTTTTAAGAGTAAAATAAATTAAACCCAATAGAATTTTAGGAATTATAATAGAGAGTCTCATATTTAAAATTTAATAATCATATGACTTAATTTTGTTTTGTTTGTTTATAATAATATTTAGATGCACTTTTATATACATAATTTAAATGAAAAAGGTCATTATATTTATTTTGATATGTTAAGTGAATTTTTTGGAACATACAAAAATTTTATAATCGTTATTCTTTATCTTTTATTTCTTAATTTTACAAAATAGTTTTATGACTCAATCTTAATTATCTTTTGATAATTTTTTATCTTAATAAAGATATAAAGATATCATGTACAAAACAAGATCATTGTTTACCATTTTACCTTATGTATATCTATAAAATTTTAAATGCATCTTATGCTAATATTATAAGTACAAATAAAATAGAAATATATTATCAATGATATATATAGAAATTAAATAAAATTATAATATTATTTAAATATTCTAATCATTAAAACTTGAAAAATTAAGATTAAAAAGATAATAAGGCATTTTACTTATGTATATTTTTATTTTTATCTATTTAATATTAATTTATGAAATAAAATAAGTATTTTTTATAATTTATTAAAGATTACACTTTGATTGTTTTTTTTTAAAGTTAAAAATTAAATAAAATGACGTAAAAAGGTTAAAAAGTCAAAGAAATATAAAAAGTCAAGAAAAAGAATAAAATTTTTGAAAGGTTAAAGAAGATGAAAAATCAAGATATAGATGGGAACAATGAAAAGTTTAAAAATAAATAAATAAAATTATAATTAAAAAATTCTAAAGCCAAAATTTTAAAAAATGCTACATTACAATTGTAGTGAAAGGACATTTAGATTATAATATATAATAGAATTATAATAATTAATTTTTTTACATGAAAAATTTTAATTATAAGCCTGTGTAAATTCTCACAAGATTCATATCTTGAGAAGAAGGATAGGATAGTAAATAGCTACAGAATTCTGTTGCTTTTAGGAAAAAATTTAAATATTTTTGAAATATTAACAAATTTATAATTTGTTAAATTTAATTTAAAAATATTTATATTTTAACCAATTCGTAACAATCACATATTACAATTTTACTGAAACAAATTAATATTTTAGAATGTAGAAGAATCTCTATGCTTCATCGATCGAGACTAGAGAAGTGAAAGTTAGAAGGAAAAGAAAGGGAAGAGTTTAGAGTTAAAAAATTATTGTTTGAGAGTTTTGAAAATAAGAGGGAAGGAAAAGTGAGATTTTCATATCCCTCTAAAGTCCTCCCATTCCAATTCCTTTAAATTAAGGGGTTTTAATATAAAATTATTCATTTACCCTTCATCTCAAATCCTCAACCCACCTCACCTCACGGATACAGCCAGTCAGCCACTCATCCCTCCAAGCTCGTCTCACTGCACTCGTCACTGCGCTCCCTGTGCTCGAGTAGAATGGTAGGCGAAGACCTTTTCGGCCTCGACGTAGGGAGGGGAGTCGTGCAAGTGTAAGGGAGCATCGGAGATATGAATGTCAGTTTCAGTTTGAGTGCTGCTATTGATGGGCGTGGCCGAATTGTTGGTAACCCCAGCAGCACCACTTGTCTTGGAACTCCCCATTTCCATTTCCATTTTCTTTCTCGGATGCTCGTTGCCTTCTTCTTCTCAGCTAGTATTTTTCAATTTTGGGTTTTTTTGCTTTCATCAATAGCAGCCGCTATTCACAAACAAACAATTTCTCCCCCTAGAGAGAAAAAACACTCTGTTTAAAAAAAGTTCTCTTTACAAAAATATTTTTTAATTTTTAAAGAAAAATAATTTTAAATAATTTTTTTCTACAGAAAAAAATATTCAAAGATAAATTTTTAGAAAAAAAAAATTATCGTGAGAGAAATTTTAGACAATTTTTTTTCATATTACTATTTTTTATAAAATATTAATTATATTATTTTTTAATAAAAGATAAAATAATAAAAAATATATTTTAAATTTTCCATTTTCTTTTCTTCATATATTTCACACTTTCAAACAAAAAAAAAAATAAATCTCTCATTTTTCTTCCTTTTCTTTTCCTTTAAATCCTTTCCCATCTTTACTCACTAAATTCCCAAACATAGCTTAAGAGACTAGAGACTGAGAGACTGGAGACTAGAGATTTGAAACCATAGACTATAGTACATAGACTCGGCTTTTGCCAACTTTTTCCTTGGTATACGAAATTTAATCCTTATATTTTTATATTAAATAATATACATATTTATTTTTATCCTTTATTTAATATTATTTATTATACATATTTTTTATTATTTTTTCTTAACTTTTTGCTTAATTACATCTCTTAAAAAATATAAACAATACTTATATCTTTTTTTTAAAATATAAAATAATAATTTTCCTTCGAAATTCTGCCAAGGTTCCATTAAATTTTTTATTTATTTTTTTGGTACATGGTTCCATCCAACTTTAACATGATAACTGCATTGATATAAAACCCAGGAATTAAATTGTCCTTTTACTCTTGCTAGCTAGTCGCAGTTGATATTCCCCATCCCCACATTTGTTTTTGTCTTTTTGTCTTTTGGGAGTGTGAGTGTGAGTGTGAGTGTGAGGAGCGGGCCAGCAGGGCGAGACACATGGGCAGAGAGGTCCTTTCACGTAAGATACGGAGCAAGACACAAAGAAGAGCGAAAAAAATAAAAATTATATCAACTATCAATTTGACTGATGCCAGTTTTACATTGCTTTTTCGAACAACGATGCGACATTACCGTCTTGTAAACATGCTCCTATAACATCTCCGAGTTCAAGCTCAATTTCTGTACAGCAGCGTAATTTTTCTAATTAAAATATTTTAACTTTTATCAAATTTTTTTATAAATTTATTTTGTATTTTACAGAAAAATTATAATAACTCTAATTTAACATTTTTTTCACATAAATTTACAATATAAATACGGTATACATATTTTAATTATACAAAAATCATTACCCATTTCTGTACATGCGCTTAACCGAAACCGAAACAATACAAGACTTCTTTTTACGAGAAAAAAAGTGAAGATAGAGATAATATCTCAGTTTTAGCAAGGGAAGGAAAAACATAAATTTTCCACTGTTGTATGTGTACACTTTCTACCGGAAATCCGAAACTCCTTTTGTTCCTTCGCGCATATCGGACACAACTTGAAAATCTGAAACTCAAGCTGCATGAAAGGATATTCCTGTTAATATTTGCAGGAATAGAGAACCGGTGATGATGATACTATGAAGTTGAAACAGAAACGTACACGACTATTTTTAGCCCAACAAAAAAAAAGAAAGACGCGTAAAACATGCATAAGGATAAAAAACTTGGGTACGGAATATTTTGATAAATCGAAGGGAAACATACATATATAGGAAGTCAGTAAAAAAATATTAGGCAAAACGAAGACAAAAAGGTCATTTGAAAAAAAAAAAAAAGGTATATTAGTCACGGAATGTCAGAATCCAGAGTAATTAAGGATTTGTTCATTCTTACTTCATTATACCTTGATCTTTCTTTTAGGTCCTGGACAAATTGGACGTGAAACAGGTTGTAGACTCAATTGTCGTTTCACTCTCCCTACACATACATTAGACAAAGCAACCCTGTAATTAGCATGTGGGTAAAGTGAATTGGTTGTGCTACAGAATTGATTATTCTCTGGATACTTTATATTTTCGTTAAGCTAAGTGAATTGGCTGTCATGTCACATGTTTGTTCAACAAGGCCATGACATGTAGCACTAACAAAACAATTATTATTCAGTGATTTTCCATCCAATATATTATCAAGGGCCAAGGCCATCCAAAAGTGCGTAACTGTCTTTACTAATGTTGAAAGAAGTTTCAAAACAGAGAGAACGCAAAAAAATGAATTGAATTACATGTATTTGAACTAGTGCTACTGTGTGTTTTATCATAATGCGATTTTCGTTCCTATTGTTTACATGCTCACAGATTAATGTGGGATTATCCTTTGTCTTCTCTATATAATAGCAAGTATTCCCTGATTGTTCACAACATTGCCAGATAACTAAACTGGAGAGTGTTATGCCATTAGTTCAACCAATAAGTAATAACTGTGAAAGAGTTACTGGAATATTACAATACAAATAATTAGCAAAAACAACAGTAGTGGACTGCGGTTATTCGAGGCTATTTCTTACTTTGTCCAACATTGTCACTCATTGTTGTTGTTTCACCCCGTAGACTAAATATTCCCCATCCATCAGATATTTTCTTTGGAGGTAATTTGAAGGCACCAAATAATTTTCAGATTTCAATAAAATTGTCAACTGTTATAATGCGTAACGCATATTAACATATCAAATATGAAGTCTAACATAAGTCTGCGGATCTAATTTATTGCATCAGCAACTCTTGAGCCAACATGAGAAACATATATACCTCTCGTTACTCAGCTGGCTGCTTCAATTGTGGAACCACATAATCCAAAATCAACAGACGATAACATAATGTACGTGCAACACGCGGGTTAACTCCTGGTCCATGCCCTCTACAAAAATTTAAAGAAACTTAATATGCAAGCACAACCGCAACTAAGACCATGTCAAATGATGATAGGGTAAATTTAATGACCTTTCCACTACATCAATATATACCACAAGTATATTTGGTGAAGAGTAAAATGACTCGGCAAGGAGTATCAGCATCTTTTGACATGGTGAAACATTTACCTTTGTTCAATTAGCCATGTATCACATTCAACGGTCCCCTCCCACTTTCCCAAAACCACCACAATCAAATCCACCTTCATCAAGATCAGACTATCTCATCATAGTGAAGGTTGAGACGTTGTTAGCAGAGGCTGACTGCGTTCTTAGAACTGATAGGTGACCAGCTTGTTACTGATGAGATACCAAGAGAATGCAATTGAGGCGATATGGCTTCAATATATATCTGTTTCAAAGAACACTGGTATAATGCAAATCCAGATTGCAAGGAAAAGTCCTTTCTGTAATGGAAAATTCCAACAATTGAGTGATTTGACATTTCACAATTTCCCTCTCTATGGGCTATGGCTAAGTAATACCAGTGATGATGGATAGTGAGGAAAATGAAATGAAGTATAATGTTAAGAGGAACTAAACGTCCTTAGTTCACCCCATATCAACCACGGAATTTGATCCTTAGCCAAAGGGGCTGGAACTAAGCAATAAATGAATAAAAGGAGCAGTGTCTGCAATGATTAATCAAGCCAAAACATAAAAGCATCAACCAGCAAAGTGCAAAGGAGAGGAATAAAGAGAAAAGAAAAAGAAAAAAAGAAGACTAATTTGTTCCCTACACTGTTGTCATTCAAACTTCATTTTAAATTTTCAAGTGCCAACATCCGAACGAAATGCATAATTCAAAATTCCATTAAATTCCATTACACTTCACATGATATGCTTCATAAGACAAAAACTCAACTAAACTCCAAGCAACTCTGTTAAAACCATTCACTAAATGCAACTGGAGACAATTTAAACTATTAGTCAGCAGTCATAAAATTACACCTGGTGACATTTACAACCACCATAATACTACAGGAGAACAACAATCCTCAAGATTCATTAAGGTTATATTCAAGTAAAATGTTTATAATGCCACAATAAAGCGTATGAATAAGCTTTTCAGATTTCAAAGGTAGAAAAGCCATAACTTGCTGTTATTTTAGATACGTTTGACCTCACTTAGATCCAAAGGCCCTGATACCTGTCATTTACAGACCGGTTATATTTGCTTCTTAAAAACTACCGTACATCAGCTAAATTAAGTTTATGTGGTTGTGGATCATAAATGAATATACAATTTGAAATTTTGAACTTTTGAATTTAAAATTCAAAAGTGAAATTATATATTAAATGTTCACTTCAGGTCATCACAAACCAAAAATAGCAAACATAGAGAACCTAACTCAATTTTCGCCCCAAGTCCAGAGCGTGTTTTGCAGAAGATATAAGATCAGCACAACTTATAGTCTCAGTCCCGTAAACTCTGCCACCACTACCTGATCTGCCACACGTATAAAGACTGCCTCCTTGCCAGCAAGAAAATCCTATGTTTTTTGGTTTAAAATTATGTGTTTTGTTTTTTATGTTTAGGAATGAGTGTAAATTGAAAATATATGAAATCATATATGCATCTATGTTTACATATAGGGGAATTCTATCACGCGAAATTTCAATTTTTTGGCATGAATATATATGTCGCTAAAAGTAACACGAATTATATTAGACAAATTATCACATTTTTATTTAACAATAAATTTGTGTAAATTTATTATTATTTTTGACAAAATGTAAATTTATTAATAAACAATATTGTTTATTAATAAATTTATTATCACATTTTGCCTTCTCTGCTTTTGCAATGAGTTGGTTGGGTAAAGATCGCAATTCGTCAAGAGTTGCATGTACAGTTGCTATGGCTTATGTCACACGACGTATGATTGAAATTTGGAACTAAAAAAAAATCCTTGTTCACTCGGGATTTGCAAGGGCGAACTGAGATCCACATAATTTGCCTGATCAATAATAGTTAGTTCATGAGATGAAAAATGATTGAATTTGAATTTTTTTCATTTTTTCCAGTAAAAAAGGGCTCGTTGCTGCCCACTTCTTGGGACTGAAGCCAGTGAAAGAAGTTCATTTTTTTCAAACTTTCAGTCCCCAAAAAATTAAAAAAAATAATAATCTAAACTCTACTTATAGCAAGAATCAACTACTGAACTACCTGATCAACAATGGGTCATAATGCGTGTCCAAATTAAACTAGGTTCACATTTCACAGCAATTACAAATCCATTAATCTTGGCTTCGCTATCCCCACCACACACACAATGATTACGGATCCAATATTGAAGTTGAGATTTGAAAAACTAAGGAGGGAAAAGTAGCAATTGATTATTATACCAACCCTTCTAAAATCTCAAGCAGTTAATTGAAAATATAAGATTGGTTTTATATTTGAAGTTTTTAACAGTTATGTCAAGTGGTTGGTCTAGAAGATACAAAGCATCGTTTTCGTAATTTATCATTTTCATCCATTTTAAACTACCAACCACATCAAGGGATATAGACATGTGACACGATACAGATACGAATATAGAGACACATTAAATTTAAAAAATTATAAGACATGAACACAATATATATACATAAGTTAATATCAAAATAAATTAAAGAACTTGATATATATATATATATATATATATATTACAAAATTTAAAAAATTCATAATTTATTAATATTATTTTTATAAATTTAAAAATTTATAATATTTAAATATATATTATATGTACTAATATTTATTACCTAGTAAGTCTCTTCTAAAAAATATGAAACATTTTTTATTGACATTTTTTAAAAAATCTCCTAAACTAACTTCTCCTAATATAACTAATAATGTACAATTATATGTGCATTTAAAAGAAAATTAACTGGAGGGAATATTAGTATGAGACAAACTTTGATGAAGACGAAATGGACAGCTTGGTATAAGTAGAGATAGAATGAGCAGATGAAAATAATAGTGTGTGAAAAGATAAAATTTAAAAGTCTAACAGTAACGTGTCCAAGTCGTGTCTAAGTTGTGTCTTGGACGTGTTCAAACGTGTCCGAAACGTATTTAAGTGTGTCCGAGACATGTTCAAATTGAAAAAAATAATCTTTTTAATTAGACACGTAATACACGTGTGTCGTACAGATGTCTCCATGTGTTTGACATCAACACGTGTATAATATGCGAACACACCACAAAAATAATGTGTTCGTACTTCATAAATTTTAAGTACAATTTTAATGTAATATATAATAATTAAACAATATTACATCAAATTTTAATTGTAGATTTTTTTATTAAATTATTTTTATTCATTTCAATTATTACTTCACTTTATTATGTTCATATAATTTTTATGAGTAATTGAGATTATTAAAATATAAAGATAAAGATAAAACAATAATAATTAATGTTTTATTGTCTACAAAAATAACATTTATAATGAGTTAAAATTTTGTTATCCAACTGACACTTAAAATGAATTAGAAAAAATATTATATAATAATGAGAGTATTTTTAGATTAATTTTTATATCAATTAAGATTAAATAACTCTTCAAATAATTTTTAACGGTGCATTATTATAGATCAGTTTAGTATATTTAAAAAAATTAATTCTCTTAATACTGACCTAAAATTTGAACCTAATTAATTAAATTAGGATTATCCACTTAGCTAACCCTGGCCCCAGAGCAATGATTTGACGTGAACTTCGAAAGAAAAAATCCTTTTTGTGGTCTATCGAGGACTTGACTTTTTGGACGACAGAAGTGCATGTGATTTGGAGCCATATGATTGGCAATCTTCCCTGGCGGAGAGGGGTCTGAGAATTCTCAATTGGTCGTAATTCCCTCATTTCCACGCAGCTATAACTGATGACTCTGATCATCTGAACGCGCTTAAGAAGCACAAATCCAATAATTAGCTTAAATGTTAGCAACATATACTCTTTATCTTACATATTACACATATGTTAATGTGGAGAAATTCTAGGACCTCAATGTTAAATATTTAATATATTCATATGATTATTATTGATCCATGATATAAAGTATTATCATATATATATGATTAAAGAAGAATGTAAAAGTCTACCTCCACTAGTAACCATTATTATCAGGCACTCTTCTTCTCAAATAATCTAACAAATACTTTCACGAATCAATAATTAGTTTCAAAAAAATGAGAGAAATTTTTTGGCCTTTGCCTTTTCTGTAGTGCGTGAACCAATGGAGCTTCACAGGCTTTTATAAACAATGTTAAGGACCTTCTCATAATTACAGAATTGTAACTGCTCCTCCTTCATTAGCTCTTCTATTAAGAGTCAATAATTACCTTTTGTAATTACCCTCCATTAAGAGTCAATAATTATCTTTTGTAACTGCTGCTTCACAATTTAATATATGAGTCACATTAAATTATTATTTCTAACAGAAATTTTATAAGTAAGTATTGATTGATACGGCAAGCAAATAAAATTTCTTCATCTCCATATATAAAGTATTCGAAATAAGGAGCATCTGCAACTAACATTTCTTTTAGCTTCAAATATGAATATTGCCATTAATTATAGGTTGTTATTATGTTATATTTGTCTTGAGTGCTAAATTATATTATATATCATATTGACCTTAGAGGAATTCTTTCCTCTTCCTCGAGGAAGCTTCCTCCATAACACATCACAACCTTTAGATTTAGGTAAATTCTATTAATTTATAGATTCTATAACAAATTCAATGGCTAAGATCCTCCACATAGGGGAAAAAAAAACCTTCCACTGTAAGGATATAAGAATTTCTTTTTACGTTAAGACCATAGCTACAACCGACCCTTCAATGCTAATTCGTTGTCGCTGAAGTTGGCATGCCTTAAATATGCATATTCACTCAACTACCTCCTTTTTTTGTCCTCCCTAAACTTTTTCTAAGATTTCAAGTTACAAAACTGCTATTTATTTAGGAATTTATTGTCTTTTTCTTAACGGATTATCCTCACCTTTCACGAAGTAGGCCTTTCTCAATTTTTTTTTTAGAATTATTAGAATGGTTTCTTTTTTAAGTTGGTTGTTCGTTAGAATGGGGAGGCTAAATATGAGGATGAATATTTAAATACTCGTTTGATCATTTTAGGTAGTTTAAATAAGGATTGGACCTGAAGAAAGGACGCGAAAGGAACCATCATAATTAACTACTTTATCAATCATAATCTTCTTCTTGTATTACAAGAAATATGTTTATGAGTATAGATGTGATTTAGGAGTGTTCATTGGACAGGTTAAGATGGATTTACTTTCATCCGAACTTGACTTGATATTTTAATTGGACTATTTCTTTAGATCATGACTCGAAAAATGACTAGATTAAGATTGGATTGACTTGATAATCAAATGAATTGTATAAATATAAACATTTGTATAGCTAATTAAGTCATAAGATTTTAAAAGTAGGAAACTAGAAGTATGTAATGTTTTACAATATATATTTTAAAATAGTTCATATTAACATAAATATATTATAATATTATGTAAAAAATATTAATTTAAGTTAAAAAAATTATTATTTATCACTAATTGTCAAAAAAATTATAATTTTAAAATATTATGCAACACCGAATTAGGTTGAGATAACCCAAAGCATGATTTTAATCCAACCCAAAAACACACGAGGTCCAATTCATATAACCCGAACCTGTCGAAATTAACTTTGGACCAAGACGGGTCATTGAGATAGGTCGGGTTTTGAACATCTCTAATTGTATAAATAAATTTTGGACTTGTTAGTTGTGAGAAAATTAGATTTGCATACAACACATTTTTTTCCTATTAGATTTGGCTCTTCTAAAGTGAGGGATTCACTTTAGAGAGAAAATTGAAGGATCTCAATCATTGATAAAAAAATCAAGGGAGTGAATTCTAACAAATCTATGGTTTGAAAATCAAGGGAATGAATTCTAACAAATCTATGGTTTGTTATACGTGTATATGTAATATCAATTCACCGTTGATTTTCTTATCAATCATTAAGAATCTTTACTTTTCTCTCTAAAGTGAGGGCTCATGGCTCATGTTAGAGGAGCCAAATCATTTACTTTTAAACCTCTTGGCCTAGCAATGGACAAACATGTCATGTGTGGATAGGTGTACAATCATAAGTTCGAATCCTACCTATGCTAATATTTTAGAGTTAGACTGCAAAGAATATTTTTATGAATTTTTTAGTTTTGTTATGGAGGATTTGTCTTTGATCGAGCAAGAAGGTGGATTAATCAAGATGCACACAAGTTGACCTAGATTGATTGCAATACCAAAAAGTAAAAATTCATTTACTATATATTACATCCATTCAATTTTTTTCTTTTAAAAAAAATATTACAAGGAAGATATCTAAGACATAGTGTGAGTTAGAGATAAGTTGGAATCAAAGTAAAAGTGTTTCAGTTAAATTTGATTTCAAGATCTAGAGATTTCAACAAAAAAAAGAAAGAAATAAAGTAGACTTTGATGCTACTTGAGATGAGCAGGTTCTTCATTATTCCACCTTGAAGGTACGCACTTGTGTTTCTCTGCTTGAAAGTTGAAACAGTATAATACACGTACGCCAAATATTTCTTTTTCTCGATTCTATTTCTTGAGAAGAATACTATACCGCGTGTTCTAAGTGATATATTACACGTAAGTTGGTAACCCAATCCAATAAAAAACAAGTAGGTTGAAGGAGTCAGTTAAAATGGCTTTTTTAAGTTTCTTAATTAGATGAGTTAATTGTATTATCTGAAAGCAAGAGTTTTTGTCCCATCTTCAGGTAGTGTTCAGAACCAGGTGAATACATAAATTAACCAAATAGAATGATACATAATATGGAAAATGATTTACTCGATGTGCAAGCATGCACACGTTTACGCATTGAATTTTCCCCTTTTGGGTTAAGCTTGTGACCATGGAGTATTATTATTGGTGGTGACTGATGAAAATGCCATCATGGTAGCTGGCACAGTTGCCTCGCTAGGTCATCCCTCATGACTTCACCCTCACTGATGGCCAAAGGGGTTCACCCGAGCCCTCCCAGCAATAACTTATGAGGCTTGGACAAAAGTAAGACAAGAACTTCACAAATTGGGATTTTTAATACTTTTAGGATTATATCCCTTTTCTCTCTTCGTTTGGGAGACATATTTATGTATATTTTGTTTATACAAGTGTGTGTATTAAATTAATTAATAAGTAACATATTATCACTTTTAATATAAAATAATTATATAATACAAAAATTTATATAATTATTTAAATATTAATTAGTTTAGTACATACAACTAGATAAACAAAGCCTACTTATCTCTTTCTCCTTTTTCTTGATAGCAGTGATGTCTGTGTCATTTTTGTATTTGCTTTTTCTGTAAAAAGTATAATTTCGCATTCACTAATTCATCAGCCAAAAGATCCTTTTGTTTTTTCCTTCCAACGAAGCATGGGAGCATTTTGGGTTCTGCAAAGCAGATCGTCTATAATTAGGAAATAATTAGAGGAAAGAGCATGGTCGAGTCCAACAAAGGTGCAAAAGCTTCCAAGATTTTCTAATGCAAAGAGACAATTCCTTCAAAATAACACAAGAAGGGACGAATGAAGTACACCAAAACCACTTGACTAAATTAAGAATAATTCTTAATTCTCCTAATCAATTATTTTAATTATTAAATAAAAAAAAAGTATTAAATATTTTTTATATTTTTAAGATGTTGAATATATTTATTTATTTTTTTAATTTTTTATTAAATACTTCTTTTGTCCTTTTCTAATTATCTTTTAAGATTTTTATATAAAGATTAAAGACTAAATTAAATAACCTCAAATATAAAAAAATGTGATATAGTATAACTAAATTATAATTTCTTTCACTCTATTAATTCCCTCTATTAGCTCCATTGATGGTTGGTTAGTATTTGGTGTAAATCTGATAGGTGTAGGACAGAGTTTTCATGAAATGGTAAAAGGTACTTCATGCATTGAGAAGTTATGGAATTTAGTTGAGATAAGAGTAAGGTTTAAAAAAATTAATTAATATTTTTTTAATATTATCAAATGACAGATAATTTAGGATAAATCAAAATTTTTAAAAAGACAATTATCAAAACATGGATGAAGTAGTAGAAAGATTGTTAAAAATGTATTATAGAAGGATATAGTAAAAATCTTAAATTAAAGATTGACAGAGAGAATAAAATGTGATTTCCACACTATTAATTTCCCTTACATAATTTTTACTCCACTTTAAATAATTATAAAAAAACATAATTCCATACATTTTCTTCATTTTTTCTTCTCAACAAAGATAGTGCAACAATTGTATTGTGCAAATAATCAAATTGGAGAAACAGACGTGCCCTCCTTGCAAGGAAAGGAAGCTCAAAACTGGTAAATACTAACTTGCACTACCCCCCCTATATTTACTATAAACAAAACTCATCTCTCTCACTCTCTCTTACCTCTCCCCATTCCCATCCCAACCTTCTTTTCCCCCTCAAATAGAAAGCCATTAAATTACTTCCTTTCTTGGTTTGCTTTGTGGTGTGGTCACTCATGGAAGTTAATACTACCGCTGTACCTGCAGGGCCACCAACCGCTGCTACAAAGAACCAAACTTACAAACAGCACGAAAACCGTAAGGTCCATAACCAACGCCATGGAAATTTCCCCTCCAAAACCATTATCGTAACCATCACAGCGGTCACCTCAGTTACGGTCCTATTTGCCATTTTTCTGGTCGTACTCATGCTCCGTCGTCTAAAATCCACCAGCAGCAAGGACAGAACTTGCAAAGATAACAGTAGACTAGTACTTCATGACACAAGTTGCAGGTTCATGGCTTCGACAGAGTTGAGCTTCAATTCTAGCCCAGGTTACTTGTATCATATGCTATCAATTAATTGCAAACTTATGGATTTCTAGCTAGGAAGTAGGAACTAACTGGTCATGTAGATCATCACATGAATGTGTCACTAATGTGTATATATATATATATGTTCATTGTTTTCAATGTTAATTAAAAAAATTCTCTTAAAATGGATGATCAGTCTTCTGTGGAATCAGGGCTGAGGGCTTAAGATTCCGAAGCTAATCCTGATAATGAAGGGTATGCTTGCTAAAATTAATTGCAGTGGTGAGGGGAGGGTGTCTTCACGGAGGAAATCTGAGCATGACACCAGCACCTAAATTTCGAGGAGTCCAGGTGTTCACATATAGGGAGATAGAAGTGGCCACAGATGGATTCAGTGATGCAAATGTGATTGGCAATGGAGGCTTTGGTTTGATGTATAGAGGAATCCTAAGTGATGGCACTTTGGCAGCAATTAAGTTGATGCGCAGGGAAGGTAAGCAAGGGGAGCGTGCCTTCAGAATAGAGGTGAGTGAGCTTCATTTAATATCTCCTTTTGTTTTTGGTAGGCAAGATTTAATGTCACTTCTTGTTACTTGCTCTATATGTGTGTGTTTCCTTTCCTTGTATTTAATCTAGTGGTCTAGAGACATCACTTTTGCTTTATTTTTTTGGTACATAGTTTTGTCTTTTTATTAAGTTGAAATTTTTGCTAACGAAAACTCAAAATAAAAAGAAAGAATGAACAAGTTATTTTATTGTGAAAGACGATTTCTACAACTTATCAAATGACAATCTTTATACTCTTGTTCTTCCATAACCAGTAATATTATGCTATTTGTTAAGGATATAAGTTATTCATCACTTTCAATCCACTTCTTTAAAATTTTAAAAGCTTCAAATCTTAAAACTTTCTCATAAGCGAAAAATGTTAATGAAAACATTTCACAAACCACACCTGATTAACAATATATGTTCTTGAATAATCGAAATTCAAATTAAATAACTTATTCCTAGGTCTTTGAAATACAAGCGGTGCCACCGTAACACATATTGATTTCTCTGTAACTTGTATTTAAGTTTCGCTATCAAAACTGGGACCATGAAATTTGGGATGCAAACCCCTTGCCCTTATCTTTCTAGCAGTACTGCATCCCATCGCCATTTGCCAACTCACATTATGAATTTTATTCAAATCTAGCACATGGGTATGAAGACTAAAACGACATTTCATTCCTTTTCTTTTCATTTTCCTTCGTATTTGTTGCAGGTGGATCTCCTAAGCCGCTTGCACTCTCCTTATTTGGTGGGGATGCTTGGCTATTGTGCGGACCAACAACACAGGCTATTGGTATTTGAATACATGCCCAATGGTACACTCCAACACCATCTCCACTCTCCTAACAATCAAACTAAACCGTTGGATTGGTGGACCCGAATGAAGATAGCCCTTGATTGTGCCAGGGCTCTTGAGTTCCTGCACGAACATCCTGTCTCACCTGTGATCCATCGTGACTTCAAGTGTAACAATGTTCTACTAGATCAAAAGTTTCGTGCCAAGGTGTCAGATTTTGGATTGGCAAGGACGGGATCAGAGAAGATCAACGGTCAGGTTTCCACCCGTGTGTTGGGGACCACTGGATATCTGGCACCAGAGTGAGTACGCAGTACACTACCCCCATCTCACCCTGCATTAACTTCCTTAATTTTACTATCCACACACCAAAATCCAAATCCGCACACAACTTTTGTACCAATAACTACATAATATATGTTAATCATTACATAATACTCTTATTACCACATGGTAATAATCAATTACCGTCCTCAATTATCACATAATATATACTAATCATTAATTATTTATAACTATTTATTAGTGTAAAAATAATGTGTAGACATCTTTTTCCTTATCTTCCCTCACTCTCAGTACTTAAATTGCAATGTTGAAAGAACCATGCGCATGGATATAGTCAAGTCCCTATAGAGCAGGCTGTAATTTTTTAAATATCATAGATTTCATATTGAAGGCCAGTCATAATTTTATTTGTTTGTTTCATAATATATAGCATATATTTAATATGTCCCATGAATTTGGGCATACTGTAGGTATGCCTCCACAAGCAAGCTTACTACAAAGTCAGATGTTTACAGCTATGGTGTGGTTCTTCTCGAGCTGCTAACAGGACGTGTGCCAGTTGATATTAAGCGGCCCCCTGGAGAACATGTTCTTGTCTCTTGGGTTAGTAAATAGCACTGCAATTTCCCTTTTAAAATGATTGTCTAAATTTAAAGAAGAGTGGAAAAAATGCTATGTAAGTGTTTCTTCTAGAATATTAATATGAGGAAGCTCTAGCAACCCCAGCATTTTCTATCAACTATTCATTGAGATCAGCTTGTTAAACTTTCAGATTTTGTAACTTCTTGGATCTTAATTTGTTATTCATCAGGCTCTTCCAAGGTTAACTAACAGAGAAAAAGTGGTGGAAATGGTTGACCCAGCTCTACGCGGACAGTACTCAGAGAAGGATCTAATTCAGGTCAAACTTCATTTCATTTAGTCATTGTTATTATCATCATTGTCACTTGATGACTCAATGATATCCCATCAACTAACTATTTGCTTTCTGCTACTACTTTGTTTGGTTTACAGATAGCTGCCATTGCAGCAATGTGCATTCAGCCAGAAGCTGATTATAGGCCGCTAATGACAGATGTTGTACAATCACTAATACCACTTGTTAGGAACCCGTCTTCCATTAGTTCATCTAGTTCCCTAAGATTTTAAACACCAAGTCCAAGCCATTAGGTTTGCATACATTATCTTTGAGTTGAGCAAAAGCAGCTGCCCCAAAAGCAAGTGATTTTTGTTCTTAGACTGCAATAGTGATTGGACAAACATATGGGCAAAAAAATGCAATAATCAAACTTGATGGGCATCATCAAATTGGCAACTTTGAACAACGGAGTTCTGTCGACCCAACAGCCTTCCACCATGTAAAAATGAAAATCAAAACATAGGATAATTCAAATTTGCATAAAGGGGCAAAATCATTTGTATTCTGTCAATATAAGAGAGTTAATATGATGTCTGTTCCAGATATAATAAAGCAGTTCTTGAACCTTCATCCTTGTTGGAGAATTGATTCCTAAGATGATATGAGTCAGAGGTCATGAAATCCATCTTTTTTACCCTCTTTCATGGTGAGTGGACCTGTTCATTAACCTTTAAATTTTTGGAGAATTTAGTCCTTGAAAATGTCAAATTCTTAAATTCCATTATTCACCGCATGAAAACAAACTTAGCAACATACTTCCAAGTAGGAGAGCAACTTGAGTCTATCTGCTTTCTATCAGGTAAAGAGCTCAATTTTAGACATTGGCACATAAAATGGTAATTGGACAACTAAAATGAAATAATTCACTTTTCTATAGAGAAAGACTAACTTAATGATGTGAATGATACTACGGAATAATATTGACCTGTTTGGACTCATTACATCACCGGCTGAATGTGAGGGATTCCCCAAACCAAAAGCATATAAGCACAACAGAATTCCAGCAGGTCATGTCGATGGGTATTTTCATGACTAAAAGATGAAGTAAAAAGATCTTGGCAGCCATTAGCCATTAGTCAGTCAGAATCAAGAAACATGAATGTTACCAACCAGAGAAATTTTATTTTAATAATAGAAAAAAAAGAGAGCCAAAACTGAATATCATTATATTGTAACAATTAGTTAAATTTAAATTAACCTGCAGAATCCCATACTGTCTAGATCTGGGCCTGTACTCTTCTAAACATGTACAACCCCAACTCAAGTCTAAAATGTAAGCGGAGGCAAGTTCCATCATGAATAGAAAAGAACTCACACTACTTCTAGACCATAGAGGAGTTCCACGCCATTTAATTTAATCCACAAAAATTATATAGCAAGCACCTAAATCTTACGAGCAGATCATTCGCAGGGGCGAATTATTAACCAACCAGTGAAATATTTTTATGCTTCAGCTTTTGATTCAATGACAATAATTGATTCTCCCTTCTCTTTCCCTTGCGAAGTGATGTTGCTCTTACTGATTTAGACTGATTATTATATCAATATTTATATTTTTATATTAAATAATATATATATTTTTTTATATTTTATCTAATATTATTTATTATATATATATTTTTTATTATTTTTTCTCACTCAATTATATTTCTTAAAAATAATATAAATAATACTTACACTTTTTTAAAAAATATAAGATAATTATTTTTCTTATTATATCAAATATAACTGTGGGGATCCATTTTGCATTTACACCGGATGTACCATTAGTACTATATCAACTATTATTCTCGTTGAAATTCATCATTTGATTAAAAAAGATCACGCACTTCTTGCTAGGACGGCACGGTTGGATATTTTGATATTAAAGGTGGCTTAACTAGGAAAATGGAAAAATATCAAAGGCAGCTACAGTTGGTGGGTGGCTGCATTAAAAGATTGAAATGCAATTAAACTGGGATTCTTTGTCCTTTATATTTAGGGGCATCCTCTGAATGCTCGAGCGGATAAGTATCAGCACTGTTATAAAGTTTCTTTTTCTTTTTCAATCAAAACACACACATCTCTATGTAAAATTATTAATCTAAGGGCTATAACACTTGTGCGTTGATGAACTTGAGTATTTTTAATTAAACTCTTTTATATTTATATTAAAATTTTTGTTAAAAATCATTTGTTAAGAATTTTAAATAAGAAATTTTTATAAAAAATAAAATATTTAATATATTAAAAATTAAAAAATAATTTTTATATAAAAATTTTTATTTTTAATTCTTTGACAAATATTTCTAAGGCTTTGATAAAAAAAAAACCTTATTATAATTCACGTGATAGCTAAAAAGGCCGGAAAGCAGTTGCCAGTTGCAAACTTGAAGTAAAGGTCTCCGTGATAGCTCACGTAAATTGGTTGACACAAGAAGCTAAGAACCACAATTAATGAAGCGAGTCATTTGTGTTAAGATTAAGTAGTCCTCCAACGGCTCTGCCACTGCCAATAAGTTAATAGCGAAACCAGAACCAGGCCACTTATTTAGGAGGAACACCTATTTATTGATATGCATTACTTAATTCAATTAAATAATATTGGGAAAATTCTTAAGTACTCTTAAGTCGCATTAGAAGTTAGAACTGGTCTCCCTCACAAGTCACAAGGTTTGGAAGTCCGCAAGTTTTGAATGGAAGGGAAAGAGCTGTATAAAATATACGCTTAAAAGGAAGCTGGCTGTCGCCAACTATGAGTGATAATTTATTTAGGTAGCGTTGAAAAGAATTTAAGAATTTTATATTCAGTTGATTTTTTTTTTAAAAAAGGATTTTAAATCGATTTGCTTTGTACGACTGTCAACAAGAGCTGCTAGACAATTTGAGCGTTTTTTTTTTTTTTTGAAGTGGAGAAAACATAAACAAGCAAAATAAAGCCAAGTTTTGTGGTAAATTTTGAGCGTTTTATGCAAGCATAAGAGGTGATAAAAAGAGAATTGTTTTAAAAATAAAAAAAGAGAGAAAGAGAGAAAAGTAGAATGGCACCAAAGTCTAAGGAATATATTGTATGTGCACTAGCTTGGTTTCAAAATTCCATCACAAAATCAGGGGCGGCGCAGTTAAGGGCTTTAGCCCCTCAGATTTCTTGAAAATCAAGGAATTCACAAGCAAATTTTTAAATTTTTTTTTTATATTTTAAAGCATATCTCCAAACACTAAAATTTTTCCTCTAGCTCTGCCACTGCACAAAATGCTAATAGCATATTGGAAAGTAGCTAGTTTTTTTCGGTTTCAAATGAAAAGTAGAGGACCAACCAATACGGAAAGAAAGTGGTTTGGCAATTGGCATTATGGCATATAGTTCAATTTAGATCACAGCGCAAAGGAAAGTGATTCTTGTAGGAAAGGAATACATTTGCTAATAGAAATCCGCAAACGTCTATTCTATGTTCGGGATCTTGTCCCCCTTCCCCATCGCATCACTACTCAAAGCAACTGATTCTGTTCCATGAACGCGCCAATCTCAGCCCAGATATTTGGGAACACAGTAAAGGCAAACTCCAAGACAGATACGTTCTCTCTTTACCTGGTAAGAGTGAGAAATAAGTGTGGGGAAAATAATGAAAAAGAGAAGATTCACCATTTGTATGTGCTTTTCTATTTTTTTGTTCTCTTATCTATGAAAAGAAATTTTAACCTAATATATTTTTGCTTTTTTAGTTTTTCGACACATATTAACCTAATATCTAATTGAAATCATAACTAAGAAAAAAGAAGTCTGGCAAAATTGAGCTCCACTAGGAAGGCCGAAGCCAAGTCAAACATATCATCCCTGCAAAAGTAGCTTAGGTCCCACGCACATTCTCTGGCAGGCAGCCACGCAAGTTCACTTTTTACACGATTTCTGTGCAATAAACATTCTCGAATGCCCACCCCATTGATTTCTGAAAATTACTAAAAGAGGAAAAAAACACACACTAGAAAACCACTTTTACAAGGCTTATTAGTTATTACCGTATCTTTTTTTTGTCTTTTTTTGGGTATTTACTAGCCACTTTTTTCAGCATTTAAACTAGTAGGAATACTTTATTTAAAAGATATCCATACGCAACAGTTTTGTTTCTCTTTTTTTTTTTTTCTGCGCATGCCATTTTTATTTCTTAAATCTGAACTCAACTAAATAGCTTAAGCTTATGAGATTAAAAATTTATCATGATCCAAGATATGTTGGACATTGGCCTAGAAATTTGTTACCTTATTATACACATTTAACAAATTTTGAAGTGAAAAACAAAATCGTGCCCAGAAAGAAGAAAAAAAAATTAAACACAATGAAATGTTGAGGTTGGGCAAAAGAACAGAGAACCCAAACGACGGTTAAACCGGAGGGCGAGCAGAGTCGACGCGGCACGGTGGCACAATGGGGACGGAGGAGGAGGTCCCTTCACCGGAGTTATTACCCACCCTCGGTGACGATGCCCTGACTAAGAATGGCGGAGCCATCGTGAAAACCCACCGGTCAGATTTAAAGCTTAGGTCCAGTAGCCTTGAAATCTTCCCTCTACTACTTCCCTCGCCGCCGGTTCGGTAACCCCGCCTCGAACTACTTTCTCTAGGCAACACAATCAAGCTGCTGGCCCGTTGCAACTGCCGGTTTATTATCCTCTTCCTCACTTCCAACGGCAGTCTGAGAGTGAACCGTTCCGTGTTTTCACCCGGTTGGACCAATGAGTGCCCGGTCGAGTGTGACCGTGGGAACCGGCGTGGCCGGTTCGACCGAGACCCTCGCGTGCGGTTCCGGTTCAGCGTTTTATTCGAGGACACGGACCCCGCTTCTGGCTCTGACAAGACCCGGTCAGCGTCCGCGTATTGCTGTTCTGGCGCGGCTAAGACGGCGTCGTTTTGGGCCTCGATGTCTCCTGACTCGGGGTTTGGAATCGGAAAGCCGTGTACGGACTCACCGGGTTGAGGAACGAGGTTGGCTCGGCAAACGGGGCAGGTGGTGTGGGAAGATAACCACTCGTCGATGCACTCAGGGTGGAATACATGGTCGCACTTGGGGATTAAACGCAGCGTTTCGGTGTCCTCGAACTCGCACAAGCACACTGCGCATTCCAACGCCTCTTTTCCTATCTTGTGAATCTTAACCTCCGAATATTCTAGAATCGGGAAGGTCTCGATAACCGCAGGGTCGAGGCCACGCGGCGCCCTCCTGGAGCGGCTGTCGCCGGCGGTGTGGGGCTGGACGCTGTTGGAAGGGGAATCGGAGCATTGGCGGATGTAAATGGAGAAGAAGCCCATGAGGAAAAGAGCGGCGACAAATACGACAATGATTACGGCGATGGAGGGGCTGAACTGGTTTTTATTCTTATTATTAGGGTCGGAAAAGGCATCGGGTTGGGGTTGGGCTTGGGCTTGGGCTTGGGCGGCGGCGAGAGGGATTACCGGGAAGAGGAGGAGGAGGCATAATAGGTGGGTAGTGGTTATGGGTGGGTGGTTCTTCATTGATGAACGGGGTATTAGGAATAGAAAGAAGAGAGTGAGTGAGTGAGTGTGAGAGAGAGAGAGAGGATTTAAATGTGTGTGTGAGAATGGGGATGGTGGGGTGCGGAGAACATGATTCATGAAGATTTTCGAAAGAGTCGAACACCTTCGTTCTGACTTTCGTGTCGGGCGGGAATGGTCTTAAGTGATGTCAGAGATGGTCATAGAGGGGGGGTGGTGTGCAACGTGGATCAACTTACTGCTAGCCTGGGAAGTGGGAAGCTTCCGCAGAAAATGGAGAAATGTTTGGTTGCTGTGTTTAAACTTAGAAAATCAATTAGTTGAATTTCACATTTTGCTACTATTTGCATGGCTGTCGAAGACTCAATTTTAACTACTTGCTTCGTCATTCTTTCATGCCCTCCATAGGGATCTTTATCCCTCTCAAGTCTACCGTATAGCGAAGTGTATATAACTATTAATTGATAAATATTAATGACTTCTTTCTTTAATATGACCATTAATTATTATTTTTCTTTTATTGTTTAAAGTGCATTTCGAATTTTAGAAGATTCAAATTCACGCGGAAATATTCAAACAATTTTGTCATACAAAATGTATGTGTCATATAAATAGTTTACCGGAAAAAAAGTATAACAAGCGTGACTTATTTATTGCTTGTGTAAGAGTTTATTGATTTTATAAAAAAAAAAATTTTAAGAAATATTCCAATCATTATGGTACTTGTTAAAGAATTAAAAATAAATAATTTTAAATAAAAAATAAATATTTAAAATATTAGAAATTTAAAAAAAAATACTTTTAATTTAAAACAAGTGTCCTTATAAAAATGGTATGAAAAGTTTACTTACACTACAACAAAAAAGGGTTTTAGGGGCAATTCTTTAGCGGCCATATACTAATTGCCGCTAATACTTTTTCTAAATTGATGATCTTCCGGCAAATAAACAATGGCCACTAAAAATTCTAACTTTGGTGGCAAATATAACATATGGCCTCGAGACAGGTAAAGATAATGAATTTGCCCCGCGAAAACACTTTTCTATTCCCTCCATTCTGGCTTTGACCACTCATAATTTTCTATTCTCTCCAATTCTCTATTTTCTAAAGCTCTCTCCACTCATAATTTTCTCAAACGCCAACCCAACTAAAAAAAACACCATTCGGCCGGTGCGCTGGTGGTTAGCGCGAGGTGGATCTGCGCGTGGCGATATGATTTCGGATTCAGGAGTGGTGGTTGTCGGTGCGCGGTTGATAGGGTAGCGTAAGGAGCGGCGGCCATTATGGTAGTTCGGTTGATTGCGAGTGTTTCGCATGCAAAAACAAGGTGGTGAGGAACCGGGCTTGGGTTGCGACTCTGGCGCAGAGCTCGGCGCCGCTTTGAGGTATGAGCTTTAAGGCTCAGGCGTTTTGTCCTTCTTGCTATTCTTCTTCCTCTGTGTAAGAGAAAGCACCATCTCATTATCCAAGTCCTCGATGATTCTACTGACCCCGTCATTAAGTTATATAACTCGATGATTCTACTGACCCCGTCATTAAGTTATATAACTCGATGATTCTACTATGTCCGGTCTAATCATTTTCATTATAGCAGATTCCAACGCATGGAATCGTTTGCATTTATGATTTTGTATTTTGCTGAATTAATCAATTTACAGCTTAATTAAACTTGTTTACTCTTTTTTTTTTGGTTTTATTATATTTATTAGTATTAGTGGATGTACATTATTAAGTTGCATTGATTGTAGCAAATGGTGGAGGTAGAATGTCAGAGATGGGCAAGCAAAGGGATCAACATAACATACCAAATCAGATAAAACAGAACGGGTTACAAAGTGGATGCACAGAAAGAAGGCCTCAAATGAAGCTATGTGAAGCACTGTTCTCAATAGCATTACCTTGTGTGTTTGTGCTATGGAGCAATTGTAGCAACAACCAGATTGGTGACTTGACAAATCCTGATAGAGCAGTTGATGGGATATTTGGATTTGGGCAACATGACATCTCTGTCATTTCCCAGCTTTCCTCACAAGGGATAGCTCCAAGAGTGTTCTCCATTGTCTGAAAGGAGGTGGGGGCATATTGGTTCTTGGTGAGATTGTGGAGCCAAACATAGTTTATACTTGACTTGTTCCATCACAGTAAGTTCTGTCATAAGAATGAAAATGCTACATATTTATTTCTTTCTATCACTTAAATTTATATATATTTTTTTAGTGGTTGTTAAGTAACAAATCCATTCTGAGGGTAATCTGAATTCTTTCGTAAATGTAGCGAGTGAATGGAGATTTGTGCCTTTATTCTTAGGAGCCTAATAAGATGTTTGAATAAAAGTAGATGGTAAGTATTTAATACTGAAATTCATTTGGTTCATACAATCATACCAACTCAAATTACTTAAACAATGTTGTTTAGTGAGTAACAAGAATGCTAGTGCCCAAGTGAAAGAGACACAAAGAAGAGAAAATATATACTTAATAGAGAATAGGATACTTGAAAACAAATACAGAACTATTGTCATTTTTTGGGGGGTTTATAGAGCCCTTTCTTTTGTTTCCTTAACATTTCTTTTTAGATAATAACATGGATGCTTATGTAAAACTGTTTATTGTTTACACAAATGCAGAACTATCACGTGATAGCTATTGTACGAGAATCCAACATAATATCACATCATCCATTCCTAATGTTGGTCTGCAGGTAATAGTAATCAATAATTGATAACCTTTTTGGTTTTCAAGTGCCATTTGTGCATCTCTTTGATTTCTTTTTATTAAATTCCCTTTAGGTTTGGAGAGTTGAACTAGTATTATCTGATTTTATATTGCATAAAGTGTTATGTACATATGAATTTCATGGAGTTATTGCATTAGAACTTGGCGCTGGAACTGGTATTTTGATAATTACTTTTCTTTTTATAATTTCTACTTACTTTTTGCAATCAATTTCTTTCTCAACAAAATTTTAAATCCTGAAAACTATGTCTAGGACCTAGTCAATCCTTAAAGAAGTGCACTAGGCTTGTAACTCGGTTAATTCAAAGACTAATGGTTAAATGAAATATGTTTATGGATTCTTCATTTCTGTCTAGAAATTTATTTACCCAATGATGACGTAGATAATTCTGTAGCATACATACACATTTTATGAGAGATTTAGTTTTAAAAAAAATAGTTTTTATTGTTACAAAAGTGAATAAACAATAGATAATTAATGTTTTTTTGACAATCCATAAAACATTTTGAGGCACTTCTAGAGCTTAGTTTGATGATCTATGAAGAGGAATAATCAAAACTGTCAATTTGAAAGAACATGGAGTTATTTATAAAGAAATGTCTTTGATGATGTTTATGATTTCAAGTTTTCAACTCCTTTACCAGGCTTGGTGGGTTTATTACTTGCACGTATTGCGAATACATTGTTCCTAACAGGTATGGTGCCTTATTATATTTGAGTGCCATTGATGCATGTATGGAAGTTTGCCTGACTAGCATATTGTTTTATTTCCTTCTCTATTTTTGGCCCTAATGGCGCATTATTTAAAAAACACAACACTACCCATCTAATGCTTGTTTATGGTAATTCTTGATTTAATGCCTGTTGACTGATCTTGCATGCTTAATGTAAGGAACAAAACAAGCAAGTGGTGTCTATTTAATATATTTAAAGAAATACTATTAGTTTTTTTACATGTTAAACAAAAGATTTAGTTTATAAAACTATAGATTAAAGGTCAGTTTGATATTCAAAGTCAACGAAAGGACCAAGAACGAGAGAAAAGGAAAACAACAATTATAAGGAATAATAAGTCCAGTGACATTTGAAACTATGCTGGCTCTTTTGATTCCTTGTCATGAAAGAATTATCTATACTATAGTGTTTATTTAGTGATAAGAATTGCCACTCTCAAACTAATTAAGAGATGGATATTTTATGTTGTGGCCAGACTCACCAATTCAATTTGAATGCTTGTGGTTTGTTGAGGTTTTGAGCATTTAAGTCTCAGATCTCCTTCATGTTATATCATCACAAAGTGAAATTCATATTCTCCTATACCTTACATATGAGTATTATATTGCATAACTGTGGAGAATTACCTGGATCAGTTTTCATCATTTGATATATTTAATTGGTTCATGATTTTTAAGTGTGACATTCATTAATAATAGTTGACTATTTTCTGAGAAACTTAATGGAGAGTAGGATACTTGAGGAGACCACACTTCAGAGAGGACCACTGCCAGCCAATTATAAGTTTCAATTGAAAAAAGTCTACATTAGTTTATATATCAAAGTTCACTGGAGACATAGAGAAAGTGACTAAACAAAGTAACCTCACAAAAACTATTAATGATATTTGCCTACTGGGTCACACACTAGTTGTTTGCTTGGTGCATCACTTTCTCTCGGATTTCCATATCATTTTCTTAATATAGTTATGTATCCTCATTTATATGGAATCAAAAGTATTTATGAAAAGATTGCAGTGTGTATTAGTACATATTTGCTTTGGATTTATATACACTTTTGATCCATCTGTGAGCTACTGTAAAAGCTCCAGTAATTTTCTTGTCTCACCTAATAGTTAACTTCAACTTCCAAACACTCATGTATTTTTATGTATGCTTCACGCATCTTCTGCAATGCTACTGCTTCTTTCTTCAATTATTACTATTTTTTTTAGTGGGTTGGATGAGTATTCAATACCCAAAATATTATGTATGTATATATTCAGTGTCAACTATTGTTGTTTTTTGCATTATAATTCAGAGTAGTTTTTGTGGTCTTTTTTTTTTTTGGCAAGCAACATTGAAGATTTGAGAGTAGAAAAAGATGTTGATGTATGTATGGAAAGATGTTTTATATTTTCTAACTAAGGTTGATGAACTATATCTGAATGACACATTATTTTTATTATCATTGCAGGTCATACACTATGATTTTGAGAAATTTGGCATCTGAAAGACTTCATTATGATCAAAAGTTAAAGATTTGTTTATGAACTACCTACTATCTTGTATTATGACTATTTGATAACATTAGTTATTAGATTTAAAATGACACTAGTTATTACATGGTGTACTTTTTATGTTTTGTTGTTGATACTATAAAGTTATGAATGTTCTTTTTAATTGTGGATTTAATGAAATATATTTTGCTTTTTAGAATGAATTCTAGTATATTGTATTTTGAAACATTTGTATCTTACGATTTAAGTTTTTTAGAGGCAAATATTATTATCACTAAAATTTTTGTTAATGATTTAAGTTCTTTAGGAACATTTTTTATATAGCAATAAAATGGGTTTTTACCTAATAATAACAAAAGTCGTTAAATACATGAGAAAATGCAAACTTGGGATTGTTTTAGCCGCCATTACAATGGCTGGTAAAAGACATTTTTTACCGGCAATAAAATGGGTCTTTACCGGCAATAACAAAGGCCGTTAAAGATATAGAAAAAGGCAAACGTGAGGCGGTTTTAGTCGCCATTACAATTGTCGGTAAATAATTGTCGCTAAAAGGGCATACTTTTACCGGCGATAAAAGGGGTCTTTACCGGCACTCTATATAATGGCCAGGTAAAACCTTTACCGACATCGATACAAATAATTGCGGTAAAAGTTTTTGTGGCAATACTTATTGCCGCTAAAAGACATATTTATTGCCGCTAAAAGGTTTTTTTGTTGTAGTGTTAAAATAACAGGTGATTAAAATGTTAATTATGGCATGAAATAATTATAATGGAACAACTAATAATACTAAGAGTTTCCATTATAACATATTGCGGCTACTTTTTTTTTAAAAAAAAAATAATTCCCCATCCCGGTAACATCCATAAAAAGTTTTATTTTTAAAAGACCTTTATTCAAATAACCAAATAATTATTTTTAATAAAAGCCTTTAATTGTGCTATTATATAAAGGAGAAACGAGTCTTCTATTCGAATAAAGTTCTATTATTCGAATAGAAGAAATATGCATAGGCAAATTCATTTCACTTTATTCGAATAACAAGATTGTTATTCGAATAAAGTGACCCAAATAAAAAAAAAAAATAGGAAAACAACACCACATTGTAGCAGAACAGAAACTCTAGTTTCCATCTAATTCATTTCTAAGGATTGATCAAATCAACCAGTTCTAATAGGACTAAACTAGAATCAATCCATGGTTAGCAAGGACTTAACCAAGAAGTCAATGATTGATAGTAATGATCATGGGTGGCAAATGTTAGAAAATAATTAGAATAGGAAGATTATACGTAAATAGATGATGAAATATCAAGAAAAGTAGAGGAACAAGTTTCTAATGCATTAAATGAAGAACTCAGTATGTGAGACAAGTGTTGTTACGGGGAGATTAAGAAAAACAGAATAATGGTTAATAAGTGACATGTGGCAACCATGAATGTAACTATCAAAAAAATCTAGAGTTAAGCATAAACATGAAGATCATGAATTCAGGAACATGCAATAATCTTCAGAAAAATCAGATTCCAGAGAAGAATATTTTTCTGAAGAACAAATCCATGACATCATTCCCTACGTAAGCTACAGCTAGTTTTGGGCTTTATAAATACCTTTAGAGCCTCTCAACCTCGTTATCAACCCACTCAACTTGCAAAAATAGCCTTTGTTCTATTACTTCAAATCTCCTATCCTCCATCCAAAATTCAACTTTCTCATCTAACACATCCAAAAACCCAGTAGAAGGTAGGAAATGTCAAAAACATCATTCTTTACTCTTTTTTTCTATCAGCTGTACCTCCTAGTTCATTCTTTTTCAATCATTCACATTGCTCTGTTTTGATAATAATGTAATAGTGACATTTTGATTTTTGCAAAATGTGATTTTTGATCTCTTTATTCGAATAACACTGATATTATTCGAATAAAGTAACTTTACAAAAGCCTGAAAAATTACTTTCGACCAGTTTATTCGAATAAAGCCTGTTAAAACACTTCAAAAGTTATTTTTTAGAAACTGTTATTCGAATAACACTTTTATTATTTGAATAACAGTAAAATTGTTATTCTGATAACATTTTTATTATTCTAATAACGACTTCGTTATTCTAATAATACTTTTGTTATTCTAATAACACTTTTGTTATTCTGATAACGATTTTGGCAGAAAAGCTTTTAAAAATGAGATTTTAAATATAATTAATTTCTTATGAACTATTTTTTTAACTCTTTTTATCAAATTTTTATTAATTAATTTTATTATGAACTATTTTTTATGTTGTTCTTTATATTGGATGCGTTAATTATTGATTATTATTAATGTTCTTTATTAGTATTCTTATTGATAACTCCATGGAATGTAGTTATTTGTGTCCTATTCTTGTGATATAAATAATGCTTAGTCTTTGTTTATGAAGCATATCTGAAAAGTTTATTGGTTATATTTGACATATTCTGATTTGGATAACCTTCTAATATGTTATTGAGCAAATTGAGCTTAAATTGTTATTGATTATGTAAATTTGTAACTGTTATTGATTTGGTGATTTCTCTATGATAGGAAGGGCACCAAACAAGATGATATGTGGAGCATTTGAGCTTAAATCGGAAGAGGAAGCCAAATCTGCATTCTAGCATGTCACGCCTCGGCGCATGGTTGTGCACGTCGCGGCGTGGAGGCACATCTCAGCCTGCAGTACTTCAACCCGAGAGTTCAGTGCCGCGGCCCAGAAGAAGGGTGCACCGGGGCACTTTGTAACCGACCCAATGGGCACCGCAGTGTAATGTTATGTGCGCCGTAGCATGTGTCGACAGAATGAGCCTATATATTAGATTTTTCACGTTTTTCTCTATACTGGGCTGCCTCTCTTGACTGCCTCAGCCATTTCTTTTTAGTTTTCTTCTTTTAGCTTTAGGTTTTAGGTAGTTTTAGGTTAGAAAACTTTGGCTAGATTTCCATTGATAGTGGATTGGAGGTTAGGAACAAGGATGGCAGAGGATTCAAGCTTCAAAGACAAATCAATGAGCTTTCTTTCCTTTTCTCTTTATCTCTTCTCTTCCTTATCTTCCTTAGATATGATTTTACTTGTATTTTCATGTTCATTTTATAGTTAAGCTATATTTAGGGATACTTTGAATCTTTTATTAATATGAATGATTTGTTATTCTCTGAGTTTGTGTGGATGTTTGGTTTTGTTCTTCCATAATCTATACTTAATGTTTGCTATTGGTTGGCCATTAATTGCATGATCTTAATATTGTAAATGAACTAGATATGGGGATTTGTTAATATGGATATGGTATGGTTGATGTATGTTCGATGAGTTCAATTGACTTGGATGAGTTGATTTGCTAACTGGATAGAAATATACTTTTTAGCCATGCATAATATGTGATTGAGAATAGATCGTTCAAAAGTGAATTTTGTGTTAGCTCTCATGGAAACATAGTGAGTTGAGCAATTGAAACTATGGTTGATTGACCTTGACATAGGCTTTTAGCTAAATCAGATTCTCAAGCTAACATAATCAATGCATTCATGTTAATGAAGAAGATTGCATGTTGTTGGTAGATGTAGGGGGTGAAAAAGGATTCCCTGAAATCTAACCTCGTATCTTTATTGCTTTCTGTATTTACTTTCTTTATTTTTGTCCATTTTTATGTCCTTGAATAGAATTAATTAAGCTATTGGTTGGTACTTAACTTTGGAAGCCTTTATCCTCGTGGGAACGAACTTATACTCTGTATCTTTATTACTTGAGCGACCCGTGCACTTGCGGTTAGCGAATGGGCAAACACGTTGTTTTGGCCCTATCACTTATTATAATGATACTTGTGTTAATACAAGCTTATTTTAATGGTTAATATTGTTCTATGGAGGAAGTATTTTTAAAATATTATCCCATGGATAAAAATGACTAAATGTGCAAAAGAGAATTATTGCGGCTGTGATAAGAGGATTAAGGGATGCCTTAATTAACCTGAGATTATTATTGTGACCATGATGAAAAGATCAAGCGACGCCTTAGTCAAATTATTATGACCATAATGAGAGGATCAAGTGACGCCTAAGTCAAATTTTTGTGGCCATGATGAGAGGATCAATGAACACCTAAGTCAAATTTTTGTGGTCATGATGAGAGGATTATGAGACGCTTTAATCAAATTATTGTGGTCATGATGAGAGGATTGAGAGATGCCCTGATCAAATTATTGTGGTCATGATAAGAGCATTTGGGACACCTTAATGAAGAGAAAAAGACATATTTGATTAAGAATATTGAAATGAGATGATATAAAGATGATAAAATAAAGTTTTAAGCAATGATATGAAAAGAATATTCAGTTACTTATTTTTACGAAGCTATGAATTACTTATTAAATTATGTTATCCTTAATTAAATACTCTTTTTTATGTTATTTACTCATTTTCCACTCTATTTTATATAAAAAACAGAGAAATTATGAGATTTACTATTTTTACAGAATTCTTTACTCTTTAATTATAGTTTTGTTATCAGAAAGTATTTACTTTTATAATTTTAATTTTGTATTACTTATTACCCATCTAATTTATTTCTCGAATATGATTCATTTATTTATGAACTTTCAGTTATGGTTTTAGAAATAGAAAATAGTAAATAGTGGTTAGTAAACGTATACCTATATTTTTGCATCTTTCTACTGAGATCTTTATTTCACTCCTTTTGTTGTTTAACATTTCAAGTTAAGCCGACTCAAGAAGCTCAGATAGATTTTTGTACTTAACAAGTTTTTATGTTGGAAGTCGAAGTTTATAGTTGTATATAATGATTACGGCTTTTGTTAGCCTCAATATGTAGAAAATAAATACCTAAGTTAGAAGTTTTGTATGTTGTAATTAAGGATGTAATCCTCAAAACTATGTAATTATATAGTTTACGAAAGCTAAGGATAATATTAAAATTATTAATAATGTTACTCTATTAAATTTAAATATTACATTATTATTTAGTGTAGGACGTTACACTCTCCTCCACAATCTCTTTTCCTCGTCATACTAAATTGCATTGTCATTGTTAGAAATGGAAAGCAATATGCTTCATGTTATATTATATTTTCCTATTCAATTTTGGGAAAGGTACAAATACTTAAAACATTTAGGAAAATGAAAAGTTACCACACTCTAAAATCATGATATATCATAAACTCACTAGAAGAAATCAAACACAAAATCTTTTTTGTCCACACTATTCAATTTTACTGTTTAAGTCCGTCTTCATTGGTGAGAAAGGTAAAGAATTTATACCAATATTTTTATTTTATTTTTTAAGTTATCATCACACCCTTTGAGTGTGAGATTAATCCTTTTAAATATAAAATGATAATTGGACCCTCCTCACATGTTGCATCTATAACACTCGAACCTTTTTTTTTTTTTGGTAATTAGTGTTATGTTCAGTTACTAGAGGTGGCAGCAAACTTCTTGAACAAAATAATTCTTATTATAGCAGCTTCCTTCAAGCGTTGGGGCAGAGAGTTACGTACCTGCAAGACTTTCTCAAGTAAGCTATCGTAGAAGTTGGTAAAGTGTGAGGAAAAATATTTTTACCTTCGAAGTTATTATAGCTATTTATAGAGGATTGTATCTTGGGATCAAGTAAGGCATGAGAATAAATTGATCCTTCTAGGTACCTTTAAATATTTTGGAAGAAGTTTTCTAAGACTTTCCTCAATTGGTGAATTGGCCAATGATTGATATTTAGAAAGAGAATATTCCTTCAATGATAAGAATAGTGACATCACATAATGATTAAGTGCCACATATAAAAGAGCTGTGAGAGTTAACTTTATTAGGCTCAAATCTCAGTCCTATCAATTAGCACTCGAACCTTTTTGATCTCATGGGAGTGACAATTTTTTTTATCACCAAAAATAAATTCTTAAAACAATTATTTAACACTTATAACCTTATATTTTTATTATTAACTAACATTAAAAATATATGTTTAAAATTTTAAACAAAATAAATAAATAAATAAATGTTCAAAAAGTCATAGCTTATATAATATTTAGAAAATTCCGTGCAAGCAGATCTAAAATCTCAACCACATGAGAGTTTAAACAATGGTTTACCAAACAAAAATAAAATCAATCCTTTTATGTACATACAAAAAAAAAAAAGTGAAAAAAATAACATGTAAATTTTGAACTTAAAAAACATATATCGAATTTGTTTAAAATTAATATTATACAAATATGTATTTTTGAGTTAATATTTGTGTCGCAGCTGATAGTAAATTAATTATATGTTTACAAAATCTTATTCTATAAGATCAATGAACTATTTTCTTTTTGGCACATGAGATAAAATAATCATTTGATATGAGAAAATAAAGAGGTGAAGAAAGAAGATCAAAAGAAAAAAAAAGGTGAAGAATTTTTTCTTTTTTAAGAAGAGACTAAGAGAGGTTGCTGCATAGTCTAACAAGTGTACAAGCACAACTGCACAAGATGCACATGGTATTTTAAAATATATTAAATAATTAATTAATATATTTGATTAAAAAATGTTTTTAAGATACTTATTAAGAATTTAAAATAATTTTTTTTATAAAAACTAAGTAAAATATTTAATATATTAAAAATTAAATAACTCTTTTTAAAAAAAAAACATGACTTCTTATTTTAAAACACTCATCTAAAAAATTCATAATTAATTAACTTTCGTTAAAAATTGTCATACGTGCTACGGGGCTACGGTCAAGAGTGATGGACTGATGGTCGGACTTGGACAGTCTAATAGCAACTATGTAGCTAGTTATATATATGGACAAAATAGTTAAACCAATATATAGTTCTGCCAGAAAAGGCGGGTACAGTATTATTATATTAATTAGAGGTTTTTGTTTTTAAGGACACTTATTTAAGAATAAAAAATAGAAGTATTAAATTGAAAAAAATTAACTTTTTGAGTTTTAAATATATTAATATTTAATTTTTATTTAATACTTCATACTTCATATTTTTTTAATAAGTGCCCTTATTAACTATATAGCAGATCTTTCAATACTCAATAGTTAATAATAGGAGTGTTCATAAGATAAAGAGAGAGAGATATGGCTTGACTCGAACCACACTTGGTATTTTGATTAGAACAAATCTTTGTATCACAAACCTGACCCAATTACGAGTTAACTAATGGCTAGGTGAAATAATTTGATATTAGATAAAATGTATAAATTTAGATATTATATATAATTAAGTCATAAATTTTTACATATAAGAAACTAAAATTAAGATATATTTACAATATATATTTTGAAATAAATAATATCAATATAAATATATTATTATCATATTATGTAAAAAGTTATTAATTTAAGTTAATAAATCTTATTCTTTATAACCAATGATTAAAAACAAAGTATAAGTCTTAAAATAATTAACGACACCAGACAAGGTTAAGATAATCTAAAGTATGACCTAAACTCGGACAAAAAATACATCATATCTAATTTTTAAAACTTGTATTTATCTTAATGAACTTCGAGTTGTACCAAGTTTGTAAGACGAGAGAACTATTGAACACCCATAGTTAATAATGGATTCTCGTATATTAATAATCATATGAAATGTTTTAAGAATTTAGAAATCCATCTAGATGCACATAGTTGATGATTTTGTGTTTGGATGACAGTTAACGAAAGAATAAAAAAGGAATTAGAGAAAGAAAAATAAATTCTCATATTTAAAAATTTAAAAATATAAAAAATGAAAGAAAATCAAAGAGATATATTCCCAATTTGTTCTCTCAAAACCCAAAAATTGTTATCTCAAAATTATAGTGGAATGGTGAGAATCCAAGGGTAATGAAATCTTGTTATATTCTTTAATTAATCTTTTAAATAAATAAAAAATTAACTTTGTTTCCTTCATTTCATTTTCAACTCATTCCAGTTTGTTCCATTCTATTTTATTAATTAAAAAACATCTAAACATAGTATATGTTGTATTTTATATTAACTAATTGTTTTGTTGTCTGTTTGTTTTTAATTCATTATCTTAATTTAAAATGAACTGTTACAATACTTATTTAGTTAAGTTTTTCACTATTAACTCGTATTAATAAATAAAGTCCAATAAAAGTTATTTATAAATAAATTTTATGATGAATGAAATTATTTTGATGGAAGATTTAATAAAAATTATAAAAAATTATTACAAG
Source organism: Ormosia semicastrata (assembly GCA_029884595.1). Classification (NCBI taxonomy): domain Eukaryota; kingdom Viridiplantae; phylum Streptophyta; class Magnoliopsida; order Fabales; family Fabaceae; genus Ormosia; species Ormosia semicastrata. The sequence continues at coordinate 7,414,853 of JAQQTO010000054.1, read as the reverse complement.
CGATAACTAAAATTAATTTCAAAATAAGTAAGACTTAATTGGTTTTTTAAAAACATTCCTACAATTATATTTTATATATAATTATACTATATAATACAAATGTTTAAAATTTTAAATTATTTTTTAACATTATTTTTCTAATGGAAAGAATGCTTATAAATAAAGATCATTCTACATCTTTTTTAGAGGTGTAGGACTGTTGATATCCTTTTTTAATGGTATTAATTAAGTGAAAAAAATAAAAAAAAATATACACGATGAATGGTATTAGGAGAAGTATAAAAAATAATGTGTGAGAAAAAAAAGTAAGAAAATTAGAGTTGAATGCTTATTGACCAAATCCTATAAAATGAGAAGACTTTTGTGAGTAGTGAAGACTAACGAGTCTTCTTTGGCCCAAAGGATCAAAACTCTGGTAATGTCAAATAATATAAATAGGGGTGAAATTAAGTCAGGTTGTTCATTAGGAGCTTATGATTTGGCCTGCTTGATGTTTGACTTGGCCTAATTTGATTACTAAATAAGTTAAGTCAAAAAAATTTTAAAAGCTTGTTTAACTAAAAAGGTCATACGTCAGGTTATCTAATAAGTCTTTTAAGACCGACTTAGCCTATTTTATTATATATAATATAATATATATTTATTATAATAATTATAATTATAATAATTATAATAATTAATTTATTATAATATATTATTTTTTAATTAAATTTTAATAAAAGTCAATAACTAAAACTTAAGTTAGTAAGTTAGAATAGAAATAATATATTTATTAATATATTTAATGTAATATATTTATTATAATAAAAATAATAAGTTAACACTCATTCCTTACTTTTATAGATGCTCACTACTTTCTTACTCTGATCATTGGTCGATGTGGGACTTGAAAGATTAGAGTAAGGAAGTTAGCTACTTAGTATATCTCCAAGTCTCATATCAATAAAAGACTAGAGTAAGAAAGTAGTGAGTATTTATAAAATTAGAAGGTAAGTGCTAAATTATAACAAAGGTCTGTTGACTTTGAGTAGGCCCGCTGGCTTATTTCAAGGTTTAGGCCTGTTAGCCTATGTAAAGACATATTGACTTATTTAAAGGTAGGTCTATTAGTTTATGTAAGACATGTTGACCTATTTAAAGGTATGTCTGTTAGCCTATGTAAAGACTTGTTGACCTATTTAAAGGTAGGTCTGTTAGCCTATTTAAAGGTCTCGTTGCAAAGTAGGTCTTTAAATAGACTTTCAAGTCAGACCAAATTTTTAAAAAGGTTAGGTTAAGCCTTAAAAATCAGCTTATTACAAACTTACAAGCCAAATTCAGGCCTTATAATTGGGATATAGACCAAACTTAGTTAAGGCAAAACCTAACCTAACCTGTTTCTACTAGGGGTGTAAATTGGTTCGGATAATCGACCAATCCAATCAATCCAAACCAAACTAATTAAATTGGTTTGGTTTGGGTATATTGATTGGTTCGGGTAAAATCCAAACTAATTAAAGCTTAATTGGTTCGGTTCTCAGGTTTGAAATTTCAAAACTGAACCGAACCAAACCAAACCAAATCAAGCCATGTATTTATATATTTTATTTAAAAAAAATTTATGCTACAACATTTTTTGGCTGCTACTTTTTTTTTATTTTTTGTAATACTTTCTCAGTTTCCAACCCCTAAAACGCCGTTTTCGTTCAACACAGAAGACTAGAAAACTCCTCTGCCAAAATATTCGGTTATGCTCACCTAAGACTCAGCTTCGATTACGGCGAAATATGCTATCAGGTGTTATTCCAAAAACTATTGGAGATGTGAGAGGCTTGAAAACTTTGGATCTTTCCTTGAACCAACTCTCTGGATCAATTCCTATTGAACTTCAAAATCTACATGTCATTCAGCTTTTGAACCTCTCTTATAATGATTTAGAAGGAACCATTCTTAATGGTGGAGTTTTCCAAAATCTTTCTGCTGTCCATTTAGAAGGCAATAAAAAACTTTGCTTATATTTTGCATGTGAGCCTCATGGCCATGGAAGAAGGCATGTCAGACATTACATCATCATAGCCACAGTGGTAACACTGATACTATGTCTGACAATTTGCTTGCTACTATACATAAAGAACAGAAAAGTGAAAGTAACAGGAACAACATCATCTAAACTTAGAAGTTTGGAAACGATGAATTGACTTTAAATGTTTTAGTATTGACTTTAAAAATAATGAATTTCTAACTTTAGTTTATGAGTACTTAAGTAATGAGAGCTTGGAAGATTAGATTAAGGGGAAAAGAAAGCATGCAAATGAAAATGAGTTGAGTCTTATGGAGAGACTGAATATAGATATTGATGCTGCTTGTGCATTGGATTATCTACACAATGATAGTGAAATTCCTATTGTGCATTGGGATTTGAAGCACAACAACATTCTCTTGGATGAAAATATGACTGCAAAGGTTGGAGACTTTGGATTCGCTAAGTTGCTGATTCAAAGTTCAACTAATCAAGTCTCCATTAGCTCGACTCATGTCCTTAGGAGTTCAAATGGTTACATATATACCTCCAAGTTAGTAGTCTCACAACTTTCTCTTAATTGAATAGTAGTAGTATACAACTTACTAAGTTAAATCTCTCTTGAACAATTTTTTAACTTATTCAAATATAATTTCTTAATACAAATATCAATATATTTCTTTATTCCCTCTTTATGAACTTTTTAATACATATTCTCAAACATAAAATAATTATTAGTGTTAAAATCAATAAGTTTGATTCTATTTTTAATTTTTTTTCATAGGTTTATTATGTATTTTTTTTTGTTATGAAAAATTAATTATTTAGTTAATTTTTATATTAAAAAAATGGTCAACCCGATCACCCGAACCAAACCAATCCATAGATATTCGATTCAGTTTGGTTCGAATTTGACTATCAAAAAATATAAAAACTAAACTAAACTAATTAATTTTGATTGTTTTGAATTTATTTTTCCTCAAAAATTAAACTAAATCACCCACTTACACTCCTAATTTCTACCCTTAAATAGAAATAACAAGCTGCTAAGTTAAATCTCCTTCAACAATGGGAATTAATTTTCTATATATTTAGCAATGAGAGTTACTTGTTAACATAATAATTATCATGGATGCAGTAAAAATGTAAAATAGTATATATATGTATGCACTCATTATAATACAATAATTAATGTTTATAATGGTTGCTGTTATTTTTTTCTTTTGGACTAGATAGCACATAAGTTTTCTTTTGTTTTTTTTATTAAGAATCTAAATTTTACGTGGATAAACTTCACTTGCAAGAACATTTTGAATTTTTTATTTTTTTTAAATATAAACTTATGTTTAGGATAAGGGAAGGTTTTTCACATTTTAAATGAAAATAATTTTGTTAGAATACAGTCAAATATTTAAGTGAAAACTCTTTTTAATAATATTTTTTATATACATAAATTTTAATATCAAATTCAAGATCATATACTTAAAGAATTTAAATTATTTTTACTTGAATCAACACACATTAATCAACAACAATTTACACTAAAATTATAAATCTTTTACCAAAAATAAATTATTAGATTCAAATTTAAATTATACAGTTATTATGAAAAAAAAATATTAACCATGTGAGTCGGGCTCATTGACATCAACACCTTGTATTTACAGCTATGTTATGAGACATTGTAAAATTTGTCCTCATGATCACTCCCCTAATAAATAATAGAAAAATATTTTATGTATATTAGAATATATTTATTATATTTATTTCATATATTAATATAAAAAAATATTAAATTATTTTATATGTAATTATAATATTTCTATAGTATATAAAATAATTTTATAAATAAATTAAATAAAATTAAATATATTTTAATTAAACAAATAACGACACTATAAACAATAAGGAAAAGCGAAGATTAAATAATAACATAACAAATAATTTAATTAAATCAATTGACTTTTCATCTTAAAATCCGTCAAAAGCGATTTCGTAACACCCTTTTTCAATAAGTTCAAACGTAGCGAATTTTACTCTACTCTTCTTTTTATTTTTTAGGATACGTTGTTTACACTGATTTACCAAATATTTTATTAATTATTAGGAATATTTTTAAACATTAATCATAAAATTAATATTTAATAAATATTAACAACTCATTTAAATAACATATTTATCATTGACCATATAATTTTCCGTTGATTCAATTGCACCACTCGAAACTTTTGTAATTTGAGGACATATCTAATGAGAGTAATTTTTATTATGAGAAAGTGAGAAGAGTAAATTTTGATCATACAATTATACATAGATGGTCAATATTAAAAATTATTTAAAAGTCTTATGACCACTTAAAAAAGTCATATGTATTTATGTTTTAATCTTGATCATTCATATAAGATCAAATGGTCAAGATTTAGTCTTATTACTTCTTATAATAAATATTCTTCTTATCGGATATACTATATATATATATATATATATACCATATAATCATATATAGATGATCAATATTAAAAGTTATTTAAAGATCACGTGACCATTCAAAAAAGTCACATACATTTATGTTCTAATCTTGACTATTTATGTAAAATTCAATAATCAAGATTTACTTCACTCACCTCTTACAATAAACACTTCTCTCACTAGATACGCTTCTTATATATATATATATATATATGATCTTACTTAAGTGAGATGATTATTTAATGTGAGAGGTAAGAGGAGTGAATTTTGACCATTGGATCTTTCATGAATGGTCATGTGACTTTTTTAAGTGGTCACATGACTTTCAAGTAACTTTTAATCTTGACTATCCATGTATAGTTGTATGGTCAAAATTTACTCCTCTTACCCTCTCACAATAAAAATTTCTCTTACTAGATATGTCCCTATATATATATAAAGAGTCTCGATTTGTAAGATTCTATTAAATGACAATTCTATGTTATACCACTAATATTGTTTAAATTTAAATTTTATTATTATTATTATCCTATTAAAAAGAATTATAGAAAAATATAAAAAAAAAATTGATCGTTATGATCTCTAGGTTATATCACTAATATAATTTGAATTTAAGTTTTACTATTATATTTAAAAAAGGATATTAAATTATTTTAGTGTTTTTTCTTACAAATATTATTTTTAGATTTTATTAATTACAAATTTGAACTTGAATTTCATTATTATTATTTTATTAATGTATTAATAATCTATATATATAATATAGAGATAGTGGTAGTAACTCCTAAAACTCAAAACACTCTTTTAATAATATATTAAAGTTGTATTTGGATAAATCATTTTAAAGGTAGAATGTAATTTTTTAGGGTATTTAAAATGCTATATCTTAAAATGCTTTATTTGGATATTAAGTGAAAGAATTTTAAAATTTCCAAGGATTTGGATCGTGTATTTTTTTTATCTCAAAATGCAGAATTTGAAATTTCTGCTAAAGTTATGGAATTTTAGAAATTCCTCGGTTCTCCCTTCTCTTCAATTGTTTCTTTTGGAAATATGACATTTCTCTCTCTCACTCAGATGTTGAGTGCTGATCGCAACCACCTGGAAGAGGAGGAGCACCCACCGGAAACTACGAGGGCACAGGAGCTCAGGTTGCTTCGGTCTTCAAACTCGAGGAGGTTGCCGTCACCATTGGCGAAGAGGACGAAACTCTTCCTCTGAGACTCAAGAAGGTTTTCAGAAGACATTGATTATGCTTGTAATTCTGCAACAGTAACAATGGAGATGCTAATTGCCAAGGAAGCCTTGATAGATATTCCTGATTTCATCAACAGTTTCTTAGATCTTGTGGAAGAGAAGATTGCGATTTCACTCACAATTTCATCATATTTATTTTGACTGCACACAACCTGCTCGATGAAAGGTATAAGTTATAATTTCTTCTAATGTCTAATGAATGAATGAAATGAGTAAAAGGGTATGATAGGATGTGCTGATTGTATCACCTCTATTTGAAGATCGTGATAACATGAATAGATCCTTGTTAGGAAAGCTTCTTGGATTGAAATTTTCTAGTCTGCTTTACTTGAGGTTGCTGAGGATTTGTTTGAGCAGAGTTGCTTTTAAAGGTTATGCGCAGATAAGCAGATTCTATTTGTTTCAAAAGAAATAATACCATATTGTGTATGTGCATTCTTATTTTTGTTCTTGGTAAGGTTGTTTTGTGTCATTCTCGGAAGATCCAATTCCAGTTTGTGTTGGCCTTCTCTCTGAATTTGGGAATAAATTTGATATGTCTTTCTATATGTATGCTATCTATCAAAGTGAAAAAAGTCTGTGTGCTCATCCCATTTGATGGAAGATCATCCCACTATTTCTTTACTTTTGTACCTCTGAATCCAGCATTTGGGTTTTTGAAAAAAAAAATCATTTTTAAGGTGGTTAAAGGGACATAGATAGTGATGATAATCATAACTACGCACTTGTTGTACACAATAGGAGAAAGCCGCCCTTAAGCTACTAGATGCAAAGCACCATTCATTAAATCCTCACCTGAGTGCCTACGGATAAGTGACATTAGTCTCAATAATATCAAACATGCTAAAGTAAAATTCAACATAGGAATCGTATGATGGAAATTATAAATAAAATATGAAAAACAAAAGCAATTCATTACTTAATAAATCGTGTTCAGGATTGTTATCTATTGTCCCTATAATATTTAAAAGTATATGCACAATAACGACACAGAATAAAACAATCACCATTTGAATTCATTTAACTATTACTAGAAGAATTTTATAAAGTCATCAGTGACTCTTATTGGTAAAAAATATACTAGTTTTCCACTCAATCCTTGTAACTACTTAATTTAGTGCTTGAACTATCATTGAAGCTTGTAGAAACTACAGCCAAGTTGGTTGAACTAGTTGTGTAGCAAGTTCACTTTGATCTAAATAACCAACTTATAAGTATGAGAAGTGTCGTGTGTGTTGTGAAAAGTGAAGAACAATGTGATAAGTTAGCGTGTGAATAATAGTGCTGGGCAGACTTTAGTGAGGGAGAAAGTGACACTTTGTGACGTAAGGAAGATAAGAGAGGCAATCAGATGCTTTAGTTTGTGAGTGTCACAAAGTTTGTGACAGGTTAAAACAACCTGAAAAAGAAGTAGTGAAACTGTTTGAATATGCTTCACAGTAGTGAAGTTTTGATTAAAAAAAAATGTTTGGCTTATGTTCTATTTTGGCAAGTGCAGAATTGAATAAGGCAATTGATGTCCTTGACATATACAAGACACAATATGAAAGCATCGTGGATACCATCAAAGAAGCTGTGGAGTTTTTGAACCAACAAAATGCGGTTGATGCTTACTACTAGTTTAAGTCTGTGTTGTCAGATGGATCTGCGTGTGAGGATGCTTTTTTGGAACTTCCTGGAGTTGACATCCCCTTTGTTGAGGATTCCTTCACTGTTTCTCAGCTGGGTGACAATTGCTTGGCCATCATAGATGGATGGGATAGTTAATAGTCATAGCCATTTCTAAATTTAATAAAGTTAAAAAATTTTATTATGTGTGACTATATATAAAATATTGGTGATCACGGGAAAAGGTGCAATGGTCATTGTTAACTCCTTGCTGTATCATCGTTGTTGTTATATGGTTATGTAGGGTTTCTTCTCGAATACTGTTACTTGCACTACTATTTAAGCTCCAATACAACCAAATATAACAACTTTTAATGAGGATTTTATGTTTATTTGATGATATGAATTCATTATGACTCTCTAATGTTAAGGTTCTTAATTATTTGCCTTTGATCAGATTAAGTTCATTTGGAGAACTAAAATAAAAATTCTTGATTTAAAAACACCAATAGTTGAGATATTAAATTGCATATTCAATCTCTATTTTGTTTCTTACATGATGTTCAATTTATATCACAATTATATTGATTCTACTAGACTTAGTTTTGAAGTTTTTTTTCAATATTTGTTATTTTTTTTGTCTAGTCTAATTTATATTAGATGGTGTTATATTTAAGTTCATACTATCTCATTTTGTTTACATTACAATTAGATTGTGTGATTTGTTAATTTTTAAAATATTATGATATTTGGTTGAGTTAAGTAAATCAGAAGCATGACCTAAACTTAACTTGAAAATATATCGAATTTAATTTATAAAAATCGAATAGTCGAATCAATTAGTTTCGAGTCAAGCTAAATTTTGAATACTCATAGTAACAATTCTTGTTTTAATTTTAAAAAAATTGTAAATGAAGAAAATTTAATTACTTTACCCAAACAAAGAATTTAAAATATTAGAGAATTTAATTACTTCATCTAAACAAAAAATTTTACAAATGAAAAAAATTTAAATTAAGTAATTAAATTTCTTAGTATTTTAAATTCTCTTGAATTTTAAAATATTTCATCCAAGCACAACCTAAAAGCTTACTCTTGTGCCAATGCTCTAGCTAGGAAGGGCCATGAGTCCATGACTACCCTTTAAGTTTTCAAGTCTTTTATACTTTACTACCCTTTAGGCTTTCATGTCTTTTATACTTTACTTGCTTTCCTTTTAGTTTGTTTTGCTGCTGATTGTAATTGCTTTGTTTTCTCTAGTCTTGTTGGTGGTTATATATATATATATATATATATATATAGAGAGAAGTTTTTATTGTGAGAGGGTGAGAAGAGTAAATCTTGACCATACAACCATATATGGATGGTCAAGATTAAAAGTTACTTAATGGTCATGTGACTACTTAAAAAAATTACATGTATTTATCTTATAATCTTGACCATTCATGAAAGATCCAATAGTCAAGATTCACTCTTCTCACCTCTTACAATAAACACTCTTCTCACATGAGTAAGATCTTTTATATATATATAGGGAGTGTATCTTGTGAGAGGAGTGTTTATTATAAAAGGTGAGAGAAGTGAATTTTGACTATTGGATCTTTTATAAATAGTTAATATTAGAAGATAAATGCATGTGACTTTTTTAAGTGGTCACATGACATTTAAATAACTTTTAATCTTGGTCATCTATATATGGTTGTATAGTCAAGATTTACTCCTCTCACTCTCTCACAATAAAAACTTCTCTCACTAAATATATTCCCTATATATATACACACACACTCCAACGGTGCTTCTCAGTTGCTACTGTCATTTTTTTAGACTTGGCATCCTTGCTTCACTTTGTTATTTCTAATTAAGGATCTTATAGGGTGTGACTGAGAAGTGATTGTCCAACATACTTATAGGGAGGCTGACTCTTGTGCTAATGCTCTAGTTAGGAAGGGCCATGACTATCCTTTAGGCTTTCATGTCTTTTATACTTTACCTGCTTTCCTTTCAGTTTGTTTTGTTGCTGATTGTAATTGCATTGTTTTCTCTTGTTGGTGATTAGTTATGCATGATGCCTCAATGTTTATCAATATATATATATAAGAGACATATCAAGTCAGAGGACTACTTTTATGTGAGAGATGAGAGGATCTATTCTCAACCCTTGGATCAAAATGTAAGGTTGACATTAAAACACCCACTTAAAACTCAAGTGCCTCTCTTTCCACATGACTTCCTCACTCACATGTTTTTCTCTACCTTGATACATCCCCTATATAAAGCCATTCACGTTTCTCCATCCACCAGCTTTAACTTTTGACAAAGATGTTTCTTGACAATTGTTAACATATAACATCCTATAGACTTTAGAATATGATCGACCCTTTTAATTGGTACTCAAAATCAAGCCTTCTAATCCACTCAAGGCAAATAATGAATAATATAGTTGTAAAAAGTCTACGTTTCACCATCCTTATTTCTTCTTTTTCACCCTCTCCTTCCACAAGCAGCCACATATATACTGGCGAAGTTAGCACTTACGACACCGAACCCCAATTCAATGCATTTTGAAATTAACATAACCTTTAAATTACACACATAGTATTCGAATTATTCATGAGGATTCCATTTTAAAAAAAAATCGCCGGTCATTCTAGATGGAAATGCATTAATGTAAAAGCAGAAAACAAGCCCACCAACACTTAGGTTCTTTCGGCCAGAGTGCTTCATCTTGCCTTGTGGGCTTATGTAGGCCCACAATTAAACTGACTAGTTTTATTGGCTCATTAGCTGACATGCATTGTTGAGTGGCCACAATTAATAAGACCCATGCCACACTAGATCCAAATCCTCTAGGAACTTTGTAAATTTGTTGTTTGCTGAAGCCCACAAGCCATGTGAAGGGTCTCACTAAGATATGGGCCAATGTTCAGATCCAATGAATAAATGGCTGGAACTGACATCTTGGCCTGATGAACAAGAAGAATCGAAAGCCAAATCTCACTTGAATCATCATATGCTTCGCAAGACACTTGGACATTTAGCAAGCTGACCGAACCCGTAGCAAAATATGTAGATTGGGTTGGTTTAGGTTGAGTCCAAAAATTGAGTTTTATTGGGAAAATGGCTTATTTGCTCGCCTCACCAACAAGTATTCTATTTCATTTTGTATATTGATTGACTAGGTATCAAACTAATTTAACTAATAATCTATCTATATATTTAATCAAGTATAGATTGTTAACCGTAAGTAAACCAATGACGGTCTCAAAAAACTTCAAGTAGTAGGACAAAGATGACTAAGGACAATAGAGATAAGTAAAAATCTGTTAAATATTTATATTCACATATAAAAGTACAATAATATAGGAGTAAATTATAAGGTGACATAAGTTTTCTTAATTTACTTATGATTATAAATTATAACATCAGTAAAGATTCATTTAATTTGAGTTTCAATCTTAAATTAAATTAGATTTGCCCAGGAGCACTCTGCTTACAACCGTTGTACCACAATAGTTAGGAAAGCTGAAAGCACAGGTACACACAATAGGCCTTGTTCAAGTGGTTATCTTGCATTCTTGCTGTGTGAGGACTGGTTTTGATTAAAGCAAATAGAAAAGATTATGAACCAATTAAATCAGGCCGGTTATACCCTATGCATTCACATATGCCTTTTCACTTTCATGAACAATTTGCAGTTGGATAGAACCACAGAGACATATGTAGAAGAAAAAGAAAAAGAAATGGGGTTGGCTGATTTAGTCGTTCTTCCAGTCATGACAATTACATGATTATGTTTGAATTTATGAATCTCTATTAATAGTCAATATGATTGTTGATGTTAGTTTTTTATTTGATCTTGAATTAGAAAGAGCTTCCCCTATCTTAAAATTTATCTAAATAAAAAAGAAAAGATATTTGCAACTTCAACATCATTATGGGACCCAAAAAATAAACATGCAAGATGAACGAATGGACATGAGTATCGAAAAAGCTCCCTCTAGGCCTCTCTTTATTTAGCCCTATCAAATTTGGAATTTTGTTTAGGTTCAAAGCAGCAATTATTATCATCATAATAATCATGGTGATAAAATAGTAAATAGTAATTAGTGAACCCTATCCGCTTTACTCCTTTTTTGAAAGACCCATAGAAGAATCCCAAACAAAACTAAATACCTCCTCTAAGGACCTAGAAGCGGGAAAGAGACAGCCTTTAAAGTTTCATAATTAGCATAAAGTACGTATGTTTTAATCACTACGCAAATCTAATTTAAGGTTCTTTAACTTATCCTAGGTGAAAGTATTATTTGGTTAATTAAGGGTAAATGATTTCTTAGGTTTCAGAAGTGCTTATCTTTTTTCTAAATTTCATATTCTCCCTATTTTTAATAGAATTTTGAATATGAAAACTACAAGTTGTTCATTTCTTTTAAATGAATGCTCATGGATGTCTCCCTTAAAATACAATTCTAATATTACTCCTTGAAAAAAACCCATATATTTGCAAAAAATAATTTTACTGATGACCTTACGCAACATTTTAGAGCGAGGAGCCGGTCTGATACTTTTTTCAGTTTTTGGAAGAGACCCGAGCAAGGGGCTCTTAATTGTGTAAGCTTCTCTACACAAGTATTTATTCTTGTTAAGGCTTAAATTTTTTTTTTTTCTTTTTTAGTTGAAATCTTCTTTTCCTTGGCTCGGAGTTTAATATGAATGGTTCGATTGCACTAAAATCAATGGTTATCCCCTTGGATGATGCAACATCTAATAAATTCTTGAAACTCTGGAAAGAGTTCAAGTTTTGTACAAAATTTGCGAACCCAAATTATGTGAGATTATTGATGGTGCGTGGATTTCAACCCATTTAAATTTTGTTTATCAAGGCTTTGTTTGGTATTACATTATGGAGTGCAGAGGAAAGTATTATACCTAATGATTAATTTCATCTTTTATTTGATATTAGTGTAAATTGATTCAGATAATTCGATGAATATAAAAAAAATAAAATTAAACCAAACCAAATCAGTTCAGTTCGAGTAATTGAGTACTTGAGTTTGATTGAGTTTTATTCGATCAGAACTAATTAAGATTGATTCGATTCTTGATTTTCATAATTTAAAATTCAAATTAAACCAAATAGACTTGATTGAAGATATTTTTTTTTAATTTTTTAATTTTTTCTTATAAACTCAAATCAATTCGACTTAACTTTGTTTTATGATTTTTTTTATTTTTATAAAATGCTCTAACCTATAAACTCAACTCGAACTAATTAACTTCTCATCTTGGTTTAATTTGGTTAGAATTTGTTAACCAAAAAATACAAAATTCGAATCAAATTAAACTAATTACTTTTAATCAGTTTAGATTTTTTATATTTCAAATCCAAATCAACTTAACCGATTACACCCTTATTTGATATCACATTTTGAAATAGAAAGTTATTTAAAATTTTGGATGGATAGTATTTTTATGAGTCCTACCACCTTTTAATTCTTCTCCCTAGATGAAAATGAAGGGAAGAAAAAGAATTTTATAAGTCACATCATATCCTTCGTACCTTTGTGTCCACTTACATATACATTTTTATTTTTATATTTTTACATGAAACTAAATAAAAGAAGTGAAACATCCCTTTTTTTTATTAGATGATATAAAATAAAGAAAGTAATAACTCATTCACTTCTCTTTTCCTTTCATTTCTTTTATTTTCTATAGTATATTTTCTTCTTCTTTTCCTTCCGTATTACCAAACATACCCTCACAGGAGAGAAAGAAAATATTGATTTAATTCAAATACGATCACCTAAATGTAATACAATTAGGTTATTAGTATACTATATATGCTACTATTATTAGAATGTTAGTTTGATTCAATTAATTAATACAAATTTTTTATGGTATATAATTATATAGATATGATTTTATATTGGTGCCATCTTGAAAAGAATGATAATTATAGTAATATATAAATTCTTTTGACAATCTAAATTTTATCTGGATATAAGGTATATAAATATTTTTCAAGGGTCTACTTAGGTAGCTAAATGTAAAATGCGCCTCGAAAATGATACTGGAGTTTTTCAAATAAATGGTATACCAATAAAATTGTCTTTTAAAATGATTCACCTCTCTTGTGATTCTTCTACCACCCATTTGACAGTATTTTAAATCCAAATATATCAATCATTTCACGCAAAAAAAAAAAAAAATCCACAATTTTCTTTTTATTGTATGGCTCCTTATTACCGCTTTAACTTATATATGCTTTTTATTATTAAGAAAAAATCCCATATATCTAATTACTTGAAGATAAAAACAAAAAATTACTTGAAGCAAGCTCGTAGAACGAATCAATAATATTTTGATATTATACAAATATATCGAAATACGTAAACCTTACGAGATATAAGAAATGAGCAATTTATCTCCTACTCTTTGTTATCATTTTATTTCGTACCAAAAACATAATCAAAGAGGCAATTAAGTTATAGTTTTGGTTGAATTCGTAGCTTTGGTACAAACATGGCTTTGAGGGGAAATACCTCTTTCTAGAAGAGAGGGAGAAAGGGAAGAGGGAGCAGGGACCAAGAGTAACAAAAGAGACATGATGAATATGGAAAATCCAAGCTCTGTGGGCTCGCAGAATTGAAACTGTTTGGCTCATGACTCTGCTTGGTGGGTTCTGCTAATCTGCTCCACAGGTTTAGGCTATATATATTATTATCAGGAATGTTTTAGGCTCATTTAATTTTGTATCATTTATTAATTCTTTCCTCTCCTTAATTACTTTCTTATTGCCTCTCCTTCTCTTCTTAGTTGTACCACGTGGTTTCAAGCTAAACTTCTCACAAAAATTGGCACATATCGAGCAATACATCCTCTATCATTTATCTAATCTATGAGAGATATAACAATGGCTATTATATATATATACGGTCAAGAGTGAAGGGCTAACTTGGGCGTATATCAACTTATTCAAATCTTAGATTCAGTCAAAGGCAAATAATCTATATTAAAATTAAGAGATTTATAAAAATATTTTTCTCATCTTAACTCCAATTAAATTAACATAATTGATATTTAAAACAGTAACGGTGTGTTGTCCACATATTACATGTCTGTCAACTATTACACCAACCCCTTGAAGTAATGGCTAATATATTTAATATTACATGTCCATCTACTATTACACCAACCACTTGAAGTAATGGCTAACATATTTATTTATCCTAAATTCTATCTTGCTCTATCTTTAACGGTATTTAAATTACAAAACTCCAACCATTTGTTGTGTTTTCAACCATATAAGTGTCTCCTTAATTAAAAGAGTGACATTAATATAGATTTAAGTTCACGGTGAATCATATACGTGACAATATATCTATTATTTTAAAATATAATTTAAAATTATAAATATATAAATATTATAAAATTATTTGGTGAATATATTAACGGATATAAGGTTTACCATAAATCAGATTATATAGTAACATAATACTAATTATTAAAAATTAATAAAAAACTACTAATTAAAAATAGTATTATCTTTAAATCACATTTACATTTGATATGTAGAGTGCATTAATAGCAATCGAATGCCCTAATACTATCTGCACTAAGATTAGTTTAAATATATTTATGAAATAATGGTAATAATTACAATTTTTATAGCAACAAAAGACAATAACAGGATAAAACAATTAAAAAGTATATAAAAATTTATATTTAAATTTGTTACATTGTTAATGTAATAATTTTTATACTATTATTTGATAACGTGTTGGTACACCACTAAAAGAGATAGACATTTTAGATAGTGATCGTAAAACTAAAACTTTTTTAATTACTTGATAATGCATAGTTTAAATGATAGTGTGCAAAGAATTTTTATACTAACATCAAAACTAAATAAAAAGATTTAATCATTTTATACTTTCTAGTTAATGTTATTAGCAACTCTTCTAGTATTGGCTTTCTAAAGGAAAACCGGGGAGCTCAATCCCCCAAAAGCCTAAGATCATATATGTCTAACTATCAATATATATAGCCACACCCAGCCAATAATAACAAAAGAAATTGTTTTATATTAAACATGTTCTCTCGCACAAGTTAAAGCATCTATATCCTATATTTATATAATAAAATTGTCTTCAGAGACAATTAAAACTACTATTAAGCATCAAATGTAATATTATTTTAAAGTAATTAATTACACTATTAATTAATTTTTTAAAAAAAATAACAGCTTTTTATTAATAGTAATTTATATTCATTATTGATAAAATTGTAAAAGAAAACAAAAGAAATAATAAAATTAATATTTTTATTTCATATTAAAAAGTCACTTAATATGTCCAAATAAATTAAAATGAGCCTTTTTTCTATTTACATAATTAAATATTTTAACAAATAAATAGAACAAAATCGAGTCATATAATTTTTAAATGAGCTTCTCTATTAGAATGTATTATAGTATAAGTATGTCTAAATTAATTTATTTTGCATTTTAAAAAAATTAGTCGAAAGTTTTATTTTGAATATTTCCATTATTGACTTTTTAAAAGTAAAATAAGTTGGCTTGAAAATGTGGAAAACTAAGGAATTCCTTTGCATATGGAAAAAGATAGTTTTACATCCTTTTTGAATGATGTATTACTGTTCACATCCTTTTAAAGGGATGTGATTGAATGAGAGATAGTGATAAAAAAAGATATGTATAATAAATAGTATTAGATAAAATATGAAAATGGATGTATGCACTATTTGATATAAGAATATAAGAGTTGTTACATATAGTAGGTCCAATATGAAGTATGAACACATTATTTTTGAGGTGTATTCATGTTAGACATATAAGAACATCTGTATGGTATATATATTTTGCGTGTTTGATTGTATCCGATTAAAAAGATTATTATTTTTAATTTAGATATATCTCGGACATGTTTAGACACATCACAAATATGCTTAGATATGTTTAGGACACGACTTGAATACAACTCATTAATATTTTTTTAAAAAAAAATTAGTTTCTTTTACTAAAGTTCAATTAGTAAGCTCATAACCTACCCAAACTCAATCACATGACTGACGTCCCAAGTCACTATTTTCACATACTAGTATTTTAAGTTTTATCTTTTCATACGCCACTACTAGATTTTTAAATTTTATCTTTTTTACATATTACTATTTTCATTTACTCTTTCTACCTCTGCTAGTACCAAACTGCCCACTTCGTCGTCACAAAAACTTATCTTACACCAATTTTTCTTCTAATTTATTCTTTTTATACACATATACTTATACATGATTAGTTTTATTAAAAAAAATTAATTTATGATAATTTTATAATATATCAATACAAATTATATTCTATATTTTTTAAGAAAGATTTATTAAATAATAAATATTAACACATATAATATATATTAAGATATTATAAATCTTTAAATTTATAAAAATAATATTAATAAATTATAATTTTTTTATATAATTATATATATATATATATATATATATATATATGTATATATCATATTCGTATCATATAATTTTTTGAATTTAATATCTTCCGGTATTCATATATGTGATTCATAATAAATCGATATAGAGAATTTACCCATAATTAATTCCTCTACCGTACCATGGGCATATAATGGAAGTATTTTAGGTGTCCACCAAACATTTTCCTTTTGGTAATCGCTTTAGATTCATCTCCATACAGCAACAAAATTACAAAGTCGCTTACTTTATCCAGATAACAATTAATTTGTTGTTTTCGTATACAGTATTTTTATGAGAATTGTTTTTATAAAAATACTTTTAGTAATTATTTTGTGACATAATCCGTAAAAACCAAATTTTCTTGTAGTATATACTTATGAGTTTTACTAACAAATATTTTAAGGGTATTGTTTAAAAAAGTTAAAATAAATAATTTTAAATGAAAAAAATATTTTTAATTTTTAATGTTATAAATATTTTTTTTTATTTAAAATTTTTTATTTTAACTTTTTTAATAAAGACTTTAGGACATTAGAAAAATTCTATATTTATGTTGGGATCTAAGATTTGGTGAAATATCAACAATCATAGCTAAAGACCTATTATTGGCACCGGCTTTTTTGTTGTATAAATTCCGATACATATCGTTCTCAATTAATTTTCTCAAACATGCATGTCGATATTATGGTCTAACTCAAAGTGAAGGGGTGAACGTGTTCGTTTGTCATCTTTGGTCCAAATCGAAAGTCGAAACCGCCAAACCGCTTTGGCGCTTTCAACTTTTGCAAAGTGGTTTTTTCTTGGCAGCCGTTGTTTTGATGGCTGTCCTTCCATCAATGGTGGAACTGTGTTGCACTTTAGTGTGGTGTATGGTGTAGTTGCGTTACTTGTGTCACAGGGGAGACACATGTATGGGCCAGATGGATCCACATTTAGGAGCTATTCCAAAAGCATGATGACAAAGTCCTTTATGTCCAATCGAACAGCCTAGGGGAATCGCAAATCAGGCAAAGATATGTTTGTTCTGAATAAGGCCAAATACTCCATAGCATTACTTCTTATATGAGTTTTATTTGAACACATAAAATATAATATTTTTATAATATTTTATTTATATGTGGATATAATGTAAATTTTACAGCAAGTTAGTACGTGAGAGTAAAAGAGTTACACTCATATATGAATATGATGTCCTACGAGGTGCCCTATTCTAAATATAAAACATTTTTAATATATGTATGAATGCAAGCTTAAACTGTGCTTGCATTCTAGGGTGTTGAGTTTTCATTTATCTTGCTCACCTACCCCTTTCTCTCTCTATATATATGGGGAAGTTCTACTTCTCCTAGGAAACATGTGGTGGCACGTATGTATGGCACACATGGCTATATATATTCATTCCTACAAATTAATATGAACAAAAGAGAAACTCTCGCCCTTAATGAAAGAATTATCTTAGTTTGTTCCCTGTTACAGCTTTGCTCTCTTCCCTCTCTCAGTTTTGATCAACTTTCAAACACGTATAGTTCTTTAGTTATATAACAATTTATATGATGTTAGGTGTGGTAAGTGAAAACCAACAAACCTACCAACCAAATTTGTTTTTGTGGCAACGTGTGCTCACAGTGTGATCGATGTGCTTAATGAAAGACATTAATTATAGTCTTAACACATACTGACAATTCCTTCTATGTATAATTATGTTTTAGAAAACTTGAGAAAGCTTCCTACCACCTGGAGATCACCAAAAGCCTTGAGAAGAATTTGATTGGAGGTGAATGAACTTTCACTGTGAAAATCATAATAATTATTCAAAGGTATTTGATGGTGACATAAAGAAGGTTGGCAAGGATTGTCGGCGGTCCAAGAATTTGATTAAAAACTTTTGCCTGTGCATTAGGATATACATTTGTGGAAGAAAGTTTAAACCTTTTGCAATTGATTTTCTTGCTGAATTAGTTTCTTTTTTGTTTTTTGTTTTTTTGTTTTTATACAATTGCTGAATTGGTTTCTAAAATTGACGCATGTGGGTCTGGTTCATTGGCAGAGCAGATTCTTTCTTCTTCTTTTTTTTTTTGTGAAACTGTAATTTGAATATTATGTTATACAGTTATTTATTAATTTATTTATTTATGTTTATATATGAGGGAATGAAGCATTGATTAAGAAGACCACACCAAGGTGCGTTTTCACAAGATGAAAGGAATCAAGTGATAATAATTTTGTTTTTGTCCCGGAACAACTGTGCCAAATGCTTTTCTGCTTCCACAGTTCTGGGTTGCTAGCTGGTGAAGTAACAATAAAGCAACGACTTCCTTTAATAACTTTTTTATTTTCAGGGAACTTTGTACTTTAAATTTTATTCTATGCATTAATATTGACAGCCAGATATAGGACAAAGGATAATTCGCTTCAATATTCTCCACTCAATTAGTTTCAGCTGCGACATGGATATTAAAAAATGATAACAACAGAATATCAGTACTTCATTTGCATGTGTATTCATTATTTTTGTAATTCGCTATATTTATACTTTTTTCCAAAATATTTTTCAAATTTCAACCCTTATTTTTTTTTGTAATCAGTTATCGTAAATGATTTATTCCTTCTTACTACTATATCCTTTCACCTCATTTAGGTTTACTGCTTGCATATATAATACTTCATCCAGTCTATTTTAATTATTACTTTGATGCAAGACATAAAAACTAAGGAACGTTAAACTAAGTTTTAATTAATTGTGAATTTTTTTTACTAAGTTACTCTTATTTATTTCAATTAATTATTTCATTTCATTATATTCATCTAATTTTTATAAGTAATTGAGATTATTAAAATATAAAAATATAAAAAAATAATTAATATTTTATTTGTATGCGAAAATACACTTATAATAAACTAATTTTTTATATTAAAATGACACTTAAAGTATATCAGAAGGAATATTAATTATTATTGAAGTGACCAACTGCTTTTAAAGGGGGAGAATGACATCAATTAATTAATACGTAGATTAATGTAGAACATTTTTTAAATAAATAAATTTATTCATAATTTTTTTGGGTAGATTAAAGACAACATGGAGGGAGAAAAATATTCATCATTTGATCATATATATGTTAGTATAGTTGTTTCAATTTTTTAGTATGCAAAACCGATGTGATTATAAGGCAGGAAAATGCTGATCGTCCTGAGAGAACTCAGCACGGAATATGCTTGCCGGATGCATGTAATGGAGTAGGTTTCACTTAAGTGGACCCTACCCACTTGATGGAATTCATAATTTTTTTTCACCTACCAGCCGCCAGGACTCCTCTGGGATCATTGTCTTCGGGCTGAGTAGCTTTATCCTTATAAGGTATTTCATAATAGTTGGATTGGATAATGTCATTTCAAAATGTGATTAGATAGTATAAGTATGCCAATTCATATTCTATCATCAACAAAACTTTTATATAAGTGTATGATTATTTTAGAAACGGTGCCGTAGTGGGCCAACTTAAGCCCGATCTGTCACATCTTAGATCCGGACACTCGATCTTGAGCGGAATTGGGTTGGTCTGACTCAAGTTTGTTCGGCCAACTCCGAGTTCTTTAACCCGTATCAAAAGTCTACCTCATATTCCACACCATAAACTAGGGGTGATCAACTCGAACTAACGACTCAAAAATTCGATCGATCCGACTCGACTCGATTATAAATATTTGGGTTGGTTCGGGTGTTCAGGTTGACCTGATTAAACCCGAACTCTTATTGATTCAGATTACGGGTTTAAGTGATCGACTCGATGACTCGACCCGATGACCTGATGACCCGTAAAACGATGTTGTTTTACTTAAATTCAATCATTATTTTATTTAATTTCTATAACCCGACCTGGTGACCCGACCAACCCGATTAACACGATTACCCAACCCGAACCAACCCGATTACAATTGGGTTGGTTCGGTTCGGGGTACTCGAAAAAATCACAAATCCGACCTGAACCAACCCGACTTTACCTGATTGGTTTGGATTTTTCTCTTCTCAGACCCGACCCGACCCGACCCGACCCGTGATCACCCCTACCATAAACCATTACAAGAAAATTACAAATTAACAAGAGAAATTTCCCTCGTTAATCTCTCGTAAAATAAATTTGCGAGGAATTAACGAAGAACAAGTTTGTCGATTTTTTTCATTGCTAAGTAACAACGGAATGTATCCTCTCGCCAATTCGTCGCTAAATACAAGAAATTCTCTCATTAATTTGTCGCTAATCCCTCACAATTTTTTATAAAATGGTGCCTGTATTCCCTCGCAAATGAGCGAGGGAATTGCCGTCACTAAAGTTTGAAAATTCGTACCAATTTTGGACCAAAATCCATCGCTATTTCCTTGCTAATTTCCCTTATTATTCCTTCGCTAATCCCTCGCTATAGTTTGGAAAGCCCTGTCAATTCTGGATCTAATATAACTAAAATCCCTCGCAATTTCCTCCCAAATCCTTCACTATTTTTCCTCGTTATTTCCTCGCTAATCTCTCGCTAATATGTATATATGATTCCCTCGCAAATCATTACTTTTTTTTGTCAATTTTAAAATAATATAAAAGACATAATTTTTAATATCCAAAACATAGCTGTATAAATAGCTCAATCAAGATAGAAATCCAGCAAATAAATTTATGAAAATCAACAAAATTGTTATACAAATAATCCAAAATAAATCTACTAATGATTCAAAGTTATAAGTTATATAAATAGTTCAAAGTTATTATACAAATAGTTCGTAAAATGTTGTAAAAAACAAGAAAAGAATAGGTAATCAGTCTAAGTTTTTTTCGTCTTCGTCATCACCATCCTCTTGACCCTCCCCAGCTACTTGACATTGTGATGGTACTTGTGGAGCAAGATTTGCTGATTAGATCATAGATAGGATGTGAGCCAACATAGGGACTAGTTGAGTTTGGACAAAGGAAGTGATCGCTATTGCTACTGCTACATTTACAGCTTCAGTTATGTCCTGTGTCAAAAGTGTAGAGCAGGAAAGACCCATAACCTCCGAGGATGAATCATGCATGGTGTTATTAATGCCAATGTGCAAGCTGTTACCTATGCCATGCACCCATCCTTTCTTGTTGGGACACAATATATAGCTAAGGCAGCTTGTGTCACATACTCATTTTAAAGTAGGATGCTAAAATGTGGAGAGCTTACCAATTTAATTAATATATCAAGGATACTATTTGATAATAAACTTAACCTAAGAGTCACAAAAAAATGGTTATGTATAACTTGAAGGGTTCTTGTGGTGGTTCGGCTATGTGGGATGATGGGATGGTGGCCAGTAGCTCGGCTATATTGATGAAACTATGGTTCTGGTCTTATTATGGGAACAGGGGTTCACAGATTTGGCGTGGCTTGCGGCTCTACTGATTCCTGGTGGTGGTGGATGGGGTTTTTGGGTTTCTGTTCTTAGAGTTGGTTGTTGTTATTGGTGTCGATTTGGGATGGTGGGTTCTTTGATTGTCATTTGGCTTGAGTTTGGTTAATGGGGATGCCATGCTTGTTGATTGTTTTGTGGTGTAGGAGATCCCAATTTTGCTGGTGCTATGATTTGGAGTTTTGTTTTGTTTTTGGGTTATGGAAAAGGGGTATGAAATCGTAGCAGAGATTTTTGTTTATCTTTTTTTTTTCAGCTTGATGTTTCTGGTCCATACCATTCAAGTTCTTTATTGTTTGTGTGCAAGTGAGTACATTTGATCAGGATACAATTTTCAAGTAGCAAATCAACACAAAACATGTCCAAATTTCATTCCACTTTGCATTAACAAGGGTTTAAGATCTGAAACAAAAATGAAAGTGGGGAGAGTTCTTACTTGCAAAGAGAATGAGATGAGCAAGTTGTTGTTTCCTTCTCCTACTTCTCCACTCTTACTCTTTCTCACACTTGAGTCTTCAAGCTGAAGTGAGAAGATTAAATGTACTCATGATCATAAGAATAATAACAGATAAAGCATATGCAATAAAAATGAAAAGTACACATTTTCAAGTCATGAGGAAAACAAAATCAAATAGATTCCATGTGTGGCATAAATTAAATGAACAAATTCCTAAGCAAGAATATTAATGAGAATGTTATAAAAAAGTTTAATATGTATCTAAAGTAGTGGAGGCAAAAAAATGCAAATAGAACAGGGCAAGCAACAATAGAAATAAAAAGGCAGGAAAAAGCAAAACATTTCAAATGAATCAATATGAGGACAATTGGACAACATTCTTGCAAGCATTTTGGAAAGTTCTTTTAGTGACCCTAGATGCGTATCATATATAATGAGCACTATACTTTATGCTTCCCTACACATATGGGTTCTAGGATATAGTAGCATATCAATGTTGCAAATATTACTCTTACATAAAAACATATGAATAGCACAAAATTCACGAGTCAGAAAGGAAATGATACTCATGACTCATATAGTAAGACCAAAAAGCACAACACTTTTCAAGCTTATAGCCCCAGTTTTCTATGTTTTAAGGCACACGCATGCTTATGTATACACACACAAAATCAATATGCATATATAATAACAAAAGGTGAAAGAGACAACCCAGTAAACCACGACACGCTTCCTTTCACTAAAGTGCTACATTCAGAAGTCTAAATTGCCAAAAATAAGTCAAGAAGTAACTGTTTCCAACGTGGACTAAAATATATATGTTCATAGAAGAGAATCAACCGAGATAAATAACTATTAACAAGTCACCAAATGATTCATAATTCTAACTGATACTTGAGTCATTCATAGAATAGTCAATTTATATAGCTAACAACAATTACAATTTGTTGATGAACATTCTGATTTAAGTACTAAATAACATTTAACAAAAATGAGTTTAATATATATATATATATATAACCTAGACAATTTGCTTTGAATTCAAATAGAAGGACAACCAAATTTATATTTAAAACAACTAATAAAGAAATATGTAAGGACATAGGGAAAAAGGGCAAACACAATTTAGAAACACTATTTCAGCATGTGTGTAATTGCAAAATGAACATTATAACAAACACATAAGAAAGCACATAACATGAGGGAGAAATTTAAAGTTAATCACATAATATTATTGATCAAGGAGCAATTTTGAATTAAAAATAAATACCTTCACCACAAGGGGCCTTTCGAGTAGTGATGAGAAGAACTTTAGTGGGAATCCTCACAGGCCCCTTAACCTTGAGCTATTTGTCCTTGGCACCACGAACCAAACCAAACCCTTTGGGCCTTTGAGTTTTTAAGTCCACAACTAGAGTAGCTGCAAACGAAGATTTGAAACAACCCATAACACAAAGAGTGAGCAAAGAGTGATGGGGAAAAAGCAACATTTGAGAAGAGAACAGAAAACATGACACACCTTCTGTAACTACTCCGAATGGAGAAAACAATATCTTTAGCTGCTCCTTTGTAGTGAAAAACGATAATCCTGAGAAATAAAGAAATGCTCAAAGGTTAAGGCTTTCGAAACTTCAACGTTATAGAAATTGGGTAAAGAAAGAACAAGCCCAACTGCTGACAAACAACCTTGTCCCATTTCTTTGGTCTCTATCATGAAGTAATTTAGCTCAATTTCCAGTGGTTCCAGTGTGAGTGAATGGGTGGGAGAGAAAAGAAAACTAAAGAAGAAAAATGGAAGAAGGCTTACCTGGTGGTCGCATCGTTGTGGCTGTGGCTGCGTGGTGGCATCACTGCCTTGCTCGTCACTCGTGCTGCTATGGCTGTGCCTCACGTCACTGTAGAAGGAAGGGAAGGGGGAAGGGCACAAATTCCAGATATCTTCTTTCTGACTTTCTCACTTTCTAAACCCTAACCAAGTTTTTCTTTTCTTTATTTATGAGGTTTTGCGAGAGATTTGCAGCGGAAATATCCCTCGCTAATCTATTAGCGAGTGAATTTTTTTAGCGAGGGAAACTTTCTGTCGCAAATCCCTCGCTAATCACTAGCTTTTTTAGCGAGGGAAATTTTTCGTCAAAAATCCCTTGCTAATCACTAGTTTTTTTACCTTGAATATGTTTTTGGAATTTAGCGAAGGCTAAATTTTCCCTCGCCAATTAGCGAGTGATTAGCGACAAAAATATCTCTCGCTAAATTTCCTCGCTAAATAGCGAATTTCTTGTAGTGAACAGCGTGGTCGAGTTCATTGTTCTCTTTCAATATTGCATCCATAACGATCAACGGTCAATAATTAGGCCTAAAATAGTATTTGTTCAGTTAAGACCATGATGATTAAGCGTAACGAATGCCCAACGTTTGAATGATTTAATTATCTCATGGCAGGAAGGCGTCAGAAGCTCAGTCTACAGAGCTCTACTTAAACCAGCCAAGCATCCTAACTGAGGCATGTTCCACTTCCTACCCTAAACACTAGCTTGTCAACCTTGCACTTCGGCCCACCTATCTCTTCGTCAACCTAGGTCTTAGGTATTTTTGCCTGTCGCTATCCTCTCAGATTTTCAGTCGCTATTCAGAATAGAAACTAATAATGTTTGGTGAATATTAACAAATGGAAAAAATCATAGCTTTAAGATATGTTTGGAAGTTTTAGAGAGGATGTAAATGAGTGGTTCGTAATGGAATAGAATGAAAAAAATAAGAAATTAAATGGAATAGAAAATATCATTGTATTATTAATTTAGATGTTTAATGAGTTTAATGAGGGATGAACGTAGAATATTCATGACATTCCTTTCTTAATCCCTAAATTGGAGAACAAAAATTTAAAACTTTGAGTGATAAGAGAGGGACTACTCTTCGACTCTTTTTTGACATTTCATTCTCTTATTTAAAATAATATCAAATACACATTTATTAAATTTTATCATTCTATTTCTTACTATCCCTCTATTACTATCCTCTCAAACATAACCTTAAATTTACAACCAGGGCGATAGAACTATGTTAGGAAAGATGGAGGCGATAACCTCTCCTTAACTTTAAAACACATGAAAAATACCTTTAAATTAATTTTTTTTGGTAAAATATAATTTTAACCCTTATGAAACCCTCATGAAAAATGCATCCCCCCTCTCCCCTTCTTTTTATGTCGTTCTGCCCGTAGCTAGTTAGAATAATAGTCACTTGCTCCAAGAGACCAAGACAACATCATGTTCACTAGATCCTAAAATCTTGGAACACTTTATAAGTTTGGTTTTAGTAATTGACTAAAAAAATTAACTTAGATAATATAATTCAATTTGTTAATGACTAATTCTCCTAAAACTTTAAAGAATGGCAATAAGTATTAAACTCATAATTACTTAGTTAAAAATGCTTTAATACCAAGGCTAATATGTTACGTAAAAGTTCAAGAATAATTTAATATCTCTAACCCATAATACATTTGTTTAGTTATGGGTTTAACCATACATGCTAAGCTTTTTCGTGTGTGTGTGTGTATATATATATTGTTGGCGAAATTTATTTATTTTTATTGTTGAATTTATTTAAAATGAGTCACTTGTTTAGTGTCCTAGAATTTAGGAGTATGTTACTTGTATGTTGCAAAGGTGCGCTTATTTTTTCCTGGTTTAGTCAATAGATTTAGTGGCAGACTTAGAGGCTAGTTATCTGATATTTAGGAGTAGTTGAGTTATGGAGAATATGTTAGATGTGGGTCTTATTTCAGTTATGTATTGTTGCCTATTTAAAGTGCCTCGGTCGTTTGAATAAAATGAAGTTCTGCCGTTCCACTTCCTTATCCTTTGTTTTACTGATAAATTGATAACAGTGGTATCAAGAGCTTGAAGAGCCCTGAGACCTGAGAGTGAAACACGTGAGGCAGCCATTCTCTACCTTCCAAACTATCATACTTAATGGCCACTGATTCCAATTTTGTTCAAGCCGCCATTCCTCGTTTCGATGGTCACTATGATCATTGGAGCATGCTCATGGAGAACTTTTTAAGGTCAAAAGAGTATTGGTCAGTTGTTGAATCTGGAATTCAGGAGCCACCAGCAGGTGCAGCGGTGACAAATGCACAACAAGCGAATTTTCAAGGATCTGAAAGCGAAAAATTATCTTTTCCAGGCTATTGATCGTCCCATATTGGAAACTATTCTTTGCAAAGATACTTCCAAGGATATATGGGACTCAATGAAGAAAAAATATCAAGGCTCTTCTCGAGTGAGGCGTGTACAGCTTCAAACCTTGAGGAGGGATTTCGAAGTCTTGCAGATGAAGGATGGTGAATCTGTCACAAGCTTTTTTGGGAGGACTATGGAGATTGCAAATAAAATGCGATGCCATGGAGAAAAAATTGAAGATGTTATAGTAGTCGAAAAAATCTTGCGTTCTATGACGCAGGAATTTAACTATGTTGTTTGCTCAATTGAAGAGTCAAAAGACATAGATGACCTCTCTCTTGATGAATTGCAGAGCTCTTTGTTGGTCCATGAGCAGAAAATGAACCGAAGTTCAGCAGCAGATGAACAAGCTTTGAAAGCTTCTACCAATACTCATTCCAACAGCTTAAGAGGAAGAGGCAGAGGTCGAGGTAGAGGAAGGGGAGATCGAGGACACAGAGATGGCAGCAGAAACAAAGATGACAACAGAAATTTCAAAGCCAATAATGACCAGTTTCAAGTAAAAGGCAGAGGCAGAGACAAATCTAAGGTAGAGTGCTTTAGATGTCACAAATATGGTCATTATGCTTCTGATTGTTACACTCGATTGCCTAATGATAAAGAAAAAGGGGAGAATTCAAATTTTGTTGAAGACAAGAAGGAAGCAGAAACTTTGTTGATGGCTGTCCATGAAGGAGAGAAGACTGAGTCAAATATTTGGTATGTTGATACAGGTTGCAGCAACCACATGAGTGGAAGTAAGTCTTCTTTTTCTAATCTAGATGAAAACTTTCACTCTACTGTTAGTTTTGGTGATTCTTCTACTGTGAAAGTGATGGGAAAAGGTGATATTAAGATAAAGACTAAGAATGGTTCTGTGGAAACAATTTCTAATGTGTTGTATGTTCCTGACTTGAAGAATAATTTATTGAGTGCTGGTCAGTTACAAGAAAAGGGGTATGTTATTACAATTGAGAATGGTGCTTGTAGAATTTATGATCCTTTTAAAAATGGTGTTATTGCAATTATCCAAATGAGTTCTAACAGGTTGTTTCCAATGAAGATTGAAAGCATTCAATCCTGTTTGGTGGCTAAAGTAAAAGACTCCTCATGGTTGTGGCATTTTCGTTATGGCCACTTAAGTTTTGGTGGATTAAAGGCTCTAGAACAGAAGAACATGGTGTTAGGCCTTCCAAAAATTCTTGCTCCTTCTCAAGTCTGTGAAGAATGTGTTGTTAGCAAACAACATTGTTCTCAGTTTTCTAAAGGGAAGTCATGGAGAGCAAAGGATGTGTTGGAGCTGGTGCATTCAGATATTTGTGGCCCAACAAACCCATATTCTAATGGAGGTAAAAAGTACTTAATTACCTTCATTGATGATTTTTCAAGAAAAACGTGGGTTTATTTTTTACAGGAGAAATCTGAAGCTTTTACCACATTTAAAAGCTTCAAGGCTCGTGTTGAAAATAAAGCAGGCAGGAACATTAAGTCTCTTCGTACAGACCGTGGTGGGGAGTATTATTCAAAGGAATTTGAAGATTTTTGTATGCAACATGGTATTCGAAGAGAGATCACAGCCGCATATACACCATTACAAAATGGTGTATCAGAGCGGAAAAACAGAACCATTCTCAACATGGTGAGAAGTTTGCTAGCAAAAGGACGAGTTCCAAAGACATTTTGGCCTATCTCTTGGAGTGTTCATGTGTTAAACGTTTTGTTGTTAAAGATAGGACACCAAGAGGCTTGGAGCGGAAGAAAACCCATTGTGGATTACTTCCGGGTTGCATTGCTTACGCTCACATCCCAGATGAGAAAAGGAAGAAACTTGATGGAAAAGCTGAAAAATGCATCTTTCTCGGTGTAAGTGATGTTTCAAAAGCATATAAATTATTTAATCCACTAACAAAGAAGATTGTGACCAGCAGGGATGTTATTTTTGATGAAGAAAGCACCTAGGAGTGGAACGAACAGCAACCTAAACAAGTGTGATAATGATGTGAATTTTAGCACCTGTTATGCCCGTAAAATGAAGCTCAAACGACCACTGAACTTCATCATCGATAGTAAATGAAGAGAAGCTCAAACAGTTAGACGAGTTAGAAGAAGGCTTTGAAAGATTATTTGAGATAACCGTTTAATCCGAGAGACCCTACAACTTTTGAGAGTGTAAAGAAAAATGAGTGGATTGAAATCAATTTCAATGAAAAGTGTAACACCCCAAATTTTAGACTATATTCAAAAACATGGAAGATGTCGTCGGATTCGACAAAACGCTGGACGTTGCTGTTAGCAGAGAATCGAAATGGAAATAAAATAAAATATTTTTCAATCTTGTACGATTTTGTATTATCAAAATGAAGATTTAATGCTAGTAATCGACTTAGGATCATAAATAGTACTATTCATGTCATTCCTGTCGAATCCTTAAAAACAATTATCGTCGAATTTTATCTTCGACCATTTAGGACAATGTTAATATCAAATCGATCATTTAAAAATTCATATCCATCGATTTGGACTTCTATCCAAATACGTCGAATTTAATCTTCTTACTATTTGGTAACATGTTAAAATCCGTTTGATCTTTTAATTATTAGGTACCAAGTTAAAATCATTTTAGTATCGGTAACATTTCATATCCGTCGAGTAGGGATACTGTCTTTTGAATGATAATGTTCGTAATGGTGCTAATATCCGTCGAGTGAGGATGCTCATGTCTGTTGAGTTAGAATGTTAATTTTCGTCGAGTGAGGATGCTAATGTCCGTCGAATTTGAATGATAATGTTCGTCGAATTATGGTGCTAACGACCGTCGAGTAAGAATTCTTGATGTAAGAAAACTTCTCTAATGTCAAAATCTTGAATTTGATCTTCGAATATAGTATTATCATTCAATTGGAAGATTTCTTATTAACCCTCTTAGGATTACCTTTTAAGTTCATTCGACAATTTTGATCTTCGTTCGACGAATTCCCATCCGACATAACTTGATATTTAGCCATTCTTGGAAAATAACGTTCTCCCATTTTACATCATTCTGTCGATTTTCATAAAATGTTAGGAAAATTTGGAGGGTTCTACGTCGGCCGGAAGAAAGTTTGATAACCTTCTACAAGGTTCTTAACAATCTAAAAGCCTTGAAAGTCAAAAGAATGAAAAATATTTTACTTCTTTAACTTTATTTAATTTTTTTCGAATTTGGATAAAATAAAGCATTCCAATTTCACAAGAAAATCACACCCTTTTCCCGAACGTCCTCACTCTTCACTTTTCTACTTCTCAAACATAAATTCATTTCTCTCAAAGTTCCAAAGGAAAACTCACGCCTCTCTCTTTCATTTTCTTTTCTTCCAACCACCTAAAACTGCCATCCTTTAAAACATTCATCTCTTGGATTTTGTTTTGATTCAAAGCCTACTCTAATCATTTCTTTTCATAAGGTTTTGCCACAAAACCCATTCTATCTTGTTCTTCAAAGCTCAAGTTTGAAGCTAAGAAGCTCTTGGTAGAATAATAGTCACTTTGGAGGTTCTTCAAGAGGTAAGAGGGAGATTTAACCTCACCAACCAAGTTTTGGTGGTGTGGAGACTAGTGAAAAACCCCTCATTACTTCACTAGATTTTATGTAATTGTGGTGTTTATGATTTTGAAATTATGATTGCATGTGTGATAATATGTTTATTGTTTTGATAAATGTTGGTATGAAACTGGAATGCATGTAAGTGTATGTAAATTAGGATTTATAAGAATAATATGATGGATTAAACTGAGAATTTAGAATTTGAAAGAAAAGGAATTGAATTTGGAAGAGTAATACACAAGAATTGATTTTGGAGAAACAATACAGACTGATTTTATAGAGCAATATTGTAATTTTTGTGTTTAATGGGGACATATTGAAACTATTGATTTTTGAATGGTTATATTGTAAATATGATTTTTATAAGGGACTATTTAGTAAATATGATTTTTGAGGGATTATCTCATAAACATAATTTGTATGAGAAACTATTTCGTAAATGTGATTTTATGAAGGACTATTTCAGTTCAATAGGATTTTTAAAAAACTATGTTGTAAATTATGAATTTTATGAAAGATTATTTCGTAAAAAGGAATTTTATGAAAAACCATTTTGTAAATATGAATTTTTGAGAGACTATTTTGTAAATATGAATTTTATGAGGGATGATTTCATAAAATATGAATTTTTCAAGGGACTATTTCATAAGTGTGACTTTTATGAGGGATTGTTGTGAAAATATTATTTGGATAAGGATTATAATGCAAATATTATGTTTTGAGGAGTTATTATGCAAATATGAAAAATGAAGTTGAGTTTTGGTGTTAACGAGGAAACTAGTATTCTTGATTTAAAACGTGTGAAGAGTATTTTACGTGATTGAGAAATGATGAAAAATTGATACGTGATTTGAGAAAATGTGAAAAATATGGTTTCGCGATGAAATATAGGACCCCAATATGAGATAAAGAAAATGAATTGAGAATATGAGATAAAGAAAATGAAGCGTACATGGTGCATTTGAATGTGCATTGAAAAAGTCGATGGGTTTGAATAAGTTTGACAATTAACTTAACCAAGACAGATTGTCTAAGATTGGACAATTAACCGTAAGACCGAGATATGTACCGGAGATTCTGTCGTGGACTAAGGTAATAATTAACCAAAGTATTTTTCTCGAAATTGTGAAAAACCTCCATAGAATTGTTTTGATAAACAGTCTTTGTACATATGCATAAATCGAGCATTTACATCCGTGTGATATAATAATTGTATTGATTATAAGTTATTTGTTTTGAATACTTGGAAGATGTCGATGATTTTTTAATCATATTTATCAACTAAATTATTGAATAAGTGAATATTGATAAGAACAATGTAATTATGAATTATTATATGAATTATGATGATAAATGATATGTGTTAGATAAATGATGTTGGTGGCTAATCGTTTATGTAATGTGTTGATATATATATCAAATTTGTTTGTGTTTATCTTCATTTTTATTCAATGCGTGGTGATCTCATTTTTAAATAATTTCGTATTGTATTTATAATTGTAAAGAGATTGAGCAAGACGTTGAGTGAGAACGCAAGGAAGATCAGATTTTCGAGAAGGAAGTTGAGTTCTAAAGAGATGGAGATGTTGAGTTTTCGTAAGGTTTATGGGAACCGGAGGCATAGTGCGTCGAAATGGATGGATAATGTATTTCTCACATAAACAAGGTAATAGGGAGCTTACTATCGTATCCGCTTAGTAATGTATATTTTGTGTCAAGTTGGATTCCTCCCCCGTTGAGGAGTCTCTATTCTCTGTTTACTGGGCATTATGTAATTTAATTAAAGTGTAAATATTTTTAGAGTCGTTTGTAAATGTTAAAGTGTGATGTACGACTTATGTATATATAATGTAAAATTTTATTGTAATGATGAATGTTTTAACTTTTTAAGTTTATCTTAATCACTAAGCTATTTATATTACAAGCACGATTCATAACGATATGATAATTGAGTAACAAGAAGTGTGATACCTATAGGGTGTTACAAAAAGAATGATACTTGGGAGCTGTGTGACTTACCTAAGGGGCATAAAACCATTGGTGTAAAGTGGGTCTTCAAGACAAAGCTAAACAAAAATGGTGATGTTGACAAGTACAAAGCACGCTTGGTAGCCAAAGGATACAAGCAGGAGTACGGGGTTGATTATACATAAGTATTTTCACCAGTTGCGAGACATGACTCAATCCGGTTGGTGGTTGCGTTAGCGGCACAAAATTCTTGGCCCATTTTCCAGCTAGATGTCAAATCGGCCTTCTTGCATGGGTATTTGGATGAGCAGGTATTTATTGATCAACCCCAGTCTATATTATGGTTGGAAATGAAAATAAAGTCTATAGATTGAAGAAAGCTTTTATGGACTAAAACAAGCCCCAAGAGCTTGGTATAATCGCATTGAAACTTACTTTCTTAAAGTTAGTTTTGTGAAATGTCCTTATGAGCATACAATGTTTGTCAAGGTTGGGATAAAGGAAAAGTGCTTGTAGTTTGCTTGTATGTTGATGATCTTATATTTACTGAAATTGTGCTACCATGTTTAGTGAATTCAAGGAGTCCATGATGAATGAATTTGAAATGACTGATCTTGGTTTGATGCATTATTTTTTGGGCATAGAAGTGATGCAATCTAGGATTTTTATCTCTCAAAAGAAATATGTGAGAAATTCTGACTTTCAAATGAAGGATTGTAATCCCGTAAGTAAACCAACTACACAAAGATCTTGATGGGAAGAAGGTTGATAGAACTTTACAAGCAAATTGTTGCAACATTTGATCTAGATACATGCCACCGAGTTGCATCGCTAACCATTTGCAAAACTCACATATATTACAAGAAGGATGAAAAATCGATTTGGTAGGATTTACTACAAAGGTATCAAGATGATAGAAAGAGCACATTTATGTCTTTTTTAAAATATATTTCATATCATCTAAAAAATAACCAATGTACACTTTGTCCAAATTTTGCAGCTACAAGTTGTTTAAATATATGAAGAAAAATTAGAGCTTTAGCTCAACAATCAAATTGTCCAGAATCCGGTGAGAAGTAAGCACATTGATGTGAGGTTTTATTTCTTGAGAGATCTATGCAAACTTGATCTGAAAAAGTGAAGATCAGTTCTTGATATTCTTTAAAGAGGGAGTGTTTGTGAAGTTCGAGAGTTGTTAAAAAGACAAGTTTTTAAACCGATATTAGCAAATGTCGGTTTAAGGGAGGAATTGTTAGCAATTTGCATAAAAGTATGTTGCGGTCAATGGCAGCTTATTTTTTATGGTTTAGTCAATGATATATTTAATTAGATCAAAGTTATCGATATTTAGGAGTAGTTGAGTTATGGAGAATATGTTAGATGTGAGTCTTATTTCAGTTATGTATTGTTGCTTATTTAAAGTGCCTCGATCGTTTGAATAAAATGAAGTTCTGTCATTCCACTTCCTTATCCTTTGTTTTACTGATAAATTGATAACATATATATAGTCTTATTATGTACCGTGATTAAAACATTAGTTAATACAAATAATCGGCTTTTTTATTAAATTGTCATTTATAAAAAAATTATTTATCAAAATATCATTTTTTTGAATTATTTATCAAAATGTAACTCTTTTCAAATTATATATCAAATTGTTACTTTTTGTTTAATGTGAGATTTTTAAATAATTTCTGATTCACATAGGATGTTGGCATAATCCACGTGGATGCGCCATCCTACAGTGGATGCACTATCCTACATGGCATTTTTTACGTGGATACACTATGTAGGATGACGTTTTTTTAGTTAAAAACGTCAATTTATTTGACATTTTTCACGTGGACAAAAAAAAAAGATATTTATAAGACATTTAACTCATTTTACGTGGTTCTCGCACTCCTCCCAAAGACACATGCATTTCATATGTCTACTAGAGAGTGCATCATAATGTTAAAAGACATCAGTATCAATTAGCTAATTATTTATAAGCCAAGTGTTTACTTCTGATCCGTAAAGTAGTCGATGTGAGACTTTAGTTGGCAATGTAAAACAACTAAGTAAGACTACCTTTATTCGATGTGAGACTTTAATATGAAGGAAACTAACTTATAATAGAACCACTTTTGCAACATCTAGATCAGTATAACCATCCAAACCATAGATTCATTTTTACCTTTTTTATTTTAAAATATAGTATTACTAAAATGTACATAAATTTAAGTTGTTTAAATAATGAAGAAATTAGGCCTTTGGTCTAAAAGAAAAGGTGGAGCTTGCAAACTTAAACTTCTTTCATCTTAAAAAATAAGTTGAAGGAAGTTAGCAATATGCATAAAAGTAGTATATAATGATATATTTAATTAGATCAAAGTCTCACATCGAACAAAGGTACTTTGTTGTTTTACTTAGTTGATTTGCCTTGTCAGCACCAAAATCTCACATTGAACAAAGGTGTCTTATTGTCTTACTTAGTTATTTTGTCTTGCCAACACCAAAGTCTCACATCGACTACTTTACGGATCAAAAGTAAACACTTGACTTATAAATAAGTTAATTGATACTGATGTCTTCCAACATTATGATGCACTCTCTAGTAGGCATGTGAAATGCATGTGTCTTTAGGAGGAGTGCAAGAATCACGTGAAATGGATTAAGTGCCCTATAAGTATTTATTTTTTTATTTTTTTGTCCACTTGAAAAATGCTAAATGTGTTGGTGTTTTTAACTAAAAAATGTCATCCTACATAATGTTAAAAAATGTATGACGATCCACGTGAATTATAAAAGTGTTGGCTAATTCACATGGATATATCCTTTTAATCGAATTATTAAAAAATGTCACGGATAACAATATTTTGATATATAATTTAAAAAATAATATTTTGATAAATAATTTTTTCATCAGTAACAGTTTGGTAAAAAAAATCCAATTAATCTCTCTCAATTAGAAAAAAAATAAAAATGATTCATCTCTCATGAGACACGATGACTCACAAGAGTGTGAGCTGTTGTACTTTAGGATAAATGGGACTGATGGAGATTAAACATGTCGTTAATTAATTTATATATACTATGCATGTAATTTTAACATGTATATAGGATGTCATTCATAAGGGACAAAGCTCATAGTAGACCAGCTGGGTGTGTTTGTATATCGTCCTTCTTGGGCAACAACAAAATCTGAATCGTTGAAATTAAACCCCAGTTTGTTTCTGTCCACAGATCTATAGCCCGATACGGACAAATTTTCTAGCAAGATAAGACCAATGAATTAAACCTTTCATTGATTCTTCAGTCCTCGATCAACCCTATCTACATATGTTCATGTCATGTGTGAACCCAATGCTGAGGCTTAAATTAACTAAGCGTCTAAGCCACTTTGATTATCTTACCGACTCCCTGGGAGATGCGGCAAGCATGGATTTAAAATATAGTAGTATTATATTATCTAATTACGTGTTGTTGCAATTCTTAATGAAACCAATACTTCAGCATTAGAACTGGCGAACATGTATGATAAGACGTGTATATTTATATACCTAACTTGTTACCTTGCCAATGTAATTTCAGTTTGTCTCCACTAAATCAAATAATTTACTGCTAGTCCAATTAAGTTTATCTATATGTGCATAGACCATAATCGCTTCATTATTGCTGGTTGACTTGTGCAATCAAGTCTTTGGCTCTGAGATATTCAACCGGCCTAATACCTAAATAATATGTCATAGCCCTAACCACGTCCACTTTAAATTAATTATGATTGTAATTTTGTGTGGATTTACCTACTCAATATCTCAGATCTTTGATCATCGGGTTGAATTTCTAATGGACGGTGCTTGCTCTCATGACAACGCTAAAATACTTTTTTGTCACCTTGCCAAGCTAGCGATTTCGTCACCTAATTGATTTAGACCATATATGTATGCGTTGAGTATATGGGTTTCCATTATTCTTATTCCACGGTGTTCTTCGATTAGCACTTGGAATATATATCATCAACCTTCATGCATAACACCCAAAAAATCGTGGAATAATAATTATATTGAACTGTGCGGTTGAAGGCCAATAATATTATTATACAGGGGCGGCTCAATATATTTGGGCCTAAAGCCAGATTATAAAATGAGGTCTTTTTACTTATTAAATATAATAATATTTTTAATAAGATCTTGTTTTCTAATTTTTATATGTAAGATTATTAATTAATTTCTTAAATTTTATTATTTCATTATCTACATTTTTATCATATTATTTATTTTTATAAACTATACATTTATTAAGAAATATAGGTTCTATTTTGTTTTAGATATAATAAAAACTGTGGAATTCAAAATAATAGTAAATACAACCATATTTTTAAATTAATGAAGAACACTTTGTGTGAGTGCAATTGAAATTGCTTCAAAAAAATTATCTTTTATTCTGAGAATCAAATATGAAAGCAACATACATGAGAGAGTGTTTTAAAAAAAAAAATTAAAATTAATGAGAATAACTAAAAGAATAAGTGAGTAGATGCTAATTTTTTTTAAACAATTTGATTTTATTTAAAAAAAAAGTTGATAGTTTGCACAACTCTATGTATATAAGCAAAGAATACCATTTGATAAAAAAATAAAAGAGAATTTGTAAAGATAATGATAAATAGTTGAGAAATAAAATGAGATGGGAAAAATAAAATTTATAAGAAATAATTATTAAATAGTAGTTGATTCATAAAAAAGAGAAAAAGTAGATAATAAAAGAAATTAATTAGAAATTAAGAAAGTGTAAGAATATATAGAGCCTTTATCATTAAAAATATAATTTTAATTTTTAAAATATAAATATATAATTAATATAACATTTAAAAAATTATAAAGCCTAAAATAAGTTGGGACGTAAGATAAGGGCTTTAGGCGGCTTACCATCTAGCCGATCCTTTGATATATGTAAGCATTAACTTACAACACCACAACCACAATGCCACTTTCTCCATTAAAGTTTATATTGTTTTGAAAACTAATTTCTTAATCACCATTACCTTACGCAAAATGACAAGTATGACTTTTAATACATAAATAGAAGAAAAAAAAGAGAGAGAAGAAGATCTTATTTAAACTAGCTAGACTAATCCAATTAATTAAGTGTGTATGGTTTATATTTTGAAAAATTCAAAATCAATTCTAATAGTGCAAAATTGTTCTTACTGTAAATTGTGTTGTTTGGATGCTTTTAATTGTATTGAGAAAACTAATTGTGAACATTTATAATTGATTCTTAAAAACTAATTGTGAACATTTAGAATTGATTAATCTTTTTGGTCTTAAACTAATTTTCATGTAATTTCAGTTCGGGATGATGATTAAGTAAAGTTATTTTTTAAGTGACAACTTTAAAATTAATTCTTTTTAAAATGTCATAGCATTAGTTTATCTGTTCATTGAATGGAATCGATATTATACTCACATAAAACATAAATGTATCATATCACTTTTATTTTCATAAGACAATCATTTTTTTTAACAAATATACAACATTCATTTTGTTTAGTAATTCAATATGTAAAGGTAATTTTATTTTATACTAATTCGAGCAAAATTAATTTTTATAAAATTAATTTTGAGCTCACATCACTAAACAACAATCAATTATTTCACCGTTAACTATTTTAACGTGAACTTTCTTTTAGTTTTTTCTCCGAAACACTAATCCAAACAAAGAACAATGAACTCGGACGTTATACTTGTGTAAACGACAATGTTTGTCGTATATATGGAAATATATATAAGATATAATCCCACACATTATTGATTCGTTAACTAATTTCCTACACACATATATACAAGATACTTCTTTACACCAGTACTTTTATCTATGAGATGTAAATGAGTTGGATTGTTCATAAACTATTCAAACTTGATTATTTAAATATTCGATCAAGTTTTGTTTAGTTAAACAAGTTCAAATTTAAATTTATATTCGATTATATAAATGAATTAATTTTAAGTTTTATAGATATGACGTATTAAAAATTTGTGAATAACTCATATATATATATATATTATTTATTTATTTTGTATAGTTAGATAGTAAAATTAAATCATAAAAAATACTTTTAAATAAGAAAAGTATAGATAATAATAATTTATTTATTATTATTACTAACCAAAAACTTCTATAGAAAGCTTATAGTTTTTTTTATGAAATATATTATGAACAAAAAATATTTTATTTCTATTTTAAGTTTTTTACTCTAATTTCTAGAATAAAGATGTTTTTAAATACTAAATTAATAAGTTTAAATATTTCAAAAAAAGATTTGATAAAAGGAAAAAAAAATGAAGGTATAAATGAATTAAACAAATCAAGCTCAAAATTTATACCTTTTAAATATGTTAAATCCAAACTTTAAATTTGACTTATTTATTTAAATGAATTAAACTTAAATAATCTTTTTCTTTCGACAAACTAAGCTCAAGCTTGAAGTACTCGGATTGACTCAATTCATTTACCATACTCATGAATAAATTGCTTATACATATACTCCTTTTTTTGTTTTTATTCATGGAAACAGCAATAATAAGCCACAACGTTCTAACTAATGGTTATTAATTATATCCACTAATTAATAACAGTTAATAAATCTACAATAAATCAAAGACTAATCAAGAGGTCCCCACTAAAATGAAGATGTCAGGGTTGCATAATTTCTTGATTGTTACTCCCTCCGTTTATTTTTATTTATTTTTTAAAATTTTTACATAAAAATTAAAGATATTATTAAATAACCTTAAATTAAGTAAAATGTTGATTGATATGATTAAATTATCATTTCTCATTTCATTAAATATGTATAAAAAATTATAAAAATTAATTAATATGTGTAGTTATTAAATTTAGTTGAGACAATAAATAGTTGAGTAAAATTGAAAAAAACTAATTAATAATACATTTTTAAAATTTTTAAATGACAGATAAATTAGAACAAAATAAATTTTTAAAAACACAAATAAAAAGAAATGGAGAGAGTATGTACAGTATCCTTTGCTAGAAAAGCATCTTAACCACATAATCATTTATTTATAATAAGGATTTTGTTAAAAGCACTCATTAAGGAAGTAAAAAATAAAAATAAAATATTTAATACATTAAAATTTAAAAAATATTGAATATATTTTATTTTTATTTATTTATTTATTTATTTTTAACAAGTGTCCTAAAGTACTTATTAACAAAATCTTTATAATAATCCTTGCACTCTTCTCATCATTTGGACAAGAAGAAATTAGGGTTGTTCAATTATATATATTGGGATTCCTCCCATAAAATTCATAGGAATCTACTACTAGTTATCAATATAATTGTGATGATCGACATCTGACAATATGCTTATATATAATATTAAATTATTGATGTAATAGTAATCGTTATTGTATCGGACAAAATAAAAAAAAGCTCATCCAATTGAATTAATTATTAATTAGAAGACTTCTGTACAATGTATTTACTTTTTATTTTTTACATAATACAATGTACCTACTGTGTTGCAATATTTTGAATAATTCTATCGGGTGCCAGCTGGGTCTAACAATTTTTTTTAGTGGTTCTATATGTTGGCCAATAACAATGCTAATTAATTAATAATGCTTTATATTAATTAAATGGACGCAAGGTGGCAATTTTTGTTTTTTCTAACTTTGGAATATACTAATAGCTTCTATATTGGCATGGAAAAATTCTAGTATCTTTTTAAGGAAGAATTTTTCTTTCACCAGGAGCTCACACACTATTGAATGGGTCTAATTGTGTGAATCTCACGATAAGACTAATATACATCCAAATCCAATGATATATATGAGAGGAAGAAAGAACTTAAAATTAGAATTTCTCATTGGCATGTATTGGGTTAAGTGGTTAACCTGTGAGGTTTTATGTTTGAACTTTGAACTTTTGCACTGAAAATAAATGTATGTCAGTTTTAACTGCAAAGCATAGGCAACAGCACAAGCTATCATCAAAGGTTAAAGTCTGATCTTGGCTGAAGTGGGTTTCAAATTCGAACATACGGTTTCCCTTCGCAATTTTGGAAGCTTTGGTTGCTTATGTTTTGTTTGAAGCACATGGATTCTCTGCAAGTTTATGACAATGGAAGTGTGCTCCTCTCTTTCTATCAGCTTTGCAAGAATCTCTGACTGCGTCAGCCTTCGTTTTCTTTTTTGCATCTTTTCGTCTGTGATGGTCGTACTTCCGACCGTGTTATTACCAAATGACGAAACCCTTTCTCTTTTTGTCTTAGAAATTCTCTCACATTCTTGGAAGTGAGCACGTGCTCACGCTCCATAAAATTGAGGTTCAAAACGCTCTTTGATCTACACGCGCAGCCTTTTTCTCTTTTCATTTTTCTTGAGGGGGGCAATATATAACATTTTCTTATGTTCATCATCATCAGGATTAGGCTACTTTCTCTTGTACCGCAACTGAAGTTTACTCATACAGTGATCAGAGAAAAGCTGAACCTAGTTGCTGATTCACATGCATGCTATTGCATTTTCTTAATTTTATTTATTTTAATTTAATCAATAGATCAATTGCTATTTTTATTTCACCTCGTGGTTGGATCGCAATAATCTGTTCTTGGATCAGAGTTTTCTTTAAACTTCAGAGGATGTCAGCCATCAAAAATAATTTTGCGTGTAATAAATATTAAAGGTAAACTTAAGTTTTAATTATGAGTCATTAGATCACAATCTACAGCTCCTACAGTTTATTTTTGAACTGCACTGGATCCTTGTCCTCTGTTCTTCCGAAGTATATATCCTGTAACTTATATCCATCGATGCCCAAAAACGCACACAGATAATGTAGTTCACCAGTATAATATAATCATTTGCCCATTATCCATCGATAAAAGGACTTACTAAGGTCGATATATTATAAATTAGTGCGATTCCCTCTCTTTTTTTTCTTTTGTTTTGTGAAATTTAACTTTTACCATAAACAAATTATCTGTCGGTATAATATTAAAGAGAATTAATGCATTTTATAAAAATATACGGGGTTCATATCAACATTTTTCTAGATTTTATTCTAAGTGCGTATAAAGTGACACACACCTTATGTCAATAATGTTATTTGTACATTATTTTTATTACATTATTTTTATAGTATTTTATAATAATAAAATTAAAAAAAAACACTTTTTAATATATTTTTTTGTTTTTTTTTCAAAACAAAAAGGTATAATTAAGGAGTAGTGTGAACAAAATAATGTGCAAAAAACATTTCTTTAAGGTGTTCTAATTTCATGTGACATCAAATATCTTTTTGCTTTGTCTTGCAATGCGCTCTCTAACTGATTAAATGGATTTTGATAAGATTTTTCACTTTTCAAGTGTATGAGTTCCAATTATCTCTTAAAACAGTTCTACTTGTAGTCATTCCTTTCATGGAGATAATTTTCTGAGTAAGCTTTTACCTGTTTTTTCGATATCCCAAGCATGTCATCGAAATCCTAATGAATGGTACTTGAATAATATATACTTATTACTATTTTTTATTTATTAAAAATTTGGTAACTCAGGTCGTGTTGGCTTTGACGTATTAAGAATGGATAACAACAGTTGTTGGTTGTTGGGTTTCTCTTGCTTCATTGGATTTGCTGCTAACATGAAGGCTAAAGTAAGTATAATTTGGTAATGCCCTTCGAGTTCCACCAAGGCACCAGTCTATGCTTTCAATAACGTTGTTATTGAGTCTACCTAACTCCCAAGAATAAATTGTTTTATGCAATCGCGACTCGTGAGGAACATCATTTTCGTCCCCTTAATTTGGACCACGCATCCTTGAGGATACAAAGAATTTCATCGACTGTTTTTCTTTTGGACCGAAACTTATAACCTACTATACTAATTTTCTTGCCAAAGTATGTGCAAACCCAATATGTGGACTATGATGATAAGAATTTTTTAATTAAATACAATTTACTATATTATTTCTTAAGCATTCAAATATTATTTAACATATACATAAAAGTATATTTAAAGATAAGTACAATCCTATCATAACTTCTACAATTATATATATATATATTAAATAATAATTTAAATATCTATAATAAATCATATTTGATTAAGAATTACTATTATGATGACCGGGTCTTTTACTGGTTCTCCTCGAACTACAGAATCTCCTTGTTTATCAGATGTGTGTTGCTTTTGTTAAATAATTCTTTTTCCTTTTCTTCTTGCTATCTGTTGTACCAAAATATATAAAAGATTTACATTTCATTAGAAATATATTTTACATTGAGATTAAAAAAAGAGAAGAAGAATTTAGAATGCATAAATAATGGGTGATTTGACAGCTTGATCACCCAATAGTGCGTTGGTTGTTACATACAAAAACTCATTTTAACTATAAATTCTTATGTATTTTAAGAGTATTACATTATTCTAATTTATAAAAAAAAGAGTATTACATTATTCTAATAAGAACGTAATATGTGATATCGCATAATCATACATGTTATTGAATTTAAAATAAAATATTATTAAATTAAATCTAAACGACTTCAAAACTACTTAAAGTATTACCCTAGTATATAAGTAATTTTCTACTTCAACATAAATGGTATGTGATCCAATGTCTTGCAATAATGGGTGTAAATTTTAACATGTGAAAAAGTAAGTTTTTTTTTTTTTTTAATATGGTGAAGCTCATGCATGCACACATTTTTCTTT
This sequence comes from Ormosia semicastrata, assembly GCA_029884595.1. NCBI lineage: Eukaryota > Viridiplantae > Streptophyta > Magnoliopsida > Fabales > Fabaceae > Ormosia > Ormosia semicastrata. The sequence goes on along the minus strand of JAQQTO010000054.1, from coordinate 7,371,636 downwards.
CTTTCTTTTTTGTGTAAGGGAACTCATTACATATGTTTTTTTTTTTTTTTCAATATATCATTTTCATAAAAATCTACACATGACGGTGAGGTGTTGCAAAAGTGAGTAGCATAATCCCATCTCTTCTGCCATTCTTTTTTTTTCCCCCCTTAATTTCTTCTTATGTTTTTGTCTGCAGGCTAAACCTAATATATACGTTCTACTCTATTTCACGTGCAAAGTACTGTCCATTTTGTATATTCACCTCAAAGGCCTTTATAAGCTCAAAAATAGTTCTAAGGAGGACCCAACTTGGCTTCTTCTTCATCTTCTTCTTCTTCTTCTTGTTCTTCTTCTTTTTTCAGTGCCTCTCTCAACATCAAAATCGTGCGCATGTGTTTGCCAGAGGGAGAGAGAGATAGGGAGAAAGCCATGGCACTAGAAGCAGTGGTATATCCACAACCACAAGACCTATTTGGTTATGGAATCAAAGACCTGTACAACTACAACTTGTTAGCAGGTACTAGTGGGTCAGGAAACTGGGGATATGCCTATGGCGATTACTTCAACCCTGAAAAAGAAGAAGATCAGCAAGGCTCAGGCTCTATCACTTTTCTCGAGAACCAAACAGAGAATTATACTTATGGAGATTGGAATTGCTCTCCCCCAGCATCAATGTTGCCTGGGCCCCACATTGATCTTGATCCATCTTCAGAGGCCAGTCCCACTGATGCCACCTGCAACACCTTCAACTTAGATACCTCAACTTCCATGCCTGCTCGTCTCAAGAGGCGCAGAGCCAAAACCAGAAAGAACAAGGAAGAAATTGAGAACCAGAGAATGACTCACATTGCTGTCGAGCGCAACCGAAGGAAGCAAATGAATGAGTATCTCTCTGTTCTTCGCTCTCTCATGCCCGACTCTTATGTCCAAAGGGTACTTCCATTACTTTTTTGTTCCACCAAAACATGCTTATAACAAGTTTGGTTTTGCTTATAAACTGTTTAGAATACAAAATAAACTAATCTAAATGCATACTATACCATGCTTATACTATTCGGCTTCTTGAAATCTGTATGTGTTTTCATTGATGAATGCAGGGTGATCAAGCATCTATAATTGGAGGTGCTATTAACTTTGTTAAGGAGCTTGAGCAGAGGCTGCAATTTCTTGGTGCTCAGAAAGAAACAGCAGAGGGGAAATCTGATGCGAGTGCAAACATGCCCTTTTCTGAGTTCTTCACCTTTCCACAGTACTCAACAAGTGCTAGTGGCTGCGATAATTCTGCGGCCAAGAGTGAGCAAGTGAGTGAAGTTAAGTCTGGGATTGCTGATATAGAAGTGACAATGGTGGAGACCCATGCAAATCTCAAAATAAGGTCCAAGAGAAGACCAAAGCAGCTCTTGAAGATGGTCTCTAGTTTGCATGGCATGCGTCTCACAATCTTGCACCTTAATGTCACTACCACTGCGGAAATTGTCCTCTATTCTCTCAGTGTTAAGGTTTGTCTCTGGTACCTTGGTTTTCACTTTTCAGGCACTTTCAGCCTTAATTGGTTTGTAAGCACTACTGAAAGTGGAAGTGTGTTATTGAAAACTTTCCTGCAGGTTGAAGATGATTGTAAGCTGGGATCAGTGGATGAAATAGCCGCAGCTGTATACCAAATGCTGGATAGGATTCAACAAGAGGGAATGTTGAATTAAGATCCGAATTTGAACTAATTTGCCCCATTTTTCTTTTTAATTTAACCTGAAGAGTGAAGACCTTATTGATGATGGTGGATATTTCTCTCTTCTTTCCTCTTTCAAGTTGTATCTAATTATTGCAACGGCTGTTCATCCTTTGATAATCTACGGATAGTGCCTTGATGTGGGCTCCTTGGACTTGGAGGAAGTTTTTGGTTTATTCCTTCTTACATGTGTCTTTCTAGCTAGCTACTTTTGATCGTTCTCTCTTTCTCTCTCTGTATTCTCTTTTTTCCTCTGGGGTCCGGGTGGAGAAGGTTGTAGTGTATATTGTGCTTGAGACATATTTTAAGTCCTCGGTCAATTCTGCCTACCTTGCTTTGATAGTGGTAGGCCATGTCAATCTCAACCATTAGCCAAATTGTCAACCCCAAATTGAGAATCTCTCGAATAACTTTGAATGAAAAAGATATCCAAAGATTTTAGGAGATTGTCAAATGTTTTTAGTCCATTCTTTTTCTTTTATTCGGTTGTCATAATTTATACTTCTGAACAGTTAACCAAAACAAAAAAAAAAAACCAATTTATTATCAAAACAAAAAAACCCGAATTTGATCTTGATTATTGTCTCTTGATCGACAATAGCTGAAATAAGATATACATCAACTCATTATTCATTAGTGATCACCTGCATGCATTGAACTTTTTATGTTTCACACGGAACAAAAGAAAAATATGGTCATCCTTATCATCATTATGAAGATGACTAAACTAAATCCAGGAATCTACAGATATAAATGTGTCTTGAGTGTAAATATATATATATTAGTATATGCAATGATATTATGATGGAATTCTTTTTTCGCTTTCTGCGCTTATAATATTTTTTTATAACAATATTAAAAATTGCAAATGATTAGGGCATTGAAGGTAAAAATAATGGCCCCCTCAAGTTGTGCGATGTTCTTTCGAATCCCTAGGTGAAAAAATAAGAGAAAGTTGGGTTGTGGTGGGGTCATCGAATATCTTCAAGAGCAGAATGAAAAGGACAAAGTTACAGATGTATTTTAAATTATTGTTAAAAGCGAAGACCTTTTTGTGGTTAATTTTTCCATTTGAGAAGTTTTATTGAGTGATTTGAATCAGCAAATAGAGTAACTTGTCTAGGTAAAAAAGTTTTCCCTTCGTTGATCTATTTAATTATGTACTCAAACTTTTTGTATGCATTGGAGATTTGAGTTAGCATGATGATTGCCTGAGTAGTGGACTGTACGACTTTTTATGGAGTGACCATTCAACCATGATCTCATTCTATGAGGTTTTCTCAATTTTAAAATCTTGTCCTCATAAAATTGGAAAGTATACTATGAATCTATGTTAAAATTGAGAAACCATTCAACTATCCGTTAGTAAGTGTTTGGTTATGCCGATAGTTCCTTTTGGGAAGCCATATACATATATTTTGAAGATAATGGAAGAGTAAAAGGAAACTAAGATTTTAGTGAAGCCATAACTCCCCGTTGCATAAGGTCATGAGGCCAAATTCTTTCACATTTAAACTTTATACGTAAAGTAGTCAGATTATTTGAGTAAATATATCTTCATAAAAAATATGTAGTCATAAGCATAGCACGGTAAAAGATAAGATAACGATTGTGCGATTTTTGTCCTTTTTACAGATTTTAGTGTCCTCTGCAATACATGTTAGGTCTCATCTCCCTTTTTTTTTGGTCTGCCCGTCTCCCTATTTTTAAATGTCAGATTCTAAAAGAATCGTACAAGGGTCTTGGCGTCCGTTTGTGAAGCTTGGTAAAATATAATAATAATAATAATAATTCATTGGTTGTTGATGGAGCTCCAGGGTTGTCTTTTTAGAAGATTCCAACTCTTAAAGTTACACCAGTTTGTTTTTATCTCCTTGTTCTCTTGTGGGGAACATGGCGTTCATAGATTCCATCCCAAATCTCTCTCTTTTAAAGTTTGCTAGCGAAAAAGAAAGAGGATGAAGCAAAAGTGTTATTAAGTACCATTTATACCAAGACATAAAGATTGGGCTTGGGTTGCAGTTCTAAGGAAAATAGAAAACATAATAAAAAGAGGTGCAAGAATAGGCTCGCAGCATTGAACAAACAGTTGAAGGCAAAGCTACAAAGAAATAGCACGGTGACTGGAGATAGTGACTTCCTTTCTTTGATCAAATAGAACAAAGCAAAAAGAGAAAAAGTCACTTACAAACACAATGACAATCACCCACAAAACAGGAAAGACACTAATAATTGAAGGAAACAAAGTGAATGTGAGTATATACCCCATGTTGGTCCCCATGAAACACTGCTGAATGGCTTTTGAGATTAATGTCACAATTGCATCATGTGCTTCTTAACAATAGCAAATAAAAGTACCCTCTTTTTATTTGGGTTTGATAAAATTTGAAGAATCATCCATACCAATAATATAAAATACTAAAGGGGCAAGAGCAAGGCAACCGCATATTTAGTCAAAGAGCTGCTGATTACTTTGGTCTGGCTAAATTGCTGTATAGGCATGGTATTCATGATCCCACTCCCATCCAATGACAATCGACGCCAAAACATAAACAAGCTGAGGCTGGCCCAAACATATCATTTCTTGCTGTGCAATAATGATGATTTTCAGAATACTTCAATTATTGCAGCCCAAAATCAGTTGGGCCCTAATGTCGATTTTTCTGACGGGACAGAAAATACTTGAATGGTAGTTGTTTATCAGTCAGTTACTTTATTGGGTTTTGACCTACTTGCCCTATAAAACTACGAAAATAATAGATTCCTTTTCTTTGATCCTTGAAAAATCCACAGGCCATACATGTACTTTGAGGAATTTTCTTTGCAAATACCACCGTATAGAAAAATGCTTTTTCAGTTTTCTACATTTTTTTTTCCACAACTCCGTGCACTGTCTCGCACATTCAATATTAGCTCTCATAAAATACTCTATAGTAATTTTATAATAAGCAATATCAATAGCAAAAAGTGTGAAAGAAGTGCTAAAAAGATGCGCACAGATATCAATATCATTTATTTGCAGGAAAATGCTTCCTCTACATTTATCACGCTTCACATCTTTTATATCATCAGTCTAAATGACAAAATTAAAATATAAGTATATAAAAAATAAAATAAAATTCATTATAATCAAATAATAAAAATTATATTAAAAAAAGAAAATGTGTGCATAAATATGTGTGAGTATCATTAATTTTATTCGTGAGTCATACTAGTGATAGTTTAACACACAGTGCATAATCTACACAGCCATAGTGCCATACGGCAAACATACCAGTTTGTGTCTGGAATCTGGACAAGGCAACGGATTTAAACACAAAAAAGATCAAAAATTCTTATTTGATAGAAAAAAGTAAAGATGGTGTAATGAAAATCAAATATGTATATAACATTATTATTTATTTTCAAATCTAAAATTGACCAAAAAAAGATAAAAAAAACAATATCCCAAGAAAAAAAAGCAATACGTGTCAACGAGCTTGTAATTTAGTTAACACTAGTCTGAACCTTTAAAATTAGAGTGTGATGGTGATGTGAGAATTTCGATTCTTTATCACACCACCTATCCCCCTCGTCTACCAATTACTTGCACCTCTAATACAGGGTGCATAATAAATGAGAGATTATTGTCATAAAGTTACAAGCTCTCTTTGCTAAGTAATACGAGAAAGGCCAAACATATTATAAGCAAATACATTTTTATTCTTTTTCGAGGGAAAAATGCTTAGATACAGGTAGCTTTCAGTAATGGTACGCCAGCAATTTCCACTCACTTCCAAATGCAGACTGGAAGAAATGAAAAGAAAATAGGGATCATGGAAAACATTAAAAGCAACAAGTTTGGCATGGCAAAGTCTGAAAATTGTTTGCATTGGCTTAAGAGCAGAAGAGAAAAGATGCTAATACCTTAAGTCTCAAGGTAGGTCGGGATAGGTACACCAGACTGTTCTGTCAACTTTTTATAAGCAGCTTGCAATCTTCTAGTGACCGCCCCTACTTCTCCATTGCCAATTGTGCGGCCGTCAACCTTCACTACCTAAGGGAGGTATCCAACATAGTTTACGCTCATCACATGTGCTAATAATAACTATCATCTAAATGGGCGCCTAGAAGCCAAGTTAGTTAAATATCAGATTTCTCTGTCATGGTGCTAATAGCAATGGTAAAAATCTAAAGCAGTCAGGTCAGATGGATTATCAATGGGCATGCTTAACAAGTTCCAAAGCAATTGGAACTAACTCATTCTATAGGAGCAAATGGATTCATGGCACTTTGATTAAGTTGCTGAATTGATCAGTTTAACAAGCAAAGTCAAGAATTTGCATTTTGTTTTAACCAATGTTCTTATTGCTTATGTTATCCTGGTTAAATAATTGGCTGTAAGACTTGCCAGTAACACAGACAAATCAAAATTCTGGAGTTTACTAGACACAAAAGTTGGCCATCATCATCGTATTATATAACAATAAATATTCTTTTCAGGTTTCACAATCATTTGTGCAATTGATTATGAAAGGAATAGGTTAATAATCTAGATGCATACCCAGCTCATCCAGATAAAATTCAATTTATAAGGTATAATAAGGCACTTACTGGGCTTAGTTCTCCCATTGTTCCTGTCGTCCATACCTGCAAGACAGCCTTCTAGTTACAACTCAACATAAATATATATATATATATATACGCACACGGAGAGAGAGAGAGAGAGAAATGGAACATAAATTTGTGAGGAAAGTCCCATATTGGAGCAAACTTTATTTAGAAGATATTTAAAATAGTAAATATTATATGTGAACCTCGTCTGCAGTATGCACTTCTGATAGGCTGATTCTGCGCTCCTCTAAGCTTAACTGCTCCTTCACCACAAGGTCCATTACCTAAAATTGCGAAATAGTAGAGCTCAAGCAACGCCAGAATTTACTTCACTGATAAATGATTTAGAATCTCATGGAGGGAAAAATAATTTGGCATGTGTTGAGTGAAATTATAAACCTAATCTTTTCTTTTCATCTACTCCATTTAAAAAAAAAATTGCTGACAAAATGGCACTGTTAGTAGTAAATAAAACAAGATGCTTAATAAAAGTGCTACTTATAGTTGAAATTGGTGTTCTGGTGTCATCTTATACTCGGGTCCTAACATAAATGCTACAGTATATACAGAAATTGGTAAAAAGAAAAAAAACTGGGTGAATTTACACAACTTACAGTTGCACGAGTAATGCCAGGAAGACAGTAATCAGCATGAGGTGTCAAAACACGGCCCTTTTTAACTATGAACTGCAGAAAGAAGAGCAATATATGAGTTGAAGTGTTCCAAATCATTAGATGCAGTACCATTCTCTTGTGAGCAAACCCTACTGCAGAAAGAAAAACCTATAAACCTTCTCAAGTTGAGAGACTTGACAGGATTTTGTCACATTCTTTGAGCCATGTATTGAGTTGACTGATTTGTCATCAGCTCAAAGATATGCTGAGATTTTTTTTATTTTATTTTTTTTTCGTTTTAAGTTTTGTGTATATCAATAGTCCAGAGCTTGGACTCCAAGAACATCTCTCAGATACCTAGTAAGCCCTAGTGTATAATTAGCAAATAGAGAACATACACCCTTCTGACAATTATGGCAAAATTGAGGACATACAATGTTAGTTGCATTGGTTTCAGATACATAACCATCTTGGTCTAGCATAATTGCATCATCTGCTTTTGCATTATTGCCTTCAATCTGCACCAGGCCAAATGATAACATTTTTTGTGAAGTTATAAGAAATATCATAGAGAATGACAGGAAATTAGCATGGTAAGATGCAACAGAACTATGGTTTCTATCATGCTTGTAGCAGTTAATCAAATTATAATATGCTATAATTGCTGCTGTGGCAATAAATCACCAATGTGTCTCTGTGCATATAATAAATCATACAATCCCCCCCCCCCAAAAGATCCCACCCAAAAAAAATTGACAGCATATCAGCATGGGTAAGTAGCGGAAATTGCATTTTCTTTTCCTGATATCAAATTATCCACAATACTCTATATTTCTTTATTGACATTACTCTAAGGATTAACCTGTCAAAATTCATGGTTAACTCAATAACCATCCTTGTTCCAATAGAAATCATCCACTCGCAATAATAGTATTCAATACATTTTGGTTGATTATTACATGTAAAAAATCTTGAGGAGAACAGGAAAATACCTTTGCAAGTATGTTATTGAGGAGGTTATTGTGATGAATCTTCGAATCCAAATTCTGATACAGAAAACAAGAAAACGGGAAGAGACAAAGTCAACTGAATGAACTAAAGGAGTATGTCAATCAAACAAAAATTTTGTTGGCTATATCCCAGGCTATCACATGCCACTTTATTATTATAATGGCAGGAAATTCTTCAATTAAATAGCTTAAAATACTTTATAGTTCTTTCTTTGTCAACTCAGACCAGGACAGGACGATGATCTGGTGATAGCACTCTTGCTTCTTATGTATCTTTACAAATAGGGAGCATTTCTTACTTTTAATTTAGGATAGTTTCTTCAGATTTTCTACTTTTACTTGCTCTGTACTTCTTTTAGCCTCTTTATGCACTCCATTCTCTGTCTGCTATCTATATCCCCCCACTTGTCCTCCCTTTTACTTCCAACTTCTTTAGGTACCTCTCTTTCCTCTCTATCCCCATAATCCATATATATTAAATTTTTTTTCGAAAGAATAAAAAGCAGATCCATGCATGCGAAGATTCTAGTATCATACTAACTGATGGAAAAACCATATCAATCAAGTGCCTCTCCAATATATTGTATAAAATGAATGAAAACCATAATAACATGGGGCCTACTAAGATATTTGGTTGGATATAGTCGAGATATTGACTCTCATCAAGTTTGACAATTCTGATTCTGGAGAATTCAACTTTGCACCAATGCTAACTCAAATAATACATTTCTTTCTTCTATATATCCATGCCCAAACTCTGGTTCTAAAATAGTGACATTATGATACAAACCTTAGGAGAACCACACCACAAAAGCTAGCCATTGTAGTTGAAGAGCCCAAGGCCATATAAACCCCACACCCACGCACGCTGGCTGTGCACTAGCCCGCAGACTAGTCCCAGGCGAACACTACAATGTTGACGTCACCACCCGTGCCGCTTATTTGCAGCTGAGAGGCATGGTGGAAGGCTCTGATACCAATTGATACGAACCTTAAGAGAACCACACCACAAAAGCTAGCCATTGTGGTTGGAGAGCCCAAGGCCATATAAACCCCACACCGAAATCCCATACTTCCGATGTGGGACTCAAGTCCCATACCTTGCAATTGGATCGTAACACATTACTACTAAGGTGATATAGCAGAAAAGTGTGGATGTTTACTGTTATTTGATACAGGACTGAAAGTTCAGTAGTAACTCAAACATAAATAATTAAAAAAGAAAGAACCCTTTTTTTTCATATTAACAAGTATTCAAATAACAAACTTACATTTGGTGAATTACAGTGTGTTGTAGCAGTTGCAAGAACTATACCACGTGCATTATCATGTACTGGGGGCTTCCATTCGGCAAGTACTGCTAAGGTGATATAGCAGTACTTGCTATATCCATGCCCAAACTCCGGTTTTAAAACAGTGACATTACTACTAAGGTGATATAGCAGAAAATAATGGATGTCTACTGTTATTTGATATAGGACTGAAAGTTCAGTAGTAACTCAAACATAAATAATTAAAAAAGAAAGAACCTTTTTTCTCCATATTAACAAGTACAAATAAAAAACTTACATTTGGTGAATTACGACGTGTTGTAGCAGTTACAAGAACTATACCACACGTATTATCATATACTGGGGGCTTCCATTCAGCAAGTACTGCATAAGATTGAATGTGCATTATCATATACAATGCGTATTATCATTGTTACTTATTTGGTGCACGGATAGGAAGTTACCAATTAATGTGCATCCATAAAGATTGAATGCTGGGCTCATCCCAGAAGTAACCTAGAGAAGAAAAGAATATTCTTTTTACGTCAGTTAAAACATGGGTTGCTCCAAAGAATTACATATGATTAATGGTTTCAAAACTTTTGTTGCAAATGGTATATGATACAGTCACCACTCGTGAAAAATAGACTATCATTCAGTCTATTTCATAATTACACTGGGTTCATTGAATAGCCAAACCGGCAGTCTCCTTTCCATCTTTTTATCATTATTAAGATTTCAGGTCTAGAAATAATCAGGGCACTGCATAAATATATGAAACCTGTTAAGAGGTCGTTTGTGTGAATATAGTCTATATATTATTAAAACTATGCAGCCTCTATCATATAATGCTGGGCATTGCCATGTGAATGATGATTGATGGATGGAATAGAATTTAAGAATTATTAGCTTTGAAGAATTTACATAACTGAAATGATAAGTGAAATAGAGAGAGAGAGAGAGAGAGAGTAAAACCTTCTTTCCTCGTGTTAGAGAAAGCCGGATGTGTGAATTGTCAAACATGCCATTCCTAATTAGAGTTCTGAAAATTGCTTCCTTAATCTGCAAAATTTGGAACTACACTCATTATGATGATAACCTAAACAAGACTAAATATAATGGCATTTAGCGCTTTGCTTTCACTGAACTGAATGCATCTAGCACTCACCTCATCTCGAGTTGGAATATTTTCAAAAGCCAAAGCTTTTGCTGAATCAAACAACCTGATGAGAAGCAAGACATGTCAGACATCAACAACATTGATGAAGATCAAATGTTTTTACGAATGAAATTTTATATTATGAGTATAGAATATATGACCTTCAGGTTTAGTTTTAAACTGATAAAATGTAAAACAATAATACATAGCTGAAGAACATCCACACTCTCAAATAATAAAAAAAAATTCACACTTATAAATCATGACTTGATGAGAAATGCACTACGAATTTTGCCCTAGAAAAAAAAACTCATGTTAATCAATTTTATGTGTTAAGTATTTAGTTAGTTTAAAAAATGCTCAATAGAAAAGTTTTGAGAAATTAGAAGCACATTCAGTCAGATAATTCTTGCGTCCTTATAGTCGTCAGAAATTTCTTGCCACAAAGTTTTCTAAATTGAATAAGAAAAACACTACACTGCCCAGCCATTAATATCACTGAAACCTACCAAACTGATATGGCACCATGTCTGGAACAGATTGAGTGAGTTCCGACAATCATGGATGAGCAGCTTTGATTTTCAACACAAGTTGGTTTGGTGTGGTATGTTACTTCTGATGAAATAGCATTACTCATTGAAAAATGCACCCAAGCAGAAACTATTGTACCTTATGCAATGATTGATTGGAGATTACACAAGATGTATGTGCCTTATGAGAAGATATGAAAGACTCACAGGAGTATAAAGAAAAATAACTATAATCATGATGTCAAAAGATAAGGATAACTGTTGCTACTCTATGGAAAAAGAGAAGCAGTTCCTACCGATGCATCACACATTGCATGTCTAAAATGAATGTAGAAAAGACCATGAGACTACATAGGCAAACAAGAAATAAGAGAAATATGTCTATATTGAATGCTGAAAATCCAAAGGAAATGTGAAGATAAATTATGTACCCTGCATGTCTTACCCTTTTCTTTTGTTTATGCATTTTAATTAATCAGCTAGAACATTATTGGAATTAAATAATAGCATTAGGCATAAACTTTTCAATTTCTTAGTTTTTGTGACACCTGTCTAGATGTTCCTGAAGCTTAAATATCTTTCCATTATACACTCGAAGACCCTCCCAAACTGAGTCGCCTCCTTGGACAACTGAATCAAACACAGAAACCTAATAGATCACAGGGTAACAATTAAAAACCTTGAGAATGTGTGCATCAATCACATAAATCAGAAGCCTTATTCTACTGAAAGCAGACCTTTAAGTGTCATACAATTAAGTACCTTTGCACTATCACGTGGTACAATTTCATCACCAACCCAAGCAAGCAATTTCTCGTTTGCAGGAACTGGAAGATTGGGAGGAGGTAAAGGAGGGCTCGGAAGGGATGACTTTTTCTTCACATGGCGCCGAAGCATATTGTACAGGGGTAAACTTTGCTCCAACAAATCATAGAGAGAAAAGGGAAATGGCTGAAAAGAAAATAAGAAAACAGCATAAAGTCAGTCAGGATTTTTGTCCCGCCTCCAGTCAAAGCGCCTTCCCCCAACCAATCATATCACTTGAAAAGAAGACGTATGACAAACTTGTATTCACAAGAAACACCCAAGTTTGCATCCAATTGCTATGAGATCGAAAAACAATGGTGCAAACAGTGAAAAGATGCTACAGATACTTCAAGTAAAATAACGGCCTGGACTCTTCACAACAGAAACTAAACTGGAAGCATACCACAAAAAACAACTGCATACCTGAGGATACTTTCTTGCTTGCTTAAAACCCGTAGATTTATGTACAGATGTATACCAACAAGGGGCCCACAAGCCATCTATTGATTTTGGACCTGCTTCCCAACTGGAAAGTTTTTGAATTGTCAACTTGTAATGTATGTATGCAAAATAATTATTGCAGGAGATAAAAAATAAGAACATTCTTGTATATACACCAAATAGTAACTTAATGAATGCCTTAACAAAAGTTTCCAATTACTAAATGTCTCAAAAATGACCAAATCTCAGGTGATGATAACTTGAAAACACTGAAAAAGGAAGACTAGAAAAAGAGCAGCACAAGGTCTGGGCTCTCAATATCAGCATATTTGAATGTAAACAGAATACAGATAGTCACCATATGGAAATATAGAATATTAAAACACTATTTTAAGTAGTATCTCGGAGCATTAAAGAAAGGAAGATAAGTTGAGTTTCGACCAGACACAGATCATCCATCCACCACTAAGCATTGTGTTTTTCACTTTTCCAGGTGCATAGACGTAGCATTAACAATAAATTTAATTTTGTTTTTTCCTTTTTCTTTTTTTTTTTGGGAGGGGAAGGGGGCAACTTCAACTTTCTAACTGGACAAAAAAAAAATCTGCATACTTGAGCATTGCGGGTTTAAAAGGAATCTCCAAATCATCACAAAGACCCCGTAGAGTAGCCTGCAAATTAACAAGATCATGATATTGACGCAAGATAATAAAAAAATGATTTAAAATGTATTATTTTAATTTATGTAGTCAATATTATTATCCTGGCCTTAATTGTTAATACAATGACAATAATATCCATGATGGTAGTAATGGCAGCAGCTGTGGGGTGGCAAGGGTAGACGGGGTGGCGGCAGTGGTGGTGGTGATGGTGGCATGGGTAGGGTTGTGGGGGTGGCGATGGTAGTGGGGCAGTGTTGGCCATGTAGTGGTGGCAGCAACAGCAGCAATGTGGTGGTGATGATGGTGTTGATGGGGTGGCAATGGCAGTGGTGGTGGTGTGATGATGATGGGAAGGTAGTGGTGGGGATGTGGTGGTGGAGGATATTATTGTCATTTCAAATAAATACAAAGGGGAAATGGTAATTGAGATATCAGATAACTATGGATGTAATGGAATCATGATTCCTTCCATTTTGGAGGGAATGGCCATTCGCTGTCCATAGTGATAGCCAAGCGTACTTTCAGCTCATTCTCATCTTATTCCAATAAACCAAAAGTGATAAGAATCAAGCATGCTCAGAGAGCCCAAATACCTCAGGATCTTGTTGAAGTTCTGCAGAATCAATAACAGATGGTGGCTTTCCAATCTCACGAAGCTCATTGTATATACAAACGAGCTCTGCCAAACCCAACTCAAAGAAAGATGGAGGCACAACCTTGTCAAAGGATGGCTGGACACACAATCAGGTGAAGTATACAAGAATCATCAGCCAGTGACCAGAGAAGTAGATAACAACCGAATATCACAATGTAAGACTAATGAAATATTTGCAGAACCTTGAAAGCATTACTTAAACACGAAGCTCGCAGGCTTTTCACAAGTCAACAATTTTCAGTGTAGACAGATCCATATGTTTTGGACCAATACTACATGTGCATATGAGAAACAATATGTGAACTGACTTGTTTATTAGAGACAAATAAGTAATAAATGAAAGACATTTTACCAATATGTCAAGAGGATTTCTTATCAGAATGAAGTGCTTTCCTTTCTTCATTAGATCATCTGTCAAACCATGTACCCGTTGCTTTGACATATGCTGTAGACAGTGAAGTAAATAAATCATAAAGTTCGAAGAAACAAAAATGTAGGTTTTGAAGACTTATTACGGAAGTTCTAGATCATTACTATGTGTGTGTGTGTGTGTGTGTGTAGTATATAATAACAGTTCCAAGCCAGCCAAACTACTAGCATTGTTAAACAGAATAGCAAAAGATGTTGATTTTTTGTTACAATTGAAACCCATTACATCAGTTCCTTTGATTTACAAAAGAACTACTTCAGCAAAAAATTGGCATAAGAAAAAACAATATAAATTTCTTACACCTCTATAAGAAGTCAATGATATAAAATATCTCCTGCCATTAAAATAAACAGTCATAATGTTCTTCTATACATACATTTTCTGATAATCTTCTGTATCTATAATTTAGTTCCTGACTAATTGCATATCCTGAAAAAGATGTTCTTTACCTTACAGAATCTATACTTCTTCCTTCCTGGACCAAAAATTATGTCATTAACAACCTTATTTCCATCAGATTCCTGTTACAATTGAAACACCAACATTTCAATATGAAGCATAGGAAGAGAATACTACAAGAGACAATGATATAGGAATGATTATAATAAATGGAAAATGAGGAAAATTGCAAATGAATTTTGAAAGACAGAAATTTCAGAATTCTCTAGTGAAAAAGAACGGACCAGCCAAATTATAAAAAGCAATTGAAGTTTTTTTAAGAAAATAACTAAATATCATGCAGGCTCCTTTAATTCCATTCTAACATTATGAAGCAGAACAAACTCCTCCACCTAAACTTTTCATATTTCTTTTGAACAAGAATACAATATACTTGAATAAAAGAAAACTGCCAATGGCGTTGACTCTACATCAAAGAGGCACATATTTTTCAGAATTCACTCATTCTATACCCCATCCCCTCACATTTAGCGAATATATTTTTTCCAACAAAAAAATTAGTTTATCAGCACAATAGTCAATAATCTTAAATATACCAATAAGCAACAATGAGTGATTCAGTGAACAGAGATAAGCTAACGACAATGCTGTATTCATAGCACAAGAAAATCAACCTAGTTCTTGGCGTCAATCATGAGACAATTAAAAAAGGAGGGGCGGAGTAGGAGATGAAGAAGGTAATTTTGTCAGAGACATACCATTTTGGACAATAGCTCCTCCCTGTAGGGTCTATCAAGACCTGTTACTCGAAGGAAATTTGCATAGAGGGGCTCATCAAGCACTTCTGTGTCATCCCTCTAGGTAGCACAAATGAAACACGGATAAACATAAATACAAAAAAAGCAAGGAAACACCAATATCAGAAACAAGATTTTTGGGGTAATCTTCAATAGCAATGCCCAATCAACGAATCATTACTCTATCATCAGCAGAATAGCAATTCAACATGTAATCATTTGTTGAACACACTAACAAACAATCTTCAATTTAAAAAAAAATTAAAAAAAAATAAAAAGTCAATAAATGCAATATGCTAGTTACTTGACTTACTTCCGAGTTTCCATGCAACAAATGGAAAATCTCGAAAAACAAAGGAATAAGCAGAGAAGTAACAAAAAAGAAGGAAGGTGAGGTGAGATGAGAGTAGTACCTGAGCAAAAGAATACATGAGACTAGTGCTGAGGGATCTTGGAGCAGACCATGAGTGAATCACCTCCACTTCACTCTCAATCTCCGCCATCTCTCACTCTGAGCTAACAACTCAACTTTCAAATTCTGATTCGATCAGATTTCACCACCATAAGATAAGATTATGAATTATGAATATATATAATATGATCGAATCGATGACCATTACCACTTTTCTTTTTGTTTTGTGGTGTGGGAATCCGAATGCCCGAGTCGCGTCGAGTCACAAGTCACAACTCACAATAGAATAGAATATATAGAATACTATAATAGATAGTTAAAATTTCAAAACTGGAACATGGTAACTATGAGATTCCAACATTTACTATGAGATTTCAAAATTCTGATATTAATTGATTTGAGTTACTCAATAAATATATAAATTATACATAAAATATTAAAATAAACAATATGGAACTCAAAACAGTAACAAGGTAGGATTCCCCAGTAAGTTAAATAAAGTTGGTTCGGTGACACATTACATTGACATGACGCATTCCATTTGCCTTTGGTCCTAACCCGACAATATTTGTCTACCTTCCTATTCCTAGTTCCTGCCACTCGGCACTTGCATTCCCATTGCAATTTGCATGCCGTGTCTGTCCTCTTCGCACTGCGTTTCCTCTTTTGATTAACATTAACAAGCCATAGCATGCACCAACTGGAACAATAAAAGCCTAAGCAAAAATGTACACGTAAACTATACCTTGTTTAAGTCTAGCCTGCAGGCGAAAGAGTAAAAATTGTTATGAAAAATAAGGATTTCCAATTACATCTTCATCCCCCTAATATAAAAATGCAACCGAAAAAGTACCCTATGACATGTCATGTGGTCCAGTCCACCATCGTTTCTTAATGACTATAACAAAGAATCCAATGCATTATCCAATGATCCTTGTAGCATAATGTTGAAAGAATAACTTCCATTCTTTCTATGATTATGACCTTGCACTGTTGTGTTGTTACCATTTAAAGATAAGACAAAATTATTTTATTTACGTACAATTTTTTTAATAAAAACACATACTTCTTTTATGTATTAGTGTTGCATTTATTTTTAAATTTTTATTAAGTTTATACAAAATATATGTGCAATCTAGCATGTTTATACATATAAAATCACTATTTTATAAAATTATGTTTGATATCCTTCCAAATTAAAGATAAAAAATTGAAGATAAACTTTTGCCCGCAAGTTATTATACAAAGTTCGTTTCTAAAATTTTTCACTCAACAAAAACCAAACACTAAACCTTATCCTAGTAGGGAATAGTAAAATATATCAAACCATAAAATTTCCTTATCTCAACTTTCAGATGAGTCTGCTAAAAATAAAAAATATCCTTTCAGATGAGAAAAAAAGTTCCCTTTCACAAAAGCACTACATTCCAAGAAATATATATCCTCTAATTTATAGCATACACGTGTTATCCACTAATTTGGGTCTAGTCCTCTCCCCTAAACTTGCCCCCACCTTCTTCGTATCTTTTATGAGTAAATATCAAATTTTTCACCAGATAAATGCAAGTGGAAAAGAAAATTCCAAGTTTAGTACAACATTAAAATTATTTACTATAAAAGTGTAAATTTAACCGTGACAATTAAGAAATCATGTTTATGAGATACGACATGTAGTAAGTTGTAGTATTGAACCACAACTTCTATAGATATTTTTTTTTAAATAAATTGTGCATATAGCCAACGATTTACACTATAATTTTCATTAAAAATATAAGAAGTGGAGTAAAAATTATAAGTCATGAATAACACAACGACTTGTTATTTATTCCAAAATTGAGTTGAAATTGTGAGTGGCATGTTGGGAGGCAACATCAATGGTACATGTGGGAAGAGGACGTTGTTGATTCCATGGTGGTGGATTGCTTGGTTTTAATAGAGAACTACATTTTCACCAGACATTGTTTGTCACAAGCCAACCTTCCTCCCTCACCCAAAGTTATGATATTGGGTCTAGGAAGTCCTAATGTTAGTCAA
The DNA here is from genome assembly GCA_029884595.1 of Ormosia semicastrata. Classification (NCBI taxonomy): domain Eukaryota; kingdom Viridiplantae; phylum Streptophyta; class Magnoliopsida; order Fabales; family Fabaceae; genus Ormosia; species Ormosia semicastrata. The sequence goes on along the minus strand of JAQQTO010000054.1, from coordinate 7,354,114 downwards.
ACCTCCCCAAACAACCTATATTAAATGCACCGAATAAAGAAAGAAGAAAAAGGAATGGTGCCCACAAATCAGAGGCAGAAACCGTGGGAGCCAATCACTCTCCACCAATCATCCACAGATTTGAAATAAAATCATTGGCCACTCAGTGCCTATAAAAGGAAGTCGAGAGATGAGGAAAAATTCATTCCAACAAGTAGGAGTTTCATCCGAGATAGGAAGAGAAGAAAAATTCCAGTGAGGGAATTTTGTGAGAAATATTTAGAGAGAAATATTTCTTTAGGTGTAATTGAGGTGTGGATTGTGAGAGATTTTGAGTGTTTTGTAAACACCTTTTATATTTCTTTTATCAGTAAAATATTTGCGAACCAGGACGTAGATATTGGCCGAACTCCGTTATCAATTTTATGTGTGTTATTATTCCACATTTATTTCGCTTTCTATAAATCTGATGATAAAGAAATTTTGCATAATTTCCCAACAACTGGCATCAGAGCTAGTTGGTTATTTCTGCTAATTTTGAAGTGGATACTATTCACATAAATAGTAATTTTCATGAATAGTGAATTTCATGAATAGTAATTCATGAATAGTAAAATTCATGAATAGTAATTCATGAATAGTAATTTTGTGAATAGTAAAATTGGTCAGCGTTACCAATTTATCCACGGAAGTGTTCTAAAGCACGGTGGTTCGCAGAAATTGTCAGAAACGATCCTGAGGAAGTCAGATTTGAGTGGGAGCGATGGCTGCAGACGAAGGAAATATGAAAATTGAAAAGTTCGATGGTGCGGACTTTGGCTTTTGGAAGATGCAGATCGAAGATTATCTGTACCAGAAAAAGCTTTATCAACTTCTCTCAGAAAGGAAGCCAGAGGGTATGAAGGATTAAGACTGGGCTCTTCTAGACAGACAAGCCCTTGGAGTTATTCGATTGATGATATCCCGCAATGTTGCTTTCAATATAGCAAAGGAAAAGACCACGGCGGGTCTTATGGCGGCTCTCTCCAGTATGTATGAGAAGCCGTCGGCCTCTAACAAAGTGCACTTGATGAGGCGGTTATTCAATTTACGGATGACGGAAGGCGCATCGGTAATCTCAATGAACTCAATACGGTCACAACCCGCAGTTCGGTTGGAATTGAATTTGATGAAGAAGTCCCATTGATACTTTTGTCTTCTCTACCTAAACTACTTTGTCACGACATTGAGTAGCTCATCGGGAAGCAATAAGTTGAAATTTGATGATGTTCGTGATCTGGTTCTCAGTGAAGAGATCCGACGGAGAGAGTAGGGTGAATCGTCAACCTCTTCAGTTTTGCATACAGAGTCAAGAGGAAGAAATTTAACCCAGGAGGAAATGGACGTAGCGGATCGAACTACAGGTAGATCAAAGGACGGAGGTCCAAATCTAGGAATCCCATAATTCCAAAGAAATTCAAAGACCATCGAGTGTTGGAATTGTGGGAAGACCGAACACTACAGAAATCAGTGCAAGAGTGCACCAAAGAATCAAGAGGCGAAGAACGAGGCAAATGTTACTTCCACCGCAGGAGGAAATGATGCGTTGATATGCTCTTTGGAGAGCAAGGAAGAGTCTTGGGTGTTAGACTCTGGAGCATCGTTCCATGCTACTTCGCAGAAAGAATTCTTCGAGAAGTATGTCCCCGGAAACCTTGGAAAAGTATACCTTGGTGATGACTAACCTTGTGCTATTATTGGTAAAGGTGTAGTGAAGATTAAGTTGAACTCCAAGGACGTCACATATTCCCGGCCGAGAAAGAACTTAATCTCAATAGGGTAGGCGGGCGAAGGCTACACTACGATCTTTCACGGTGATGATTGGAAGATTTCAAAGGGTGCAATGACGGTTGCTCGAGGCAAAAGAGTGGTACTCTTTACATGACAAAAGTAGAGAACACTGTATTGCGTCTTTGGAAACGAAAATCCAAATCTGTGGCACCGAGACTTGGTCATATGAAGTGAAAGGGATGAAGATCATGCACTCGAAGGGCAAATTACCAAGTGGTCGGTGGAAATTAACATGTGTGAAGATGCATACTTGGAAAGCGAGAAAAGAGTCAGCTTTCAGACAAGTGGAAGAACCCCAAAGAAAGAAAGACTCGAGCTTGTTCACTCTGATATTTGGGGTCCAACGACTGTCTCATCAATTGGTGGGAAATACTACTTTGTGACCTTCATCGATGATCACTCTCGGAAGGTATGAGTTTACTTTTTAAAGCATAAATCTGAAGTGTTTGAGGCTTTCAGGATATGGAAAGCCATGGTCGAAAATGAGACAGGGTTGAAGATCAAAAAGCTCAGAACCGACAATGGTGGTGAATATGAAGACACCAGATTCAAGAAGTTTTGCTATGAGCACGGGATCAAAATGGAGAGGACCGTGCGGGTACGCCTCAACACAATGGTGTAGGTGAGCGTATGAACCGAATGTTGGTTGAAAGAGCCGAAGCTTGCGTGTGCGGTCGAGGCCTCTGCCGAAGCGGTTAAAAGCGGTCAACACACGCGGCTTATTTGATCAATCGAGGTCCATCGGTACCATTGGAGCATAGAATACCAGAAGAGGTATAGAGCGAAAAAGAGACAAAACTCTCACATCTTAGAGTTTTCGGCTGTGTAGCATATGTGCACATCAATGATCAAGGTAGAAATAAACTTGATCCCAAATCGAAGAAGTGCATATTCATCGGTTATGGTGAAGATGAGTTTGGCTACCGCCTTTGGGATGATGAAAACAAAAAGATGATCCGCAATAGAGATGTGATCTTTAATGAAAGAGTGATGTACAAGGACAGGCATAACACAGACACCAGTGACTCAGAATAGAGTGGGCTAGTGTATGCAGAGGTGGATGATGTCTCAGAAGGTCCTATAGTTGAGAGTCCTCAGTTAGAGGAATCACCTGAACAGAGCAGTGCGCAGCAGTCCGAAACACCACAGTCTTCTACTCCAGCTCCTATATTGAGAAGGTCTTCTCGGCCTCATGTGCCTAATAGGAGATACATGCACTATCTGTTGTTGACTGATGGAGGGGAGCCTGAATGCTATGACGAAGCTTGTCGACGGAGATGCTAGCAAGTGGGAGCTTGCCATGAAAGACGAGATGAAGTCTCGATCTCCAACCAGACATGGGAACTAGCTGAGTTACCCGTGGGGAAGAAAGCACTTCACAACAAATGGGTGTATTGGGTGAAGGAGGAGCATGATGGCTTCAAGAGATACAAAGCCCGACTAGTTGTCAAAGGATTCCAAAGCAAAAGGAAGGAGTCGACTACAGAAATCTTTGCTCCAGTTGTGAAGCTCAATACTATCGGATCTGTGTTAAGTATTGTTGCTAGTGAAGAGCTCTACCTTGAGCGGTTGGACGTGAAGACCGCATTTCTTCACGGAGACTTAGATGAGGAGATATACATGCACCAAATGGAAGGTTTCTCGAAAAAAGGGAAAGAGAATATGGTGTGCGAGATTAAAGAAGAGCTTGTATGGCTTGAAACAAACTCCAAGACAAGGTGGTACAAGAAGTTCGATGGCTTTATGCACAAGGAAGGTTTCCGAAGTGCAATGCGACCACTTTTGCTTCTTCAAGAGATATAAGTCCGTTATATCATTTTGCTACTTTACGTCGATGATATTTAGTATAGGTTCGATATGGACGAGATCGAAACTTGAAGATGCGAGTTGTCAAATGAATTTGACATGAAAGATTTAGGTTCGATAAGGAAGATCCTTGGAATGCAAATCACGAGAGATAAGCAAAGAGGATTTTGCGGTTATCTCGAATGAGTACATCAACCGTGTTTTGAAAAGATTCAACATGGGCAACGCCAAACCTAAGTTAGCACACCTTTGGCCGGTCATTTTCGCTTATCCAAGGATCGGTCCCTCGATTCATGGCTAAAATCCCGTATGCTTCTTGGAAGTTTGATGTACGCAATGGTGCATGTACGAGGCCGGACATTGGCCATGCAATGGGAGTTGTAAGCGAGTTTATGTCAAATCCAGGTAAAGCTCATTGGGAAGCAGATAAAGTGGATTTTGAGGTATCTACGAGGCACTTCTGAGAGAAGTGTATGTACTTTGGTAAAGGAGAAATAAAAGTACAAGGCTATGTAGATGCAGACTTTGGAATCGATCACTTGGGAGAAGTACCAATAATTCACCGTTGGAACAACAACAGTTGGATGTCGCGGATACAAAAGATTGTTGCTTTATCTACTACGGACTGAGTATGTAGCGGTAATAGAAGCAAGCAAAGAATTGATATGGCTTCGGGATTGTTAACGAGTTGGGTTTCACACAAGTAGAAGAGTGTTTTGCACGGTGATAGTCGAGTGCGATACATCAAAAACTCGGCATTTCATTCCGAACAAAGCACATTGGTCTTCGTTATCACTTTATCGGATCTATAATTGAGGATGAGGTGTTAATATTGAGAAAGATCCTACGAAGTAAGAACCCTGAATACATGTTGACAAAGGTGGTGATATCGACAAACGAAGTTGTGTTTAACTTCGGTTAATTATATTAGAATAACAGATTTAACTGCATGATCGAGATGTGAAGACCGATTGAAATCGGTCTTCAAGTGAGATTGTTAGTCAAACCTCCCCAAACAACCCATATTAAATGCAGAATAAAGAAAGAAGAAAAAAGAACGGTGCCCACAAACCAGAGAGCGAAACCGTTAGAGCCAACCACTTTCCACCAACCATCCACATTTGAAATAAAACCATTGGTCACTCGATTAGTGCCTATAAAAGGAAGTCGAGAATGAGGAAAAATTCATTCCAACAAGTAGGAGTTTCATCCGAGATAGGAAGAGAAGAAAAATTCCAGTGAGGAATTTTGTGAGAAATATTTAGAGAAAATATTTCTTTGGGTGTAATTGTGGGTTGTGAGAGATTTTGAGTGTTTTGTAAACACTTTTTATATTTTCTTTATCAGTAAAATATTTGCAGCAGCCCGGAGACGTAGGCACAATTGGCCGAACTCCATTATCAATTTTGTGTGTGTTATTATTTCACATTTATTTCACTTTCTATAAATCTGATGATAAGAAAATTTTGCGTAATTTCTCAACACCTAATTCTTCATCCATTTTGAAATTCTTGATGTCTCTAAAACTTTTCTTACTTTACAAAGGACTGATATCTTAAAGGTAACAACATCTTATGACAGACCTTGTTCTCTCATCCTCTCAACCAATTTTTCAGCTTCACCAGATAGGTCATCTCTACAAAAGCTCCCCAAGCTTCATTTGGAAACCACACGTACCATTATTACCTCATCCAACCTTCCTTCACCCTTGTAGAACTCAACCCAAGCTCTCCAAACCAATACAACTCAATTCATGCATCAACCCATAGCCACCTAAACTACACCAAACTGCTTGGTTTCCTTGCAAGTTGCAACAGATAACGCTGCTCATCACCATTCTCCAACATGCCACTCAAGTTCAACTTAGTTTTGGAAAAAGTAGCAAGTCATTAGAGTTATCCACAACTTATATATTTTTTACTCCATCACTTATATTTTAATAAAAAAATATAGTACAAGTCATTAACCATATGTACAACTTATTTTAAAGTAAAAAATATATGAAAGTCGTGGTTTAACATCATACCTTGCTACAAGTCGGAGCATAGAAATACAATTTTTTAATTGACACAATTGAATTTAAACTTTTATGGTAAATACTTTTAAAATTATACGAAATTAGGAATTTTTTTCACTTGCACTTGTCGAATAAAAAAGTCTCAAATATCATTCAAGTTTCTGTTTACTTCATTTCCAAATAATATCATTCTTAGAAACCAATACGAAATCCTTGAGCCCAGTCCCATGGACAGTGACCATTGTCATTTGTCAAATGTCTGGGGAGCGTGTGCATAGCACCTTCGACCCACTGATAATCGACAATACATTGATTTCGTCAAATATATCACCCATTCCTTTTGGTAAAAACATTCATTTCGCAAAACGAATCCAGCTTCAATGACCCTATAGGGAAGCGTGGGATAGTCTTTTCTGGTAAGGCACAGGAGTACAAGGGTATAAATAAAAATAAGGAATAGGGGCATAAAGTCACACTAAATTTTAGGTTAGTTGTAAATAATTATTCTCAATTTTAAATTTATTATAGTTGAATCTTAAATTTTAACTAATATTTTAATAAATCTTTATGTTAAAAAAGTGTTAATTCTTTAACGATAAACTATTCTAGTAATTCATTTTCATTGAACCTCATCAATTTATTAATTTATTTTATAAAAACTCACTTTCTCAATGTTAACATTTGAGTTATTATCATTGCTAAAAGATTAGATAATACCTTTCATGAACTTTCTTTACTCTATTAAAATTTAATAATTGTTCACTTTAACTTTGTATAATTAGACAAAATAAATTTTTATAAAATAACTTAATAAAATGATGAGATTTAATGAAAATAGATGACTAAAATAAGTTTACCGTTAGAGAGTTAACACTCGAAAAATCTATTAAAACATTAGTAAAAGTTTAAGGATTAATTAAGATAAATTTAATGTTGAGAGTAACTATTTACAATTGACTTAAAGTTTACAGTATCTTTGTACATTTTTTCCTAAAAAGAATGAGAACAATTTTAGTGAGTCTGAATGTCAACCTTCACAAGAATATCAAAGACATGATGCTGAACTCAGTACACGAATTGAAAATGAGGAGTAGCAGAATACACCTACCTAATCATTTACTATAATATTATTAGCAACAAAAAAGAAACAGAAAAAACATTGAAGGACAGGCTTTACAATTTATTGGCCAGGATCAGAAACAAAGTACAATTTAAAATCATGAGTTTCTATCCTTAGCAATTCTCCTACTAAATATTTACACTTAAAGGTCCATTTAGTATGAAAGATAGGATAAGATTTGATAATATTAAATTTGGATAGTATAAAATCTGATAATATAAGACTTGATAGTATAAAACCTAATACGTAAGGATTGAAAATATCGAGATGTTTAAAATTATAATAAAAAAATTTATACATCAAAATTCAATCATGTTTAATCTCACTTCCAAAGACTTGATTAAGTTATCTATTATTTTAATATATAAGAAAAATTTGATAGATAAACATATATAATACAATATTTACACCAAACAATTAATAAAATTATAATATATTATATTAATTTATCTATCAAACCTAATATAACATACCAAACACGCCCATAGGCCTATATTTCTCCATCTCCATGTGTTAGGATCTTGCAAGTGACCAAGAAAATATTACACGTGAAAGACAGGTGATCATCTTATACTAGCCTGATTGTATGACTGCAAGTGATACGTAATAGTCTTACACCAGCTTGATTGTATGACTGCATGTACCGGAGGAGATTTACTGGCTTCAGGGAATCAGTTAGGTCCACAATATCAAGGTTAGCCTGATCCACTAGAGAAAGAAAATAGTTGAAAGTTTCAATATTCCGGATAACACATGCAATATAAGCCACTGATGCTTCCTTTGCAAGGTCATTACTACCATCATTATAAATTGTTTTGCATCTACTATCAGATCTGTCACTAGCATCTTTATCATTTTCATGTTTACTGTTTGGAGGGAGGCCGTTGCAACTTGCATGCAGTCTGCAAGAATCCAATTTCATCCGATTCAAAAGAATGGTTAGTACTCGAACAAGATGCGGAAGGCAAACTGGATCATATATCACATCTGCACCCAAACTGAAATAATAATGTAATAAGAATGATTTGTGAACAAATTTTAAAGAACAGTATAAGAAATAATTTTATATCCCAGAGGGTAAATAAAAATTTAAAGTTCAACTCTCACACAACATCTGGCATGATATCCTGGAGTTGACTTTCTGATGCAGATTCCCACGGCAGATACATGCATTTTACCTGAGATACGTGGATCAGGGCAGATCATACAACTGCAGAACCTTGACACATAATTCAGATTATCTTTCCTTCTATCTATATAAGTAAAAGCGCATTACTTTAGAAGCGAGTCATCAAAGGGTGCAGATCCCATCTATACCAGAGAGCTTTGATTTAGTTCCTATAAACTTTTATCAACAAAGACTAGACTGTGACCAAAAGGACAGCAAAAATTTCAAAAGGATAATTTAAAGATTAATTTTCCATGAACAAAATCCACAATTGGAAACTACTGAAAATATGAAAAAGGTGTTGAGGTAATAAGTTGATAAGCACATCAATGCTCCGCAGAAAGATAAGTAGATAATTCAAGATTTAAGACACTGGAAATTATTATTTAGGTTAAATTAAAATTTTATTCCCTATACTTTACATTCATTTTCAATTTAGTTCCTATAGTTTTTTTCTTTTCAAATCAGTCCTTATACTTACAAATATTTTCAAAATAGTTCCTACTATCAACTTCCGTTATAACACCGTTAATAATGTCCCTATTAGCATTTTACAGAAGAAAAAAGAGCATCTAAACGAGCACATGCTGAACAAAAGAACACCTACTCAGAAGAAAGGAGTACCTAAGAGCACTTACTGGAATGCAGGAGCATTAATTGAACGTTTTGCATATAAAAGAGTCTTAAAATTTGAAGAATATGAACACTGTATATTATTGCTAATAAAAAACAGAACGTTTACAATGAAGATTATATAGAGGCAGCTGCTGTGTATTAAAAAACTAGTCCCTATAAAATAAGCAACAAATTAATAGAACACTAAAAACCGTAGGAACACCATCTACAGATGCCACTGTCCAACACCACCGTCCAACACTCACCCTCAAGCTGGAGAATATGCATTCTCCATTCCCAGCTTGGATACAATCGTCTGAAATGTTAGATTGTTCAACCTTTTTGTAAGTACATCAGTAAGCTAACCTTGTGTAGATACATAGGGTGTACAAATTAAACCACTCTCTAGTTTTTCTTTGATAAAATGTTAGTCAACCTCAATATGCTTTGTTCGATCATGCTGTACCGAATTATGAGCTATGCTGATTGCAGACTTGTTATCATAATAAAGTCTCATCGGACCATCCCACTTGATCTTCAGATCTTCAAGAATAATCTTTAACCATAGTAGCTCACACACACCTTGAGCCATAGCTCTGAATTCTGCCTCTGCACTGGATCGTGCTACCACATTCTGTTTTTTACTTCTCCAAGTCACCAAATTTCCACCTTGAAAAGTGCAATATCCTGTAATTGATCTTCTGACCACTGATGATCCAGTATAATCCGCATCAGTGTTTGCCTCGAGTACCACGTCTCCATTTCTCTTAAATAAAATGTCTTTTCCTGGTGTTCCCTTAAGGTACTGTAATACTCGATATACTGCTCGCAAATGAGATTCTTTTGGACTGTGCATGAATTGGCTAATCACATTAACTGCATATGCAATATTCGACCGTGTGTGGGATAGATAAATAAGTATTCTCACTAAACATTGATACATTTCTCTATCAATTGTAACATCTTCTTTTACATGTCCAAGTTTCATATTAGGATCTATAGGAGTACTTGCCGGTTTGCATGTTGTATGACCTGTTTCTTTTAGGAGATCCATAACATACTTTCTAGGAAGCACGAACATGACACGGGACACGGATACGACACGACACGGACACGGCGACACGGTATATTTCAAAAAATATATGACACGACACGGTTAAGACACGTTATATAATAAAACATAAAATAAATGTGTTATAATCATGAAAAGACATATTCTTAACATAAAAATCCAAACCTGATTTGATTTTGCAAACTAGTTCTCAAAAATGTTTTTCTTAAGGGTTTTCTAATTTTTTTTCAAACCCAATCAAGTTGGAAGGTGATTCCTTTAATTTTTTTTAAAATTTTGATTAACACTTCTAGTGTTTCGTATTTCCTAATATATAAGCTCATTTTTAAAAGGATAATACTTTAAAGTTTATTAAAATAACAATAAATCTTCTGACTTAATTTTTATTTGTAATCTATCTATGTTTATTATAATTGAGGGTTCTTTTCCAACTCAGCTGACTGATAAAGTGTTAAAAACTTCACCATTCGAAAAAAATTTCTCAAAATGAGTTTGTAAGTGAACAAATAAGTGTATATTTATCATTAATTTAATCTAAAATGTATTATAATTTTACCTTATTAAAATTTAATAATAAATACATTCTCATTTTAAATTTTAAATCCAAGTTCATTGTAGACAGCGCCTATCTGCTGCCTCCTTTTTTTTCTTTTTGTTGGGTATGTATGTGAAATTACGATTATGCCATCTGCTTTTAACTGTTGAAGAGTACTGAATCATTGGATTAGACTAAAATTGACGTTATGTTTTTCTACACTTTTTCTTTCTCCTTCTCTCCCTCTTCACTGCCGATACCACATTTCTTCCTTTTTCTCTTCAAAATTTTAAATCTTTCTCATTCCTTCTCTTCATTGCAATAATCGAGGAAGCCAGACCCCGTGGAGGCGGCATGGCAGTGGCGCGGGGTAGGGCCAGCACCTTCTTTGCAACCGTAGCCATATTAGGATGGTTCGATAGGAGTGTTTGTTGGCTTGGTGCCGGCTATGGAGATGTGGTGGTGGCGACTGATGCGGTGGTTTTTCTGGCCGCCGACAACGCTTTGAGGATGAAGGAGGTAGTAGTGTTTTTTAGTGGCCGATGAAGGAGGGCCGTTGTGGGTAGAGTTGGAGCCGTGTCGGAGCGCGGTGAAACACGACTTGATGGGGCCGGACACCGTTGTCCGGCCGTGTCGAAAATGTGTCCGACACTGGTACGGCAAGCATTTTGCCGTGTCCGTGCTTCCTTGCATACTTTTGTTGAGAGATGAATATACCTTTCCTAGAATGAGCAACCTCAATTCCAAGAAAGTATTTTAACCTTCCTAATGCTTTAATTTCCAGTTCCTTGGCTAAGCACTGACTCAGAATATGTTTCTCCTTAGCATCATCTCCTGTTACTATTATGTCATCAACATACACCAAGAGAGCTATGATTCCCCCTGAAGGAGTGTGTTTAATAAACAGTGTGTGATCTCATTGGCTTTGTTTGTACCCCATAGCCAACATAATTCTAGCAAACCTTCCAAACCACGCTCGCGGTGATTGCTTGAGGCCATATAAGGCCTTTTTCAACTTACACACAATATTGACATGCAAATTCCTCCCATATCTTGACGGGACCTCCATGTAGACTTTTTCTTCGAGATCTCCATGTAAGAAAGCATTCTTGACATCAAACTGCTATAAATCCCAACCATAATTAGCTGCCAATGCCAATAATACCCGAATTGTGTTCATCTTTGCAACTGGTGCAAAAGTCTCCTGGTAATCAATTCCATAAGTTTGGGTATACCCTTTGGCAACTAATCGTGCCTCATACCTCTCTATGGATTCATCTGCTCTATATTTCACAATGTACACCCATTTACAGCCCACAATTTTCTTTCCTACCGGTAACTACACTAGCTCCCAGGTCTTATTCTTTTCCAATGCCTCCATCTCCTCATTCATGGCTTGTTTCCATTTTCCATTGGACACGGCTTCGGGTAGGGTTGTAGGGATGACAATGGTATTTAGGCTTATAAGGAAGGCTTTATAGGATGGTGAAAAATTCTCAAAGGACAAGAAGTGTGAAAGAGCGTATAGTGGCTGTTTTGTGCACTCTCTAGTTCCTTTTCTGATGGCTATAGGAAGAATTTGGTCACTACTATCCAAATGAATTTTAGTGTCATCTTGCAATAAAGGGTTAGATATTATTACATCATTCGAAGGCTCCAAGTTGGACTCTTGGGCCTGCACAGGTTCAGGAACAACCATTTTCCTTCTTGTGAACACCTTGCCTTTGTTATACCTTACATTCTCAAGAGCAGATCAGCCATTGAGTCAAGAATGGTTTTGGATACAGGTTCAATAGTGACTTCAGGAGGAGGATTAGGGACAACAGGAAGGCTATGCGAAGGACCATTAGACACAGGAAGTAAGGACAATTCAAGCAGGAAATTTTCTTTATCTTCCTTCATTGACTTCTCCCCCTGAAGATAAGGATAGGAAAAATAAGGCTCTTCTTCACTGAATGTAACATCCCTGGAGACATAGAATTTTCTGGTGTGATAACACTTGTACCCTTTCTGGGTTGAAAAATAGCCCACAAAGATACATTTTAGAGCCCTCAGATCAAGTTTCCCCCTACTTGGCCTGTGAATATTGACGAAAGATACACATCCAAAAAATTTAAGGACAAGATTATTGGAAGTGTATAAATCAGGATAAAAAGTAGAGAGGACATCCATAGGACTCTTGAACCCCAAGACTTTAGTGGGCAAGCAATTTATAAGATGAGTAGCTGTCAGAACAGCTTCCCCCCAAAATGACTTAGGGACATTTCTTTGAAACAATAGGGCTCGGGTTTTTTCAAGAAGATGACCGTTTTTTCGCTCTGCTAACCCATTTTGTTGTGGGGTATGGACACAGGATGATTCATGACTTTAGTGGGCAAGCGATTTATAAGATGAGTAGTTGTCAAAACAGTTTGCCCCCAAAATGACTTAGGGACATTTATTTGAAACAATAGAGCTCGGGTTTTTTCAAGAAGATGATCGTTTTTTCGCTTTGCTAACCCATTTTGTTGTGGGGTATGGACACAGGATGATTCATGGATTATTCCTTCTTTTTGAAAAAAATGCATAAGAGTCTAATTAAAGTAGTCCTTAGCATTATCGGTCCTGAATCGTTTAATACCCACCCCAAATTGATTTTTAATCATAGAACAAAAATTTGGGAGAACAGAACTAATATCAGACTTATGTTTGAGCAAAAAAAATCCAAGTAACATGTGTACAGTCATCAATAAAAGACACAAACCATCTTACTCCAAAGACAGTAGGAATGGAACCCAAACATCACTGTGAATAAGGGAAAAAGGAACAGAACTTATTGTATTACTAATTGAAAAATTGACACGTTTATGTTTGGCCATTTCACATACATCATAATGAAATTGTTCAACATCAAAACTTTTAAACAAAGAAGGAAAAAGACTCTTAACAATAAAAAAGGATGGATGACTCAATCTACGGTGAACAAGTCAGATTTTATCTTTATTGGCGGAAAGAAGTTTCTGAGGTAAAGGAATATGAGTGTCCAAATCTGCCCTTGGTCCTGTTTAGCTGACAAGGTGCTTCAAGGTGGTAGAGACCATCTTGGTCCTTAGCACGTCCAATCATCTTTCCCAATTTCTTGTCTTGAAAAACACAATAATCATTGTAAAAAATCACATTGTAAGACAAATTTTTAATTAATTTTTGGACAAAAACCAAGTTTGTTGACAATTTTGGGACATGAAGGACATTTTTTAAGGTCACTAGGGGGTTTTGGACATTTCCTACACTGGCTACAGTGGTCAAGGAACCATCAGCTGTGGATATTTTTTTACTGCTTGGGCATGGAGAATAGGTGGAAAATATGGTGGGGTTGCTGGTCATATGGTTTGTAACTCCGGAATCCATAATCCAGGAGCTGGTAAAAATTGTACCTGAGACATTGAATCCAACGGAAAAATGTAACTTACCTGAATAAGTCAAAGAACAAGTACCTCAGGGCTTTTCAAGGTTGTGTAGAAGTGATCTCACCCTCTCAATTTCCTATGAATTGAAACTGCTAGGTGCTGGTTGGCTTTCTGACACTGAGGCAGCATTGGCTTTCCCATTATTGCGTGATTGTTTCCCTTTCTGTCCCCACTCTCGGCTTGAAGCTGCCAACACTGTTCACAGGCATGTCGTGGCTTATTACAGCAAGTGCACCACAAGTCATCCCGATTTTTTGACTGACTTGGTTTATCTCCTTCCAAGGAGAACGTTTTCTCCACCTTTGCTTCTAACTTGTTAGAGCCACGAGCCACCATAGCTGAAGTTTCGTTGATTTTCGGTTCAAGCATTAGCTCTCTCCTACTTTCCTCACTTCAGATGATAGACACAACCTCATTAAAGGAGGGAACCGTAGATTTGCCAAGAATCTGAATCCTCATCTGATCAAATTCCGGATTCAGCCCAACAAGGAAGTCATAAACGCGGTCTTGCTCAATAAACTCCTTTAGCACTGCTGCATCCTCAGGACACTTAGTCTTTATCACTCTATAATGGTCTAACTCCAGCCACAGAGATTTCAATTGATTGGCATATTCAGTGACAGGCTTGTCTCCTTGTTTCACAACCAATGTCTTCACCTTAACCTCGTAGACTTGAGCAGTATCCCTGACTTTGGAATAGGTTTGCTCAATAGCATCCCATATATCATTCGCAGTGTTCAAAAACATGCAGGTATCACTAACATCCGGAGTCATTGAATTCCACAACCATGCCATAATCATCGAGTCTTCTTCATCCCATACTTCAAACTTAGGATCACTTGGCTTAGGTCCAGTACCCATGAGATGACTCAGCTTCCCTTTTCCTTTCAGTATGGTGCGAACAAGTTGTGACCACTTAAGGTAATTTTTTTCAACTATGCGCAGATTGAATGTTCTGCAATTCACCAGGAGTTTGGGTTCGAGTATCATCCATTGGTTGAGTGGCACTGGAAACCTCACCCTCAGTTGACATCCTAAGAGACAAAACAGAACTGCTGGAGTAACAGAGTCAAGGAAGAACTGTAAAAGGCATCGGAGAAGGTGAACCCACTATCCAAACAACTTTAGATTGGAGTTCCGACCACTGAAACAGAAGCAGGGGTCGCCGGCGAGTTGAACGGAACAAACGGTGTTGCTCTTCGGTGATCAGAAGGTGGCGCTCAGGTGGATGGCCGGTCGGAGGTCTCTGAGACGCCTCGTGGTCTTACTTTGACGGAAGATGGACTATGAAGGCCGGTTGGCAATGAAGGCCGATTGTGAGGCAGGAACTATTTGGATTTCCGGGTTTATGGGTGTTTGGAGGCAATGAAGGCCAAAAGAAAAGGGCAATGAAGGCCAAAAACAGAGATTGGTTGGCAATGAAAGCCAACTGAAAAAAGGCTCAGCGGAAAACAGAAACAGTCCTGGATCGGAACTGCTTTGATACCATCTTGAATTTGAAGAATATGAACACTGTATATTATTGCTCATCAAAAACAAAATGTTTACGATGAAGATTATATAGAGGCAGCTACTGTACATTAAAAAACTAGTCCCTAGAAAATAAGCACCAAATTAATAAAACACTAAAAACCGTGGGAACACCGTCCACAGAGGCCACCGTCCAACAAGGAGCATCTAAAAGAGCACCGAATGGACAAAGGAACACTTACTAGGTTAGTCAACTGATGGTGTTATAACAGCATTATAATAGAAGTTGACGCCAAAAACTACTTTGAAAACATTTAAAAATGTGAAAACTGATTTGAAAAAAAAATATATAGGGACTAAATTGAAAATGAGTAAAAAGTATAGGGACCAAAACTTTAATTTAAACTATTATTTACAATGGTTTAGCAAAAAACTCAGTATCATATGCAAAACCTGAGAGAAGAATGCTGTGAGAATTATATTTATATATATAAAAAGCAAAATCTAATATGCAGTCTATGCAAATTTCGAACCTTGCTTGGATCTTTGTTTCTTTGTTGCATGTCAGTTTCAACATTCAGGTGGTTCAACTCCAAATTTAACTTCATGTTAGCTAAAGTTGATAGATCACCATCACATAATATCACCTGTCAATAGAAACAACACAACTCCAAGTTGACTAAATTTGATTAGTAAAATATCAGTATCACCCAAGATTACCCATATAAAAAATCCATAGCACCTTTTTCTTGTTTGAATCTCACTCTGTTCTAAAGCAAACATAGTTTAAGAGCAGAAATGCCTTCGTTTAAAAATTCATGCATAGGTCATCAATTATAGTTTGGTATACCTTGGAAGCTTTCACGTGGGCTAGACATAATCCAACTAAGCCAACTCCTGAGCCAATCTGTTACAAATTTTAGGTGAGTGCAACATGGTAGGAGAGCTGAAAGCCTATCATAATGCAACAAATGAAATGATAAAAAGTTATAAACAGAACATGAAAATTTCAATTATTGCAAGGGAACAACTGTATCTCAGAGCTTCTCTGGTAAGTGGAGATAATCACATAATTGTCACATGAAAGGAATATTCATGATTAGTTAACGTTAAAATTGCTACTAGATTCAACAAACACTTAGACATATAACTGACCTCAAAGCATAATTTATTAGAAAATAATTCTGGATGAGAAAGTATTAACTCAGACAGAAACAGACTTGATGGCCATATGGAGCACCTGCACAACCAAACCAATACCAAGTTTAAGAATACACATGGCATATACATATTGGGGGAAGAAATATTAGAAACTGTAGGCAGATCCAATAAATGCCCAAATAAGTGGCATTGTTGAATACAACAATCAACAAGGCATAACCTTGAAATGTTGCATTCTATATGCAAAGTTTCTAAAGATATCAAGTATGAGCTTACCCTGTATCACCTTCAAGCATGTTTAGAGAACATTGCAATGGAAACACCAGTACTCTTGAGTGCGGACAACTTTGTAGTTCAGAACAACCTAGTGATACCAGTTACCAACCAAAGATAAGCTGAATGAAATAACATCATCAGAATCAATGAAGAAACATCACCTGAATTATGATTTACCATCAGGAAAAAGAAACGAAATTCTTTTGCAGATTCTGGCATCTCTTTTGCCTAAACTATCATCCTAACAAAAAAAAGGGAAAAAAAAATCTCAAACCTCTAAGCAACCTTTTCCAACTAAAAAAGGAGGGAGTAGAAGCATAAGACGTTCTTAAGAAACTGTTGAAGGAATAAACCTTAAATGATGCCATGTATTGAGCATACAGTTCGTACAGTTGGTCCAACACATAGCCATGATCCAACTCAACTTGAGTGATAAGTTTCTTGAGAAAACTCTTCAAGTAAGGAGCATGAAAATCAGCCTGCATTTATTTAGCATTAAAACTTGACATTTCCAAACAGAGCATTGCAATGGAAAACAAAGAGAGTAGAGAAATTACATGTTTGGAAAGGCAATGGTCCCAGATGAAGTTTTGAACTTGCTCTGTAATTGAGCCTCCGCCACACGCCCTGCAATTAAATCCATCAAATCTATTTATTATGTTAACCAACCAGGTAAGTTGGTAATCAAGGAGCAACGAAGCAGAAACCTAGCATGGGAGATCAAGCACTCCGAAGCCTCCATTGCTAGAATAGCAGAAAGCAGATATTGCTCTCGCTCCGCCGCCGCCATGCTCCACCCTGTGCCACCGTGTTTCCAATTATCATCCCAACAGAAACATGGGCTTTTCGAGAACATTGGACCCTCAACAGAAATACGGCCCGTTAACATTACCAGAAATTTGGGCTCCCAAACAGAAACGGGCCTTGGTCGTTGGACATTACCCTGACAATGGAACCGAACGAAAACATTGGACTTGGACATTACCCGAAAATTGTGATCCCGAACAAAAACATGGGCCTCAGACGGACATTAGAATCGGGCTAAGCATCAGCCAAAACCCATGTGTCCTAAATTCTGGACCCCGGGTGTGGACTCTCGACCCTGTTACAAAAAATGGACTTGCGCTATTTGACAAATACTGAGAAGAAAACACCAAATTATGGTTAGCAAAATTTGTGGGTTTGCCTAATTTAATTTTTGTGAATGTTTTCAACAATTTGAACTGCATACAAATTTTGCACCAAAATACCACAGCTGTGCTATATTATTTGTTAATTTATTATGCCAAAATGACTAAAATATATTCATAGACATTTAGGACTCTTTAGATTAAGAACGAGTCTTCTACTCTTCCTATTAACCCAAATATTCGAGTTCTAAACCAACTCACGATGCTAACGCACACAAACCTAATGATATATGCACCTAACCCACTATCTTAGAGACTTTGACCATAGGTACCTCACCCCCCACTAAAACACATATTAAAGAGTTTGTTATATTTGTTTACTTCTTTGCCTACACTCTTATTCTCAATTGTGCTTTAAATCTTGACTTGAGAATTTAAATGTCTTTGCAAGTATTCCACCCCGTTTCTGACCAGTTTATCGCTATCTATTGTTAACTAATGTGAAACTCTCCAACATCCTCGGGTTGTCCCAAGCCCACACCTTCTAGGGTACAGGCAAGAACAATTACACTTTGTTATTTGTTAATAGTATAAAAATACAACGCTGTAAAATCTTAAATACACTTCCATACAAGTTTACTGTTTACATGGTAATGACTGGCACGGCTTTCATACACTTCCATATGCAATACTGTGCTTGATACACATGGCGTAAATGAAATAAAATAAGAGGAAGAGTGAAAACAATCGCCTGTGATATTGAATTGGTAATGGGAAATAACTTACTTAGCGCACTTCTTAGTTGAAGGCCAACCAATACCATGAGATCATACCTCATTGACTAACAAAAGAATAAAATTAATTTTATCCCATCAAATGTCAATAATGTTTACACAAGAGATGCAGTAGCTTCAGGAAATTCAACAATATTAATTTGAAGTCCTCTAATGCATTATTAACCGCTTTTCAGCCTTCACAAGTTGCTGGATGAGCAACGAGCCGAGTATCAAGATTACAGGAATCACGCAGGGCACATGTAGAGAACTGCTGCAAAGCATAAAGAAAGCATCAATGTGGAAATTGGAAAGAGTAGTAATACAACACACGCAATTAAAAGTAGTTCAAAAAGTCACAATTGATCGTGCATAACAATGAAGGATTCATCACGGTTATCATATCAATGGCCTAAACAGCCCGTTGTGATTTTCTCTATAATTTCATCAAGAGTCTTATTATCTTCGCTGTTCACACCATCACTTTACCTTAGGCTTCAGCTTCAAACTCAAAATTCAAGTATAAAGCATGAGGACAAATTTCCTATTGTCTTTGCAGTTAGAAACATTTTGGATGTGATAAAAATATCACTAACAGATATACACACAAAATATATAATTTCATCATCACAATCAAGAAAACTGGTATTCAATACTCTATGAAGTTCATATAAAAATATTGACTTAAAATATGCAAACAATATTACTATATACAAATATTGAGAACATTGAAATTATGACTTGACCTACCCAATTAACAGATCTCAGCATATGGCTACAGAATTGTCAGTGATATAGCAGCAGAACGAAGTTTTACACCTTCGCTATCCCACTTGGACTGTGGTGCAGTTGCTCCAGCAATAACTGCCTATAGAACATAAATACCGGATATTTTACTTTCCTGCGATTTAAGTTGGCAGAAATGTATAAAAGATTGGAATGTTTCACCACAGCATTTGATGAGCAATTTGCTTTCTTGGTACTTGGTAAACTAGCTAAACTTGGTGAACTATGATTCTTTCCCGGCATTGCATACATGGTTGGTATTAATGGGTTGGTGATATCAGTAAAATACATGTAATAAGTAATAACAAACCTTTCCGCTGCTAACACCTGCCACCAATGCTATGTGCTGTTCATCTCTACCAAATTCATAGAAATAGTAAGTCCTGAAATTAGAAAAGGCAGTATTGCATTAGAATTTTATGTAATAGAAAAACTCAATGTATAATATAGCATGCAGAAGTCACTTCACAAAGGTTGCTTCCAGATTAGATCAAAACTTCATAAAAGATTAACTCAATCATGCAGAGTATGCAGAGTTTTCTTGACTAGCATTTCCAACTACCCAGTCAAGCATGTGGAGAAAGTGTATCCTTATTCCTTAAATTCTGTTTATAGCCCCCCCCTTCTTTTAATCATCCCGTTTCGTTTTTTTTTAAAAAAAAAAAACTTTTTAATGCATTACTATTTTGTCCTCAAAAAGGAAAATTTTTACCTAGATAGTTATAGTCCATTTGAAATCAAACTCACCTAAATCCATCCTCTTCCTTTATTTTTATTGATCGAGCAGAGTAAAGTGTTGCCCCTCCTGCAAGTCCAACATGGCCAGACTTATACCAAAACCAAGAAATAGGAGTAAAAACAGAAAGGGCAACGAAGTTAATGTCATATCATTTCTGTCACTTAATGCTGGGAAATAACAACCTATACCATGAAGACAAAACAACAACAACAACAACAAAGCCTTTTTCCACTAGGTAGGGTCGGCTACATGAATCAAACGAGACTATTGTGTTATGTCATAAATCATGTCTTCACTTTACCATAAAGACAAACTTAGAACAAAACTATCTACCAGAAGATAAAAACAAAAACAAAACAGAATTTAAACAAAATTGCACCTGGAACAAATATTTTTGCTGCATCCTTCAAGGAGCCTAAATCAGTTATATCCTGAGCCTGCTCTAATCAATTAAGAATATGTAAGTTCCTAGAGGACTTTACATTGAGAATCAAGAACGTTCACAAAAAAAAAAGGTTGTTGATATACCGTACACAAGTTCTCCAAAGTGAAAGATATTATGAGAGAGTTCCTTGAGGAGTTTACCTCTAAAAAGGTTATTCTAAGTTGATTGGTTGGCCGAGTAACAACATTAAGAACCTCAGTTCTGCTCCAAAGAAAAAAAAGAAGTCCAAAATAAATGTAGTTAATAAGTTATTAACAATAAGTATAACAGAACATTCTTGATTTAATTACTTTGTTGTAAAATACAATAAAATTATAACTGTTGCCTTAATTTTAAAAACTTAATATTAGGTCCCACTCCCACCTGACCTTAATGACAAATCAGTTAAAATTTTGCCTGTGGTTGATGGTACCCTAATTGCAGCACCAATTTACCATGCCCTACAACTGCTCTTAATAAATAACTCTTCAAGTCCTCAACAAATCGTTGAACAAGTAGCTTCGCAATGGCTACCAAGTGTGGTGCATATCTAGCTAGTCGCATGAACTGAATGTTATACTCAATCACCAACATCTAAGTTGTCTGCACAAGAGCCTTGAACTCTTGTGCCCTACTATCTCGGACACTCTGGAGTAAGAAATGAGCTAAGAATAATCGAACAAACTCATCTCAAACTAGAGGGAGTGACTCTATTGGCCTCGCATACCAACCTCCAGCCACATCACGTAGTCGAAATGCTGCCAACTCAACCATCCTGGCTGGAGAACAACCCAAGCCTTTGCATATCCATGCCACTTCGTTGAGAAAAGCCAGAGGACCCTCGTGGGTGTTTGAACCACTAAACACAAGATGATTAAGCTTCGTAGATGCAGTCAGTCAAACATCAATCCCCCTGTGATGTACAGGCTACTGCTCACCCTGCCTTATCTCCTCGCAAGGAACATGTGTTTGTCGTTGCCCACCCATGTGGATTCACACACTAGCCAAGAGACAAAGCAGGGTGAGCAATGGTACATCATAGGGGAACTAAGGTTTCCCTGGCTGCATTTACAAAGCTTAATCCTCTAGTGTTTAGTGGTTCAAACACCCACGAGGATCCTCAAGCTTTTTTCAATGAAGAGGCATGGATATGTAAAGGCTTTGGTTGTTCTTCAGTCAGGATGGTTGAGTTGGCAGGATTTCGAATGAGTGATGTGGCTAAAGGTTTGTTCGATTATTCTTGGCTCATTTCTTACCCCGAGAGTATCCAAGATAGTAAGGCACGAGAGTTGAAACTTGACAGAACCAAGAGAGGGGTGAATTAGTTCTATAAAGTTTAATAACAGAAAATTTCAAAATTAAACAACAATTGTGTTAGATTCCAACTTAAAACCAATTGGCATTAAGAGGAGTGGCCCAACCAAGAGAGGGGTGAATTAGTTCTATAGAGTTTAATTTTAGATTCCAACTTAAAACCAATTGGCATTAAAATTTATATAAACCGCAAAATTAAACAACAATTGCAATACAAACATAAGTAAAAGTTGAAAGTAAAGAGGAAAAGGTTGAGAGAAATGCACAAACGAATTTTATACTGGTTTGGCCACAATCCGTGACCTACATCCAGTCCTCAAGCAAATGCTTGAGATTTTCTTCACTTGTCAAATTTTTTCTTACAAGGACTCTGACGAACCTTCCTCTACCTTAACCTCAAAGCAGAGTTATAATGGTTTCTTTCACCAAGGATACCACCAAACCTCCCTCTACTTTACCCGAAGAAGAGTAATAATATCTAAGGAATGTTACCCACACCCTTTTCTTCTCACAAAAACAAGGCCTTAACTCTCAAAAGTTGTGGTTGCTTTTACCAATGAGCTACAATAGGGTTTGGACTCTTTTTCTAGAGAGGATACACAAGTTTAGAATCAGCTAAGAGGAAAGAAAAACAGAGATTGCAAGGTTGCAACACTTCCTTACTTTTGTTTTGAGCAATTGTGTGTCTTAATCTTCTCCAAGCCTTCCAATTTATAATGGAAAGCTTCCTCCTGTTTTTCTCGCCATTGGAGACAGAGAAAATTAGAAAAAATTAGCCTTTAATTCGTGGGAGTTAATTCCATGTATAAAACGCATAGTTACTCCTTCTGTTCTCTGATAGTTGCTCCTTTGCCCAGTAGTCGCTCCTTTTCTCTGGTTTATATATAGTAGCATATCATCTAATTTTTGAATGTTGGAGCATTCGTTTACATTTAAAAGAGCTTGATTCAATCATAAAGAGGTATAAAGGGTTTGTCTCTAACAATAATAGAAATCAAATTATGAATAAGGAAATGTTTTATAGGAAAATCAAATTTGAAAACTTTCCTTCTATACTCAAATGAATAAAAGGTAATTAATAGATAAGAAAATTCATGTTTATCAATCAACCCAACAAATTTTCCAACAAAAATCTTTCAAATCATCAAAACTTGAAACTAACAAGACTCTTATCCAATCATATCAGATGTTAGTGATGGATGGAGTATAATATTCAATTCATGCGACTAGCTAGATATGCACCACACTTGGTAGCCATGAGGAGCTACGTGTTCAGCGATTTGTTGAGAACTGAAGAGTTATTTATTCAGGGCGGTTGCATGGCATGATAATATGAGGTGGCCTTGAATAAGGGTCAGACAATTGAGCGTGAGAATAGAGATAGAAGAGGACTTTCACGTGACTCTTAAGCAAGAGGTTGTGACTTGTGACATATATATAAGTGCATACCAAGAAAATAGGGAGTTGGGAGTTTGATGTTGAAAATAAAAATACCCATCGGGAGATGCAAACTGTGCTGCAAAAGTCTTTGGCTTTGCCTTGTCCCCATAAAGAGACAGTCCAGCATTATAATCCTACAAGCAATGGAATACCAGCTCACTCAATTCCAAATTTCATAACTTGAGAAACAACTGCACAAGGGGCATCTAGTCAATGAATTTACCTCAGGTTCCATGATGTCCTGGAACTCTGGTGGGACTCGAATGGCAAACCCATCGCCGTAGAATTGATACCAAGATTTCGTATTTTCAATGCTGGAAAGAAGCGATTTGGAAGGCAAAACTTGAGCTGAAGATTGCTCAACCGGGATTTGAGGAAATAGGCTAATGCAGAGAAGAGAAGTCTGGAGAATGAAGTGTCTTTTGGAGCTAGAAACTACGGGTTTTGAGGTGAAAGAGAAGGGTTGGGGGATGCTGGGGTTATGGTTTTGGACATGCTTTACACTTAGAGGATTGAGAAAATGGGAGAAAAGAACGGCCATGAAAGAGTTATCATGACCGTTGCTATTGGAGTGAGATAACGTGGCACGGTACAGCAAACTAGCTTCTATATGGATATGGTACATTCACATGGATATATGAGCATTCAGCAGCATGAGGGGCATTGAAGTCATTTCATTAAGTATATATGAAGATAACTTTCTAAATAAACACAACCAATTCAGGCCACCCAAAATCTGAACCAAAGAGAGGGCAGAGAAAGATGTGGATTGTGGAAGAGAAGAAAAACGAAAAATCTTTCTGCTTTTGAATGTTGAAACTTGAAACCTTTCCTCTTTGTAATAATCAGACACTCCTTACCTGCTAATTCTCCCTCATGGAAACCATTTTTTCTCCTCACTCTCTCTCTCCACTCTTCAACACCAAAGCTTCATCCTCAAAAATCCTTTTGTCTCCCTCTCACCAACCCAAGTCAAATTCTCTTTTTTGCTCTAAGCCCATTAATTCCAGCCTCAGAAAGCAACAAAATTTATCTCTTAAACCATCTTTGCCTTCATGCACAAGCTGGTTTACTCATGCTCAGCAGGGGTTAGCAGCTTTGGCCATTTCCTTGGCACTCAACTTTAGCCCACTCTTGCACAGTGGCAATGCACTGGCATCTGAGTTTGATGTTCTCAATGAGGGGCCACCCAAAGAGTCTTATGTGGTTGACGATGCAGGAGTGCTTAGTCGGGTGACAAGGTCTGATTTGAAGCAGTTGCTATCTGATTTGGAAACTAGGAAGAACTTCCACATCAACTTCATTACAGTCCGAAAACTTACGGTTAGTTATGCAACTCATGCTTATTTAAACTGTTTTTCATGCGCTTTCATATGCTTTTGAAGTTAGAAGAAGTGAAAGAATTGAATAGGCAACTCCTATCATAATGTGCTATGTATGTTTCTAACATGGGAAAATCATTAGGCTTATATTATTGCTCCCTTTTTTCATGTTCCCTGCAACTGCAACTAATGGAGTGTGGAATTGGAATGGCAAAAAGAAATGCTAAGATGAATCTTTTGATTTTATTATGTGGTTGCAGAGCAAAGCTGATGCTTTTGAGTATGCTGACCAAGTTTTGGAGCGTTGGTATCCCTCTGTTGAAGAGGGAAACAACAAGGGTATTGTGGTTCTTGTCACGAGTCAAAAGGAAGGAGCGGTCACTGGAGGTCCAGCTTTTGTGCAAGCCGTTGGAGAAAATATCCTTGATGCCACCGTATCAGAGAACCTTCCAGGTACCTCCTCCTACCATTCATTTCATTGCTTTTCTATGCTCTATCACCTGATGGTATCAAACTAAACTGCTTCCAATTCCGGCTTAGGAGTTTTTCACTAACAAATATGGCAAACGTGGATTGCTCATTGTTGTCTGTTGAGAAAGTTTGACACTTTGACTCAAGTAACTTTGACATGAAGATGTCAGAACATTGCTTTGCGTATAAGAAAGGAGTAAAGCTGTAAAGGACATATGCAAGTTTTGATTGAAAGGTCCTTTTTGACTAACAAAACTAATGGAGACTTTGAGAGGGATTTCCAACTTTTAAGTCCTACAGTGGGCAACCAGAATAGGTTATTTAAGATGTGTGAAAATATGAATCATTTATCAGCATAAGTTTTTGCTTTGAATAGATGCTAGCCACATAGCCATATGTGACTGCCCTGACCCTCCTCTGATTTCAGCTTCTTTAGCATAGTGGTTGTTTGCAGTTGCATTTTAGGAAATCAATATTAAAAAAATAAAAATAAAAATCCCATTTTGGCTATCACATAAAGCAGCAGCTCCCTTTCAGTTTAGTTGATGCTTATGCTGATAAGGCTTATCCGCCTACAGTTTGCAGCGATACCTGTATATTTCTTTTAAACTAGGCAACAGGTTTCTGACGTAGAAATCCTTAATTCTTCTAGCGATACAATCGTACAAATTCCCAAACACTTTGGATAGTCTGGATTCTGGCATCAAGTTACTATCATTAATGTACATTTGGCTTACTTTTACTCATTTGAATGCACACATTTGTTTGATACTCTGCAGGTTTGTATTATTTATAGAAGTTGTCAATCTTCTGAAGTTTTTGTCAATAAAAACTAAAAAGCAGCTGTAATCAGTTATTTTTTATAAAATAAAACTACCAATATCTTGATCAAAGTATCTGGTTTGTTTTGTATATTCAGTATTGGCTACGGATGAGAAGTACAATGAAGCTATTTTTAGCACTGCCAAACGGTTAGTTGCTGCCATTGATGGGCTTCCAGATCCTGGTGGGCCCAAATTTAAAGACAACAAACGTGAGTCTAACTTTAAATCCAGGGAAGAGACAGAAGAGAAGCGTGGACAATTCTCTCTTGTTGTTGGAGGTTTGTTGGTCATTGCCTTCGTTGTTCCAATGGCACAATACTATGCTTATGTATCCAAAAAGTGAGAAAATAGTTATACAATTAGATCTGTCTTTGAAATTCCTACTTTTTAAATTCTAATGTATAATGTGCAGTTATAACCATGCTCACGTTACAATTGAGCTTGAGAAAGTTGTAAAATATGATCAGAGTTTTGGCTTGCAATTCCAAAGTATATGCATTTGACTATCATATAACATTTTTCTGTGTACTCTTGCTGCCCACATTTATTTCTCAGAACAGGTGGTCATGTTATCACCATACTGCGTCATTATCAAGCTCTTACCGTGCATAAAACTCTAATAAAAAACAAAGTAGAGCATAAACCAAATGTGCCTATCCCTAAAAGCTGTGGCCCTCTTGGATTGTATACTCCACACAAATAATTCATGAAGCCTGAACGTATTAAATTACAAATCCTTGAACATAATCACACAGGCCATGTTACCACGTCAATTGGGTCAATCTTTAAAACGCATTCATTAGTAAGAGCTTGACTGTCATTTAAAGTTACAATCAGCTGTTGCTTTCACTATATCAGTACATAAAGAATCAAATTCATAACAATGGGTATTTTTAGTTTAGAACTTGAGCTTGAGAAGGAATGGCATTTTGTCTGAGAAAGGTGGGTCGGAGTACTTTCCAGTGAGAATTTGTGATGCAACAAATTGATTTGCGGCCTCAGTGTAATGAATCCCGTCCCAGTTTATATACTCAGTGCTATCAGTACAACCTTTTGCTGTAATTATGGTTCCATTCACGGTCTTTGTTTGCCCACAAGAAACTCGACTGTCGTAGTTCAGTGGTGGACCTCCATATCCACAACAAGCCATAATAGGTTGTTCAAACCCTGCAAGCATATAACCACACAAATTTAACTGTGTTTCCCCCAACAAATACTGATATGATAGAAGAGAAATTAACTTCATTATAATGGCTGAAACTGAGCCCTACATTTGCCAATGAATTGGACACACTTCTAGCATTTTTAATGATTGTAAACGATATAACTCCTACAAACAGTAATTATCCAGAAAAAAAAAATAGGCACAAGCAATGAAATAGATAGAATTGAAACGTCGTAAAAAAATAATTTTTCCCACAGATACTAACCGTATTTAGAATAGTTTGCAATAAGGTTTGATTTTATGGTAAAGATATCAACATATGTGACATTTGCATCTGGATATTGGCCCTGCAATTTACTACAGAGAGCATGAAGCTGTATATTAAAGGTTTTAGCAGCTTGGTTGTGTGCACTAACACATCCTAGTTCGTCAAGCTTTGATGGATCAGTTCCAAATTTGGCAACATTCTGAGCCAAGCATCCAAGAGGACCCGTGTTGTGTATCCAGAAATACCTAGCCCCCTCGTCATACAGTTTCTAGCAAACAAATAACGAAGAGTGAGAACTCGTTTAAGTAAATCTCAGTTGAGAGAAATTCTTTGCTTAAACCATGGGCACCTAATTGGGTGTATCAGGTCAATCATGATTTAGTATTTTTATAGATAATTGTGTTATACAATTAATTTCACAAAAATCAATAAAAATATTAAGTCTTAATTAGTCTGGTGCACCCAATTATAGTGCCCATGTAATATACGTTGTGAAATTCAAGAAAGTCTAAGAATAGAATGTTTAAAACCTATTTTCTATTATTTATAACTAAGTGGATTACTTTTAATTGCCACATGTCTTCATTTAGTTTCAATTAAACCAAAATTATTTTTACCAAAATTGTTATTATTATTGTTATTATCTCACACCTTCTTTCAACAGCAGCACCTGTTGTCTATCTCTTTTTTATTCTGTTTCTTTATATAGACATGTCATCTAATTGTGACATATTATGTATAATTATATAAAAAATAACAAAATATAAAAACATGAAAAGAAGAAAATATTCGTGAAACTCACGGATGAGTGTACTAGTCTATATATTATTTATAACTAATTGAATTATCTCTAATTGCCACATGTTATCATTTGGTTTCAATTAAATCAAAATTATTCTTGCCAAAACTATTATTATTATTGTTATTATCTCACATCTTCTCTCGCTAGCAGTACCTGCTATCTATTTTTTTTCTTTTCGTTTCCTCATACAGACATGTCATTTGATTGTGGTATATTATGTATAATTATATAAAAAATAACAATATTAAAAAATAAAAAGATGAAAATATCCGTGGACGCGTGTATTAGTGTCACATAATAATGTAAAAATATAAAAGCAGATAATTTGACACCAACCTTGATTCCAGTTTCAAATTCTAAAAGAATTGTCGGAATTGAGGCAAGTATTTGGTCCAATGTTTTTGAATAAAACGCGCCAGCAAGATCGTTCTGGCCAATGTCAAACATGTACAACCCCTTTCCAAAAAATTCTTCACTTGGGACGTACCTATCAAATTTCCTGCCTGAAACATGATTGTGAAAATTTTTCTTAACATAAATGAGTGAATGAGATAATAGACAGCAAACTTAGTTGTGCTGCTGAAGTAGTAATGAAACTTAGTCAATTTTGAAGACATTTGATTAATGTAGCAGAGACCTTTAGCAAGTAATTCAAGAGTCCGAGCTTTGAATCGGAGGAACTGAGACACCTGAATCCCAAAGGAGAAGGGGCAGAGGGATGATGCAGTGGCTGGAAGGATGGTTGAACCTGCCGCTGCAAAGTTGCACCCTTTCTTAAAACTTGGCAAACCAATTGAATCCAGATAGGCATTTAGGAATGGCAAGTCCATCGCATCCACTGCAATAAACAAACAAAAACACGTGGAATTATCATTATGAAAAGGAAAAAAAAAGAAAATGCAAAACTTGTTTTTATGGGAGACATAATCATCTACTTGAAAATAGAGGACACAGAGTTGTGTGAAGGAAGAAAGAGATCAAATGGGCATCAAGAAAAAGAGGTTATAGAGATTTATTAGTTATTACTAAGGAAATCGATGATGAGACGGCCATCAGAGTATCTCCCTGATGGTGCTTGGAAATAGGCCTGTCCATTAGGCGGGTAGAGGCTCTCAATGCCGGCAGCAATAAGCGCACCGGTATCAGAATTCGAATCACCCAAGTTGAAAACTGCTGGAAAATTGAAGTGGAATGATTTGGCAGAAGGTAAGCAGATGGCAATGAGGGTGAGAATCCGAAGGATACATGTGTTGGTGGCCATGGCAATTGACTATTGCAAGGAAGGGTTTTAACCCTTCCAGAGCTTGCTTGTGTTTCGAACATCCGCCAATACAGCTAGTCAATTATCTATCTGACATATGTAACAATAGATGTTTGTTTGGTGCGTCAAACTTGTAGTGGAAGTAAGCCATTGATAATATTCTACCAATAACTTAATTAATCGATTCACTAAATTTCAAGTAAGTGGCAAAAAAAATGGCTGTTAAGTTAAATCCTTAGATAGTAGAAGCAGAAAAACTTTTTTTTTTCGATTATCCAATTATGTGTTAATACATAATTAAAATAATGAACTTTATGTACCCAAAAAAAAAAACAATAATAATGAACTTCTCATGTAATTGCCATCATTATCAAATGATTTTAAAAAAAAAGTTTCACACAATTAAAATTAAATATACGTCTTAACGAGTTACCTCATATGAAAAATGAGAGAATAAATTAAAGTGAAAACAAAATTATATATATATATATATACTTTTAACATAAAATTCTAAGAAATGTCATGATGATGGTTAGTTCCATGAAAATAAAGAAGTTAAAAGTAATTTATTTTCAACATTTAACTTAACTCTTTTCGACATATAATGAAGTGTTTATTGTGACTCTTTTATATTTGTTATCACTCTAATTCTATTAACTTTTAAATAAATAAACTAATTTTAATTATTAGATCAAAACAAATCAAAGATTATTTAATAAAAAATTAAAAAAATAAGATTAGCAATAAATATAAAAGAGTGGCGATATACACTCCAGGGATATGATATTGTAATTATTTTGACTCCAACACCTTCTTTTATTATTTGTTTATATTTGTGCATATTAGTTAATGGTCTTAAAAGCTTGCTGAGTAATGATTAATATAATAATTATAAACTATAATTTCAAGAAACGAGTGGAAATTACTTAGGAAGTCAACTATAAGACGGCCATCGCAGAACCTCCCAGATGGAGTTTTGAAGTAATTCTGTCCATTAGGTGGGGCAAGTTGAATGCCCAAGCCTGCAACAAGTTCGCCTGTGTCCGAATTTGAATCACCAAAGTTGAAAACTGCCGGGTAATTGAACTCAGCTGAATTTGCCATAGCCAAACAGATGGAAAATAAGACAACTTGAAAAACAACATTCTTGGAAGCCATGGCACGTAGTTTTCACTTGTATTATATGAAATGGAACCAACTACCAACCATATAGGCGGATACGAATTATAGCTCTGTATACACTGTCATGATGGAAAATGATTCGGTGCCTTTTATATATGCACGCCCAATTGGTTGCTTCAAATAGCTAACGTGAAGTCCCAACAAAAAACAGAAAAACCTTGCTTTAGATTGTGGAAAAGCAACTGAAAGCCAAGAAAGCGTTCCGTGTTTAAATTACCATGTTATCCTTATTACCATTTAAGAGTCAGACTTACACTTCGAGAAATTGTGCCCCATTAACCGTGATTACTTTTACTGATTAAAGCAAGCGAGTGCAAGTCCCTCCCTTAATAGACATAAACTCGTACGAAAATCTGCCCAGGAAAGGGAAAAAGTCGCCCGGAAAACAATGCAATGGAAGGGGTAAGGAAAACTTGAGATGGCACTACTACACAAGCAAGGAAATGGTTTTTTCTTGACGGATTGCGTGCTTGTGTCTTGACTTGCATCTCCACGGGATTGTATTGCTTCACCTCACCATCCTCTGGTGCCCACCGTGAACCTCTAAACTCCGCAATAACTATTCCTAAGCAAGATTTCTGATGGGCTACAATCTGGGATCTGATAATGGCAGTCGTTTCCCTCCTGTTCAAATAATTTTGCACGACTTATATTTTTTCTAACCCTTTTTCTGGCCAATACTTCAGCTGTTCAGCTGCTGCTTACGATAATGTGAAAGACATGTATTGAAAGTCCAACTCCAAACAGTCCGTGCTATGCTATGAGCCAATCGAATCATTTTTTCCCTTTCTTTTTCGCTACAGCTAATGTGCCAAACCAACGATATTGTAATGATCGAAAATCATGAGCTAGTTGAATTCGTTGAGGAGAGATTTCAGAGGACAGTTATGCCAAATTATTCATATAAACAATGGTCAGGTCACAAGCACAGGCACACAAACGATTCTTTTGATTGCAACCAAGGGCTTGAGTGCGCGAAGTTCAGGAATCGGCCTTGTCATCAGGTATTGGGCTATTAACCAACCCCCAAAATGTGCAATAATAAGTAAACCAGTATGAGGCATATTTATTTTTTTTATTATGCATTGTCGCACCGATATAATTTGATGGTATTTAAAGGCCAGCAACGCGTGGTATGGATGAAGAGTTATCAGCGTCTTGGGGAAGAAGTGTGACCCAACCAGCGAAAGAAGAAAGTCAGGATACCTGAAATCATATTTTGAAAAATCGAACTTTTCTCTGCTATCTTGCAGAAAAGAGACTTCTTGGAGGCATCAACTTCGGCCTTGAGAATGCTGTTCTCCCTTTTAACCTGTAAAATTACGTGTAACAAAA
Source organism: Ormosia semicastrata (assembly GCA_029884595.1). Lineage (NCBI taxonomy): Eukaryota > Viridiplantae > Streptophyta > Magnoliopsida > Fabales > Fabaceae > Ormosia > Ormosia semicastrata. Next base: position 7,322,383 of record JAQQTO010000054.1, on the reverse strand, counting down.
TGAACGTTTATGTGTACATATGATCATAATCGGATAAATTATTTTAGCATTGTAAGAAATAACGACCTCAAGTGGCATAAAACTGCCTTAAAAAGTAAGTCACTAGAGGTGGCTAGTGATGAAAGGTCAGGATTTGGGTAGTTTATAGGAGGTAATAAGTTTTAGCCTTGTAACCAGAAAGGGCCTAAAATGTGACTGAGACAATATTATCTACCAGTGAGAGAAAGATTCTAACATTTTTCTCGTACCTTATCAACAGTACATATGAGCTTTTCCAAGGCTTCTTGTAGTGAGAATATAGTCTGTAAGGTAAGATCTTCTATTTCTGACTCCTCTTCAACTGACAGAGGATCAAAGAGAATGCCTTCTAATATGAACAATTCCTCTAGTAACTTCACATCTTCAACATTCAATCTTTCCCCCAACTGTATCAACAGAAGTCTTATTACGAATTCTAATAACAGAGACGTATAATGGATTCCACAACAATATTCTCACCTTGTACAAAATTCTAGCACATGACTCGTCATCAGGTGGAGAAGAAGCACTGGAACCTGTGTCGCATTTTTCTTCACCGCAATTGACACGGGGTGACGCCTTTATATGTTTCGCCCTGCTTCCAACACCATATCCCAAAATGGAACAAGGATCATCAGTAGAACGGACCAAAAACCTCCCTTACTAGTAAACTAACCTCTTATGGTCTATCAAAACTATCAAAAACTCAATGCTATTACTATTTCAGCCTATTTAATCTCAGTAAAATCAACAGAGTCTACTCATTGCTGGGCAAGTTAGTAGTTTTATTCTAGCCAACCTAATGAACTTATTTTTTATTTTCAAGTAAGAAACTCTGATTTCTACATCTAGGAAAAAGAGGAAAGTGAGACCGTGCTTCAAATGGATTCATGGATGACATACCTTGCACCAAAACGAAGAGTGGACAGACTCTCTGATGCATTAAAAGCACTGGGGGAGCAACAACAGAGTAATGCAGTTCTAGCATTTCCTCCCTGTGAATAAGAAATACCATCTGGGATACTGATTTGCTCAATAATGGGTATGATTTGATAGACTAGGAGGGGGGGGTGGGGGGGGGGGGAACTAACAAGTGCATCCTGAAGAATTCGAGTGAGCTTGGAATCACGATAAGGGATATGGCTTGTTTTTCCTTGCAAACCACATGTAAGAGAATTTATTACATTCCCAAGAGCAGACAAGGACTTGTTTATGGTCTTAGCTTCTTCTAGAACTCTTCCCTCAGCACCTGTTTTCTCCACTTTCTCAGACCCCGCCAAGTCCACAAGAATTAGTTTTCCGGACCTCATCCTGTTCACAATCTCAGTGTTTAAGAATGATTTATAAGCAATACCAAAGTGATATAGGAAGAACCAATACCTTTTATCTCTGAAAAATTCTTGCTGGATTGTGAATATATAAACACAATGACTTCTGCTGCTGGTCACATTCATTTCTACATTTTTTATGTTTAGGATGGTTGCAGAACCCTACCTCTACTTTTCCTTCCTCAAGAAAACAGGGAATTTACCCTAGTCTATTATGTATTTTTAACTACAAAACAAAAATACTGAATAAAGGACTAAAGGAGTCAAAGCAGGATACGGGTCTCTCCAACTGCTCGGTTAGCTATCCCCCTCTACATATTTGAGATCAGAATTAGAAGCCAAAATACTTTGTATCAAACCGAAAAATGCTACTCAAGATGTTCTTTTCTTACAGATAGGCTTTGCAAAGCTTCAGCAGGGTCCAGTACAGTGATCTGAAGGAAAAACAGTCTTGTTAGTACTATATGACATCAATTGAATAAGAATATAAAAATACTAAATGATTCCAATCTACTCTACTTGCTGAATCAGCTCATATATTGCCTCCCCTGATCCTCAAATGTTACAACCTGAAGAAGAGCGGCCTTAGCTGCTTTAACTTAAAGCATGAGCACATATGTATGCATGTGCATGAGCACATATGTATGCATGTGCATGAGCTTATTGTGTACCTATGTTATTGAATGTGAGGACATAGGTAGGATTCAAGTTTCAAAATTGAATTTAGCAACTTAGCAGAAATTACATTCTAAGTTAGTCTTATACAGAACATATATCTAATTGTGGACAACAAAGTAACTTCAGAATGAAAAAGAATAATTAGAAAGAAATGAGATATAAAGTTCCCAGGAAAACAGATCACCTCTGTTACACCAGGTAAAATTATTCCTCGCGATTTACTCTCCTTAATCTGTATATTGTCTTTTGATAAATCAAAAAGGTCCCTATATAAGAAGACACAGTTATTCTGAAGTTGGACTATTAAAATATCCCAATTCACATCAAAACTAGCTTTTGCATCGAAGTTAACAAAATTGGCAGTCAGAAACCACTAGAATACACCCCAAGTACAATTATTGGAAAAAAAAATTACTTGCTTTTTCTATGCATACCTTACTTTTTCCATGTAGATTTCAACCTGGATAAGTCACAAACAAAATCAGAAAAATAACTTATTATAACCAGCTGATTTTGCAGTCAGATACTGGTGTTAATTAGTGTCTCGGTACCATTGACAATTTGATTGAAGATGTCATGTCTTCATCTGAAGGATTCAAGGAATCAAAAAGTCCTTTTACAACTCTTGGAAGCAGTCCCTTCTTCTGTTCATCACATTCTAGTATACCAGGTCCCTGCTTCAGAAAAGCAGTCATTTATGTTGCTGCATTTTAGGCTCTATAAGATCATTTTAGGACATTTTTAACGTGATAATAGTTCACCTCTATACTATATGTCTTCCCAGCTCCAGTCTGCAATTGATTGTAGAAAAACAAATTCTTAATTTGAGTTAAAGGAAAAATGAATTCATGAATTATGTTGGCAAGTTCTTTTGAAAATAAAAGACAGTATTAAGAATGGTGGCCGCCCCTCCTAATGGAAAACCATATGTAGCCTATTCTCTTAACCCAATAGTAAAAACTAAAGATGAACAGCCCAAGAGGAGTTTTCTGAATATCCTTAAGATTCTCTTCGTAATTAGAAGCTCAACTCACTAAAAAGAGCATAACTGTAAGTTTAACAGCATTGGAGATCTTGAAAATTTTCTTCACTAAATATTTAGAAGGGGAAATGCTTAGTTTTTGCATCACGTGTCCTTTCCTAGCTAGCATGAAATTCCACATGGATACACTGTGAAATAACAGTTCAAATAGTTCATGCGTTTCATCTACACATTTCATTTTTTTCCCTTCAAATATAACCAGTTTAAATTGACAAGAGGCATTTCTTGGCTAATGCTAGGGATCATATAGTTCAGTGAATGATGCAATATATCTTACATTTTTCACAATCCCCGACACACACATAGCTGATATTTTTTAGGAGAAAAACTACACATATATTCTAGTATGCATGATTGGTTATTATCTGTGATACTTGGAGATATGTATATATATACTTTTAACACAGAAGAAAAAAGCCTATGGCAAATCAGGGACACGTTATGGTATCTTACCTGGCCATAAGTGATAACTGTCCCATTAATTGCATTAACAGCATCTGTTTCATTGATGGAAATACATATAGAATTGAAAGTATGATATCAAGAAAAAATAAATCTATAGTTCAGGCAAGTGTCATTTTCCCAAACTTCATTGTTAAGAAACATTCCATATTTTTTTGAAGACACTGTAGGACCATACAGACATATATTAGCATTAAACAAACTGTAATGATAAAAAATTTCATCTAATCGAAGTTGATGCACTATTTGGCTCAGAGGAAGTCGTCATTTCATAAGGAAACAAAAGCCATTGAAATTAAGGAAGATTTGAATCTTTGCATTACATTGACATATAAAATTGTAGTAAGAATTCTGAACTTGAACCTCTAACTATGGGAAGTGCTAGGAACTGATAGACATCAGCTTGCTCGGATTTCTCATAGAACACTCTATCAAAGCTAAACATGAATTCTTCATCCTTCTCGTCCTGACCAAAGTTAATTCAAATTTATAAGGCATATCGTAATTTGTAATGCACTCTTTGTTTTGAGTGATGAATTTCACAGCTCTAAAGTAAATAATGAAAACAAAAAACCACTAATAGATGCTTAATCTGACATCAAAACCTTGAAAATGAAAGTTTCGGTGTCTATGCACCGAATGCAGACAGAATCATCGCCATTTGACTTCTCTTTTGAAGTCAAAGGCCTGAAGCGTGCACAAACTGTAATATTGGACATGATTCTTCACCGTAAGAAGTGCTTTACCGCAATTGTTGATTTAAACCTGTCAGTGAAAGAGATCAAAACACACATGAAAAACCAGTAAAAGATTTAGAGATCTACGTTGTTTTCCTGGTAGCTTCTAATGTTTGGTTGCTCGGAAAGCTAATGAAATTAAAAAAAAAAAAGGAAATGCGGAATCGAGACAAGAAATTTTGAAGCTATCAGGTTTTTCAAATCGAACATTCGCATCAAATTTGCGATTCATTTCCCGTCATTTTCATTGTATCAGAAGACAGCACATGTCCGTAGTGGAATATCTCGAAGCTTCCTAGTTGCTACATAGCCTTTTCAAATGGAATCAAAAGTTAATTTGAGGATATGCTAACAGAGATACTTGTTTGGAGGTTGAATTATTGTGATTAAGCATGAGGAAATCTCAGAATGTTAAGCCTTTTTTCCTACATTTTTCTCGGCAACCAAACAGCAATAAATAAGAAAATCAATCAAAAAGCCAAAACAAAGGTCGTACCGATGGCGATGAACTTTGAACTGAGAGCCTGCTCGCAGTGAAATGAAGTTTGCGTGATCTTTAGATGGCGGGAACCAAAATAAAAAGCCAAAATCTCTCACTTCGTTTCGTTCCTTTGGTTGGGTTGAGACGAGGAACGAAGAAAGTAGAATTGTCGCCCGGGCTGGCCGGGAATTGATGGCAGTTATAGTGGGCCTATACATCTGGGTTGTGTCTATTGTTTTTATTAAAGCCCAATTAAAGTGTCTCTCTCTCTCTCTCTTTTCTTTTGACTGGACCAATCATCGTGTCTATGATATTGATTAGAGCTGTCCTTAATATGTTTTGGATATTTTAAGGGGCAAAAAAGCTTAAATGAAAAGAAATATAAGATAATATACAAGAATGAGAGACTAAGTCAAGTAATATGAATATTTAAATATTTATATGATTCTTTAAATTGAGAAAAGTCTGAAATATTCATAAATGAACAAATAAATATTTTTTTTCTTGCAACAAAGAAAACAAAGCATGCATATATATATAAGTCCTTCAACTCTTTGATTATGGGATTAATTTCTACTAGATTTTGTACTAATGCGATATATAAGATAAATTAAGAATTAATTGATAAAAATAAATATAATTATAAATAAAAAAATTTGTAAAAAATATATATATAATAATAATCATCAAAAGAAATAATATTTATAAGTTTAGTTTAAAAATACATAAAATATATTTTTTATTATATTTTTATGAAAATATTTCAATTCAATATAAATACTAAAGAATTTAAATATAAAATGGTATAAAAAATTATAAACAAAAACCTTTATCTTTTAAATTTATAATTTAATCTAATAGTTTTATAAAAGAGTTAATAAACTAACTTTACTAAAAATTACATATAAACTTTAAAAAATAAATTATATTTATGTAACCTAAAAGGAGTAATCAAGTGATAAATTACTTCTATTTCATTAAAATAAACTTAAAAAAATAAGCTATATAAACTCTGCTTAGGCAATTACTCAAGCGATTAAATATAATTTATTTAAAGGCACAATTTTTTGTTTTCGTTTGACCTATGAGAGTACTAACATTTACCATAGGCAAAATCCTTCTCACATGACAAGGTAAAATTCCACTGTTCAGGTAAGATTCTAATATTGAATTCACATAAATTTTAAAAAATAATAATATTATTAAATTCAATAAAAAGTAAATATTAATTTAACAAGATGAACTCTTTATAATTTAAAATCTATTTAGTTTATAATTGAAAAATTATTAAGTTATTAATTGTTACCAAGTGGCCTCAATACTCAAGAGAGGGGTGAATTGAGTTTGAAAAAAAATTCGCAATTCTTTTGCAAATCACTTGATTGTCAATTTTCGTTGAAACTATTATTTGTTAGATATGAATTGATAGATAATATAGAGAGCTTTCACTTATAAATGAATCAACCAAGAGAGATAGTATTCAAGTAATTTAATAAAACAATACATAAAATAAGAGAGTTGAGTTTAAGAAGATAAACACAAAGTTTTATCCTGATTCAGCCACCAATTCATTTGTGGCTTACGTCCAGTCCTCAAGTAATTACCCGATATTTTCACTATATCTTCAAGTTTCAAATAGGTGCTTGACAACCTTTACAAACTTGAGCACTCAACACCTAGGGATACCTCACCCTTTGTACTTGAGTCTCTTCTTTCAATGGATACATCACCCTCTTTTATAGATTAATCAAATATGTAGATGAATTGAAACTCTCTCTAGAGTGGATAATACAAATTGAAGTTCTATGGGTATAAAGGATTCACGCATTTATAACTTAAAAACAGGGGATTAGAGAAAGAGATAGTGAAACACGAATTTAATGTTCAATGATGATTTTCATATTGTTCTCTAACTTCTCTTTAATGTCCAACCACTTTTATTTATAGCCTAAACCTATTTAGATCCGTTAATGGTTGTTGGGGCAATAAATGCTCTCAATAGAGCCGTTGGGAAATGACTTCTATTATCCCAGATAACAGGTTATTGGTTTCCAATAACAGGTTATTTGGTTTCAGATAATAGGTTATTGATTTTGCTTAACAAGTTATTTGTTTCATCAGAAAACATTGTAGCACACAAATAACATATTATTTTATAGCTCTAATCAGTTAGGAACATTTGAAAATTAAGAGTGAACATTCCTAACATGCAAATAACCTGTTATATGTAGTACCCTTAGTAGCATGTTAAACTCATATATGATTACAAAATGTAGCATATGACTTGTTTAACATGTCAATGAAATTTTGTGACAAGTTAAGTTCGTTTAGACACTTAATTGCAACACAGAAGTTGAAAAGTAGCTTAAAATGACTCAGAAAATGACTTTAAAGGTAAAGTTGATGGAAATAAACATAGGAAATTTGTTTCTAGGTCACAAATAAGTAAAACAATATGTAGTTAAAGTTTTAAAAGAATCTGAGTTAATTTGGTATTTTTAGGCATACTGGTTGTCTATTTAATACCGGATTGGCTACCAGCAGATATGGAAAATCATGAAAATGGTGGAACAATAATTTAGATGAATCTTATGATTTATTCTATAGTTGTTGGAAGCTGAAGAACTTCAATTAGCATAATTCGAGTGTTCTTAGCAGATAAGGAAGTTCCAGTAAAATATCTTAAAGGACTTGATGGTCATTCTCTCATTTCTCTCTCTCACGTATAAGCAGCAGAAGATGCAAAAACAAAACAAAATAGAGAAAGAAAGAAACGAAGGAAGATAAGAGAGAAAGGAAGAAGAAGAAAGAGAAGAATGAGAGGAAGACCAAGGGAAGATCAAGATCAAAGTATAAAGCTTGAAGATTAATCATCCAATCAAGAGGTAAGGAGTTTTTATTCATAATTCTTATCTTTGATTCTTATGAATAAGGTTTGGAGTTTTGAATGGAAATAGAGGTTTGGAGAGCAAAATCTATGTTCTTAGCTTAGTTCTTGATTCCAATTATTAGGTTAAGTTAGTTTGAACTTAGTGAGTGTAAGATAGTCACTTATGGCTCAAGATCAATAATTAGGATCAATAGATTTAAAAATTGGACAATGGTTGAAGTTTTGTAGTTTTGGACCTAATATATGTCTAATAGAATCTATAGGTTGTATAAGAGTTAAAATAAGTTTAAGGGCCTAGATTGGTACTAGAAATCACAAGGAAACCGATCTTAGATGATTGGAAGTTAAGATGAGAGTTTAGAACAGATAAAACAATCTATAGAAATTTTACAGAATTGCTGTCACGCAAAGAGTGCCTAGACGCCCTACACCGAGTGCCTAGACGCTCGTGTAACAAGGATGAATGTTCGTGTAGCAAGGCACAGAGCACCTAGACGTTCAGTGTAGAGCGCTTAGACTCTCAGTATCCAGGAAGTTTTTATGCGCATCAGAGCGCAAAACGCCTAGAATCTCAGTCCAGAACGCTTAGGCGCTCGGCGTGAAAATAGTACAAGGTTGTGTTCTGCCTAGTGAGCGCCCAAACGCTCAAGGAGAGAGCGCTTAGGCGTCCATCACAGAATTCAACAAAGAGTTATTTGTGATGTTTTCAAGTTACTAGCTAGATGGAATCATTATATATATGTTTCCTAAGATGTGTTAAGGCATAAATAGGGATATTTCAAGAGAGGAACTATCACCTAACAAGTATGAGAAAGTATAGGCCTTTGAGGATCCTAAAAGTGAAGAATTGCTCTAAGTAAGAATATAGTACCTTAAACAACTTAGTGTTGCGTTAGATATCACTCAAGATGTGATGAGATGATGCAAGGAGACAAATATACTAGGATGGATTGTAGGGTTCACTCTAGTAAGAATAAGAAAGGTATGAGCCTTAGGATATCCAAGAGTAATGGATTATCTTTGGAAAGGTACCTAGAACCTTAAGCAACAAAGAGTTGCAAGTAAGAACCACTTTGAGTTAGATTCACTTGAGTGGAGATAAGGTTGTGTATTTAGTCCCAAAGAGGGGATGTTATGTACTAAGTTGTGTATTTAGTTCCAAAGAGAGGATGTTATGTACTAAGTTTCTACTTAAACAGGACCTTGTGCATTGTAAAACACACAATATGATGAATGTTGATTTGTAAGCTTATTACATTCATTAAGTATGTAAAGTTATAGTGAAATGCTCATTTGTTTCCTTAAGTAAAGTTGAATGAGGCATTAGCTAAGATAAACTCTTTTACTAGGATGAGTTGAGCCTATAAGAATGTTTAGATGTTGTTTATATAAAAGATAAACATAACACTACATTTTTCACATACTAGTTAGTTAATCTAGTTTGTATGTTAAAGTTATGAGAACCTTTGCGCAACCAAGAGTAATGGTTTGCCATAAGTGAGTATCTAACACTTCAGTAACATAGTGTTGCATAGGATTCACTTAAGAGTTATAAGTGATGAGGTTGTGTTTAGATATAAGTATATATGTATGTAAATGGAAATGGTCTAGTAGTATTGATCTTAGCAAGTATCATTTGATGTGTATTCATAAAGGTCAAGAGAGATTGAAGGGTGTCTGATAGACTCAATTGAGGAATGACATAACCTTGATATTTCGTTAGTGCCAAGGCTAAAGAAGATAAGTAGGGGTCCATAAGGTTCTTTAGAATTAGGATTTAGACTAAACATCTCAACGTGCCATGATATGTGTGATGTGAGGAGATACCTCTATTCACCATAGGATAATATACTGAACCAGTTCCTGATGGTCTTCTTTGTCTTAAACATAAAACTCTGCATGTACTTCAAAACAAAGCATTGCATTTAGGATCTTGTTTGAGCATAATCATATTACATATCATTTGCATTGCATTTACAGACAGTTGTATGATATGAGCATTGTCTGTTACTGTTGGTATTTACAGTTGTATGGGCAGTTGTTTATATTTAATGGTATGTATACTATCGGTTTTATATCACACTATACAGGTAGTGTGCAGTTATGAGGATTAGTGGAGGAAACTCCTATGTTAGTAGTTATATCAATTTTTATATTTGTTATACAATGTTATAGTTAACTGGTATTGAAATTACTTTTACTGAGAATTGTAATCTCACCCCAATTGTTCTTCCATGTAAATCTAGGTAAAGACCCTATTAAGGGAATGAAGATGAAGCATAAAGACTAGTATAGTTTTTATATGCTTTAGTATACAAAGTTTATGTATAAGTTTATATTTGCTTTGTATGTTTTAAGTAGTATGTATTACAATATGCCCTTATGTGGCAGGTGTTGTATATATATGTATGAGTTTAAGTTTTTCGCATTCTCTTAAGGCTTTTTATAATTACTCAGCTGTGATTATGACTATATGTTAGCATGTAGTAAGTAAAAGTGACGTCTCTAGTACTGGTTATCTTTATATATCTCTATATATCTAGGATATATCTAGATATTTGTATTAGGATGTTACATTATAGACTTTTCATAACCAGTTATTCATTTTAAAACCTCTAAATATGCATTTCTGTCACAACGAATAACCTGTTATGGATTTCAAATAATCAATTATTTGGAAACATAATCAGTTATTGGTTTCAGATAACCAGTTATTCAAAACACATAATCAGTTATTGGCTTACTAAGAAAATAAGATTGCTAAAGGATTTCACAACCAAAGTTTCCTAAATCAATTTCAACATTTCTAAAATTATTTTTCACAAACTTGATGAGTATTTTCACAAGTATAAAACATGATTTTCTTTTTATCCTTTCTAAAAATATTTTGCACAAACTTGATCAATTTTAAACATGATTTTATAAAGAGATTAAAGTTGAATGATGAACAAGAAATGAGCTAATGTGAATCATATTTACCATTAACATAATATTTAAGTCCTATAAGTTAATCTTGAAGAACCTTGGGACTTGATATTTGCACACCCATAACTTTCTTGTTTGTTATCATCAAAATCATTGTCATTGTCAATACTAATCACATTAATCAATAATAATATATTTTTATTATCATATCAAAGATTCATGACAATTAGATAAATTTTGAAAACAAAATCTGTAGCATTGATTAATTTTCTCTTCTATCACAATTAATTTGAAATTAATGTGAGCAGTAAAAATTTACCATAATTCTTACTAAGAGAGACCACTAGGATAGATCAATACCAAATCATAATCACATATTAATATTGGGTCATTTGGTATCAAGGGAGAGTAAGAGAATTCAGTTTTTTTCATCGAATTATAAGAGTGTTATTTTATATTTTTTATTAAAATATTGTTTTATATTCCATATAAAAATTTGTTTTGTATTTTTAAAAATCTATTTAATTGAATCATTTTATATATTTTTTAAAATAAGAGTGTGAATTGAATTACAAGAATAAGAAGAATAGTAGTCTTTATATAGAAAATCAATTGGTTCTCACTACCTCCACTTTCAATTCTAATTTGAATTTAATTGCATATTTTTTTATTTGCATATATGATCAAATCACCCAAAATAAATTTCAAATATATTAGACAAAATTAATTTCAAATCAGATTTGGATAAAATAAAGCTACTTGCAAAGATTTATGATTATAACAATCAATTATATGTCAATTCAAATAAGTGTTACCACATTAAAAAAAATTGGTAAAAATTATGTATGAATTACAGATGCTTACCAACTATAAGCGCAAAAAAGAAAAAAAAATCTTCTTCAACCATGTTGTCGCTGGTAGTCCGTAGCAGCATCACTTTCATTAGACTAAACATGCCTCCACCTGTAGGCACTAAGCAGAAACAATAAGAACAGGGACCTGTTGGTGGCATGATGGGTTCCCTATGTGTGATAGAACTTCAACTTGTAGCCTTCATATTGGTTTTCTCTATAAAAGACCTTGTCTCACTCTTTGATTTAGTGATCTTAGTCATTGTCTCTACTTACATCTTTGGCACTTGCATAAAGCATCCATCGTTCTCCAAATCCTCCAAAACTCATCTAGTCCAACGCAGTAGATATCACCCATCATCCCCCTCAGCAAAGTTTCAATCTTTAACAATTTTATCCCCGCAACACATTGCACCCGTCTTTGTAATGGTGGTCGAGCTTGAATGCTACCATGGCTTGGTGCTCCAACGACAGTGGGAAATGTATGGGTGGTCTCCTCTGATGTCACCTAATGGGACGATGAGATGCTTCATAGGCGTTTCGAGGAAAGGAGTTCTAAGGGGTTGAGAGGGAGAGTTCCTCTATCATCCCTATGCCTTTCTACCATTCCTGCAATTTCTTCAATTTTTTGTTCCTTCTCTATTGAAATGTGATGAGCATTAGACATTTTCACTAAGAACAAAGAAAAACAATTCTTCAGAGACCCAGAAAGAGAAGAATGGAAATGGAAGTACATTAATACCAAACTCGGAGACAAACACAGCCCTACATATTTTATAGAAGAAGTTCTTCCAGAAAGAAAAGAATAGTTATCCCAATAGAAGATTTTTTAAGACTCAGAAAACATTTCTTCTATTTCTTATCTATTTTTTTCTCATTTTTGTTTTTTATTTTGTTTTATACTGATTGATATTTTTTTAAAAAATTATTATTTAATTTTTATACATGTACCATATCAAATCATATGTAGCAAAAAATTAATATATCGATGATATGTGATTGAAAATTAACTATTTTAGATATCACATATTAAAAAATTAAAGGATATAATTATTGACTAATATGACATATAATAAATTTTTAAACTATATGTATTATTTTTATATTATATTAATGATTAATGATTCGAGGGCTTTTGCTTTTGTCTCAAATACTTCCAATGTGTTTTGAATCCTTACACTCCAAATAGTCCATGGTCCATGCAATAAATTCTCATTTTGAGAATTGGTAATACCTACTACGTGTTTGAGTTAAAAAAATTTAATTATTTCAATAATCAATTGTATAAATTTTTTTTGTTATAATTAATTATAAAAAAAAAAGTTTTATATTTGAATATGTTAGTTGAAAAGTAATTTTAAACTAATCTGTTTTATTTGAATGGTATAAAAAAATTATTTTTATGTATTAAATTATCAAAATAGATATGAAATGATTAAAAAATTATTTATTTAATTAAAAAATTATTTAATTGAGAACAAAATTATATTTATATATCAAAGTAAGAAATAATCCTAACAACTTTTTTATAAAATGCTCAAATTTTTGTTTTTCCTCCAACCATTTTTTTCTAAAAAAAAAAACTGTTGATTTTGGAAAATAAAATGTCCAAACATGTTGTATGTTATGTTCAACATCTTAAAGTAAAAAAAAAAAAAAACTACTAATTTAGCTTTTAAGCTAAATCAAACATGCTCCAAACAATTAAGCATGCACGTAAAAATTGAACCAAACATGATCTAGTGATTAAGCATGCACTTATTTGAGACGCTCAAGTGTGCTCTTCCCACGCAGTAGTTTGGGAGATGCAAACAATCTTAATAAGCAATACGTACCTCGCATTATTGCGTTCGACTTTCACATTATCGCACAACTTCATGAAAGGCAGCAAAAATCTTGGGGCTAACATTTTAATAAGTGTGGATTAAAATAGTAATTAATTTTTTAAAATTTGAATTAATTAAATATAAAATATTATGGAACATTTATTGTTGTAATCTATTTGTGATAATCTTATTATTAGATTCTTATAAATAATTAAATTTATGTAAATAATGTTATTTAAGGTTTCTTGATCTTGTGATGAATTTTTTATGATGAATAACTTGTGTGAGGGTTTTATTTTCATCTTATATATATTATATTTTTTATATTAAAACTATAAAGATTTTACTCATAATAGAGATAATTTTTCTTTTTTTTCACATATGCACCATTTCATGATTGTTCTTTTAAGATCAATTATGGTGACCTCACGTTTGCTCATTTCAAGTAATTCTATAAATTAATATTTAAATATATTATATTTTATACATATCATGATTTAAGATTAGATTCACTTATGAATTTTGATATATTGTTAATTTATTTTGAATAAAAAATTCTATCATAACATCCCTTCTAAGAAGAGCAAAGAATCTATTCCAAAGGGTTTCAACTTTTCATTTACTGGCAAGTTTAAACTTGTATATTCTTAGCACGCAATGAGATTAATCAATTTTTTCAACCCATTGACATACCATATCAACCTTCACATATTTATCACCGGATAAAAATTTAGCTGATGGACCAGGGTGAACTCCATCTTCAACATCTGGGCGTCTGCTATAAGCTCTATCATTTCGTCATGAAAGCTCTGGCTTCACAAGCGTTGAAGACGGTGACTTTGGGGCAACCTTCACATTACGGTTCAAGCTCAACTGGGGCTACAATAAGAGGTTCTAGTTCTAAAGCAGACAAAGTGGTGCGGGCAGAGACACCATGTGAAGGTGATGGTGACAAGGAGCTCCTTGGTGATTCTATTTCTCCATCAATAGAGCATGCTGAAGAGAAGAATAATCCATGCAGGACCATTGATGAGATGGTGGGAGAGAATGTGCCTCCAACTCCAAGTTTACCTCAAGCTCCAAAGAAAATGGTTAGCATAAATGACAACGTGGAGGAGATCATTTTACCAAGTAAGATGAAGAAGACGAGTAAGTCCTTCCAAAAGTCAAATTCCCTGGATCAAGAAGAAAATCCAAAGCCCCTGCGATCAATTCTGAAAGTTGGTTCTAATCTCAATGACAAATCAAACTCAATTTGTTAATTTCGTTTGTAATGTTAATGTTATGAAACTGCAGGCGACAAGCCAGTGTGTGATGGCAGTACATAGTATTGTGAATCACTTTGTGCATTGAAAATTCCACAACTAGTTTATTGCTTACACTGGTTTTTCTTCTTCTTTTCAATATATATATATATCTCCCTTCTATTTTATTTTGTTTTTACAAAGATAATTACTTAATAATTAATAATTAATATAAACAAAGCAGAGTAAGGGAGGGTTGAAAAATAAAATAAAACGATTCCACCAAACAATTACATTTTAGTATTTTACATACATAATCTGTGCAAGTCTTTAAATCTCAAGCGGTTGCGTGACACTAATTACGGATTGGTTTAGTAAGTCTTGATTACATAGTTACTAATTATGACCTAAAATTGCTCGCAAGAAAAAGAAACAAGCCATAGAGAGGAAGAGGAGAGAAGAAGGGATAACAAGTCCAAGTTTTTTGGTTTTTTGTTTTTTTTTTCCTGAATGGATCTGGTTTCTAAATGAAAAGGTCTGACTTGAGAGTTGGGACTGAAGCAGGTGACGAGTAAAACTCAAACCAACAACTTCAAGTATTGCCCAAAAAGTCAGCCTCGTCAATGGTTTCATGACTCGAGACAATTATGATTGTTATCCACAAAATAAAAAAAAATGATTATTAACCAATCTAATATTTTATAACTTAATTTGATTTATGGATTTTTTTAATTTATTAAATAAGAAGTGGTTTTATTTATCTTTTAATTGCTTGATGACATTGTTGGGCTTAAGGGTAGAAATTGATTGGATTAAGTTAGACTATACTTAAATAGACTTAGACGTGTTTTGTAACATCTTGATTAGAAATTAACTTATTATCATTTATAAACATTATAAGTTTTTTTAGAGTTTGATCTGACGTGTTTACGAAAACATAAAAATTTGGTCAAACCTAAAAATTTATTTAAAATTTTATATTACATGAAAACTTTCATATAAGTTAATAAACTAAAATTTTTAAATTTTTAATTTGGTATAACTTTTAATAAAATTATTATATTCTATATAAATAAATAAATATATTATACTAATATATAACTAGTAAATTATATAGCATTACAAATTCATAATTATATATAAATATTAAATAAATAATTCGGTGTAATAGACTAAATAAACTTTTTTCAAAAGTCCAAAGGTTAACATGTATAGTTAAATTAACCTTTTAAAAAGTTTAAGCTTAACTTGTTTGTTAAACAAGTTAAGTTTATATAGATAAAAAATAAGTTAAATTGTAGGTTCTCGGTAAATTGTTTGACTTATTCTTACTCTCAGTTAGGATCTCCCTTACGAGGAGTGTTATTATTTTTTAGGGGCCTAGCTCCTTTTATGAAAAAAAAAAACTACATAAATTTAATTTAATTAGAATTGATATGATTTGATTTTAATTATAATTATTAAGATTAACAATTTTATCATTATTAATTTAGTCATTTAATATATTTTAATTAAAAATAATAAAATAAATTATTAATACAAAATCAGTTTAACTCATCTGTTATATGTCTCAAACAGAGAAATTAATTTTAATCTCTTTTAATAATAAATTTTAAATATAGAAATTAATTTATAAATCAAAGAAAATTAATTTAATTTAAATCTAATCAAATCATTTTTTCCTTGTTTAACATAAAAGGTCCAATCAAATCAATTCTAATATTTAGTCATTTCAAAATTCAAATACAATAAATAAACTGAATCACTAGTAGTCAATATTCGGTACTATGTACTTAGTCGTTGTTGTGATTGTGTGAAAGCAAACGTATAGTGCTCGTTTAAATAAGGTTTTAAAACAAGAATTTTTTTATGTAATTTTTAAAAAAATATTATTTTATGTTTGAATATAATATTATAAAAGTATTTTTTAATATTTGATTTTTTTATATTATAAAAAACTATCTTTTTTAAGAAGTACTAAAATTTAATTTAAAAAAGCACAATTTATTTTTTTAATATTTTTTGAAAATTCACTCAAAAATGTTAAAAACGAACAAAATTATTTATTTATTTTTTAAATTTTTTTATCATATTCACAGGAAAAAAAGAAAGAAAGTGAAGAAGGGTATACAAGGAGACTGAAGACGAAAAATGTCCAAAATGGGTGCTGCTGGCCCTGGCTGCATCGCTTGCTCTGGGAGAAGGTGCTTGTCCAGTTACACTCAAAACCTTCGCTTTTTCTCGTCCATCTCTCTCCCTTCCTCCAACCAATCACAATCCCTCTCTTTTCTCTCCTGCCCCAAACCTCTAACTCTCAATCTCAATCTCAAACTCATGTCTCAACATCTGAGCCCCGTTTGTGGGAACGTTGAACCCATGCTTACTCCTCAGGAACACCATGATTCTTCCCTCTTCGATTATCATCGCATTGATCAACAACTCCTGCAGAACATGGCTTACGATGCTCTTGTTTGGAGCTCTCTCCATGGCCTCCTTGTTGGCGATAAATCTGTTCAGGTCAATCTACTACCTTTTTTTTTAAAAAAAATTGAATTCCATTGCTTATTACTTATTACACCCTAAATTGTTCAAACCAAATTCGTTTTTGCTATTAGAATGTTCCTACATCCTTGTTACATAAATATATGTCTGAAGAAACAAACACTCCCATTTTAATCATTATTTTGTTGTGAGAACTGACAAATGCTACCCATTTGAATTGAAAGTTACGATATTATGTTCTGAAATACTTGGATTGTGGATTAGATAAAGATAAAGAAGGAATAATTTTAACACCTATTGGAATATTCTGTCTTGGTATGATATCACTTTTAGAAGTACGATAAGCATTGGCATATCAAAATTGGAGATTGTTATTTATATGGCTACCTTGTTAAGCATTTGAATTTGATGTCGACAATCAATGCGTTTTGAATTATAGAGATCGGGAAGCGTTCCTGGTGTGGGCTTGGTGCACGCCCCATTTGCCTTATTACCCAAGTCATTTCCTGAAAGTCATTGGAGGCAAGCTTGTGAGTTAGCCCCTATATTTAATGAACTTGTTGATCGCGTGAGTTTGGATGGAAAATTTCTCCAGGAATCTCTCTCCAGGTAAGCTACCTGCAAAATCTGTATAATTGCCTGTTGTTATACTATGCAATAAAGTGGGTCAACTTGATTTTTGGTACCAGAAAAAAAGGGGTGTGTTAAAATTTTCATCCAACTAGATATATTTTGGTATGTCGCATCAATAGATGTTTTACTATATTCACTGGTTCTTGCATTCATTTTTCAACTTTAGGTTTCAATAATTACTTGAACTAGATGTCATGAGCACTTACATTCACTTGGTATCTGAGTGAACTTCTTCAATTTTTAACCCTCTATATTTTGTTCTGTTACATATTTTGTAGTTACCTTTAAAACTCAGTTTAGTTTATGCTTTTAATTGGATATAATGTGTCTGTTCATCTCAATGCAGAACTAAGAAAGTGGATGAATTTACCTCTAGACTTTTAGATATTCATTCCAAGATGCTAGAGATTAACAAAAAAGAGGTAAGTGTATATTAATAGGACATTTGTACCAAAAGTATTATGAGAGGATCATTTTTAGTTCTCACTCTAGTTATGTTTTTAGTTCAAACTGATTTACACTCGTTTCAAAAATTGTTTCATGAGAACTCATTTTAAGCTCTTATTCTATGTAGGGTGGAATTATTTTTGTACATGACTACATGTTTGTTTTTCACAACATGTTATATAGAAAACAGAAATCCTACATGTAAATCATCTTTACTTTAGTAAATGATTGAGGGTAAAGATTTAAAATGTTCTTCTTGATAAAGTAAGTCAAAGGGATTTACTGATATTATTTTTGCTCTTGCCATAATTTTAATAGGATATACGCTTGAGATTACATCGTTCAGATTATATGCTTGATGAACAGACTAAATCACTTTTGCAAAGGGATTTACTGAATACTGATATTATTTTTGCTCTTGGCATAATTTTAATAGGATATACGCTTGGGATTACATCGCTCAGATTATATGCTTGATGAACAGACTAAATCACTTTTTCAAATAGAGCTGAACACTATTTCCTCTTCATTTGCTGGTCTTAGTAGTCTTGTGACTGAACTTCATAGGTAAGTGTTGCTGTAAATTATGCGTATTATGCTATTATCTCTAATTTATAATCTCTTAATAATGTTTTGAGGGCCTTGTTTAATTGCAGCTGTCGGTTTATTTAAGTTAAATGTCTGAATTCTCATGGTCGATACAGATGTATATATGATTAGTGATACATAAAGTTTTTAAGTGCTTATAAATCAGAAGTTTATTTGGAGATCATATAATAGATGCTTAGATATTAATGAATATTTATCCACATTGAAATTATTCATATGAATTTTGATGGTATTTACATTTTAGGGGAAATTTATTATGAAGAGGTATGTTTATATTAGTTGGTCATTTTCCAGGAACTTACTTTCTCACTATGGAAAATTGCTTGGACTAGATTCCAAAAGAGTTCCTGCCAATACTGCTGTCAGTCAGTTTGCAGAGGCCTTAGCTAAAGCTTGGTGTGAGTATAATAACCCCAGGTCAGTTTGGAGAAAAATTTCCGTTTCACTTTCTTCTGCTGCTGCTTTTGGTTCTATGTTGTATTTCTGAATGGATCTGTACAGGGCTGTGATTATGTTTGTGGTTCAGGCTGAAGAACGAAACATGTACGACCAGCATTTTCTTTCGGTAGTTCTAAGAGAAAGATATCCTTTTCTTAATAGTTATAATACAAAAGGAAAAAAAGGTTCATTTTTTTTTTCCATATAGCAGGGCAGACTCTTTGATTTGTATACTTAGAGCTATCAAATGTGATATCAAAGGATATATAAAGGGATGTTTTACATATGGAAAAATACTACCGCCTTTATACTTAGTAGTAGTACATATTTGGTTTGCTAGAGTTACTTTCCTCAGCTTTATAACACGCATCATATTACAACCGTACGGAAAACATTGGCAGAAGTTGATCAAGAAGGAGAACTTCTACCAGATGGAACACTTTCTGTGTATGTAGCCTTTAGCCTTGAAAAATGGACTTCCTGCTATAGATTTGTGGCTTAATTAGATTTTGTTTCTGACTGTAGAAAAATATAATTTCATGGCACTTGCAGGGATGGACAAGCGATTGCAATCGTTTACTTCAGGGCTGGGTATACACCAGTTGACTATCCTTCAGAATCAGTGAGTGACTTGAATTCAGTTTTCTGCTGCTCATAATAACTGTCCTTTTTCAACCTAGAATTTAGAAACATCTATTTTGTTTTCTTTTGACTTAAGCTCCTCTTCTTAATCATTAGGAAAGGTTAGCCCACTGGGCCTGGTATGACTTCTAGCTGAACTTCTTTTAAGATTGTAATGACAAAAGATGTTGTAGACCTGCCTATCAAATGAAATCAGGCATCCTTTCTAACTTACCAGGCACCTATGTACTTACCTATGCTATAGAGACTAGTCAGTATTTTATGGACATCCATCACCAAAACTAAAAAGAAACATATCTACTTTATTATGAAACTTTTATGAATTTAATTAGTTTAATAGTAATGCTAATTCATGTTTTTTTTTAAAAAAATTATTATTATTATTATTTTTTTCCAAAATGATGCGACTTTTGGGGAGAAAGCCAAGTAGAATATTGAATATGTGAGCCGCCTCTTTTTTGCTTTGTGAGGTAGCTTGGCAGCTTTGGAGTTAGCTGTTTGGGCCCTACAAATGTGGAGTTCTTTACAAAGAAAAATAATATTGAATATTTGGGCCCTAAAAAAGTTGGGTTCCATAAGCAAAATTCATTGGCGATTGGTCAGTATAACATGGGTTCTTCATGATATCACTCTGTAAAGACTTTCTCTATTATTTTACTTTTTGTACATTTAGGTTTTCTTCTTAAATTAACATGATCTGATTTACTTTTCTTCTTCCTTACTGCATCATTTCTATTCCATTGATTATCTTCTACCATAATATTATTTTCGCTACAGTTGCATCGTCTTTTAATATTAGTGAGCATTCTATCTAGATAATGACCTCTTATGGTTTGGGTATATCTTGCTCAATATGTAGGAATGGAGAGCTAGGCTACTGATGGAACAATCTTCTGCCATCAAATGCCCTTCAATATCTTATCACTTGGTCGGCACCAAGAAGATTCAACAGGAACTTGCAAAACCAAATGTTCTTGAGAGGTATCTTGTAATTAATATTCTTCATATCTTCCAAACTGATTTCATCCTTTATGCTTTGAAAGTAGTATGAACAATTCAGAGATACTATGTTTAAAAGAAAAGTGTATAATGGACAATTAGAATTGAGTTATCATGTGAAGTGAGATTGTAATCTTTAGGATCTGCCGCTCTCCAATCCATGCCTTACTTATTTGGTTAATCATGATAAGGTTGTACCCTCTAGGATTGGTAGGGTTTGTTCTAAGTGCTTGGTAGGACTCCTTTCCTGAGTAAATTCAAAAGTTTTATCTCATCCAGTTTTGGATCATTTTCCTATCTTGTTAGAACCTAATTCTGTTCAGTGGGTTCCTATGCTTTTTCGGTTTGAGAATGTGGCTGCAACATGCAGTGTCATTCTTTTATTTCTTTGGTTGGCTGACGGTGGCAAGAATGCAGGATTGATGGTTTGAATGGTTATAGTTTGCTAAAAAATTGAAGTTTGTTAATTGGAAAGTTGAAGGTTTGGAATCGTGAGGTTTTTGATGAAAATGTAGATAGATTGGAAGAAGAGAATTTATCAGAAGCTCATGTACATGTTGTCTAAAGAGCAAATCTTTAGAATGAATTCAAGGAGGTTTTGATCAAAGAGGAAACCAACTGGATGAAAAAGTCATGGACTCAATGGGCTAAGGATGGAGATGTAAATTCATGATTTTTGCATTTATTGGCTGCTAGAAATATTAGAGTTTGATCTGGGAGATTGAACGTAACAGAGGAAATTCGCATAGGGAGGTCTGAATTGATGTGCTTTCCTTGGTTGTTCTTTTTTTCTTTTATATTTCATTTTTATTTAATGTTTCCTTAAGGAGGATATCTTATCCTCTGTTCTTGTACTTCATTCTTTTTTTCATCTAATAATATTTCTTCTTTCGTCCCAAAAAAAAGAAGGAATGATGTCTCAGAAACAAAAACTTTTGGATGATGGATGGAAATGCATATGTTTCCTCAGAACTGCACTCATACTTCCTATTTTGGTTTAAGGAATTACAAGTTATCATGTGTACTAAACATGTTCAGAAGCTAAAGTATGAAATTTCCTCCCTTGCATTTTTATCTTAGGAAACAAATAGTTCTATAGCTAATTTGTATATTTTGGCTAATCAGAGTTTGTTTCTCCAGTTGATATCTCTTCCCTAAATCTTTGAGTTAAAACTGTAAGCAGGTTCCTTGAAAACAAAGACGATATTGCCAAACTGCGGGAATGCTTTGCAGGATTATGGAGTTTGGATGACTTAGATATAGTTAGAAAAGCAATTGAAAGGCCAGAGTTATTTGTGATGAAGCCCCAAAGAGAAGGAGGAGGTCTTATACCATCTAAACTTTGATTCAACCTTCTGCCGTCTCTGACTTTGTTGAAAAAAATAGAAAGAGAGAGGGAGGGAGGAAAACTTACCTAATGAGCTGTAATTTCTTTTCAGGAAACAATATTTATGGTGATGCTGTGAGGGAAACCCTCTTAAAATTGCAGAAAGCAGGTTCTCAGGAAGATGCAGCTTACATCCTTATGCAGAGGATATTTCCAATTATATCTGCAGCGGTTTTGATGCGTAATGGTTCTTGGCATAAGGATCGTGCTATTTCAGAACTTGGGATATTTGGTACTTATTTAAGGTACATTGCTTGGCTACATCTCTATCACAGTTCCGTGCTTAAATTTGCTGAACGCTTTACATCCATGGACTGGAATTTGCAGGAATAAGGATAGGGTCATCATGAATAACCAAAGTGGCTATTTGATGCGTACAAAAATATCATCATCTGATGAAGGTGGGGTTGCAGCTGGTTTTGCAGTATTAGATAGTGTATACCTGACTTGATGGAGTTGATCCCGCAAGTTATGTGGGTATTTCTAAACATTATGTAGTTAATGGTTTACATATTATCATTTTAGGTCTCGTGTTTTTATTTCTCTGCCTCCATAAAAAGTGAAAGAGGGGAGTGCCACGTTGTTTCTTTTGCTTTTTCCCATGGGATATTGGATAATTATATAAGCTGTTGGTGCTTCCATATTTGTACTGAACGACCTGTTTGATTCTAACCAATAAAGATTGATGAACTGTTCAAACCTGTTCGTTCTTGTTGAAAGGCAGTTTGATAGGAAATCCTTCTTTCCCTGACCCAGGACCAAAAAAAAAAAATATCCTTGATAACCAAGAAAGATAGCATGAGTAAGTAGAGAAAGCTGTTTTAGCAATGGTTTGATTTGATGGTTGAGAAAAGTAAGGAAATGGTTTGAGTAGGGACTTTTGCATGTTGACAGATGTTTGATAGAGACATTAAGATGATAAGCACATGCGAGGAACACATTCCGGTCTTTCAGGTGGCCAGTGAAGCATGGCCAGTGAAGCATCCACCATCCTATAATGCACCATTTTCCATCAGTTTTGGATCTGAGACCATCATTTGCTATAAAGAAATGTTTTATGTCCAACTAAAATGCAGTGGATATATGTCCACTATATTTTGACATAATTTTTACATGAGACAGATATTAAAGCAAATTGTATGTAATTATAATATTTTTATGATATATAAAATAAATTTGTGAGTGAATTAAAAAAAATTAAAATATAAAAATTAGACGAATATCGAAAGTGTTTGCTATAAATGAGAAGAGGTAACAACTGACAATAGTTTAGCATACGAAGAGATCACAAACAATATTGTAATTTTAATTGTGCCTGTGTCTCTACTCTCTAATGATCAAATATTTTTTTTTTTAAAAATGAGGTAGTGCCCTGTAATTTGAGACTTAGGTTGCTTGTAAAATGCGGCAAATGTAGGGATTAGGAAAATAAGGATCAATTCATTATATTACCTGCCATTATATTCAAAGCAGCAAAACACTATGTTAGTTTCAAAGGCATAGCAGACGTGGTTAATAAAGGGTTGGCAATAAAATTCATTAATTTTTAATCCATCCAATCTATTTATATTAAAATCAATCCAATCCATCTAATTAAAATGATATATTTTATTGGATTGGATCTAATTGTTTAAATTTAATTATGAATGGTTAGGAATCCAACCAAAACATGTATTGGATATCTAATGGATATCCAATTAAAACCAATCCAATAGATATCCAATATATTTTATGTTTTTTTAGAGAGAGAAACATATTTTAGAGAGAACAAATTTTTTTAGAGAAAGAAACATTTTTTTTAAATGAGTGGTTTGGATATTCATCCATCCAATCCATTAAAATGAATTAATGGATGGATTGAATATCCATCTATAAAATTAAATCATGGATGGATTGTATAATATTAAACATTTTGTAATGGATCTTAAATGAATTAATGGTTTATTTTGAATCCATCCATTACAATCCGATCCAAAATCAAATCAATCCATCCATTTGACACCCCAATAACAATCATCACCAAGTGACCTCTGTGCATTGGCTATAAAAGCTAAGTTACAATGAAGCGTTAACCATTGTTACAAGGAAGCTATGTCCTTCCACCCATATTCACGAGCTCGATTTTCCCATAAGGTTGAAAGCCTGCGCTCTTCAATGAGCTCTGCCTCTGCCCTCTCCCTTGCTTCTTCACAAGTTTCTACCCCCACGTTGCACTTTTCTGCTTCCTTTTGGTAATGTGAAAAGGTTTTCCTGGCATCCATTACTAATCTTTTGGTGTGTTCCAAGCTCTCATTGGTTACAATTTTCTGCAAATTCAGCTCCTCAGATAGCATAGTTAGTAGATCCTTATTCATTTCCTCATTCATAACCGGATCATCTTTACCACAGTCTGCAAGTACAGTAAAAAGGGATGAAAAATAATTATTTTGTCATGATAGCAAACAATTGGATAGTGTGCAGAAGAAACGTTGTTTGAGATTAAGTAATGGGATTGAATCAGTAATTTCCATTGATACAGATGAGTCAAGTGTATTATGGATTTTACATGAATTTTTTTATAAGAGAAGTATGGATGAAGTAAAAAGAGCAATCAAAACTACTCTTATTTTTTGAAGGCACACTCGGATCCACATCAAAACCAGATGCAACTGACCTTCCTTATGGAAATTCCAACATTTCTTAAATCATTAAATCCTTCTTAGCTCGCTTAGAACTGAAAATGAATGAGTTCCAAGGAGACTGGAAATCTGACAAAAAAATAAAAGGAGACTGGACATTGCCTTAAAAATTAAAGTATGTCCCTTTTTCTAATTGCCGAGGGGGATGTCTGCTCTAAACTTCTTAATAGCTTCATGCATCACAATATGAGCGCGTGCAATAAGAAGCTTGAAGCAGCTGATTTTTTGAAACGTTTCAACATCCAGAGATGCAGAAGAAATAAACTTACCGGTAATTGAGCCATTGACATGTCCTGCAAAAGTCAAACAAGCTTGAGAAATACCAATGTATCAAAGAAGGAGAACACGAGACATAATTTGTACAGCACAAAGATTACTAGCCAAATAACTCACCCAAAAAAATAAAAAAAAGTGAGACAGAGAGAGAGAGAAATAACTAGCCAAATAAACAAAACTATCAAGGCAGCAAGTTAAGTGCAAAGATTTTAATAGAAACGTTTGCTCAATTTTATGTCAAAGGATAACTAAAACTGGAAACTAAACCCCCGTAAGTGTAACCTTCAATCTTCAGACTCCCACCGCGTCTAAATACAGTCATTGCAGTTTGACCTGATATCAAGTAAAGCTAAATGCCCCAAATTCCTCCTTCCCTTTTAAGATCAAAGGTAGATCCAACATATTTCAAGATCACGAATTATAAATCTAAACCAAATATGTATGGATTGAATTACCAAAATGAGAAAACTTTGGCTACATACATTATTTAAAAAATATATATATTTGTTCTAATTCTTTATATGCTGCCCGTGAATTTTTCTGACTATTATTTTATTTTATTTTATTTTTTTCAAAAAAGAAGGCTGCAAGGTGCAGAAGTCAGTTTTATCTGCAACTTTTTTGCAAATGTGGCAACTTCAGTTTGTGACTGGCGCAGGCAGGGTAGAACTCCCTGTGGCTCTGAGAGCAGTCAAATGGCAAATAAATACTAACTAACTGAGGAGAGGAGAGAGATATTCTCTGTGCACATACCATTTTCCATTTTCAAGCACACAAGGGTTAAGGGACATCTGATAAAACTTATTTCTTTTTTTTTCACTTGAAAACCAAGTTTACTACTTTGCAGAGTAACTGAAAAATGAAACTTACCCAAAAGATCGAGGGGATATTCCGCTGAAGAGCAATGACAATCACATGTAGGACATTGAGACTGAGAAGATGTAGATGTAGATGTGGTCTCCTTCAACCGCCAGCGGGACGGTGGTCCAACTGTGAATACAAGGAAACAAACACTTGCCCACAGCAAAACCCACCTCAAAACACCATGAGGACAAACCCTTTGCTCTGGTGGATGAGGATGAACCCTCCACACCCTCATTACTTACAACAAATCAAACTTAACAGTTGCTTCAACAGTGTTTGACGGTGACCTAAGACCAAAAGTCACACTGCCACCATTTGAAGATCTGGGTCATTGAGCACAACTCACTCTTACAAGTTAGGATCTCTGACTGTGACTGTGACTGTGAGAGAGCATCTTTAACACAAAAGTAGAATAATTTTCAAACAGCACAAGTCAGGTACGCTTAAAGGATCAGGTCATAGACGCTGAATTTGACAGTAAAACACAATGATTGAGGACACTTCAGCTTCACAAACCACAAAACATTTTTTTTTTCTTTTTAATGCGAGTGGAAAACAATTATACTTTGTCTTTCTGGAAAAATAAAAAGAAAGACCCAGATCCCGGTAAAGTGTAAAGATGATGTTTTTATAGGATTTGCAAATGTGAATTTGTTGCAGAAGAGTGGAAGGGAATCTGCATTATGAGAGTGAGGGTGAGAAAGAAAAAAGAGTCTTTACGGGTTTGGGGTAATCAAGAAGGTTGCTTTAATGATTGGGTTTGTTTAAGAACGGTAATCTTGACATTTTGAAACATTGGCTCAGCCAATAGGGTTGGTACTTGGTAGCTATCCATTCACATCGGATTCAAAGTTCAACTACTCGGGGGTCGGGGCAGGTTATATCTTATGGTCTCAGAACTTGCCGTTTCGTACTCTCTTAAAACTCTCAAGGTTCCTTACTTCAAATTGTGTGTTATCTTGTGTGATTAAACAACCGTATATTACCCTGTAATTTAGGAATCACTCAACAGTGAGGTTCTTTGTTGACATACAGATACAGATAGCTTCCACACGTCAAGGATGCACGTGCAGGTGCTGCTAAATTTTCAGGGTGTTACGAAAAAATGGATGAAGATACTCTCAATTTTTTTTTTCATTCAAGTAATTAATTGTTTGAGAGAGAAAAATATAAGTTTATAAAAAAAAATAATTAATTCTCTTGATATATTTTTTTAATAATTTTTTTAATTATTAAATAAAAAATATTAAATATTTTTTATGTTCTTAAAATATTAATTATATTTAAGTATTAAATTTTTTATTAAATATTTTTTATTAAATAATAAGATGATTATTAAGATAATATTTTAAAAGATATAACAAAACTCATAAAAAAATTTACAAATTTTAATTAGATTTTATTAATAACTTCTTTTGTATCTTTCTCTTTCCTATAATTAAAGAAAAAAAATTAAAAAAATCTTGATAAAAAAAGACATAAACAATATTAGAGCTTTATTATACTTTTTTAAAAATTTTACTTAATAATTTTCTTATTACTAAATAAAAAAGTATTTAATAAAAAGTAATAAATATATTTAATGTCTTAAAAATATAAAAACATTTAATATTTTTTATTTAATAAATAAAAAATTAATTAAAAAATTTTAGAAGAAAATTTAAAATTATTCTTCATATATTATTCACAACGCCAAAACAATAAAGGTTATTTATTAAGAGTTTAAACGGAAGCCACTATTGTTTAAAAAATAAAAAAAGAGCCATTAAAAACCTCATAATATGTAGCAACACTGGGACAACTAATTCCTTTTATTTTTGGTAGAAACACTGGGACAACTGATTAATTGGTTCCGACGGAAACCCTGAACTTAATAATGTCTTGTTTTAAGGAAATGAATTTAATGGTGAGATCATAACACACACATCAAGAAAGCCATTTACTCTATTTATAGAACACCGCTCATCATTTTCTTCAACCCCAATTCATGTGAAGAGGCAATTAATTTTACTGAAAACTTTTACAATGTTACTAAATAAATTAGGAGTATCAAATGTTCCGCTGAATTTACTTCTTATTACTTGTTATTTGACTTTTTATCAAGTTTAGATATTTATATTAAAAGGCTTATTTTATTTATTTTTTTCTTTATCTCATTTAATTTACATTTTAGCCTTTTAAACAAAAATACATCTTTATCTCTGAGTTCTCTAGCGGTCTTTCCATTTTCCAGTTAACTAGAATCAGCCCTTCAACAATAGACAACTCCAACTATTTATAAAAAGTCGGTTAAAAACTCGCACAATTTGTAGAAACGATTCACGTTGAGTTCGAATTTAAAGGCTTCGTAGCGAACAACATCGCTGATCTTGACGCGTCCATGCTCGAACTCAGGCCGAACGAGACTAAGTCGGTGGCAGTTAACTTGGTGTTCGAATTTCACAAACTATTACTCGGCCTTGTGCAGTAGGTTATCTCTCCATGTGCACCAACCTCCCAAGGCCACTCATGAGTTTCCTCGATTACTCGTCTTTGAGGATCGAAATAGACTCGAGAACCTTTCTGGGTCACAACGAGGTGCTCCATTTTCTAGATAAGTTTGCAGGGGAGTTTGGGATCCACGAGTTGACCTGATTCAACACGAGGGTGGCTGGGTCGCGGTGGCTTCGACTGTGCGTGGGTGGAGGCGCTGTGTGTGGTGTTGGGTACTGTAACTTTGGAACATAGAACGAGACAGAGGTTCACAGCTGAGGGCAACAGTCATCCTCAACCCTCTAAACCAACCATCACTGTCCCCCCAAAACACCAAACCACCACAGCCACCCACGAAGGGCACGACCCATAACCCAATTGCATCACCACCCAAACGACGGAGAAAAAAATGACTAGGGATAGCAGTCACAAAAACGACAAAGAAAAGAAAGAGAGAGAAGAGAGAGAATTAAAGATAAATTAAAATGTAAATAATAAAAATTAAGTGATCAATTATGTAAATTAAAAAATTGATGACATTACCTGTCAAATAAGTAACAAGTGGTAAATTTTTACCGTTGATTTTTTTCTATACATAATTAACAATTATGAAGCTTGGAACATCCATGCGCAATACTTCATTATAAGCATTATAAATGACTCCAATTTTACTTGCTCAATTTGGAATCTACATCGGACTCGAAAACCGACCAATTTGTTTAAATGTTAGACCCCATGCACAATACATTGGCCGAAGCAATGAAGCTATACAATGTTAAAAGAAACAAAGTCAGAGAGACAAGATAAATCTTATTACGCGAGTAACGTTGTTGTGCTGTGAGTGACCTGCTTATGCAAGAATTTTTCCAAATAATAGAGATTGATTCAAAGGAAGATGGAGATTGAATTTTTTTTGTTTTTAAAGAAACACTTTTTTTTTTTTTTTGCAAAAATGGTATGCAAGAGCATCACTATAATCTAAGACATCCCAACTAAGTTGGCACCTCAAGCATTATCTATCATTTGCAGCATGCCAAAAATATTATTAAAAAGAAAAAAGAAGAGAGAATACAAGAAAAAAAAACAACAAAAAACAACATGAGGGGGCATAAACCTGACCCATGATAAAATCATCTAAACCTATAGTTTGGAATTCTCAACCTATTTCTAAAAACTTCGTTCTTTAAAAAAGAAGGAATAGAATCCCACCAAGTCATACCAACAAAAGAAATATCATGATTGGCTAACAAATCTGCACACGAATTTCCCTCTCTAAAAACATGAGAAAAAACAAAATTCATGTTTTTGGAATACATTAAAGCGTTTGACCATCTATTTTTTAGACTCCAAGGAACAATTAGTGGGTTGGAAAAGGCAGCAATAACCAAACTTGAATCACATTCAAGCCAAATATGATGCCAACTCTTCTTGAATGCTATTTCAATTGCAAGAATAGCTCCCATAATTTCGGCATGAAAAGCAAAAGAAACTCCCAAATTCAAGGCAAAGCAACCTACAACAGCTGCATTCATATCCCCAAAAAATCTCACCACAAGCAGCAACTCCTGGAATACCCTTTGATGAGCCATCCGTATTGCATTTCAGCCAATTGTAGCTAGGAGCCTTCCAAATTACCTCTATGATATCCGGGGCTTTAGCTAGTTTAGGATTAACCGAAAACTTCTGCAAAATAGAGTATTCTGCAGCGTTGAAGTAGGAATGACCTTTTGATAAATTCCCAGCCAATGCTATGTTAGTCATTATCCTGTTTTTAAAGAAACACTTGAGTTCTAAAGCATTTGGCATTTTATAAATTGACTCAAGGAATATGTTACAGTTAAGTTTTTACAACTTAATATCACGAGCTCAATTTTTGACTCACCCTTTCATAATCTACGAAGTTTCTTGTTTAACCCAAAAAAAAAAGTACAAATTCAGAAGAAATTTTCACACCGAGCTATACAGAATGAGTGTGTCGAATATTCATAAACATTGTGGATCACAAACTGAGTACAAACTCGAACATCACACTCTTTGTATAAACAACGATTATGCAGGTTCTTCTAAGTTCTATCATAATGTATAATGCAGGACGCATGCATAAGAAGCAATACAAAATTGCTTTAAGTCTACCTACAATCAAAGATTATCCATTCATTTGAGGTTTTATTGAAACCTCCACTTGGATGTCAATTTCATGGAGAAACTAATCGGTGCTCTTACAGCAAGAGAAATCTCTTATTTTATACTATTAAATATGTATCACATCAATGTTATGAGTAATTATTATCTCTCAATTTAATTACATTTTTAATGTTATAGTTGATATGTCACTAAATTCTCTCCAATTTTATGATCATGAATGAGTTAAAAGTATTCATACATATACACAAATGTACTATACATACTCACATGAAGTGGAGACCTCACTCCATATGAGTATGTGTGTATGGTACATTTTTATACATGTAAGAATTTTGCAACGAGTTGATGAGAACTGGTAACTAGCAAGGAACAACCTATTATCACCTTATCCTCTTCTCTTAATTTTGCTCTTTTTCATTAATAAATTTTTTATCCAAAAAAAATAAAGAGAGAAAGAAAGAACAAGTTAAATGTGAATCTCCAACCCAGATGCTAGGCACACTGTGAATGCATACTTAAAGAAATAGTTTCATCTTCTTTGTCGACATTGTCATCGTCAGAGTCAGCAAGATGATCAAAAAAACCATCGAGGTACCAGGAACATTGATCATTCCAGGCACCTTTGCAAGCATGGGCCCGCCATTTCTGGTCAGCTATCATATCAGGAGAGAGCCCCCATTTAAGCAGTTCTTCGTCGGTGTGATGAACTGCTAAGCTGTACTCTCCACCACTCCCCAACTGCATAACGCGGAACTCAGAGTTTCCAAGATTGTTTAGAAGCTCAAATTGTTCAACCGTCCACTTGAACCACTTCATAAGGAAAACACGAGATGCTAGCCCGTGTGACACAATTATCAGGTTCAGATCATTGGAAGGGTCATGATTAAGCCTATTCATGTCAATATCCCTCCACAAAGATTCAAGGAAACCTGCAAACAAGGCGTCTCAATATTAACATCACATTAATTAGTTTAATCTACAAATTACAATCAATCTTCATCATCTAAAGCCTTTTTCGTTTTTCAACGTTTGTTTGCCGACGGATGAAAATCATTTGTTCCATTTCTTGTCTCTTCATTAAATTTTTTAAAATATTTTAAATTTAATTACATGTTTCATTTTATTATTTTATTATGTTAATTTATTTTACAATTAATAAAATTTAAGTGATGAGAGAATAAAAGAGAAAAAAAATAAAAACAGGTGATTATCATCCGGTTGCTGATTGCTGTGACAGATGAATAATTGAGGATGTCACACTATCCCCATTATATTGCAATAATTGAATTTACACAAAACTCAAGCATTTCCTATGAAACAAGTTGGGGAACAAGAAACACGATTCACAGTGACAGATATGAATTGCAAAGTAATAATAATTAACAGGTGAAGGGATTGAATGGATTGGAGATGCGTACTGGAAACGCGATCGAAAACATCGGCGGCAGATTCGCCCTCAGGGAAGCGATAGTAGAACCTGCCAAAGCGTTGGCGAGTTTCCTTGATGGCGTTCATGCGCTCCTGCACCTGAAAATTCCCAAAGTCTTGTTCCCGAATGCGGCACTCCTCCCTGACGCCAATGACGCGCTTCTTGGAGAAGGATCGACCAATCTCACGGAGGGTGGATCGAGTGCGGGCGTAGGGGGACACGTAGAAGTACACCCGCCAATTGGGGGAGGAGCCATCGCCAGCGCCAGCAATGACACTGCGCAAGTGGGCCCCAGCGAGGCGGGCCTGAGCAATTCCTTGAGGCGTCAATTCAATCTTGTGGTCTGGGGTGGTGGTGTAGGCTGCGGTGTCCAGGTTCCCTTGCGACTCGCCATGACGCACCAGTATTATTCTCTTTGGAACCACTCCTACCTTCTGATCTCGATGCATTATTTTATGATTTCGATTTATTTATTATGCATATCATACACAAACAACTTTCAATACATTA
Source organism: Ormosia semicastrata (assembly GCA_029884595.1). NCBI lineage: Eukaryota > Viridiplantae > Streptophyta > Magnoliopsida > Fabales > Fabaceae > Ormosia > Ormosia semicastrata. The sequence goes on along the minus strand of JAQQTO010000054.1, from coordinate 7,289,870 downwards.
CAATTATAACCCCCAAATCCAACAACTAGTGAAGTAGTAATTTTATAGAGCTCCCGCAACTGGGGTTTATACCTTCCCTTGTCTTCCTCTCTCTCTTTGCTGGCTATGTTGATAGGTGGCAGATGAGACGCGTATAAAAATATCTCACATTACTTGTCTCGCGTAACCCTTAATAAGATATTTTTATAACCAACAAATCTATCCTTCCAAGCAAAATACTTCTCTTGATTTATTTATACTTGTCTGTGGTTGAGTATTTATACTTGCTTATTATACAACGTGCTTGTCATTATAGGATTGCGTAATGCGTAATTTCATTTCATTTATGCTGATTTTAAGTGTTTTTTTTCCTCTTATTATTTTAAGAGAGCGCGATTTTGTCGCCGACTGCAAGAGTATCATTGTTAAGAATAATAATTAATTAGTGCACTTTCATAATTTATGCGTGAAGGGGCTTTGGGCGTTTGGCTTTATTGCACTTTTTGATCGATTGCGAGATTATTTCTAACGGCCAAATAAAAAGAATTAAATAAGAGATTGCGAGATTTATTTTAAAAAAAGAAAAGAAAAGGAAGATATAGAGAGAGACTGCAAGATTATTTCACTATGAAGAATAATACTGTTGAGCAACCATACCCGTAACCATAAATAGATAAAAAAAATTGATAATTTTATATCACTTTTTTTTATATTATTTTTTATATTATTTTTTAATAATTATGATTAAGTAAAAAAATATTAATATATAAATATTGATCTTAATAATATAAAAATTAATATAAGAAAAATATAAAATATTAAAAAAATAGAAGTTATAAATAAATTGCGAGATTCTTTTCTTTGTTTTACGATATGTGACACCCAAATTTTAGCTAGATAAATTTTTTCTTTTGTTTTTACAAAAGTAATAATGAGATTTAAATCTAAAATTTTATGCAAATTATCTAAACAGATTTCTTACCACTAATTTAATCTTAATAGTTTTAGGCAAATTTTAATTAACTTCTTAAGTGTTCTTGGAATTAGAGAAATCTTTTTGTTTTACAATATTAAATGCATATCATCTTAATTATGTCAATATGTTATTAACATATCTTACTTTAATTGTGTTTTTAATATAATAATGAAAAAATTATATACATATAATCTAATAATATAGAATAAAAAATCATATCTTAAAATCACTTAAATTTTTTTTCTTGAGTTTAATTTTGATATAATATTAGTATAAATTTTTTATACCATCAACTAATCATATATTACTATACATATGATTTTTGAGGTAATTATTATGAAAATCAAATATTTTTAATGACGTGTCGATGACGTAATTGAATAATAAAATAAATTTTTTCACATTAATAGTACATCAAAATTAAATCATAAAATCCTTTTTCTTACTCAAAAAGTATAGACACACTTCAGAAACCAATAACTATTAAACTTCTCAATATTATTCTTAATTTTATAACTTATAAGTATTGATCAATAAAAATATATTTTAATTATATATATATAGTATATGTGTCAAAATGAAAAAAAAATATGACACATGTTAGTACGAGAAATTTGGTGATAAAAAAAAAATAATGCAAACAAAATTAAGAGCTTTGATTTAAATTAGAAAAAAATATAATTCTAACAAAATCAACAAATTTAATTCAATAATAAGAAAGAAATAAAGTAAGGTAATGCTAAAAAATTAATAACTTTGATTTAATAAAATAATATTCAATTGAAATTGAGATTCTCATATGCTTGAGTTAAAAAATAGGATATAATAATAAAATAAAAAATAAATTAAAAAATTATTCGTATAAATATTTATGATTTGACTAAAATTGGATTATTTATATGCTTGAGTTATAAAGTACAATTTTTTTATTAAAACAACGAAATAAATTAGAATAATACTATGGTTTGTACAAATTTAGTATTCAACTAAAATTGTGATTCTCATATGCTACAACTACAAATTTAAAAAAATATAAGAGTTCACAACATCAAAGAAAGAGAAAGAGCTTACTCAAATCCCTTTATGTTTTTTATATGTTGCAACAAAATCCTCACATAAAAAAAAAAACAATTCATATTTACAATTGATTTGTAGTGCTCTTTTCTCACTATTAATTTATTGCATTCATTTTCATATATTATCTTTATATTCATGGGCTTGAAGGCATCATCACAATTTACTAAAACATGTGCAATAATAAAACTATGCTATTGATTATCATCGTTAGTTAATTAAAAACAATTTATTGTAGATATATTAAAATCATATATTGACATCTCTCAATTCAAATCTCAACTAGGCCAATTTTTTATGTTAGACTATAAAGAATATTCATGTGAATCTTCTAGTCTAAATAGTGTTGATAACTTGCCTTTGATCAGATCAAGAAAATAAATTAATCAAGATATGTATAAATTATCTAAGACATCACTTGTGTTCTGGACCGTGATCCGGGATCCCGCTCCATGGGATCAACTCGGCATGAGTACTACCGGACTCCTCCTAGCTGTCGTGGAGGAAGACTCACGACGTGCTTCGGACCACGGGTTACGACACCTGAGCGGTGTTATTATATGACATCGTGGCTGATTGATCCACGCAGAGGATAAATCCCTAAATATTCGTAACTGCCGATCATCACCTTACGATATTATAGGATTAACAGATATCCTTAATGGTTAGATACTTTCCATATCTTAATCCCAGGTTTACAGGGATATATCCGATAATAACGGGAAGGCAATCCACATTAGGATACTAATCCTAAATTACCTGCATTCAGTATTCGATAAGAATCCCATTAGGATTCTGTACACGCTCTATAAATACGAGGCTAAGTCATCTCAGTAAGGTAACTCTAAACCCAATCTCTAAAACCTTATTGTGCACTGCCTGACTTGAGCGTTGGAGTCCCTTTGCAGGTACCCAACCCCCCTGTGCTACGAGCTCAACTGCTGCACGAAGGAGAATTCATTGTAACGTGCCTATCTCAGGTACCCTCTGAATCTAGTTCAGAACATTGGCGCCGACTGTGGGGAGCCATAAATTTCTAATCCCACCCAATCATGGTCAATACGAGGCAAAACTCCAGAAGAGACGCTGCTCAAGCCTCTGTTAACCAGAGACAAGATCCCGACATGCAACATCTGCCACCGCCACCACTACCTCCACTCGTGGCTCAAACCTCTGCTGTGAGAAATCAGGCACCCGGATCAGGAAGCCGGCGTGATGGGCACTCTACCTCCTTTTCTGAGGAGTCTCCCAACCCATCACGCAGGATTTCTGTCAGGGAAAGACTTGAATTCCCAGCTCAGAGAGGTGATCAGAGCCTTCAAGAGCCCAGGATTCCAGTGCACCAACGTTTGGGAATCCCGAACAACGAGTTCGATGATCGTGCGTCCCACTCTGAACGCACACATCAAACTCGAGGTTCCCAATGCCAGTTTCAAGATATGTTGCAGCAACATATGGACTTACTCGACGATCAATTCAGGAGGCTGGAAGACATGCAGCGCGCCATGCATGAAAACCAACCCAAACCGCGCTGCCGTGATAGACGGACCGACGTGGAAAATAACAAAAGGACGGCCCACGCTGATGACGGAATTCTCTATCCTGGGGACAATAACCGGAATCGAGGAACTATGGAACAACCTTTCTCCGATCAGCTCATGGAATTCTGGGTTCCGAGGAATTTCAAGTTTCCTCCAAACCTTGAAATTTACGACGGGACCACGGACCCCCAGGAACACATAAACGCCTACGAGCAGTCCCTGTGTTTCTATGGCGGATCCATGGAACTGTTGTGCCGAGCCTTCCCCCTCTCCCTCAAAAAGGGAGCCCTCAGATGGTTTACCAGCCAACCACGGGGAGCCATTGTGGATTGGTCGGACCTCAAACAGCGTTTCCTGCTGCAGTACACCACGAGCAAGGAGCAACCGAAATCCATCGAATCCCTGGCTAAGATCCGCCAGGGAAAGGACGAGAGCCTTCGGGATTACGTTAGGCGCTTTATGGCTGCCTGCACAAATGTAGAAAACTTTGAAGACAGAATAGCCTTGCATTATGCCAGGAGCGGTCTCCGGATAGGCTCCGATTTCTTCAAATCCTTGGCAAAAAAGAAGCCGGACAATCTTACCGACTTCCAAAAACGATCTGAGAAGTACGTTTACTTGGAGGAAGCAACAGAAGACCATAGGAGGTGGGACAAAGGTGAGTCCTCTCACCAAAAGCCTAACTAGAATTCCTCAAGGTCACGACCCCCAAAGGGTAGCCCACCACGGAGAAACTACGCTGACTACACTCCTTTGAACACATCCCGGGAAACAATCTTGAGGGAAGTAATGAACACGGAGTTTCAGAACATCCGGAGGCCGCCTCCTATCAAGAAGTACAAGCAGAAGGATCATTCCAAGCATTGCACATGGCATAAAGCCTATGGCCACGACACAGAGGATTGCTATCAGTTGTGCGATGCCATTGAATTTCTAATCAAGGCTGGACGCCTGCAGCAGTATATCCTCCGAGTACAAAACAACGAAGGGGATAATAGGCGCAGAGACAGCAGACGTCGAAGCCCGTCCCCTACACGTAGAAGAAGGACAATAAGCCCTAGGAGAAGATCCCGGACTCCGCCTCGACGAGATAACAGCGATCGACAGGGTCGAGCCAGGAACACTCCCCCTGTCGACAACAACGACCACCGCGCTGAGCCCAACAGGACGATCCATACTATTACCGGTGGCTTTGTCGGAGGGGGATCCTCCAATGGAGCTCGAAAGAAAGCCCTTAGAATGACAGTCTTTAGCGTGGTCCACTCAGAGCTAAGAACACAAGTGGAGAATAGAAAAGCGCCTCTCATTACCTTCTCAGACGAAGACTACGGCGGAATAATCCCGGATCACGACGACCCACTCGTCATATCCGGGGTAATTTCCAATGCCGAAGTTCGACGAATTTTCGTCTATCAAGGGAGTTCACCCGACATCATGTTCCTAGATCTCTATCAGAAGTTGGAGCTCCCGCAATCCGACTTGACTCCCCACGTTGGAGAACTGACGGGTTTCACCGGTGAGAAGATCACCCCGGTCAGATACTACGAAACCCACCTGACTCTCGGATCATCTACACTATTCAGAACTATCAAGGTTAAGTTCCTGGTTGTGGACTGCCCCTCGGCTTATAACATCATCCTGGGCCGTCCTTCTCTCAACGCTCTCGGAGCGGTGGTATCCACCACCCACCTTATGATGAAGTTCCCCAACAAGAACAATGGCGTCGTCACACGTAAAAGGCGACCAAATTGCGGCCGAAGTTGCTATAATGAGAGTTTGAAGATCTCGTAAAGTACCCTGGAGGTCGAGCCCCGTAGCATCCACCCCGCTACCGACCAGGTTAACATCTTAATGACGGAGCTGGACGTTAGAGAAGAGATCCCGGATACCCGACCCCACCAAGGCGAACTGGAGCCCCTTCAACTCGGGACCAACCCTGAACAGATCACCAAGATCGGAGCTCGTCAGGGTGAAAAAGAAAAGCAGCAACTTTCAGAACTCTTGTTGAAAAACAAAGATCTTTTCGCTTAGACTTCCTCTGACATGCCCGGACTCGACCCCAGTTTCATTTGCCACTGATTGTCGATTAAAGAAGGTACCAAGCCGGTCGCTGATAACTACACAGAATGCAGTTATTTGTGCCCTATTCTTGTGCTAAAATGAATGTTGGATCCTTGTTTATAATGCATATTTGGAGGTTTTGTGCTTATATTTGTCATATTCTGATTCTGAACCTTTCTTGTATGTTTATAGCAAAACTGTGTTTAATTGTTATGAATTGAGTAGATTTATATATGTTACTGATTTGGTGTATTCTCTATGTTAGGAAGGGCTCCAAACAAGGTTAAATATGGAGCAAATGAGCTTAAAGAGGAAGAGAAGCCAAATCTATCATTTCAGTGGTCACCGCCGCAAGACATGTGAGTGGCACGCAAGCAGAGGGAATTTCAACAAGTCCATACTTGGACCCGAGGCGAGAGGGCCGCAGCGCAGATAAGTGAGGGCCGCGGCGCACGTAGACCAACCCATTGGGGGCCGCGGCGCGCATATGTGGGGGCCGCGGCGTTGAGGCGGCTGCTGAGCCTATAAATAGATTTTCATGCATTTTTCTCTCATTCTCTCTCAGTTTTTCAGTGTTCTGGCCGTTTTGGCCAGTTCCTTTTATAGTTTTCCTTCTTAGGTTAGTTTTAGGTAGTTTTAGGTTAGATAGTTTAACTAGATCTTCATTGCTGGTGGATTGGAGCAAAGGTTCAAAGGATTGAAGGAGGATTCAAGCTTCAGAGACAAATCAATAAGCTTCTTTCTCTCTTTTCCCTTTCTCTCTTCTCTTCCTTATCTTTTGTATAGCTAAGCTTTGTTTAGGAATACTATGAATCCTTTTATTTATATTAATGATGTGTTTTTCTCTGAGTTTGTGTGGATGTTTGATTATGGTTCAATCATATCTGTGTTTAATGCTTGTTCTTGGCTGATCACTGATTGCATGATCTTAATATTGGCAAATGAACTAGACATAGCGATTTGTTGATATGGATATAGTGTAATTGATATATGTTTGCTGATAATAGGGTAGAAATATACCTATTAGCCATGTATAGTGGGAGATTGAGAATAGATCGTTCATGAGTGGAAGTTGTGTTAGCTCTCAAGGAAACTTAGTGAGTTGGGCAATTGAAACCAGGGTTGATTGACCTAGACATAGACTTTTGACTAATGAAGATTCTCAAGCTAACCTAATCAATGCATTTGTGTTTATGAGGGGGATTGTATGTTGTTGATAGATATAGGGGGTGAAGGAGGATTTCCTGAAACCTAACCGCTTTTAGGTTTATTGCTTTTGTAGGTTAGATAGTTTTTATATTGTTTTCCTATTTTTATGTCCTTGTCTAGAATTGATTAAGCTATTGGTTGGTATTTAGCTTTATATCGTAATATCCTCATGAGAACGAACTTTTACTCTGTATCTGTATTACTTGAGCGATCCGTGCACTTGCGGTTTCAATCAGTCGCGCAAAAGAAGAGGAAGGTCGGACCCGAGAGGCAGCAAGTCGTCGAGGACCAAGTTAAAGAGCTACTAAATGGCAACTTCATCAGAGAAATCTCATATACCACATGGCTCTCCAACGTAGTTTTAGTAAAAAAGTCCAATGGAAAATGGAGGATGTGCGTAGATTACACCGACCTGAATAAAGCCTGTCCCAAGGACCCATATCCACTCCCCAATGTGGATAAATTAGTGGATGACTCCTCGGGGTTCAGATGGCTCTCATTCATGGACGCATATTCCGGGTATAACCAGATTCCCATGCACGCTGGGGACGAGGATAAAACCGCTTTCATCATCGACAGGGCGAGCTACTGCTACAAGTTTATGCCTTTCGGCCTAAAGAATGCAGGAACCACCTACCAGAGGATGATGAACAAGGTTTTTGAAAACCAAGTGAGAAAGATGCTAGAAGTCTACATAGATGACATGATAGTAAAGACCCCGCACAGCGGATCACACACGGCGGACCTCGAGGAAGTATTTGCACAAATTCAGAAGTACAACATGAGGTTAAACCCGGAAAAGTGCGCTTTCGAGGTCCAGGACGGTAAATTTTTGGGGTTCATGCTAACTCATAGAGGGATTGAAGCCAATCCGGATAAATGTCAGGTCGTCCTCAACATGAGAAGTCCCCGGAATGTCAAAGAGGTACAACAGCTTACGGGGCGCATAGCGGCCCTCACAAGATTCTTAGCTAAAGCCGCTCACAAGTCTCTCCCCCTGTTCAAATTGCTCAAGAAGGGAAAAAGATTTGAATGGACTCAGGAGTGTGAAGATGCATTCACGTCATTAAAAAACCTCTTGTCCTTCCCTCCTATCTTGACAAGGCCAGACACCGGAGAGATGCTCTACTTGTACCTATCCGTCCACGACGAGGCCGTAAGTTCAGTCTTAATCAGAGAAATCAACGAAGGACAGAAGCCTGTCTACTTCGTAAGTAAGGTCCTCCAGGGGCCTGAGCTTCGATACCAAAAGGTTGAAAAAGTTACTTTTGCGCTCATTATCACCGTAAGAAGACTTCGACAATACTTCCAATGTCATCCAGTGGTGGTAAGAATCGACCAACCAATTCGACAGGTGCTACACAAGCCAGAACTGGCCAGCCGAATGATTGCGTGGTCGATCGAACTCTCAGAGTTTGGAATCACATACGAACCACGACTGGCAATAAAAGCCCAAGTGTTGTCGGATTTCCTGGCGGAACTCACAACAGACAACGGTGACCATATGAAAGCCTTCTGGACCATTTTTGTCGACGGATCGTCGAACCCCAAAGGAAGCGGGGCAGGAGTGATTATCGAAAACTCGGAAGGCTTGACCTTGGAGCACTCCCTAAAGTTTGAATTCCCGACTTCAAACAATCAGGCCGAGTATGAGGCCTGCATCGCCGGCTTACTAATGGCAAAGGACCTGGAGGTAACGCGGACCACGCTTTGCAGTGATTCCCAGCTAGTAACCTCCCAAATCCGAGGCGAATATCAAGCCAAAGAACCCTTCCTGCAGAAATACTTGAATAAGGTCCAGGAACTTTTGAAAGGCTTCGAAGAGGTCAAAATAGAGCACATTCCAAGGGAACAGAACTCCAGAGCAGACCTTTTGTCTAAATTGGCCAAAGACGAAGAGCCCCTAAGAACAACCTATATCAGTAATCCAAGAAACCCTCTCCCAACCCTCCATCACGGATCACAGCATATCCCAAGTGGAGGACCATCGGCCATCTTGGATCACTCCTATACTGGGCTATCTGCAGCATGGGAAGTTACCGTCGGACCCGAAAGAGGCCTCCCGATTGATAAGGACGTCTGTCAGATACACTATTTACAACGACCGTCTATACCGACATGGTTTCTCCTCTCCCCTTCTAAAGTGCTTAACCCCCAAAGAAGCAGAATACGCCCTAGCCGAAGTTCATGAAGGAAACTGTGGTCACCACTTGGGAGCCAAAGCCCTAGTCCAAAAAGTATTAAGGGCAGGATTCTATTGGCCGACAATGGAAGCTGACTCTCATGCACATGTTCAAACTTGTGACAAGTGCCGGCGTCATGCGATCATTTTCAAGCCCCTTCTCAAGAATTGTTCACGACGTCGGTTCCACTGGCCCTTTTACAAAGGGGTATGGACATTTTGGGGTCGTTCCCTCAGGCCCAGGGCAGTTTAAATACTTGGTGGTAGCAGTAGACTACTTCACTAAGTGGATCGAGGCCGAACCCCTGATCACCATCACTTCGGCACGAATTCAGAAGTTTACTTGGCGCCATATTATCACTAGGTTTGGCATACCGGAATCGGTAGTCACAGATAACGGTACCCAGTTCAAAGACAAAGTTTTTGAAGAGCTACTAACCGGATTGAAAATAAAACACCACTGTAGCTCCGTCGAGAACCTCAGAACAAATGGACAAGCCGAGGCCGCCAATAGAATCATCATGCGAGGCTTAAAAAGGAGGCTCGATGAAGCCAAAGGAAATTGGGTTGAGCAACTTGACCATGTTCTCTGGGCATACCGGACCACTCCTCATTCCACGACGGGAGAAACCCCTTTCAAGTTGACCTATGGCTGCGAGGCCATGATCCCGGTAGAGATAGGGGAACCCAGTTAGGCGCTACCACCGCTTCTCGTCGACAAAGAACCCCGGTCTAATCGAGAGGACCTGGACTTGCTCGAAGAGAGAGAAATGTGGCTCACATACGGATGCCGCCCTCAAGCGAAGACAATGGCCGGTACAACAAGAAAGTGGTCCCAAGAAAATTCTAGCCCGCGATCTTCGGGAGAGCCGACATAGGAGGGAAAAATGCCTCCCAAGGGAAACTAGCCCCTAATTGGGAAGGCCCCTATCGTGTCGTTATCAGTACGGGTGCGGAGCTTACACCTTGGAAACGTTATCCAGAACCCCGATCAAGAATTACTGGAATGCAGACAAACTAAGAAAGTACTATAGCTAAATGCTGATAGTGACTCAGCCCTCTAATAGAATTACCTTTGATCCGTTCTTGTTTTGAATAAGTACATTGTGTATGGACTCTCGTCCTCCAAATATCATCAATAAAATGATTATTCAGGTATCAAGGTTGGTCGAACACGCTGCCTTAATCGCTAAAGTGTAAAACTGATAGGAGACAGTACGGATTATATGTACAAACTCTTTCTTTATACCTAAACCAGGAAGGGGTACCTACCCCGAGCAAGGTTAAGCAATGTTAATGCCTTAGGCAAAAGGGTTTTCCGTAAAATGCCAGGCGTTATTCTTACCTATATCTGCAATTCCAAACGCTCCCCATAGCAAGCACTGGAATATGGATTAAGGTTTTACTTTGCTTAAGTAAAAAATTTCTTGACGCTTGATTATTATAAGCGTTAGATTACAGACTAAGGCGTTATTTCTACCTAAGTCAAGTGAAATGCCATTCACTCAACGGTATGAGTGAAGGATCCCGGACCATGGTTGTCTATGATAAGAAGTTTTCTAAGTCCATTATAATGAAAATGGGCATTGGACCCAAGTCGGACCATGAAAAATAAGAATAAACGGTTGAACAAAATCATTAATTATAAAACCTAAAAAATGGGGCAATTGTTCATACAAGTAACAAAACCCCACGCAGGGGGCAGAAAACAGCAAAATGAAAAAAGCAAGAAAAGGTTAGACGTCGGCCTCTTTCCTTTCCGGGATCTGGATAACCTCTGGGTTGCCACCAGGAGCCTTCGCTGCTAACTCCACAACAACTACAAGTTGGCCATTATGGAAGGTTTTATCCGGGGTAACACCCTCCAAGATAAGGTCGACCCGGGGTTGAAGTCTTTGGATTTGCTTCGGATTTTGAAACCGCTTCTTCTCGACATTTCCAACTACTCCGTCCAGCCTCCTCCACTTCCTTTTCGAGCTCTACCACCTCGCACCTTGGTGCGCAATGGTTCTGCTTCATATTAAGCTTCTCGGCCTTCCCGGCAGCTCGAGTCCGCCAACGCCTTCTCCAATTCAATGACCTTCTTTTCAAGTTCGACGGCCCTCGCCCTACTATCCTCGTCGGCTTTCAAGGAAGCGATCAACTTCAAGCGATTTCCTCCTTTTCTTTCCTCAAAATCTTCGCCTCTTCCGACGCCCGTCATCGGCGTTCTCGATGGTCTCCTCGATGAAACGGATCTCGGCGCTGCTCGGAGAGCTTGCCTCTGATGCGACTAAGGTTTGGGCCAGACCTTGCTCAGCAATATGCTGCCTCACCTCGCCACCCAAAAATCGCCCAGATATGAAGGGACCGGGGTCAGAGTGCCCAGTGATGATTGGCAAGAAGTCCGCCCTCTCCCTTTCTCCGACATCCGACGACCTTTCATCATGCTCAGAAGGCTCTCCGACAGCCTGCCTCTTCCTCCCCCTTGAACTGTGGGTAGGGGATCCTGGTTGATCTTGCTGTCCGATGACAGCACCCCTGTCGGAAGGGTCCGATTGCAGGGTAACCATAGAAGACCTAGAAGTCATGTTGCTAACTGAAAAGAAACAGAAACAAATACAGTCAGCACATCAAGAAACATTGATATATGAAGACGGAGCAAACACCTAGGGATACCAGGGTTAAAAATGCCCTAATTCCTACCTAATAAAGCGTAAAGAAGATCATCACCAGGGATATGAAGAACATCTCTAATATTGATGTTCCCATGCTTCTCGGCATATCGGGTTATGAACCCGACGGTCCTAAGCTCCTCAGGGTCGAGATCTTCCTCCTCCTTCTTAATCAAGTCGACGGGCACATCCCAAAGACCTCTGGTCCAAGAAAGAGGAAACTCCTGTTCCCGGTCCGGGTTGAGAAAGAAAGGCCGACAGCCTTCCTTGGCTTTTATCTTGAAGAACGCGGTCTTAAACCCTTTGAAGCTTTCTTCGAACACATCAAAGGATTTACGCCCGAGTCGAGACCGGATGACAAGCCAGCTCGTTTGCCTTATCGTTCCCTGGGTGTTTATTCTTGTATAAAAGGAAAAAAAGGTATTCACCGAGCACTTAAGGCTCATTAACCGATAAAACCTCTCAAACGATATGATGTAACCCCAACCGTTAGGGTGGATTTGCGAATGGGCCACTTGAAGGGTACGGAGGACGGCCATTTGGAAGTCGAAAAACGGCATCCTAAGCCCCAACTTGAGAAAAAGTGGCTCATACAGGAACATGAAGTATGAACCCTCCTCTCGACAGGAGCACACTCTCTCATTCCAGGTTAGGCAGACAACTTCAAACTCGTCGTCTCGAGCCTTGTTCACAGTTAACTCCAAGGCAAACAGGGACTCTCGGAGTACGGCCGCTTAAAACTTGGGCCGACAGCGGTCCATACGTCGTCCACTACCCATGGGCATACTAACCCGGGACCCCGCCGAACTCGAACCAGCTCGTCTTCTGCCGGATCACGGACGTCGTGAAACGGAGGTTGGACCCTAGTTTTTTTTTCCTTTGGCCATGGGAATCCTGAGAACATCCAAAGAAGTCGGTAAGAAACTGTCAGAATCAATAGTTTCACAGATTCAGACACAGGGAGAGTGAGGTAATCCTAACCTCCCCTACCGACCTCCTGTCCCACCAGAAACAAAGCATCCAGGGGAACTCCTCCACCGCACATGGCGCGGCGAAGTTGGTGTTTCAGGGAGGCGACCATATCTACCTAAATCACTAAGCCCTATTTGAAGGCAAGACCAGAAATGCGAAGCTACTCTACTTTCGAAAAAGCCATTGACATACTGAAAGTGCAAATAACAAACAGACTGAAAGAAAGTAACTTACTGTGTAAAGGCAGAATGCTTGAAAGTGGAGAAGTTGTGCCAGAACAATGAAGAAGCCGCGAGTGGGAAGCACCCGAAAAGAAGCCAAAGCTTTCAACGCACGGTGTTTTCAGTAGAGGAGGCAAAAAATGATAGAGTAAGAAAGACAAACCTTTTATTTATAAAGGGCTAAACGGTTAAGGGATATTTCTGTCCCCTCCGATGCAAGTTCAAAAGGTGCTCATCATGGCTCGCGGAGCTCTAGGCACGTCCCTCCGATGAAGTCACGACACGTGGCCCACCCAGCTGCAATAGCAGTTGAAAGGACGGTTACGCAGTAATCCAAAGCGTCGTAAGAATGTTGGATGAGAACCCGGGTTTGTACCACGGATTCCAGGCCCAATTAATTATTGATATCACGGACAACGTGCTATCTCCGAGGTATAGTTATGGCTATTATGCCGGGTTGGCATTGGACCTATCCCGGCAGTGTCTTTACTTGGTTATACTGGGATAAGCATTGGACTCATCCCGACAGAATTACCTCGGTGGAAAAACATATATATATAATGAAAGTACAGGACAAATACAAAGAGGGTAAAGTCTATTGGATCATCTTCATTCCATACATCGTCATACAACCGAAAAAGAGGAAAAAGAAAATATTGAGACATGGAATGCATAACGACACCCCGGGAAAGCCGGCAAATGTCTCCGGCTGCCTGGATCGTACCCCATCCACATCTCCAAACCCCGGCCTTTTGAAAAAGTGGATAGGCTTTGCAGAACATTGGCAAACCAGGATCATAACCCTGGATAAAGTGCCAAAGTTCTTTGCATTGCTTCTCTGCGATGCAACTAAAGGGCGAGATCTTCCTTCGCTCGTTGGAAGGGAGCGACCTCTCTAGCTGAAGAATCCTCCGCCGTGTCGGTCCATTCCAAGTTGCCTCAAGTCACGGAGCAGCTACAGCGGCCTTTCCACCCCGGAACAGAGTGAAGCCACTCCGAGTAGGAATTCTCCGCTCACTGTTCTTCTCCCACCTTCTCGACGGATAACGGCGAAGCGGATATGCGCCGCTTCCTTGAAAGCAAGTCAAAGAAAGCAGACCACCCCAGGTTGCTCCAAGGGGTCCTCACTCCCTTGACCAGGCATCCTTGCATTTCCAGCCGTTACTACGAAAAAGACCGGCCAAGTGCTTTCAAGCAGCCCGCCGAGAAGAAGGAGAGAGGAACAGTGTACTCCGTCGGGTCCCCATGCAATGAAGGACGGAAGCATTATTCCATCCTAACAACACGTTGGATCAGACACCCCCGTGTACGCCAGGATAGAAATGCTTCCGCCTCCCTAAATGCATAGCAACCCGGTTTTACGCCAAGATAGAAAGGCCCCTGTCAAAAAGAAAAAACGCTCGGAGAAGATAAAATCTTTTCAAGAACTTTGGGAAAAATGAAAGTATAGTCTCTGCAGATGATGAAGCTCTCTTCACACAAGGAGGAAATGAGGAAAAAACTACACTTATTCCCCTGGGAGAAATCATCTGTGTTCGACAATGAAAAAGATGGAATGCAAACCCACGAAGAAGTATTCAATTTATAGCATGCATGAGGGATTCGATTGGTCCCGTAAAAGGTGACTCGATCCCATGAAGTAAGCCAAAATAAATGCTTTTGATCTCTGGTTGGTTACAAAGATAGGGAGCAGTTGAAAAATCCGTATGAAACTGACGTTTTCTTTAAAGAATCACTACTTCCCAATAAAGTCCAAGCATCAGTTTCCCAGAGAACCGCAGACTGTTACGTCAAAGATCGCGTTTGGGGTCCACGTCGAATATGTCTCCAGGAATCCTTAGTACTCATGCTTGGGGGTAGCGACGTTCGCTCGTAACTGAATAAGACAAGGACGTCGATAATAACCCGAGGTCTAACACCTACCCGTCGAATTACCGCACAATGGTTGATCCGTTCTAAACTTGACTCTGGTCTGTCTCATCCAAGAACCAAGCTAGGGGCAACTGTTCTGGACCGTGATCCGGAACCCCGCTCCATGGGATCAACCCGGCATGAGTACTATCGGACTCCTCCTAGCTGTCGTGGAGGAAGACTCACGACGTGCTTCGGACCACGGGTTACGACACCTGAGCGGTGTTATTATATGACATCGTGGCTGATTGATCCATGCAGAGGATAAATCCCTAAATATCCATAACTGCCGATCATCACCTTACGATATTATAGGATTGATAGATATCCTTAATGGTTAGATACTTTCCATACCTTAATCCCAGGTTTACAGGGATATATCCGATAATAACGGGAAGGCAATCCACATTAGGATACTAATCCTAAATTACCTGCATTCAGTATTCGATAAGAATCCCATTAGGATTTTGTACACGCTCTATAAATACGAGGTTAAGTCATCTCAGTAAGGTAACTCTAAACCCAATCCCTAAAACCTTATCACAGCACTGCTCGACTTGAGCGTTGGAGTCCCTTTGCAGGTACCCAACCTCCCTGTGCTACGAGCTCAGCTGCTGCACGAAGGAGAATTCATTGTTACGTGCCTATCTCAGGTACCCTCTGAATCTAGTTCAGAACAACTTGACTACAATACAATATACATATATATATATATATATTATGGATTTGAAACTTCTCTTTTGCGACTTGATCCATAATTCTTTGTTGAATGTTTAGTACTTTTTGTTTTAGGATTTACCTACAATATAGATTTTGGCAGAATATTTGTGTACTATGATTGAATTACAACACAATTATACAAAAGAAGGCAATCATTGAGAGGCGATATATATATATATATATAGAGAGAGCGAATTGTAAATGCTCAATTTTGTTCGGATAAAAAAATTAAAATTAAGGTAATTAATTTATTTTATTTAAAGAGTAAAAAAAAAGAAAGAAGAAAAAGAAAAGAGAAAGAAAAATTTTGTTTTGGTCTCATGGACATAAAAAATCTACTTTGCTCAAGATTCACTCTCTTTTGAGCTCAAAATTCATTTACCAAACTCAACCCAATTTTTAAACCCATAACAACACCTAGACCCAACCCAATGTCCAAACCCATAGCCCAATGACCAAACCCAGCCCATTAATCATATCCATAACCTAAAAAAAAATTTGAAGTCCAGAAGAATCCTGCTCCACAATGTTAAGTTGAAGTAATGCAGCCTAAAAATATTAATCCTGATAATCTTACCTATTTTTAAGAACACAACATTTTACACCACATAAATTTAGTTAATAAAGTACAAATTCGTGATTAATAACATATAAAAATTGATTAATGAGTATATAAAAAGTTGATTAATAAAAAATAAAAAAGTAATTAATAACGTATATAAGTTGGTTAATGAATTAACAAATAATTTATACTTAGTTAACTAACTTTTATGTGGTGTTAAAATAAGTGTAGACACTATTTGAAGTAAGATGATCATTATTCAAAAATATAAGGACAGACCAATTTACTAGCAGATTAGCACCATCATTTGTTTCTCTAAAAAAATCCACCACGGCACCTTCACCGTAATAGCTATACTAAAAACCCAACCTCCATGAGCACAACATGAATCATAGCCAATCCAAGCAATTATGCCAAACACAAACCTAATAAAGCATCACCCCATAATCCCTTGCACAGAATCGCCACACCCATACACCATAGACCCCTTCATCAACACCATCAAACTCCAGCCACCCTTGTAGTAATCCCCACCCAACCAGCAAAGCTATCTAAGCCAACAACCACCACGACAAAGCCACCAAGAGCTCTCTGTAAAACCACCACCATCATAACCTAAACTATACCACACCCTCTGCTCCACCACGTCCAAAACTATTGTGAACCACCTCCACCACAAAGCCACCCATCCTCGGATTTTGAACCATTTTCACCATCACCCAACTCCTTACCAAACCAACCACGCCCACCGAAAACCCAAAACAGACTGGAACTCCACTAGAACTTCTACACAACTACCATTCAACCCAACCCGTAGCCATCACCAAAGCAACAGCCACCTTCCCCCTCCCCCTTCCCCACGTCGAGCACTACAAAAAATTTGTGCATTACTGGTGGACATATCCGCATGAAATTGGACAAAAAATTGAAAGAAGTTGAGATTTTTGGCAAATTTAGGTCGAACTTTGGGTAGTAGAAAAAGTGCTTGTCAGAAATCAAACACTGTTGAAAAATTTGTCGGAAACTTAGTAGCAAATTATAAGTTCACTAGAAACTTACTCATGCATAAATCTGTGGGAAAATGTTGATTTTTTTTTAAATAACTATTTCCTACCCTCTTAATTTGCACATATTACTTTCAACTGCCAGTAGTCTCTCTCCGTTATCTGACATGCTATCTATGAAAAACTCAATATAAACTAAAGAGCCAGTCAAAGACTTGTGATCATTAGCGAATAATGCTTTACAAACTATGGCTTTCATTCATGGCACTTGACTTCAAGCTTAGCCACCTTCTTTGTACTCTCAAAATGTTGCTTGCTTGTTGTTTCGCTAGCTTGGGTACTCAAATCCTTCTCAATGATCTTGAATTCTAGTTCCTCAAGTTGATATTGTAGCTCACTTCTTTCTCCACTTCCTCCGCCTATGGTAAAGATCAGAATAAATTGATGTAGCAATATTTGCTTTAGCTATTTGAAGTTGAGCCTCAAGCTCAACAACTTTCCCTTCAAGCTCGGATTTTTTAGGTTCCCAACCATAAGAGTTGTTTGTAATAGTTTCATGGATTTGTTGCTTTTGCTTTTCTCTGGCTTGTCAAAGCTGCCTCATACACTCCTTGAGTGCTCCATCAAGATGAAGAACTACAACATTTCATAATTCTAGCGAGTTACCATAGAAAGAGAGGGAAGAGAGAAGAGAAAAAAGATGAAGAGAAGAGAAATGAGAAAAAAGGCTTTATGGGTGTAGGTATGGTTAATTTTTTGGTGAATTTTCTAGCAGATTGATTTGTCACAAAATGACAAAAATTACTGCATTGATTTCCATTTTTTCCTAGCGGCTTAATCCACCACAAATTGATTCTGACAGATTTACCTGCGGCTCAATCAGTCACAAAATTAATTCTAGCGTATTTTTCCACAAAATTTATCAGTTAAAAATTTTGAAAAACTACCACATCAATTTTTGTTCCTTTTCTAGTGGATTTTCCTGTGGCTTAATCCACCACAAATTATTTTTGACAAATTTTCCTATGAAATTTATCTATCGTAAAATTTGGAAAACAACTACATTAATTTTCATTCCTTTTTTTATAGATTTTCTTGCTAAATTTTTTGACAAAATTTGTTTCACATTTTATATATTTTTTAAAATACTTTTTTTATTTTTTGGGGGACAAAATAATTATTTACCAAAATTCTGCTGGAAAATGACAAAATTAATAAGAGAATTTATTGTAATGGTGCAACCATTAACCCAACCACCCAAACCCGTCGTACACCAACCCAGCAACCGTCCTCTGCTACCCAACACCACCCCACCGCGTCTAAACTGACCTCTGGTCCCAACACCGCCTTCCACCCAACCAGACACGACACCACTCTTTGTCACCATCAACACTGCACCGTGACTCAATTATTGTCCAGCTTGTCAGAACGAGCCATCACCACCACCTAAGCCACCTCACCTCAGCCAACCACCGTTCTGCCACTCAAAATATAGCCACACCCACCAAACCCAGCCCCTTCAACATTGAACCAACCACCTTTGCAAGCTACTAGCAACCCGAACTCAAGATAACAAGGCACCTAGTGACGCCACCGAGAAGCCTTCGCCGTCTTCCTACTTTTCCACCGATGCTGCCCATTAATCCCAACTGTTCAAACTCTTCACCATGCCACTGAGAACGACCTCCGTTGTCGCACCGCCACTCTTCACCATTCTCACCACTCCACGCACAAAACCATAGCTGAACCCAACAACTGTTCTCTGCCACTCAACACCACATGACCCCGTCCAAACTAACCTTTGCTCCTAGCGCTACCACTCCTCACCGTTTTCACCACCTTCATCGCAGCACCCCACCACTGTCAACAAACCACCAACACAATGTCGTTGACCAACCAGACCCGTACCACCACCCATCACCCACCTCCACGAGCTATTGCCAAACCTCCAACCTTGTTTAATGTCCTTCCATTTGTTACTTTCAATCTCATTTAATTGAATTAATGAACACATAAAGAGAGATTAAATGAAGTTGAAAACAAAGGTTGAAGCCAAAAGTTTGATCCAAGTTTTGTTCTAATAATAATAATAATTTAAAAAACTAAAACTGGCTATAATTGAAATATTTGAAAAAGCCCTAAATCAATAATAAATCAATGTAGTCCTCTACTCCAATACAATAAAATTTATAAGCTAAAGATATAAAAACTAAAACTAGCTATAATTGAAATATTAGAAAAAGCCCTAAATAAATAATAAATCAATGGAGTCCTCTACTCTGATACAATAAAATTGATAAGCTACAGATATTATTATAATAGACTAGATATTATGAAATCAAACTACCTTGGATCTTCAAAGCATTAGCGTCAAATTAAACTCCTCTAAGGTTCCACTTTGACGTTTCGTTGAATAATGACTTGCTTGACTTAAATTCTCACAAAAGCCATTTGTATTATGGGTTTGAATAAACTCACTCGTATTAGTAATCAAGTTTTGCAGTCAATGCATAGTGGGTTGCGATGAGTCCGATTCACAATCTGTGAATACAAATTATGATGGTAAGCATGAATGAGTCTTAAATAAGGCCAACTATACCAAGGTTTATTAATCATTTTGAGATTATAACCTAAATATTAATTGGCATTAAGTAAAGTGACTCAACAGATATATAAACCGCATTCAAAATATTGAGGCAGACAATGTGAGACTCTTAACACTCCTCTCTACAGATGTCTGGATGGAACATGCAGAAATAAACCTAGCGAAGTGGGCAGAAACAAGCCTAACAAAGTAGGCAAAAACAAAGATGAAATCTTGACTCTGATATCATGTGAGATTCTAACATAAAACTAATAATGATTAATCATAATCAATCACAATAACAATCATGAGTTATGGTTGAACCATTAGAGTTTGGCTACCAAATCCTTAAATTTGATTTGAATATAAACTTGAATAATGAGAGTACAAAATAGAATGTGAGGGTTCATAAGCATAAGTCATGCTAAGAAACTTCTCAATCTCAAAAGCTACGCTCTTGGCCTTATTGTCACCCGTGCAGCCTTAATCGAAACCTGTAAATAAAAGACAGCAAAATCCTGAAACCTATAACGTGTAAAGGACTGCCTTCAAGGATTATTTCGGTATAGATGAAAATTCCCCAGGGTACTGCAAGCTCTTCCTGTTTGACAGGGCTTCAAGAACTACAATAGATTTTAAGTCACGTAACCCAGTAGAGAAAGAGAATAGAAGTGGAGAATAATGAAGAGGAAGTTCCAACAATAAAACTTAATAAAGGATGGTATTTATGGAAAAAAGATTTTAGTCGTTGAAATATGTCCGTTGGAATAGACCAGGTCAAAACTAGGATAAAACTAAATCATTTTTAAATTTCTTCAAAAACTTATTTCTAACCAATGTGGGACATTTATTCTTTTGAAATAAAGCATTTTTTATAACAATCCCCCACATATTTCAAAAGAATATTAAATAAAATCAATAATTTTAAAAACAGAATCTGGGTTACATCATGAGTGCAAACGTTTCGAATCTGGTGTCTTCTGGAATATGAACTAGACCTAGATAAATAGCATTTTAACTTACAATGTAATTGATGAAGTTTAAACTTCTATGAATCAAAACATTTTTCGTGTAAATTAGAATCCCACTTGATCACATTTACACCCTCATTTATCTCTTACTGTTAACGCAGTTTTGCACTTTTCGGCCATGTGCGTGCATGGTTGTTCGTGAGTGCTCTAGAGACTATGTCATTATCTCATAGGAGTGACCCAACTCCACACTCATATAGGTGATTTCATCAAATGTATACTGCACTTTATACACCACCCGTAAGGGATATGAAATTCATTAAAAGCATTTAGCTTATCTTCATAAAAAATGCAGTCTAACACTTCTCATGCTTCTCACACTATAGGAAGGGACAAACAAAGTGCTAGCAGTACTGCCAAGTGACTTATTATTACCCATATGAACTTTTTCATGGGATCTTCACTCATAAAGTTAGGTTACCATCACTGTTAGTTTCAAATTGGCTTAAGTCTCATTCCCCTCGATGTGGTATTTATTAAGTTTCTACACAAATATTTTGTCAAAGGATTGGCCAAATTTCCTTATGACTTCACATAATTAATGGATTTAATTCCATTTTTAGCATATGCTTCACAGAATTGTGACATATACATATATGTCACTATTTTTCATTATACACATTTTTGTTTGCCATTACTATTTGCCATTTTGGTAATTACAGACTCTGAAGAATCTATGTCTTAAGGTTTCTTCTATAAAAGGAATATCTGTTAAGAGATTTCTTAGCCACTCAACCTCAGATCCAAGTTAATAAACTTGGCCTCAATTTTAGATCTGGCTATATAGGTCTACTTGGATGACTTTCAAGTGACACCACCTCCATTGAGGTTAAAAATAAACCCACTTATGAATTTTGTCTCATTTGAATCAATAATTTATTTAGCATTATGATCATCTTGTCCACATATCAAATTCAACACCATGGCTCTTGGTCCATAGTTTCATATAATCTCTTAGTGCAATAGGGACATGGAATTCATTCATGCAAGCATCATCAAATACTTGATCATGTACATCTAGATCATGGTAATCACACTTTATACATATATAACCATGCATGTCACATAACCAAGTTAATAGTAACTCAAAGATAACAAGGATATATGAGATACAATGTATGATATTACATGAAGTACTCAATGCTCTATTTTAATTTTCAAGCTCTACATAAACCATTATAAGGATTATGTGTGTGTATTTACTCAATCAATTTATAACGTATACAAAATCAAGTACATAAATGTTACCAATATTTGAGTATATTCAGATTGTGATGCACCACTACTAGATCATATTCTAAACTCAGTAGCTTTCTAACTCATTTCTAATCTTATTAAATCATGATTTTGAATTTAAAACAACTTCAACATAAAAATGAATTTATCCGAGAGAGACAAAAAAAAAATTGTCTTTCTAAAAATTATTTCACACAATTAGAAGCACCACAATGTCTCTTTCTTGGTTCAGGTAAAAAAAATTAGTTAGACACCCCCATACTTTAAGATATTTATACCAAGTCATTAACATAAATTCAAAATACAATTAAACAACAAAACCACATATCACAAAATTAGTGCATTACCCTCACCTACACACGGCTTCACCATTAACATTAATCTTACTTTAAATGTTCTTATTTTTTTGTTTCCTTTTAATTTAATAAAAATAAAAAATAAAAAAACCTGGTGGCTGACGACAGCGCGCGGTGGAATAGTGATGACTTTAGTCTCTTATCACTCTCCAAAACAAGTTTGAGGGTTTTGTGTGTTTTTCCTCTTACAACTTTGATCTCTTTCAAGCCAAGCATTTTTCAAAGAAAATATTTGCCTCATTCACATAATCCTTGGCCTCTAAGCACCATAACAGCAAACACTACCCAAAACCAACACGTGAACCCACGTAACACCTTTTGCACCTTTGCCCCTACATCCAAAACCACGAGCTTCTCTTTCCTTTTCCACTGTGTTACCCATTTCCTCATAAAAATCTCACATTTAAAATAAGTTATATCAGTATCACAGAGATTGTAAGAAAAATAATAAAAAATATACGAATAGGTAAAATTAAACATTGCATGGATAGAATTGACATGCAGCAAGAATCCTTGAGATTGTTGTCACTCGTGCAACATTAATCGAAACCTGCAAATAAAAGATAGCAAAATCATAAAACCTGTAGCGTGTAAAGCACTGCCTTCAAGGATTATTTTGGTATAGATGAAAATCCCTCAAGGTACTGTAGGCTTTTCCTGTTTGACAGGGTTTCAAGAACTGCAAGAGATTTTAAGTCACGTAATCCAATAGAGAAAGAGAATAGAAGTGAAGAATAATGAAGACGAAGTTCCAACAAT
The DNA here is from genome assembly GCA_029884595.1 of Ormosia semicastrata. Classification (NCBI taxonomy): domain Eukaryota; kingdom Viridiplantae; phylum Streptophyta; class Magnoliopsida; order Fabales; family Fabaceae; genus Ormosia; species Ormosia semicastrata. Next base: position 7,266,838 of record JAQQTO010000054.1, on the reverse strand, counting down.
AAAACTTCATAAAGGATGGTATTTATAGAAAACAGATTTTGGTCGTTAGAATATGATCGTTGGAATATGACCGTTGAAATATGTCCATTGAAATATGTTCGTTGGAATATATCTATTGGAATAGACCAAGTCAAAACTCGGATAAAACTAAATCACTTTTAAATCTCTTTAAAAACTTATTTCTAATCAATGTGAGATATTTATGCTTTTAAAATAAAGCATTTTTCACATCAGGCCTTAGTGAGCATTTCGATGCCCACTCAAGACTTCGCTATTGGTAAAAGCTTATCTTTTAATCTTCTTTTTTTTCCCTGTGCCTCATTTGATGATTCAACTACTCAACTTCATTGATTGAGGACTACAGGGTTGTACTAGAAAGACGAGAGACATGAAACATTATCTTTGAAATTTGAAAGAAATATTTAGAAAGTATAGTGTCTCTAAGATTTGAAAAAAGTGGTGAAGGATATTTTAATTTATAGACAGCAATAAATATTATCATATATTTCTTTTCATGATATAATATCTCTTCCAAATATTTTTATTATTATAGATTTTTAGACTAGTGAGGTGAGTGAGTACATGTAATAATAATAACATCATATTATATTTGATGATGATAAAATAATTATATTATAATTATTAATAATAATATTTTACTACCATCAATCTTTTCATAATCTAGTAATTATTTCACTTATTCAATTCAAAATTTATCGTTCTTAATCTATATATATTCTCTCTATATATATGTGTGTGTGAGTGAGATAATTTGAATAAAGAAAGTAACATATGTTGACATGAGATTTAACCTTATATAAGAAAAAATATATTTTAATAAAATAGGAAAAGATAAACATAAAAATATATAATATATTAAAGTTAAGTAATTAATGTTTCAATTAATGAATATTATTGATTTTGATTGATTTATAATACTGCTTAGAAAGATAATTTAGGAAAGATTGATATTAATTGATTGAAGAATATTTATGAAATCAATTTAGTATATATTATTACATTGTTTTCCAATTATATATATGTGATAATGTTACAATGCTTCCGATGATGAATCAGGATCCTCTTAATTTTTTTTTTTCATTTCAAGTGATCAATTATAAGAGAGAGAAAGATATAAAGGTTATAAAAGAAATTTTACATATATAATTAGGTTCCACTAATAACTTTTTTTGTATCTTTTCCTCTATTACAATTGACCACTTGAAAAAAAAAACTTGAGAGGATCCTGATCCCTCGATGATATAGGGATAATGTTTCAATGTTTCTGAATTATATGAGAAATTGCTTTCACTATAAACTATTCAAAGTAAAATCACAAAAACATACAAACACAAACACAGAATTGAAATCTTAGCGACTTAAGTAGAAGAATTATATATTGATTAATTGGAAGTTCTAAGGCATGAGAAATTAAGTAATAAAAACTAATTGATTGAAAAATTAATAAAGAAACAAATATAATAATGTGCTAAAATTAAGAAATAAATGCCATTGCTAATGAAGACTGATTTTGATTTATTAGAAAGAATATAATACATTTTTGGTATAATGATGACATTGAGATTTAAATCTATGACCTTATACAAAATATCAAAACTCCTCACTACTAGCTCACTATTAATGGCTTAAAGAATACAATATATTAAAATTAAGTAGTAAATGTCCCCATTAATGAACATTAATTATGACTAATTAAAAATTAATTTAAAATTTAATTGCAATAAAATTAAATAAAAAATTATAAACAAACCCATAATAATTTAGAAATCAATATCACAATAAAAGTGTAATAATCTATTAAAATCAATTTAGAATATATTGTTGCATTGTATTTTTAATTATATCAACATGGGAAATTAATTTAAAAAAATACTTGGATTTCCCCCACTTTGCATAAAAGAAAAAGGTAAAAAAAAAAAAAATACTAAAAAATATAATATAATAAATTAATTTATCATGTACTGGAATTAAATTTACAATAATTTTAGCATTAAAAATCTTATTAATTAGTTTGAGATTGAATCAATTTAAGAAAGATTAATATTGATCAATTTAAAAATCTGAATGAGAAATGCAACACATGTTGATACGAGAATTTAAGCAAAAAAAAAAAGAAATTAAATCATATGTAAGTTCATTGTGAGCGGATAAGTAACAATTTATTATAGTTGAGAAGTAAAACAAAAAAAAAAAAGGTTAGAGCCATCAAAAGTCTATGTTTCAAGCATTTGTTATTTTATCACATAAATTTTTTTTGGGTACATTGCAATTGCTTATGCAATTTTATGCCGTCGATGATGGTTAGATAAAGTTATTCCCAAAGCAATTCTATGATTCAAACTTTTAACATTACAGGTAAATCTTGGCTATGAAAGTTATAGACGAATCTCGTTCACGACTAGGGGTGAAAATAAGTCAGGTTGCCCATCGGGCCTACAACTTGTTTACTAAATAAGTTTGGTCAAATTTTTTCAAAAGACTGTTTAACTAAAAAAGTTAGACTTCAGGTTATCCAAAAGGTCTTTTAGACCTAGTAAGTTGATTTGTTTATATATATATATATATATATATATATATATATATATATATTTTAATAATAATAATAATACTAATAATTATAGGTAAATATTGCCTATGAAAGTTATAGACGAATCTCGTTTATGATTAGGGATGAAAATATGTCAGGCTGTCATCGGGAGCTTACGGTCTGTTTACTAAACAAGCTGGATCAATATTTTTTAAAAAAATCTATTTAACTAAAAAGATCAGACTTCAGGTCATCCAAAAGGCCTTTTAGGCCTAGTAAGCCAGTTTTGTTTATATATATATTAGTGAGAGAATTTTTTATTGTGAGAGAATGAGAGGAGTAAATCTTAACTATACAACCATACATGAATGATCAATATTAAAAGTTACTTAAAAGTCATGTGACCACTTAAAAATGTCACATGCATTTATGCTCAAATATTAACCATTCATGTAAGATCAAATTGTCAAGATTCACTCTTCTCACTTCTTACAATAAACAATTCTCTCACTAAATACACTTTCTATATATATATATATATATATGGCATATCTAGTGAGATGAATTTTTATTGTAAGAGGATGAGAGGAGTAAATCTTGATCATACAACCATACATGAATACCAATATTAAAAGTTATTTAAAGGTCATGTGACTACTTAAAAAAGTCACATGTATTTATGTTCTAATATTGACCATTCATATAAGATTCAATGGTCAAGATTAACTCTTATCACCTCTTATAATAAATACTCATATCACATTTTACAATAAACATTCATCTCACCATGGATATCTTTATATATAATAATAATAATAATAATAATAATAATAATAATAATAATAATAATAATAATAATAATAATATTATTATTATTATTATTATTTTATTATTATTATTATTATTGTTATTGTTATTATTGTTGACCTATTTAAAAGGTCTATATTCGTTGGACATAGCCCATTAGCCTATATAAAGGCCCATAAATTGATTTAAATATAAGTTTATTGACCTATATAAAAATTTTATTATAAAATAAATATTTAATTAGACTTTCAGATCAAATTTTTAAAAAATCAAGTCAACTTTTAAAAAATAAATTATATCAAATTTATAGATCAAGCTCACCTTACAATTAAGATACAAATTAAGTTTATTTAAAATAAAATCTGTCATTACCTAACCTATTTTCACTTCCAATTCTCGACTGACTAAGGACCAATAAGGCATTAGTTTCATAACAAATCACAACAAAGAAATATTGAGAAGTAAAGAATAATTTATAAGTGGCAAACTACTGTGTATTAGTAATCCTTTTCAAATTTTGTGGTAACCATCATTTCCCTAATTTTAATGTATACAATTTTATTTATTTCTTATAGTAAAAGAATTAAAGTGAATAAATAAATAAATAAAAATATATATTATTAACACGGCTTCTACGTGTTAAAATCTAATTTTTTTAGCCTTTGTTTGAATGTGGAGAGAAAATAGGAAGAGAGAAAATGAAAAGAAAGAAAATAGAGAGAAGAGAAAATGAAAAGAAAAATATATTTTCTCTACTATTGTTTGGATGAAGAGAAAAAGGAGAGAAAGAAAATGAAAAATTTTTCTTTCTCTTATTTAGTTGGAAAGAAAAGTGAAAAGAAAGAAAATGAAATTATGTTAAATGACTTTTATACTCTTATTATAATGTAATTAAATGTAATTTTTTTTATTTTACATCTATGATCCACTTCTTAAAAAAAATTAAATAAAATAATTACTTTATAATAAATATTTTACAATGTACCTTTTCACACATCAGTGAACTAATTGCCCCATCCAAAGTTTCAGGTTTATCTGAACTTTTCAGGGTTGGACTAACATAATTTCTCCATTTTGAAATCCATGAAGAAGGAACCAGGTAATACTTGCAATCCACAGAGAGTGACATACTTTTTTATCCAGGAATAATTTTTCATGATTCTGACGTTGCTTTTGTTTAACTAATCTGCAGGATAAATACATAAGTCATTTTAAAACTTGTCTATGTTAGCTCTATATTAATAACAATGTACAAATGAAATAACCTTAAGGAGTCCTCCAAGCATGCTACTTCAGATAATTCATTACTGCATTGACAACACTCTCCAGAATCCAAAGGAAAAGTAGGGCCACCCAAAGGATCACCAGGTTTTACAAAAACAACATCTTCATATAAGAAGAGCCAAAAACTCTCAGGAATAAGCACACGCTTAGCACCAACAGCTTGCTCGGGCATCAGTTGCCCATGTGGACAACTAATGGCAGTTGTTGGTTCAACATCAGCTTCAGATGGAGCATCAAGGACTTTTCTTTTCCACCACTGCTGCAATCTACAAAAGTAAACTCACCAGCATAACAGGTTCTAAAACCTTTTCTTTTAAACCATCTTAATAGCATAGTGAAGAAAAAGCAAAGAACATAAAGCAAATCAGAACAACTGATAGATTTCTCGATAACCCAGCCAGTCAAAATATTAACTGTTTCCAAAACACAAGAAATAGAACACTTATCCACAACCATCCTCATCCCCATTCTGTGGCAGCATAAATGGCATGAGAGAGGGTTTGTTATCATACCATGGTCTGGATATGTAATACTTTCTATATGGACAGTTTCTATCTAGAATATCCTGTGCAAGTAACTTCATTGATTCTCTTCTATCCCGATAAGTGTCAGCTGACACCACTGTGTGAGCCCCATGAATCAGACAATCCCAACAGTGGTCATCATGAGATAGTGCTGACCCCCCACCATACTGAATTTCACAAGCCAATAAAGAAAACATGTCATGGATATTATATTAGCAAAATGGTAGAGCTGAAGTAGCAATAGAAGTACAAGTTGGAGGAGATATATAGACAAACCATAATAAATCATCAGCATCTAAATCTCTCAGCAGAGCATGCACTTCCTGTCATTTTTAACAGACACTGTAATTCATTCAGACAAGTGCACTGCATTCTCACTCTCACATAAACAAAACACCTTAAACTAGTTTCTTCACAAAGACAAGCATTTGTTAAAATGTTTCTCTTCCGGTAGGCCCACATATGATAACAGCTACCTTACTGACATTACCAGGAAGAAACAAGGCAAGCTTGCTTCACGACCACTCCTTCAACCTCTAAAGTAACTTCACCTATAGAACACTAGATTTGTCTCTGCCTCCTTTGATAAATTTTCTTTTCATCTTTCCTACCAGTATTATCCAACACAACATGTAAAAATAGATTGAAAGAAGAAAGTTCCTTATCGAATTCATCCTCTCCCAAGACACATTTCCATTCATAAGTAACTCCAGTTAACCTTCTCATCATGATTTAAGATGTAATAGCAACAAAATAACACCATTATTCATAAATACATTGCAATAAAAAATAAGAACTTCACAATCAATGAATGGCGTCATAACACAAGAAGACAATTAATAGCTCAAACATATAACAACAAACCAAAAACAGTTACCTTAGAGAACAACTTATCCCATGCTTTAGCAGACAATCGCTTCATTGAGGTAACCTTTGAAACTGTGACTTTTCCATGTGAACATTGGATAGATGTGTTGTCAAGAGAACTGCATATACATTGCGAAGTAAGCACCCTATAATAAGGCAAAGAAATTGTTGTTGTGCTGTTACCTGAGAGACAGGAGAGGTAAAAAGAAGTTGCTTTCAACTGCAAGATAAAAAATCAATCACTTCGGATTCTGGGTGTAGAATCCTACGCCAGGATCGGTTTGGGTAATTGGAGAGGGCTTTCTGGGTGGGACCAAGATGTGGTGATGGCCAAAACAGTAACCTTCATTATTGCTCAGCTTCATCCTCTCCATTTCCCCTGCAGCCGCGTGCAGCAGATCCCACGTCGCCCTCTGGGAACTCACCTGACAAATGCTGTTGGGGCTCAACGACAAACCCTTCCCGCACTCACACCCGCTCCCGAACGCGCACAGCGTCGATTGCGGCGAACCAGACACAAACATACCCTGCAAAACCTCAGAGCAGTTACTATTATTCCACTGAATACGTAGTGCTAGTTGTTTTTATACCTTGGATTTTTGAGAGGGGAAGTTGTGGTTGAGATCGAGTTCGTGAGCCATTCGGCGAGTCAACTCGGCCATGTGCTCTTCCTCGTCGCTGCTCTCGGTCTCACTGGAGCCCAAAACAGACTCAACGGGGGAACTGAGATCAGAAGGGACGCCACAGGAACCAAACCCATAAGGGAACTCGAAGGGAAACATGGCCTTCGAAGCAGCGTCAAAAATGTCCGTCGTCGCCTCCTCCTTCAACGGCGCCTCCGCTACCACCCAAGTTGCAAGACACTACCGTCAAACACCTTGCTCTTCTGCTGCAAGGTTTTGGCGGTGCTGAGACGCCTACGAAGAAGACGACTAGGAGAATGAATTAAGGATAGATTCGTCATTTTAAACCTAAGCTTCTCATTCTCTCCCGTTTTCTTCGCATTTGTGGAGAGAAAACTTTTTATGTGGATGCCACAGGATTTTTTTCTTTCCTTTCAGTTTTCTCTGTACATCCAAACGGGAGAAAATGGTATAATCCTCTCATTTTCTCTCCTCTCATTTTCTATTAAAACAAACAATGGGTTAATGCTAACTTTTTAATTTTAATTAAGTGTTAGTATTTCAAGTTTCAACTTCAACTTCCAATGTCAAAAGATGACCTTTTCATGCTTCACCTTCATGGCTTCACCGCCACGGTTGGCCTCCTAAGCGAAATCGGAAAACGTGTACAACTAATGCTACATATAAAAAACGTATAGAAGTGCTTAGATGGAGACGCGGGGAACCGAACCCACGGCTGATATGTTTATTTATACTAAAACAAATTAATTATATTTAATATTTATTATATTTTATAAGATTATATTTGTTGAATCTAAAATTCAATAAAATTCAACTAATGCTACATGTAAAAAACGTATAGAAGTGCTGGAGACGCGGGGAATCGAACCCCGTGCCTCTCGCATGCAAAGCGAGCGCTCTACCATATGAGCTACGCCCCCACGGCTGATATGTTTATTTATACTAAAATAAATTAATTATATTTAATATTTATTATATTTTATAAGATTATATTTGTTGAATCTAAAATTCAATAAAATTATATTTTATAAGATTCAAAATTATATTTTATAAGATTATATTTGTTGAATCTAAAATTCAATAAAATTATATTTTATAAGATTCAAAATTATATTTTATAAGATTATATTTGTTGAATCTAAAATTCAATAAAATTATATTTGAGCTAAACTATGATACAAGTGTTTAAGCTAAACTTGTTAAATAATGAAGAATATAAAATACTAAATAAAAAGTAATTTTTTTTAAAATCTTAATATATTAAAGTTTTACATTTTATTTAATATTTTTATTTTTTATTCCTTAATAAATATTATTAAAGTACTTTTAGATGAATCTATTCTTAGAACAACTAAGATTTTTTATATTATTTTTTACACTACTTTTTCTATATTATTAATTATATTATTTTTTTATCAGGGATCCAATTTCATTACTTTCTACAAAAAATAAGTATGTTTTTAATTTTGAGAAAAAGATTTTAATATTTTTTGTTGAAAAAAGGACAAAACATGAAAAATTATTTTCATCTAATGGTTGAGATTATTTCATTAAAGGTGAATTTGATTCAATGAAAATATTAAATATAAGGTTGAAAATGAGTGTAAGAGAAAAAAAAAACACTCAATGAAATATAGTCAAGTTGATCCTCAAATCTATATTATTTATTATTTATATTTTTATTTAATCACAATCATAAAAAATTAGTATAAATAGTAATATAACGAGAAAAATGAGATAATAACATCATTTTCCTTCTTAGAAAGGACAAACCATGAAAAATTATCTTTCAGGCGTTAAGGGCTCATCCAACCGGTTCATTTGACTGATTTGATTAAATTTTTAAAATATTAAGTGTAAGTAAGGATGAGAGAACCTGTTTAAAAAAAAAAGAAAGTAAGGCTGAAAGAAGCTGAATACCAAGAGTACCCTTTATTAATTTTGATTTTTGAGAAAACGAATTCAGTTGCCTCCAATTCAGGAGGGAAAGGAGTTTTTGCTGAGCAACGAATCAGCATTCATCAAGAAAGGGTAAGCGCAGAACACGGTTCGTTGCGTCTCAATCTCAATGCCATTCTCCTGAATCTTCTTCATTCCTGAATCCTGATCCATTCACATTCCACCAATCTGAATCTCACACCATTCTTCTTCACTCTTCTGTTTCCTTTTTGGTCCGCAACGACAACATGATCTGGGGTCGTTTTTCGTTTCGATTATCGCCGTTTATGTTTCCATGAGAAGCAAAAGCTTCCATCACATCCACTATCAGGGTTCCACACATGGATTGGGTTCTCCTAGCTGTAACAACAGTCTATAAATGGATTTGTGTTACTCCACTCTAAGTCAATTAGTGGTTATATCATGGCGAGGTTTATCCCTGGATTCGTATTGCCTATGCTCCTTCTAATAGGTTTGCATGCTTCGCCACTCCACTTTCTCAGCCCTTCATTTTGTTGATCCTACCATTCCACTTTATATTGCAATTCTGTAGATTGTATATTGAATAATAGTCACTGATTTATATGAATTTGGCCTTCAAATGGTGCTAGTGACAACATTCAAATGATTCATATTGCCTATGTTTCTTCAAGTTATCATAAACTCTGTTTTTTAAAGCTGGTTAAGTATGATTAGTTTGGGCGGTTTGCTCTTCACTAAAAAGAAAGCAACATACTATAATTGTATATCATATATTTGTTCTTATGGTTTTGCATACAATAATGTTACATACACAATACTTAACTGTGTATAATTATACAAGTGGTTCCATCTAAGCTTAACGTGAAGAAGTTTAAGTGGGATCGCTTGAATTCACATAAAGCCCCCTGTACGCTTGTCCAAACTTGTTTTCTTTGTTTTGTCTTGACTTTCCTTCTCAATTCTCAAAGCTGCAATTGATGCCTTTTCTCTGTTTCATGCAGCTTCTACACTTAACTGGAGTTTTATATCTTTGGTTGATTTATTAGCATTTCTTTTCATTCAGTACACTGCTCCTAGAAAGGGTGAGATGCTTGCTCTGATCTGGTCCTTGCTTTCTATTTATAAACACATGAATTTTCTGCCTTTTTTTTTTGTTTAACCTAAAATGTTTGGTGTCCTATAAGGAATTTAGTGATACTCACTCTAAATTTATGATTCTGTTGCTATCATTTCACCACTTGGAAGTTGGTACTGCTTTTCTAGTATTTCAGGTGCAAATATAATTATTATCTTTCTTCAAGTGATCTACTTCTCAATTTTTTCTTGCAAATAGGCTCTCGATTCCAGCAACAATCTTTGATATCATGGTCTGTCCTTATATTATCCTCTTTGACACTACTCTCGCATGCCATATTTCATATTGTTTTGGCCATTGAGGGGGATCAGTGGAGTACTGCCGATGCTCAGTGGGCTCAGCTAATTGGATTTGTAAGGTACTTGAACTTTCTCCATCTTCTGGTTTTACCCGTTTTATATTATAAATTTTCTCCTCAGTGTATCACCATTCAGAATACACTACAAATACTTTATGAATTGGTTTTGTAGAGTGCAGTCTTGGAGGACTTTGCCTATAAAGTACTTTTTGGTCATGCAAATATTAGCAACCTTTCTTTCTCTAATTGAAATCTACGGAAATCGATTTGGTCCAGATGCATGGAGAGATTTTCATTCTGGGCATCTAAGTTCTTCTGTTCTGCTGATAGGTTTGTCATAAAACTTCTCTCTTTATCCTTTCTCTTGCTTTGGAATAGGGTTGTGTTTTTGGCTTCTCTCCGGTGCTCAAGATCATGTTTGTTTAAAGGGAGTTACCATTACTGATATAGGATGGCCTTGTTGCATTCTTGATTATTTGTAGTTTGTTTCTTTTCTTGTTTTTGTTTTCCTTTTCTGTTTTCAAGGATGGTTTAACCTACCCCTATTTTGTACTTGACTTGTTCTGTCTAATAAAATTTATTTTTCTACATAAAGAAAAGGTTTGTCATAAAACTAGTGTTAGAAATAATAATAAATACCTTCTCTTCAATCAAGTGGTCAGGAGTTTAATCCTTGCTTTCCCTTCTATTAAGTATTGTTTTTTTTGTTGGATAAAAGAAGAATTTATTAAGTTGCATTATGATGTTAACAAATAAAAATTTGAACAACTGAATAACAATAACAAACTGATTTCCTTGTCTCTATTGAATAATTATAAATGGATGTTGATTTTTGGGTTGCAGGATCTCATCTCAGGGGCTTGTGCTGCTTATTGTTGCCTGCTATACAACTAATTGCTGGGATTAGTCATGTATCTTGGGTTTCTTTACCTTTTTTCATTTGTAGCAGTATAGGGCTAGTTGATTGGTCATGGACGACCAATTATCTAGGTATCTTTTGGTAAGCTCCCCCTCCCTCAAGTGAAAAAATGATGATATACTATTTTATTTTATAGTAGAGTTGAAATTTAATTAGTCCACTGATTCTGGTTTTTTATGAACTTGAAGGTGGTGGAGATACCTTCTCTTTTATGCTGGCTTCAATATTATCTTGCTGTACATATATCAACTTCCTATTGAGTACCCAGAGACCTTTAGGTGGATTTTTTACCACTTTGGGCTGTTCAAACTTTCTACAAAACCGGAATGGTCCGAAGTTTGTTCTAGTCTTTCACTTCTACTTTTCTACATTATGGTAAGAATATTAATGCTCCCATAACATAGTTCTATTGTTGAATAAAAGGGCCAATATATAACATATGATAAAATAGCTATTTATCATTGTTTGTGTTTGTGTTTTTTTTGTAAGGGGGGGGGGGTGTGGGATCAACTATTCAAATATGAATGTGTGGACTCTTGTTCTTATGAGGATAAAAATATGTATGATTTTCAAAGATTTACCTATAGATGGAATTTCTAAATCTAATTTATACCAAGTGGTTGCAAGATTAGCTTTGTTCATATTATTTGATATTCATAATGGATTTTATACTTGCTCAATTAAAATGCTACAATAATGTCTTTGTCATTTATGGATGATCAATCTTCTTATTTTTTTTCTAATTAACAAAGCTGACTGGTATTATGCCTATGGTATCCTTTGTCAACATTTTGACTTGACTGTGAACCCATTCAGGAAAAATGATCTGAAAATACTGACTACTGACTAACTGGAACTCCAAATCCCCAGTATTCAGATCAAGCATGTGCCTTTCAGATACTAGAAAGTTTAAATCCTTCTCCCAGGTATTAGAGATCAGCATGCTGTGTCAGATGACGTAGAAGAACCTAGCTCCTACACACAATACAATTCTGTTGCTTTTTTATTGATAAACTTAAACTTGGTCATGGATTGCTTTCTTGAGTTTTGGCACAAGTCTTGAGCAAAGGAATGCATTGTTCACCTGTTGCAAAATCTGTTTGCCAATTCTGGTGTTATGTGACACTATACTTAGATAATGAACTCATGCAAGTAGTTGGCCTGTATTTCTCCTATCTGTTTTGAAGATTTCCATTAGTTTCGATCTCCAATCTTCGATTGTCTCTTGTTCCAGCTATCCTGGATTAGAAGTGAACTAGTCGAAATGGAAATCATCACATCAACAAGAGAAAGTGACTTGACTGAGCAGCTTCTTCCCAAAAAGCATTCTCATTTTGTTCATGAATCCAGGTAATTAACTAGAGTCAGCATTATTTGATCCTTCTTTCTTGCTTTCTTTTCTTTTGTTTCCTTTTATGCCTTTTAAATAATGAAGTTCTGAACTTATTGCAAATTTGCAATGATGGTTGATGATTGTCTGGTCCAAATGCCTCGATATGATTTTTGATTTTCCTTTCTTCATGCAATAGTTCATTTGAGTTCCTCTGTGGAATTGATACTGACAATATTAATAAGATGATTTAAGATTGACACATGGTTGGGATGTGAATGTAGTTATCAGGATCCGTAATTTTGTAGATAGTACTTCTTTATTGAGCTTTACTTCTACTTTTTTTTTGGGTGTCTGAAGCAGAATAATTTAAATATCTTGTAGATGAAATAGTTATATTACTCCTCTCGCTTGGCTAGGAACTTCTCATGTAACAAGATGCTTGAATTAGGAACCTTTGTCAAAATAATTGTTTATGTAGTCATGTTTTTGCTCTATTATCTAACTCATAGTTCCAACATTTAACTATTTTTCTGTTTGATCATTTGTAAATATAGTATCCATTGGAAGTAGTTGCCAGGTCTCCCCATCAAGACTGTTGCTTCTCGAACCTTTTGATTATTTATTTATTTATTTTTTGGAAGGAAGCTTCCTAACAATATTTTATTTCTTTTATCTCTTGGTTTTATAATTTTCTGACAGGTCTGGTGTGAGGCATACCAATTTCTTATTGCGAGGAGCTGTTTCTCGGTCATTTAGTATAAACTTTTTAACATATGGTTTTCCGGTACACATGCCATATCCATTTTTATTTTTTTTCATCAGTAAATTGTTTAATTGCTAAAATCCTGTGCAGAATTCATGTCCAATGTTTGGTATGACATGCAACTATGAAGTGGCTCTCAGAATATGAATATGTGAATAACTGTATATTATTTCACTTCAGAATGTTTACAATGAAGGTAATATATAGAGGTAGCTGTACATTAAACTAGCCTTAGAAAATAAGCAACAATAAAACACTAAAAACAATGTCTACACTAAAAACATGAAAACGTGGGAACAAAGAAGCCACCGTCCACAGAGGCCACCGTCCAACACTCCCTCTCAAGCTGGTGAATATACATTATCCATTCTCAGCTTGGATACAATCGTTTGAAATGTTGGACTACTCAACCTTTTTGTGAGTACATCAGTAAGCTGACCTTGTGTAGACACATAGGATGTTCAAATTAAACCACTCTCTAGTTTTTCTTTGATAAAATGTCTATCAACCTCAATATGCTTTGTTCGATCATCTTTATATATAAGCTATGCTTGATTGTTTTATTGTCTCATTGGACTCTTCAGTTATCTTCAAGAAAAGTCTCATTGGACCATCCTACTTGATCTTGAATTTAATCTTCAACCATAGTAGTTTAAGAACAAACCATAGTACTTTTGGGTAATTAAATTGAATCTGGAGCTAAAAATGACTCTCGATTTAGACCTTAAGTTCAATTCTTATGGTTCCAACACCTAGGTTCACCTCTCACGATCGTCCCAAATGTAAATTCAAAAAAAAAATTTCACACCTTACCACATTCTGTTTTTTACTTCTCCAAGTCACCATATTTCCACCAAGAAAAGTGCAATATCCTGTAGTTGATCTTCTGTCCACTGGTGATCCAACATAATTCGCATCAGTGTATGCCTCAAGTACCACACCTACATTTCTCTTAAATAATATGCCTTTTCTTGGTGTTCCCTTAAGGTACTGTAATACTAAATATGCTGCTCGCAAATGAGATTCTTTTGGACTGTGCATGAATTAGCTAATCACACTTACTGTGTATGCTATATTCCATGGTAAGAATCTCGTGTGTATAGATAGATAAGTCTTCCCACGGATGCCGTAAATGGATCCTCTCGGAATAGCATAAGTGTACCTTCCTATCCATTGTTAGTCATATTTCTTCTCATTCAATCCAAGGCAATTCAATTTCTTGCATAAGAACTTAACACCCTTTGAATTATCTTTGAAAAGTATCAAACTCACTTTGATCCAACAAATGCCATTAATCTTGCATTTGAACTAAGGCCTAAATGCTCATCTATGCAAAACAAGAACAAAATATGATATTGTTTCACACACATCAATGACCTGTCTCTTTTAGGAGATCCATAACATACTTTTTTTGGGAGATGAATATACCTTTCCTAGAATGAGCAATCTCAATTCCAAGAAAGTATTTTAATATTCCTAATGCTTTAATCTCTAGTTCCTTGGCTAAGCACTGACTCAGAATATGTTTGTCATCAACATACACCAAGAGAGCTGTGACTCTCCCTGAAGGAGAGTGTTTAACAAACAGTGTGTGATCCCCTTGGCTTTGTTTGTACCCTATAGCCAACATGATTCTAGCAAACCTTCCAAACCACACTCGCGGTGATTGCTTGAGGCCATATAAGGCATTTTTTAACTTACACACGGTATTAGCATGCAAATTCCTTCCATATCCCGGTAGGACCTCCATGTAGACTTCTTCTTCGAGATCTCCATATAAGAAAGCATTCTTGATATCAAACTGTTGTAAATCCCATCCCAACCATAATTAGTTGCCAATGCCAACAATACCCAAACTGTGTTCATCTTTGCAACTGGTGCAAAAGTCTCCTAGTAATCAGTTCCATAAGTTTGAGTATACCTTTTGGCAACTAATCGTGCTTTATACCTCTCTATGGATCCATTTGCTCTATATTTCACAGTATACTCCTATGTATATCCCACAATTTTCTTCCTTGCTGGTAGTTGCACTAGCTCCAAGGTTTTATTCTTTTCCAATGCCTCCATCTCGTCATTCATGGTTTGTTTCCATTTTTCATTGGACAAGACCTCGGGTAGGTTGGTAAGGATGGCAATGGTATTTAGGCTTATAAGAAAGGCTTTATGGGATGGTGAAAAATTCTCAAAGGACAAGAAGTGTGTAAGAGGATATAGTGGCCATTTTGTGCACTCTCTAGTTCCTTTCCTGATGGCTATAGGAAGATTTTGGTCACTACTATCAACATGAAATTCAGTTTCATCTTGCAATGAAGGTTTAGAAACTATTACCTCATTCGAAGGTTTTGAGTTGGATTCTTGGGCCTACACAGGTTCAGGAACAACCATCTTCCTTCTTGTGAACACCTTGCCTTTGCCATACCTTACATTCTCAAGAGCAGACTCAGCCACTGGGTCAGGAATGGTTTTGGACACCGGTTCAGACACAGTTTCAGAAGGAGTGACTTCAAGAGGAGGATTAGGGACAACAGGAAGGTCATGAGAAGGACCATTAGACATAGGAAGTAAGGACAAGTTAAGCAGGAAATCTTTCTTATCTTACTTCATTGACTTCTCCACCTGATGATGAGGATGGGAAAAATAGGGCTCTTCTTCACTAAATGTAACATCCCTGGAGGCATAGAATTTTCTGGATAAAGGGTGATAACACTTATACCCTTTCTGGGTCGAAGAATAGCCCCACAAAGATACATTTTACAGCAATCAGGTCATGTTTCCCCCTGTTTGGACTGTGAACATGGATAAAAGAAACACATCCAAAAATTTTAGGAATAAGATTATTGGAAGTGTGTAGATCAAGATAAAAGGTGGAGAGGACATCCATAGGACTCTTGAACCCCAAGACTTTAGTCAGCAAGCGATTTATAAGATGAGTAGCTGTCAGAACAGCTTTCCCCCAGAATGACTTAGGGACATTTCTCTGAAACAATAGGGCTCGTGTTTTTCCAAGAAGATGACTATTTTTTCGCTCTGCTAACCCATTTTGTTGTGGGGTATGGATACAAGATGATTCATGAATTATTCATTCTTTTTGGAAAAAATGTATAAGAGACTGATTAAGGTAGTTCATAGCATTATCAGACATGAATCGTTTAATACCCACACCAAATTGATTTTTAATCATGGAACGAAAATTTGGGAGAACAGTAGTAATATCAGACTTGTGTTTGAGCAGAAAAATCCAGGTAATAGGTGTACAGTCATCAATAAAAGACACAAACCATCTTGCCCCAGAGATACTAGGAATGGAAGAGGGACCCCAAACATCACTGTGAATAAGAGAAAAAGGAACAGAACTTCTGGTATTACTAATTGGAAAATTGACCCGCTTATGTTTAGCAAGTTCACATACTTCACAATGAAATTGTTTAACATCAAGACCTTGAAACAAAGAAGGGAAAAGACTCTTAACAATAAAAAAGGATGGATGGCCTAATCTACAGTGAACAAGCCAAATTTTGTCTTTTTTGGTTGAAAGAAGTTCTGAGGTAAAAGAATATGGGTGTTCAAGTCCGCTCTTGGTCTTGTTTACCTGACAAGGTGCTTCAAGGAGGTAGAGGTCATCCTGCTCCCTAGCACGTCCAATCATCTTTCTCGAATCCTTGTCCTGAAAAACACAATGATTATTGAAAAAAACCACTTTGTAAGATAAATCTTTAATTAATTTCTGAACAGAAATCAGATTTGTGGACAGTTTAGGGACATGAAGGACATTTTTTAAGGTCACTAGGGGGCTTAGTTGGACATCTCCTACACCTGCTACAATGGTTAGGGAACCATCAACTGTGGATATTTTCTTATTACTTGGGCATGGAGAATAAGTGAAAAATATAGTGGGGTTGTTGGTCATATGGTCTGTGGCTCCTGAATCTATAATCCAGGAGTTGGTAAAAATTGTACCCGAGACATTGAATCCAATGGAAAAAGGTAACTTATTCGAATAAGTCAAAGAACATGTACCTGAGAGCTTTTCAAGGCTGTGTAGGGAGATATTTGAAACCTCACCTTTGGTTGACATCGTAAGAGACAAGTAGTAGAATCAAGGCAGAGAAACAGATGTAACCAAATTTGGGAGGCAGGGCAGAATTTCGGCCAAACAGAGACTGTAACAGACGTAATCAAACAGAGAAGGTGAACCCACTATCCAAACAGCCTTGGACAAGAGTTCCGGCCACAAAAATAGAAGCAGAGGTTGTCGGAGAGGTAAATGAAACCAACGGCATCGCTCTCCGGTGACCGGAAAGTGGCGCGTGACCTCCACGTGCCAAGAGCTGCAGGCGCATATGACGGCGCGTGGCAACTCCTCCGGCGGCAGCGCTCAGAGGGATGACCGGTCGGAGGTTTCTGAGACACCTCGTGACCTTACTTGGATGGAAGAATGGCTATGAAGGCCTTGGTTGGCAATGAATGATGACTGTTTAGGTACTGTTTGGCTTTCTGTTTGGGGCGATGAAGGCCAAAAAAGGGATGTTCAGCAAAAGGGCAATGAAGGCCCAATAACAGAGTTTGGTTGGCAATGAAGGCCGATCGAAAAAAGGCTCAGCGGAAAACAGAGACAGTTTTGGATCGGAACTGTTTTGATACCATCTCAGAATATGAATATGTGAATAACTGTATATTATTTAACTTCAGAATGTTTACAATGAAGGTAATATATAGAGGTAGTTGTACATTAAACTAGTCTAAAAAATAAGCAACAATAAAGTACTAAAAACAATGTCTACACTAAAAACATGAAAACGTGGGAATAAAGAAGCCACTGTCCATAGTGGCTACCGTCCAACAGTAACATAAATTGTTCTTAACACAAATAGGCACTCATCCATTTTTTTGGTAGGTAAAAAATCAGTGTAAAGGTGAGAAAATTAAATAGGTATTTATCACTCATTTACACTTGGCTGATTTAGAACCATGACCTCATCCTCCGCCATTTATTCCCAAAGAAGAAATGGAGCCATTAGAACCAAGTCGCTGGCATGACCAATGCAACCATTTATCTGGCTGTAACAGGATATGGCAAGGATGCTGGGTAAAGGATGCAAAGTCATGATTACCTTGCCTTTTTTTTTTTTTTCTGAAATGACAGATCACAAGTTTTGTGACCTCTGAATTCTGAGGTCATGGTGAAAGTTGAAAATTATTTTTAATCATTGAAGGGATATGTATTGGACACACTGGCATAAACACATGAACCATGCAAAACTCTTCATGATATCTTAGAACTTAGATCAAGTTGAGCATATTATCTAAGTGTTCTCTTGTGAGCCCCCCTCTCCCTCATTGTGACACATTAAAGGCCTTTTATAAGTTGATTAATTGCATTAATTGGTGCACCTGGCAGATTTCCTTGCTGGCTCTATCATTTTGGAGTTTCCACTTTGCAAGTCTCTGCTCATTTGGATTACTTGCATATGTGGGATATATCCTGTATGCCTTCCCTTCCATGTTTCGGTTGCACCAATTGAATGGCATGCTTCTTGTTTTCATTCTCTTATGGGCAGCTAGCACATATATCTTCAATGTAGCCTTCACTGTCTCCAATAACAAATTACGGAAGGTACATATTGCTAGAGGCTTTGAGAGATCTTACAATTATATTAAAATCGTTTTGTTTTCATCTTCTGATACTCGATTGCAGGATATGGAGATATGGGAAACTATAGGCTTGTGGCATTACCCTATCCCAGGATACTATTTACTTGCTCAATTTGGTCTTGGTTTTCTTGTTGCTATGTGTAATCTTGTAAACAGTTCAGTGTTATTGTGCATTACTGATCAAGGACAGTTAACAACTGATGAATCTGTTGTGGAAGGTGAGAGGACTAGATGGTCTAAGTAGACAATGCTTGCTACTGTGTGAAGTTATGATTTTCCAGTGCTTAACCATATACTCCTTGTCAGTTGTCAATGAGTTGTGATGAAATGATGAATATAAGTCCCATGGTTAAATTCACTTAATTTCTACAATTTTACAAAACATGTGCCAATGCAGGTGCATAATATTTGGTTGTTTTGTTTGGCAAAAATTCAATCATGTCTTACTGGCTTTGGGTGGATTAAATCAATTTATGAAACACATTTAAATTTGATGTCTGCACTCTCTTTCAAAATATTGGTTTCACAAAGGAATCAGCAAGAAAGTATGATTGGCACATTTATGAAATGATTTATTTAGCTTATCTGGTGTATGCTTTACAGTATCTATGACACATCTTTTCCTTGAAATAGTATCATCTTGTTCAATTTACATGTTTCACACCTTAGGGAAAAAATGTAAGTTTTCACCCAGGTAAGTCATTTCTAATTTTCTCTATCATGGCAGCTTGTCCTTGTAAAGCCATAGTAACATGTGCTGTGAATTTTTGCCTTTCGAAAACATCGCTAACAGGACAATGTGTTTAATCAGTAATCCAGATTTCTGGGAATGTGAAATATATCATGTTAATCCGTCAGCTATCTTTTGTAAAATATGGTTATTATGAAATTGTAGTTTAAGATATAAACAAATGCTTCGTAAATTCCCTTTTCAATTCTTCCAATTTAACTTCATATCGGCTTCTGCTCATGTGTCCTGGAATATTTTAGCATACACTTATATCTCAGCAGAATGTTTCTCTAGTATAAAAAAATCACCTTTTACTTGCTTAAGATAAAAAGTCTTATTGTTTGTTTGTTGTTGTTGTTGTCAAACTTCTAGAGGAAGAAGAGACTACAGTATTAGTTGCGGCTACAATAGTATGGGGATTACGCAAGTGCTCGCATGCTGTAGTACTGATATTGATATTTCTTATTGCTATAAGACCTGGTCTCATTCATGCTGTATATAGTAAGTTCAATGGCTAACAGTTTCCTTCTTTGTTATTTATATATTTGTTTATTACCATACTGCTAATAAGGAATTGTTCTTATTTGTATTTTCTGAAAGCATTAGATGTCCGCCCACTCTTTCCTTCACCATTTTTTGTAGGATTTAAGTTTTGATCCACCATTTGTATTTGCTCGCATGCTGTAGTACTGATGTTGATATTTCTTATTGCTATAAGACCTGGTCTCATTCATGCTTTATATAGTAAGTTCAATGACTAACAGTTTCCTCCTTTGTTATTTATATATTTGTTTATTACCATACTGTTAATACAGAATTGTTCTTATTTGTATTTTCTGAAAGCATTAGATGTCCGCCCACTCTTTCCTTCGCCATTTTTTGTAGGATTTAAGTTTTGATCCACCATTAGTTTAAAGAGTTTTACAGTACCAGTGAACCACATTGTTCCAGCTGTTTAAATAACTCAAGTTTTTAAATCAAGTGAAAAACATAAGTTATACAATAATGTGGCACTTTCTTGTTTACTTATTATAGTGTTCAGAGTTTTACACTGACTGTTGATCAAATTTAAACTTTCTTTAAAACATTGTCTTTAGAGTAGTTTGAGAGCTGTAGCAGTATTCCTAATTTACTAACTACTTACTCTTTCTGCATGCAGTGATTTTCTTTTTAATTTATCTTTTAAGCCATGCAATCACTTGTAAATTACGCCAAGCTATTATCCTTTTATGCGAGGCACAGTTTGCACTCCAGTTCATTCTTCAACTTGATCTAATTTCCAAAAATTTGGATCAGAAGGGTTCATATGCTTTTCAAATTCTCTCACAATTAGGTAAATATTTTTCTTTGTAAGAATAACCTTTTTTATGCCTATTGGACATCCGTTTGCACTTTTGTGGAGCAAATGTAAACTTTCTGTTGCCTTCAGCAAAGTCATTCCGTTTTGTTATATTATCATTCTTGTGAATGTTGCAGGCCTGCTTAATCATACTCATTCAGTGGATTTCTTCAAAATATCGATTCTTGCTTGCTTCTGTGCAATTCACAATCATGGGCTTCAAACACTCCTTTTATTTTCAGCTATTGTGCGGCAAACATCTTGCCCCCCAGTTGGGTTTAGCATCTTAAGAGCTGGCTTGATCAAACCTGTTTGTTTATCGGGTTATAGTCCAAGATCTAGTGAGAGACAGGGAACTCATGGTACAACTCCAGTAAATATTGACTATGCGGCTATGCCCTAGGATTTCCATACAATTTTTTTTTGCTAAATAAATTTCTTGTTTGTGTTTAGATTAATACTTATCCTTCTGTCGCTTGATTGGTTTAAGCTACATATTTAGCCAGAAGTGTTCCAATACTGGATAACAATATTCTAACCATTCTGTTTGATTATTCAGAGAGGAAGATGATATCATATTTGAATGTCATAAGACGGACTTTCCTTTCTGTTTATCGATCATGTGGCAAATACATTGCTTTCCTGACAATTCTCTTCAGTATATACCTTTGCACACCCAACTATTGTTCATTTGGCTACTTATTCTTTCTTCTACTGTGGATAAGTGGACGACAACTTGCGGGACAAACAAGAAAGCATCTTTGGTATCCTATGAAAGTGTATGCTGTAATGGTGTTTGTCTCCATTTACAGCATTGGTGTCTTTTCCAGCACAAAGATATGGTTTCCCATGATCATTGATCTTCAAACTGCATTTGGCTATGACCCAGCAGCTTCAATGTTGCAAAACATTTGGGAGTCCTTGGCTGTATTGGTAGTGATGCAGTTATATAGCTATGAAAGGAGGCAGAGCAAAAGTTCTGGATCAAGTGATTATGACGCATCAGAAATAGGACCTTGTGCTTTTACCAGACGTCTTCTGGTTCGGCATACTGAGAAAATATTATCTCTTGCTTTGTTTTATGCATCATTATCACCTATAAGTGCATCCGGTTTCCTTTATCTTCTTGGTTTAATTAATTTTTCAAGATTACCAAAGTCTTCTCAGATCCCTGCAAAAGTA
The DNA here is from genome assembly GCA_029884595.1 of Ormosia semicastrata. Lineage (NCBI taxonomy): Eukaryota > Viridiplantae > Streptophyta > Magnoliopsida > Fabales > Fabaceae > Ormosia > Ormosia semicastrata. The sequence continues at coordinate 7,244,893 of JAQQTO010000054.1, read as the reverse complement.
TTTCTAGTTTATTCAGGACTTCTTGTAATGGTTGAATATCTTTTCCAGATGTGGGGAGATCAGGCTGAGATGTTCCCTGGTCAAGAGCACTCCCAATTATCCTTATTTATGGGTTTACAGTTGTATAAGCCTGGTTTTAAAGGTTTAGAGTCAGGGTTGAGGGGAAAGGTTGTGGTTATTGTAGCATGTATACTTCAATACAATGTTTTTCGTTGGTTGGAGAAGATGCCACATGTTAATGGAAATGGAGGAAAATGGAATGAGCCTTGCCCTCTGTTCAACCCAGTAGAAGTTCTTAATGAAACAACTGTCTGTACCCCAGAAAGCAAACAATTGGAAAATCCCACTTCATCAACAGTTAAACAAAGTGCAAGAAGTCGTTCATGGCCAACAATGAATTCTGCATTATCCCAAGGGCCAGATTCAGGGCTCGAAAGAGACAGTGCCAAAAAACCTCGACATTTTCATTTCTGGGAGAGTTCCAAGGATAGCTTTAAGTGGAATAGAAAGTGGATTGTTTTCTTGAGAAAAGAGAGGTTGGAGATGCAGAAGACAGTTTTAAAAGTATCTCTGAAGTTCTGGATAGAGAATATGTTCAATTTATTTGGTCTTGAAATCAACATGATTGCTTTGCTTCTTGCTAGCTTTGCTGTGTTGAATGCCATCTCCTTGCTCTATATAGCATCACTTGCTGCTTGTGTTCTTTTACATCGGCTAGTTATTAAAAAATTTTGGCCTGTTTTCGTTTTTCTGTTTGCTTCCGTTATCACTGTTGAATACTTGGCTATCTGGATGCACCTCACTTTTACAAACCAACAGATTGAAGAACAAGTGCCATGCCATGACTGTTGGAGAGTATCAGATATATATTTTAGCCACTGCAAAAAGTGTTGGCTAGGTATCTGTCCATTAAATGTGTCTGTGTTTTGAGATGGTTGGTATCACATATATATCTTGTGGATAATGCAGTGTTGTCACGAGGCTAAAAGCAGGTTGAGGCGGCCATCCCCAAAACTACATCACTTTGATGCGGCAGGCGATGCGGCCACATCATTGAAGTGATGTAGATATTTAAAAAAATAACGAAAATTATTCATATATCGACAAATCATAACCTAATTAAGATTTAAATGCAAATTAAGTCATGACAATAATTTTAAAACATAATGTAATCCATATTGACAATACTAGAAACTCAATAATGTAAGTGCACATACGACCAAATGCAAGTCAAGTTCCCAAGTGAGACACACAATGGCAAGAATAAAGGGCGTTTAAGGGGAAAATCAGTAAGTTCAGTCAAGAATAAATATGAGGCTGTGAATAAGAGCATGGAATCAGAGGATAAAGGGAGCTTCAGCTTCTAGACTGTAAGTCACACACATCAGGTAAGTTCAGATCCTGTTTTTAGGGTTTTATTTCTTGAATTGCTAGGTAATATTAAGTTCAGATGGTATTAGTAGACTGAAATACCCCTATAGATTAGATACTCATTGGCTATTGAGCATTTCAAGTGAAGAAAAATAAGTTGGCCGAAAATGCATGATGTGGCCACATCAGCCGCATCACCCTGATGCGGCCGCATCATTAAACCCGCTTCACCTCAGGCCATCTGAGGCATCGAGGCTGTTTTTCGCCCTGCCTCAACGCCTAGGCGGCCGCATCAACCGCTTTTGACAACATTGGGATAATGTCTATCACGTATAACTAACATGATGCCTGTTTTTGTCACTACAGAATATTTATAACTCTGGACTGGATACTTGTAATATTTGTTATGTGATAACTGTTCCCAAATAATTTATGTTAAATACCTTAACTGCAGGAATTATTGTTGATGATCCTCGTATGCTTATTAGCTATTATGGGGTTTTCATGCTTTCATGTTTCAAATTCCGTGCTGACCAGTCATCTGTCACTGGGTTAGAGAGGTATCAAAAAATACTCTCTCAATGGAAGTCTGCATCTGTACTAAGTGATCTTTCATTTGAAACAAAAGGATACTGGACAATTCTCGACCACCTGAGGCTGTATGGTTACTGTCACTTGCTAGATTTTGTTCTTTCATTGATTTTGATAACTGGAACTCTTGAATATGACATTCTGCATCTTGGCTACCTTGGTTTTGCTCTGGTTTTCTTCCGAATGAGGCTAAAAATACTAAAGCAGGGAAATAACATTTTTAGATTCTTGAGGATGTACAATTTTGTCCTTATAGTCTTGTCTCTTGCATATCAATCCCCTTTTGTTGGTGACTTTAGTGAGATCAAATGTGGTTCAATAGAATGCATCAATGAATTGGTTGGATTTCACAAATATGATTATGGGTTTCGAATTACATCAAGATCAGCATTTGTGGAAATCATCATATTCATGTTGGTATCGCTACAGTCATACATGTTTTCATTTCCAGAGTTTGATTATGTTTCAAAATATCTCGAGAAAGAGCAGATTGGTGCAATACTGCGACAGCAGGAGAAGAAAGCTGCTTGGAAGACGGCTCAATTGCGGCACATACGTAAAGCTGAAGAGCTGAAGCATCTCCGAAGCTTGCAGGTAGAAAAGATGAAATCGGAGATGCTAAACCTTCAAAATCAGCTTCATAATGTGAGCACTGATGCAAACTGTAGTAATGCTTCTCTCAAAAATGATGGTCTAAGAGAGAGAGGAAACTCTTCCCTAGATTTGCATAGGGAAAATGAATTTAGGAAGCAAGATCTTGATATAAATACGGAGTCAATAGGCCCCTTTGATATGAATGAATCTCTAATGAGTGAAAAATCTGGAAGTCCATTGTTGCCAGAATACTGGAAGCAGCCGATGGATTCTCCTCATGGAATTGTTGAGGTTAAGGAAAGAACTAATAGCAATGATTTTTTGGATTTAGAAACAAGCAATCGCTATAAACTTCCAGTCAGGAAAAATCCTTTAATTTCAGCTGTACATCTCATAGGGAATGGAGTATCTCAAGTGCAGTCTCTTGGAAAAATGGCAGTAAACAATCTAATGAACTATCTGAAGATAGAACGTGAAGAACTAGAGTCAACTAAAGATTCTTCTGAGGATGAGGTATACTATGAGATTGAGAATCAGAATATGGGAGCAGAACCTCTCGAGCCTACATTTTCCACACACTCTGTTAATGAGCATAACGTTCCTGATACTGCTTGCCTTCAAATTGGTATTATTTTGCGTTACATGTGGTCCCGAATGAGGTCGAATAATGATGTTGTTTGCTATTGCTGCTTTATTCTAATATATCTTTGGTACTTCAGTTTGCTTTCTGTGGTCTACCTAGCAGCTCTCTTCTTATATGCTCTCTGTCAAAATACTGGTCCGAGTTACATATTCTGGGTTATTATGCTAATTTATACTGAGGTGTGCATTTTGCTTCAGTATTTATATCAAATCATCATTCAACACTGTGAGTTTGAATTCCATGTGAGCTTACTTCAAGAATTAGGATTTCCTGTAAAAAAAATAACATCATCTTTTGTGACAAGCAACTTACCTTTCTTTCTGGTATATATATTTACTCTCTTGCAAACCTCCATAACTGTGAAGGATGGTGGTTGGACAATTGCTGCAGATCTTAGCTTTTGTAAGAGAAGAAATCAGAGCTACATAGAGGATGTAAAGTGCTCCACCTGCCAAGAGAGATTACGGAGACTATTTTTACCTCTGAAAAATGTACTGAAAATGTTGATCAGAAGCCTCTGTAGGTACTGGAAATCGTTAACATGGGGTGCAGAAACTCCTCCTTACTTTGTGCAGCTGTCTATGGAAGTTAACTCCTGGCCTAAAGAGGGAATTCAGCCAAGGAAAATTGAATCAAGAATAAATAAGTTGCTGAAAGTCTTGCATGATAGGAGATGCAAAGAGGAGAACCTTTTTAATTGGCAATCAGCAAGTAGGGTTCGTGTACAGAGCATTGAAAAAAGTGAAGAGAATGAAAATTTGTGTCTTGTTGTTTTTGAGGTGTTATTTGCCTCCCCTCCAATTGAATGTACTGCTGAAGAATGGTACAGCTCATTAACTCCAGCAGCAGATGTATCCAATGAGATTCGAAAAGCTCAAGACGCTGGTATTTTTAAAGAAATTGGGTTTCCATACCGAATACTTTCTGTCATTGGTGGTGGAAAAAGAGAAACTGATCTGTATGCCTATATCTTTGGAGCTGATTTGGCTGTTTTCTTCTTGATCGCCATTTTTTATCAATCAGTTATGAAAGCTAACAGTGAGTTTCTTGAAGTCTATCAGCTTGAAGATCAATTCCCAGAAGACTTTGTATCAGTTCTAATGGTAATTTTTTTTGGATGTGAGATGCCTTTTTTGTATCTAAGATATTGAAGATCCTTCATTTTTTGAATCTGTCTTGTTGATAGCAAATTCATATGTCCGGTTAGTTACTCAGCAAAAGAACTTTATCTTGCAGGTTGTCTTTTTCTTGATCGTGCTTGATCGTATTATATACCTCTGTTCATTTGCAACAGGAAAAGTTATTTTTTATTTATTCAACCTTGTTCTCTTCACATATTCAGTCACAAAATATGCCTGGGACATGGATCCTCTGCACAGATATTCTGGAAGACTAGCACTTCGTGCCATTTATCTGACAAAAGCAATTTCTCTGGTTTTGCAAGCCATACAAATTCATTTTGGGATTCCATACAAAAGCACGTTGTACAGGCAGTTTTTGACCAGTAGTGTTTCACGAATTAATTTCTTGGGTTTTCGACTGTATCGTGCTCTACCTTTCCTTTATGAATTGAGATGCGTGCTAGATTGGTCTTGCACGACAACATCTTTGACCATGTATGACTGGCTGAAGGTATGTCCTCAACAGTCTCCATATTGTTTCTTCATGATAATTTTTTTTTTGCTACTATTGCTGTGAGTTATGCTATTTGCATATTAATATAGTACTTCTTGTTTGGCTATTCTTGAACACTTGGAGAAGAACATTTGGTCATCATTAATTCTCTTGATTGATCATCTGACGAAAATCTGGAAATGTCATTTTGATTCAATAAAGCCAGGAGTCATGCATCAAGTACAATGGTGAATACTACTGACACTGTCCGTTGACAAAAACTTATTTTCTCTATTAATCTCTCATCAGTTTCTGACATAAATGTTTAACTTTCATTAAACGATAATGAAGCTAGTTCCATATTTTTTAGTAGCTTATCTTAGATTTTCTTTGTGGAAGTGAAATGGAATTAACATTGACCAGTGAGTTTGAAAACGTAAGGGTTTTATTTTATAGAAGAAATTAGAAAGAGGACAAAACATGCCACTGAAAGACTTTACAACTGAGACGAAGATGGCAAATTTGGGTTAACCAAATAATTGTCTTGGAAGCACCAAATAAAAAGAAGAAAAGTCATTAAATATAAGCAGTTACAGCTGAACAACAACAGAAACAGAAGATGGAAGCGTACTCCTCAGTAGAGTTTCAGAGACTGCAATATCCTTCTACATCTGAAGAGTCAGCAACCTCAACAATTTGGACCTTTATAATTTCCATAGGTTCATTAAGTGATTGATTTTCATTTCTGATCACAAAATTAATTTGTTCCTCTCTTCCATGTAAGTATCCAAGTGAATTTTATACAACTTCACAGCAGTTCAGCATCAAAGAAATGTTCGTAAGCAAACATTGTATCTCAACCATCAATTTGGGAAGCTTAGACACCTTGCAATATGAAATTTATGAGCAGTTCAGAGAGCATTAGTGTTAGTCCACTTCACTTGCCTTCTATAGATTCTCAAATTTCTTCTGTTATGATTCTTCTGTAGTGTCTTTTCTTAGATTATTAGCCAATCAAGCAAATAAACATAGTCTTGTGATTTTTGTAAGTTAAAGCAATATCTTATTATAGTTGATGTTGATTAATAGTTTTCACAAACATACAGCTGAACTAAAGTTGGATGCTATCTGTCAACCAGTATCTTAACATTGATGCATTAGTACTACAGCAAATGACTCTTTGCATTGAATGACTTAGATTTTTAACTTGTATTACATCGTCATGCAGACTTGGTATTTTCTTAGCTACTTCACATTCCCTTACTAGCACTGTAAGGCAGTGTGCATTCCTTTCCCCATTTTATCTGATTTTAAGTTTCTTTCTAGTTGGAAGATATTCATGCAAGTTTGTTTCTTGTCAAATGCGATGTGGATTTGAATAGAGCCAGCCACCAACAAGGACAAAAGCAAACAAAAATGACGAAGTTCTGCAATGGGATATGTTTATTCTGTGTGTTAATGTGTGTCATATGGGCTCCTATGCTGGTAAGAATAAAAAAACTCCAATTATGAATCTCATTTTTTCTAATTCTGAAACCCTTTTCCACAATTCACGAAATAATGTGTATGTACATGCGAGAAAGATAAGACTACATTTTCAATTTATAGAATCAATTTGCTTTCATAACTTTCAAAGAACTGAAAGAAATAATTTGATTTCTTTCATTGCTCTTGCATAAATAGTATCGGTTCTTTTGGAATTGTTAGAATATCTGAAAAATATCTTAAAATATCTTTATTGTATCTTGAAATATTTTAGGGTATCTCATAGGATCTCTTAGGATTTATTTCCTATTTATTATATTTTCTGATTTATTTCCTTATTAATTAAGATTAATATCCTAGTATTAGTATAAATAGGACTATTGGGTTTGTCTTTTGTATCACAACATCATCACACAAATATCAATATAGTCTTTTTATTTTGAGTATTCATTTTCTCTTTTTTCCTCTTTCCTACCTAAAACATTTCAATTCAACATGGTATCAGAGCGGTACCATCCTCTATGACCTATCCCGTCATTTTCGCTGCTGAGTTCCCAAAGATCTGGAACTCCGATTAGTCGCCTCTGGTTGCTGAGTTCTCCTTTCGAGACCCTTTTTCTATATCTTTTTCGGCTAACCGTGTTTCCATTTTGGTTTGTCGGCCTTTCTCCCTTACCGCGACGTCTTTTCGGCATCTCATCTCCCATCTCCGCTGCATCTGCTGTCCAGCCGCCTCTTCGGCCGCTGCTATTCTTTCCTGACTCGTCTCTTCCTCCTTTACATAGATCTGCCCTCAGATCCTTCATTTGACATCTCTATCCCTTTGTTCACTTGCGTTGAGACTTTCAGGTACCTTGTACTTTCTGTTTTTGGTCATCATACACTGATCCATGGCTGTTTCACCCTCTTTTCGAACTCTTTCGCCGTTCGTTTGCCTCACCACATCATCTCAACATATACTTTAATGTCGGTGTTTGTCATGCCATTCTTTTCCCACTAATGAATCATACTAATGGTGACTTCTCTTTCCATCAACGATTATTCCGGTGGTGACTTTTCTCCCACAGATGAATTATGCTAGTGGTGATTTTTCTTCCCATCGACAATCATTCCGATGGTGACTTTTATTGGTTTTGACTCACACCAGCCCCCAGCTTTGCCCCAGATGCACTGACTCTGTCCGCCTTAGTCCCAGATGCATTGGTCTTGTCTCCATCCCAGATTCAGTTGCCTGCCACTATCACACTGTTTGGCGCATTATGTTTTTAGTTTGTTTTCTTTAAGATGTAATTGTAACAAGCTTAAAGCTTAGTAAGCTTTAGCTTGAGGGGGAGCGTTAGAATATCTGAAAAATATCTTAAAATATCTTTATTGTATTTTGAAATATTTTAGGGTATCTCATAGGATCTCTTAGGATTTATTTCCTATTTATTATATTTTCTGATTTATTTCCTTATTAATTAGGATTAATATCCTAGTATTAGTATAAATAGGACTATTAAGTTTGTCTTTTGTATCACAACATCATCATACCAATATCAATATAGTCTTCTTATTTTGAGTATTCATTTTCTTTTTTTTCCTCTTTCCTACCTAAAACATTCCAATTCAACAGGGATGAACAGAAATATAAAAAATCAGCAGCACGGCTTCTTTTGCCTGAATCACTGTGATATCCTATGTGCCTGCTATGTATGTTTAGCTTAGCTTATTGAAATATCTCAAGTTGGGTTGTTTTCTCCACTTCTATTTTTTTTTTTTTCAAAGTGATACTTTTCCTAGATTTGACAAACGTATTCAAGTGCCTTTACTAGAACGCCAGCCCAAAAAATCCTTTGTAAAGTTATTGGCGTAGAGTTTCTATACTGTAGCTAGACTAACAACAGGCCTTGAAAATCGTATCTTAAAAAAAAAAATCATGGAAAGCAACATATGGCCAATGTCTTTGCTGCCTCCAGATAGCTCATATCATGTAACTATTACCCGCACCTAACGTTTTTTTTCTGGGAGAGATGTAGCACTTCAACGGTTCAACCTAGATAATATTGTTTTCAACTCTTGACTCTCATTAATGCAATTGTACATATTTCAAATACCTTAGTTTATCTGCCTTTCTGACATTTTTCAGAAAAAGCTCAAGGCTGTTGAATGCTACTTTTGCATTTTTAAGATCAATTTTAGTATCTAGATTATAATATTGGTGACAAATTTTTTTTTCTAAATTATTTCTTGATAGTAACTATCACTTCGCACCATTTCTTTAAAATTACATTTTTCTGGACAGATGTACAGCAGCGGTAACCCAACAAACATTGCAAACCCGATCAAAGATGCCAGCGCTCGAATTGATATAAAGACAATAAGTGGAAGGCTGACATTGTTTGAGACAACTTTGTGCGAGAAGATATCTTGGGAAAAGCTTGAAGCACGCACAAGTTTGGATCCTGAGGGTTATCTTGGTGCATACAATGAGAAAGACATTCAATTAATCTGCTGCCAATCAGATGCAAGTACACTGTGGCTTGTTCCACCTGTTGTGCAGGCCAGATTTATAAAGTCCCTTAGGTGGAACATGGACATTACTTTCTCCTGGCAATTTACCAGAGATAGGCCTAAAGGAAAGGAAGTAGTAAAATATGAATTAACCATAGAGGACCAGGATCTTCCAAAATCTTCAGAAGTGACTAAAGTTTTCAATGCTACTTCCAATAGTTTCACAGTACTCAATATTTATCCTAGATATTTTCGGGTCACAGGCTCCGGGGATGTGCGGTCTCTTGAGCAGTCGGTATGTATGTTTAATATATAATGCAACTAATCTAAGACTAAAAAAATGTACCTAATCTAAGACCAAAAAAATTTAACTAATCTGATTTTACTCAGTTGGACTGCTACATTCATTCCTAGTGAGAAAATGCTTTGTTGTTGTTGTTGGACTGCTACATTCATTCACTGGCTATGGCTCGGATCATAATGGGGATAAGGTCTTTGCAGGTGGAGCTGGTTAGTGGGGATCTTGTTCTTAACCGCGGGGATCCAGAGTGGTGGTCTTTTTATGATCTTGATATCTCAGATGCACATGGATGTGGGAAGTTCCCAGGACCGATGGCTATAATTGTATCTGAAGAAACCCCTCGTAAGCTCAACTAAAACTTTATTATAGTTATCTATTTAGTCCATACACGAGTCGAGGCAGAACATGTTTCCCCTCAGATTTGATCAATACCTTCACTAATACCCATTTATCTACTCTCCTTGCCACTTTAGAGGGCATTATCGGTGAAACTCTCAGCAAGTTCAGCATCTGGGGACTGTACATTACCTTTGTGCTTGCGGTTGGACGTTTTATCAGATTACAATGTTCTGACTTGCGAATGAGAATTCCTTTTGAGAACCTTCCTTCTTGTGACAGGTGCTCAAGCAATAAATCTATCATTATGATGAAAGTTCACATAGGGTTTCCTTTTGTTTATATTGAGGACTACTTAAACGAAGTGGATGCTATTGGTTTCGGTAAGTGTCTAAATTCTGTGTTTATTGACGCAGATTGATGGCAATATGTGAAGATATATATGCTGCAAGAGCAGAAGGAGAGCTTGAAGTGGAAGAGGTTCTGTATTGGACGCTTGTTAAAATCTACCGCTCTCCACACATGCTGTTAGAGTATACTCAGCCTGACTAAATTCTTGGAAGAGTTGGAAAATATTCAATCTCCTGCTGCATCATGCATAATTATGATGGTTTCCATTGGAAACGCAAAGCATGAAGACCACATGTAAAGGCTGCTCAACTGTAAGAATCTCGAATTCTATCTTCACTGTTCGGAGCCAGTCACACAAAGAATCAAGAGTTCACGCAAGGATGTGGTTTACTGGTTTTGATCCTGAGCTATTGCATGCTATTTTTAAGAGTAGCTTAAGGTCGCATACACACTTACAGTTGATTAGGATTAATGTAAATTTTTGGGTGATTTCTAAACTACATTCCTTACATTTTAGGTGTATGCTAAATCATTTAATTGCCAACAATGCTACTTATAAAAGTTATTGTAGGAATAACATTATTGTCGAAGTTATCAATAACATTATTGTAAAACTTGGCTCTAACCCTTTCTTTTCAACTTTTCTCTTCAATTTATTTAATCACTCTATATGTATTTATTAATTCAATTAAATAAGGTTGGAAGTAATCAATGAATGATGATTAAAGAAGTTGGAGAGAAAGATTAAATAACTAATCATGATTAGAGAAAGAAATAAGAATGGTTGAAAAATAAATGTGTAATTGATAAAATTCAAAAAAGTTACTTCACTTTTTTTCTTTTACGAAATCTCATTTATCAGATTCAATATCACGAATAGTCATCAAAATAGATGAATTCACATTTTTCTTTATCAAATTATTGTCACTTCATAAATGCAGTAACACATTGCAAAATTTGATTGTTGTGTTACTACTATCTAATAGCGAAAATCAAAGCAAATCAGTTCAGTTGATCTTGGGTGTATTGGGCAAATGATGGCATAGAAGCGGGGTTTGGATTCCCCTTGTGCACTCCCTAATCATTTTTATCGATAAAGAAGTAATCATTAATATTGTAAAAAAATTATATTACTGTAGTGTACAATGTTTTATACACAATACATCAAAGAACCATATAGTTTCAACTATTTTAAAAAATAGTTAAAGACTTATATTAAAAAATTTGGTTACTGTATAACTCAATTTCATGAGAAAAACCTATCATATTCAACTTTTATCTTTGCTCGGTGTAAGACATAACAGTTATTATAATAATAATGTAGTGTATTATTATTTTTTAATAATTTTTTTTCACCGACATTATATTAAAATTTACTTATATTCTAAGGAAGAAAATCAGTAACGGACAAGAGTTCTATGCACACTGCACACTTTTCAGTGACCAAATTTTCGTTGGAGTGAAACACGCTATCGATAAATATATTGATGGATTTTCAAGTATCAGTGGTCGATATGTCCGAGTGGTTAAGGAGACAGACTTGAAATCTGTTGGGCTTCGCCCGCGCAGGTTCGAACCCTGCTGTCGACGATGTTGTGGTTTTCGGTTTTTGGTTAAATTAAAGTTTTGGTTCTATAGTTTATATTTTTTCTTTTCAAATTAATCATCATACTTATAATAATTTTTAAAATAATATTTACTATTAATTTTTATTATAACACTATTATAATATTGTCTGTTTATCAATAAATTAAATATTTTTATATAATAAATATTTATTTTTTAATAAAATTTTAAATATAATATTTATTCATTTTAATAAATATTTATTTTTTTAATAAACATTCTTTTATCTAATAAATATTCTTTTAAATGTTTTTTTTTTCTTCTTAAAATGTATAATAAAAATTAAATTAATAAAATTAATAACAGATACTATTTTAAAAATATTTGAGAATATGAAGGCTAATTTAAAAAAATATAAAAATTAAATTAAAAATAAATATAAAATATAAGGATTAAAACTTTAATTTAACCTAATATTTTAAACAAGAGAAGAACGTTATTTTTTAAATCCAGTCAATTATCTTTAATTTCATTTTGTATATTTTCAACTCCCTTTAAAAAAAAGTATGAATTGAGGGTAAATTTTTTTTTTATTGTATTAAGATGCAACCACAGTAAAAATTTGTTGAAACAGCCTGCATCTTCGTGCTTGCTGCCTTGGCATTTTTACGGAGTATGTCTCTTTCAAATTCTTTTTTTTGTAAAAAAATTGACTACACACAGATCATGTGAGCACAAATTTTCAATAATTGTTTGAGAAAATGCCAACAGACCTTATTGATCAGAATTGAATCTCTAAACCAAATGGTGGTAAACGAGCTAAAGATCGAAGTTTAAATTTACAAAAAGACAATTTTTGAAAGTATATTTGAGTGGAGAAAATGTTTATCTTATTATACTTTTTTTTATCAGATTTTTCACCATTTGTAATGAAGAGAAAGTGATATAATTAATTGTATAAAAAATAAAAAAATATGAAAAAAATATGGTAAAAATATCATTATTATTTTAGTGGTAAGAATGTACAACGTCAAAAGAAAAAAAAATTGAGTCTCTCCTATTTGACTAATACTCACATTAATCAATCTAAAAGGTCGTATTAATCAATCAGCAAAATTATTTTTAGAACTTGAGCTAGCTTCAATAGTCTAAGTGCATGATTGGTTAACCGTTGGCAATCTCAAATGCACTTTAAATATTTTGAAGAATGTGTAAAACTTATTTGGCATTTTAAGTATGTTTATTATTTCAACTGAATTTTATTGTTGACGTACGTTTGCTCTGTACTTTTGAGTTATAATTTTATCAGTTGATAATTTTTATTTTTTATGTTTATTTTATCAAATTTATTTTTTAAGATAAAAATTTTTAAATATAAATCATATTATTACAATATACTTTTAATTAAATTTAAATTTATAAACATATTTTTAATTAAATTTAAATTTACTAACTCTAATCTAAATACATATTAAAAAAATTAACAAAACGTAGAATAGTATATTGATTTTCTTTTTCTCTAACATAAAACTTCAAAATTTGGTAAATACAAGAGAATCTCTCAATCTTTCACTTCCTCACCTCTACTCTCTCTCTCTCTTTCTCGCTCGCTCTTCCCTTTCACACTGCTTAAAAATACAGAGCACAGTTACATATATAGTTACAGGGAGTGGAAGGCCTTTTGCTGCCTGTCCTTTTCCAGCAAGGAAACAACACCGAATGTTTGTGTACACATGGTGCAGCATCAAACCTCTGAGAATCTGCTCTGTTCTGTTCTGCCAAAATTAGCATCGGAATATATAATTCACATTTCTTTCACACAAATGACACAACACTAACGTGACGTCAACAGGGCACACTTTAGTTAATTTTCGAATATCAATCATTAATGTTCCTTTGTTTCCTGTCCCTTTGCGTTCAAAACAAATAAAAATATGGCCACCACGTGTGCCTACACCTCCTAATGTCACACAATGCTGATTCCACACAGACGCAGGTGGTGGTGATGGCTGCCATGAACATCATGATGATGTTGGTTCACCATTTCGTGACACCTCAAAAACCCTTCATTGCCCCCAATTGCTGCAAACCTCCACTCTCCAACCCTCTCTTCTTCTTCTTCTTCTTCTTCTTTCCCATATCTAATCTCCTCAACCACTTCATCCTCTTCTTCTTTTTCTACTATTATTTCTTCCTCTAGTTGTGCATGTATTGCTTCTTCTTCTTCTTCTTCTTGTACAAGTTCTTCATCTTCTTCTACTTCTTCTTCTTCTTCTTCTAGAATACTTTGATCTGGGATGAGGTGCAATGTCAAGCGTCCATTATGTCGCGAAGCATGAAGAATCTCGGGGCGGTGTATTCTTACTTCTGTCAGCTCTAACCTTCCGTCCTTTCTCACCGGTCGGAGAAAGAAACTCGGCTTACCGTTCCGGTTCAACGACGAAAGCGGCGGCGGAAACGACCTCACCTTCCTCGAATTCCCTCTCCCTTCCGCCCTCATCATCCTCCTCCTTCGCCAAAGGTCACCATCATCATCGTCATCATCATCATCGTTGTTGTTGTTGTCATTCTTGACCCGCCTCTCATCGGAGCTCTCGAAGCCAAGACTCTCGGTGCAATACATCAACCCGTCAACCCCACAGCCGATATCGTCAATGAATCCAATCCCTCTATTGCTGGCGGGGGACGCCGGAGGAGGAGGAGGGTTGCCGCTGGGCTTCAACGTGGCCGATTCCAGAACATTCCGAGGCTTATCTGCATCGCTGGTGGCGGTGATGAGGCCCAACCCTGAAATGGGGTGGTGGAGTTGAAGCTTGTAGTCATCGGTGTTGGTGTTGGCGTTGGTGGTGTGTAAGGTGAAAGATAAGAAAGAGTGAATGTTCTTCTTGAACAAGTTAATCATGATGGTAGCTAGAGAGAAGGAAGGAAAAAGAGGGAAAGGGTAATAGGGAAATTAAGATTGAGAGATAATAATAATAATAATAATAATATTATCATCACATGACTTGGTTTGAAATTGAAAGGAAAGAGGAGAAGAGGTGGAGGTTATTAAGTATTAACAATACCTAGAGGAAGGTGCCAAAGATAGAAGAGAAATGGAGAGGCGAAGAGAGTGCCAAGCCAGCAAAACAAATACAAAGAGACACGGATGGGATGAGGGTTTGAAATTATGAGCTGGAGTGGAGTCCGTGATAGAGCAAACGGTGCCGGGTCCCACGTTACATGCCCTATGACTCATTGACTCCGCCCAAATAGCTTTTTTTTCCCCTCATCTGTTCTTATTTGGATGGATCAAAACTAAACTAAACTAAATTAAATTAAATATATATATAGATTAACCTCTTATCTTTATCTCTCAAGTCTAGACTCTGGTCTGATCTGGTCGTTGCAAGTGAGCTGGCTCAAACAAGGTACTAAGCTTCAAGACTTGGGAATGTGAGAGAAAATAGAAAATTTTGAGGCAACAATTGGCATTATTGCTAAAGCCATGCGTACACCAATTATAATAGATAAGTGTTAAGTGGCAAATTTTTCATTGTTTTTTTTTCCCACATTTTTATGGTTTTCAATTATCTACATGTTTTGGTCAAGAATGCAAGATGTCTAGCTGTTTCCAATGAGGCATTTAAAAAAAAGTTGAAACTTTGGATTTTCTCGTGCTCTTTGACCGTCCATAGCAAAAATAGATAAAATTTCGGATTTCTAAGTTGAAAACAATTTAGAAATTATAGGTTGACCTGCACTTAAAATTATTGCTATGTATAAGGCTCCTTTTGATATCCATTTTTTAATGAAATTTTATGTGGTATCTTAATGAATATGATATTTAAAATAAGTTATTATGTATTTATTGAATGTCAATTTAATAATAAATATTTAAAAATAATTAATGACTAATGAAATATTTGATAATTTATCTTAGGTATGTATTCTAAAAAATTAATAATGTAGAAATTTCCTTTTTGAATGGAAAGAAAATGATGAGGAGGAAAGGAAAGGCTCTTTCTTTTATTTTGTATGAATTTAAGAAAAGAAAGAAAGAGAGTTGGAATAATTTTGCATTCATAGGTCCACACATTTTAGATCCCTTCTTTGTGGGTAGGAAAGGCCGAAGGAAAATTTTTTTATGGGTCTCACGAAAATTTTTACATATATTTTAATTCTTTTTTTTATAAACAAAACAAAAGAAGGAAAATATAAACTCTTTTTCATTGAATGATATCAAATAAGAGGAAAATAACTTCTTCACTTCTCCTTTTCTTTCCTTTCTTTTATTTATTTTCTTTTTTATGATATTTCTTCTTTTCTTTTATTCTCTACGATACTAAACACACCTAATACAAAATCTCACAAATTTTGATAAGGTAACACACTAACACTAGCCACACATGCTTGTGAGTATCGCAGCTATAAACATTGTGCACATGTTAGTTAAGGGAAGTCATGCAAGTGCAACTCAGTCGGATATGGATGTGATTTCAACATACAAATGTGCTTTTGACGGATCACCATATGTCAACTTTATTTTTTATTGGTCAACGCCGTATGTCAACTCGTATTACGTATAGGTTGCTGTTGACATATTATTGCTCCTTTAACAAACTAGGATATGTGCTGGGCCCCAAAGCCCAATTTTCACGTGTCCTAATCCAGTACCCCCCCCCCCCCCTATCCTTGGCTTTTTCAAAGCTTTCGAGCCTTCCAAATACCATAAAGTAGTGTCTTAACTCTAAATATGCTTAAGACCAAAAAAACAAAAAAAATCTTAATATGCTCAACCTATGTGGACCAAAAAAAAAAAAAATAAACAAATAAAATATGCTCAATTTATTTTTATTTTTTCTATTTGAGAGAGATATATTAATGTAGATAGTAAAAGTTTTAATATATATTTTTAACATTTTAATATTCCACAATACATGACGATTTAAGATTTTCTTTTTTAATGATTTCAAATTTTAATATTTATTTTTTTAAAAGTGATTTGCCAAATATCTGTTATAAATTAAAATATACATATTTTCTCGGATCTTTAAATTATAAATTCCACACCTTTTTCGTTATCAAGGAGACAATGGCTATGCCTAACTGTTTCTCCTGTATTTTTTTTTATTTTTATGGATGGATATGATTTCTGGGTTATCCTTTATAGGTAGGTTCCTAGGGTGGTATAAAATATGAAGAGCCAGGTCATGTTAATCATGCAGATAAAGGGCCTTACGGAAGCTCAGGCGTCCACACTCCCCCATCTAATGGAATTAATGACCTAATTTTTGTTCTCGTATGCATGTACCACTACCGACCCGTTATTAATCCCTTGTGTTTTTTGAATTTGAAGGTGAAGAAACGCAATGGCAAGTAAATGAAAATCAGCCACAAACAAAATTATGCATACTCACGGAACAAAGAGACTTGCTGGTTGCTATTTCCTTCATTCAGACTTAAGTATGCGTGACCTTCCCATTTTATTTATTTTTAGCAACAGGATTTAACGATACTATGGGAATGATATTGAATTGCCCTTGACGTAGGAACCATAAAGATTAAATCTAGTTATGCAGCTTGAACTAAACACAATTTTTTTTTGCATCATAAACGTGGACAAGCTTGTTTCATGAAACCTTTATTCACCATCTATCATCTGCCATTTTGAAAATTATTACTGGATTTATGATGCATGCAATTCTGTTACTGGGGAATGCCAAATTCATCTCTTTGCTGAATAAGGATTCAGAGATGCTTGAACTTCTTCTAGTGTACGCCCCTTGGTCTCCGGTACTAGTTTTGCTACGAATAAAACGGTGAAGCCACATACGCTAGAGAATATGAAGAAAGTTCCTGGCCAAACATAACACACTAATGAATTTATTCCACATATAATAAGCACTCCTTACTTCTCTCTGTTTCTTTCCTTCTTCTTTTTTAACTTTTTTTCTCAATTTTTGTCCTTTCCGATTTTTTTGCTTTCTTTTTTGAGGGAGTCAGTGAGAGAACAAGGGATCAAGAGTAAAATGCGAAGCTACCTGTTGAACTCCAGCTCATGAGGAAGTTAAAAGCATATGATATAATCCAAGAACACAACCAGCTAACCAAGGTCACAAGGCTTCCAGCAGAACCTTTCACGTTGATGGGAAATATCTGGAAAATAAAAAAAATGATTACCCGGTCAAGCTGAGGACTTATTATGATCGAATTTTTATTTCATGAGTTCAGGCATGGTAAGACCAAACTACCTCAGACATTATAACCCAGGGAATTCCGCCCATGCCAAGCGAGAAAGATCCTGTATATATCTGGTCATTAGGAAAATTAGAAGGTGAATTAACGTTTATCTGTCAACTGTTACGTAAATTGGTTTGAGTGACAACAGGAATTGAATATTATCATCATAAACCTTTTAACTTTAGAGGCATCGTGCAAATCTTAAAACCAAATCTATCTCATGAAAGCAAATACAAGGTTAATGAAAAATCAGTGAAAGGATTAGACACATCAGAAAAGTTCTTGAAGTACTTAGTTTTCTGTGAACAATATCTTACTCTCAACTTTGCAATTAATGCACAAAAGATTAGGTAATAGTCTATCATCCCTCTTACACATTCATAAAAGTAAAACAGAGTATCGAATTTAAGTTTATGCTTTGTTATCCAATTAAATTTATGAGATTTCACACTATACAGTCAAAGATTCAAATAATGGTGCATTATTGCATAAGTATTGCCATTGCAAAATCATTACCAATACACCAACGAGCGCCAGTATGGGACTGATTTCCTTCAATTTATGTAGGTCCTGCACATAGCAAGCGTAATTAACTAATAATTCTTACAAATAACTAATGAGAAGAACAACTTAATAGAGCAGATTCTGTTATTCAAAGAACCTGCAATAAGAATGATATGGCGGCAAGGAAGCATCCTAAGCAAGTTCCCGATGCAGAAACCTGTATAAAAGTAAACATTTTGGATTCAAAATTTACGGAACAGCACAAGATAGAAAAAACAAAAGCTCAAGTGCTCAACCATTTTACCAGCAAAAGTGGTCTTCTTCCAGATTTATCCATCAAAAGTACTCCCAAAGCTGTCATTGGGATCTATAAAGACAAAAATGACCAAATAGTGTGAAGAGACTCGGGAATGAAGGGAAGACTCATCAAAAGTGGCATCTATATCATCTTATACGGCATTAAGTTGACAGAAACGAGTAAATTGCATGAAGAGAATTAAGAACCTGAACAGCAACCATTGCTATTGTTCCAATACTTCCTGAAAACCCTGACATAGATAAGAATTTTTGCATTCGTGAGAATTGTGTTATAAATCTAATATTCTCATAGTCATCTTCTCTTACTTGTCATATGATAGAAGCATAAAAAAAATTAAGACCTGCACTTACCAGCAGAGATAAATATAGAAGTTGCATAAAAAGCAATGCCATTAACCCCTCCAAACTGTTGTAGTATCATCAGGCCGACACCTACCTAACCAAGTCAATAAATAGCTTAAGAGTCTGCAAAAGGTTAAGATAGGTTGCATGAATTAGGCTAACTTAGAAAGCTCACAGTAAGTGACTTCAAATACTGCAATTGAAATAAGCCAATAATGCTAGCTTCTGTTTCCCGCTGAAGGGCTTCTGTATACTCCTACAAAAAAGTACAATGTATAAAATAATATATTAGACTCTTTGGTTTCTTCTCTTTTTTTCCACCCTTCTTTTGCTTCCTAATTAGATTGTAACCCACAAGTTAACACTCTAATGAACAAGCACTTATTATATACTCTAATTTCAGTGGCCTCTTGAGAAACATCAGCATTCTTCCCCCTAAGGCGCTGTAAAGCAGATTCACTCCCTTCCAAGCGACCAATCTTTGCCTGCAGAAGATTGCAAGTATTACTTGTGATATGTTTGTCTAATGACATATCTTAACTCCAACCATTTGACAAAAGTGATGAAAATTTCCAGTTGCTTGTGTGAGTTGTGTCCAACACAGATAGCCTAAACAATAAACCTACAGCAGCCATGAACAACTTACCAGCCACCTAGGAGACTCAGGAATGAAGGGTAGACTCAGAAGCTGTACAAGACATGGAATAGTTCCTGGGATAAAGAAAAAAAAAGATGTGTGAGTTACATGAAACCCTTCTTAATTTCATTTTGTTAAAAAGAACACCAGAAAGAAGACCATTACCTATCACAGCTAAAATCCGCCAATTCAAGTATGCTCCAATAAGATAAGTTAATGATACCCCACAACAAATCATTAACTGTCAAAATAATACCAAATAAGGATACAAAATAAGCTATATGTGAAATCTGTAAGCACAGATGGTACACACAATGAGAGCAAAATGGTATTCCAAGAATATTGTATTAATTTACCTGATGAACTGTGGTGAATCCCCCACGAAGATTCTTGGGTGTTATTTCTGCTACATAAACTGGTACCTCTTATGGAAAGGGAACTATCCATTAGTATTTCTTGATTGACTGAAAATCGTTTGAACTGCAATTATGACAAATTAAGAGTCATAACAATTACCACATAAGATAGAAGGCCCATCCCACATCCTACCAACAGTCTTCCAACATAAAGCCACCAAGCAACCTTCAAACAATTACCAAATTTTAGATATCAACGACTGAACTTGAGGAAACCCCGTGGGATGAGGACATTCAACTGACAGAAATTTGGGTTGGAGTCTTGCAGAAAGGATTACTTGTCAAAACCATGCATGTACTACAAATTGAACTCTTTTATTGATGTCATTCTTTTTCCCTTCCTTGAAAGATAGTAAACTATTCTTCTATCTTATTGTAGAAAGTTTACCTGGATTATAAGTTATCTATCTCTATCAGACATTCAGACCTATGCAACTAGCATGTAAGCAACTTAGAGGATGAAGTCGAAGAAATTAGTGGTAAACCTTTGAGAATGCTATGGCAAGCCATCCCAAGATGCAGAATACCTCCGAGAATCCCATGGCCTGCTCAGCCAAAATGCAAAATAACCGAAGGTGATGAACAATAACATTCAATCTAGAATAAAAATGTAGCCACGCTTTGAGAAATACACAAAATTGGAGAAACTTACAACACGACGACCTGCATAATCTGCTATTCTACCACTCACAATGGCACCAATCATTGCTCCAATTGTCAATATTGAACCAAAAATTGAATACTGCATAAAAGCATCAAGTTTGACTTAGGGACACAGGCAGTCAAATGAGACCAATAGATAAGCTATAAATGTTTCTCTCAATACATGAGAAACAAAAGCAAAGGTTGTGATTCAAAGTTCAAACCTGGGCCACACCGAGACTGAGATCATCCATGATTCCAGATTGAGCAGGGGATGAATATCCCACCTGCAAAATTAATTATTAGTAGTAGTAGTAGTAATCATGTGACAGTGATAATTCTGAATTGAATTCTGATGGATTCATTTGCCAAACCATAATGTCATTGTGTAAATGGGAACTTACAGCAGACCCAAAAACGTAAGAACCAAACACAGCAACAAGGGTGCTAAGTATAAGAGTAGTCGGTATAGAAGAAGTTCCGCTCTGCCTGTGTCCCTCTCCCTCATAGTCAGCGCCATACCCTTGTCCTTGTGATTCAACGTTGGGAAGCAGAGGACTTGAAAATTCGCTTGGTTCTGTGCTTTTACTGTGCATGATTACCCACGCCTACACTACAACCAGGTGCCACAGTGTTTTAAGGTTATGAATTAATGGATCTACCAAAGCTGCTGCCTCTGCCTCGTGTCCTCCAAAATAACAAGTGTAGGAGATGAGTCTTGACTTGAGATGTGGTGTTGTTTTCAACTGATAATCTAGTTTGATTCACTGGAGGTACGGTACAACTATGAGATGGTTTTTGTTACTTTGGTGAAACTAGACAATTATTCTTTGACTGAGTGTCATGTCATAATGCGTAATCTGAATTTGTTAGGATGTCCCAACCAAAGCTTGCTTATGGTTAAACGGCTCCAAGCAGTAGCAGTGTGAACAACAAGATCGCAGTCTTCGTTGCCTCCATTTTTCTTGCACTCAGATAGAAATAATGATTATGTTGTATACCTTGTCCCTGTGTGGCGTGCGGTGCGGGTTTTGGCCTTTCGGGTTCAATTCAGATATTTTATGTACGTTTTCTTGTCACCATTATTTTCACTATGGTAAAAAGTTGGGATTATTTTGCAAAATCTTTTTTTTTTAAATATGAGTTGTATTTGATAAGCGCTGCTCTCAATCGCGATTTTTCACAAATTAGTGAAAGGATATGATTGGCAGGGCAATGTCCATCACGTGATTCGGGAGAGTAATACTTGTGCAGATTAGGGGTATTTGACTATATACGGATATAATTGGTTTTGAAGAAAAAAATTTAATTTAATTTAATTAATTTTTTTATTTGATCAATATTTAAATTTAAATTCAATTTAATTCGATCTAATCTAAATTTGTTTAGATTAAATTAATTTTTATTTTTATTATAATTTTTTATACATAAATTTATTAAATTCATCAAAATATAAAAATTTAAATTCATTAAATTATATCAAATATAAATTTAAAGTAATTTATTAAAATATAATAAATATAAATTCAAATTAATTCATCAAAATATAAATATAAATTATAAATAAAAATCTATATTAATTTTTAATCTATAATAAATTTCTAAATTCAAGAAAAATAATTAAATTTAATTTAAAAAATAAAAAAAAATTAAAATAAGTATAAGTTATAAGAATTTCTTAAATTAAATATTATTTAAAAAATATATACAAAATTTCAATTAAATTAGATTAATTTTAAAATTTGGATTCGAAATCTATTTTACTCCAATTAATTTTTTTGATTTCTTATTTCTTCGGTTTTCTAATTTTTAAGTTTATTTGGTTTTCAATTTTTCAACTAGGCTTTTTTATTTTAATTGTATTAATTCGATTTTAAATACCATTAGTGCGAATTATCTGGCGAAAGGGGGGGGTAAATCTGAACGTCTGATTGCAGGTTTGGGAGGATGCTCCTAGTGAGTTGAGTTTCAATCTTCTTGCTGATGCTCTGGGAGTGGGAGTGACATTCGATAGAGCTTAGTGCTGCTCGTTTTGTTTTCCTTTCTTTTTTTCTTTAGTTTCTCATATTCGTTGTATAAAAATAAAAATAAAAATATGCGGAGTGAACCTGCCCCATGGCAGTAACAGTGAGGCTAAAATCAAATATTCAAATCTACATATGAGAGTCTCAACCCAAAAAAAATCTACATATCAAAGTGTCTATAAACCCATAATTCTAAGGATGTGAGTAAATCACAAGACTATTGCAATAATTATTATGAGACTTGCTGGTTGCTATTTACTTCAGACTTGCGTATGGTAGCCTTCCCAATTTTTATGGACAAGCTTGTTAACCTTCATTCACCATCTATCTGTCATTTTGAAAAATTCTTACTAGATTTATTATGCATGGAATTCTGTTACGGGGGAATACCAAATTCATCTCTTTGTTGAATATGAATTCAAAGAAGCTTGAATTTCTTCTAGTGTACGCCCCTTGGTCTCTGGTACTAGTTTTGCGACGAATAGTACAGTGAAGCCACATATGCTAGACAATATTAAGAAAGTTCCTGGCCGAACATAACACAATAATGAATTTCAATCCACATATATAATAAGGACTCATTACTTTCCTTTTTTTTTTTTCTTCCCTTAAAAAAATAAAAATTCTCTATATTTTTTTCAATTTTTTCCTTCCAGATTTTTTGCTTTATTTTTTTGGTGATGAGTGGATAAGAACCAGGGATCAAGAGTAAATGCAGACCTACCTGGTGAACTCCAACTCATGAGAAAGTTAAAAGCGTATGATACAATCCAAGAACACAACCAATTGACCAAGGTCACAAAGCTTCCAGCAGAGCCCTTCACGTTAATGGGAAATATCTGGAATATATATATAAAATATATTATAAACATTCATCATGCTGAGGATTTATTATGTTCGAATTTTAATTTCATGAGGCGAGGCATAGTAAGACGAAGCTACCTCAGACATTATAACCCAGGGAATTGCTCCAATGCCTAGCGAGTAAGATCCTACGTATACCTGTTCATTACCAAAATTAAAATGGAGAATTACCTTTATCTGTCAACCGATATGTAAATTGGCCTGAATAGACAACAGGAATTGAATTCTTATCGTAAAACTTCTAATGAAAACAAATACAAGGTCAGTGAAAGCTCAGAACGAAAGAGAATGAGGCACATCATAAAAGTACTAACAAGAATTCAATAACTTCATTACATGTGCTAGAATTGCTAATCTTCTACGAAATTTTACTCTCGATTGTGCAATTGATGCACAAAAGATTATTAGGTACTAGTTTAACATCATTCTTCCACAGTCGTAAAACACAGTAATGAACGCATCCATTTAAATTAGATACTTAGATATTGAATTTGAATTTATGAGATTTCACAGTATAGTCAAAGATTCATATATAGGCATAACTGCATAAGCATTACCAGTACACCAACAAGCGCCAAAACGGGACTGACTTCCTTCCATCTATGTAAGTCCTGCATATGGCGAGCGTAATTATTAATAATTCATGTGAAAAACAATTTATTAGAGCAGATTCTGTTATTAAAAGAACCTGCAAGAAGAATGATACAGCTGCAAGGAAGCATCCTAAGCATGTTCCAGCCGCAGAGACCTGTACAAGAGTCAAAATTTTGGATTCAGAATTTACAGAACACCGCAAAATAGTAGAAACAAAAGCTCATACTTTTTACCAGCAAAAGTGGTCGTCTTCCAGATTTATCCATCAAAAGTACTCCCAAAGTTGTCATTGGGATCTATAAACACAGAAATGACAGAATTGTGTGAAGAGACTCAGGAATGAACGGTACACTCATCAAAAGTAGCATCTATCCATCTTATACAGCTTTAAGCAGACAAAAATGATAAAAGTGTGTGAAGAGAATTAAGAACCTTAACAGCAACCATTGCAATTGTTCCAATACTCTCCGAAAACCCTGTCATATATAAGAAAGTTTGCTTCCGTGAGAATCCAATATTCTCATATTCACCTTCTCTTACTTGTCATATGATATAAGCATAGAAAAGGACCCGCACGTACCAGCAGAGATAAAAATAGAATTTGCATAAAAAACAATGCCATTAATCCCTCCGAACTGTTGCAGTATCATCAAGCCGACTCCTACCTAACCAAGTAAGTAAATACCTAAGAGTCTGAAAAAGGTTAAGATAGGCTGCATGAATGGGGCTAATATAGAAAGCTCACAGTAAGTGACTTCAAATACTGCAATTGTAATAAGCCAATAATGCTAGCTTCTGTTTGCCGCTGAAGGGCTTCTGTATAATCCTACAAAAAGAAGTACAATGTATAAAATGATATATTAGATTCTTTGGTTTCTTCCTTTTTTTATTTGCCTTCTTTTGCTTCCTAGTTAGATTGTAACCCAAGAGAAACACCCTAATGAATAAAAACTTATTATATACTCTAATTTCAGTGGCCTCTTGATAAACAACAGCATTCTTCCCCCTAAGGCGCTGCAGAGCAGAATCACTCTCTTTCAAGCGACCGACCTTTGCCTGCAGAAGATTGCAAGTATCACTTGTGATAAGTTTGTCTAATGACATGTCTTGACACCAACCATTTGACAATAGTGATGAAAATTTTCAGTTGCTTGTGTGACCTGTGTCCAACACAGAAAGCCGAAACAATAAACTTACAGCAGCCATGAACAACTCACCAGCCACCTAGGAGAATCTGGGATGAAAGGTAGACTCAGAAGCTGTACAAGACACGGAATAGTTCCTATGATAAAGACAAAAAAGATGTGAGTTACATGGAACCCTTTTTAATTTTGTTTTGTGAAAGGAACACCACAAAGAAGAACATTACCTATTAGAGCCACATTCCGCCAATTTAAGTATGCTCCAATAAGATAAGTTAATGACATCCCAACACAAATCATTAACTGTCAAAATAATACCAAATAGGGATTTCACATAAGCCTATACGTGTAAATATCTAAAACATAGGTGGTACACACAATAAGAGTAAAATGATATTAAGAGAATATTATATTGCTTTACCTGATGAATTGCGGTGAATCCCCCACGAAGATTCTTTGGTGTTATTTCTGCTACATAAACTGGTACCTATTATGGAAAGGGAACTATCCATTTGTATTTCTTGTGTGACTCAATATCGTTTGAACTGCAATTATGACAAATTAAGAGTCACAAACAATTACCACATAAGATAGAAGGCCAATCCCACATCCTACTAACAGTCTTCCAACGTAAAGCCACCAAGCAACCTTCAAATAAGCACCAAATTTTAGATATCAACGACTGAACTTGTGGAAACCCTGTGGGATGAGGACATTCAACTGATAGAATCTTACTTTATCCATCTACTTCATTGCGTTTAAAGAAAAACAGCAACTCAACAGAAATTTTACTTGGAGTCTCGTTAAAAGGATTACTAATTAATTTTCTTTATCAGGCAAATAAGATACATAGTTAATACCATATGGCATGTACTTCAACAGTTACATTGAATTCTTTTCATTGTTGTCTTTTTCCCCTTCCTTAAAATATAGTAAAATATTTTCCTTTTTACTGTTGAAAGGTTACCTGGATTACAAGTTATCACTTATCAGACATATGCAACTAACATGTAAACAACTTAGAAAATTCTGGGATTGAAGTCGAAGAAGTTATTGGTAAACCTTTGAGAATGTTATGGCAAGCCATCCCAAGATGCAGAAAACCTCCGAGAATCCCATGACCTGCTCAGCAAAATGCAAAATAACCAAAGGTGAAGGAAAATAACAATCAATTAAAAATTAAATGTAGCTACACTTTGAGAAATACTCAAAATTTGAGAAACTTACAACTCGACGACCTGCATAATCTGCTATTCTACCACTCACAATGGCACCAATCATTGCTCCAATTGTCAATATTGAACCAAAAAGTGAATACTGGATAAATGCAAAGAGTTTGACTAAGGAACACGGTCAAATTAACAAGCTGAACATGTTACAAAAAAACAAGGTTGTGATTCAAAGTTAAAACCTGGGCCACACCGAGATTGAGGTCATCCATGATTCCAGATTGAGCAGGGGATGAATAGCCCACCTGCAAAATTAATTAGTAGTAGTAATAGTAATCATGTGACAGTGATAAGTTCTGATGGATTCATTTGCCAAACCATAATGTCAATGTGTAAATGGGAACTTACAGCAGACCCAAAAACGTAAGAACCAAACACAGCAACAAGAGTGCTAAGTATAAGAATAGGTGGTACATCGGAGCAAGCTCCGCTCTGCCTCTGTCCCTCAAAGTCAACGTCATCATTGTGGCCATGCCCACCAGGAAAGCCACCGTGTGATTTAGCGTTGCCTGTGGAAAGCAGAGGACTTGAAAGTTGGGTTGGTTCAGTGCTTTTACTGTCCATGATTCTGTCTTTTATAAAACAACCAGACCAGAGGCAGGAGGTTCACAGAGATTAAGGTTATGTTAGAGACAGAGAGAGAGAGAGAGAGAGAGTTAATGGATGTATAAATGACTGGTGGGACAGTGCATATGAGATGAGTCTTGCGATGAGAAAAAGATCATGGTCTTCGCTGGCTGTATCTTCCACGCATGTGACCTAGTACCTTGTCTCTGTGTGGCGTGCGCGTGGCTTTTGGGCGTTCAAATTCAATCTACATTTTTTCATTTTCGAGTTTTGCTAATATGAAAAGAAAATTTTTAAATGAACAGAAGATTTTTTTTTTTTAATTTTTAGAGCATTAAAATTTTTTTATTAAATTGTTTTTAAAATTTTTAACAAGTAAACTAATAAAATCTTTTCTTTTATGTACGCCTTTTTTTTTACCGCGATACCATTATTTTTTACAATGGTAAAAACTAAAAAGTTGGGATTACGATTTTTACTGTCAATCAGATTTTAAAAATTAAAATAAATTTATTTTAAAATATGAAAACTAGATTTATCATAAAAGGTTTTAATTTAAAAAATTTGTACACAAATTTAATTTTTTAAATAAAATATTAATAATACACTTTTTTATATTTTTTTAAAATTTACTTTATTATTGATTCATTTAAAATGATTATTAAAAAATATTAATAATACTAACTTTTAAATTAATAATTAAACAAATATTTAAAAAAGTATTTAAAATAATATGTTACTAACATTTTTTTCAATAGAACCTTCTTTAAAAAAATAATAATGATTGGTTATTTTTCTTTTGGCATGAAAAGGTTCGAACTGAAATTTTGGGTGGAGAAATGCTCATTTATTGTCAATTGAGTGATGATGACAATACCTGATGATAATTAACTATATAAAGTAACGTAAATACGAGTAAGATGTTACATTATCCAAGTGATGAATGGAGTGACAAAGCGACATTGATAGAACTACAAATTAATATTGCAAACTAGTCAAATCACTAGTACCATGCAACGAAACGAACATAAATATACAGTTTATGTTGGGGGAAGGACAAATAAAGTGGAACTTGTTGGATGAGGTACCTGATATGCTCCATTCCGCCATAAAATTGTAAGTATAAGCAATCAGCCATGAGCATATCCAGTATGTCACTGTTACCAGGCTTCTAGCTGAGCCTTTTATATTGATGGGATACATTTAAAATGCAAACTCATCTTAATGTTCAATATCTAAGCTATACATTATATGTCTACATATACACATATGAACTAATCAAGATCAAGATGAAAATATTGCAGTTTATAAGTTACAAACCTCTGACACTATCACCCATCGTATTCCTGCTATGCCTGCTACGTAAGTTACGCAATACCCCTGAATGCGTTGTGTTAGTCAATCGAAAACAAAGCAGAAAAAACCTTTCCCCACCAAATAAATGAGACATTCGGGACTCGTAATGTTAATTACCAATACGCCAATCAGCACCAAAATCGGAGTTAAGTTTGTAAATGTACGGAGTTCCTGTTCATAAAAGATTAAAGATTTTCAAAAGAATATATATGGATATGACGAAGAGGAAGAAATTTTTGTATACATCCAATTGGGAAGAAACCTGAAAGCAGAATGACAAGCCAACAAGGAAACAACATATGCACATTCCAGCCGCAGACCACTGCATGCATTCCAGCAAACTCTATAAACGTTTGAGATCCACGTTTTATTTAAGCTAATATATGTGTGTGCGCAAAATGGGTAGGTGGAGATCAATTGACACAACTTTAACATATTTTTATCATTTACCCTTTGTTTTGATGAGGAGAGAAAATGGAAAGAGAGAAAATGAAAGGAAAGAAAATAGAGAGAAGAGAAAATAAAGAAAAAAGTATATTTTCTCTCGTATTGTTTGGTTGAATAGAAAAAGAAGAGAAAAAAAAATGAGAGTTAAATAAAAAAATAAAAAAATATAATATATAATTATATAGAATAACATATTTATTCTTATCGAATGTATAATTAAATATAAATATATTATTTTATATTTTTAAATTATATTAAGTAAATAAATATATTTTATAAAAAAATACTAATTTAAAAATAATTATTAAATTTAAATTATAAATTAAATATAAAATAATTTTTTATTTTAAAAAATTCATTTTCATTTTTTTTTTATTCCTTAACACTCTTATACAACCCTCCACCCACCCTACCCTACCTATCCCACCCCACCCCACCCCACCCTCTCCAAACGTCCCCCCCCCCTTTCTTTATCCTCATCTCTCCCCCCTCATATTCATTCCCCCACCCATCGACTAGCGCCCTCTCCCCCAAAACCAACCACTCCACGCACTCCTTCCACCACTCACCTTACTACTACCTCCCCCACCAACCAACAACCACTTCAAGTATCTACAACAAGCAAAACGAAAACAAAGAAAAGGGGGGTTATAGTGGAGTTCGGAACAGTGGAGATCGGATCTACGATTTGCAGTGGTGGGTCGTGATGCGACGCTGCTGAGCGATGCGGCGCTGTACAACGGAGCAGTGCAAGGAGGTGAGAAGCGGGCCGCGTGGAACGGCGCAGTGCGATGCAGGAGCCGGATTTGTTGCAGCTCAAACAATCAGACAACGAGCGGTGCGATGGAACTGCAAACTGTGTCAGCGACGAGTGGCAGAATTATTGCGTGACGGCAGGGACGCTATGGAAGAAGATGGTGGGGGTATAAGGGTCATTTTATGCCTAATCTCTCAATCTCTCCCATTTTCTTCTCACCGGAAGGGAGAAAACTTTTTACGTGGGTCCCACAACATTTTTTTATTTCTTGCCTGTTTTCTTTGCACATCCAAATGAGAAAAAATGGAATAATCCTCTCATTTTCTTTCCACTCATTTTCTCTTAAAACAAATAGAGCGTTAATAACTATAGGTAGGAAAAATTTTGATTGGTACAAGTATTGAAATATTCTGATTCACAATTTTTTTAAAAAAAAGAAAAAATCTAAGTTTGTAATTAAATAATTAATTTTTTATTTATTTAAAAATTATATTACACATTAATCTTTGAACATTTCTTTAACTTATAAAATGATATAGAATTAATTTGCCAAGGACCAACTCATGTAAAAAGTTTAAGTTAATGAATCAAGGCAAGGGCGGAGCTAGAAATTATTTGTTGGACATAAAATTATTTGTTATAAAATTATTTGTAAGAAGTTTAAGTTAATGAATCAAGTTAATTTTACTTCTTTTAAAGGCTTACACATAAAAATTATAAGAAATCTTTAAAAATTAAATAAATTTTAAAATCTTTGAAGAGATGTAAACCATAAAAGTGGTAGCATGTCAATTTCCTTGACTCCATCCTTGGTGAATACTCATAAATGACTTCACATCTTTTATTTATTTATTTATTTGTTTGTTTGTTTTAATAGCATGACTTAACATCTTTAACAAAATTAATGTAAGCACAACATTTAATTATGGTACAAAATATTAAAAAGACAAACTTAAAGTAACTTGAATTAGCTTCGACTTTTATATTTGAAAAAAAAAATTTAACCGCATCTCCTCTTTCTTCTCTCTTTTTCATTGTCCACAAATCGTTTCTCAATTTTCTGCAAACTTTAAAAAAAAAAGGTAACTGTAGAGACAAATTAAAGAGAACACAAATGGGCTGTTCGCCTCTGTCGTCATGCACGTTGAACAGCTGCACCAGAGAGCCAAACATTCTTGACTTCAGATAACACCAATGCTGACAAGGTGCCACGGTGAGAGACAGAGAGGAGAGGAGGGACATTCAGCATTCCTATCTTTCAGGATAGCTTATCACATGATTCTTGCAACATAATAAATGCATATTTTAAAATAAATATATATCATTAATTTTAAATAAATAATTTAAAATTTATGTAAATTTATTTAAAATTTATAGTAAAAATATTTACTGAAATATACATTTATTGTACTCCTGAGCATACTATAATTTCTCATCTTTTAGGGACATTGATTTTTTCTGAATTTATAACTACCCACAACTAGTATTTATTTGTGAAGATGTAGTGTTTTTTTCTCCAAATACAAATGTAAAAAAATGTTGACTTCTATGCTATTGAGATGGAGGTTAGCATAAAATATTATATAAAACGTGCACCTATCTTCCATTATTCTCACCATCATAAGAGATCGTCTTCCACAATTATCTGTTAAGATTACACTTAAAAGTACAGCAGGAACCTGTAAAATCACCTCAACAAGAACAACCTCTCAGAATTATAATCGGTCACGAATGAGAGCTACAAGAATATATACGTCAACTATATATCTATATATATATATATATATATATATATATATATATACCTGAGATCAAAAAATAAAAAAATTATGCATATATACCTCGATAATGGCCATTGTGATGGTACGAACCCCACTTGAAAATCCTACATATCAAACTATACAATGTTAGACATCACTGATATTTGCATATTATTTTTACTGTGTGAATTTTCTACTATTTTAATTTTTATATAAGAAATTCATTACGTGTGTGAGTTTTACACGGAATTAGAATTACTTTTCAATTAAGGCAGGCAAAATGCGGTTTTTTATTGCAGAATGGAAAGCATAGTATCATTAATTCCGTAGTGTAGTATAAAATGTTCTGCAGTACTTGACTACTTACCAGCTTCCTCGAATATTGAGCTCGCATAATAATAAACGGCTTTGGGCCCTGCAAGTTGGTTGCAGGCACAGTAGACCAAATCCAACCTATACCACTCAACGAAAATCAAAGAAAATCCAAGTATACTAGAATAAATCCGCCAACACAATTTTCAAGTAAACGCTTACAATCAGTGAATTGGCATATTTCCTTTGAAACATTTCTAAAAATTTAGCTTCTGACTGCCGTTCAACTGTGTTCTGGACCGGGTTAGCTCTATAGATTTGGAGGAATTTGACATGTCAAGTTGGTACCCTACCATTATTATAAGCATGAAATAGTTTATGTGCAAGGCGTAATTTCTTCAATAAAAATCAACTATCATCATATCCTACATAAAGATAAGAATCATGATAAGGAATACCAATTTTTCATGATTTGAAGAGACAATATTCAATACGCACTTAATGCTCAAATATTTCACACCCAAAAATGTTAATATATAAAGATACTTAGCAAGAGGATAAATATATGACTTAATTCAGAATACACACTACCTTTCTTGTGCCCTCACTCGTTGTTGTACGACTGCATCATGGAGGAATTCACCTTTTCCTATCTTTTCAGGTAATTCTCAAAACTCAATTCTAAACATTGGCATGGGGAACGATAAATTTTTACTCTCAACACCAACATTAACACTCTAATCACAACCATCATCATGGTGAACATTAGGGGTGTAAGTGGGTGGTTTGGTTTGGTTTTTGAGCAAAAATAAATTCGAACCAATCAAAATTAATTGGTTTGGTTTGGTTCGATTTTCGTATTTTTTGATAGCCAAATTCGAACCGAACTAAACAAACTGAACATCCATGGATTGGTTTGGTTCGAGTGATCGGATTGACCACTTTTTTAATATAAAAATTAACTAAATAATTAGCTTTTCATAACAAAAAATAAATAAAATAAACTAATTAAAAAATTTCTCAAAATAGAATCAAACTTATTGATTTGAGCACTAATAATTATTTCATGTTTCAGAATGTGTATTAAAAGGTTCATAAAGAGGGAACAAAGAAATATATTGATATTTGTATTAAGAAATTATATTTGAATAAGTTAAAAAATTCTTTAAGAGATATTTAACTTGGCAAGTTGTATACTACTATTATTCAATTAAGAGAAAGTTGTGATGCTACTAACCTAGAGGTATATATGTAACCAATTGAACCCCTAAGGACATGAGTAGAGCTAATGAAGACTTAATTAGTTGAACTTTGAATCAACAATCTAGCGAATCCAAAGTCTCCAACCTTTGCAATCATATTTTCATCCAAGAGAATGGTGTTAGACTTCAAATCACAATGCACAATAGGAACTTCACTATCATTATGCAGGTAATCCAATGCACAAGCAGCATCAATATCTATATTCAGTCTCTCCATAAGGTTCAACTTATTTTCATTTGCATGATTTCTCTTCCCCTTAATTCAATTTTTCAAGCTCCCATTACTTAAGTACTCATAAACTAGAGTCAGAAATTCATTTTTTTTAAAGTTAATATTAAAGCATTTAAAGTCAATTCATCGTTTCCAAGCTTCCAAGTTTAGATGATGTTGTTGCTGTTATTTTCACTTTTCTATTCTTTATGTATAGTAGCAAGCAAATTATCAGACATAGTATCAGTTTTATCACTGTGGTTATAATGATGTAATGTCTGACATGCATTCTTTCATGGCCATGAGACTCACATGCAAAATATAAGCAAAGTTTTTTATTACCTTCTAAATGGACAGCAGAAAGATTTTAGAAAACTCCACCATTAGGAATAGTTCCTTCTAAATCATTATAAGAGAGGTTCAAAAGTTGAATGACATGTAGATTTTGAAGTTCAATAGGAATGGATCCAGAGAGTTGGTTGAAGGAAAGATCCAAAGTTTTCATGCCTCTCACATCTCCAAGAGTTTTCAGAATAGCACCTGATAGCATATTCTTGGTCGAATCAGCATGCGATCTTGGTGAGCGAACCGAACATTTTGGTAGAGGAGTTTTCTAGCCTTCTGTGTTAAACGAAAACGACATTTTAAGAGTTGAAAACTGAGAAAGTATTACAAAAAATAAAGAAAAATAAGTAGTAGCCAAAAAATGTTGTAGCATAATTTTTTTTAAAAATAAAATATATAAATATATGGTTTGGTTTAGTTCGGGTTGTTCGGTTTTGAAATTTCAAATCCGAGAACCGAACCAATTAAGCTTTAATTGGTTTGGATTTTATCCGAACCAATCAATATACTCAAATGAAATCGAACCAGTTTAATTGGTTCGGTTTGGATTAATCCGGTTGGTCGATTATTCGAACCAATTTACACCCCTAGTGAACATGATGAGGAAACAAACCTCAACAAATTAAAATAGCGCTTTCGCTGTGCGCAACCCACCTTCAAATTGTCACCTAACATCTGCCTCCGCTGCTCACAAACTACATCTGGAATCAGTCGTAGCCCATCCGGAACTCAAATGGGATAGGCCGAAGGCTTTCTCCACCGGAGATAACCATCATCCTCCTTCACGAGTTTCGATGAGACAACGTCTAGGCCATCTAAGAGCATTTTGTAGGGATGTTGGATAACGGTTATCAGCACCGCAACACCTTGGAGATAAGATGGAGAGCAAGATTTAGGCAGATGAGTCACCACGCTGAAGTAACCCAAACAATAAACACCAATTTGGGGGCTTCACAAGTGGCGGCGAATTAGGAAATGCTAAGAAGAAGGCCCTCCAGGCCGTGATGAGCGTGAGATCTCTCACAGAAACTAAGACGAGCAGAGGGTCAAAAAAGTCCCCACCGATCTTTTTTCCTAACGAATATTACGGAAACACCATCCTGGATCATGATGATCCCATGGTCATTACTGGGATAATTACAAACGTCGAGGTTCATAGAATGTTCGTGGATCAGGGAAGCTCGGCCAGCAAAATGTTCCTAGACTTATTCAACAAACTAGGTCTATCAAAAGAAGAGCACATCCTGCGCACCGACGAGCTAATTGGGTTTACATGAGACAATATCACACCAATTGAGTATATTGAGTCTCACATTACTTTAGGGAAGGACCCCCTCTTTAAAACTATCAGTGTCAAGTTCTTAGTGATTAATTCCCCCTTTGCTTAGTATAATTTGACATTAGGGGTCAACTTAGTATATTCCTAATAATAAGTTGATAAAACTTCCAAATGAATAAACACATAAAAATTTCAATAAATAAACACATAAAAAATTAATATTAAAAAAATATAGAATCAAAAATTAAAATTATCTGAAATTATATAAACTAATTATTTTTTAGGAGATCATATTAAAAAAAATATTTATTCGAAAGAGTTATATATCTAGTTATCATAACACGGAAAGAAGCCGATTAACTAAAACAAAAAAAATGATTTTGAGTGGGTCCTACTATAGATTCAACTAATTATAACTTAATTAAATTCATCTAAATTATCTCGAGGTATCATATCTCTAAACTAAATATTTTTTAATTTATTTTAATATTTTTAATTTATTTTATGCATAACACAAATACAAAACACTAATTTAATAAATAAATTAAATCTAAAAATACTATAAAACTCGCCTAACAAACACCCTTACTTAGCCTTCAACCTAACTTTTGATGCCATCAACGGCAAAAGTAACAAATCTATAATCTATATCTATAATCTATAATCTATAATATATACAAAGCAAAACCATTTTCAAGAACCAACAAAAAAAAAACATATGTCATTTCCTCATGAAAAATTTTCCTACCCAAAATTTCAAGGGCATTTTCGTCTCAACATTTTCTTGTCTCAACCAATCATCTTTTAAGTCTTCCACTATCTCATTTATACAAAATTACTAATTAACCCTATAATCATCTCACATCAGAAAACACAAATTAATGACAATAAATACTACATTTAATATTATTCAAAACACCTTCAATTTTGAAATTCCCTCCAAATTTAATCTCACCCAATATCTCACTATTTTCCTTAAAGATACCAACTATTGCCAACTAATATGCCTTAACTAATTATTGGCTGTAATTCAAATTCAAATTTCAAACTACTGCCTAATTGAATGACATTTATATACAAGTAATAAATTACCTCAATAAATTAATATTTAAGTTTTTTTCTACATCCTATCAAAATTAAATAATTTAATAATAATAAAATAATACTTTTAATAATCAATCGATAAATTCTATTACATGAAATATCGGATACTAGTTATACATCATTAAAGAAAAGCTTCTCAAGTAAGCTTTAAACCAACCTTACCTATTAAATGACTTTTTTTGTATTTTAAAATTTAAATTTAAAGTATGTAAAAAAAATCCTTCCTTTTTCTTTAAGATTGGATTACAAATTTCAAGATGTGAAAACTTCTTCAGCCTTTGGTTTACGCTCCTCCCCGTACACTCCATGCTTCCTCCCATTTCCTCTTCTTCTTCCTCTTATCCACTTTCTCTCACCATCTCCAGCTCGCTCTCTCCCAACTTTTCCCCCTCTCTCGATCTCTCATTTCCGTCAAATCATCGATCGAACCTTCATCATGGTTTAACTCAAATGGTAGTCCTGGCAACATCAGTGAATTTGAGTTTGGCGGTGGCAATGTTCTTTTGCAGGTTGAGGCTTATCAGGGATAGTGATGGTGATGGGTTTTGGGTGATTGGGAGAGTCAGTTTAAGGGGTTTCTTCGTTGGCCATTGGCGGTGTTCTTCATGCATATATTGCAAGTGAAGTGTTTTTTGTTTTTTCCCATCTCTTAGACTTTTTCTTTCTTTCTCATTTTCTTCTATTGCATTACATTTTGCTAAATTTTTTTTATTTCTTCCTATTCTGTTATGTTCTCAATCAAATTCGTACCTCCCCTTCCTTAAAAAATCTACACGGATTTCGCTACCTTTGATCATTCTATGGTTAAGGCTTCGATCCCCTTTCTCCTTTGATTCTATTTGATATAATTTATATCCATGTCATTTTTCTGCGCATTATAATTTTGTTATTAGCAAGTAATTTAGTTGGATTTTACCTTAGGTAACATTCTCATGCATACTTGCTTTGCAGATCTGGTACTTCTATTGATGATAATATTGTCTTTGTAAAAGAGGTCATGGTGGATAGTGATACAGGACATGCCTATATTGGTGTAGAGGTAATTGATAAGATTGAAAAAGCTGAACTAGAAGAAGCATATACTTGCCTATAATTTATAATTGTATTTTAAATTTAGATTGGTGAAAGGTTTCAACTACCATGCTAAGCTCCTGGATGAAGACTTTTTGTTAATTCTTTGGGGACCAATTTTTTTTAGTGGTTCTTAAGTCTATCTAATTGAAAGAAATCATTCGTGCAATCATAAAACAAGGTAAAATGAAGGTTATGCAGAAATGAAAATAATGGAGTCACATGTCTATATTATAGATGCCAAATATTGATCTTATATAAACCAATTAGGTTTTAGTGGTTTCATAAGTATTTCTTTTAAAGCTTTTATGCTTAATCTATAATTTCCCTCAATTTGCTGGTGTGAGGTCTCAGAAATTGTTTTTACATGGAATATATTTAGGGGTCAAAGATCTAGGATAATCATGTGTTTTATTCTAAAGGTTTCCTGAAAAATTGGATAACCGTTTGCTTTTGTAAATGTTGTTATGTAAAAATGGTTTAATAGTACAAACAAATCAATTGCTATTTTGGTCTTCCTATACATTCTTCCACTAATTGTTCCTGTTTGTCACTTCTATCTTATTGGATTCTTTTTAATCTTTGTGTGGATTTTTCTGGTGCGGATTCTCTTATTTAATCGATATTTGTAGGGATTCCATGAACAAGAAGAATGCCACTAGTGGCAATAAGACTTGGACAAAGAACAATTAGAGATTCCCTTTTAATCTATTAAGAATTTGACACATACTGATTTTTGTTTGGTTGTTTGAATTTTACTTAATTGGTGGATCTTTTATTTGGTAGTTCTTGAAAGACACATTTACTTGGTTTTTACTTGCATAGATAACATCCTCTGCCTTGGAGAGCTTGCTTAGGCCCTTGAGTTTTTTTGTGAGTTCTAGGAAATCCCTATATATAGATTGACTAAAATTGATGATTTCATATAGGTTGTGGTATAGAACTATGCAAATTGTAGATTTTGAAATTATCATAATATATATCTCTTCGACGTTCTACTTTATTCCACTTGAATTAAATGCTAATTGGCTTTAAAATGGGAGTGTTTTACGATTTTCTCTTTGTTGATCTTTAGGAGTAATTCACCATTTTGATCAAATGTACTTTGATCTTTTTGGGACAGTATCTTAATTTTTAGGCAAGTTATGATCATAAAATCAGCTTGGTGAATATTCATCTATTTTACAAATATTGTATCCCTTGCATTGAAATTTCATAAACCCTTGGTCTGAGCATGAGAAAATTTGTGGTCTTCAATTTTTAATTTTTAATTTTTTTGGTTTAATTTATTTGTGTTTTTTTTTTTTTTTTGCGGCTGAAACCAATTCCATGATTTGATTTTTATCTTTATTTTTTTTAGTATTATTTTATCTAGATTTTTTCAATCATATTTTTTTATGGGCTCTAGCTGAAACCACCTGCTATGTAGCTTACTTTGAAACTGAATTGACAAGATATAGAGAAAAAAACTTTAGACTGAAGCTAAAAAAAATGAGTGATCCATGATTTCACTATACAAGGTCATAATTCATAGTTGTATTAGCAGTGCAAAGGAGATAGTCAAGTATAAGCTATATACGTGATGACATACAAGCTAGGCCTAACAAAAAGTTATTGATATAATTTATTTGCTTCCTTTCTTGTTTTTCTCTTCCTTCCTTTGTTCTCAAATTTATATTTATTACTATGCTTCAGGTGGCAAAGAACATAACTCTTCAGCAGAACATCAAGTATATGCTTGCAGGTGTATTCTTACTCCTCTTATATATATATATATATATATATATATATATATATATATATATATATATATATATATATCACTTATTTGGTTATAGTTAATTCTTTGTACTAATTTTGCATTATTTGTTTGATGTGATTGGATTACTAATAGTTGTTGAAACGAGAGGGAGTATAAGAAGGATGGAAATAAAACCAAAATGATTGTGATTGTGATTGTGATTGAGCTTGACGTTGATGGGTAAGTTCATTTTCTTTTAAATATTTTGTAGGCAGACTTATTATTATATATTGATTATTGAGTCATTAATTGATTTTGATTATTTATTAATTTTTTGTTTAAACAATGTGAAGATTGAGTGTGCTCTATT
The DNA here is from genome assembly GCA_029884595.1 of Ormosia semicastrata. Lineage (NCBI taxonomy): Eukaryota > Viridiplantae > Streptophyta > Magnoliopsida > Fabales > Fabaceae > Ormosia > Ormosia semicastrata. The sequence goes on along the minus strand of JAQQTO010000054.1, from coordinate 7,206,032 downwards.
TGGACCTTATGTTGATGGTTTGAACTCATTCTTTGAATCTAGATATATTCAACAACCTATTGTCAATATTCAATTTGCAAAAACATTCAAGGGTCTGTGTCTTATGTACTTTATACAATTGATAGTTTCTGAAATCATTGTTAAGTTAATTTAACTATTTACATTTTTCTTTGTCTGTTAACTATTGTATGATTTTATTTAATATTGAACATAGATAAGACTGTGTTTCAGAATGTTATGTATGCAATCAGAATCTTTTTCAATGATGATATTCCTGAGGTCACTGAGTTCAGGACAAAGTAAGTTTTTCAAATTTTATCATCATTTTGATTTCAATAGGAATTAAAGATTTTGTGTTTAACAATTTCCTTCCATGTAGGTTGCCTTTGCTGAGTGAAGAAAAATCCCATAAATTGTCCTATTTGTCTGATGCACCCCTAATTTAAATTGATCCTTATTTCCAAGTCTATGCAAGGATCAGAAAAAGTGTTTCTGTCTAATTTAAATAAATGATGGTTCTTTTTTTTTTTTTTAACATGTTAAGTTATGTCTTGATGGTTCTGTTTTGTTGATATTTAGCAAGAGTTTTGTATTATTCTTGCAACAGTCAACATATTATCAAGGGTTCTGATTTGTGGTATACTACATGCAAGTACAATAACAAAGTCACTGCTGATTTTGGCATGTATTATTGTGATAACTGCTATACTCATGTTGTTAATGATGTTCCAAGGTTTTATTTTTAATCCATAATTGATATTTCTAGTGTTTCTATTTTAACCATTTTTATGATTGTTATTTATACCCTTATTAATATTGACTTGATTTTTTAAAAATATTTTGCTATTTAGGTATAGTACTAACCTAAGGGTTATTGATTAAACTAATTCTACAACATTTGTTATCTTTGACTGATCTGTTGCCTATCTTTTGAAAAGGTCTTACTTTGAGATTATTGATCACTTCAATAAGATAGCTTATTAGAATTTAGAAAAGTTTATATTGTATTCAGTTGTTATTTTCTTTACTTAAATTTGATTTAATATGCATTTTAATGTTTAATGCAGTCTTGACCAAACTCTACTTATCCTCCTAAATTTGATATGTGGATTGAAAAGTCCATTCTTTTAGTGGAGATTAAGTTTATTACTTTTTACCCAATTTGAGCCTTCTTTTGGGGTCAGGCGTATTTGTGATGATCTTTTTGTTATCAAACAATTCTATCTAGCAGCATCTGCCTTTACTCCAAAATAGGTTTAAATTCATAAGTCTATATTGTAATACGTGATTTAGTCCAAATTATTTTTTAGATGTTGATTTTGATTTTTAACTGACTATGTAGGTTGTTCTAACTCCTGGATTGTCTGTTTGTGAGATCAACTTGAGTTCTAAAATTCTTAAAGTTCAATCTGGAATAGCTAAGGTATTTCCTCTTTATTTAATGTCAATGTGGTTAATCTATTAGGTTCATTTTTCTTTATTTAATGTTTTGTGCCTTTTACCCATGAAGGAGTTAATACCAATTTTGTGATAGTGAGAATTGCTTGGATTCTTAGCCTGATTGCTCTAAAGTTAAGTTTACATAAATGTAAGAGGTCTTCTGATGAGGGGGCTTGATCTGGAGTTTCAAAAATGTCATCTTCCAAGCTTAAGTCAAGATTGATGAAGAATGATTGGAAGCATCCATCTATTTATTTTTTTGTTAACTTTTTTTAGACTATTTTTTTGTTATTCAGCTTATAGGTTGCTTTTGTATAAACTATTTAATGTTTTTGGAATTTTGTAAACAGCCTTATTGCATTCTAAATAGTTGTTAATTGTTGTTTTGTTATTTTTTTGGAAAACTTTTTTGGTTATTTGGCTTCTATGCTGCGTTTATATGGACAACTTAAGTATAGGGTGTTCCATGTTTTATGGTCTTCGAATGAAGACTTAGTTTATTTTGAATAATATGGTTTTAAAGGATCACTGTGATATATGCATCACATTTGTATTGATTCAGCAATGCAAGCAATTGTTGGAAAGTTATTATATTGAATCAAGTTTTAGTGAGTTTATTAACTTTTTTTTAAATTTTATTATTATAGATTTATTCTTTTATGTTAATTTATACCTTTTAATATGTTTGTGCAAGTATGTATTTAAGCGGGATCTAAACATGGTCATGTCAAAGGTTTGTCATTTTTTAAATTATTTCAACTAGGCCCTAGATTTATCAAATTACGTAAAAGTGATATTTTTGCAGTCTCGAGAGTGTTGGTAATTGAATATAAAGAACTTTTAATGAAGAACTTGTTAGTAAAAGTTTGGTATAATTTTAATTTCTTATATTGAAAGGTTTATGATTTTCATTTAGATTGTAGTTAATGGAATATTTCCACTGATATTTTGGTACAGAAACTGTACTCTATATTGTGTAATGTTAGGACTAATTGTTAGCCTATCTATACAATTAAGAAAAAGGAAATTAAATTTGCTGCTGTAAGATTTGTATATACTGATTTTGATGACCTACAACTCATACACAAAATGATGTGGATCGTTTAGTATCATGGTTTCATTTCTTTGGTGGATATTAAGTCTAATTCATTATACCTTTGATGTAGTCTAAATCTAACTGCATAGATGTCTACCTTCAATTAAATAATTTTGTGAGTTGTGTTTGAAGGAGGAAGAAACCTTGTTGTTTGGGAAGCACAACTTAGCTGTTACTTATACATATTCACTCTTGCCAAATATTTGTAGCTTAAACAAAAAATTAATTTCTCACCAAAATAAATATCTTTTATATCTTTAGGTAAATATGAGGTTTTTTAAAATTTGGTAAAGAAAATTTCCTTAGATATAACACAAACACGAATTAACTTAATCATTTTTTGATGTCAAGTCCTTTGGAAGATTTTTTGCTCTTAAGTCATTTTTGGTATCTTAAATTACATCTAGTGTGCTTGAAGTGCAAATAAATTTTCTAACAACATAAAGAAGAATTTGACCAAAATTTTTTACCCCATATTGTAAAGTAACAATGTGCACTTGATATTGGCTAGTCGTATTACTGAAAGTAAATTATTACAAATTCTCTATGATGCAAATGCTAATCATGTTCAGAACTTTATTTTAGAATTTAGATTAACAAAGTCCCTAATGTAAAGGAATATAGATTTGATTATTTACAAAGTCTTTCATAGAATGTTACTGAGCATGGTAATTTATTTCAAACAATGAAGAATGTTATTTACAAAGAAGTTTTTTAAAATATTCAAGTATAAAGTAAATTAATTATTGAATTAATTTTACTTATTGGTTAATTTTAAATTTATTTTTATCATTCCAAATATATTTCTCTAATTCGTATTTACTTTTTTCACTTGTAGGTAGGGATGTAAGTGGATGGTTTGGTTTGGTTTTTGAGTAAAAATAAATCCGAACCAATCAAAATCAATTGGTTTGGTTTGATTTGGTTTTTGTATTTTTTAATAGCCAAATCCGAACCAAACCGAACTGAACATCTATGGATTGGTTTGGTTCGGGTGATCGGGTTGGCCATTTTTTTAATACAAAAATTAACTAAATAATTAGTTTTTCATAAAAAAAATACAAAATAAACTAATGAAAAAAAATTTAGAAATAGAATCAATCTTATTAATTTGAACACTAATAATTATTTCATATTTTAGAATTTATTAAAAGGTTCATAAAGAGGGAACAAAGAAACATATTGATATTTGTATTAAGAAATTATATTTGAATAAGTTAAAAAAAAATTCAAGAGAGATTTAACTTATAAGTTGTATACTACTACTATTTAATTAAGAGAAAGTTTTATAATATATGCAACCATTGAACCCCTAATGACATGAGTGAAACTAATGAAGACTTGATTAGTTGAACTTTGAATCAGTAACCTAGTGAATCCAAAGTCTCTAAACTTTGCAGTCATATTTTCATTTAAGAGAATGTTGTAAGGCTTCAAATCATAATACACAATAGGAACTCTACCATCATTGTGCAGGTAGTCCAATGCACAAGCAGCATCAATATCTATATTCAGTCTCTCCATAAGGTTCAACTCATTTTTATTTGTATGCTTTCTTTTTCCTTTATCCCAATCTTCTAAGTTCTCATTACTTAAGTACTCATAAACTAGAGTCAGAAATTCATTTTTTTAAAGTCAATACTAGAGCATTTAAAGTCAATTCATCGTTTCCAAGCTTCCAAGTTTAGATGATGTTGTTCTTTGTTACTTTCACTTTTCATTCTAGTATAGTAGCAAACAAATTGTTAGACATAGTGTCGGTGTTACCACATCATGGCTAATGATGTCATGTCGACATGCCTTCTTCCATGGCCATGAGGCCCAAAAATACAAGTAAAGTTTTTTATTGCCTTCTAAATGGACATCAACTTTTGAAAAACTCCACCATTAGGAATAGTTCCTTCTAAATCATTATAAGAGAGGTTCAAAAGTTAAATGACATGTAGATTTTAAAGTTCAATAGGAATGGATCCAGAGAGTTGGTTGAAGAAAGGATCCAAAGTTTGCAAGCCTCTCACCTCTCCAATAGTTTTTAGAATAGCACCTGATAACATATATTTGGCCGAATTATGATCTTGGTGAAAATAGAAACATTTTGGCAGAGGAGTTGCCTAGCCTTTTGTGTTGAACGAAAATGACGTTTTAGGAGTTGGAAACTGAGAAAGTATTACAAAAAATAAAGAAAAACAAGTAGTAGCCAAAAAATGTTGTACCATAATTTTTTTTTAAATAAAATATATAAAATATGGTTTGGTTTGGTTTGGTTTGAGTTGGTTCAATTTTAAAATTTCAAATCCGAAAATCGAACTAATTAAACTTTAATTGGTTTGGATTTTACCCGAACCAATCAATATACCCAAACCAAATCGAATCAATTTAATTGGTTCAGTTTGGATTAATTGGGTTGGTCAATTATTCGAACCAATTTACACCTCTACTTGTAGGTGTAATTGATTTTGTCATATTTATTAATTTATAAACATCTATTTTAATTTTTTAATATTATCAAATCTTCGTTTTTGTATCTATTAAGTCACTTAATATTATATTTTACACACATTTTTAACATATATATCTTTTTTAAATCACCTCGTGCGTCGCACAAGACACTCATTAGTATATACACATTAGAGAATCAACCACAAAACCCCACCCCCACCTCCCGCCACCTCCAAAAAAATAAAAAAAAAAACACCCAACTTGATAAAATCGACATTACTAATCTTGTATTTGAATGTTTTTTCATTAATGGAACGAAACGGAATAGGTGAAAATGGACCAGAAAGAAAATAAAAGGAATAAAACATAGTTATCAGTCTCTTTATTTGGAAGTTTTATTAACGAAACAGAACGGAACTTCATTACTCATGTGTTTTTCCTATTTTACCTCAATTTTGAGAAGAACAAAAGTTTGGCATTTGAGGAGAATAGAGGAGAAATTATTCTCTATGTGTTCCGTTCTGTTCTCATGTATTTTAAAACTTTTAAATAAAAAAAATTATTTCTCTTCTCCTCATTCTCTTTCCCTTCCCTTCATTGCCTAATATCTAAATATAGTGTAAGATTATGCATCTAAACAAACATCATGTAATGACCAAACCAAAAAAAAAAAAAAGACCAAACAAACAAACGTTATTCTGTTACCAATTACCCCCACTGTTAATATTTTCTTAATTTGTTGAAAAGTATATAAAAGTGATGACAGTAACTCTGTAAGTTCAACTATGACATTGGAGAGACTTGTAAATCTAATTCCGTTTTATTGTTTGATATTCAATGTTTAAATGTAAATATTTAATTTTACCAATAAAAAATATAAATATTTTAAATATAGAATTTGAAAAGTTATTAAAATAAGAACGTATAATTTATTCGAAGAAAATAATATGCCCTATTAATTAAGTATTAAAATGTGGTTAAGTGTGCTTAATTCAGTATATAAGTGGGACCATTTCTGATTCTTGATTTCGCAGCTCACAAGCTTATAAATCTTGCAATAATAAGCGTTCATACTTCATATCCAATTTGGGCACGACTCTATGGATCACCATGTATCATTAAATTTTGATCCTTCAATAATGTGCTTATATTCAATTTTGTCACTAACGGGAAAACTTTTGCAATATAATGCCTCGCTAACTAAAGTATTAATCAATATAGTGCTTTTGCAATTAGGATTTATTTCAAATTCACCTAATAAGTAAATGTATAAATGAGTCGAGTTAAGTTAAGTATTTGAAATTCAAATTTGACTTGTGAAGAAAAAAAATATTACTCAAACTTGACTCATTTACTTAAATGAGCAAAATTTAAAATTTGAGTTTGACTTATTTAAAAAATATAAAATTCGAGCTTGACTTGTTTAACTCATTTAAGTTTAATTATTTTCATTTTCTTTATCAAATTTTTCCTTGAAATATTTTTAAAATTTATTAATTTAATATTTGATACACATTTTTATAATTGAAGATGGAATAAATTAAAATAAAAGGAGAATAAAAGATTCTTTAAAAATTAGAATTAGGTAAGTGGTAAATTGCAATATATAGAATTATAATTCTCAAAGTAGAATTAAAATTTACTAAGTAATAATAATATATAAATTATCATTTATACATTTTTTAATATAAAATTACAATTTTTTTTATTTTGTAATAGAAATATATATACACACACATATGTACACACATATGAGCTATTTATACTACGTTTTAATGTCAAGCCTATAAAATTTGAACTTAACTCATTTATATAGTCTAGCTTAGATTCAATTTTGAGCTTATTTATTTAATTAAATAAATGAGTTCGAATAATTTACGAATAACTTAATTAATTTACGTATTTTTTTTATAAGGGACTAAATGATACTGATTTTAAAAATTGATTTGTAAAGGACTAAATTAAAAATAAGTTCATTAATAAGAGACAAAAATAGAGTTCTTGTCAAATTAGGTTGTGTTTGGTGGACCGAATAAAGAGGACCTAATAGTATTAACTAATACTATCAAGTCTTATCAAGTATTTGATAGTTTAACCTGATAGTATAGTCAAATCGGGTTAAACTTTTTTTTATCTTATTCTAACATGATTATTCTATCATATCTCTCACCCCCTGATTAGACCTGATAGGATATCTCTTCTCACATTACCCCTCAACTTGATCCCTCTCAGTCCAACCCTCTTCTTCTCTGCGAAGAACCCCATCCCCACCACATAGAACAACCACCGTCCCTCTCTTTCCCCGATCAACAACCATCGTGAGCGTGAATGAACTACACAGAACCGTTAACTCCATGAAACGGTGAACACTTAAACACAAACGACACTGATTCCATCAAACTGTCCGTGATTTTCAGATTGACTTCAAGAGTTGGTGGCTCTGATGCATTTTGGAAAGCTTATGTGCAGAAAAGAGAAGTAACGGGAAGAGTGAACGTTTTGGGCCTAACAATGGTTTTGATTTGAAAGGGATGAACAATGTTGTAAGATAACAAGTGAAAAGGTAGAACTTTTTGTTTTTGAGGAAAGAATGTGGAATAAGGAACAAATATGTCTGTTGAGTTTTCTTTCAAATTCGAACATGGCGTTGCAAATACTATAATGGTGTTGAGCTTGCTGCTGCTCTCTCTTGAATAGGGGAAAAATAAGACACTGACGAAGTGAAGGTAAGAAGAGAAAAGGTGAGGAAGAAAAAATATCAATTGGATTGGGTGTGGGTGGAGTGGTTGGACAAGAACATATTTTTATTTTATTTTATTTGGTTTTCGAGGGACGAAAATAATAAAGGAAACAAAATGTTATTATATATAATTTGATCCGACAATTTGTTATCATTGCGTGGGTGGGTGACGCATACTTGGTGGTGATGCATGTGGTGATGGTGGTGGTCACTGCTGCTTATGTGATACGGTTATGTGATTGTGGAGATGTTGAGGAAGGTAAATGATAATATGGTCATAATAGATAGTTACATATACGATTAAGTTATTTATATTATTTGCACCAAATATTTGATAGTATAAGAGCTTATCAATTTGTTTATGCTATCAGATTTTATTCTATTACCTTATATTATCATATCATATATTATCATGTGTAACAAACGCAGCCTTAATTATTTACATTATTAAACAAATATTTTATGTTTCTCTCTTCATTCATGTCTAGCACATTTCATTAAAATTTTATACGTACCTTTCTCATTTATAAATTGTAAAGAGTTACTCCAAATCTTGAGCATTTATTTTACTCAAATATGAGGGTCAAGAGTGTAACTATCACTAACACTCAGGTGGGCCTTCTCCCATGCTGCTCACTGCAATACTGCACCACATAGTTTGATGGGTATCGAAACCAACAAATATAATCCTACTATTTAAAAAATAATTTGCATATAGTGATGAGTAGGGTCGAATCCACAGGGACTGGTAAAACTTACTTCTTTATAAAAATAATAAAATAAAATAAATAAATGGGGGTTGGAGTAGGAATCGAATAAGGTAACGAGCGTAAAAGTTAAATGATAAAATTCAATCAGGAGTATAATCTAGTCTAAGGAATAATTTCAGTATTGGTTCATGGAATTGTTCATTGATTCAAAGGTAAATTCTTTAATCCTTCAATAAATTGGTTATAGTTATTAACAAGCTCTGATAATCAATCTCTCCTTACCTTCTCGATAACCAAAACAAGCTCTTTGATTACTTCCTTTACCAATAAACAACCCTAAACAAGCTCTTAAGATTTAATTTATCGATAGCATTAAGATTTAGAGAGACCCAATTCTAACCAACAAATGCACAAACTCGGTTCATTTAGACTAGATTATATATCCACATAACATAAGTCGAATACCTTGAATTGAGCCCTGTTATTTTACCATTAGTTATTAGAATGATCAAACAATTACAGATCTAATTTTCCAATTGGCAATATATTATCTTGCTAATTGAACAAAGGGCCATTTTTGCATCAATAAACAAAATAATAATTGATGAATAATCTCAGAAGATATATAAATATCAAAGAATAGAATAACAGAAGAAAATAATTAGATCTCACAATTCTTGAAGAACCAAACTTCAATTATCCTTGAACTAGAAAGAGGGTTTAGTTGCACATAGCTTCCATGGAAAATACAAAGAAAAATCAAAACAAAAGTTGTTCCCCTCTTCTTTTACTGAAGCCGTTTTTAAAATACCCTCACTCCCCTCACAAATCAGAGATAAAATCTAAAATTAATCTAGAAAATATAAATCTAAAAATATCTTAAAAGATAATCTCACTAAATCAGGAAATAAAATCTAAATTAAAAACCTAGATAAAAAGTCAACAAAATCCCAAAATTTTAAGGATAATATTCTCGTGATAACTTCCTAAAATAAAACTCTAAACAATCTTCCAGAGTATCTCCAAATTAATTGGGTGACCCACGTATCATTAAAAATAGGATTTGTTTAAACGAATTCATTTCACTAGGCGTGGGTTTAGGTCGTGGGCACGCCTTGTTCTCAAACATCTTTTGGTTGCTTTATCATGCTCCTTTCTTGTCAAAACTCCATTTTGAGTTCATTTTTAATCTAATTCTTCAACCTATCCCACAGAACACAAAATACAAATATGACATTGTGATTACAAGTATTTTACCAATCAAAACATAGGAAATTGACATAAAATATGTGTACATTATGCATGCTATCAAATCCCCTCACACTTAATCAATGCTTGTCCCCAAGCATACAACAACTCAAATTTATCAAATTCTTTAGACACCCTTCTCATGTTTCTCAATTCATCCCCTTACAACTCAAATCACCATGCTTTATAAATATGAATCAAGCAACAAATAGGAGATGACAACTCATAGTACAAGTCCTCATAAACCACACAAGTGAGCCATCATCCCAAAAATCTTTCTAGAATCAAATGCAATAGGAGTCAATACTCTCTCAATGAATTCACTCTATGCACACGAAGTGTTTAGGGTATTAGAGATCCCTCAAGTCAATACACAGAAAGAATTTTACCATAGGCTTGCTTATATATCATATCTCCACCATAATGTCTATAATAAATGCAAAAATCCAAGGGTCTTGAAAAGGTTGTAACGGGGCTTAGGTAAGGGTGGAATAGAAAAGGGGTTAGAAGGGTTATAAAATTGAAAGAATTGCACAAACTCATCCATTAAAGTGTCAAATCAACTCAAATAAGCTCTACAGTTATCTTGCTTTAGGACACAAAACCACAATCTCTCAAACCCTTCTTTCTCTTTTCTATTTTTTTTCTCAATTTTTTTCTTCAACTTCTCAAACAATTTTTTTCATTCATTTTTTTTACCATCTCTCTCTCTCTCTCTTTTCTTGAATAGATGGAAGGGTCAATAATATAGAATTTTCAATTAATTTATCACATTGTCCACAATGCTAACTAAAATTTCATATAAACAAGTTCATACAATTCTTCAATATGGGGTTCAAAAATCATGGGAAAATCAACAAAGAGAGGATGAACATGACTTGTATTATGGTTCACATGCAAGAAAAAGAAGGCCAAGGCTCAAATGGGTTCTCTAATGGTAATAATTAAGGTGGGCCTTTAAGGTCAAAGGTGGTAAACCTACGTGCCCTTGTCATTTTAATGCATCAAATTCAGCAATGCGGTTTCGACATGTATAACAAAGCAAGTTCTAGAAAAATCAATTCATGCATGACAATCACACAATCAAAGGAATTAGAGCATAGTGTAATGAATGCTCGTAGGCTCAAAAACTCACATTTTAGGTCAGTGTGTATCAATTCCCATACATTTTTAATCCAAATCAAATGTTAAGAGCAACCACTCAATGTGTGGAGAATGAGAACTCAACTATTCATGCTAACCCCTTATTTCATTTCAACCAAAAATAATGATTCATGACAATTCAATGTATATAACCCACCACACTTAATCTATACATTGTCCTCAATGTATCAAACACTCAACGATTTCAAGGAGATCAAAGGTATAAGAATAAGAGAGACTTCCCTGAAAAAGCGGAGTGCTCTGGATATACTGACTACAAGCTTGGCAGTGACGGTGGCACGCGGCTGCTGAAAATTAGAGGGAGGGAGATTAGGTTAGGGAAACTTAATGTAAAAACAAAGGTGAAAAGGAAAATAAACACAGATGAATAAATAAAAAAATATTTTTTTTGAAATTTTTTTAAAAAAAATAAAAAGTAAAAATAAAAATACAAATGACTTAGAGACAGAAGCAATGTGGCTATGGGCACACCTATTTCAATTAGCATCTCTGGAATTTTCGTGCATGCTTGTGATGCACAGGCAGAAGAGGCCTTCATGTTAGACGTGGGCACGCCTTATTACAAGACCACTTCTGGAGTTTCCTTTAATTGGGATACCTTTGAGACAGAAGAGGTCTTCATGTTAGACATGAGCACGTCTTATTACAAGACCACTTCTGGAGCTTTCTTTTCCACCAGAATTCTTTCACACATTACAGCACACCAGACACAAAGACAACCAAAGTAGCTATGATAAAAAATAAATAAATAAATGAAAGGAAAAATTATTTAAAATATATGAACATTGGGTTGCCTCCCAATAAGCGCATTTTTTTAACGTCTTTGGCTAGACGCCGTCATTTCTCCATTGTCATAAATCGTACATTCCAAACCCATTTGCTATACAAAATTGGATAGATCATACCTGCATCAAGAAGTTTCAAGATATCTTTCTTTACCACTTCCATCGTAGGTGGGTTCAACCTCGTTGGGCTTTTCTAGAAGGCTTACAATCTTCCTCCAACCCAGAGAGTTTGTTAGAGATTATCACCGGAAGGGTTTCCTTCTCTCCCAAAAATGCATACTTGAGATGATTTGGAAAAGGTTTCAATTCCAAGTTTGGTGCCTGCACAATAGAAGGAAGAAGGTTCGTGTGAGAAAGAGGCAAGTCAATATAAGACACACCATACCTCATAGGTTTAAATGATTCCAATTCATGGATGGTGTCTTGTAGTTCAGAATCCAACACAAACTCCTGCATAACTTTCTGCAATCCTTCAAGAATGAAATTTCTGTTAAGTGCAACTTTCAACTTATTATCATTAGTCAGATCAAAAAATTCATGTGCTAGAGGATCAATGACATCCATAGCAAAAGCAGAAGACACTTCATTAGGATATCTCATGGCGTCATAAATGTTAAATTTAATAATTTCACCATCAAATTCCATTGTGAGTGTACCATCATGCACATAAATTTTTGTTCTAGATGTTTTTAGAAATGGTCTCCCTAGTAAGATTAATGTGGAATTAGAATAGTCACCTTCTTCCATATCAAGCACATAGAAATCAGCAGGAAAAACCAATCCATTAACTTACACTAAAACATCCTCTAAAACTCCTTCGGGGTACACATTAGATCTATCAGCAAGTTGGATAATCACTTCAATTTCCTTTAATGGACCAACATTTAAAGATGAATAAATAGAGAGAGGCATGACATTTATTGAAGCTCCTAGATCTAACATTGCTTTCTCAATCCTAAGATCATCTAGTTTACAAGGGATAGTAAACATACCTGGATCCTTGCATTTAGGAGGTATTTTTTTCTAGAGGACAGCTGAAACATTTCCCCCCATACTTACCTTCTCATTACCTTTCAACTTTTTCTTGTTGGTGCACAACTCCTTGAGAAATTTAGCATATCGAGGCACTTGTTTAATTGCATCAAGTAAAGGAATATTTACCTCAACCTTGCGAAAAGTTTCTAGAATTTCCTTCTCTTTGTCCTCTTTCTTGGATTTAGTTAATCTTGTAGGAAAATGAGGATTTATCACCAATGCCTTTGGATGCTGGTCAGTTTGAGGTTGGGGGACAACTATTTCTTTCTCAGAGTTTTCTTTTAAAGTGCGCCCCAACTTTGTCTGACTGGGTTCCTTCAATTGCTTCCCACTTATCAAGGTAATTGCACTAGCATTTTGTTTTGGATTAACAACTATTTATGAAGGCAATTTACCTTGAGATTCCAATCTACTTACAGAAGATGCTAGCTGACTCATTTGATTTTCTAACTTCTGAATGCTTGTTCTTGTCTCCTGTTGAAATTGTTGCATGTTAGTTGCAAGAACAATTTCTTCTAAAGACAAACCTGGCTTTTGAGTAGGCTGCTGCGGTGGGTGTGCTGGTCCATTCTGGAAATATTGTGGCCTTGTTCCATAACTAAAATTAGAGTGATCCCTCAATCCTGAGTTATATGTGTTTAAGAATGGATCATATTTTCTTTGTGGTGAACCAGGGAACCCTCCTACCGCATTGGCTTGCTCTTGAGTATCCTCTTGGAGTATTGGGCACATGTCGGTTGGATGGTTAGGAGCAACACAAATTCCACAAGCCTTGACTTGTTGTGTCTTCCCCACAGCAATCTGTTGAACCAAAGAGGTTAACTTAGAAATTTGTTGTTCAAGATTAGACACATTTACCTCATTCACCATTCTAGAGGGTGTATCTTGTCTAAAGCCAAATTGCTGTGAATTGGCAACCATAGTGGAGATTAAATCTCTAGCAGCTCGAGGAGTCTTGTTCATAATAGCACCTCCACTAGCTGCATCCATCATCCTCCTTTCAATGGGTAACAATCCTTCATAGAAGTATTGAATAAGGAGTTGTTCAGAGATCCCATGTTGGGGGCAACTTGCACACAATTGCTTGAACCTTTCCCAATATTCATGAAGAGTCTCGATATCTTTTTGTTTTATTCCACATATATCCCTTCTTATGTTGGCAGCTCTTGAGGCAGGGAAAAACTTATCAAGGAACAATGTTACTAACTCTGTCCATGTGGTTACAGAACCAGGAGGTAAATAAAACAGCTAATCCTTAGCCCTTTCGGTTAAAAAAAATGGGAAGGCACGTAATTTGATTTGTTCTTCAGACACTCCTTGTGGTTTCATGCTTGAACATACCATATGAAATTCCTTTAAATGCTTATGAGGATCTTCATTCTCAAGACCTCGAAAGGCAGGCAATAAGTGTATCAGACCATACTTTAGCTCAAAATCAACATCCAAGTCTGGATATTCAATGCAAAGGGGTTGTTGAGTCACATCTGGTGTTGCTAATTCCCTCAAAGTTTTTTCCTCATTAGCCATTGTTTCTTCAACTTCTGAATCACTAGAGGAGTTTATCAAATCAAGGGTTGATCCAAATCCAGGAGATGAAGAGGAAGACACTTGCTTGACACGTAATTTGGTTTCTTTCCTTAATCTCCTTGCTGTTTTCTCAATTTCGAGATTTGTATTGGAGTTCACCTGCAAAAGAAGATCGAGGCATAAAAAAAGTTAAATTGTTTTGACACCAATCCCCGGCAACAGCGTCAAAAATTTGATGAGCGTCGAAACCAACAAATATAATCCTACTCTTTAAAAAATAATTTGCATATAGTGATGAGCATGGTCGAATCCATAGGGACTGCTAAAACTTAATTCTTTATAAAAATAATAAAATAAAATAAATAAAAGGGGGTTGGAGTAGGAATTGAACAAGGTAACGAGTGCAAAAGTTAAATGATAAAATTCAATCAGGAGTAGAATCTAGTCCAAGGAATAATTTCAGTATTGGTTCATGAAATTGATCATTGATTCAAAGGTAAATTCTTGAATTCTTCAATAAATTGGTTATAGTTATTAACAAGCTCTAATAACCAATCTCTCCTTACCTTCTCGATAACCAAAACAACCTATTTGATTACTTCCCTTACCAATAAACAACCCTAAACAAGCTCTTAAGATTTAATTTATCGATAGCTTTAAGATTTAGAGAGACCCAATTCTAACCAACAAACGCACAAACTCGGTTCATTTAGACTAGATTATATATCCACATAACATAAGCTGAATACCTTGTATTGAGCCCTGTTATTTTACCACTAGTTATTAGAATTTAGAACGATTAAACAATTACGGATCTAATGTCCCAATTGACAGTATATTATCTTGCTAATTGAATAAAAGGCCCTTTTTGCATCAATAAACAAAATAATAATCGATGAATAATCTCAGAAGATATATAAATATCAAAGAATAGAATAACAGAAGAAAATAATTAGATCTCACAATTCTTGAAGAACCAAACTTCAATTATCCTTGAACTAGAAAGAGGGTTTAGTTGCACATGGCTTCCATGGAAAATACAAAGGAAAATCAAAACAAAAGTTGTTCCCTTCTTCTTTTGCTGAAGCCCTTTTTAAAATACCCTCACTCCCCTCACAAATTAGAGATAAAATCTAAAATTAATCTAGAAAATATAAATATGAAAATATCCTAAAAGATAATCTCACTAAATCAGGAAATAAAATATAAATTAAAAACCTAGATAAAAAGTCAACAAAATCCCAAAATTTTAAGGATAATATTCTCATGATAACTTCCTAAAATAAAACTCTAAACAATCTTTCAGAATATCTCTAAATTAATTGGGTGACCCACGTATCATTAAAAATAAGATTTGCTACAACGAATTCATTTCACTAGGTGTGGGTTTAGGACGTGGGCACGCCTTGTTCTCAAACATCTTCTCGTTACTTTATCATGCTCATTCCTTGTCAAAATTCTATTTTGAGTTCATTTTTAATCTAATTCTCTAACCTATCCCACAAAACACAAAATACAAACATGAGATTGTGATTACAAGTATTTTACTAATTAAAACATAGGGAATTGACATAAAATATGTATACATTATGCATGCTATCAGAGTTACAATCAGTTAGAAATGTGACGGGAGAGAGTCACCATGATAACGACGATCGAAACTTCACCACTTGAACTCACCTGGTGCTGGAAAACTACAAAGACTCACCATGACATGACCATCGAATCTTACATGTTTTAGTTAATTAATTTCATATGATGACCTATTGCACATTTTTTCAGACAAATTCTTTGTCGTAATGAGGCTTTCGGTGAGATCCCTCTACAATTTAGAAGCACATCTTTTTTCATTAGGTGAAGTTAATTAGATGCAAGTGAAAACCATAAATTTGTACTCCCCAATTCGTAAAGGAGTGAGAACCTTTGCAGATCAACCAATGGATCCCAACATGACCCGCCACCGTTTGATGTCATCCACCATAGTTAATCAATGCAGGATGATGTATTTCTTTGTTCAATCTTTGTTTTACAACCCGTAAATCCCATCTTATCCTGATAGCTAAGATGAGGTGTAAATCCTAGCTAGGCTCGTGCAATTTGTTTGAAATAAGAGAAAATATACACTTTCAGTTTATTCGAAAATAGAGTTCCTTTTATCCTTCACATATATGGGTGTAACACAAAGACTGATACTATAAATTGCGATTGATTATGAATTGAGTTTAAAATGAAATAGAACCCGAAAATTTGACGAAGACGGTTGATGACAGCTTCTGCCTTAATCTTGGTGGAAGAGGAAGTGACGGGAGAGGTGGATCACGTGGCCATTAGTGACAGTTAATCTCAGTTAATAAATTTAAGTAAAATAATTGGTAAATATTGAAACTAAGTCTCTATACTAACAAATGAGAAGTAAATTATAAAAAAAATTAATAATAACAAGTGATTGAAATGTATTATAACGAGAAGTATTTGAAAAAAATTATAATTAAAGAATACAAGTATTTATAATTTTATTCTTTTATATTTATATTTAAATTTTTTAAATAAGTAATAAAATATATTTAAAAGTTTATATTATTTATAATTTATAATAACTGTTTTTTCAACAAAAAAATTTAAACAGATTATTTGTAATATTTTTAAAATATTAAATGAGTAATTAATAATACTTATTTTTTAAAAAATTAGATATCAAAGTAAAAATCCCTTTATAATAGTTGTATATGTATACTCAACCCTTATATATTTGCACAATTGTTATGTAAGAATAAGATGCGCAAAATTTGAATCATCACACAGAAAACTATGATATATTTTTTAAAAGTAAATTAATTCGATACATATAATCAAACTTAAATACCAATATGTGTAAATATATAAGAAACATAGTTTTGCAAATTTAAGAAGCACATAAAATAAAAGTTCGGAACCATATCCTGAATTTTATAAGGTGCAATTTTTGTTTGCATATTGTGGTCATATATTGTGTTGATAACAACCTCGATAATCTTACCGCAAATTTAAGAACCAAATCATCTTTTTGTCTTTTTTTTTTTTTTTATATGTCTATACCAATTTTTGTTCTTCGTTAGTTAGAAAACCAACTTCTATATGTAATTAACCATTTTTTGTTCTTCATTAACTAACTCACGAGTATAGAAATAAAGAATGAAGAACAAAAAATGGTTAATTACGCATGCAAGTTTATAAAAAAGTTGGTTAACGAAGAACAAAAAAGTGGTTAACGACGCAGGTGAAGAACATTAATTTTTGATGTTTGTTTTGCATATTGTTAAAAACGGTAGATGCTATGTTGTGAACATTTTCCTTGTTGATAACCAATGACTAGACAAGACATGTCTTTGAACAGGTGTTCCTATAAATATTGCTATGATAGACAGATATGTTTATCAATAATGTTATTTGTATATTATTTTTAAATTTTTAAATAATAAAATAAGAAAAATATATATTTTAATGTACTCTTTATTTTTTTTCTCAAACAATAAGGTGTAATAAATAGTGTGAAAGAAATATTTCTACATGCCTATGACTATTTATAAATAGGGTTTTGGTACTGTGCACATTTGTTTTTTTCTTAATCCAAAAAATACTCTAATATTGGAGATCGATTTTAATATGAAAGATAAAAGTAAGAAGTATAAATATAAATACAAGACATAAATACAATGCAATAGTGATATATGAATACGAAAATTATGAAAATTATAAGACATAACACAACTAAGATATGATATATAAAATTAATAAAATATTAACATAAAAGTGCAATGACAGTGCCTGGAAAAAAAATTAAGGGTTTAGTGGCGAAGCTTTTAACAATTTTTGTTGAGTTAGACACATAGAATAATAGAAGAAAGACCATCTAAGAGAAGAAACCAAAATGATTAAATGTTTTTACCTAAATCCCGCCTGCAATATAGATATATTAGTTGAAATTTGTAAGAAATAAAACGAAACAAAGGACTACAATTATAATAAAAAGTACAAGCATAACTCTCGAAAAGAACGATGTTAAACATATAAAAAAAATTATTAATTACACATAATTATATCATATTATTTTTATACATATTTATTAAAAATTAAAAAGATAAAAAATATGAATCTTATTAAATTCATTCATCATAAAAAATTATTATTTTTCTTTAATTTTTTTAATATATATAAAAATCACATGATATAATTATGTGTAATAAAAAATTTCTCAATATACAATTAAACACGTGTTATCTTACACCTAAATCCTACCTACGTTGTAGATTAGTTGAAATTTGAAAGTTAAAAAAAAAAAAAAAAACGAAGGACTACAAGTAGATTAGAATAAAACTCTCAAGTACGAGCATAATGCTAAAAAAAATAATGCTAGAGATATACAGTTACATATATGTTATCTTTTATTTATATCATAATTATTCTGATTTTATCATTTTATACAAATATAAAGTAATGTACTTAATGATAATGATAATGCGCATCAAGCATTATTCTTAGAAAATATGTATATTGCATAGTAGACTTCCTAATTGTTCATATTATTTTTTTATACATATCATCTTATATTTACAAATTTTATTATTTAATTGTAGTTAATTTTTAAAAATATTAAAATGAGTCAAATTCGATAAACTAATTAAAATAACTCAATAAAATAAATAGACTTGACAAAAAGTATTGATACAAAATTGAATTTTGACTCAATTGAGTCAGGTTGATTTTGGCCTAATCTAACGTGGACTAACTCGTAGTAGATCAATTTGGTCTACAAGCTTGAAGATTAATTTTTAATTATAATATTATTATATAATCTATATTATATATATAAAAATTTGTTATTATTTTTTAATATAAATTAATATTTTAATCATAATTGTTTTTTATATTTGATTAAATTTAAACTATATTAAAAATATTAAAACATAAAAATAAAATTTTTTAAGTAATAAAAACTAAAAAAAATAAAATATATAATACGGGCCATCGAACTAGTCCATCCCAACCCACAATTTACATAGGACTAGATTAATAATTTACTAACCAGCAACATTTTTTAACCCATCCAAGTTTATTCTAAAATATAATTAACCCAATACAAGCCAGTTCGTTATCACATACTCTAACCCTTTGTTTGGATGCATGAGAGAAAATGAGAAGAAAGAAAGTGGGTGAAAAGAAAATAGATAGAAAAACATGTTTTCTTCTCATATGTTTGGATGAAAAGAAAATAGAGAGAAAGAAAACTAGAATGAATAAAAAAGAAAGTATAGTCAATTAAAATGACATATATACCCTTATTTTGTATTTAATAATTAATAAAATACAAATATATGTTTTTTTATTTTATATATCTCTAAACACAATTCTCATAGATTATATAAATAAATAGATAAATTATATGATGAATATTAATTTAAAAAATTAAGTTATTGAGTATTATTAAAATCTATTTTAATTATATTTAATTAAAAAAATTGTGCTTTTTTAAATTTTATAATGATCTTAATAAAAAAAAATCAATTCTTTACCCTCACACCTTTTTGGCTTTTCCCCACCCTATCAGCCCTTCCACCGACACCCCCACCCTCAACCCCAATGCCCACCATCATAAACTTCTCCACATTGACCACACCACTCTCCCACCCCAACCCCAACCCCAACCCCAACCCCTCTCACCTCCCCCAAGCCTGCCCTTTATTTGGGCTAATTTTGAATGCTATCAGTGACTTTCCATTTATCATAACTATTGTAAGTTTTGTATCTAGTTCCATATTAGACAATTGAAAAATAATTTATGGGTTGGTGTATTTCTCAATCAAGCACGCTACTTTCTTTTTTTTGGTTCAATTTTCTCGAAGGTAAAGAGGAGGAGGAGAAAATGTGGGTGCTTGTTTTGTATAGTTTTATTTGAAAGCAACGGAAGTTGAAATGTAAGGGACTTCACCACAACACGGTTAGGCTCAAAGGTTTCAAAGAAGAGAGTTGAAAATGTGTAAGATCAGCATTCTTCTCTCAATTTTCTTCGCACGATAGCGAAGAAAATTTTTGACATGGGTCTGGTTACATTTTTTTTTTCAAGATGATGAATGATATTATGTGTTTCAACCATCTATTCTTTAAGCATCTTATTTGAACAAGAAAATGCAATAAAAAAGCACAGTAGCAAGTATTTTCTCTGGCTCGAATCTGCTGAGATAAGGCATCTCCATGAAAGAGTAAAAATGACAATGCTAGAAATGTCATTTTAACATTTTCTCTCGTCGTCTCTCATTTTCTTCGCAGGAGTGAGGAGAAAACATTTTGGTAGGTTCCATGTAGTTTTTTTTTTCCTATTTTCTCTCCACAACTAAACAAGAGAAAAGTACCATTTCATCTCATTTTCTCTCCTCCTATTTTTTTTCCACTGATGTTCTCTTCAACCAAACAAAGGGTAAATGTGAAAAATACACACATGATATGCATCAAGCTTGAAGAAAACAATAGTCTTCTACCGTCGTACGGTTCTACCAAACCCTTTTCCCTCTTTGAATTCACTCTCTCCCTCCCTCCTTTTAACAACACGATTTTAAAAAAAAAATTCATTAACATTTAACAACAACACCATTTTTGTGCGTTAGCGTTAGGTCCTCGCGTCTTTTATATCTGCTTGTGTAACTCCTAATTTATTTATTCAATGACATTGTCTTTCTTATATATATATATATATATAAAATAAAGTAGATAAAAAAATTAAAATGTTTTATTACACATTAATAAAAAGTTACATTATTGCACGTATATAATATAAACAATTCTCCCATTTTATTGCTCATTTGACTTTAAAAGTAACTGTCTTATGCAATCCGCTTTGGTAACGGTAAGACATGTTTTAGACATAACAATTTTAAAAAAAATTGTTATTTTTTTATCGTACTAACTTTTAATAAATTCATTTATATAGAATAAACTATAATAAAAAAATAAACGTAAACAATTCTCCCATTTTATTGCTTATTTGACTTTAAAAGAAACTGTCTTATGTAATCTGCTTTGGTAACGGTACGGCATGTTTTAGACATAACTATTTAAAAAAAAATTTTATCTAACTGATTTTTAATAAATTCATTTATATAGAATTAACTATAATTAAAAAAAAGTTAAAATCAGTTAGCAAAGGCTTCCCAACATGCTTCAAAGTCTTAGTTCAAGTAACATAAAATATTTTTAGAGATTGCTTAATTTTGAGTTTAAATCTAATCGAAACCGCTTTGGCTTAATTTTGACCTGTTCTTTCATGCAGTAGGTCTAGGACCTTCCATTAAAAAAAAGAAAAAGAAAAATTAAGAAAAAAGCTTTGCAATACTTTTTTTTTTCTTGGCTTTTATGAGTAGAGCTTATCAAGCTTATTAAGTTGCTCAATTAGATTAGTAATCACATTATTATTATTATTATTATTATTATGAGAAATGAAAACTATCCCATTTCAATAATGCTTGAATGTATCATAATTCACAGCCAGGTTATAAGTGATACTTACATATTGTCTACTAAAAAAATCATTGCAATAAAAATCAAACTTAAACCTTTTTCAAATGAAGTGTTATGGTTTTTATTAATTGAACCAACTCATTTTGACTTTTTATTTCTATATATAACAGTGAGTAAAACTGAATTTTTTAACTAAGAAAATAATATAAAATACAAGTCGAAACAGAGCTACGCGACAATTTTTTAAAATAATTTGATTGCTTAGATTTCTTTTGAGTATAATGATATTATTATAACGATCTTATTACACAATATTGAAAGACAGCTAGGACAATTTAAAATAAATTAAATGCTTAGATTCCATTTGAGTATAATGATATTATAACAATCTTACTACACAATATTCACGACAATTTTAAATAATTTGAATGCTTAGATTTCATCTTACCATACAATGTAAAAGACAGCTCTGCGACAATTTAAAATCATTGAAATGCTTATAATTCATTTGAGTATAATGATATTATAAGGATCTTACTAGTTACTACACAACACAACAATTAACTACTTTAAACATTTTTATTTTTGTACTTTTCTAGTCAATGTCTTGATTTGATTGATGACATATTTGGGACACTAAATAATGATTTTATGAAAAAAATGGAACAAACATAAAATATGATGTGTTAAAATATAAAGTGTTTTTAAAAAAAAAACTAAAATACAGTGGTTATTTTTAGTTTACCATTTGATAGCTAAAAAAAATGTTATGTAGTGTAATATTCAATATATTTAAAGAAACAAATTATCAATAGTAACTTATCTTAAAACTTAATTAACTAATTCTGTAATTTGCATAGTATTTAAACCTTACAAAATTTACGAACAAATCCAAAAGCGAAAAGAAAATCTTTTAAGTGTGTGTTAAAAATAGTTGTAAAAATTTAATTATTTTAATAATTAATTATTATATAAAAACTTTTTATTATAATTAATTATAAGAATAAAATTTTATATTTAGATATATTAGTTAAAAAATAATTTTAAATTAATTTATTTTATTTAAATGATATAATAAATTATTTTTATATATTAAATTATCAAAATATATATAAAATAATTAAATAAATTATTTAATTAAAAATAAAATAATATTTATATATATAAAAAAATAATCTTAACAACATTTTTTAAAAATGCTCACAACATAACTTTTGACAAAAAGTTATTATCCGTATAACTTATTTCATCAACAATTTTTTTAATGTTTTCTCAAACATGTTATTGCATCGTTGCAACAACTTTTATGGAGAAAAAAAATGTTGGGGGGCTTTAAAAAATTGAACCAAACATGTTCTGAGTGTCTTTGGTAAAGATTATTTCCACCCCCAACAGTAATAACTTGTTTTTTTTTTAAAGTTAATATTCAATCATGTTTGATAAATTCAATTTTAATTTTCGTACAAAATTTAATGTATTCTAAAATTTTTTTTTTATAATATTAAAATTTAAGTTTATGATTTTAGATTATAAATTATTCCTTACATTTTAAGATATAAAAATATTATTTTTCATCAATTAAATAATTTTTTAATTAATTAAATAAAATTTTTAATCATTCTAATTTTTTTTGATAATTTAATGTACAAAAATAATTTTTTTATAGTATCTAAATAAAATATATTAGCTTAAATCACTTTTCAACTAACATATCTAAACATAAATTTTTTTTATAATTGATTATAATAAAAAAATTTACACAATAATCAATTATTAAAATAATCAAATTTTTACAACTATCTCAAATATACACTAAAACTTATAATTTAAAAGATGGAAAATACTATGTAACCAGAATTTTTTAGACATAATATTCCATCTAACAACTATCATTAAATGATGTCAAAATTCTTACTATATAGCATTACTAATTAAAAGATTTGCCCAAAATATAAAATAACCCAAAAGGACACGACAATTATATTAATTTTATTTGGAAAAGAACAGCGCAAGCTTCCTCTCTCGCTAGTCGTTGTTTTCACTCTCACTATGTCTCTCTGCAACGTTCTCATGTCACTTGCCGTGGGGGGGTTTTAAGGTTGAGAGCAGAACTCGCTGCAGAGGTTTTGTTTTACCACCTGTCCAGAACCCGCTGAGCTAAGCAGCGACTCTTACGGACTAATGTAAGAGAGACAACAAAGACACGGAGAGAGAAACAGAGGAAAAACAATAAAAACATCTCACTTTAAATTAAAGCTTCTCAGGGTCAGGGGTGTGAACTGTGAACTGTGAACTTGAACTTGTTCATAATTAGTTTCTGGATTTTTCTGTCACTTTAAGTTTGTAACTTGTAGAATACCCGGTATCTAAAGAGAAATAAATTGAAGAAAAGAAGGCCTTTATAATTATAAGGCATCGATCATTATACCGCAACCGCTCTCTGTCTGTTTTTCTCTCTGCCTAACATTCCCTACACTTTGTTAGCTTGGCCTTCTTCCTCTTGCTTTGGTTCTCTATCACCACTCTCACCTTTAATGGCGAATAGCAGTCACCAGAGAGATTATTGTTTATGGTATGCCTTTTTTTTTTCCTACCTTACATGATTCTTCTTTCTGTTTTCCCAAATGTAGATGGTGGGTTTTGCGTCTTCCTCCCCCCCCCCCCCCCCCTTTTGTCTTCTAGAGGATGTACTTCGGACTGCGATATGGTGGGTTTATGTTTAAGTATCTTTTCCAATTACCTCATCGAGCTTCTGCTTGTATTTGTTGTGTGTTTTTATGTCGTCAGTGATTGATAAGTAAAAGTAACAGAGCAGATGTCCGAATCTTCTCCTACGCTTTCTGTCTATCAAATAAATTATATTAAAACAAGTGTCAGTGTTTTTTAATATTTCCATGTCATATTGAAATAAATTTGCCTATTTAACATTGCCTCGAATTCTGTTCTATGTATGCTTTTAAATCTCAATTTTCCCTCACCACTTTTATTACATTCTTTTTATATTATTTTTTAATAAAAAAATACACTTTTTAATGCACACTCTTTAAAAAAAATGTGTAATGAACATTTTCCTACTTCTTTTAAAAGTGTTCATGCTTTCCTTCAGTCTCTCCAATAATTTTTAACGTATCTGCCTTCGACGTTATTGGCTGCTTCATGTTTGTAACTTACTTTCAGTGCTATTCATAATATAGATGAATTCATGTTACATTTTCTTCATCATTTTAAGTAATTTTGTGCACTTGGCTATACTAATCCGTGTTGATTGACTCTCTCTGTCTCTATGTGTCTCTTCTTTCTTTCATTCCTCTGCTCTCCATCATAGACAACAGTAAACATGAACAACCACACAAGAAAGGGAAAGGGTGTTCGCAATTGCTAACATTTGAGATTATGTGATTTGTAGGAACTATAAAAAAAGCCCTGCTAACATATCAAAGAAGGCCCCAATGGACGATGCTTTTAATGTTAAACACAAAAAACAAGACCTTTTGTTTTCTTTCTCTGCTTCTGCCCAAGGTTTCTTCCATTGTTACATCCCTCTTGAATAGATTTTCTTGTGGTTTAAGTCTGTCCCAGTGGCAGTGCTCATAATTTTCATTTTTTATTTTGTTCTTCCAGACATGAGACATATAGATTTGGAGGAAGACAAAGAAGGTACCTCACCTGCAAGACAAGTCTTAGAAGGCCTCACCACCAGTTGTTCAAGCTTAAGGGCACGATTTCACTGGGCCAAGCTTTTTAAACTATGGAAAAAAAGATCAATTAAGCACCTAGCGTGCTTCCCTCCTACTGGTGTGCCCAAAATAACTGAATTGGAAGACAAAAGCACAGGAGAAAATCCTGTTCTATGTAATCTATACAACTTCAGATCTTCATTGGTGAATTTCAGCCTCTCTGACCTGAGAAATGCAACCAACAATTTTAGCAATGGTCTGTAATCTGGCCCTGGATTTCAGGCCAATATATGGTTTCTCCAGTATTTTAGTTAATTATAGCAATGTTTGATTGTAAACTCATTTGAAAATATTTGCTTCCTGTGTGGATGCTCCTAGGGAATATATCATTGCTTTCTTAAAAATGGCATGAGTTTGACTAAGTAGATTTTCTTTTACTTGTAGAAAATTTAATTGGAAGAGGTGGCTATGCTGAGGTTTATAAGGGTCGTCTCCAAGATGGGCAACTAATAGCTGTAAAGCGACTGAATAGAGGGACTCCAGATGAGAGGACATCAAGCTTTCTAGCTGAGCTAGGCATTATTGCTCATGTTGACCATCCCAATACTGCCAAGCTTATTGGATGCTGTGTAGAAGGAGAAATGCACCTTGTCTTCCAACTATCTCTTCTGGGAAGTTTAGGATCTCTTCTTCATGGTGTGTACTTGGTTTGCAGTATCCTCCTATGTGAAAGCTTGCTGTTTAAATGTATTTACTAATTACTACTTACTCTCTCATAACATATTCAGGTCCAGATAAAAATAAATTAGATTGGTGTAAAAGGTATAAAATTGCACTGGGGATAGCTGATGGTCTCCTCTACCTTCATGAGAATTGTCACAGGCGAATCATTCATAGAGATATTAAAGCGGATAATATTCTGCTCACAGAGAATTTTGAGCCACTGGTATTTATTTAGTGTCATTAGAGTAGAGAGAATTATTAAAAAAAAAAAGTGCATTAATACCTTTATACATGAAACTTAGGCTCCCTGAATGTATTCTGTGGTTGTGTGCATATAAATTATATAATGTAGTGACTGCTGAGCCCTTCTGCATTTCAGCTCATTTTCTGATATAAGTTGGCTATCTCTAGGACGATACCCTCGTGAAAAATCAATCTACAATAATATTTCCTGTGATTATCTTAAAATGTGTGACGATTTGTGCGACTAATAACTCTTTGGGTGGCTATGCTTTATCTGTTGAGAGTTCCATGGACAATACTTCTCTCACAGAACAACACCATCAAGCTACTGTTTTTGTGTGATACTATCTACGTTCAACTTAGCATTTTGATTTATTAAATCATATTCCCTGAAAGTCTTTAAACCTTTGCCAAACTGAGCTGTGACATGGTGTGTGCTAAATGCTCTCTTTCATGCCTTGTTAATACATGTTCTGCTTGTAATAAATTAACTCAGCTGCAAACAATGTGCCTGTGGATTTTAACTTTTAAGCCTCTGCTTCTGTATCCCTTGTTAATAGAGTATAAGTTCGAGGCCTGTATTTCTTCTGATTTATCACTCTCTGATTAGTTGAGAATTTCTCCAGATTTGTGATTTTGGGCTTGCAAAGTGGTTACCAGAACAATGTACTCACCATAATGTATCAAAATTTGAAGGCACATTTGGGTATGCAAATAAACTACTTATACTATAGTTTGTGAATTGTGAGTTTCGTTTTCCCCTCATTACTTGATTGGCAGGTATTTTGCCCCTGAATATTTGTTGCATGGCATAGTAAACGAGAAAATTGATGTTTATTCCTATGGGGTCCTACTTTTGGAGATTATAACTGGGCGTCCGGCCTTGGATCATTTGCAGCAAAGTATTGTGCTATGGGTAAATCATTTTCCTTAAAGGTTGTGTGTTATAGCATCTAAGCATCACTACATGAGAGGCCTCAACAAATTGTGATTTCTTATGTGTTTGTAGGCAAAGCCTTTGCTTGACACTAATAATGTTAAGGACCTTCTTGATCCTTCTCTTGGTGATGCTTATGACCCAGAAGAGATGGATCGTGTTGTTTTGACTGCATCTCTGTGCGTTGAGCAGTCTCCAATGTTACGCCCCCGCATGAGTCAGGCGAGTATACAACCTACAAATTCAACTGGTTCATCCAAATTGAAATTTCACACAAATGAACTATATCTTTTCTCGGTTAACTATGATTTAAATAATATAGAGGATTGTAGTGTAAGACTTACCTTCTTTAAAAAAATATATAAAAAAATCTTGTTTCTTTTGTTATGCTGACTCTGTTGCAGAAGCACTTCAATTCCCTGTTTGTATTTCTATGAAGGAGGAGAAGAGAAAGAAAAGAAAAGAAAAGAAAAGAAGTAAGGTTACAGAAAGCGTGTAATTTCATTTAACAGAAGATTGATCATATTTTCTCTGTTGGCTGCAGGTTGCAATACTGCTGAGAGGTGATGATTTTGTCCTGGAATTTGCAAAAGAAAGCCGAAGGCGGTCTCTTCCAAGAACATACTCAGAAGAGATACAGGATGCGCAAGAATACAACTCAACAAACAATCTCAGTCGACATAAGGAGGTTGCCGTGGACTCTTGAGAGCTTAGGACATCATATTCAAATTCTGTGGTTATGTTATTAGTTGCAAGTACTAAAAAGATGTATAAAATCTCTTAAAAGACAGACTTCTTACAGTATATGAAAGTCTACGGAAATTAACTCTTTAAAGACAGATGGAAATTAACTCTTTAAGACAGACTTCTTAAAGTGTTTGGAGAATAATGGATCTCTGAGGAGCCCTTTATGCCATGAGCGAAGTCTTCTTGTATATGCTATGGTACAGAATTATCTATGAAAAAGCCCGAAAAATAAGGAGGATGAGTATTGATCAACATTAACTGGTATCTTGTTAGTCTTATCCAGGACTTTGATTATTTGGTGGGAGTTCGATTCTACCTCCAATAGGACCTCTCAAGACAACAAAAGAAACGGTAAAACCCAAGCACTAGGTAATAGGTATTTTAAAGGGGTATAGGTATTTTAAAATATAATTTATATAACTTGATTTAGATGAAAGTTTCAAATTTGGCCCTTAGTGTCCTTTCGGCCACTTCAGTGGTAAGGCTACTCCTATGTTCTAGAAGGGTCTCATATCCAATATATATATATATATATATATAATTTATCATAATTATAATTGCTAGAACTTGAAAATATGGGTGGATTATTTTCTCCACGAAACTTCAGCAGATACCTGTTGAAATTTATCAGTATACGAAAGGCTTGCTTTGTCTTGTTTTCGATTTTGAAACGCAAGAGACTTTTGAAAAGTAAAACTACTTGAACAAGGATTCACAAGATAGATTTGCAGATACTCTCTCTGCCTACAATTACGAGTCAATTATTATTATTATTTTCTTTTTTCAGGAAAAAAACAGATACAAGTTGAAACTTGAAAGAGCAAATAAATCGGAAGAGATAGAAAATATTTAAAATAATTTAGGTTCGGCATCTAGTTAAAGGTATTCTCATTTCTTACGGCTTGTCGTTTCGTAATCAAGCTTCCTTGCGTATCAGAATTCCCCTAAACTTTCTCATAACTGGATTACGGTCCCCAAGTTATCCAAAATACCACACCACACCCACGTGCGGCCCCATCAATGTGCTCAACGCCGAACACGTTGTAATGTCCAGATTACCCCTTATTTTTCAAAAAAAAAATGGAGGGGACGTATCGGACATTAGCGAAAATGTGATGGGATGTTAGCGACATTTTGGGAAACTTGCTTTGCAATTAGCACCAACATCAAGCACGAGCAGAGAGAGAGAGAGAGAGTCGCAGTGTGTCTAAAAGTCTAAACAGAACAGAACAGGGAGAAGAGAGGAGAAGCAAACCGTCTCTATTACTGTTAAGGTCAAATCAACTAAACGCCAGATTCTTATGCTATATATCGTCGGCGGTGACTAACCGGTGGCCGGTAAAAAATCAGTTCATTGAGTTGAGTATGAAGAAGGACAATAACAATATCAATATCAATAAGAGCAATGGATTTATTCCCTCTTCTTTCAAGTTCATATCTTCTTGCATTAAGACTGCCTCTTCCGGTGTCCGTTCTGACCGCAAGGACCAGGTTGTTGTCTTCATCAATTGTTTAACCTTTTTAATTTGGGTACTATGTTAAACATATGTTGTGTGGATGGTACTGTTCCTTGGTTTTTGGTTATAGTTGCTACTTTTGTTGTTATCATCGTCGTCGTCATCATCATCATCATTAGTTTTTGAATTTGTGTTTGGGTGGGAGAATGCTGTTCAGAATGGAGTGAGAAGTAAAATATACATGTATTTTGAATTTGATCATTTTGTTGCGGCTACTGTTCATCGTGGAAATTTAATTCCATGGAAAATTTCTAATTGCGCTGTTGCCACGACGGTGGTTATAAACATATATGTTATGTCAAATTTCATAATTGCTTTTCAGCTGTACACAGTGCACTTGTTATTGACGGTTATCAATCAAAAACTCAGAATTATTCACCTCTGTTTTGTCATGCAGGTGCTTTGGGCTTGCTTTGACAGGCTAGAGCTTGGTTCATCTTCTTTCAAACATGTTCTATTACTTGGTTATTCCAATGGCTTTCAAGTTCTTGATGTGGAAGATGCCTCTAATGTCAGGGAACTTGTCTCCAAGCATGATGATCCAGTTTCATTTTTACAGATGCAGCCCGTCCCTCAAAAATCTGAGGGTTGTGAAGGGTTTAGAGCATCACATCCTTTACTCTTAGTTGTTGCATGTGATAAATCAAAGATTCCAGGTACAATGCAAAATGGCAGAGATGGATTTGTCAGAGATCATACTGAACCTCAAGCTGAAAATATTGTCAGCTCAACTACAGCTGTTCGATTTTACTCACTACGGTCCCATACCTATGTTCACGCTCTGAGATTTCGTTCAACTGTCTACATGGTTAGATGCAGTCCTCAAATAGTGGCTGTGGGTCTGGCTACGCAAGTAAGGTTTTGATTCAAGTACTTATTCAATTTATTTTCAGCACTACATGTTAAAATATTGGGGAAATTGAATTTATGATAATTTCCGGTTGATTCTGGATAGGTTTTAGCGATTTCCTTTGACATTTTTTAAAATTGAAAGGTGGTAGGATACTGATAGTTTCTCATGTCACCTAATAGATATTTTTGTGTTGTTTAGATATGAATTTAATGTTATATACTGTTAGTGATTTTGCTAATTCCATAACTAAAACCTTACATTTTTTTTTCCCATTTTTATTATGCTGGCAGATATACTGTTTTGATGCCCTTACTCTTGAGAATAAATTCAGTGTTCTCACTCACCCTGTACCTCAGTTGGGAGTGCAAGGAATGGTTGGGGTTAATATTGGGTATGGTCCCATGGCTGTAGGGCCCCGGTGGTTAGCTTACGCTTCCAACAATCCATTGCTGTCAAACACAGGCCGCCTAAGTCCTCAGAGTCTGACGCCTCCTGCTGTCAGCCCATCAACATCACCTGGCAATGGAAACCTGGTAGCCCGATATGCCATGGAATCCAGCAAGCACTTAGCTGCTGGACTGATCAACCTCAGTGACATGGGGTACAAAACATTGTCTAAATACTATCAGGATCTTATACCTGATGGATCCAATTCTCCTGTTTCGTCAATTTCAAGCTGGACAATTAGTCGGTTTACATCACATCCTACAGAAACAGATATAGCCGGTGTGGTGAGTCTTCTATTGTTGGTGATGACTTAACAAGTTATAATCTGATTTTCTTGTGCAGCGTGCTGACTGCTGACTAGATATTTTCTTTTTAAAGTATATTGGCATCTGTATTACAATTTGCATGAGATCATCTATTGGTTCAGCTTAGCCATAGAAGGAGGATTTTCTAAGGTAGTTAATAGTGCTGAGTATTTCACTGAAGTCTCTTCCCTTTACTCCCCCTTATTTTAATGGTATGTCAGCTGAAAGTAATCATTATAGCTGCTTGTTGATTTGTATCCCTGCTATATTGCAGGTTGTTGTCAAAGATTTTGTTTCTAGAGCTGTTGTGGCACAATTTAGGGCCCATACTAGTCCAATATCTGCTTTGTGTTTTGACCCAAGTGGGACACTTCTAGTTACTGCATCAATTCACGGAAACAACATTAATATATTTCAAATTATGCCATCCTCTTCAAGAAATGGATCAGGTTCTCAAAGCAATGATTGGAGCTATTCTCACGTGCACCTATACAAGCTCTACCGTGGCTTGACATCAGCTGTATGCTTCTATTCTCAGTGTTTTAAGGCCTTTGTGTTTATCTACTCATGAAGGTTTTACTTCATTGTGCATATTATACAGGTTATACAAGATATTTGTTTTAGCCATTCCAGTCAGTGGATTGCCATTATTTCTTCCAAGGGCACTTGTCATATTTTTGTTCTTGCCCCTTTTGGTGGTGAGACAGTTCTTCAGACACACAATCATGACCCAGAGGGGCGTGTTCTTTTTCCAACTTTATCTTTACCATGGTGGTTCACTTCACGTTTCACAGTAAACCAGCAACAGTCTTGCCCAGCACCCCCACCTCCTGTTGTCCTCTCTGTGGTTAGCAGAATAAAAAATAATAATTCCGGATGGCTCAATACAGTTAGTAATGCTGCTTCTTCTGCTGCAGGAAAAGTGTCCATTCCATCTGGTGCTGTTTCTGCTGTCTTTCATAGTTCCTTACCTCATGATGCACATAATGCATTATCTAAAATTCATGCTCTAGAGCATTTATTGGTTTGTACCCCTTCTGGTCATTTAATTCAATATAAACTACTACCATCATTGGGGGCAGAGCCTAGCGGAACTGTTCCAAGAATGGACCCAGTTCCTTCACCACAGATACAAGAAGAGGATTTGCGAGTGAAAGTTGAACCTGTTCAATGGTGGGATGTCTGTAGGAGACATGATTGGCCAGAAAGAGAGGTATATATATTAGGGAATACTCTTGGTGTGCCGGAAGCTGCAGAAGAGATCTTGGAAACCTCAAATTATCAAGATAATAGTGTTGGGAACAATAATTCTGTTAAACTTCATGAGCAATGTCACTTTTCAAATGCAGAGGTACAAATAAGCTCTGGGAGGATGTCAATTTGGCAGAAGTCTGAGGTATTTATTGCAGTTTCTATTCTAGATGCTCCTGCTTGTTACCTCTCCCAACATTCATATTTTCTTTCAACTATACTCTTAACCCCTCAATGTTTAGGTGTCTTTCTTTGTGATGAGTCCTTTGGAGGTCAAGGAGCTGAATTTTTGTGAACTTAGTAACAGTGGAGAGATTGAAATCGAGAATATTCTTATTAATGAGGTTGAAATAAGACAGAAGGATTTGTTGCCTATCTTTGACCATTTCCATGGAATTGAGTCTACTTGGGCTGACAGGTAATGGTCACTTATCTGCCTTTTCTTTGGTCCATTAGAGATGTCTTTGTTATAACTATCCACCCATATTATTTCCATTCTAGATAGGAGGTGTGCCTTCAATACAATGATGCAATGCATTGCCATCTTTCATTTACATGGTACCAGTGTGGAGTCTAGATACGGATGGTTTTATGGCGAGGGTTTAATTTTTGCTTGCACTAATTTACTTTAGTGACTAGTTTGACTTCTTGTTTCTTCATTTATTGCATAAATGATATGGAGTTTGATTTTTAGGGGAGCAGTTTTTTACTTGTGTTTGAGAGGTTTGATTTGGAGGGTTGCTTGAATGTCTTTTTTCTTCTGTGACAAATATAAATATAACAATAAGCCAACTATTATTTGGTTTTCTTTTGTCTAATTTTCTGAAATTTTGGCAGAGGTATTGTTTTGGGAAGATGCTCTAGCTCTTCATCTGATTCCCATGGAGCTGAAGAGAAGTTGTCTGGAGATTCTGTAATTTCCCATTCAAAGTTGATGATACCTGGCTCAGCTTTAAAGGCAGATATTGGTAAGATAAGCAATTCAGTATGGCATCTTCTATTATATATTTGAGTGACCCGTCTAACTTTTTGTTCTTGACTGTTATCTCAGGCATGTCAGCATATTTTTCTTCATCAGTTGACTTGTCTGGAAATGAGATTAATGGCAAGAACAGAGAGGAAGCTGTGTTGGAATCACCTCTTTCAAGCCTGGAAACTATGAACATGGATGACGTTTCAGCAGGTGCCTCACATTTTGCTGATAGTGTAACTAAAGTTAAATCATCTAAAGGTGGCAAAGCCAGTGACAGTTTAAATTTGAGTTTTAGTGGTTATAACTTGAATATGAACATTAATCATGAGGAGCCAATACAAGACTCACCCGACTTTGAGCAATTTTTTCAAGAGGGTTATTGTAAAGCATCAGTTGACTGTCATGAATCAGCAGAAGTTGTTAGTGATGTGGATTGTAGCAGTCCCTGTGGCAGGGAGAAATCTGAGGAAGACGGTGACAATGATGACATGCTTGGTGGTGTATTTGACTTCTCTGAGGAAGGTATGAATCTGAAACAGTTGTTTTTTTATTTTATGGAATTTAAGTTTAGCATACTACAAGTCACACGGTTTAGGTATCTTGAATCTATCATACAAAATGATGGAAAGATAGAGGGAGATGTAAACCATAGGATTCAAGCTAGATGGATGAAATGGAAGAGTGTTTCAGGAGTTATATGTGATAGAAAAATGTCTCTCAAGTTTAAGGGTAAATTTTATTGCACAGTTATAAGGTCCGTGATGTTGTATGGTACTAAATATTGGGCGGTAAAAAGCCAGTAAAAGCATAAGATCAGTGTCGCTGAGATGAGGATGTTGCGCTGGATGTGTGGTTATACAAGACTAGATAGGATTAGGAATGAATGCATTAGAGAGAAAGTAGGGGTAGTACCTATTGTAGAAAAAATGGGAGAATCTCGCTTTAGGTGGTTTGAACATATAAGGAGAAGATCTTTAGAAGCTCATGTAAGAAGAGTAGATCAGATAGGGGATAGCCCAATAGTTAGAGGTAGAGGGAGACCAAGAAAGATTATAAGTGAAACGATTAAAAGATTTAGATTTAAATGATATTTCTGAAGACTTGGTTTATGATAAGGTACAATGACGTCGTTTGATCCATGTAGCCGACTCCATCTAGTGAGAAAAAGTTTGGTTGTTATTGTTGCTTTTTGGGCGTGCGTCTATGTGGTATGTGCAAGCAGTTGAAGATGTGTATTACAAGAACAGAAGCTATGGAAATTAGTTTTCCTTTTCTTAGTCATCATCTTACCTGTTTTGTTCATGTTTTACTTAGAATTACGACGAGTTTCTGTTTTGCAGGTTGATGACTGCTTTTTTCTTGCTTGCCTCTCTCTCTCTCTCCAAGTTGTTGTAAATTGGTAGTGTAAAGGATTTTTAATTGACAGATGCAGGTGATTTGCTTGCAACAAGCTAAATGCTACTGATCATTGATTCAAGGAATTTTTAATGTTCGCTCACAATATTTCTTCCCAGGCGAATGATTCTTCTTACCTTCTGATTTCGATGTAAATGTTGTATATTGAAATTCATAATTACAAATTATTTGTCTGGGCACTGGGCTGGTACTTTATATGTTTCTAATGTATTCTTTCTCCATACGGTGAAGGAAAAGGAAAAAAAAAACCATTCAGAGAGAGGGAGGCGGGGAGGAGACAAGAAGGGTAACAGAAAGAAAGAAGGAAAGAAACTAGGAATATGAAATAGCTTGTTACTCTGCTCTCTTCTGTATTCATTCATGCAGGATTATTTATATTTCTCATTACACGCTTGGTGGATTAAGAGATTCATTTGTCCATTGGAAAATAAAAATGTAATCTTGAAAGTTATGATTAAATAGTGTTCCCTATGCTAACGAGTTTGTAGCTCAATTGGTATCAACCCAAGTCTTGAAGACTTGGGTGTAATGTTGATGTAAGGATTATACACTAGGTCACTTTTTCACATTTCTATCTAGGTACTTGCACCTATAATGCAATTAAAATAAAGTTTCTTACCTCATTAATTATATTGTCTTATTTATTACTTCAGCGTAGAAGATGAAATATAACTAACATATTGACATCAAAGATAATAGAATAGTTTCAATTTTCAGTTAATTATCCACCAAAAGACAATTAAATAATTATTTACTGATCATAGCTTGTTATTTTATAAGGTGAGGTATTATATCTAATACAAATGAAAATAGTAGAAATGAATATCAAGCAAGATTAATGCGCTGGGCCCGAAAAGGATTTAATTTCATTTTGGTTTAAGAGAGTAAATAATTTTATATTATTAATAAATTATGTGATGGCATTTGTTTAAAATAATAGTGAAGAAATTTAGTTGATGTGAAAAATATTAGTTTTTGGGTGCTATGGAAATTATTAGTCATTATAATGTGTCATTGTCTTGATCAGTAACAGTGTAACAAAATATTAAATCAAATTATATTCGAACTTAGAAAATGCTCAAAATAGGCCCTGTAAGAAATAAGGAAATTATCCAACCAACATGGATAGGCAGGATTGAAAGAAAAACGAAACTATTTTGGAGGGAGAAGCATCCTTAATAATTGGTTGAAAACAGAGAGTAAAAATGCAAAATTAAGAGTATATGATTCTCCTCACCGATGGAAATAGCAAGGCTTCTGGGTCTAGATCTGCTTCTCTTATTGATGGTAGTTTTAATTTTTAATTTTAATTATAAACAAAAAGATAGGTGGTATCTCATGGGCTAGAAAAATGGGCTTCAACATGTTTACTGTTAAGGCCTTCTTTAATTAGGCCTTTTCTGCTCCAATGAAGATTTGTTGCCACTTCTATAAATCTCAGTCCATTAACGTTGTGGATTTCCTTAGCTAGAAGTTGACAAGATTGTTCTTTTATGTAGATTTCTCTGCATTTGTTTATTCTCTTGCCTCTGGCATGAAAACCACAATCAATTTTTGCCTTTATAATCAATCTTTTTTGAATTCGTTGCCAAAATTAAAATCTTATTTGAATTCCTTTTGGAGACGTGCGAAATATTATTTTACCAACTTTACAATATATTAAAAAATATTCTTCTTTTTTGGGGACTTGATATTAAAAAAGATTATATTCCTTGAAAGAAGCCATTGGCAAAGTGACATTCTTCTGTGGCCCATGTTTGAAAATTTTCTCTTGAAGCAAAAACTTGTGATTTGATGTTTGAAATTGGTGCCAACTATTGCTTTGTTTGCAGTTCTCGTCAATGTCAATAATCAATAACCTAGCCTTTAAGAATAAAGAGAGAGAGGGAAAGGCATAATATTCATGGGAATGGCAATAGGATTTTTTTTTTCTTGGTTTACTTTTGGGTATCTGAACTGACTTCTGGTGGCAATGACACGTGAATACAAAATTGTGATTGTGATACACAATTTTTGTTTGTGGCTTGTGGGTACGAAAAAGTTGTTATTTATTTATTAGTAATGCTATATTTTTCAAGTAAGTATTTTTACATTTTTGTAATTATTTTGAATAAAAATATTAAATTTTAAAAATAAATCTTTAATATCTTAAAAAAATTAGAAATATTATTATTTTTTAAAATAATTAAGAAGTTATAAAATTATTAAAAAAATATTATTAAAGGACCTTAACTTCAAGTACAAATTGATGTAAGGATGTTAACTTTTAAATGTTCTAATCAAAGATCTCGATATGATTAAATTAATTTCTGGCATTTACTTGGCATCAAAAAAATGCTAAATAGAATAATGAGTAATTATGTGTTATAAATATTAATAAATTTTTTTCAAATCAAATAAATTTTCTATCATTTTCAATAATTTTATAATTTGAAAAATGCCAACTAGACTAATAAATGATTATGCATTTTAAATATTAATAATTTTTTCAACTCAAATAAATTTTGTAATATTTTAGTAATTTTATAATTAAAAAAATTAAATCATTTTATTTATACCAATTATTTGTGAATTGGTTTTGCTGGATACGCTTTTTCTTATTGAATAAATTTGTAGCCTCTCCTTCCAGTTAAAAAAATTATTTTGAATGACAATTATTTTCTCAATTTTCATCACTAATTACACCTAAAATAATATATATATATATATATATATTCACGTTACTAGGTGTTTTCGAGTAAAGCATTCTTTGAGAACTTAAATTTTTTATGATAAATCAGTTAAGAGACTAAACTTTTATTCTTATCAATTAAGGATCATAATTTTATTAAAATATATTTTTATTAGTAAAAGTGTTTAATAGATAAAAAAATTCAACTTAATAAATAAAAATAATTTATAATATAAACATAATATGATATATATGTCTTAATTTTTTTCAAATGATAAATATTATTAAAATATTTTATATTAAAGTCGGAGTCCTTAATTCGTAATTAAAACAAAATTGAAGTTTATTAATTGATAAATTTTAAAGTTGAGGTCTTTAATTGGTTATCATACTAAAGTTGAGGGGAGTGTTTTCTCATATCTTTCACTCATCAAAACCCTTTTATTGATGAAATTGAGATGATTAAGGAGGAAAAAGATTTAATATCGGTGCCAAAACAATGATTTCAATGATACTTAACCTTAATTTGATGACATGTAATTAAAAGAATATATTAATGACATGTAATTTTAATTTAGCACGTAAGTATTTCTTGGTGACCGAAAATTATTTGAAGTGCTTGAGTAGAAAAGAGAAAAAGATGAGGTTCTTGATTAGTTGGAGAATAAAGTTGAGTTACTGGAAATATACTTCACTCCATGACTTGGTATCAAGAACGGGAACCAGAGGTTCACTCCAAGTCCAAGACAAGAAGGGTGGTCCCTTTGGAAGTGTTCAAAATCTCCAATTATTGACTAACATATACAGTTTCTGCTCTACTACCTCCAAATGAGTTACTAGCTTCGGCTTTGTACCATCGCATATGAATACCTTCATGCTCTTCTGCTACTGCATGTGCTTAGTAGTTGGCACAGAGTTTTGTGTTGTTGCCTTGTTGTTCTTGGTATTCCTGATAAGTGATGGTGCTCAAACAGACAGCTCGTGCTTACTGACGCACGCGGCATCACTGCACGAGTACTTACTGCTTCTAAGCTTGCCCCCCTATTCAAACCCCCCACCTTAGCTTCTTACGCCTATGCAAATGCACTTAAGGTTGGAATGGAATATAATGCAGTCACAACAAATTTGTGAAGAAACCAAAAGCTGTAGGCCTGTAGCTGGGGTACCAAGTCATGAAGTGATTTGATCAATAGTGGACCTAAACATTTTATATAATTATGTATTATCATGTTATTATGGAAGATTGTTATATAAAAAGAGGGAGGGATAGCAGGTAAGATAAAATTAGATATGCTTGGCAATAACTACAAGTCTAATCATATCATACCATTTTTTAGTGTTTATTGACAGATAAGTTAAATTTTTAGGAAAATGTTTATTTAAAATAAATTTATTTTTAAAATGAATAAATAAATTCATATATATTTTAAATTATTTAATAAGTTAAGATCTCTATATATTTTATTAAATAAAAAATAAATATATATTTATTTATTTACTTTAAAAGCAAACATACTTTAGAGAGCATTATCCAATCTTTTTGGAAAAAACAAAATCAACCAAAATTATCTTAAGAAACCCGATGTAACGATAGTTCATGTTGTCTTCGGGTTATCCATCTTCAAACTTTCTTTGCCATTTGTCGTATGGCCAAGAAAAATGAATGATGCCCCATAATTGATGTCTCCAACTTGTGAGCCAAGAGTGGAGGAGTCTTAAGTTCATCTTATGGGTTCATAATAATTAGGTATCATTTAACCCTCATATATTACCATAACTGCATTGATCGTTAAGTTATGAGTAATTTTATATCCTCCTACTTAATCATCTTAATAATATTCTTAATATTAAATGAAAAAAGTATTAAATAAAAAAATAAATATATTTAATATCTTAAAAACATAAAAAATATTTAATACTTTTTTTATTTAATAATTAAGAAGATTAGTATAAGAATTGAATAGGAGAATAAATCATTTCTCTTAAGTTATATCAGATTAGATTAATTGCTTCTGCTAGTTAAAAATAGCAAGATATGCTTAATTTTATCTAAGAATTTACTAGAAGTAGGAAGTGAGAGGTCCAGGCTTTGAAAAAGCCATTACCCCAACAGACAAGTCAACACCTTGGGTTGTGGGGCGGAATAAAAAAAAAAAGAAACTAGCTTTAAGAAAATAATAAAGGGATGTAATATCAGAATAAAAAGGGGAGGGAGGGGGAGGCAATAATTCCTGAGTGAAAAAGATGGAAAGATGAATGGAACATGACATGAATTTTGGATATTGTCATCTTATCAAACTAAACGAGTAAAATGATGTTTTATTAGTTGGAAATGTGACCCACTTATAATCTAGTGTCGGATTTGATATATGTAATTATGTATGATTCAATTATTGAATTATTCAAATTCGTTTGATGTTACTCTTTATTAAACACAACAAAAGGTTAACTTTAAACGGGTTCGAATAATTTAAAGACAAAAAATTGTCATATAATTTAAATCAATATCTAAATTAGGAGTGAAATATATTTTAGGGAGAAATGCTATTTCCAGGACTAAAATGTTAGTTTATATTCTAAACTAAACTAAACTAATAAAGTTTAAGGTGCTCATAAATGATTGGTTGATGGGGGAACAGAAACACAGGAAGTGACTGACATTAAATACAAACGGGTTCTATATAAAGAAAACCATCACACGAAGGCAGAAAAAATAAAATTTGACTCTCAACTTTGGTTTCAACTCTTGGTTCTAATCTCATTTATTTTATTTTATTTTGTTACTTTTAATTATATTTAATTAAATTAATAAACACATAAAAAAATTAAATAATATTAGAGTCAAAAGTTACAACAAGTTTTATTCACACGGAAATATGATAATTCTCCACAGATTTTGACATTTACCAAATCTCTATCCAGGCACTAGTAGTTGGCAAAATTACATTATATAAACTCGGTAGCTAAAGGAAGATGAAATGAATATCTAAGATATTGAGTAGCTGGTTAAAACCTGAGAGACCAACAATGGATGGTGTGATTCAGTTGCAGGGGCAGCTGGTTGAATATACTTCCTCCCTGTTTCAAGAGGTAATTAAGTATGCCATACAATCATCGATATACATTAAGGGAATCAGAATGGAAAGCCTCATTAGCTATGTATCTTGTATTAGTACTTACTGCATCCATTTTCTGCTTTGTCTCTCTATCTCTTACTCTGTGTGTGTGCGCGTTTGTGTAAAGCCTAGTTCAGTGAGTTAGTTTTGGTGATATATATGTGTTCTCTTTGAAAAGGGATTCCTAGATGATCAGTTTAACCAGCTTCAGCAACTTCAAGATGAAAGCAACCCAGATTTTGTGGTTGAAGTGGTGACTCTATTCTTTGAGGACGCAGAGAGGCTTCTTAATGAGCTGGAAAAAGAACTGTAAGGGCACAACAATTCTGTGTCTTTTTTATGCCTTCGAACCAAAAGAATGTATCTTTGGGAATCTCTTTATATACTCCTTATGTTAATGCTGATTTGTCTCTAACAGAGGCCAGGAAAGCATTGATTTTAAAAGGGTGGATGCTCATGTTCACCAGTTGAAGGGTAGCAGTTCCAGGTAATTTTTTTTCGATTAGTTTCTCCATATCCGAAAAACCAAGTTGTTACTCGATATTGGATGCTCCTCTCCTCAAACAAATTAAAGGTGAAAAATGTTCACTAGGTGCGTGTTAGCTTAGCTTATACAAATGGATGGAAACTTTGGGGTGTTGGTCTTCTTTCTTACCTTGCTTCTACTATATGTTGCTTCTATACAACTAACATAATTTTGATAAGGTGATTGGGTTTTTGAGAAATACAGCATTGGCGCACAGAGAGTTCAGAAAGTCTGCATTGCCTTCCGAAACTCTTGTGAGGAGCAGAACGTTGAAGGGTAAGCTTCGAAACAATTCAATATCAAAATTTTTATACACCATGGCCGTGAATATTGTCAAAAAAATATAATGTTTAATTGTCTGTATGCTTTGATATATATATATATATATATGTCCATATACTGATAAGAAAAAAACGACTTGGTATTCAGGTGTCTTACAAGCTTGCAACAAATAAAACAGGAGTATTCCTTGGTGAAAAGCAAGCTTGACACTCTCTTCAAGGTAAGGGGACGAGGGTCCTGTCTTGATCTATGTATTAAGTCATGAGAAACTGTTTATACCTCCTTTTAAAGTTCGTATGTTTCTATTTATCTGATTGTAGATGGAGCAGCAGCTTTTTGCTGCAGGGGGGTCGGTTACTAGCTTCTAGGTAGTGAGTGATATGGAGCAGGAGAAAGCATCAATCATGTCCAATCTGCATTCAAAGCAACCACTTCTCTGTTGTTATTTTCTTTGTTTATGATTTTGTCCAGTATAGCTTGGTCATTGAATTGGATTTATCATTTAAGCCAGAGAATGATGCATATCTAGTCCATAAGAATGTGAATAACCCCTGCTCTTTTGGTTAAAAAAGAACAAAAATAGAAACTGGACCTCTAGC
This sequence comes from Ormosia semicastrata, assembly GCA_029884595.1. Classification (NCBI taxonomy): domain Eukaryota; kingdom Viridiplantae; phylum Streptophyta; class Magnoliopsida; order Fabales; family Fabaceae; genus Ormosia; species Ormosia semicastrata. The sequence goes on along the minus strand of JAQQTO010000054.1, from coordinate 7,164,077 downwards.
TGTGCAAGATTAACTGTATTTTATCTTTGCCAACGATGGCATTATTAACAGTGTCTTTATCTTAATGATATGTTCTTATTTTCTTAAGGCCCAAATTGAATGCTTCATCCATGAGGATACCTTTATAAGATAAATATTTTCTCAAGGCACGAAACTTACTGCTGGAGCCGTATACTTTTAACTGCATGCATAATCTTGGTCCATATCTTACCCATCCTAGCGTTGGGGCTTGAGTTTTTAATTTTATAAAATGTGCAAAATGTGAGGTTATCCCTCGAACTCAAATTGCAAATTCCTAGGATCAATTATATTCCACCGCCACTGACCATCTGCTCCTGGAATCTAGTCCAACGCAACTCTTCGTTAGGTAGCACGTTTTTAAGGAAGCACACACAATTTGTCAGCAATGATATTACTAGAAACAAAGAAGAAGAAAACCCACGTTGGTGGTGTTTTCAAAGTTTCATGTGGTGTGGTGTGGGCTATATTTATTTTTATAGTCACTAGTAAATGTTCTGTTGCTCCAAGAAATGTACTACATTCAAAAATATAAATAAATAAATAAATAAAATGTACTACATTCAATGAATGGGTGTATTTCGTGTGTGTTTGGGATAGCTGCAAAAATTTGATTATGCTTAGTAATCGATTATTGTATAAAAGCTTTTTGTTATAATCGATTATAATTGATTCATTTTTATGTTTGGATCTTAATTTGTAAAGCGATTTTAAGTTAAATTTGTTTGGATGATATAAAAAGAATCGCTTTTATAAATTACTAAAATAGGTATAGAATGATAAAAAAATTATTTGATTGAGGATAAAATGGTAACATATCAAAATGTACTACATTCAATGAATGGGTGTATTTCAAGGTCAAAATTTTAATTTTTCTTCAAACAAGAAAAAAAACTAATCATAATCCTATCCAAACATGCACTTCAAGGTCAACTTCTTCCAGATAGGTAAGAATCATAAGATGTCTCCTAGTCTGCAGGTAATTTGCAGACAAGATCGTAAAGCAAGCTGTAACGACAGATTAGCAGATAATTTTTTTTTTCTCCTTTAGTTATAAAGACCACATTACATTACGCAACAACTTCTGTTTTACTTAAATATATCATATTCATAAATGCTGGCTAATATTATCTAGGTAATCTCTGAACCAGCGTTTCCTGATGTAAGAATAAGATAGGATAATATGTGGTGTTCACTTAAAAATATATTCACCATATATTTTCAGTAAATTTGAGAGAGATGTCTATGTTATATATAATTATAATATTTTAATGAGATACAGAATAAATTTGTAAATAAATTAAAAAAAATTAGATATATAAAAATTATACAAATGACGAGATTGAATATGATATATTTTAAGGTACAAAATTTTATATTTGTTGGAGACAAGGCATATTTGGACTTTCATGATGTACCGGTTTTGATTGATTTCTTAACATAATAACTTAATTCTTAATTCACATCCAAAAGGCATCGGCCAATGAATAAACAATTCCGGTATTTTGGTGAGATTTCCTCATGATTATGGCAATAGCTTTTCAAGTCCAATTTTCTTAACCCACACTTTGTCCCCTAATCTCCCGAGAAAGCTCAATAGTTGATACTATTCTGATAAGGAATCTCACGAGATTAAAAATCCTCTGGTAAGTGGATTCTAAATGAAGTTACGGGAAAGATCCAAAATATTATTATAGGAAGTTCTGATATGATATAATTTAATAGTGCTTGGCAAAAGTCTTTCAGACTTCTACAAAGAGGTTACAGCTGGGAAGATTCCACTTTCAAGTTATTTCCCATATTTTATTTCTTTCAGATCACATCAGTACGGGAGTTGTGCCTTGTTCTGCTTTCTTCATTTACGATCATAATGTCCTGAACTTTATTGCAAGATTCCTACGATTTGGTGCGTGCATGTAGAATAGCTAGGAGGCTACATCCTGTCCGTATCATCTACTTTAATAAACCTCTCCTCTTTTTCTATCATTTGGGCGGGAAGAATTTTTCAATGTTGGATTACATTGGGAATCTCTTGTGAAATTCACGGGAAACTACTAATTTTTTCTTTAATCGTCTTACGAATATTTTCAAAAAAAAAAAAATATATATATATATATATATTAATAAAACTGTCTACTTCCAATGTCATGGCAGCTAATTCCTACCCATTTCTTAAATAAAATTAAGTATTTGTCAAGAATATTTTATTACTCGTTTTGTCTATTTTTATCTATCTATTAAGGTTAATATATATATATTAAAAAAATTATTAAATATATTAAATAAATAATAATAATTTAACATGACTAAATTACTTTTTTATTTAATTAATATTTTCTCTTTCTCATTCTATTTTTATTAATCTAATATTCTCTTTCTCCCTTTTATTCCATTAAAATTACTTGATTAAGCAAAAGGTAGGGCAAATTGACCAAAATATCTTTAGTGGCAAATTTATTTATCAATTTGTCATCATTTTTAAATTGTTTATCAAATTGTCACTGTTTTTGTCACGTTAGAATTTTATATATTTTTCGTTTCACGTGGGATGCGCCAACACGCGTGGCGCATCTAACTGGGATGCACCAACACGCGTGGCGCATCCAACTGGGATGCGCCAACACATGTGGCGCATCCCACGTGGATGCGTCACGCCTGTTGGCGCATCCCTGTTGGCACATTCCAAGTGGAATGAAAAATGATATAAACTTCTCACGTTATATGTGCAGGACACTTAACTCATTCCACGTGGATCTCTTAAAAAATGGCGTCCAGAGACACATATAATTTACATATTTACTAAAGAGTGCACCACAATATTGAGGGACATTAGTTTCAATTAGCTTATTTATAAGCCAAATATTTGCTTCTGATCTGTAAAGTAGTCGATGTGAGACTTTGCTGTTAGCAAGGCAAAGCAGTTAAGTAAGGTAACAAAATATATTTGTTCGATGTGAGACTTTGATAATGACAAAGTAAAGTAAGTAAGTAAGATAACAAAATATATTTATTCAATGTGAAACTTTAGTCGATTTGTCGAAATAACACAATTAAACGTGTTATTAGTCTGCAATACCTTAAAAAAAGGAAAAGATAGGTAATTTCAATTAATTTTAAACAATAATATTTTTAATTATTTATACTTTTTTAAACAATAGTATATTATTTCAATAGTATTCTTTAATAGTATTTTAAACAATACTTCTTCTTTTTTAATCAATGTTTTCATGTATTTTAAACAATTAGTCATTTTTTATTTTTAATTTTATACTTTTACTCCAGATAAAAAATATATACTTTTATTATTATTAAATAAGATTATAAACTTTATAATCTTATTCAATAATAATAATAATAATAATAATAATAATAATAATTATTATTATTATTATTATTATTATTATTATTATTAGAGTAAAAAAACATGTACGCACTCTTCGAAGTTCAAAGTCTCCGAGTAGCGATCTTTCCTTTCTGTGCGGTTTTTCTAGGTATTGCTTCTATATGGTTTTTGGTTCTCAGAATATTGTTGTTCTGTGGTTGATTCGAACCCTTACGGAACTCCTCTTCCATAGATTCGTAGATTACAAATCATTACATTCGATTAGATATTTGTTTTTATTTTGCTCTATTTGAGTATCGCACTTTACATTGCTAACGAATCTTATGTATTTTGTTATCTTACTTACTTGTTTTACCTTGTCATTATCAAAGTCCCACATTGAACAAATGTATTTTGTTACCTTACTTAGCTGCTTTGTCTTACTAATAGCAAAGTTTCACATCGACTACTTTACAGATCAGAAGCAAATACTTGGCTTATAAATAAGCTAATTGAAACTGATGTTCCTCAATATTGTGGTACACTTTTTAGTAGACATGTAAATTGTATGTGTCTCTGAACGTCATTTTTTAAGAAATTCACGTGAAATGAATTAAGTGTCCTGCACATATAACGTGAGAAGTTTATATTATTTTTCATTCTACGTAAAATGCGCCAACTGAGATGCGCCACATGTGTTGGCGCATCCCAGTTGGACGCGCCACGCGTGTTGGCGCATCCCAGTTGGATGCGTCACGCGTGTTGACACATCTCATGTGGAACGAAAAATAATATAAAATTTCAACGTGACAAAAACAGTGACATTTTGATAAATAATTTAAAAATGATGATAAATTAGTAAATAAATTTGTCACTAAAGACATTTTGGTTTATTTGCCCAAAAGGTAGTATTCTATGAATTTACTAAAATAGTTATTTTTAAGAAGTTGTAAAAATTAATTAATATATATTTTTTGAGTTTAGTGTAGATAATAAAAAATGAAAGTAAAGTTAGAAAAAGATTAATAGATACTCTTTAATTTTTTAATGAACAAATAATATTGGACAAATCAAAAATTTTAAATAGGTAAATAAAAGTAAACGAAAAGAGTAATAAAGAATTAAGATAATTGTAGAATGTTAAGTGAAGTCAGCGTCCATCTAAATCTAACTTTTAAGTGGTTGAAATAAGTGAAATTTTCTTAAATTCAATTCAAAGTAATAATTTTCCATTATAAATGAAGATACCACACTTGGTATTCAATTTAGAGGGAATACAATGTTTCTTATATAAAAGCTCCAAAGACTTGTTAAGGTGTGTGTTGTTTATCAAATTATCAATTTTGATTTTTGGTATATTAAAGTGGTTACCCAGACTTAAGCCTAGGACTTGCACTCAAAATTTCTATCCACTCAAATCACTATTGAGCTAAGCCCAGCTGGCAGCTAGCTACAAGTTATCAATTGACAGGCACCACTAGGATTACACACTAGCAGTAATCTCTTTGATTGCTTCTTACTGCTTAGAAGGATCATTATTCATTATTAGATAGACGTCATAGAAAAGTAATCTTTAGTAACTAACCCCCACCCTTCTTCCTTTTGGAATAAAAAAGAAGAAAGATGATCTGCAATGAGGTTGGGATATGGATGAGAGGAAGGGTTGGGGCTTAAACCACAGTGCACTCACTAATGGTGAATTAGTAAATTCCAATTGTTAACTATTCCTTTTGCTTTCAACTTGGTAATGCTCCACATGCAAGTTGCTTTCAACAGATCACAAATTGATAAAGACAAAGATATCCTATGTGAGGGGAAATGCCATCAGTTCCATGAGGTATGAATGATATTCCATCTTATTCTTTTACTATTTAAAGCTTCCGAGGACTATATACAGACTACCAACTGTCACCCATTATTCTTGCCAAGTTTGTATAATATGCAATTTGTTATTCATCTAACTTTTATATATATTTTTTTTTTCAACTTATTTACAAATTTATTTTGTATCCCATAAAAATATTAAAGTCACATATAAGTTAATTTGATATCTTTTTCATATTAATATACTATATAAATATAATATATATATATATATAAATTATACACAAAATATTTTACATATGCCACTGCATCCAAATTTTCCACCACTTCTACCAACTTTCTCTGAGTACTGTCAATGACAACCTGTCCAGCATCTGGTATGAAATCATCTGTGAGGAGCTTCTGTGGCTTAGGCTCAAATGATTGGTTCAAGTAAGGGTCATGAGCAACCAGAATCACTGCACCAAGGATTTCTCCTAAACATGACTCCTGCAAAGACAATATAAACAGATCAGACATTTTTAATGAAAAAAGTAAGATAGATACATGTATATGTAACCGAAAAAATAAACTTTAAAGGAAAAAGAAAATAGTTAATGAAGCAGGTTCAAAGACGATATATACATGCAATATATGCTGGTCTTAAAATTAAGTTGTGTCAATCTGAAAAATATTTTTTTACTAACTTTTGACCATCATGGACAAATCAAGAATTTGATTATGTTTTTAAAATTCAGAAAAGCAAGTTTCTAGTTTGCAAAACTTGAACATGTCTAGGTTCCGGTTCTCGTATGATAATTGTTGGCATGTCTCTGCTCATTCCAAGGGGAAAACTTTGTGAACTGTCTAATATCACTATAAAGGATTCATATTGTAAATATTTTACCATTTGTTGGTATATGTGTGTTCTTGTGGTCATGTCCAGAGTCTTGAATGTCCATAGTCTTGAAAGTAGATGCCGGGCAAATTCATTTGAAAAAAACTTGGTTCAAATTTTTTGCTTCAATCCTTACCTCCAACCTCATTTAATATTCCCCTATTTGTTATTTTTAATATTATTTAATTAAGTTAATAAATATATAAAAAAAGATTGAATAGAATGGAAGGCAAAGATTGAAATCAAAGATTAGAATCAAGCTTTTGTTCAATTCATTTTATTGAGGAGTATGATCACTAAGTCACAGATTCTCAAGAATAGCATGGAAAGAGCCCACTCTCCTTGTCACGCACATTGGAATGAACTTGATATACAGATCTATGAAGCACGAACACGCCGTTGTTGAGGCGTGTCTGCGTATCGGACACGTATTCATATCAGACACATGGGGACATTCGTACGACACACGTGTTCTGCGTGTCAGAATGTGTCCGATTAAAAAGATTATTATTATTTATTTAGACACGTATCGGATATACTTGAACACGTTTCGGACACGTCTCGGACACGCTTAGATACGTCTCGGACATATTTAAACACGTTTAGGACACGACTTAGACACGATTCATTAATATATTATTTTTAAATAGTTTCCATGATTAACGTTCAATTAGTAAGTTCGTAACCCACTCAAACTCAATCACATAACTAACGTCTCAAGTCACTATTTTCACACATCAATATTTTAAGTTTTATCATTTCATACATCACTATTAGACTTTTAAGTTTTATCTTTTCACACATCACAATTTTCATCATCTCCTTCTACCTTTACTAATACCAAATCTTCTATTTCGTCGTCACTGAAGCTTGCTTCATATCAATATTCCCTCTAATTAATTTTTTTTATACATATGTACTCATTCATAGTTAGTTTTATTAGGAAAAAAATTAGTTTAAGAGATTTTTTAAAATATATCAATAGAAATTATATTCTATATTTTTTAAGAGTGACTTATTAGATAATAAATATTAATACATATGACATATATTAACATATTATAAATCTTCAAGTTTATAGAAATAATATTAATGAATTATGAATTATTTTACTTAAATTTTATAATTATATATATATATATATACACATATCTACTATGTCTGTATTTTATAATTTTTAAATTTAATATATTTTTATATTCATATTCGTATCTCGTATTCATGATTGTATCTATATTTCATAAGTAGAGAGAGTACTCTTAGAGCATAGTACTGTCATAGAGTATAAACATAGTTGTTGGTCACCAAGGTTGCATTCTCATAAAAGACCGTTTTCAGCTAAACTTGTTAAGGGTGGTACACGTAGTATGTAGAGAGTATATTACATGCTGCATCCCGTGATTTAAGTTTTACTTCACTATAGACTTCCATGGATCTCAATTGAAGTAATTAATGTCACGAGTAGTCTCCGGTAGTCCAGTTGGATGTCTGACGTAGCAATAAATAAGACAGATGTTAAACCTTAAAGTTTTCTCTACGAGAAATAGCTGTGTAGATTATGTCTTTATAAGTTCTGTGATATAATTTTAGATAAATTTTTGCATAAACTTTAGTGATCAAAGTTAGATAGCATATCTTGTAATTGTGTTACACAAGAATTTATGTATTTATTTAATTATTAATTAGTGTAGTCTACATAATTACATAAATAACATCTATACAAATATTTATTTTTTATATAATCTATATGAATAAAACTGTAATATAATTTAACTTTTAAGATTATTTTTTTTAGGTCTTAACGGGTATCTTCACACCCAAACCTTAAGGGGTGTGATACTAATTCTGTTCAATACTGAGTATATCCCTCTCAATAATGTATTTTTGCAGGCATAAACACTTGACATTACATATGCTTTTAAATTGTTTGGCTCAAACTTATGTACTATTTAAACCACAACTTATTGATAGATTCTAAGATTTATGAAGCATAATCTCAACTAAGGGTGTAATCGAGTCAATTTTTAGAGAAAAATAAATTCGAACTAATTAAAATTAATTGATTTAATTTTTATATGTTTTAATAGTCAAATTCAAATCAAATCAAATTAAATATTTATAAATTGCTTTTGTTCAGATGATCGGATTGACCATTTTTTTTACACAAAAATTAATTTTTTTTACACAAAAAAGACAAACATGTAAGACAAGCAGACTAATTACAAAAAGCATAACATGGAAATTTCACACTACACTCCTAGACAACAGTGAAGCATAGCACGGAACGCTAAAGATTTTCCATTTCCACTTGCTACTATATCTCAGGAACAGCAAGAGCAAGCAATCAATCTCTAAACCCCAAAATGTTTATATATGTAGTTAAAAGGGTACAAACATGTGGTGGGTGAGCTGCGATGAGTTGTGGCGAAGCAAATCTGGCCTGAGCGGCCCGAGTTGTGAAGGTGGTGAGCTGCGGTGAGCAATGGCAGAGCAAATTTGGCGCGGCCCGAGCTGTGACGATGGTGGGTGAGCCGCGATAAGTTGTGACAGAGCAGATCTGGCTTAAGCAGCACAAGCTGTGACGGACGGTGTTGAGCTGTAGTGAGCTGTGGCTTGAGCTGTGGTTGAGTTGTCAACAGCCGAACCTTTTTGATTATGTGAATTGGAGTTGAAAAGAATGAGAATGGATGGGTCTAAATAAGAATCTCAAAAAGAATGGGAACAAATGGGTCTTAAAAAACTAAGGGCTTGTAGATAAGAGATTCAAAAAGTTAGAACTGAAAATAGTATTTAAGAGAGAGAGATTTTGGGCAATTACAAAAAAGGGGAAAGAGAAAGTTGAAATAAAGAAATCATAGAGAGAGAGAGAAAAGAGAGTTATGACAGAGGAGGTTTCTGCATTGAACGAATGTTTTAGAACGTTATGCATCTGAATGTTATAGTTAAATTATAATATATATATATATATATATATATATATATATATATATATATATATATATATAAATAAAATTTGATTCTCGATTTTAAATTTTAAATCGAGAATCGAATCGATTAAATTTTAATTAGTTCAAATTTTGCTCAAAATTAATTTAATTAATTCAATTTGAATTAATCGAGTTATCTGAACTAATTTACACCCCTAAATTCAACAATTCATTTTTGCGGACTTAAACATTTGACATTACAAATACTCTTAAATTGCTTAACTCAAACTTATTTATTATTTAAACCACAAACTATTGATAGTTTTTTAAGATTTGTGAAGCATAAAATATATTCTAACTTATTTTATGTTTAAAACAATTTATAATTAAGAAGTTTACTGAAAGAACTTATTATATTTTTCCTAAAATAAACAAAACAAAAACATGCCATTATTCTTAAAGACTGTACTTAAAAAGTTGCAACTTCCAAGCCATGGGAATAATCGCTTTATTTCGGGTTCCCAACTTCCAATTCCCAAACCCACACGTTATTTGGGTTTAGGGCCCAAAATTTGAATTTTGAATTTCTGAAAGACGAATGAAAAGATCTGCATCCACTCCCTCCTTATTATCTACTATCTCTCCAACAAGCAACAGCAAAGGGTCACAGTGACACTTCACATTCCTTATCATACAAAAATAAAAACCCTAGAAAAGCCCTAATCTAGTCTTCTAATCTTCCTCGTCTCATCACCTCAACTCAAGACTCAGATATGGCCAAAAAGAAACTGACCCACCAATCTAAACAAGAGGCCCCTCAACCTCAACCTCATTCTCAACCCCAACACTTGATTCCCTCACCACCCGTCGTCACCATGGACGACAATTCAGACAAGCTGCAGAACCTCAAGAGCCTCAACTCCCTCCTTATCAAGGAAACTGCCCAACGCAGGCAACAGGTTGAATCCTTGGTCGATAACATCCACGCTTTGGAGTCTGCACTCAACCGTTCTGCAATGCAACACAAGCTCCAAGAGGCTCAGCTCTTTAGCACCGCAGATGACAATGTCGCCTTGGAGATGGAAAAGGTTGTGGCTTCTGTTTTTTTGGAGGCCCAGATAAGGGAAATGGGGTTTCGCTTTGGTACATTGGTCGCAGAGAGAAACGACATGGAACATGCCATTGCTCAGAGAGGGTCCGAGATTGCGTTTTTGAAGGGGGAAGTAGATAAACTCAAGGCGAACCTCGAGAGCGAGAGGGGTCAGTTCAATAGACTCACCCGAGAGAGGGACCAGTTTAAACTTGATTTTGATGGTGTGGTTGTTGATGCAAATCGGTTGAAGGATAAGCTTATGGAGACGGAGAACAGAGAGAGGAAGCTTCTAGAGGAGTTGCAGAAGCTGAGGTTGGAAGGCGAGAAGTTAATGGTGGAATGGTTTCATAAAGAAAGAGCAATTGGAGAAGTGATGGAGGAAAGAGATTTGGCTCTGAGAAACTCTGCTGAGTCAGCCAGGGTGATTGGCCAGTTGAGGAGGGAGATGGATGTTGTTATGAGGGAGAAAAATGAGATTTTGAAGCTGAATAATACACAAGAGGTGACAATCAATGGCATGGAATTAGAGTTGAAGCGAGTCAACGAGTCTTTGTATGATTTGCGCAAGGAAGAGGAATTGATGAGTGGGAAGATTCTAGACTTGGAAGGGAGGCTTGGACTGGCTGTGGAGAAGGAAGAGGGGATGGCGTTGGAGATCGGTGCCTTGATGAAACAGAAGGAGGAGATGGAAGGGAGTATTGAGATGTTAACAGAGAGAAGAGATGGTATTCAGAAGGTTCTGAATATGGTTCAGAAAGAATTGGAGGATAAGCAGCACGAGATTGATGAAATGGTTAGGGAGAAAAATGAGATTGAGCTGGTGAAAGTTAGCCGCGAGGCTGAAATTGTTCAGCTGCAAAGAGAAATGATTAGACTGAGGGATGTTATGCATGAGTTGAAAGATTCCTGCAAAGGTTTTGAAGAGAAAAATAAGCAATTACTTTCTGAGGTTAACAGTTATAGGAATTCTGTTGAAGAGGTGGTGGTTGAGAGGGATAACATCAGAAAGGGGTTTGACGAGGAGAAGAATAAAGTGAAGAGCTTGAGGTTGCAAGTTGCAGGAATGGAGGATAAAATTGAAGAAATGGCAGGTGAGTTAGGCCAGATGAGAAGTGAGCAGGAGAAACTACTTGAGAAAAATGAGATGACGGAAAGCCGTGTGGGGATTTTGACGAATGAAAAGGATGTATTGCAGCGGAGCCTTCTGGAGGCGCAATGGGAGTCTGAAGATTTGAGAGCTAAGATTGAGTTTTCCTGCATCAATTCAAGCCAGGCACTGGCAATGTTGAGGAATACTGCTGCACTTGTGTGTCAATACAAGGAAGGTGTCGAGGAAGTGGTATCCAATGAGCAGAAGCCTGAGGAAGAAATTCAGCCTTATGGTGAACAACTGGATGCAATCAGGGATGCATTCAGGAGCAAGAATAAGATGGTGGCTGATATGAAGCAACAACTTGAATCACTGCAGAACTCTGTGGCTCAGGCACATAAAATGAAAAGCTTATGGACTGTGATATCCTCTGCAACTTCAATTTTGGCAGCGGCTTTAGCTGCTTATGTTGCTAAAGGGCGCTGAATGGTTGTCTTTGTTCCTTCTCCGAGAAGTTGCTGTGGTAGTAGGATCAAGATTTACCTTCTATAGTAAGAATTAGTTGAGCTATATCTCGATCTCTTACTTTAGAAAATAATATTTACTTTTTGTTGGGCCAAAAACCTGAGGAAATATGTCAACTAATTGTCATCAAATGAGCATTATGCTGTTCTGTGTTAACATCTCTGTTATTTCTAATGGCTTATGCTCACTTTCGATCTTCTTTGATTCAAGAAAATTGAAAAGCAGTGAGAAATAAGAATACATGCTAGTCCAACATTGCTCCACCACTTCCATCAAAGAAATGCAATTATCAGTAAATACATAAATACTGAATAGGGCAGGTTCTTAAAGTTGATTCACGAATGTTGTTTTTTATTTTTCCTGCATTTTCCACTTTTTTAGTAGCAACAATTAGAACTGCTATGTATGATTGGAACGGAACTAGAACTTGTGGTGTGGCAGATCCTGGCTTTCTGTTAATATAGATTTACAGTAAACTCGTTTGAAAAAATTAAAGAATTTAGAAGGTGAATGTAACTGTTTAATCTCAAATGCATGCCTTTTATCATTATTCATGTAGTATTAGAATTGATCAAATTTACATCTAATTATATGTTTTCACCCTTTCATTTACAAAAATTTAACAATAAGAAATACAATAAAAATAATGTGAAATTTTTGTAATTAAAATAAAAATATATCAACTAAAAATGAAAAAACAAACCAAACACCCGTTGAAGTTTTAATGTTGAAAATGTGCTTGAGTTGCATATATTCACACATTTATAACATGTTTAGTAAAGTTTATTTTTAGAGAAATAATTATTCTTTTAAAAAATTCTCTCAGAAATTTTTTTATTATAAAATATTTTAAACACAAAATAAACTAATCCAAATACACAATTAGTGCCAATTTCCATGCTCCTCTCGTTCCTCATTCATATCCCGAAGCTAACATTTGGTTTGTCTTTTTTCGATTAAGTTGCATTCGGTTCTCGATTCATATCCAGATAAAGACAGTAGACACCGTGCTGGCTTAGACAGATCAAGTGGGCATTCGATTTATATTACCATGTCCAATAATGTAAGCTAAGAAACATGTTTTAAGTGGACATATCATTAGGAGGAGCTCTATATACGGAGGTACAATTAGCATAGATACACCAATGCTAGTTGTGCAGTATCCGGGATAGGAGGTTCACAGTCTCTCTGCTTTCTGCATAAGATGCAAGGCTTTGTCTAACATGTAACATGGTCATGAGGGAACATGGATACTCCTTCCTTAAGAGTCATTGGATGTGGTCAAATTTTAATCAATGGCTACTGTAAAATAATAGGCCGTATGTTGAGCCAGAAAAATTTTAATTTTATAGAAGCTTTATTCTTTTCACTTCCCCATTCCCTTCCCATTTTTTTCCTTCTCCCTGACTCCCTCGGATTCAAAACTTTCCTTCATAATGCACGCTCCTTTCTCTCTCCAGATTACTATGTCATCCTTTCAAGGAATGAATGGCTGTAGAGTAAGATTTTTTTAGGTGGTTTTAGAAAGTTCTTGTTATAATACTCAATCTTCCATTCAATTGCTAGCTAGCTACCTGTACTTGGGATATATGTTTTTTTGGGTTCTGCTCAAGAGGGTGTCCTGAGGCCACCCATATGCCATATACATCTTTTCCTCTTGTTATTCTTCTTTTTCTCATATTTGCTTCAAATTACTGCAATCCATCACAGATTTAGAATCTGTAAAACGATATGAGGAACTGTAAGAGGAAGATTACAAGCATTTCTAGCTAAGATCGATGCAAATGTTTCAGCTTTGATCCAAGATTTAGATTTGGGATTGAGAAGAACAAAGCTCAACCACAAAGCCAACAACAATAACACAGTGAAAAATAAAAGAAAAATTTTGGTTGTACCAGGAAAAAAATAATTTATGTTAATCTACACTCCTACATAATGAAAGTCTCCACCTTCACTTCTCTCGGTAATCCCAAATATGAAATTAAGCCACAAATTAACACCAGAACATACATTCCTAAACCCACAAAAAGAAAGAGACAAAACTGAGTAATTTATTCCATTAAATGACCGGCCAACAAAGCCTGTTACTTTCTGTAACAGGTTAATTAAAGGGTGCACCCATGCTCCATAACTGAACAAGGTGCACCATAAAATCAGCCCAGATGCAACATGAAAACACCCGGCCCCGGGCTCCAGTTGAGGATAGGGAACAAGGACAGAGAGATCAGGGGCACGTAGATTCATTTATTCAACTTCAACCAAAGCATTGCTCTCTGCTTCCCCTCACTTTCCCACTTGTGCCTGTGGTGGCAGTGGGATACTCGGAGGGAAAAAACGTAGCGGGGGAAGGGGGAATGTCCCTTGAGTAGCAATACATTTATGAGGACCTTTCCAGTTTTCCTTTTCCAAGCGAGATAATTCCGGTATCTACTGCCATCAACATTTTCAAACTGCTCATTGTATTTGCATAGGCATTTGAACCAAAGTTTGAGACTCTATCTTCATTGATGGCCAAAACAAGAAGATGCGGTAAACGATATTAAGCGGATACTTGTCTGCTATTAATATGTCCACTTACCCATTCCGCTCTCCATAACTCTCATTGATGAACGATGATTCACAGACAAAAGCACAATGGAGAAAGATTCATTCTTTGTTGCATAAGATAAGACAACTCTGGAAAATATCCATATAAGGTACAACAGAAGCAAACAAATACAAGCCTTAACATTACACTGAAAATATATATATATATATATTCCATTTACATTGGCAAAGACTGTCCATCATTGAACAAGAAGGACAACCCATAACATACTAAGAGTTGAAGAGTCTTTAAACAAGCTTTATATGAATATAGCACATACGTATAATCATACAGTACCATAATATCATTTGATACTTTCCCTAACCGTGTTCCAAAATTAGCTATATATATAAGAGACGCCCCACTGATTGGCCATCAAGGTCACGCCCACAATCCTGTCTTCCTCTACTTGGCTGGAAGTCAGACTGGGTAATCTTAATTTTAATGGTTCCATAAACATAGTCATAGCTCCCCTTGTCCTAAAAAACTACCTATCCACATCACCCAAGTCCTGATGATGCGCAGCGGAAAACTTCATGCAGCTATATGCTGGTAACACCAATCTCACGAAACATGTAATACCACAGAAGTACCAAATCTTGGAAGCAGGGTCCTATAGTATAGAAACACAATCAATTAAAAAGGTTAAGTAGCATACCTATTACCTACACAATCTTCTAACCTCCCCTTATGAATAGCAAAAGTTAAGCCTATGACCAGTCAGAGCTCACAAAATATTTTATCTCATCCATGACAGTGGAGAAGTGCTCATTGTTTGGCAACAAGTAAAACCCAATTGTTGCCTGCTCCAGGAATAGTAATTTCACATCTTGGCCAGCCTTCTCAAGCCCTTTTGCATAAGCCAACTGCCAGTCCTGAACAAGGTCTAAACCAGCTACCACAATGAGGCTCTTGGGAAAGGCAATCCCTTCAAGATTTATGCCCTTGGGGCCAAATGGGTTACATGCCTGATGGTCTCTATCTTCACCTTCTGGAAGAAAAGCTCTCCAATACCAGTCTCGATCTTGAATTTTAACAAAATATTTTCCATCCAGACGCTTTTCAGACTCGGTTCTTCCTTCCCCACCAAACAATGGGTTGAGCAGTATATTCCCCATTACTTCAATTCCGGACTCTACTGCTCTCAAGGCAACATGGTGCACAATGTTCCCACCTGAGCTATCCCCAGCCAAGTAGATATGAATTTTGTTGTCCTTTCTACTCTGAAGCCATGTTCTAGAACTAACCCATTTAAGAGCTGCCCACCCATCATCATATGCACAAGGATACCTGTGTTCAGGTGCACGCCTATAATTCACCGAGACCACAACAGCCTTACAAATGCCCACCAGCCGACGACATAGAGTATCATATATAGCACTATTAGCTGAAGAATGTGCAAAGCTTCCACCATGAAAGAATATGATGACAGGAAGAACCTCAGAGGTTACAGGCTTCTCAAGGTCAACAATACTCACATGGTGTTCTTCTCCCTTAGCAGGTCGATAAATTCGACTGAGGAGATTAGATTCACGGTCAACAATAACATCAAAAGAGAATACCCCATCCACAGGGTTGGCATTGGCCGGAACTTTCCGATCAAGGAACTCTGCTAAATCCCGGTTGAAAGTGCCATCAGGGCGGCGAAGAAGATTGTATGCTAACTTAAAATTGGAGATGAGAACCCACATATTTAGTGGAACCACCATCTACATCAAAAAGAAAAGAAAAGAGAGTATGACCAGAAAATAGCTATAAGAGGGGGAAAAAAGCATTACAGATACAAATAAATGAAAGCTTTCCGCAAGCACAAGTAAAAACCCCCAAACTCCAGAAATTGAGGACCTAAAGGGGAACAGTAACACAAGGTGGGAAGTGCCAAAATCAGCACAGAACATGTGACAAACCCTAAACTCAAAAACATTCAAGGGTAAAAATCATACCGTCTAAGGTGGAACCGTGGAACAAGGACAACACTAAACACCAGATTGAAATTGAAAACAAATCAGAAATACAATAAGAAAAACAAAAGAGACACATAACAAAACAATAATCAGAAATATAAATAAACTACCGGTAAAATCGTAGCATTAGCATTCAAAATCACAAAAGAAGCCAGGTACTAAGCGAGGCTTTCTATTTTTCAAACAATAAACAAACTTAAAATCTCTAAGCGTTGAGAAACCAAGAGAATCTGCATATTTGAAAAAAGAAAAAGCAGGAAACAAAAGAAGAAGGAAAGAGCATAGAAAGAAACCTTAGACTCGTTGAGGTTAACTTGGTTACTCCCAGCCATCTGGTTACAGATCCTCTTAGCTTAGCGGTAACACACAGTGCACATGATTCGAAAGATAACAAAGGAGGCCCTAATCTGTTGGAGATCGCCCAGTGAGGTTCATAAATGTGGAGACTACTGCCACAAAGAACTCAGAAGAGTGGATGAGGGTGAAGGATAAGGAGGAAACTGAGCGCACTGTAGAAAATGCGTGCAGACAAATGCTAAAGTGCAAGGTGAGTACAAGAGGGCCAGTCAACAAACGACAAAGTGAGCAGCCCAAAGAAAACTGTTTGGTGGGACCCAGCCATGAATTCGACTACTGATTATTTTGTTTTTACGTCATGACAATAGCGAGTTCTTTTGTTGATATTTGATAAGAGGAAAGAAAAAAGAAGCAACTCTCACATTCCAACGGGAACGGAGGAGACAAAAATGCTTCCGTTCATACGGCTGACCACGTGGCACCTCAGGACACACATCCCCCGTTTAGAAATTCCATTTCCATATTTCCGGGACAACATTTTTGTCAACTACAAAATCAGAATAAAATAGTATAATATATATATATATATATATATTTGTGTGTGTCTATGTGTAGAATATCATGTGAAAGTTATTGTGAGAGATTTAGACTCTTATATCTACTAATATATCACATGGGTTAATTTTGGTTTTAATTAATAAGTGACTCACATAGATTGAGACAGTTAAATAGATTTAGTCATAATCATGAGTAAGTATATATTTGTTTAGTATTATTAATTAATTATGTATTATTATATTATTAACAAAGTTTAACATTTTTAATCAATAAATATTGAGTGTAGTGTTAAGTAAGCTTTACTTTTAAGGAGAGAATCAAGATTCAAATCTTTTTAAAAAATAATTATTGGAATAATTTCTTAATAATGATAGTGTCAGAGTGGTTAATCTTATAATAATATTATAGGCATACCTTAGTCAAAGACAAAAAAAAAATATAGTATAGCCTTTTATATAATTTTTGTTATAAATAAACTTTTTACGTGATAAATAAATTATTTTAATTTAATAACAATATACTATTAAATAATAGTGTGACAAAATATTTATATCTACAATAAGATTAAAATTATATATATATATATATATATATATATGTGTGTGTGTGTGTGTGAGAGAGAGAGAGAGAGATCAAATTACAGTAATATAAATCAAAGTTATTCTTATACTATTAAATATTAAATAATTTTCTCACTAAATTTATTATTTAATTGAAAGTTTTTATCATATAAATTATATCTACAAAAATTATATTAATCTAAAATTATTTAATACTTTATTGATATATATTAATATCAATATAATATATATTTTTGAAATATATAAAAATAAGAATTATTTGATTGTATTCTTATTTATGTTCAATTTATACAAAATTTGATACAAATAATCAAGGTAGTAAAAATTATAATTCAATGATTGGATCGATAAAAGTTATATTTTATAGATAATTATTTGGTGGTGTAAGAATGTCAAAACTTACACTAATATAATTTGATCCCTCTTTATATATATATATTGCCTTTGTTTAAAAATTTGTGAATTACTAATGTGAGTTAGTTCGAATATAAGGGTTTTAGGTCTCTTAAATATGTAATTTTGATTTCAAAATTTATATGTATAAAAATAATATCGTTAAAAAAAATTTGCTTAAACATCTGACTGTATCCCAATAGTTTAGTCTATTACTTATTCGGTGGGAGATACTTTGAGAGACAAAAAATTGTGAATTTTGATTCTTGTGATTTTCAAAAAAAAAAAAAGTCTCAAACTCGTGATTGATGGACTTTTAAATATCTTATTAATTATTCTATAACTTTACACACTTGTAGTTTTGTTATTATGAAACATTTTTATCCAGTTATATTTTTAAAAAAAATAAAATAGTTTTTTGAGTTTTATTAACGTGCATTCTTATGACATATATTAAGTAACAAAAATAAAAACTATTAAATTAAATAAAATATGAAAAAAATATTTAATATTTAATATATTAAAAAATTGATTGTTTTTAAAGAATTAAAATGACTTTAAAAATAATAAATACTATTTTTATTCGTTAAATTTTTTTATAAAGACATGTTAATAAAATTCTAACTTTTTCTTGACACTTGTATAATAATTAATAACACATAAAAATTGACAATATTGTCAAACAAATCGTTACTTTCTTTAGTCTTTAGTGAGGCAACTTCCTCCAAACGTTGTGTAGTGGACTTTACCCTCTTCTCTGACTCTGATGAACCGCATTTAGAAGAGAGAAAGAAAGGACTGAAAGGAGCAGGAAAAAGGTCTCCAATGAACCATCCCCCAGCGCCCCCGCCCCTGCCCCAGCACCCCCCCCCCCCCCCAAAAAAAAAAGAACATCCCAAACTGTTCTCAAGTCACCATCTACGAACTTCATAATCGAAGGGCAACTTTGGGGGACCACTATTATTATTGCAGCACACATTCGGTTTTGTAAGCATTTGCATCAACTTGACAATTATTATATCAAACATATCGTACTTTTTGGATTTTGATGTATCACTATTAGTACTATCCTTTTTTTCTTCTTCTTCTAAATTTTATTTATTTTCCCCCTCACCTTCCCAATTGGCTCATACTCTTGTATTTCTATGGACAAAGCGTTCCACACCTCATCTTCTTTGTATGACCTTTTTGTCTTCTTCCCCGACTCTCTCTCCCTAAGTTATCAAAATTATATTCCATGATTTTTACTTGAATAATATATATTTCATTTAAAGATGCACATTATATAATTCAAATATCACCCAAAAGCTCACAATATATAGTTTTAGAGGCAAGTAATTTTGAAGTTAACAGTTAAGGAATTTTTACAGTTTTATAAAAGCACTTGTAGAAAATGACTGTTTTAGAAACCTAAACAATTAATATATATATATGAGAGAAATTTCATTTATACTTAGTATAAGTGAAAAATTTATATCAATTTTTTTATCATTAAATTTATTTTAATCTAATGATTTTAAATCATCTAATTAAATAATGAGAAAGAATAATAAATACTCACATTAAAAAGGATAAAAAATTAATAAATATAAATTTTAATGAAGAAATAAATTTTAGTTATTAAGTCTATTATTAACTTAAAAAATAATATAATATTAAATATAATTTATAATATTTTTATTTTTATATAATGTATTAATTTATTATATTTTAAAATTAGTTAAAAATATTAACTATTAACTTTTATACTAAATAAAAATATTTAGTAAACACTACATACGACATATTTAAATGTAAATTATCAAAATAATTTGAAAGAATTTAATTAAATAGAACAGATAATGTACGGTTTATAATTATCTAGAGACCATTTAAAAGTTTGAAAGTGTATTTATTTTAATAAATTAAAAAAATGAAGAATTTTAGTAATAAAAGGATTCAAACTAATTTACTCAAAGAGTATTATGCTCTTTTTTTCTCTATCATGAACAAATGACAAAGAATTAACATTTTTACTAAATGTTATGTTCGACTCAGATCTTTCATTAACACTTAAAAGTAAAGTAAATTACGTTAATATATATTTTTATTAGAAAAATATAAAAATGATCAAATTAAAAAAGAGATATTCAAAACCATTTGTTTATTGGTGACAATGAGTTAAAGTGATGGATGAGTTTAGGCACGTATCTTTATAAAATTATTTGACATATTAATATAAGAAGGCAATGACTCCAAAGATTCTTAAAATATAATTTTTAAAATATAATTTTAAAATTTAGTTATACTTTATTAACTTATAACTAAATAAAAACAAAAATATTATAAATTATATTAAATAATTAACTATTTATTATTTTTTGTTTTTATATAATGTATTAATTTATTATATTTTAAAATAAGTTAATAAAAATTAACTATCAACTTTTATACTAAATAAAAATAACTTATACTAAATAAAAACAAAAATATTATAAATTATATTCAATATTATTTCATTTTTTAAGTTAATAAATAGACTTAATAACTAAAATTTATTTTTCATAAAAATCACATTTATTAATTCTCTCTCATTTTTAATGTGAATATTTATTATTTTCTCTCATCATTTAATTAGATGATTTAAAATCATTAGATTAAAATGAATTTAATGATAAGATATTAAGTGTAAGTCTTTTTACTTACACTAAGTATAAATGGATCCCCTCGTATATATATATATATATATATAGGGGACATATCTAGTGAGAGAAATTTTTATTGTGAGAGAGTGAGATGAGTAAATCTTGACCATACAACCATACATGGATGGTCAAAATTAAAAGTTACTTGAAAGTCATGTGACCACTTAAAAAAGTCACATGCATTTATCTTCTAATTTTGGTCATTCATGAAAGATTCAATGGTTAATATTCACTCATTTCACCTCTCACAATAAATATTTCTCTCACTTAAATAAGATCTTATATATATATATAAAATATAAGTGCAAAAATGAGAAAAGCAATACATGTTAGTCTAAGAAAATTTGTAAATAAAAATAATTAAAATTTGTAGATAGAAAATTATTAAATAAAAGATCATGATTAAAAAAAATTTAAATAAATTTAAATAAAAAAATAAAGTAAGATAATATTATTAAAATAAAAGTATGATAAGTAAAAATAATTAATTAAGGATAATGATTATATGTATCAATCAAAGATGATGATAACAAGACAATGATAACAAATTTTTTTTTTGACAAAATTAACGAGTAGGATAATACTATTAAAAATATTCATATAAATTTATAATTCAACTAGAATTAAGATACTCATATACGTAAGTTCAGTTGAACTTGAGATACATAATGATAATAAATTAATCAAATATAATGATAATAAAAATAAGAACTTTTATTTAATATGAAAAAAAAAAAATAATAAAGTAGGATAATGTTATTCAAATGAAAAATAAAGTAGAATAGTGGTATTAAAATGACTCATAGAATTAGGGACGCAACTCTTGTGAGAAAATCACATAATCCTTGTACTCTCATGATTAAACGAAGATTAGTCTTATGGACGATTCGAATGAGTCGAACTTACGAAGATACCTCGTAGTCTCATAAATATTTTTTCCCCCATAATTTATCGTTTAACTGGAATTAGAATACTCATATGCTTGAGTTCAATTGAAATTGTAATAAATAATAATGATAAATTAATCAAAGATAATGATAACAAAATTTAGAATTTGAATTTAAATTGAAGAAATAAAACATTAATAAAGTAGGATATTATTATTAAAATAAAATATAAAGTAGGATTATGTTATTAAAATAAAGTATAAAGTAGTATAGTGGTATTAAAAAAATTCATAGAAATTTATTATTCAATTGGAATTAAAATACTCATATGTATAAGTTCAACTGAAATTGGAAAACTTAGATGCTTGAGGTACAAATTGAATAATATAAGAGAGGTCACAACAATAAAGAAAGTGAAAGAGAACAATCTTGCTCAAATCCATTCACGTTTTTAATCTGTAACATCAAATTACTCACATCAAAAAGGAATGTAATCCATATTCATAAACATCAAAGAAGGAATGTAATCCATATTCATAATTGATTTGTAATAGTGTTAATTTATTATAGATATTTTTTGTTTTTATTTTCACTGTTACTTTTGTATTATTCATGGGGCTTGAAAGTTTTGCATTCATATTTATTAAATAGTGTTATTGATTTCTATTACTTCCTACTCTATCATTATTTTTGTTCTAAGTCACATACAATTTGGAGTTTCTAACGATGTTAGGGATACTTCTTCTCAAGAACATTATGTAAAGATGATAAGTATTATTATCATCATTATTATCATCAGCGTCATCTTCGATACAACTCTTTTGGAATGGGAGTGTACTGCTCTTGCCTTCTCTCCTTCTAGAGGCCTGCAACAAGCAGGTGATCATCTTTTTTCCCATCTCTTCATGTTTTGTATGAAAAGATTATCCTAGCTCATTAGTATGACAGTGGAGAATGATCATTGGACTCTCATACTGATTGCTAGAGGGGGTCTTTAGATTTCGCATCTTTTTTTGCTGATAATACAGTATTATTTACTAAAGCTTCAATGGAGCAAGTCCAGGTTATTAATGAGATTCTTGAGACTTTTTGTTTAAGCTCGGGACAAAAAGTGAATAATGATAAGTTTTGTATCTTTCTCTCGCGGAATATCCATCCCTCTAGAAGGCAATAATTGAGTCAGGCTTTTGGGTTTAATCTTACTAATGATCTCGGTAAATATCTGGGTGTTCCTTTATTGCATGGGAAAGCCACCAAAGATACTTACAAGTATGTTGTTGATAGAGTTGCTAGCAAGCTAAATAGGTGGAAGGCTAGCACTTTGTCTCTTATAGGTATAGTCACTATTTCTCAAAGCGCAGTTTCTACTATATCCCTGCCTACTCTATGCAGACTGCTATTTTGTCGATGGGGGTTTGTAATCAAGTTGACAAAGCTATTAAAATTTTTGTTTGGGGTGTTATGAGTCTGATCCCAAACTGCATTTAGTTAGTTGATAGAATATGAGATTTTAACTTAAAACTAATTGGCATTGAGTAGAGTGACTTAACAGATATATAACCTACACCCAAAAGATTGAAGCAGACGATGAATAACATCCCACTTCACAGATGTCTAGATGGAACAGGCGAGTCTAGCAAAGTAGGCGAATAATATGAGATCTTGACTTTGATATTCCAACCTAAAACCAATTGGCAAAAACTAATTGACATTAAGTGGAGTGATCCAACAGATATATAAACTGCACTCGAAATATTGAGACAGACGATATAAGATTTTTAACACCCACTCACATATGCTTGGATGGAACAGGCGGGAGAAGCCTAACGTAGTAGGCGGGATAAAGATAATCTGGGGTATGATTCATAGATATGATGTGCTTTGGGTTAGAGTTACGCGTGCTAAGTATGGTTGTGAGAACTCTTTAATTCCTAAGATTTCTAAAAGATCTAATTCTTTACAGGCTTGGCGTGGAATGGTGTCAACATGGAACCAATTTCAATCAAACCTTATGTGGCATGTTGGATGGTAGGATGAGCTGACTTTCTAGATGGATCAATGGCTCCCAGGTGTTAATAGACTTACTGGCTTTGCTTTGTACAATTTGGATGAGTAAGAATTGAGTGAGACTGTGACAAATTTTTTGAATGATAATAGATGGATCATTGGGAATTTTTACTTATCAGGCCCCTACTCCAGATGCACCTGAAGATTCGATGGCTTGGCTTCTTGAGACAAATGGGAATTTTTCTATGCGGTCAGCTATTGGTATTTACGCGAATCGTATTAATGATAGTGGTGATCCTTTGTTTAAATTAATTTGGAGACTTACAGCTTCGCAGCGTCTAAGGTTGTTTCTTTGGCAATGTGGAAATGATGCATTGCACACAAAGGTGTTAAGAGTTAGGAGGCATATTTCAGATTCTGGTACTTGTGCTATATGTGGTATGGGTGAGGAGACTATTTTGCATGCAATTTGGGATTACCTTGCAGTTAAACGTGTTTGGAATCGTTTGGTTTACTTCAATCATAAAATCTTACTTTTTTTTGGTTTGGAGGAATGTCTTGTCCAAAATTTGATAATGAATTTCGGTAGGCCTTCTAGTACTACCTGAGATTTATTGTTTGCTATAGCCTGTAGTTTCTTTTGGCAACAAAGAAACAAAGCTATATTTGATGGCCCAAGAGATCTTGCTTATTCGTGGCTGCCTAAGATATGTTCTCTGGCAAATGAATACCATTATGCTTTGGTTTCTAAAGAGAACTTGCTGAAAAGAGTTCGTAATCATAACTTTCATTTGATTTATTGGAACGCTCCTGATGTGGGATGGATTAAGTGGAATGTAGATAGTTCCTGTTTGGTGAATCAATATAACATAGCTTGTGGAAGAGTGACTAGGAATGAATATGGTGGGCACCTAATTAGTTTTGCTGCAAATATGGTAAACATCTCCATCACCATGGCGGAACTATGCCTATGGCTTTATCTATTACTAGTCGTATAGGGATTGAAAAGCTCATTATATAATCAAATTCAGAATGCGTTTCGAACCTTGTGCACTCACCTCTGGAGCCTTGACATCATTATTATGCGGTGGTATCTTAGATTAAGAATCTCCTGAATTCTAGCTGATAAGTGATCTTTCAACACACCTATAAGGAAGGGAATTGTGTTGCTGATAGGCTGGCCAAGCATGGCCATTATCTTTTTCTCATGACATCCATGTTTTTAATGAGGTTCCTACCTTTATTTCTTTAACTTTGTTAGCTGATGCGAGTCATGTCTCACATGTTCGTAGTATAGTTGTGTAGTTTGGATTGTGATGCCTCGATGTTTATGAAAAAAAAATTCTAACTTTTTTTGATGAACTAAGAGGTTTAAAAAGCCCAACTATACAATAACCAACTTATAGAAAACAACCAACCTATAGCATTCTAACTTATATGACAAATTCTACCATGCATTATGTTATGTTTGGGTGCATGGTGCATCGTTGGCTCCACCTCCAATTATAAGTGGGTCAGTTTATTTTACTTGTTTTTTGCTTTTATAAATGTAATCCCAAAAGTTTAGCATTTTGTAATTTGCAACATCTGACATAATAACTCTAAGTTACCTTCTTCACCATTTTTTTTATGACCAACGCCACGTTGCTAGCTCCCAATGCCATTGCAGCCAAGCCCAACGACCTTTGTGATGTGCGTATGCCAAACGAACCTCTCCATCGAAGCAAGCTAATGTTTCTAGCGACTGTGTGAAGTGGAAACAACGATGAATGAACATTAAGATGGGGAGAGCCATGGAATGATGACCATGAAATACAAATAGGAACACATCTGGCACTGGAGTCTGGAGTTGGCCGTGGAATGCTGATAGAGACCATGGGGTCACTTTGCCTCTTTCCCTCCCCTCCTCAATCTTCAAGTCATGACAACCCCTTCTTCTTCTTCTTCTTCTTCTTCTTTTGACCACCGATGAATGTTCCGGCCAGCCATCGTTCGCCGGAATTCATGATCTTAGGCAAGACCACGTTGAATCACTTAACCCAACTTCACAAAGCATACTCCAAGTTCAAGCCCCACTTAAATAAGTCCTTGGATCTTAAATAAATAAAATGAAAAGAAAAAAAAAAGCTAACACAGATATGGGTTCATGGTCTAGGTTTTGGGTTTGACTTCATGGTTGGGTCTGGTGGCAGATCTGTGGTGGTTGTGGTACGGTAACACGTGTTTGATAGAGGCGGTGCAGTTTCTGACATTGGCATAGGATAACGATGTGAGGGGCAACAGAGTTAATGTGATTCGGGTTCGTGGTTGTTGGTTATTTGGGTGGTAGAGGTGTGGTGGTTGGGGTTGTAGCGGCTTGAGAGTTGTGGTGGTGGGTGGGTGGTTCGACAGCAACACGATGACGAGTTGAGGGACAACAGTAAGTGGAATTATGACCATTGGGTCACTTTACAAATATGGACAATTCTAGATAGGCCGATCTCTTGTAACAAATTGTGATCATTGAAGTATTTTATTTATAAAGGTGTATCATCCAACCTAACTTTTGTAGGATGCATGATAGAAGAGCCTCTAACTCTTTGCTCTTAAACTTTTTGTTTTTTTGTCATCGTGTGCATTTTAACTTGAAGTTATTATTTTGGGGCAAATAAAATTTAGTTATTAGCCTTTTGGACCTTGGAACTTGAACTTTTATTTATTTCTCTATATGAGCCCATAATAGTAGTAGTAGTAGTATTTAATGTTTTTTTAGAATAGGACTAGTCATTGAAAATAAGGTTAAGGTTTTGAGATTCAACAGGAGTTGAATTGGAGTTACATATATATATATATATATATATATATATAATATAATATAATATAATATAATATAAATATATAACAATATATAAGAAAAATATAATATATATGTTAATTGTATAAATAATACCAAAGAAAAATATTGAAAAATATTATTAATATAATTAAATTTATTTTTTACATAAATAAATATAAAACTAAAATTATTATATTAATATTAGTATAATTTTACAACACATACTAGTTACAGATCGAATAAGTAAAAAGATAATAGGTGAATATTTATATTATAAATTAAAATCAAACTATTATTGTATTATAAGATTTTATTTGTCTCATTGGACAAATTAAAAGTTTTAAACTAGGAAGCATGGACACGCCATTTTAGTGGTGTGTCCGCGTGTCGGACACGTGTCCGACACGGATACATGACGACGCGCACATTGCACGCGTGTCTTTCGTGTCTAAGTGTATCTAATTAAAAAAAATATTTTTTGGCTCAGACATGGCTTGGACACGGCCAAGATACATTTTGGACATAGATCGGACACATCACAAACACGACCCATTAAAATTTAAAAACAAAATTGTCAGATTGCATTTTAGCCCAAAAGCCCAATATCACCCACCCATTACCACCCACAAAAGCCAATTGCTTCCTTCCTCAATACGTTTTGGTACTGTATGGCAATCAGAATATCAAAAGGAAAAATCTATTCTTTTTGTCCTTCAGTTCTTCCCTCCCCAATCATCATTCACGGCTTACCAATTACCATACCCCTCTAAACCACGACCCTCCATTGACAATCGTCGACCACCCTCACGGCTTACCAATCACGAGGGAGAGGAAACATGGCT
This sequence comes from Ormosia semicastrata, assembly GCA_029884595.1. NCBI lineage: Eukaryota > Viridiplantae > Streptophyta > Magnoliopsida > Fabales > Fabaceae > Ormosia > Ormosia semicastrata. The sequence continues at coordinate 7,136,786 of JAQQTO010000054.1, read as the reverse complement.
TTTTACCAGTCACGAGGGAGAGGAAGCACAGCTTACCATCAACCACCATTTCCATTGCACGACACGACCCATTTTTTGGTTTTCTGCCACCATCCCCATTGCACGCGAGACACGACACATCTCAATTTCTGGCTTTCTGACATCGCTCTACTTGCAAGTGGCAAACAAGGTATTTTGACTATTTTCCCTTCCTGTTTTGCTTTATTTAAACGTGCTTAGCATTATTTGTGACTGTATCTTTTAGAGCTTATACTTATGCTTATCTTATTTCTTTAAGAGCTTATTTTTATTTTTTAACAAGATTTTAAATTTATTTTAGCCTGCTATGATAGACTTTCTAAGAATTACTATTAAAAGTGAGGTAATAGGAACAAACTAGAAGAGGATTGCTTCAAGATTAGAAGGCATTGACGGAAGCCATTTTGAGTGACCATGCTTGATCAAATCTCCTTCTCTTTTTTGGGAAAGAATAGTTAGGCTCTGTTCCAAGATAAAAGTAAAATATTAACAGCCTAAAAATTTTACTCATTAATAAACTTTTTCATCAAATTTGTAAGGGTATACATGGGAGAATTTTACTCTTCCTCTTTTTAAGAATTTGTATTGCCTCATAGGAGAATTTGATATTCCTCACGTGCTTTTGAAAGATGCATATGTATTAGTCATGGTATTTAAAGCTGCATGTGTAGTTACCCGTGCTTTTGAAAGATACATATGCATAAATGTATATGAATTTGATATTCTATCATTTATAACTCCTAACTTATCCCCATATATAACTGTCCACATTTCCAAATGAAAAAGCACGAACTAATCAGAAATTAGGATAACATATTCTATCTATTTACTTGATTGTGATATTGTGTTTTATGAAATCATTGTAGGAAAGTACTACAGATGAGTTCTAGTGGTGTTGAATAAAATTTTGATAAACCTCTATGGAAATTTGTTGTGTAGAAAATTAAAGTAGAGGGTGGTGGGAACTTTGAGTTTGAGTACAATTATTGTCATCTCTCATTTAGAGGCTCCTACACTAGGGTACAGGCACACTTGTTGAAAATATCAGGGAAGGGATTAAAGGCCCATATTTATGGGCCCATTTGTAAGCCTTTTTTTAAAAAAAAAAGGAAAGAATGCTGATCTCGTTTAAAAAAAAGAAGAAGGGGAAATTGGCAATGCATTTAATGCCTGTTGCCTGCACACGTAAAGTAAGAATTGCATTAAATGCCTTAAGGCAGCAAGTAACAAAAAGGGGGGCTGAAAGGATGGAAAGAAAGAAAAAGGTTCTGAGAGAGGAGGAGAAAGGAGGCTCTATATAGGGAGGTTCACGTAAAGAGAAAAAAGAGAAGAAAATGTCAGGGGAGAAATGATGAAAAAGAGGGATATTTAAAAGAGAGGAGCATTAGAAAAAAGGGGGGGAACTGCATTTTTCACTTCTATTCACCTTCAAGAATCACTCCACCCTTGATAATATCTATCAACCTCTGACCACTCAGCACAAAACCACCTTCTTTCACCTTCCTACCACCCAAAAACTGAACCAGCAAACACCTTCCATTTCGCCACCTTCATCACCAGAAAACAACACCTCCCCCTTCATTTCACCACCTTCATCACGAACTTCCAAGAAGCACAGCCATCACAAGGGAAACAGAGAGAAGGGGACAATAAGGAGACAGGAGCCTTGCTGAGGAATAGCATTCACTTCAACTACTCCACCTTAAACTCCACAGGTAACATTCTTCATTTACGCCATGTAGCTTATTTCGGCTAGCTTTTCTCACTTGCACACAACCCCTGAATCCCTCTGCACCCAACCTGAAATGAATACTACATATCCACTCAAGCCTCCCTGACTGAAACCCAATGTCCACTCTCCAACCGTGAACCCATCTCCCTTTTACTACCTTTATCTTCAACTACCCACATTCATCCTCTACCCTCTCCACGTCCAAGTCCACCGCCAACTGGTGTGGTGTGGAATGCTATTAAAAATTAATATTAAAAACAGTTGCCAAGTTCCACCAAAAATATAAAAACCTTGCAACCAGTTGTAGTAAGCAAGGGTCAATCCACAGAAAACCAATTCAATTAACACTATCAATCTAATTCCTAAATTAAACTCTGATGAAAAATAAATAGTAAAAGTAAAAGGGGGTTTTGTTGATTAAAACTAAAAAGAGAAATTAAACTTAAATCAAAACAGTAAACACAAATTGAATTATCAAGTTAAAGATATTGGTTAAGAGATGGAATCCACCACTAGATTTATATGATTATGCTAACTTACATATCCTTTATACCAACATGATCAATTATGTTCTTATGTAATTGTGAGATAAATCCCATGTCTTCCTTAAGTTTCGCTTAATTCAGCAACCGCTCAAATCAAACCCTAACCATTAGTTATTTGTAAAGCAACCGCTCTTACACTTACCTAATGATTGCATTAAGAATTAGAAAACCAATCACACTAAGATCTAATCACACACCGGGATTAAATTACTTAGATCATATGTCTCACTAGTCATACCACCGCAACCGCGCATAGCAATCCTAGTTTTACCACTTTCGAAGTTTGGCAAGAATATAAAAACCTTTATATTGATTTATGAACAGAAACATATGAATAAAAACATAATTGTATTGATATAAAGAGGTATGCAAGATTCACATAATTAAAACTAGAGTTTCATCCTCCCTTAACTAATCAAGAAGTTTAGCCACACATGGCAAATTCAAAAATAGAAGAAGAATTAAAAGAAAACATTGTTCAGAACAAAAGAAGAAAAGAAAAACTAAAGATCAAACTAATTTCTAAGGCTTGAGAGTGATTGATCTTTGATCGCTCGAATCCGAGTCTCCAATCCTCGATCGAATCCTTCCCCTTCTTGGTCTTTGTGTTTCTCTCGGTTTCCTTGACGGCTCTCTCTGTCCAGAATACCTTAAAGGGCTCTAAGCCACACTATTTATAGGTTTGGAAACCTAATTTAACATTAAAGCACGAAATTAACTTCCTGGTGCGACGACACGGGCCGTGTCATGCTACACGGCCCAACCCGTGTCTGATTCTGGAGACAAATTTCCAGCTATTCTAAGGTCAGAAAGGAACACGGCCTACCCCGTGTCAATTGACACGGGCCGTGTTATCGGTCAAGACTTGAAATCATCCTTCCTCGTGAAGTCAGAGGCGTACACGGCCTACCCCGTGTCATTTGACACGGGCCGTGTTGATCAAAACTTTCCAGTCTTCAAAGTCAGAATGACACACGGCCTACCCCGTGTTATTTCACACGGGCCGTGTTAATCACTTTCTTCGAATTCAGCCTTGATTCTTCATGAATGCTCTTCTTCCTTTGCTTCTGAGAGGTTGATACTGATTCCCTTAAGTCTCTTAACTCTCTTCTCAACAAACAATACCAATGGACTCTATCACTTATAGATCTCCGAAAATCACAATACGTTTATGAGTGTCTATAACCTCATTTAAGCAAAGTTTCACAATAAACATCCAAAGACAACTCTAAATCAGAAACTTAACTAAATGTCAGTAATTAAACACATTTGGAATTCAATTAGATCAAACAAAGAACATTCAAGAGCTGAAATTATTAACAGATCAAATACCCCCACACTTAACCTTTTGCACTCCTGGGCAAAAACATAAAATTAAGCACATGCCTCTCAAAAACTAACAAAAGTACTGAACAGTGAGCAAAGATTTACACACATCAGTTCTTTCAAGGAATCTAAGCATTCAAGAATTCCCTCTCTCAACAATCCAAATCAGCAAGCCAGGTCTATCCAAAATCAGGGTTAAGCCAACATGATAAATCCTCACAGATGTACTCTCTTTCACTCAAGTATTTTGGCTTGTATTTACTCTCAACCAACTCATGAAAACATGCCTTACCATAGGCTTGACAAGCCTCTACTTCTCCACCACCTAAATCACATGCACACAAAGATCAAAAGGTCTTTAATCAGGTTGTAATGGGGTCAAGGTCAAGGTAAGATATATCAAGGATAAACAAAGTTAGACCATCGGAAATAGAAGAGCTAAGGGGAATAAAAACCAAACACTTTTGCACAATTACCCCAACACTTTTCAATTCATCTTCATCTTTTACTTGACTTTCTCCATTTATCAACCAACTTATCAATCTCTTTTTCTTTTCTTTTTTTTTCACTCCTTTTTTTTTATATGAATAAAAACATAGCAAAACAGTGTAATCACCCCCACACTTATTCAAACACTATTCCCAACATAATTATTAAGCTCTTCTACTCCCTAAGGTAGGGTAGCAATGGTTTTTCACTATTAGGCTTGTATTGAGCTATAATAAAAAGAAAGGATATAATTCAGGCTCAAAGGGGTGAAACAATGGATCAAAGTACAAGGCTAGCTATTTGGCCAGTGGCTGAAAGAAAGAAATGCCTTTATCATCTCAAAAATGTGCAGTGATCATTTACAATTTAAAAGAGAGTCAAATCAAATTCTGAAAAGCATATAATCACAAGTGGAATCACACAACAAAGAACAGAAATGACTTAAGATTAGTCATTCACATCAAGGCCCAAAAACTCACTAGGTCCAAATTTTATCATATTCTCAAAACCCTTTCAATTTTCAAAACCTCTCAGTGCAAGTTTAGAATCAAGAAAGTTAATTCCTTAAGGCTTAAAAACTTGTCAATAAAAATCAATCGCTTGCTCATTGCTCAATATACTCACAAAACCAATTAGAAAGACATGCACCAGATATGCCACTAAGATCAGAATGTGCAATTAAGGTCACAACCAAACTTCAAACTTTCCCCCACACTTAAAATAGACAGTGTCCTCAAAGTCGAAGCATACACAACAGATAAAAGGAATCCACAGTAATAAACAAAGTCTATGCAAAGAACTGAGTCTGGCAACAGGAAATTCAAGCAAATACAAAAGATAAGTCAATAGTAACCAAAACAATGTTCATTAAGCCAGCAAAATGAAAGACACAGCCTCAAAAGAAAATGAAAATACATCAAGATGGGGGAGGGGGATATGAAAAACGCTGAAGCAGAAGGTTAAGCTTGCCATCAATGACATCCATTCTCGATCGCGTGCCTCCTCCAGAGCACGAAAGCGATCCTCTGCGCGCCGGAAGCGAGCGGCATGGTCTAGCTCCGAGTGCAATCAATACGGGCCAGATAGCATCATAAGAAGCTGCGCTGGGTGAGTGGAAGGGCCCGCATCATTAGCAAACTCGGGGAGAGGGAGACAACGATATCCTCATGTGGCTCGGGGCCGGATCGCCCCAGGCAAGGCGACTCCATCGGTGCCAAGCAAAACGAGAGCACCATTGAGACGAGTGCGAGCTTCATAGACACACGAATGGCCCCATCAATAGCATTGGGACCACTGAACCGGTGCCTCCTCCACCAAATCCAAATACTCAAAGTGATCGAAGAATGGCGGTCCACATACCCTCCTAGCACAATACGGCCAGCTAAAGTTGTTCTGATATGATGAAACTGATTACAGAGCCAATACCCCCATTAACAGGCACTCCCTCAATCATGCAGTGCAAGAAAAATAACTCAGAACGGCTAATTGTCCCTTGACTTTCCCCCCGACCACATAGAGTATTAGCTAACCATTTCTGAATATAGCGATGGGCAGGAGACCTAAGCTGAGAAGCTTTAGACATCTTAGGATCATAGTTATCAGACTCAGGCATAGTGAGGGCAGACCACACATGATCAGCATTAAAATCACGGGGCAACATAATTTCCCCTCAGGAAAACCAAAAATAGCTCTAAACATATGAATATTAACAGAATGAGAATTACCGAGCAACCTAAAGGTGATTTCACCAGGCCATCTTGTTTGATCAGACAGAGGGTAAAGCTTACGATTAAAACTAAAAACAAACTCCCTAGTCAATGCAGTAAAAGTAGGCTTTTGTAACAATGCAAAATCAACCCAACCAATTCTACCCAATAGAGCAAACACCTCATCATATAACCCTATAGCCCTAAGGGTATCTACGTCTAAAAAGCGAGTGGGAACCACTACCTTTCTGTCAATAGGATTGACTGGCACCTGAGGGGGTGAGGGCTCACGCGGGGGTGATAGAGACCGAGCACGCCTAGAACCAGAACGATGAGGATGGAGCGAACAGGACACAGCAGTTGTCTTGACACGCTTTTTAGGACCCATCAATGGAGGAAGCAAAAGAAATGAAGAATAAAGAGAGAAAATTGATGGGGAGGATGGAGAGGAGCTGCGCGTGGGGGAAGGTGGAGAATGGTGATGGTGAAATACGGTGAAAAATAGTGAATATTGGAGGGGAATGGTGTTGGGTAACAGTGAAGAACGGTGGAGAATGGTGATGAATGGAGGGTGAGAGGGTGATGTGTGATGGGCTGCGAGAGAAGAAGAAGAGGAAAAGGGGAATCATGGGCGAAAAATTAGGGCGAGAAAAGCCCTAAATGGGGATTTAATGGGCGGCGCACGAGTACACGGGCCGTGTCATATGACACGGCCCACCCCGTGTACATCTCTGGAAAACAGGGTTCCTGAGGATCAAGACAACACGGGCCGTGTCATTTGACACGGCCAGACCCGTGTACTTCTCTGGAAGCATCACAGACGTCCTATCCTCGAAAACACGGGCCGTGTCACATGACACGGCCCACCCCGTGTAGTTTGCTGCAGAAATGGGGTTGCTGTCATGAGGACACGGGCCATGTGAGTGGACACAGCCCACCCCGTGTACTTTGCTGACTCACAAGAATCACTCTAAACGTTTCCTAAGGACTGCATACACTAAACAAACCATGAACACAAGTAATTAAGCTAAAAACTGAGCAAGTCCAAACACAAATATCAACAAGGAAACAGAGATTAAGCAAGAAACATTTAAAAATAGGCTAAACTAAGAAACTAAACAACGTAAAAGAGAAAGGAAAAAGAAAGCAAATCCGCTTGGGTTGCCTCCCAATAAGCGCTTGGTTTATTGTCCTCAGCCAGACATTATGATGCTCCTCAGGATTCTTCATAAGATGGGTGGAGAAGAGGCATGTCTTCAACTTCTGCATCCTCCGGAAGTTCATGGTAAGGCTTGAGACGGTGCCCATTAATCTTAAACGCCTTTCCAGAAGCTTCGTTCATGATTTCCACTGCACCAAAAGGAAAAACGAAGAGTTACTACAAATGGGCCAATCCATTTAGAGCGCAACTTACCTGGAAATAATTTGAGTCTGGATTGGTACAGTAACACTTTTGGCCTTGGTGGAAACTTTTCCTAGAGATCATGTGATCATGAAATGCTTTGGTTTTTTCCTTGTAAATGAGGGCACTCTCAAAGGCCTCATTCCTCAATTCTTCCAACTCCTGAATTTGGAGTTTTCTCTGCTTGCCCGACCTTCCAAGTTCAAGTTAACTTGTTTGACAGCCCAGTAGGAACGATGCTCCAGCTCCACTAGCAAGTGACAGGGCTTCCCATAAACCAATCGGAAAGGGGACATGCCAATAGGAGTCTTGTATGTTGTCCGATAAGCCCACAAGGCATCAGCAAGTCTAGTACTCCAATCCTTGCGCGTGGGATTCACAGTTTTTTCAAGGATAGACTTGATCTCCCGATTGGATACCTCAGTCTGGCCATTCATCTGCGGATGGTAAGGGGTAGAGGTCCGGTGCACCACACCATATTTCTTCAACAGGGATTCAAAGATTCTGTTACAAAAATGTGTCCCTTGGTCACTAATGATGGCTCTGGGAGTGCCAAACCTGGAAAAGATAAAGGACTTCACAAAATCTACAACAGTCTTAGAATCATCAGATTTAGTGGCTTTAGTTTCCACCCACTTTGAAACATAATCCACAGCTAAAAGAATATAGGAGAAACCAAAAGAATGAGGAAATGGTCCCATGAAGTCAATGCCCCAAACATCAAAGATTTCCACAAAGATTATTGGAGTTTGAGGCATTTGATGTCGTGGGCCAATATTACCTGTTCTTTGACAATGGTCACATGACTTACAGAAATTATAAGCATCCTTAAAGATGGTAGGCCAATAAAATCCACCATCAAGCACTTTGGTGGTACATCCTCTTCATGCCGAAATGTCCTCCACAGGCATAGGTATGGCGAAAAGAGAGAACAGAGTGAGTCTGAATCCGAGATACATCTCCGAATCACTTGATCTGCGCGCAATACTTCCAAAGGTAAGAATCATCCCAAATATAGTACTTGCAATCACTCATGACTTATCTCGTTGTGCCTTGTTGAGGCCCTGCACGAAAAAATCCTTGGTGGCCAAATAATTGGCAATATCGGTATACCACGGAATAGTGGTACATGAGAGTCATTAACGCTTTCATCCGGAAAGCTCTCTTGAATAGGTATATCCTCCTCTTCATCACCAATCTGCTCAAATGGTCACCACCAAGTTTTCGCTCCTTTTTTATCTTTAATCTCCAAGTCAAACTCTTGGAGCAATAGAATCCATCGAGCAATCTTGGCTTCGCCTCCTTATTTGCCGAGGGTACTTTAATGCTTTGCATGATCGAGAAAAAATAATTACTTTAGAACCAATTAAATATGATCTAAATTTCTCTAAAGCAAAAACAACAAAGAAGAAATTCTTTCTCGGTTGTGGAATAATTCGATTGAGCATCATTTAGGGTCCTTGATGCATAGTAAATAGCATAAGGAACCCTATCAACTCACTTGTCCTAGGACAACCCTACCGCAAAGTCACTCGCATCACACATTAGTTCGAATGGAAGCTCCCAATTTGGAGGCCTAATGATAGGTGCCTCGGTCATCAACTCCTTAAGTGTGAGGAAAGCCTTCATACACTTCTCATTGAATTGAAACGCACATCTTTTTGGAGAAGTGTGCGGAGGATATCTTGGAGAAATCTTTGATGAAGCGCCGATAGAAACCTGCATGACCAAGAAAAGAGCGAATATCCCACACACTAGTGGGCGGGGGTAATGAACGCACAAGTTCTACCTTAGCTTTATCGACTTCAATGCCCCTAGCAGAGATTACATGACCTAACACAATACCTTCTTCTACCATGAAATGACACTTTTCCCAATTTAAAACAAGGTTAGTGTCAATGCATCTCTTTAAAACCAAAGTCAAATGTTCCAAGCATTTTTCAAAACCATTCCCAAATACACTAAAATCATCCATGAAGACCTCAATGATGTTTTCTATGTAATCAGAAAAAAGACTCACCATACATCTCTGAAAGGTCCCTGGCGCATTGCAAAGTCCGAAAGGCATTCGCCTATAAGCAAAGGTGCCAAAAGGACAAGTGAAAGTGGTTTTGTCCTGATCTTCTGGAGCAATCGCAATCTGGTTATATCCTGAAAATCCATCTAAAAAATAATAATGAGAATGACCAGCTAACCTCTCTAACATTTGATCAATAAAGGGTAAAGGGAAGTGGTCTTTTCTGGTGGCAGCATTCAATTTTCTATAGCCTATACAAACACGCCACCACATGCGTAATCTAGTGGGAATAAGCTCATTCTCAGCATTTCTTACCACAGTAATGCCAGATTTCTTTGGTACGACCGACCCAGGCTTACCCACTTGCTGTCAGAAATGGGGTAGATCACCCCCACACTTAGGAGCTTCAGTATCTCCTTCTTCACAACATCCATCATCGAGGGATTCAACCTCCTCTGTGGTTCCCTCACTGGCTTAGCCCCCTCCTCCATTAAGATTCGATGCATGCAAATGGAGGGGCTAATTCCTTTTATATCTGTAATAGTCCACCCGATGGCTGTCTTGTGTTCCTTCAACACAGAAATCAAACTCTCCTCTTGCTCCTTGGTGAGGGCTTTAGCAATTATTACTGGGAGTGTCTCCTTCTCACCCAGAAAAATATATTTCAAATGGGAAGGTAATTCCTTTAATTCCAGCTCCGGTGCCTGCACAACAGAAGGTTTAGGTACATCAGTGGTAAAAGGTAATTCAACATACAATACCTCATGCCCTTCTGAGGTGGAAGAAAGTGTATGCAAGGCTGCCACCACTTCATTAATCTCCTCACTCCATGGCTCCCCTTGGTCATCCTTCTTTGGATCCTGAAAATCTAAACTGCGAGTCATAATTGTATCAAGAACATCAAATTGATCAGACTCAAAAACAGTAGAAATTAAAGATTCAACAACATCAAAAGAGTCAACAACATAGGCAAAGTGCACATCACTCGGGTATCTCATAGCCTCGAAGATGTTGAATCTAATTAACTCTTCATCAAATTCCATAGTCAATGTTCCCAAATGCACATCAATTTTAGTTCGGCCAGTCTTGAGGAAAGGCCTCCCCAACAGAATGGGGGCAGAGTTGGGAGATTTGTCCTCCTCCATGTCCAGCACATAGAAATCGGCCGGAAACACCAGTTCGTTGACCTGCACCAAAACATCCTCAACAACCCCCTTAGGGTATGCATTAGACCTGTCTGCCAGTTGAATGATAACTCCAGTAGGTTCTAAAGGTCCTAGATGTAAAGATGCATAAATAGAAAAGGGCATGACATTAATGGATGCACCTAAATCTAGCATAGCTCTCTCAAACCTGGCATTACTGATAGTGCATGATATAGTGAATGTGCCAGGATCTTTACATTTAGTTGGGAGCTTCTTATTAAAAATAGCTGAAACGTTTGCTCCTACTTGGACCCGTTCATTACCTTTCAACTTCCTTTTGTTAGTGCATAACTCTTTTAGGAATTTAGCATATCTAGGCACTTGCTTTATTGCATCTAACGAGGAATGTTAACTTCAACTTTCTGAAAGTCTCTAAGATCTCTTTATCCGCTTCTTCTTTCTTATTTCGAACCAACCCGCTTCGGAAAAGGAGCCTTAGTGACATATTTAGAAAGTGGGTCGAAACACTTACCTTAGGGGTCTTAGAATTAATCCCCTCCTCATCTACTTCCTTAGGGTTTGGAGCTTTGTCTTCAGTGACTTGGGAAGATGCGGGTCCTTCAAGTGTCTTCCCACTTCGCAAGGTGACAGCACTAGCATTTTCTCTTGGGTTCACCTCTGGCTACGAGGGAAGTTTCCCTGAAATCTGACTCTGCACCTTGTTGATCTCAGTAGCCAACTATCCCACTTGGTTCTGCAAAGTACTGATAGTGGCCCTTGTTTCTTACTGAAACTGAATATTGCTAGTGGCCATTTGCCTCACTAGATCTTCCAACGAAGGCTCAGGTTGCCTAGGGGCCTGAACTTGTGGCTGCCTCGGAGGAAAGGGTGCTTGCCTTTGCTGAAACCCTGGAGGCCCATAGGCTTGAGGTTGCGCTTGAGCTTGGGGCTGTTTCGCATAGCTAAAGTTAGGATGATCTCTCCACCCCGGATTATATGTGTTGGAATAGGGGTTGTAATTCTTAGATGGAGCAGAAAATCCCCCCACTGCCTTGGCCTCTTCATTTGTGTCCTCTTGCAAAGTGGGACACATATCAGTGGGATGTCCTGAAGAGTAACATATCCCACATGCCTATACTGGTGCTTTCCCATTGTCCATCAGTTTCTGGACCATGGCAGTCAATTGAGTCATTTGATGCTGCAAACTAGTAGTGTCAACTTCTTTAACTGCTCTCACCCTTGTATCATTCCGAGTGAAGAATTGTTGAGTGTTCGCAGCCATTCTAGATATCAAGTTCCTAGCTTCTCGAGGAGTCTTATCAACTAAGGCGCCTCCACTGGCAGCGTCAATCATATTGCGGTCCATCACTAGCAAACCTTCATAGAAGTATTGTATCGAAGTTGTTCACTGATTTGATCTTTGAGGGCGCCTAGCACACACGCCTCTTGAATCTCTCCCAGTACTCATGAAGTGATTCCCCATGTCTTTGTTGGATGCCGTAAATTTCTTTTCTGATGGTTGCGGCCTTTGATGCAGGGAAATATCTGTCTAGGAAAGCCCGAGCCATGTCCTGCCATGTCTGAATGGATCCGGGTGGCAAGTAGTACAACCATTCCTTTGCAGAATCCTTCAGAGAAAATGAAAAGCTCTTAGCTTGACTTGCTCCACTGAAATTCCCGCAGGCTTCATGCTAGAACACACAACATGGATTTCCTTCAAATGTTTGTTCGGATCTTCTCCGGCTAGTCCATTGAAAGATGGCAAAAGATAGATTAGGCCAGATTTCAGCTCAAATGCCTCCTCATTCTCAGGAATTTCTATGCACAGAGGTTGTTGGTCTAAGTCCGGAGCACCCAACATCCTTAGTGTATTTTCTGCCATCACTTCTTCTTCCGGTGGTTCAGATATCTCAGATGCTGCAAAACTGGAAAGATCTATGTGACGGGTAGCTTCAACGTCAGCAGGTGTGAATTGCGAGCTGATTTGTTCAAAGTAATGCCTCAGATTTCTCAATTGCTCGTTCACCTCTTCACCGGATATGAACGCCTGCAAGATAGTTGAAGAGAACAAATAAACTATTAAAATTAAAATAAAAACAGAGAGAAAAATAGGAAACAAATTAATAGCGCAATTAGAAAATTAGTTCCCCTGCAACGGCGCCAAAATTTGGTGTGGTGTAGAATGCGATTAAAAATTAATATTAAAAATAGTTGCCAAGTTCCACCAAAAATATAAAAACCTTGCAACCAGTTGTAGTAAGCAAGGGTCAATCCACAGAGAACCAATTCAATTAACACTATCAATCCAATTCCTAAATTAAACTCTGATGAAAAATAAATAGTAAAAGTAAAAGGGGGTTTTGTTGATTAAAACTAAAAAAGAGAAATTAAACTTAAATCAAAACAGTAAACACAAATTGAATTATCAAGTTAAAGAGATTGGTTAAGAGATGGAATCCACCACTAGATTTATATGATTATGCTAACTTACATATCCTTTATACCAACATGATCAATTATGTTCTTATGTAATTGTGAGATAAATCCCATGTCTTCCTTAAGTTTCGCTTAATTTAGAAACCGCTCAAATCAAACCATAACCATTAGTTATTTGTAAAGCAACCGCTCTTACACTTACCTAATGATTGCATTAAGAATTAGAAAACCAATCACACTAAGATCTAATCACACACCGGGATTAAATTACTTAGATCATATGTCTCACTAGTCATACCATCAGTAATCACAAGCATAGCAATTCTAGTTTTACCATTTTCGAAGTTTGGCAAGAATATAAAAACCTTTATATTGATTTATGAACAGAAACATATGAATAAAAACATAATTGTATTGATATAAAGAGGTATGCAAGATTCACATAATCAAAACTAGAGTTTCATCCTCCCTTAACCAATCAAGAAGTTTAGCCACACATGGCAAATTCAAAAACAGAAGAAGAATTAAAAGAAAACATTGTTCAGAACAAAAGAAGAAAAGAAAAACTAAAGATCAAACTAATTTTCAAGGCTTGAGAGTGATTGATCTTTGATCGCTCGAATCCGAGTCTCCAATCCTCGATCGAATCCTTCCCCTTCTTGGTCTTTGTGTTTCTCTCGGTTTCCTTGACGGCTCTCTCTGTCCAGAATACCTTAAAGGGCTCTAAGCCACACTATTTATAGGTTTGGGAACCTATTTTAACATTAAAGCACGAAATTAACTTCCTGGTGCGACGACACGGGCCGTGTCATGCTACACGGCCCAACCCGTGTCTGATTCTGGAGACAAATTTCCAGCTATTCCAAGGTCAGAAAGGAACACGGCCTACCCCGTGTCAATTGACACGGGCCGTGTTATCGGTCAAGACTTGAAATCATCCTTCCTTGTGAATTCAGAAGCGTACACGGCCTACCCCGTGTCATTTGACACGGGCCGTGTTGATCAAAACTTTCCAGTCTTCAAAGTCAGAATGACACACGGCCTACCCCGTGTTATTTCACACGGGCCGTGTTAATCACTTTCTTCGAATTCAGCCTTGATTCTTCATGAATGCTCTTCTTCCTTTGCTTCTAGAGGTTGATACTGATTCCCTTAAGTCTCTTAACTCTCTTCTCAACAGCTCAATACCAATGGACTCTATCACTCATAGATCTCCTGAAAATCACAATACGTTTATGAGTGTCTATAACCTCATTTAAGCAAAGTTTCACAATAAACATCCAAAGACAACTCTAAATCAGAAACTTAACTAAATGTCAGTAATTAAACACATTTAGAATTCAATTAGATCAAACAAAGAACATTCAAGAGCTGAAATTATTAACAGATCACCAACCTATATCTCACTTCCTCTCGACCGTCGAACCCCAGATCCTCCAAACCAAGCCAAAAAACACCCTCTCCACGTCCAAGTCCACCACTAACTATCATCGCACAGCTAGACCCTCCCCACTGACCGTCGAACAAACACCAGTCACATCCATTCACCGACCGTCGAACCACACACCATGATCCTCACCGACCGTCAAACAAACACCAGTCACCTCCCTTCACTGACTGTCAAACCACACATCGTGATCCTCACCGACCGTCGAGCAAACACCAGTCTCATCCCTTTACCGACCGTCGAACCACACACCGTGATCCTCACCGACCGTCGAACAAACACCAGTCACATCCCTTCACCGACCGTTGAACCACACACTGTGATCCTCACCGACCGTCGAACAAACACCAGTCACATCCCTTCACCGACTGTCGAACCACACACTGTGATCCTCACCGACCGTCGAACAAACACCAGTCACCTCCCTTCACCGACCGTCGAACCACACACTGTGATCCTCACCGACCGTCGAGCAAACACCAATCACATCCCTTCACCGACCGCCGAACCATATTCTTCCCCTCACCGACCGTCGAACCCCAAGCAGCCAAATCCCTTCCCAACCGACCGTCAGATCTCACAGCTAGATCTTCCCTCATCGACTGTGACCCCCACCATCTTCAACTGCCCACATTCATCCTCACCGACCGTCGAACCTCAGCTAGGTCTCCCCTCACCGACCGTCGAACTCAAAACACTAGATCCATCATACCCCCACCGACCGTCGAACCCCAAAATAAAACCATCCCACCATCTCCTCCAATCGACTGTCGAACCCCAAAACAAAACCACCCCATCTCCTCAAACCGACCGTCGAACCTCGGGGTCCAAATCCTCACCAAACGTCCCCAGGGTGTGCTCATCTTCTACCCAAGTCTCCCAACTCTTTTTCTTGTAAATTGAATTGTTGACTGTTTTTTGGGGTTTGAGTTTGATTCACGTGGGCTGCTGTCCATTTCATATTAAGGCAATAATGATACACTTTTGGTAAAAAAAAAAGAAGGGTAAAAGAATAAAAAAAATAAAAAAAATCTTTTAATCCATGCAATGACCACTGACGATAATTGAATAGCGAATGCTATCTTCATTATCTTTTGGATCATAAGGGTTTATTGAGTAGAATGGTGCTAACTTAAACCCTGTGCAAGAATAAATATGTTTTCAAATAAAAGTTTTTTTTAATTAAAAATCAATCAACCCACACTTATTTTTTAAAGAACTATGTAACTTTGAGTTCCCCATTGCACCAAGGGATACGTAGGAGCAGAATTTCATTTCTGTCAAGCCAAATTTAAATTTTCATAATTTTGTGGTTTTTCTTTTATAAATAGTTACAATGTTTTGCAAAAAAGGGGTAAAATAAATATTTTCAACAATTGTTAAAAATTTGCACAATTAACCTAAGGTTCCGTCTTAGGACGGGTGTGTTAGGGGTGCAGTGGGATTAAGTTTCCACCCTTCCCTAAGCATAACTGACTCTCAAATCCAATCTGGTTCTAAAGACCATTTTCAAAGAAAGATTTTTTAATTTTTTCTAAATTAAAATAAATTTGGTGGAGACTCCATTTTCCATTTCCATTTTCTAAAATCCTTCGAGTTGCTATTTTTTTTTTGCCGCGATCTCCGGTCGACAGGATGGCGACTCCAATCGGGGATATTTGGAGAGTCAAGCCTGTTGTTGTTAGTTGTGCAAATTATTAACAATTTTTATTTATTTATTTTATCCTTTTTATCCTTGTTTTTGTTTTCTTTTTGTTTGTAAATGGATTTTATTTAGTTTGTTCTATGTAAATATCTGATAGCGTTATTCCTGTGTTTGTGTTAACATGATATACTTGTATATATTTTGTACTTAATTGTGCATAATTGTTGAAACCTTAGGATAGATGATTGCTGCCTGGCTATTGTATATATGTTTTTGCAGGTTGGGGGGTAGTTTCTTTTTAAATTTTTGTACAGGTTTGTATGCTCCCTCACACACATCACTATCACTTACCTCACACACTTTTTGGGCTCTATACCCGAGTCTGTGCGAAGCCAAGGAATAGGAGGAGTCTCGACTTTTGTTATTGAGGGGCTTTATGCTCACTTGACATTTGTTGAGACACCACTCAGATTGTTACTAATATCACGAACTAATCATATTGAGAGGGTTTATCCCTACTTGTGATTAATTCATAATTTGGGTCTTTGTCTTTCGAGATAAGGGCAATCTGGGAACCATAACTTTTTAGAAGTTTAGACCTGTCCTAAAAAAATCTTGCACTGATAGATTGAACATAATGACTGTCAAATCTTAGGTTCTACCTGACTAGGGCATAAAAGGGAGCGTACTTCTTCTTCTTTATTTATCTGTTTCTCATATCATTCATTTTTGCATAAAAAAGAACTTATTCATTGCTTGCATTTCATGACATTGCATTTCAAAAAAATAACTTGCATTTCATGACATTGCATTTCAAAAAAAATAATACCTTGCATCCTCATGGCATTCATTGCATAAGAAGAAAAAAGAGAGGGGATATCTCATCTTGTATTGTCATAACCATTTTTAAAATAAAAAAAATGTATGTCATGCATTATCCTTTGAGTTTACAACCCTATAAGGGTTTCTCCATGTAGATTGTTAGGATACATTCTCTAGAGTTACTTCGATAAGAGGTACCCTTAGAATGCACCATTCTTTTTCTGGCATGCTTACATTTTTTAATATTGTAGGGTGAGTTTGCTTGGTAAAGTAGAAAGATTGGTACTTATCAATAGCAAAGGATGGAAGAAAGGTGTCATGGGCAAAACACAAGCAATGCAGTTGACTACAAGAGGAACATGAAGATTGTAGTTAATGGCAGTGATCTGAGGTATGTGAGAGACATTACTCAACAGATGACTCCTGAAACTCGATCAGAGTTTTTGAGTAGTTATGGGCAGATCCTGGATTTATTGCGCATCACAATTGAAGAACCTGTCTTGAGTGGCCTAGCTCAATTTTGGAACCATTCTCTGAAATGTTTTGAGTTACCTAACCTAGATATTGCACCGACCATTGAAGAGTACGCTGTCATGTTAAGACTCCCAATGAGCAAGCACCCAAATGTTTATCTTTATAGAGGGTATTATGTGTCAGTAGGGAAGATAGCAGAACTGATAGGAGCTCAAACAAGTCAATTGAGCATGGAAAAAAGGAGAGGAACAGAAGGCTTGAAGAAAAGTTACCTCGAAGCACATCTTCAGTATCTAGCACAACAAGGAAAGTGGGATTTCTTTAACAAAACACTGGCCTTAACCATCTTTGGGTTAGTATTATTCCCATTCACCTCAGATATGGTAGATCAAGCAGCAATGGATCTATTCTTCAAGTTTGAGAAGCATAAAGCAAATCCAGTCCCTGCTATTCTTGCTGATACTTTCTTGACAATGGAAATCTGTCATCAAAAGGGTGGTGGAAAGATTCGATGTTGTACACACATATTGTACGTTTGGATCATAACACACATGAATGTGCACAATCGCCTGGGACTTCTACTTAACCCGTTAAGGAATTTTGGTCGCATACCAGTAAAGCAACAAAAAGCTTATGAATGGAAAAATGAGTTCATGAGGATGGGGCCAGATTCTTTTAAATGGGTATGCCCAAGGTATCATGGAGAAGAGGTAGTTTTCAGCTGTGGTGGCTATCCTAATGTTCCTTTGATGAGCCCTAGAGGTGGTGTATCATACGCACCAATCCTTGTGCTTAGACAACTCTGATGGACTCAATATGTGCCCAACGAAAAGTAACTTGAAGGGTTCAGCTTCTTATACCAGCAAGACGGAAGCACTACTAAGCGAGAAAAAGAGATTAGAGATGCTTGGAAGAATATTCATATGGCAGGAACAAAGGAATTGGGGAAGCATGTGGTAGTTTGTACCCCTAAATACTTACAATGGAGAGAGGTAAGAAGGGTGCAAAATAGTATACCTCAGACAGTTTCAGAGGATAAAGGTCATCCTCAGATCATACCTCAAATGGCCACCGAGATGGAAAGATTGAAAGCACAGATGAAAGTCTTGGAACAAGAAAAGGAAGCCACTGAGTTAAAAGTAGTCATCCACCAGAGTCGATGCCAGAAGCTAGCTGATGAAGTTGAATATTTAAAAGACACATGTGCAGATATGGCTGAAACCCCAAGCCGAGTAAAAAAAGCAAGGAAAGGAAAGGAGACAGAATTTGAAAAGACCACAACAGAAGTTCATGAATTACGAGCAAAGATAAGCGCTCAGGAAGAGACAATGGCGTTGATTTTGCAAGAGAAAGGAAAGTTGGAGGCGAATTCTAGGATACAAGACCATAGGATGTAAGCCTTACAAGAGGTTTTGACTGAAACAAAGGGCCGCTCTGACCAAGGATGAGCATTAGCTACCAAATATCATGATGCACTCGTGGAAGCAAACCGAAAGAATGAACATTTGAAGTTGAAAATTCAAGAGTTGGGGCGAGACCATGAGCAGTGGAGACTCGAAGCCCAAAGACTAGTGAGGCACAAAGAAGAGTGGGCAGAAATGTGGCAATCAGTAGCACAAGATCAAAGGGCTGAAAAAGAAGAATGGAGAAAGAAATATGAGAACATGTCTGACAGTGTGCAATATCATGCTGTGCAACTGGTTGATCAATTTGAAGAGGCAGACCTTCAAATTCAACTGAATCCATTATTACGGTTACCACAAAAAATAGCCGAGTTCATGAAGTATTGTCGAAGTCTTGCTAAAGGTCTTAGGAAGAAACAAACCAAGTTGTTAATGTAATGTTGTTTATGTTGCCTTTTGAGGAGTCTGAGACCTTGTACTGGTTGAATTTTGAAATGAATATGAATGATCAATTGCGGTGTTTTGTTCCAAACATTGATTTTATTATTTTTTACCTGGACATTATTCAGTGAAGGGTGAATGCCCTCTTGAATAAGTCATTAATCGTGCTCGACACGAGATGATTTGTCCTTCAGTGAAAGTATAGAAAGCCTAGTATTCAGTGAAGGGATAACTGCATTGCATGTGAATATCCAAGAAGATAGCACCCATTGAGGAGAGAATACTCCCTTGGGATCACTATCAACCATATTCTTGCCTAAGGGATGATGAACCCGAAGTGCAGAATTTGGGATCCTGCATTGCTATTGAATGACTGTGCAGATCTTTCCACAATCACCAAGCATCCTCATAATAACGCTAACTTCTTCTTTCCTTTTCTTTGTTTAATGTTGTTTTGTTTTAATAAATCAATTTGATTCAGGAATCATTGCGTGGCCTAGGAAGGAAGATACCAATCAAACCTGAGTTCACAATACCAGATCTCGGATCAGAATGGCTGCTAATAATCTTGAGACGGGGAGGAACTTGAGCAGAGAAGTCGATGAAATGACAGGGAGGATAAATGAGGTGTCAGAAGCCCAAGTACGGTTGGAAGCAATATTGCAAGACATGAGGGAGTCTCTTCACTTAATCAGCGGGAATAGATGTACAAATGGGGTTGAAGCATATGTAAATGTGCCATCATTGACTGCCCCGACCTTCCCAGCTATTACCTCAGGCATCACTGGGGGGATCCATGAGCTGCCACCTCAAACGACACCGGTTGTCATGCCTATTGGGGAGGGATATCGCACTTTGGAAGGGGCCCATAATGAAGTTCCTGGTTATGCTGGCCCTACCTGGGAACAACCTCATGTGTCCATTACCGGGCAAGCAACAATACCTCACTCTGGGAATAGCCACATCATGACTGAGAAAGACAGAATGAGGGAAGAGTGGATGGAGAAAATGGAGGAACAGATCAAGGCAATCAATGGCCCTAGTGCTTATGGGCCTCTGAGAATAGAAGAACCATGCCCTACCACTGATGTCACAATCCCTAAAGACTTCAATGTTCCTGATTTTTACCAAGTACGATGGAAGTGGCAACCCTCGGTTTCATTTGATCAGTTACGGAACCAAGATGGCTGTTTGGTCCAGGGATGATAAGTTCCTGATTAGCTTTTTCCACGAGAGTCTTACAGGTCCTGCTTTGGAGTGGTATCTTCAATTAAACCATTCTAAGAGTTCTCGTTGGACAGAATTGGCTGACTTATTCATGGACCAATATAAGTTTAATCTGGATGTAACTCCGACCCGGGAACAATTGAGCTCGATGCAGAAAGGAAGTGATGAACCTTTCAGACAATACGCACAGAGGTGGAGAGCTTTGGCAGCTCAAGTTCAGCCCCCATTGACACTATCTAAGATGTGTTCGTATTTCTTGGGAACCTTGGGAAATCCTTTTATCGGGGCAATGGTCGGGGCAGCCTATAAGGATTTTGCCGACTTGATAATGGCGGGAGAAAGGATAGAGATTATGGCCAAAGCTGGGAAGTTGTCGGTAAGTAATACGGAGAATACTGCCTTCAAGAAGGGATTCCAGCCGAAAAAGAAGGAACCCGAGGTGAATTATGTCCAACGCCAGTAGACCTTCAGACCTCGATATTCCCCACAAAACTTAAGCCACCAACTACCATATAACCTTAACCCTCACCTTCCATATCAAACACCTACACTTCCTTATTACCCGCCCCACCAAGCTATGCCTGCCGCAAACATCACCCCAACTCCGTAATTCTAAATCAATATTGTTCCCACACCACAACCATATACGCTAGCTCGCCCAACCTATACCCGATACTCACCTGCACCTCCACAAACCTACCTAAATCACCCACAACCTCGGCCAAACTTTCAGAATCAAGGTCTCTTTCGTCCTCAAAACCTACCCCCTTTCCCAAGACTGTCCATTTCAAATGCGGATCTGTTCCAAAAGTTGTTCGATACTCACCTCATTTCGGGAAATCCTGTACGTCCGTTAGAACCATCATTCCCAGTGTGGTATAACCCGAATTTGACTTGCAAATATCACATGGATATCCCAGGACATTCAATTGAAGATTGCGAGGCTTTCAAGACTGCAGTAAGGAAGCTTATTGCTTATGGGAAGCTTGACATTCAAGAAGAGGCTGGACCCAGTATCGTCAACAACCCAATCCCTAACCATAGTGGAAGGAATGAGGCGAATGCCGTAGAGATGGAAGGACCTTCAATAAAAGAAGTCATGAGCCTGCATACGCCAATGATTCTAATATTTGAGGGACTAAAGATAGCGGGTTATGTTATCACTTCGCCAGCCTCATCGGTGAAAGAAGAAGAGAGGCATGAGGAAGAGTCCAGGTGCGTTTACCACTGTGGGGCAACAAGACACGATATCGAGAACTGTTGGGACTTTAAGGATCGAGTCCAGAAGTTGCTCACATTGGGAGTAATACAAGCAAGACCAGGGATAACTTCCTCTAAAGAGGTCCATGTGATTGAACGATTTGTGCTTAAGGTACCACCCCTCAACCAAGCTTCGGCGTCAGGGAAAGTATTATTGACGGTCAAGAAGCCCACACCATTTGCTTGTAATGACACCCGCGCAGTGCCCTGGAGCTATGAAACAAAGGTGGAGATAAAGGGAGTCGGGGAAGGGACTTAGAATGCCCGAGTGGCAGAAATACATCAAGAGGAAGACTCAGTGACTAACATAGTTAGGGTATGAGGAATTACGAGGAGTGGGCGATGTTATAGTCTAAGAGAAATAGAAAAAGGAAAAATAGTCAAAGAGGTGAGTGGGGAAGAAACTGCAAAAGAAGAGGAGAAGAGGAAGGAAGAAAAAGAAGAGTTCCTAAAGATAATGAAGCAAAGCGAGTATGATGTGGTGGAGCAGTTGAAGAAGACTCCAGCCCGAATATCCCTTTTGTCAATCGTCTTAACATCTGAAATACACCGGAAGGCGTTACTGAGAATTCTGAACGAAGCCTATGTCAAGCCTGATGTTACCCCCGAAAGTATTGTCAATATGGTGGACCCGGTGAAACATGTCAACATGATCACTTTTACTGAGGAAGAGATCATTTCTCGATTTGAAAGAAATCCACGGGCTTTGCATATAACC
This sequence comes from Ormosia semicastrata, assembly GCA_029884595.1. Classification (NCBI taxonomy): domain Eukaryota; kingdom Viridiplantae; phylum Streptophyta; class Magnoliopsida; order Fabales; family Fabaceae; genus Ormosia; species Ormosia semicastrata. The sequence continues at coordinate 7,114,533 of JAQQTO010000054.1, read as the reverse complement.
CTCAAATGCAAAGGGTATATAGTTGCAAAGGTGTTGATAGACGGGGGGTCTGCACTGAACATCATACCTATGTCAACTCTGACTTCATTATCAATAAGTAAGGATGAACTGTCACCCCAAGAAATGGTGGTACGGGCCTTTGATGGAAATAAGAGAGGCATCTTGGGAGAAGTGATGTTACCGCTGGAGATTGGTCCAAGTAACTTTCAAGTGTTGTTCCAAGTAATGAATATTGAGCCTGGGTACACAATGCTCTTGGGAAGACAATGGATCCATGCTGCCAGTGCTGTTCCCTCAACCCTGCATCAAAGTGTTAAATATATTGAAAATGGATCAATCATTACCATACATGGGGAGGAAGAAATCATATTGTCAAAACCAGTTTCAGTGCCATATGTGGAAAGTGCAGAGAAAGATGAAGAGAATCTGTGGCATAGTTTTGAAATAGTTGAGACTGGAGTTAGTAAGGATGAATCCCCGACACAAAGTGTGGATCAAGTGGTGGCCCGGATTATGGCAAGTAATGGTTATGAAGAAGGAAAAGGCTTGGGCTCACGATTGCAAGGTACGCGGTCGCCGGTGTCCTTCTGAAAAAAGTGGGACAAGTTTGGGTTAGGGTATGAAGCATCCCTGGAAGAGAGAACAAGGAGCATTACCCTCAGAAAGAAAAATGACAGGGGCAAGATGATGAATATTCCCCACCTGAGGGAAACATTCCCAGCACCAGCCGAGGTAATCATGTCTGGAGAAGTCATTCGCCCCCAATACCATCCCACTGTTAATGCGTTGTATGAAGAAGGCTCAGAAGAAAACAAGGCAATCCATCCCTCTGCTGATGAGGAGCCACTAAAGAACTGGAAGTCCGAACCAGTGATTAATGTGATTGTTTCCAAGTAATTGTCTGGTCATATTTGTACTAAGCTGATGTTTAAGATTGGCTGTGTTTTGAGCTTATGTTTGTGCTGTTTGAGACATCAACTTAATGAATTTGCATGATTATTCAACATTTCTCCTCGTTGCACTTTAACTTGTCCACTTGCATTTATCATTTTTTTTTTTTTTTTTCTTTTTATATAATATTGTGTTTTTTGTTTTTCTTTTCTTTCCTTTTATCATTCCCGCTGTATTTTGTTTTTCCAACTCCACGAAAATTACCTTCCAGGGATCTGAGTCTCATAGAAAGTTCGCCTCACGAAAGGGACCTTGAAAACTCATCAATTGTTTCCCATGCGATGTTTGAGGAAGAAGACCCTGAATCTGATGAAGAAGGAAAAGTTGTTGAAATTTTTAAAAAATTACTGGAGTATTCTGAGAAGGAATTTGACTTGAATGGTGAGGAAGCCGAGGTGATTAACATGGCGACAGAAGAAGAGAAAAATGAGTTGAAAATGGTGAAAAATCCTGAATGTGAAGAAATGATTGCACTCTTCAAAGAGTATATGGATGTCTTTGCTTGATCTTATCGGGATATGCCTGGATTAGATCCGGAGATAACATCTCATAAAATCCCACTATATCTAGATGTTGAGGTAAAGAAGCAGAAGTTAAGGAGGATACATCCTGATATGTCCCTGAAGATTAAGGAAGAGGTGACTAAGCAACTAGAAGCGGGATTTGTAGAAGTGTCAAGACACCCGAATGGGTAGCTAATGTTGTGCTTGTGCCTAAGAAGGATGGGAAAGTCCGAATGTGTGTGGACTACAGGGATCTGAATAAGGCTAGTCCGAAGGATAATTTCCCACTCCCTCATATCGATGTGTTGGTTGATAACGCTGCTAAGAACCACATGTTTTCATTCATGGACGGATACTCAGGGTACAATCAAATCCCCATGGATGTCAATGACAAAGAAAAAACCACTTTCATCACTCCTTGGGGGACATTTTGCTACACAGTGATGCCGTTTGGATTAAAGAATGCTGGGGCTACTTACCAACGCGCTATGGTTGCATTGTTCCATGACATGATGCACAAGGAAATTGAAGTATACGTGGATGATATAGTTGCCAAGTCTAGAGAAGGAGAAAGTCATGTGGCAGTTTTGCGTAAGCTGTTTGAAAGACTCAGAAAGTACAAACTGAGGTTGAACCCTGCTAAATGTGTTTTTGGAGCATCCACGGGAAAGCTACTCGGGTTCATTGTTAGTAGAGAAGGAATAAAGGTGGATCCAGATAAAGTGAAAGCAATACAGGAGATGCCTGCTCCTAGGACAGAGCGTGAAGTGAGAAGTTTCCTCGGAAGACTTAACTACATTGCTCGATTCATCGCCAACTTGACCAGTACTTGTGAGCCTATATTCAAACTGTTGAAGAAACACCAGCCAGGAAAATGGGATGAGGAATGTCAAGGAGCTTTTGACAAAATAAAGGCTTATCTAGTGAATTCTCCTGTTTTGGTACCACCTACCTCTGGTCGGCCTCTGATATTGTACTTAACCGTACTGCCAACCTCAATGGGAGCGATGTTGGGGCAGCATGATGAGTCAGAGAAAAGAGAGCAGGCAATTTATTATCTGAGTAAGAAATTTAATGAATGTGAGGCCCGTTACATGGCTATTCAAAAGACTTGTTGTGCTCTGGTATGGACCTCAAAATGGTTAAGGCAATACATGTTGTATTACACCACTTGGTTGATCTCCCGAATGGACCCCCTGAAGTATATATTTGAAAGCCCTCATGTTTCATTAAGGGTTTCAAAATGGCAGGTGATACTATCAGAATTCGACATCAAGTACATGACTCGGAAATCCGTCAAAGGAAGTGCAATTGCTGATCATTTAGCTGAAAACCCTATTGAGGGTGGGCAACTAGTAACATCTGAATTCCCTGATGGAGAAATTTTGACAGTAGAAGGAGAAGAAGAGAAGGAGGATGAGTCCATTTGGAAGATGTATTTTGATGAGGCAGTCAACATGCATGGTAGTGGCATAGGAGCTGTGGTTGTTTCACCAACTGGAAAGCAATATCCAGTCGCTATCAAACTTAATTTTGAATGCACCAATAATGTTGCAGAATATGAGGCCCGTGCTAATGGTTTACAAGTTGCAATTGACTTGGGGATCAAACAGCTGCATGTATTTGGAGATTCAGCACTTATCATTTATCAGGTGAACGGTGAATGGCAAACCAAGGACTCGAAGTTGGTGCCTTATCAAAAGTATCTAACCCAGCTGTTCGAGAAGTTTGAGGAGGTGACCTTCTCCCATTTGACTCGAGACAAGAATCAGTTTGCAGATGCCTTGGCCACTTTGGCTGTAATGACCAAATTGGATGTCCACAATAATGTTCAACCTATCCAAGTAAAGATACACAGTGAGCCTGCGTATTGTGCTAATCTGGAAGAGGAGCCAGATGGTAAACCTTGGTATCATGATATCAAGCAGTATATTCAACATAGAGAATACCCAACTGGGGCAAATGAGGTGAACAAGAAGACTATTCATCGTTTAGCAATGGCCTTTTTCTTGAATGGAGAGGTTTTGTACAAGAGAAGTCATGATGACACTTTGCTTAGATGCGTGGATGCTCGCGAAGCTCGTATAATCATGTCTGAAGTCCATGAAAGGATTTGTGGAACTCATGCTAATGGTCATATGATAACATGAAAAATTCTCAGAAGTGGCTATTACTGGTCCTCCATGGAAACAGATTACATGGAATATGTACGAAAGTGTCAGAAGTGCCAGATATATGCAGATCGAGTAAATGCACCTCCATTTCCCTTGCACAATCTGGTATCTCCATGGCCTTTCTCAATGTGGGGAATAGATGTCATTGGACCCATTAATCCTAAAGCTTCCAATGGTCATCGCTTCATTTTAGTGGCGATTGATTATTTCACCAAGTGGGTAGAAGCTTCCTCGTATGCCAATATCACTCAAAAGGTGTTTTTGAGATTCCTTAAAAGGGGTATCGTCTGCAGATATGGAATTCCAGAAAGGATAATAACAGATAATGGCACCAATCTCAACGGTGCTGAGATTCGAAAGTTTTGTGAGAGTTTCAAAGTCAAGCATCATAATTCAGCTCCTTACAAGCCCCAGATGAATGGTGCAGTGGAAGCCGCAAACAAGAATGTCAAGAAAATTATTGCCAAGATGGTAATGAATTACAAAGACTGGCATGAAATGTTGCCCTATGCTTTGCACGCGTGTCGTACCAATATACGATCAAGCACTTGGGCAACGCCTTTTTCTTTGGTATATGGGATAGATGCCGTCTCTCCTATAGAAATTGAGATTCCTTCTCTAAGGGTCTTGATGGAGGCAGAGTTGGAAGAATCTGAATGGGTGAAGACTCGACATGAGCAGTTGAATATGATAGAAGAGAAAAGACTGATAGTTATTTGCCATGGGCAATTATATCAAAGCAGAATGGCCTGAGCCTTCAATAAGAAAGTTCGTCCCAAAGACTTTTGTTCAAGAGATTTGGTTTTGAAGAAGATCCTCCCTAATCAAGAGGATGGCAGAGGAAAATGGGCTCCGAATTATGAAGGCCCATATATAGTCAAGCAGGCATTTTCAGGAGGAGCATTAATTTTGCAAGATATGGATGGAGAAGAATTGCCAAGACCCGTAAACACTGATGTTGTCAAGAGATTCTATACCGAAAAAAAAAACAAAAAAAAAAAAATAAAAAAAAATAACAAAAAAAAAATAAAACAAAAAAACAAAAAAAAAAAAGAAGGACCCGTTAAATTTGAAAACCCGAAAGGGTGGTCTGAGCAAAAGTAAGGGCAAATAAATAGGCAAGATCTCAAAGAAAGTTGGCATAAAACTCTTTGAAGGGCTCACCAAACTGAGGCAATTCTTATCATCATTTGATTGACTACACTAGGGCAATTTTGTTCGCTCTCAATTGGCTACACTGGGGCAATTATTTTCGAAGGACTGAGGAGAAGACGTGTTGAAGGAAGTAACCACACAGAGGCAATAGTTGAGTTATCAGGCCATTGCAGGGAATCAATTGAATGAGAAACAAGGAACTAATACTAGGGCAAATTTTTCTTATCCTTTGTAACCTCCTATAGTTCCTAGGATTTCATCTTTCAAGCATGTGTCTTACTAAAAGTTCATGTATGATCTGATCACCAAAGCAATAAAAAGAAGTTTGTTCATTCAACGAATTTCTATCCATTCATGAATGCATGCTTACTTATTAAGTTATGTCTCAAATAGAATAAATTTATGGTTAACAATTTGATTTGACAATTCTACGACAATCTTTCAATGATTGACTTGGACTAAAAGATCTCAATAGCTCAAGCTATAGATTGCAACGCAGTAGTGGATTTCGTTGCCAAGGAGAAAAGGGGAATCAAGAAAAAAAAGAAGAAGAAAGAAAGGAAAGATCGAGGCTATTGGGTCAAACGAGCAAAAGCATGTGAACAAGGGTTTTGATTGGTTAAAGCTTTCCAAAAGTCACCGCTGGTTCAAAGGTCCTTTAATAAAACTAAAAAAAAAAAAAAAGAAGAACAAAGAAAAAGGAGAAAAAAGAAAAATCTTTCTGGATCAAGCTATCTTGTTTTTTTAAATCTCTGTTTTTCGGGAGCACAATAGTCCGCCTGTCTTTAAACTCCGGGACGCAGTTGCCCACCATGCATTTTTACTTTCTGTTAAGCGCATCGGCTCCATGCATTCTAATTTCTGTTGAGCGCATCGGCTCCCTGCATTTTACTTTCTGTTGAGCGCATCGGCTCCATGCATTTTAATTTCTGTCTATTCTTTTGAGCGCATCGGCTCCATACATTTTACTTTCTTTTGAGCGCATCGGCTCCTGTCTTTACTCTTGAGCACTTCATGTTTTCCATGCATTTTAAATTCTGTCGACCGCATCGACTCCATGCATTTTACTTTCTGTTCGAGCGCATCGGCTCCATGCATTTTAATTTCTGTCAATTCTTTGAGCGCATCGGCTCCATGCATTTTAAATTTTGTTGAGCACATCGGCTCCCTGCATTTTACTTTCTGTTGAGCGCATCGGCTCCATGCATTTTAATTTCTGTCTATTCTTTTGAGCGCATCGGTTCCATGCATTTTACTTTCTTTTGAGCGCATCGGCTCCTGTCTTTACTCTTGAGCACTTCATGCTTTCCATGCATTTTAAATTCTGTCGAGCGCATCGGCTCCATGCATTTTACTTTCTGTTCGAGCGCATCGGCTCCATGCATTTTAATTTCTGTCAATTCTATGAGCGCATCGGCTCCATGCATTTTATATTCTGTTGAGCGCATCGGCTCCATGCATTTTATATTCTGTTGAGCGCATCAGCTCCATGCATTTTAATTTCTGTCAATTCTTTTGAGCGCATCGGCTCCATGCATTTTATCTTCTGTTAAGCGCTTCGGCTCTATTTTTTTTGGAATTTTCTGTAAATTCTTTTGAGCGCATCGGCTCCATGTGTTTCTCACATTTTGTTTTACATCTTATGCATCGCCGGACAAAATTGAAATTCATATCTTTACTCATTTTTTACTACGATAATATGAAGACTACAGTTTTCTTATTATCTAGTAAGAAACAAATAAAGAGGGGTAACTGTGAACACTCAATTTTGACCGGGCTGCCAAAAAAAAAAGAGAAATTGGCAATGCATTTAATGCCTGTTGCCCGCACACGTAAAGTAAGAATTGCATTAAATGCCTTAAGGCAGCAAGTAAGAAAAAAAGGAAATTTGAAAGGATGGAAAGAAAGAAAAAGGTTCTGAGAAAGGAGGAGAAATGAGGCTCTATGTAAGGAGGTTCACGTAAAGAGAAAAAAGAGAAGAAAATGTCAGGGGAGAAATGATGAAAAAGAAGGATATTTAAAAGAGAGGAGCATCAGAAAAAAAAGGGGGAACCGCATTTTTCACTTCTATTCACCTTCAAGAATCACTCCACCCTTGATAATATCTATCAACCTCTAACCACCCAGCACAAAACCACCTTCTTTCACCTTCCTACCACCCAAAAACTGAACCAGAAACACCTTCCATTTCACCACCTTCATCACCAGAAAACAACACCTCCCCCTTCATTTCACCACCTTCATCACGAACTTCCAAGAAGCACAGCCATCACAAGGGAAACAGAGAGAAGGGGACAAGAAGGAGACAGGAGCCTTGCTGAGGAATAGCATCCACTTCAACTGCTCCACCTTGAACTCCACAGGTAACATTCTTCATTTACGCCATGTAGCTCATTTCTGCTAGCTTTTCTCACTTGCACACAACCCCTGAATCCCTCTGCACCCAACCTGAAATGAATACTACATATCCACTCAAGCCTCCCTGACTGAAACCCAATGTCCACTCTCCAACCGTGAACCCATCTCCCTTTTACTACCTTTATCTTCAACTACCCACATTCATCCTCTACCCTCTCCACGTCCAAGTCCACCGCCAACCTATATCTCACTTCCTCTCGACCGTCGAACCCCAGATCCTCCAAACCAAGCCAGAAAACACCCTCTCCACGTCCAAGTCCACCACCAACTATCATCGCACAGCTAGACCCTCACCACCGACCGTTGAACAAACACCAGTCACATCCCTTCACCGACCGTCGAACCACACACCATGATCCTCACCAACCGTCGAATAAACACCAGTCACCTCCCTTCACCGATTGTCGAACCACACACCGTGATCCTCACCGACCGTCGAGCAAACACCAGTCTCATCCCTTCACCGATCATCGAACCACACACCGTGATCCTCACCGACCGTCGAACAAACACCAGTCACATCCCTTCACCGACCGTCGAACCACACATCGTGATCCTCATCGACCGTCGAACAAACACCAGTCACATCCCTTCACCGACTGTCGAACCACACACCGTGATCCTCATCGACCGTCGAACAAACACCAGTCACCTCCCTTCACCGACCATCGAACCACACACCGTGATCCTCACCGACCGTCGAGCAAACACCAATCACATCCCTTCACCGACCGCCGAACCATATTCTTCCCCTCACCGACCGTCGAACCCCAAGAAGCGGATCCGCTTCCCAACCGACCGTCGGATCTCACAACTAGATCTTCCCTCATCGACCGTGACCCCACCATCTTCAACTGCCCACATTCATCCTCACCGACCGTCGAACTCAAAACACCAGATCCATCATACCCCACCGACCGTCGAACCCCAAAACAGAACCATCCCACTATCTCCTCCAATCAACTATCGAACCCCAAAACAGAACCACCCCATCTCCTCAAACCGACCGTCGAACCTCAGGGTCCAAATCCCTCACCAAACGTCCCCTGGGGTGTGCTCTGTTACTGCTACCCAAGTCTCCAAACTCTTTTTCCTGTAAATTGAATTGTTGACTGTCTTTTGGGGTTTGAGTTTGATTCACATGGGCTGCTGTCCATTTCATATTAAGGCAATAATGATACACTTTTGGTAAAAAAAAAAAAAGAAGGGTAAAAGAATAAAAAAAATCTTTTAATTCATGTAATGACCACTGACGATGATTGAATAGCGAATGCTATCTTCATTATCTTTTGGATCATAAGGGTTTATTGAGTAGCCTGGTGCTAACTTAAACCCTGTGCAAGAATAAATATGTTTTCAAATAAAAGTTTTTTTAAATTAAAAATCAATCAACCCACACTTATTTTTTAAAGAACTACGTAACTTTGAGTTCCGCATTGCACCAGGGGATACGTAGGAGCAGAATTTCATTTCTGTTAAGCCAAATTTAAATTTTCATAATTTTGTGGTTTTCCTTTTATAAATAGTTACAATGTTTTGCAAAAAAAGGGTAAAATAAATATTTTCAAAGATTGTTAAAAATTTGCACAATTAACCTAAGGTACCGTCTTAGGACGGGTGTGTTAGGGGTGCAGTGGGATTAAGTTTTCACCCTTCCCTAAGCATAATCGACTCCTGAATCCAATCTGGTTCTAAAGACCATTTTCAAAGAAAGGTTTTCCAATTTTTCCTAAATTAAAATAAAATTGGTGGCGACTCCATTTTCCATTTTCATTTTCTAAAATCCTTCGGGTTACTATTTTTTTTTCGCCGCGATCCCGGTCGCGACAGATGGCGACTCCAATCGGGGATATTTGGAGAGTCACTGTTGTTGTTAGTTGTGCAAATTGTTAATAATTTTTATTTATTTATTTCACCCTTTTTATCCTTGTTTTTGTTTTCTTTTTGTGTGTAAATGGAGTTTATTTTATTTTGTTCCATGTAAATATCTGATGGCATTATCTTATGTATATTGTTACTTGTAAATATGTTGTGCATAATTGTTGAAACCCTAGGATAGATGATTGCTGCCTGGCTATTGTATATATGCTTTTGCAGGTTTTGGGTATTTTGGTCTTTTAAATTTTTGTACAGGTTTGTATGCTCCCTCACACACATCACTATCACTTACCTCACACACTTTTTGGGCTCTATACCCGAGTCTGTGCGAAGCCGAGGAGTAGGAGGGGTCTCGGCTTTTGTTATTGAGGGGCTTTATGCTCACTTGACATTTGTTAAGACACCACTCAGATTGTTACCATTATCATGGATGAATCATATTGAGAGGGTTTATCCCTACTTGTGATTAATTCATGATTTGGGACCTTGTCTTTATAGATAAGGGCAATCTGGGAACTGTGACTTTTAGAAGTTTAGACCGTCCTGAAAAATCTTGTACTGATAGATTGAACATAGTGACTGTCAAATCTTAAGTTTCACTTGACTAAGGCACAAAAGGGAGCGTACTTTTTCTTCTTTATTTATCTATTTCTCATATCATTCATTCATTCTTGCAAAAAAAAAGAAGAAAAAAAATAAAAAGAAAAAAAAACCTATTCATTGCTTGCATTTCATAACATTGCATTTCAAAAAAAAAAAATAACTTTTCATGACATTGCATTTCAAAAAAAATAATACCTTGCATCCTCATGGCATTCATTGCATAAGAAGAAAAAAGAGAGGGGATATCTCATCTTGCATTGTCATAACCATTTTTAAAATAAAAAATGTATGTCATGCATTATCCTTTGGGTTTACAACCCTATAAGGGTTTCTCCATGTAGATTGTTAGGATACATTCTCTAGAGTTACCTCGATAAGAGGTACCCTTAGAATGCACCATTCTTTTTCTGGCATGCTTACATTTTTTTAGTATTGTAGGGTGAGTTTGCTTGGTAAAGTGGAAAGATTGGTACTTATCAATAGCAAAGGATGGAAGAAAGGTGTCATGGGCAAAACACAAGCAATGTAGTTGACCACAAGAGGAACATGAAGATTGCAGTTAATGGCAGTGATCTGAGGCATGTGAGAGACATTACTCAACAGATGACTCCTAAAGCTCGATCAGAGTTTTTGAGTAGTTATGGGCAGATCCTGAATTTATTGCGCATCACAGTTGAAGAACCTGTCTTGAGTGGCCTAGCTCAATTTTGGAACCATTCTCTGAAATGTTTTGAGTTGCCTGACCTAGATATTGCACCAACCATTGAAGAGTACGCTGTCATGTTAAGACTCCTAATGAGCAAGCACCCAAATATTTATCTTTATGGAGGGTATTATGTGTCAGTAGGGAAGATAGCAGAACTGATAGGAGCCCAAACAAGTCAATTGAGCATGGAAAAAAGGGGAGGAATAGAAGGCTTGAAGAAAAGCTACCTCGAAGCACATCTTCAGTATCTAGCATAACAAGGAAAGTGGGATTTCTTCAACAAAACACTGGCCTTAACCATCTTTGGGTTAGTATTATTCCCGTTCACCTCAGATATGGTAGATCAAGCAGCAATGGATGTATTCTTCAAGTTTGAGAAGCATAAAGCAAATCCAGTCCCTACTATTCTTGCTGATACTTTCTTGACAATGGAAATCTATCATCAAAAGGGTGGTGGAAAGATTCGATGTTGTACACACATGTTGTACGTTTGGATCATAACACACATGGATGTGCACAATCGCCTGGGACTTCTACCTGATTCGTTAAGGAATTTTGGTCGCATACCAGTAAAGCAACAAAAAGCTTATGAATGGAAAAATGAGTTCATGAGGATGGGGCCAGATTCTTTTAAATGGGTATGCCCATGGTATCATGGAGAAGAGGTAGTTTTCAGCTGTGGTGACTTTCCTAATGTTCCTTTGATGAGCCCTAGAGGTGGTGTATCATACGCGCCAATCCTTGTGCTTAGACAACTCCGATGGACTCAATATGTGCCCAACGAAAAGCAACTTGAAGGGTTCAGCTTCTTATACCAGCAAGACGGAAGCACTACTAAGCGAGAAAAAGAGATTAGAGATGCTTGGAAGAATATTCATATGGCAGGAACAAAGGAATTAGGGAAGCATGTGGTAGTCTGTACCCCTGAATACTTGCAATGGAGAGAGGTAAGAAGAGTGCAAAATAGTATACCTCAGATAGTTTCAGAGGATAAAGGTCATCCTCAGATCATACCTCAAATGGCCACCGAGATGGAAAGATTGAAAGCACAGATGAAAGTCTTGGAACAAGAAAAGGAAGCCGCTGAGTTAAAAGTAGTCATCCACCAGAGTCGATGCCAGAAGCTAGCTGATGAAGTTGAATATTTAAAAGACACATGTGCAGATATGGCTGAAACCCCAAGCCGAGTAAAAAGGGCAAGGAAAGGAAATGAGACAGAATTTGAAAAGACCACAACAGAAGTTCGTGAATTGCGAGCAAAGATAAGCTTTCAGGAAGAGACAATGGCGTTGATTTTGCAAGAGAAAGGAAAGTTGGAGGAGAATGTTAGGATACAAGACCGTAGAGTGCAAGCCTTACAAGAGGCTTTGACTGAAGCAAAGGGCCGCTCTAAACAAGGACGAGCATTAGCTACCAAATATCATGATGCACTCGTGGAAGCAAACCGAAAGAATGAACATTTGAAGTTGAAAATTCAAGAGTTGGGGCGAGACCATGAGCAGTGGAGACTCGAAGCCCAAAGACTAGTGAGGCACAAAGAAGAGTGGGCAGAAATGTGGCAATCAGTAGCACAAGATCAAAGGACTAAAAAAGAAGAATGGAAAAAGAAATATGAGAACATGTCTGACAGCGTGCAATATCATGCTATGCAACTGGTTGATCATTTTGAAGAGGCAGACCTTCAAATTCGACTGAATCCATTGTTACGGTTACCACAAAAAATAGCCGAGTTCATGAAGTATTGTCGAAGTCTTGCTAAAGGTCTTAGGAAGAAACAAACCAAGTTGTTAATGTAATGTTGTTTATGTTGCCTTTTGAGGAGTCTGAGACCTTGTACTGGTTGAATTTTGAAATGAATATGAATGATCAATTGCGGTGTTTTGTTCCAAACATTGATTTTATTATTTTTTACCTGGACATTATTCAGTGAAGGGTGAATGCCCTCTTGAATAGGCTGTCAATTGTGCTCTCGACCTGAGACGATTCGTCCTTCAGTGAAAGTATAGAAAGCCTAGTATTCAGTGAAGGGATAACTGCATTGCATGTGAATATCTAAGAAGATAGCACCCATTGAGGAGAGAATACTCCCTTGGGATCGCTGTCAACCATATTCTTGCCTAAGGGATGATGAACCCGAAGTGCAGAATTTGGGATCCTGCATTGCTATTGAATGACCGTGCAGATCTTTCCACAATCACCAAGCATCCTCACAATAGCGCTAACTTCTTCTTTCCTTTTCTTTGTTTACTGTTGTTTTGTTTTAATAAATCAATTCGATTCAGGAATCATTGCGCGGCCTAGGAAGGAAGATACCAATCAAACCCGAGTTCACAATACCAGATCTTGGACCAGAATGGCTGCTAATAATCCTGAGACGGGGAGGAACTTGAGCAGAGAAGTCGATGAAATGACAGGGAGGATAAATGAGGTGTAAGAAGCCCAAGTACGGTTGGAAGCAATATTGCAAGACATGAGGGAGTCTCTTCACTTAATCAGCGGGAATAGATGTACAAATGGGGTTGAAGCATATGTAAATGTGCCATCAATGACTGTCCCGACCTTCCCAGCTATTACCTCAGGCATCACTGGGGGGATCCATGAGCTGCCACCTCAAACGACACCTGTTGTCATGCCTATTGGGGAGGGATATCGCACTTTGGAAGGGGCCCATAATGAAGTTCCTGGTTATGCTGGCCCTACCTGGGAACAACCTCATGTGTCCATTACCGGACAAGCAACAATACCTCACTCTGGGAACAGCCACATCATGACTGAGAAAGACAGAATGAGGGAAGAATGGATGGAGAAAATGGAGGAACAGATCGAGGCAATCAAGGGTCCTAGTGCTTATGGGCCTCTGAGAATAGAAGAACTGTGTCCTACCACTGATGTCATAATCCCTAAAGACTTCAAGGTTCCTGATTTTGCCAAGTACGATGGAAGTGGCAACCCTCGGTTTCATTTAATCAGTTACGGAACCAAGATGGCTGTTTGGTCCAGGGATGATAAGTTCCTGATTAGCTTTTTCCACGAGAGTCTTACAGGTCCTGCTTTGGAATGATATCTTCAATTAAACCATTCTAAGATTTCTCGTTGGACAGAATTGGCTGACCTATTCATGGACCAATACAAGTTTAATCTGGATGCAACTCCGACCCGGGAACAATTGAGCTCGATGCAGAAAGGAAGTGATGAGCCTTTCAGACAATACGCATAGAGGTGGAGAGCTTTGGCAGCTCAAGTTCAGCCCCCATTGACACTATCTGAGATGTGTTCGTATTTCCTGGGAACCTTGGAAAATCCTTTTATCGGGGCAATGGTCGGGGCAGTCTATAAGGATTTTGCCGACTTGATAATGGCAGGAGAAAGGATAGAGATTATGGCCAAAGTTGGGAAGTTGTCGGTAAGTAATACGGAGAATACTGCCTTCAAGAAGGGATTCCAACCGAAAAAGAAGGAACCCGAGGTGAATTATGTCCAATGCCAGCAGACCTTCAGACCTCGATATTCCCCACAAAACTCAAGCCACCAACTACCATATAACCTTAACCCTCACCTTCCATACCAAACACCTACACTTCCTTATTACCCGCCCCACCAAGCTATGCACGCATGCAAACATCACCCCAACACCGCAATTCCAAATCAATAATGTTCCCACACCACAACCATATACGCCAGCTCGCCCAACCTATACCCGATACCCACCTGCACCTCCACAAACCTACCCAAATCACCCACAACCTCGGTCAAACTTTCAGAATCAAGGTCGCTTTCGTCCTCAAAACCTACCCCATTTCCCAAGACTGTTCATTTCAAATGCGGATCTGTTCCAAAAGTTGTTCGATACTCACCTCATTTCGGAAAATCCTGTACGTCCATTAGAACCACCATTCCCAGCGTGGTATAACTCGAATTTAACTTGCAAATATCACATGGATATCCCAGGACATTCAATTGAAGATTGTGAGGCTTTCAAGACTGCAGTAAGGAAGCTTATTGCTTATGGGAAGCTTGACATTCAAGAAGAGGCTGGACCCAGTATCGTCAACAACCCAATCCCTAACCATAGTGGAAGGAATGAGGCGAATGCCGTGGAGATGGAAAGACCTTCAATAAAAGAAGTCATGAGCCTGCATACGCCGATGATTCTAATATTTGAGGGACTGAAGATAGCGGGTTATGTTATCACTTCGCCAGCCTCATCGGTGAAAGAAGAAGAGAGGCATGAGGAAGAGTCCAGGTGCGTTTACCACTGTGGGGCAACAAGACACGATATCGAGAACTGTTGGGACTTTAAGGATCGAGTCCAGAGGTTGCTCACATTGGGAGTAATACAAGCAAGACCAGGGGTAACTTCCTCTGAAGAGGTCCATGTGATTGAACGATTTGTGCTTAAGGTACCACCCCTCAACCAAGCTTCGGCGTCAGGGAAAGTAGTATTGATGGTCAAGAAGCCCACACCATTTGCTTGTAATGACACCCGCGCAGTGCCTTGGAGCTATGAAACAAAGGTGGAGATAAAGGGAGTCGGGGAAGGGACTTCGAATGCCCGAGAGGCAGAAATACATCAAGAAGAAGACTCAGTGACTAACATAGTCGGGGTATGAGGAATTACGAGGAGTGGGCGATGTTATAGCCCAGGAGAAATAGAAAAAGGAAAAATAGTCAAAGAGGTGAGTGGGGAAGAAACGCAAAAGAAGAGGAGAAGAGGAAGGAAGAAGAAGAAGAGTTCCTAAAGATAATGAAGCAAAGTGAGTATGATGTGGTGGAGCATTGAAGAAGACTCCAGCCCGAATATCCCTTTTGTCACTCGTCTTGACATCTGAAATACACTGGAAGGCGTTACTGAGAATTCTGAATGAAGCCTATGTCAAGCCTGATGTTACCCCCGAAAGTATTGTCAATATGGTGGACCCGGTGAAACGTGTCAACATGATCACTTTTACTGAGGAAGAGATCATTTCTCGATTTGAAAGAAATTCACGGGCTTTGCATATAACCCTCAAATGCAAAGGGTATATAGTTGCAAAGGTGTTAATAGACGGGGGGTCTGCACTGAACATCATACCTATGTCAACTCTGACTTCATTATCAATAAGTAAGGATGAACTGTCACCCCGAGAAATGGTGGTACGGGCCTTTGATGGAAATAAGATAGGCATCTTGGGAGAAGTGATGTTACCGCTGGAGATTGGTCCAAGTAACTTTCAAGTGTTGTTCCAAGTAATGAATATTGAGCCTGGGTACACAATGCTCTTGGGGAGACAATGGATCCATGCTACCAGTGTTGTTCCCTCAACCCTGCATCAAAGTGTTAAATATATTGAGAATGGATCAATCATTACCATACATGAGGAGGAAGAGATCATGTTGTCAAAACCAGTTTCAGTGTCGTATGTGGAAAGTGGAGAGAAAGATGAAGAGAATCTGTGGTATAGTTTTGAAATAGTTGAGACTGAAGTTAGTAAGGATGAATCCCCGACACAAAGTGTGGATCAAGTGGTGGCCCGGATTATGGCAAGTAATGGTTATGAAGAAGGAAAAGGCTTGGGCTCACGATTGCAAGGTACGCGATCACCGGTGTCCTTCCGAAAAAAGTGGGACAAGTTTAGGTTAGGGTATGAAGCATCCCTGGAAGAGAGAACAAGGAGCATTACCCTCGGAAAGAAAAATGACAGAGGCAAGATGATGAATATTCCCCTCCTGAGGGAAACATTCCCAGCACCAGCCGAGGTAATCATGTCTGGAGAAGTCATTCGCTCCCAATACCATCCCACTGTTAATGCGTTGCATGAAGAAGGCCCAGAAGAAAGCAAGACAATCCGTCCCTCTGCTGATGAGGAGCCACTAAAGAACTGGAAGTCCGAACCAGTGATTGATGTGATTGTTTCCAAGTAATTGTCTGATCATATTTGTACTAAGCTGATGTTTAAGATTGGCTGTGTTTTGAGCTTATGTTTGTGCTGTTTGAGACATCAACTTAATGAATTTGCATGATTATTCAACATTTCTCCTCGTTGCACTTTAACTTGTCCACTTGCATTCATCATTTTTTTTCTTTTTTCCTTTCATATAATATTGTGTTTTTTTGTTTTTCTTTTCTTTCCTTTTATCATTCCCGCTCTATTTTATTTTTCCAACTCCACGAAAATTACCTTCCAGGGATCTGAGTCTCATAGAAAGTTCGCCTCACAAAAGGGACCTTGAAAACTCATCAATTGTTTCCCATGCGATGTTTGAGGAAGAAGACCCTGGATCTGATGAAGAAGGAAAAGTTGTTGAAAGTTTTGAAAAATTACTGGAGTATTCCAAGAAAGAATTTGACTTGAATGGTGAGGAAGCCGAGGTGATTAATATGGCGACAGAAGAAGAGAAAAAGGAGTTGAAAATGGTGAAAAATCCTGAATGTGAAGAAATGCTTGCACTCTTCAAAGAGTATGTGGATGTCTTTGCTTGGTCTTATCGGGATATGCCTGGATTAGATCCGGAGATAGCATATCATAAAATCCCACTATATCCAAATGTTGAGGTAAAGAAGCAGAAGTTAAGGAGGATGCATCCTGATATGTCCCTGAAGATTAAGGAAGAGGTGACTAAGCAACTAGAAGCAGGATTTGTAGAAGTGTCAAGACACCCAGAATGGGTAGCTAATGTTGTTCCTGTGCCTAAAAAGGATAGGAAAGTCTGAATGTGTGTGGACTACAGGGATCTGAATAAGGCTAGTCCGAAGGATAATTTCCCACTCCCTCATATCGATGTGTTGGTTGATAACGCTGCTAAGAACCACATGTTTTCATTCATGGACGGATACTCAGGGTACAATCAAATCCCCATGGATGTCAATGATAAAGAAAAAACCACTTTCATCACTCCTTGGGGGACATTTTGCTACACAGTGATGCCGTTTGGATTAAAGAATGCTGGGGCTACTTACCAACGCGCTATGGTTGCATTGTTCCACGACATGATGCACAAGGAAATTGAAGTATATGTGGATGATATAGTTGCCAAGTCTAGAGAAGGAGAAAGTCATGTGGCAGTTTTGCGTAAGCTGTTTGAAAGACTCAGAAAGTACAAACTGAGGTTGAACCCTGCTAAATGTGTTTTTGGAGCATCCACGGGAAAGCTACTCGGGTTCATTGTTAGTAGAGAAGGAATAAAGGTGGATCCAGATAAAGTGAAAGCAGTACAGGAGATGCCTGCTCCTAGGACAGAGCGTGAAGTGAAAAGTTTCCTCGGAAGACTTAACTACATTGCTCGATTCATCGCCAACTTGACCAGTACTTGTGAGCCTATATTCTAACTGTTGAAGAAACACCAGCCAGGAAAATAGGATGAGGAATGTCAAGGAGCTTTTGACAAAATAAAGGCTTATCTAGTGAATTCTCCTGTTTTGGTACCACCTACCTCTGGTCGGCCTCTGATATCGTACTTAACCGTACTGCCAACCTCAATGGGAGCGATGTTGGGGTAGCATGATGAGTCAGAGAAAAGGGAGCAGGCAATTTATTATCTGAGTAAGAAATTTAATGAATGTGAGGCCCGTTACATGGCTATTCAAAAGACTTGTTGTGCTCTGGTATGGACCTCAAAATGGTTAAGGCAATACATGTTGTATTACACCACTTGGTTGATCTCCGAATGGACCCCTGAGTATATATTTGAAAGCCCTCATGTTTCATTAAGGGTTTCAAAATGGCAGGTGATACTATCAGAATTCGACATCAAGTACATGACTCGGAAATCCGACAAAGGAAGTGCAATTGCTGATCATTTAGCTGAAAACCCTATTGAGGGTGGGCAACTAGTAACATCTGAATTCCTTGATGGAGAAATTTTGACAGTAGAAGGAGAAGAAGAGAAGGAGGATGAGTCCATTTGGAAGATGTATTTTGATGGGGCAGTCAACATGCATGGTAGTGGCATAGGAGTTGTGGTTGTTTCATCAACTGGAAAGTAATATCCAGTCGCTATCAAACTTAATTTCGAATGCACCAATAATGTTGCAGAATATGAGGCCTGTGCTAATGGTTTATAAGTTGCAATTGACTTGGGGATCAAACAGCTGCATGTATTTGGAGATTCAGCACTTATCATTTATCAGGTGAACGGTGAATGGAAAACCAAGGACTCGAAGTTGGTGCCTTATCAAAAGTATCTAACCCAGCTGTTCGAGAAGTTTGAGGAGGTGACCTTCTCCCATTTGACTCGAGACAAGAATCAGTTTGCAGATGCCTTAGCCACTTTGGCTGTAATGACCAAATTGGATGTCCACAATAATGTTCAACCTATCCAAGTAAAGACACACAGTGAGCCTGCGTATTGTGCTAATCTGGAAGAGGATCCAGATGGTAAACCTTGGTATCATGATATCAAGCAGTATATTCAACATAGAGAATACCCAACTGAGGCAAATGAGGTGAACAAGAAGACTATTCGTCGTCTAGCAATTACTTTTTCTTGAATGGAGAGGTTTTGTACAAGAGAAGTCATGATGGCACTTTGCTTAGATGCGTGGATGCTCGTGAAGCTCGTATAATCATGTCTGAAGTCCATGAAGGGATTTGTGAAACTCATGCTAATGGTCATATGATAGCACGAAAAATTCTCAGAAGTGACTATTACTGGTCCTCCATGGAAACAGATTGCATGGAATATGTACGAAAGTGTCAGAAGTGCCAGATATATACAGATCGAGTAAATGCACCTCCATTTCCCTTGCACAATCTGGTATCTCCATGGCCTTTCTCAATGTGGGGAATAGATGTCATTGGACCCATTAATCCTAAAGCTTCCAATGGTCATCGCTTTATTTTAGTGGTGATTGATTATTTCACCAAGTGGGTAGAAGCTTCCTCGTATGCCAATATCACTCAAAAGGTGTTTTTGAGATTCCTTAAAAGGGATATCGCCTGCAGATATGGAATTCGAGAAAGGATAATAACAGATAATGGTACCAATCTCAACAGTGCTGAGATTCGAAAGTTTTGTGAGAGTTTCAAAGTCAAGCATCATAATTCAGCTCCTTACAGGCCCCAGATGAATGGTGCAGTGGAAGCTGCAAATAAGAATGTCAAGAAAATTATTGCCAAGATGGTAGTGAATTACAAGGACTGGCATGAAATGTTGCCCTATGCTTTGCACGCGTATCGTACCAATATACGATCAAGCATCGGGGCAACACCTTTTTCTTTGGTATATGGGATGGAGGCTGTCTCTCCTATAGAAATTGAGATTCCTTCTCTAAGGGTTTTGATGGAGGCAGAGTTGGAAGAATCTGAATGGGTGAAGACTCGACATGAGCAGTTGAATATGATAGAAGAGAAAATCGACAAATATTTGCCATGGGCAATTATATCAAAGCAGAATGGCCAGAGCCTTTAACAAGAAAGTTCGTCCCAGAGAATTTTGTTCAGGAGATTTGGTTTTGAAGAAGATTCTCCCTAATCAAGAGGATGCCAGAGGGAAATGGGCTCCGAACTACGAAGGCCCGTATATAGTCAAGCAGGCATTTTCAGGAGGAGCATTAATCTTGCAGAATATGGATGGAGAAGAATTGCCAAGGCCCGTAAACACTGATGTTGTCAAGAGATTCTATGCCTAAAAAAAAAAAAAAATAAAAAAAAAAACAACAAAAAAATAAAAAAACAAAAAACAAAAAAAAGGGAGGATCCGTTAGGCTGAAAACCCGAAAGGGCAGTTTAAGCAAAAGTAAGGGCAAATAAATAGGCAAGATCTCAAAGAAAGTTGGCATGAAACTCTTTGAAGGGCTCACCAAACTGGGGCAATTCTTATCATCATTTGATTGACTACACTAGGGCAATTTTGTTCGCTTTCAAGTAGCTACAGTGGGGCATTTATTTTTGAAGGACTGATGAGAAGATGTGTTAAAGGAAGTAACCACACAGAGGCAATAGTTGAGTTATCAGGCCATTGCAGGGAATCAATTGAATGAGAAACAAGGAACTAATACTAGGGCAAATTTTTCTTATCCTTTGTAACCTCCTATAGTTCCTAGGATTTCATCTTTCAAGCATGTGTCTTACTAAAAGTTCATGTATGATCTGATCACCAAAGCAATAAAAAGAAGTTTGTTCATTCAACGAATTTCTATCCATTCATGAATGCATGCTTACTTATTAAGTTATGTCTCAAATAGAATAAATTTATGGTTAACAATTTGATTTGACAATTCTACGACAATCTTTCAATGATTGACTTGGACTAAAAGATCTCAATAGCTCAAGCTATAGATTGCAACGCAGTAGTGGATTTCGTTGCCAAGGAGAAAAGGGGAATCAAGAAAAAAAAAAAGAAAGAAAGGAAAGATCGAGGCTATTGGGTCAAATGAGCAAAAGCATGTGAACAGGGGTTTTGATTGGTTAAAGCTTTCCAAAAGTCACCGCTGGTTCAAAGGTCCTTTAATAAAACTAAAAAAAAAAAGAACAAAAAAAAGAAAGAAAAGAAAAATCTTTCTGGATCAAGCTATCTTGTCTTTTTAAATCTCTATTTTTCGGGAGCACAATAGCCCGCCTGTCTTTAAACTCCGGGATGCAGTTGCCCACCATGCATTTTTACTTTCTGTTGAGCGCATCGGCTCCATGCATTCTAATTTCTGTTGAGCGCATTGGCTCCTTGCATTTTACTTTCTGTTGAGCGCATCGGCTCCCTGCATTTTAATTTCTGTTTATTCTTTTGAGCACATCGGCTCCATGCATTTTACTTTCTTTTGAGCGCATCGGCTCCTGTCTTTACTCTTGAGCACTTCATGCTTTCCATGCATTTTAAATTCTGTCGAGCGCATCGGCTCCATGCATTTTACTTTCTGTTCGAGCGCATCGGCTCCATGCATTTTAATTTCTGTCAATTCTTTGAGCGCATCGGCTCCATGCATTTTAAATTCTGTTGAGCGCATCGGCTCCATGCATTTTATATTCTGTTAAGCGCATCGGCTCCATTTTTTTTTTGTAATTTTCTGTAAATTCTTTTGAGCACATCGGCTCCATGTGTTTCTCGCATTTTGTTTTACATCTTATGCATCACCGGACAAAATTAAAATTCATATCTTTACTCATTTCTTACGACGATAATATGAAGACTGTAGTTTTCTTATTATCTAGTAAGAAACAAATAAAGAGGGGTAACTGTGAACACTCAATTTTGACCGGACTGCCAAAAAAAAGGGAAATTGGCAATGCATTTAATGCCTGTTGCCGGCACACATAAAGTAAGAATTGCATTAAATGCCTTAAGGCAGCAAGTAAGAAGAAAAAGGGGCCGAAAGGATGGAAAGAAAGAAAAAGGTTCTGAGAGAGGAGGAGAAAGGAGGCTCTATGTAGGGAGGTTCATGTAAAGAGAAAAAAGAGAAGAAAATGCCAGGGGAGAAATGATGAAAAAGAGGGATATTTAAAAGAGAGGAGCATCAGAAAAAAGGGGGGGAACCGTATTTTTCACTTCTATTCACCTTCAAGAATCACTCCACCCTTGATAATATCTATCAACCTTTGACCACCCAGCACAAAACCACCTTATTTCACCTTCCTGCCACCCAAAAACTGAACCAGCAAACACCTTCCATTTCGCCACCTTCATCATCAGAAAATAACACCTCCCCCTTCATTTCACCACCTTCATCACGAACTTCCAAGAAGCACAGCCATCACAAGAGAAACAGAGAGAAGGGGATAAGAAAGAGACAGGAGCCTTGCTGAGGAATAGCATCCACTTCAACTGCTCCACCTTGAACTCCACAGGTAACATTCTTCATTTACGCCATGTAGCTTATTTCTGCTAGCTTTTCTTACTTGCACACAACCCCTGAATCCCTCTGCATTCAACCTGAAATGAATACTACATATCCACTCAAGCCTCCCTGACTGAAACCCAATGTCCACTCTCCAACCGTGAACCCATCTCCCTTTTACTACCTTTATCTTCAACTACCCACATTCATCCTCTACCCTCTCCACGTCCAAGTCCACCGCCAACCTATATCTCACTTCCTCTCGACCGTCGGACCCCAGATCCTCCAAACCAAGCCAGAAAACACCCTCTCCACGTCCAAGTCCACCACCAGCTATCATCGCACAACTAGACCCTCCCCACCGACCGTCGAACAAACACCAGTCACATCCCTTCACCGACCGTCGAACCATACACCGTGATCCTCACCGACCGTCGAACAAACACCAGTCACATCCCTTCACCGACCGTCGAACCACACACCGTGATCCTCACCGACCGTCGAGCAAACACTAGTCTCATCCCTTCACTGACTGTCGAACCACACACTGTGATCCTCACCGACCGTCGAACAAACACCAGCCACATCCCTTCACCGACCGTCGAACCACACACCGTGATCCTCACCGACCGTCGAGCAAACACCAGTCACATCCCTTCACCGACCGCCGAACCATATTCTTCCCCTCACCGACCGTCGAACCCCAAGAAGCCAGATCCCTTCCCAACCGACCGTCGGATCTCACAGCTAGATCTTCCCTCATCGACTGTGACCCCCACCATCCTCAACTCCCCACATTCATCCTCATCGACCGTTGAACCTCAGCTAGGTCTCCCCTCACCGACCGTCGAACTCAAAACAGAACCATCCCACCATCTCCTCCAATCGACTGTCGAACCCCAAAATAAAACCACCCCATCTCCTCAAATCGACCGTCGAACCTCAGGGTCCAAATCCCTCACCAAACGTCCCCTGGGGTGTGCTCTGTTACTGCTACCCAAGTCTCCAAACTCTTTTTCTTGTAAATTGAATTGTTGACTGTCTTTTGGGGTTTGAGTTTGATTCACGTGGGCTGCTGTCCATTTCATATTAAGGCAATAATGATACACTTTTGGTAAAAAAAAAAAAGAAGGGTAAAAGAATAAAAAAAATAAAAAAAAACCTTTTAATCCATGCAATGACCACTGACGATGATTGAATAGCGAATACTATCTTCATTATCTTTTGGATCATAAGGGTTTATTGAGTAGCCTGGTGCTAACTTAAACCCTGTGCAAGAATAAATATGTTTTCAAATAAAAGTTTTTTTTAATTAAAAATCAATCAACCCACACTTATTTTTTTAAAGAACTACGTAACTTTGAGTTTCCCATTGCACCAGGGGATACGTAGGAGCAGAATTTCACTTCTGTCAAGCCAAATTTAAATTTTCATAATTTTGTGATTTTCCTTTTATAAATAGTTATAATGTTTTGCAAAAAAGGGTAAAATAAATATTTTCAAAGATTGTTAAAAATTTGTATAATTAACCTAAGGTACCGTCTTAGGACGGGTGTGTTAGGGGTGTAGTAGGATTAAGTTTCCACCCTTCCCTAAGCATAACCGACTCCCGAATCCAATCTGGTTCTAAAGACCATTTTCAAAGAAAGGTTTTCCAATTTTTCCTAAATTAAAATAAAATTGGTGGCGACTCCATTTTTCATTTCCATTTTCTAAAATCCTTCGAGTTGCTATTTGTTTTTCACCGCGATCTCCAGTCGCGACAGAAGGGAATTAGAGTTTATGGAAGTATTACAACTTCAAAGCTTCAAGAGCTTAAAAAAATAGATAGTGAAGCTACATTATTGATTGAAAGTTCAAAGGAAAACTTAATCCTCTTCCGCCCCTATCTAGTCAATCTCAAAATCTCTATACAGTTGAAGCAAGTCAAAGTAGTCTTAATTCAAGAAAATGAAAGGCTATAGGAGAACCTTTACAGAATGCCTTCAACATGCAAGCTAGAGAAACTCTATATTATGAGATTGCTAGAATGTTCTACTTTTCAAGATTGCCATTTCATTTAGCAAAGAATCCTCATTTTATCAAATCTTTTTCTTTTGCCTACAATAATTATATTAGTGGTTATGTTCCTCTAGGCTACAATAAGTTAAGGACAACTTTACTTGAAAAAGAAAGAGAGAATGTGGAGAAGTTACTAGAGCCAATAAAAAATACATGGAGTCAAAAATGAGTGAGCATTGTAAGTGTCGGGTGGAGTGATCCATAAAGGAGGCCTCTTCTTACTTTCATGGTTGTGACTGAAAGTGAGCCTATGTTTCTAAAAGCCATATATTGTTCAGATGAGATAAAAACAAAGATTTTATTACTAAGCAAATGAGAGATGTGGTTATGGAAGTTGGTCTTTCTAAAGTTGTGCAAATTGTGATGGACAATGCACCAGTTTGTAGGGCAACTAGTTTATTAATTGAGGCTGAATTTTCTACTATTCACTGGACTCCTTGTGTTGTCTATACTCTTAATCTTGCTAGGAACATAGAGAAGAACAGTCTTGTCTATCAATAATGTTCTTGGATTACACTAATTGCTGAAGATGCTTATTTTCTAAAAAACTTCAGTGTGAATCATCACATGAGATTGTCCATTTTCAATGAATTTTCAACACTGAAGTTGCTTAATACTGCTCCTACACGATATGCCTCCACCATAGTGATGCTCAAGAAATTTAAACTTCTAAAATATGTTCTCCAAGAGATGGTGATTAGTGAAAAGTGGTCTTCCTACAAGGAAGATGATGTTGGGAAGGCTGAATATGCAAAAGAAAAGTTATTGAGTGATAGTTGGTGGCAAAACTTTGATTTCATCCTTACTTCCACTAACCCTATCTATGATGCGCTAAGAAGCACCGATACGGATGCGCCTACTCTCCATTTGGTGTATGAGATGTGAGATTTGATGATTAAGAAGATGAAAAAGGTCATATATCACTATGAAATAAAAGATGAAAGTGAACCATCAATCTTCTACAATGTTGTGGAAAATATATTAACTGAGCGTTGGACAAAAAGTAGCATACCTCTTCATTGTTTAGCACATTCATTGAACCCAAGGTGATTTCTTCAAATTTATAATATTTTCTTTACAATTAAACATGATTGGATAATTTATAATATTTTTTTCCTTTACAATTATATAAGTACTATAGCCATCAATGGTTAAGTAAAGACTCCAAACGAGTTCCTCCACAACAAGATGTGGGCTCACTAAAGAGATAGTGAAATGCTTGAAGAGGTACTTTCCTAATGAGGAAGATAGGAGAAAAGTGAATGTTGAGTTTGCTAAGTTTTTGGATGGCAAAGAAGGGTTTGATGATTGTGACTCTTTAAAGGATAGAGATGTCCTTGATGCAAAATCTTGGTGGCTAGTACATAGTGTTCATGCTCCAACCCATCAAAAGATTGCTTTAAAGCTACTTGGGCAGCCATCTTCATCTTCATGTTGTGAAAGAAATTGGAGCACCTACTCTTTTATTCACTCCCTTAAAAGGAACAATATCAAACCTAAGTGTGTCGAGGATTTAGTATATGTCCATACTAATCTTCGCATCCTTTCAAGAAAAAGTCCACAATACAAGAAAGGGGAAACAATGATGTGAGATATTACGGGAGATGAATTTTCACCAATTGATGAAGATCATGGAATCCTTGAAGTTGCCAATCTTTCTCTTGATGAACCAGAGTTGGAGAAGGTTCTATTCATCGATGGTGGAGAGCAAAATGAAGTTAATCTTTGGATGTTCCCTCTAATTATTTTTTTGGATGTACATGTGTTTGTACATGGTTAGTTAGGAGAAGTTGATTTCGGAGATTTTTTGAAAATGTTAATAGAAATTATGCTCCATATTTTTTGGGAGGGCCTTATTAGGTAGCATCTAACAAATATTGACACATATGACATGTATGAAGATATTGTAAATCTTTAAGTTTATAGAAATGATATTAATAAATTATGAATCTTTTTTTATTAAATTTTGTAATTATATATGTAACACTCCTCGATTTAGTAGCCACGGCACAATCGTCATTATACATGCTAATACTAAATTTTGGCCTGCTACAACTTTTAAATAATATTTATCCAAATTAAACCATTGTGCATATACAGAAAATATGAGCCGCAGATGAAATAATACATAAGTCGTCATTAGCACATATAATTCAACAAGCCAAAATCAAATTACAACTCATAGGACTAGTTAATTAATTTAAAGGATACATAGCGCGGCGTATTTCACATACCGCTCAAAATAAAGTACATCAAGTTGGACTTCAAAATGCAGGTATACTTAAATTACACCTTAATATAAGTAATGCAGAATGAAACATAAACTAACCATAAAGACATCTATGTCTAAGGAGTTGGGCACTCCATCGGATCCATCTCGGGATCCTCCCCCGGTTCACCTGAAGACACAAAGATAGGACAAAAGGCGATCCCACGAGTAGGTGCCCTAGCAACTGATGTCATCGAATCCTCATCCTCTCTGGGAGTGTGAATCGGGCCACCCTATAGCTCCTGAATAGGCAGAGCAAACTCCAGATGTACCGAAGTAGTAAGTGTCAGGACAGGAACTCCATCGCGGGTCCTCCTTACAATCAATATCAGGTCTCCAACATATCGTATATGTTGTTCAGCTCAGTCGACTCGCCATGCGTTGGCGCTACCAATGAACATAATCGTAACGAAACCGATAGAACCCCTTCTTGACGACATCTTCGAAAGCAGGAGATCAATACCAAGTAAAGTCTAGGAGAAATAACCTCGTCCCCTCTACAGTCTTTAACCAAATATCAAATAGAACAAGAACAGTACAAGCAATAGGTAAGATATCCAACTTCATTACCAATTATGACAGTAAGAAACAAAAACGGTGTAGGACGCCCATGTAGCATTACAAGAAATGTAAACAGTATCAAGAAACAGATATTAAACAACTTAACAATTTCAGGCAGTTATAACATCAATAAGATAGCAGTTCCAATCATCATATAAATTAAATGCCAAGTAATATATTGACTCACTATGCACATATACATGATATCAAAATCCTACTCCATGGAGCTAGACACAAACATTGAAGAGAATGATCAGGGAGACATGTCAGTATCTCGTTAGCCTAAAATCAAGTGCTTTCCATAAAAATAATAGTTTTGCGCAACAGGGCTTTATACAGCGGCATTCTCACAAGATTGTGATATAGGACAGTGTCTCGGTCAGGATCGTTAGTGCGTTTGCATCGGTTTGTCTCATGGCCCAGAGGGGCTACCAACTGTCCCCTGCGAGATGCCCGTGCCCCGACGCCCCCAAGGTCAACAGCAGAACCTACACTAGTCTATTCGCACCCGCACTAAGGTGTGATTCAACTCTTAGGCAACATAGCCTTGACAAATAGTCCATCAGACTTCCACAATGCATGATGACTTAATGCATATATCACGTATATTCAACAACAATATACTTTCCATAACATGCCACAATTTTGGCTAAGGTAAGCATCAACATATTCTTGATTCGTTCACGGAACCACAATAAATATTATTAAGTCCTTAAACAATGCATTACACCTTTAGGGTACATTATGGAATTATGCTTAAATTTCTACATTCTTCTTAATAAGTTTCTCTTTTAGAGAAATACTCTCACATTATTCATTTAATCATTATTATTTCTATTACATAAGTCCATCATTAAATTTTAAACATAATTCCCTTAGATTGATTTACATTGAATTATTTATCATTCTTACTTGCACTCATAGTCTTACTTTAATTAAAATTTATTCTAATTTTTTTGATAAAACTCCATTCTTGGTTCTTTCCATTGTATGAGTCCCTAATTAATTCCTAATTATCCAATTAATTAAGTTTTACTTCAATTTAATATTTCTTATGAGGTTCTTCTTTAGTGAGATCTCTCTTGCTTATTAAGCTCCTTACTTTAGATTTAGCCATATTTACTTAGAGAATTATTTCTAAGATTTTTCCTAAGTCTCACATATCCTTATTTACTTCTTAGGTCCAAAGATTCCTTTTAGGTTATCAAATTGATTTCCTTCCATTACATTATTAACTATTTAATCACTTAATTAACTAAACGTTATAATTGCATAAAGTTACATGAATTAAGCCAAAATTAACCCTAGAGGCCGTGAACCTCTCTAAGATTTGGATTCTCAAATTTTTATTCAATTAATTACATGTTATCCTCTTAATTAATCATATCTTCAACTTATTACAAATTTTTACCAAGAACACCCAATTTTTGGGTTCATGGCCGTGAGCCTCTTAGAAAAGGGCAAGGGTCATTTTGCTTCCATTCAAGCTTTCAATCCATCCAAGCGCATCAATATACATATTAAATCAACCAAATAACTCAAACAAATTCAAAACAACACATAGTCATAAAAGTCATACAACAAAGAGAGTAACCCTAGCAAGGGTTTCTCACAACCAATCACAAAATCAAGTTTCTTACTACCAAGAGAAGTTGAAGAGGATTATCTCCCTCTTACTTAGAGAATAAAACAAGCAATGGAACTCCTTTGAAGCTCCAAGTGAAATTCGGATTCCACCACCACAAACCCTAGAAATTTCAATCTCATCAAACCAACACCAAAACTTGAAAAATAAGAAATAAATGGTCACAAGGAAGACCTTAAAAATGAAAATTGAAGAAAGGTTAGGAGAAAACAAGAATCTCACCCAAAAGTTCCAAGCTTAAAGCTTGAATAAGAAGATGATGAAAATATGACCTTTTCAAAAAATCACCAACTAGAGATGTGTTTAGATGATGAAGGAGATTAAGAAAATATAGTTGGTTAGAAATTTTGTGTTGGTAGAGGGTGGAGAAGGGGGCTGGCCGTGAGGTGAGTGTAGAGAGAAGGAGGGGAAAAATGAAAGGAAGAAGAAGGTAGAGAGAGAAGTGAATAGAAAAGTGAAAGATGTTTTTAGGTTTTCTTTTGAATTTAGATAGTATGAAACAATTAAGTGAAGCACAAATCCCTTAGCTCCAAAATGGGCAGCAGCCGTGAGGAGAGAGGGAGGAGAGAGAGAAAAGAAAACGGTTGAGAGAAAAGAGAGAAAGAAAATATAGAGAGAGAAGTTGATAGGAGAAAAATATGATGACTTTTTGACTTTGAAATTAGAATTGATTAGTTAATTGAGTGAAGCACATTTTTGGCTCCCAAAATGGAGCATGCAACCGTGTGGGAGTGTGAGGGAGGAGAGAGAAGATGAAGCTTCTTTGAGAAGCTTAGGAGCTTTTCCAATAAAGAGGATTTGATTAGACATAAATGAGATTACCTTTGGATAAGATAATGTGATTTAATAGTTAAAATAATATGATAATTAAGATTTTACTACAAGTTATTACCCAATGGATAATTGTTACAGTACACAAAGTCAGTATTAATTATCCAATAGATAATAAAGCGTATCGCAAAATTTTAATTAACGGTACGTACAGAGATTTTATTTATCAAATAAAACCTCAAAAAAATGTAAACTTCATAAACTGTGCCCGGCCTCGGGTTTAGTAAGATCCCCTGTTGACACTTTCACATTTCGAGGTTTACCGGCCTCAGAAAAAACATTTCGCTTTCCCGGCTCCGCTCAGTGCGCACGTAAAACGAGAAATATACTATAATATTCGACATTTTCAGAATATTTTAGAAAAATTCTCAAAAATCACAAGTATTGAAAATTGCCTATTCATCATGAAACAAACAATTTCTGGAGTGTTACGTTGACTCTGCTCAGTGTGCACGTAAAATAAAAAATATATTAAAATATTTGACGTTTCTAGAAAATTCCAATTTTTTTTTCAAAAGTCACAAATATTGAAAAATGACTATTCATGATGAAATAAACAATTTATGGAGGTGTTACACTGACTCTACGCAGTGCACACATAAAATGAAAAATATATTAAAATATTCAACATTTTCGAAAAAATCCTGAAAAAATCCTAAAAATCTTAAATATTATAAAACGACTATTTATGATGAAATAGATAATTTTTGGGATGTTACAATATATATGTATAAATCAAGTTCTTTATATAGAATATTGATGATAGTTGTCTATCACTCTAAATGAATCACTTGATGGCATACCCCCGAGGTACATTACTAGTTGTCTTAAGTCTGTTTGATTGTAGTCTGGTTCCTGAATTACACTTAACTGTCAAGATGACTTGATTATATTTTACCATGGGAGCATCTTGAATTGGCTACTTGAATATATTTTTTAGATACAGCATTACAGCCTATTATTTTTTCTATTTAATTTTTGTCCCATTTTGGAGAAATTATCTATTGTTTTTAAATTGCGGGATGTTACTATGAAGGTTTTAAGTTTAACAGTTCAGTATTTCCATGATGATATGTTGAAAGAGTTTTTAAGAAAGGTTAGTCTTCCTGTTTATTGCAATTGTTTATGATGAGAATTGTTTTGATTAAGTGGTGTTTACCCGACATGTTATTGAATGCATACATATTAGCTAATCATCAATTATCCTAATTAGGAGGATGTTTTACCTACTATCTAGTGTTTTGTAACCTCATCTTTTTCTAACTCTGATATTAACTTGTAAATAATATATGATTAGTCTAATTGCAGGCTAAATGTATGTATTATCTTAACATCAGAGACATCTCGCAACTTGTACCTTGTTTTTGAATTTTGAGTATATGGAATATGACCTTACAGGACTTGCATCAAATCCAGCCATTAAGTTCTCTGAACCACAAGTACAAATGATTTATTTTCATTCTCTTAGTCTTCTATTTTCAATGGTGTTGAGATTCTTGTGCATATGCATATCAGATATAATTATAGGAAGCATTGTCTTATTTGAACTTTAATAAGTAACTATGCTTGCTTTCTACTCTGGTTTTGATAAGAAAACTTCTAAAACAATATGTTTATATGTTAGCTAAAATGCTATATGTTGTAACTGTGTTTGCTTTCTACATCCAGTTTCAATGTTCTATATAATCAAAATTATATATATATATATATATATATATATATATGTCATATCCGTGTGTCTTATGATTTTTGAATTTGATGTGTCCTTATATCTGTATTCGTGTCGTGTTTTGTGTCTATGTCTGTGTATGTGTTTCATAAGTTTTAAATGATAAATTTTAGTTATAAAAACTGGGAACCAAATAATCAAATTCTATACTATTTTTTTATTTTTTAATGAACAAATGGGGTCAAACACCCAACCAAACCAAAACAACTACCTACGCACCTTATCAACCCAGGTGCGAGCACGGTCTACATGAAAGGAAATAGCAGCAAAAGAAGGAAGTTTCTGGAAACAGTGAGACCAGGAGGCAGCCTGAGCTCAAGCTTAGCAAAAGAATTAGCCACAAAATTTGCTTCTCTGAATGTGTGCTTCCTCCGAACACACCCACAATGCTGGGCCAAAAGCTTAATCTCTTTAATGATAGTAAAACAGGGATGCGTTTCAACACACTCATTCTCAATGAGCTGGACTGCACAAAGGGAGTCAACTTCAACAAGGACCTGAGAAGTATACCTAATAGCAATTTTCAAGCCATGATAAATCCCCCATAGTTCAGCAAGCATGATAGAACATGAACCAAGATTACAAAAATAAGCTTCAAGCCTTCAACAAAACAACCATTATGATACTTATATATATATATATATATATATATATATATATATATATATATATATTTCATTTTTATCTTTACTTTTTGATACTTATATATTTATACTATAATATATATACTTATATTTTATTTATTTTATAATTATAAAAGAGATTTCCCCCATTTACTCTATAATCTTGCTTTTTTTTTCCATAATATAATTACTATTTAATTAAATATTAAATATAAATATAAAATTGATAAAATTATAAATACTCTTTACGTTGAAGTTACATTATTTTTAAACACTTTTTTATTTTCACTCTATAATTTTTTTAATAAAACTATATTATTTATTTATTTATAAATAGTCATAATGAACTTTTTATTATTTATTTACTTATTTATTATCTTAAATATAAATAAAATACGTGAATAAAATATGTGAATTGAAAGATATGTAGTGCTCATCAAAATATTAGTATATTCATTAAAAGTCTTGACCAATTAAATTTTAATAATTCTTTTTGTAATTATTCTTTTTAAATACAAAAAATTACTATTTTTTATCATTGCTTGATTGTTGGTGATATAGCTCTCAAAATGGGTTAGCTTGGATCAAGTTAGATTGGATTATGTGAATTTTAGGTTGACATTTTGTTAGTTTAGCATACCCTTATATAATGTTAACGGGGCAGGCTAGGCTGATCCGTTGCGGGCTGGCCCATTTAGGTCAGGCTAATTTTAGGTATTTTTAATTTTATGTTCATTTTTATTAATTCAGTTTACTCATTTTTATTGAGTTATTTGAGTCGACCCATCAGATTTGACCTATTTTAACGGCTCTAATCGGTGATATCCACAATTTGAATATAAAACCATAAGTCAAACTTTTTTTTCTTTAATTAAGGTACTCTTATAGGTATTGTTGTAATATTAACATTTGGACTGAGTAGTTATTAGATAAAGCCTTTTTTAAAATAGTAATTTTAGTATTTTTTGTTTTTGTTTCCTAGAGTATTCCTGCTTAGTAGATAAAAGATTAATTTTTTGAGATAAAATCATATGCTTAAATAGAGATTTTCTTAATTTTTATACTATTTTTTGGTGCTTTAGTATAGTATAAGATAAGATGATAGGATAATATAAAGTATGATAGTATAATTAATAAGATAAGACATAATCCTATCTTTTGTTTAATAACAAAAGGATAAATTAATGATTGTATAACATTTTTTTTAAGACCAAAATATCCTTTAGCATAAAAGTTAAAATAATTAAAAAATAATAATAAAAAAGCTTTATGGTGGTGGTGGTGGTGGTGATGGTGGTGGTGGTGGTAGTGGTAGTGGTATGGTGATGGTAGTGATGGTGGTAGTTGGTGGTGGTGGCGGCAGCGTTATGGTGGTAGTTGGTGGTGGCGGCGGTGACGGTGGTAGTGGTGACAAATGGTCTTGGCGAGTAATGGTGGTGGTGGTGGTGGTGGCGGCGGCGGTGGTGATTGGCGGTTGGTGATGTGGTGGTGGTGATGGTGGCGATGGTGGTGGTGGGCTGCGACGGTGGTGGAATATTGGTGATGGTAGTAGTGGTGGTGGTGGTGATGGTGGTGGCGCAAGAGAGATGAATGATAAAAATTTGAGATAAGATTATATGCTCGTAAAAGGGGATGGAATAGATAAAATGACTTGACCGATTTTATTATCTTAATAATCTTGCACCAAACATTGATTATTAGTTTATATACACATAAAATTTAAATTTTAAAATCGAATTTAAGATCACATATTTAAATAATTTAAACTCTTTTCACTCAGATTAATATATATTAATGATGACTACAATATTTAAATCTACAACATTATAGATAAAATTTATCTTAAATAATAATCTATTTTTTGGATGTAATAATATGGATAATTAAAAGATCCTTTCATTTTAGTTGATAATAAACTTGAAAACAAGTTCTTGTTTTTTTCGAAGAAAATTGTTTTGCTTGAATTAAAAATATGAATTCATTTAATTATAAAATAAGTATATATTTAGATTAGTATATTTTGTGTTTTAAAATATTTAAAATTTAAATTTAAATTCTGTAAAAAAGTTTATCATTAAAAAAATTATTTTTACAAATAACATTAAGCATTAAGCAATACTGCAATACCAACCACACATGCACATCACACAAGAAAACAAAACCATCATTATTTTTCTCAAAAATAAAAAATATCATTATTATTGGATAATTAACCATTTCAACGATTTTTTTTTGGCGGGTTTAACATTGCGGCCTTGCAGGTTTTAGGGCGCGGATTGTTCGAAAATGCTTAAAAACGAAAAAGGAGTTTCCCGCGAATCTTATTATGATGCCACGTTGGCAATCCGTGTGTTATCATCCTGACCAATCAGCGCGAAGGCTCGGGCCCTATATAAGTCCATTCCACGTAGAGTCGTTGAATGTGTGCTTTGCTTTCGCGGACACTTTCTCAGCGCTCAGATATCGAATCGCAAATTATAGGGTTAGGGTTTCCAATTTGTTCGTCGATTAGAGAATGAGTTCCACCGGTGGATCAACCAAGGGAGGAAGGGGCAAGCCCAAGGCCTCCAAATCCGTTTCGAGGTCGCAGAAGGCTGGCCTTCAGTTCCCTGTGGGAAGGATCGCGAGATTCCTTAAGGCTGGAAAATACGCCGAACGTGTTGGTGCTGGTGCTCCTGTTTACCTCTCCGCGGTCCTCGAATATCTCGCTGCTGAGGTTTGTTTCGTTTCTTCAATTTTATTTTTCTTCTTTTCGTTTTACCGATTTGGTGGATTTAGGGTTATGATTGTGAATTTGATCGGTGCTTGTTCTTCTGATTCATCTGTTTGTTTTTGCCTTTACTTTTTTTTTATGTTCAATTTTCAGTTACTGGTAATTTTTATCGGGGGTTGTGATGGATTAAATGTTTTGAACAGGTGAAATTTAATTTGTTGATGTTGTGTGCGTGTTCAGGTGTTGGAACTGGCTGGGAATGCTGCTAGGGACAACAAGAAGAACCGTATTGTTCCTAGGCACATTCAGCTTGCAGTGAGGAACGATGAGGAGCTCAGCAAGCTTTTGGGTTCGGTCACCATTGCTAATGGAGGTGTGTTGCCCAATATTCATCAGACTTTACTTCCCAAAAAGACTGGAAAAGGGAAGGGCGAAATTGGATCTGCTTCTCAAGAATTCTAGGCTTTTTTAGGCTTTGTTTAGAATATAATTTTCCTTTACTGCAGTTGTAATATAGATGTTTTGTTTGTTTTCTATATCTATTTCTACCGAAACAAGTAATGTTTGTCAGTACACTGAACTTGATGGTGTATACCACTCTCTTAACCAGAGATGAATGCAAATGGTATTTGATCATTCGCAGCCCGTTTTTATTTTATTTTTTTTCATTTTTGATTCACATATTTCGTAATACGTTATGATTGAAAGATGGATCATCTGGTGATTTATTGTAGTTTGAATTGTTGTTGTCCTCTCTTCATGTCCAGTGTTTGTGTTCTTTTCTTCTGTCTCCCAGCTTTGGGAGTACCAGTCAATACGGGCGTGTTCTTTTGCTTTGATCAATTTTTGGTTTACTGGGTTCTTAAAACTTGTGCTTGTGCTTAATGGTGCTCGTTACATAGCTGATCGGTTTGCTGTCTTGTTATTCGCCAGGCGTTTAAGTGGTTATGTTTTGTACCAATAAAAAAATATAATATGTTTATCTTAGGGATACCGCATGACACATTGTTGTAGACGCGTCAACCTGTATGAGTTGTTGGTCCTTGGCTGTGTCAAAGCTGGGAGCTGTCCGTGGTGACATATCACAAGCAATGCATACAGGTTGAAGTTCATTGATGGAGTACATTTCTCATATTTAGATACCAAAGATAAGGCTTAAATGTTGGGGGTAGGATTGAAATCTTTGCTTTGAAATTTGAACACTTTGTAAGTTCTACTATCTTACCTATCTTCCGTTACAGTCCCTTTTTATTTCTGAGCAAAATTAATTAACTCAGTTTCTGATGAAATTGTTACAGATTCTTCAATAAGAAAAAGAGCATGAAACTACTTCGTAGTATGTCCAACAGAAAGTTTGAGAAAACTGATAACAAGTCCATAATTTTCCCATTTCATTATATATTGTAAATTCGTAATTCATTTGGTTATTTAGTACTAATTCGTATAGGTTGATAAGGAATGCTTTTAGCATCAATGCATTGAGATGAAATGTAGATTATCAAGAGGAATTAAAAGAAATAACGATAAGAAGATATCAATATTAGTGATTGAAGTGATCTTAGATCAATTTCTTGAAAGCATTTTAATTTTAGGAATCTGATGACTATGAAGGCATGAATTAAACCCTGCAAGATATCAAATTGATAAAACAAGTACACATTATTTCATAGTCCTACGAAAGTGACTAACAACCACTCTCAGGTTCAGGACTCAGGAGCTAGCAAACAAAATGAATTACAAACGTAAACGTACTTACTGGTTTAACAGCTTCACCAGAAAACCAGCTGCTCTAATGTCGCCTCCCGTTGGTAGCTATCTATATATCTATCAGCTACAAACGGCGTCATTAAAGAGCGAGGCGTACTCGATTCTCTGAGCTAGAAGTATATTTTAATAATAATAAATTATTAGTTAATTATGAAATTTGATTTTATGTTTTATATTTATAATAATCTTATAGTTCTATTTTATTTAATAATTACAGTAATATTTAAGTAATTTGTATAATTTATTTAATATAATGGGTATCAAATAGTAACTCTTGGTTGAATGGGGTTGGAGGACAAACAAATTGTTTTTCTTTGATTTCAGAAATAGTTATCTTTTAAGTATTTATGTGGTGAAGAACGCATGTCATGCAAATGCAACAATGGCCTTGAAAAGCTGCGTCCGTGGAAAATTATCAAATAGGTTAGTAGATTCAGAGGTAATTTCAATTCATCCATCGTATTCATAAGAATTTTGATTAAATGGGTGCTTTGGCTTTGATGCACTGTGTGGGTGTGGGTGTGGGTGTGGCTCTGACATCGTGTTCTTCATGTCCCCGGCAACTGAAACTGGTAAGTTGTGAATTTAGGGTCAGAATCCGATGCTCCTCCAACGTTGGGGTGTCTAGGCGACAAGTGCTGGAACAAGTGGACAAGGAGCTAACAAAGGGGGATGATAGAGCTGCGCTCGCACTTGTCAAGGATTTGCAGGGTAAGCCTGGTAGTGGTGGCCTTCGCTGTTTCGGTTCAGCCAGGCAGGTTAATCTTGTTACTTGTACACTTTTGCTTCTTCTCAACTCTCTCTGTCTTTTAGATAATCTTTATCGGATCTTGATTGTTTACTGGTTTTAATCAATTGATGCTGTCATTAGCGAATAAGTCCAAATAATTGATTTGCAGAATTTTACTTTTTTTAATTCAGTCTACTTTTTCGTTTCTGTCCAGATTTTTTTTGGTAGCATTTGATGTAGGTGGGATCAAGAGTATGGTGTTTTGACTAGGATTTTAGAGAATATAAGGGGGGTGGGTGTTTGGGTTATCTTGTCTTAGAATCTGCTAATTATATGGGTTTGAAGAAAATCAGACATTAGTTATGACCCTGTCACGGTATTTACATCATATGGCACGGATGTTAGTATTATAATTTATAAATCAAACTGTACGAAGTTTATTCATTTCTCTAACTGGACTGTGCACCATGTTATGCCAAATTATGAAGTATGGCTAGGAAATATCAAGGCTTGCCTCGTTCATTGCGTGAATGCATGTGCAGGTGCCTCAAAGGCTTTACACATTGGATGAATTGAAGCTAAATGGAATTGAAACTTTATCTCTTCTGTCACCAGTGGATACAACTCTTGGTTCAATAGAGAGAAACCTGCAGATCGCTGCTATTGTAGGAGGGCTTACTGCATGGAATGCCTTTGGAATTTCCCCACAGCAAATCTTTTATATATCGTTGGGATTGCTGTTTCTATGGACACTAGACTCGGTAATGTACTTGCACTTGGACGGAAACTCGTTCTTTCATTGACCAGATGAATGAAGTGAAGTTCTCATTGAAGATCCATCTGTTTCGTATTTGTTTGCATGTTCTTCAGAACATAAGCATTGGTTTCCTTTTGTGATAAATAAGACATTCTACTTGCATATTTGGCTAAGCTTATTCTCTTTTCTCATGCTTTGTCTGTCTAATTCTGGGTTGTTGGGGTGTTGATAATTTGTTAACCTTATTAGAAATGCCATTTCCATTTTGATTTGTTTCCAATGTGACTGAAAGGTTTCAACTGCAACATCCTAATAGACCCCCTTTACACATAACAGACCTTTATAACTGCTATATAAGTATTACGAATTTAAGATTCACCTATCACTGGGTAGAAGTTTAGTGATACCCATGTAACTATACTTTTATACATCTCTCTTACATTGTAAAAATCTGGACCAAGTTTGTCTATCATTCATCATCAGTTGTTTCTCAGACTTCCATTACATTCATGTTTGTTCACTCCGATGCTGCTTGAATACTTACAGTAGAAAGATTTTATTGACCATGCTCATCAAATTGACTGTTTGCAGGTCTCTTTCAGTGGAGGTCTTGGTAGCTTGGTTCTTGATACAATTGGTCACAGCTTCAGTCAGAAATACCATAATAGGGTTATTCAAGTCAGATTCATGCCATCCTCTTATTCTAGCACTTAAATAATTTTGTTATGTTTAATAACTTGTATCATCTTAATGACCATGAAGTAACCATAACAAAATTTAATTATGCAGCATGAAGCTGGCCATTTTTTAGTTGCTTATCTAGTAGGAATACTTCCTAAAAGATATACTCTTTCTAGTTTGGATGCTCTGAAGAAGGAGGGATCTCTCAATGTTCAAGCAGGCACCGCCTTTGTGGATTTTGAGTTTCTTGAAGAAGTAGGTTACTTTATTTGTTCCATATATTTCAATGTACTCGGTTTACTTTTAAGGTGCCAGAGAGAGAGAGAGAGAGAGAGAGAGAAACAATTAGGCATGTGTATTTGCATGGCTATTTGTCCTAGTAATCTGGCTTTGACCCTTGTCACAATTTTCCGGTAAGATTGTCTTTGCATGACCTTTTCAGTTGAGTAACTCCATATCAATTATGTAATTGAGAGAATACATGCTTCTAACTTGCATTAAATAGTTTGCTTATCAAGTGTCCAGTGAAGTACATTTAGTTGACAACTATATCTGTTGATTGTTAGCACCTTCCATGTCATGCAGGTTAATGCGGGAAAAGTATCAGCTACAGTACGTTTCTGTCTTAACGACTTCTAATTTGCACTGCTTATAAGTTTGCTTTAATTGATGCTCTTCAGATTACAAAGTTTAATTATGTGACAAAACATTTTTTGTTTTATTAGACACTGAACAGATTTTCATGTATAGCACTGGCTGGTGTGTCGACTGAGTACCTTATATATGGATTTGCTGAAGGAGGTCTGGATGACATAAGAAAGGTTTTTGCAGTTTTTAACTTACTTTTTAGTCATGACAAAGGGAAAGCTCACATGGCGTTGACATTACTAATTATAATTTTTTTAATTGTAAAAATAGTTGGATTTATTGCTCAAGGGCCTGGGCTTCACACAGAAGGCAGATTCTCAAGTTAGATGGTCTGTGCTAAACACGGTCTTACTTTTGCGTCGACACAAAGCAGCTCGAGCTAAGCTTGCAGAGGCCATGTCCATGGGAAACTCTGTAGGATCCTGCATTGACATTATAGAGAATTCTATCGATGTTTCAGATCTCTAATTGAAATTGGACCTCCCTTGATGATTCCCTTCACTCTTTAAGCCATGCTCCGGGATCTATTGATTCAGATTTCCAAAAACTTTCATTTGGTGTTAGTCTGCTCAAGCAAAATGCGAATATCTTTTGTTACAGTGGAAAGCTGTAAATCAATACAGTTTATTGATTCTTCTGGTTAGCACTTTCTGAGGCTTTATGTGTGAAAGATAATTTGTGTAGAGGGAAAAGGACAAGTGATATAACCCTGCAGAGTAGGTTTTTACTTTACAAGGATGGACTCGTAACAGACAGATATAGTAAATTTATGTTCTTGAGATATGCATAATAACTCATCATTATCCTTGAACATGTTTAAATTCATGTATGGGTATGCATCGGCAAGAGCTTGACCATTGTTTGAAGATTTCAACCAAAGAAATCCAGTCTTTGATCCTCTTGCTGAGGCATTATCAGTATCGCTGGCGTCTTGGTCATATGTTGGACGCGTATCTTAATTTAGACCGTTTGTATAATCGTATCCAACTTGACAAAGAAGTTAACGCTTTCCTTTATTTTCCAAAGAACGGCTGTATCTATCTACTCCTTGCCGTGGAAAAAATATCTGAACATTGAAAATTTCTTGTTAAACAATATTGAATTTTTATCAAGGCATGATTGGTCGTTTGGAGAGGCTTTTTCCTTGAATGTTAGGCGAAGTCTGAAGATCACATTTAATTAGAAAAATAATAATAAAAATAGTATGGACGGCTGACTTATGAATTTCACAAAAGATTAACAAACCGAACTTTTGATGAGTTGTGAAACACTGTTGAATTAATCAAATACAAGGATTATTTCGGTATTTATCTTTTTAAGGGTAAACATTTATGCAGTATATTCTCTAAATTATTTTAAAAATTAATAACCCACAAATAGTGTGTAGAGATAATAAGCAACTTAAACTTTTGTGACGTTAACACAAATTCAAATTTTAGAAAAATAAGTTTTATGAAAAGAACGCATAACTTTTATACTCTAACAATCGAATAGGGATTAATATAAAGATAGTTTAAAATAAATTTAATTGAAATCTAAAAAATATGATAAATGAGTAAATTACGTGGGATGGATCTTTCTCCCAAGTTTGATGATATTATCATCAATTTTCTTTTTTTTAAAAAATAACATCTCATCCTTATTATAATTATAATTATAATTTTATTACATTATCATCCTAAAATTATAAAGTTTTTAGTATTTAATTTAAGAAAAATAAAGTTTTAAAAAAAAATTTAAGCTCATTCTTTTTTAAAATGACACTCACCCCTCATTAATTTAAGTTATGTTTGGATAATTATGTAAATATTAGAATCAAATAAAATTTATGGAATTTTTATGTATTTATAGTTATTTAATAAAAATTGTCATATACATTGTTTGGATATTTTAAGATGAAATGGAGTAAAACTTTATAAATTTTAATTAGAAAATTTAATATAAATAATATAACTTTATTTTTCTTAAAAACTTTTACAATTTTATTTTATGAGTATGGAGTTTTTAATAAAAAATATATATTATTTTTATTAATAATGTTATCAAATTTTAATTGATAAAAAAATTAATAGATTTTGAACCGATAATATTTATCCCAATAATAATATTTTTTTCCAAATATTTTTTTATAAATAATTATAAATACCATTAAAATATTATGATTTTTTATCCTATAATATTTTATCTCATTTATTTTATCTCATTAATTATTAAAAGTGTTAATTATTTATCCAAAATGAAACAATCGTATGGGGATTAATATAAAAGATAGTGTAAATAAATCGAAGTCTTAAAAAATACAATAATAATAATAATTAAGAAATATTTCCTAACTCATGGAGGCAAGTAACAGTTGTATTGTACCCAACTGTAAAAATAGGAAAGAAAGAGATAAAAGTTTGATGGATGATGGTGGTAAAGAGGAGGAGGTTAGATTGGAGGAATGGGCGTAGAGTGGGTTTTGGTATGCCACGGCTTGGTGACTGTGGTGGTGGTGGTGTCTTTCCTGTGCGGTAGATGGCCCATCTTTCAGGGCACTTTCATCGAACGCATTCACTACTTCCTCACTTACGGCGCCTACGATTACTTCCTGTATATATCTATCTATTCTTCTTCTGCCTCTCTCTCTCTCTCTCTCTCTCTCTCTCTCTCACTCTCTGTGTGTGTGTTTTTCTTGTTCTCCCAATCAAATCAAATCTCATTTAGTTCTTTCAATTGGTGCGGTGCAGGCGTTTCGTTGGCGCTGTTTTCGGCTCAAAGTGTACGGATGCGGTTCTCTCTGTCGAATATTACTGCTGTGATCGCCCCAATCCTCTTCTCCAGGTTTCCTCATTCTTAATACCAAATTTCACCAACATTTCCCTTTCTTCTGATCAGTTGTGTACTGTGCAATGATTTCATTACTTTACTGAATTGAAGCTGCTTCTGCTATTTTCAATTTCATCAACTGATAAGTGGATCAGCAATCAGCATTCTCTTGTGTGGGCCCCAATAAACATAACAAGTAGAATCAAAGAAATTCATCTAGTTTTCCTTTGGATGTATTGCTTCACCTTATTTATGGATTCAAATGTCTGTGGTTTAATATCTCTGTAATATCCTCCCCCCGCCTCTTTTGTTTTGTATTGTGAATCTTATGATTGATCTTGATTCCCACCAAATTTTGTAAAATACAGCAGTGGTCTTATATTGCAAATTATCCTAGGGACAATGATTTTGTTCTCAAAATGTCTTGACATCTATTTAAACATCCTCTTTAAAGAAGCATCGTTCTGTTCTCTGTTTGTTTGATAAACAAACTTCTGTTTATTGCAGATCATATATCTTGTGATCATCAGCTTAACATATTATTTCATTGCTAAGTCTTCCTTTGCCTACATCCCTGGATACTATTTAAGTGGGATTCACAGGTATTGTACCACAGGGTCAATATTTTACTCTTTTCCTGCTTTATGGTTTTCTCAGCATTATTCTATCCTGAATTTTGTTAGACATTATATTTTCTTTTAGGTACACAAGCTTGTTAGCAGTTGCAGTTGGAATTCTGCTCTTTCTTTTGACCAGCTTTTCTGATCCAGGAACCATAAAGGCCGAGAATGTTTCTCACTATCTTTCTGCTTATCCCTACGATAATATCATTTATTCAGAGAAAGAATGTTCCACTTGCAAAATTCCAAAGTGAGTTTGCCACTAGCGTAAAATTTCATTGAAATCTTGGTTAAATCTATCTATAAAACGGTCTTAATTCTTTATGCAGACCTGCTCGGTCAAAGCACTGCAGCATTTGTGATCGCTGT
Organism: Ormosia semicastrata; assembly: GCA_029884595.1. Classification (NCBI taxonomy): domain Eukaryota; kingdom Viridiplantae; phylum Streptophyta; class Magnoliopsida; order Fabales; family Fabaceae; genus Ormosia; species Ormosia semicastrata. The sequence continues at coordinate 7,071,587 of JAQQTO010000054.1, read as the reverse complement.
GTTGCACGCTTTGATCATCATTGTGGATGGATGGTTAGGAATCTTTGAAGTTCTCTTATCTTTATAAGATTGTTTATGTGGTTCTCATTTAATAAATCACTTGTGTTTTTGGGTTGTAATGAAAGTTATTTTACTTGCAGAATAATTGCATAGGGGAGAGAAACACCCGGTATTTCATGGCTTTTCTTTTATGGTGAGTTCTATTTGTGGTGCATCAGTTTGTTATAGTTAACAAAACATATCCTTACATGAGTATTGTTTTGTGTAATCTAACTTCTTTACAAAAGGAACCCGAGAAAAGTATGGCACATTATAAGACTAAGCAAAAACTCAGGAAAATTCCTTTTCTCAGGATAAAAATATTGAACTGAGGTTCACTCAGAAATATGTCAGGAGGTATCTTCTTGCACAGGATAGAAACTTCTGCACCATGAAACAACCTCTTATTTATGTTCTGACCACAATGTTCATAATTGAGAACCTGGGGCAGACTTTCAAACCCTGTCCTTTCTTTTGTCTAGTTTTTCATTTATTATTCAATCTTTACCTAAAAATGAAGGGGGTTTGGGTCTTGGAAATTTGGTGTCTAAAAATATTGCGTTGGTGGCTAAATAATGTTTTCCATTACAGACTATTTATTTCATTATGACACTTGAGTTATTCAGAGCAACCATGGTTTAGATCAGAATGGATAGGATGCTTAGTTTTTCTCTCAGGGGTATGATTTTTTTAAAGAAATGGTTTTGTTCAGTCTGGGCGACAGTAATTGTATCAATTTTTGGGTGGACACTTGACTTGGGTCATACTTGTCCCATTCCTAGGGCTAAAATTCTTTGACGGTGTGCTGTTTTTGCAGTCCTTTGGTGCACTTTGTTGGAGCAGAATGCACACATCTTTAAGAGTGTATTTTTTCCATTAAATCTTCTGTGGCATAAGATTATGTTTTTATCCTCCCTGTGGTTTTCTGCCCCTTGATGTTTCAAAGGTCTTGCCCTTTGACATGTTGAGAGATTGGGCAGGCCTGCTTCACTCTTAGTTTTTCTTCCTTTTTTTCTTGTTTTAGAGGATACGTTATTGTCACCCTTGTTTCACTTGTACTTTTCTTCTCTTCTCTATAACAAAACTTATATATCTTCTGTAAAAAAAAAAAATATCAATCTTTTCTGTACCACTGTCTCTTAAACTTGTTCCAACACATTATGAACATGTGCTTTTCAATATCCTATTTTGGTGGCATAAAATGTTCTTCGCTTTAACTTTTTGCATTCCATATAAGAGCTAGTATAGATATTAAAAGATCTAAATTCATTTCCAGTCTCTTTATCATAGTTTAGTAATACTCATTTTAAACTTTTAGTGGCTGATTTCAGCTTTACCATAGATGTGTAATAAGTTATGCATTCTTCATCTCTGGTTTCATTCATATTTGTGAATCTTTCATGTCTTGTAGGCATTTCCTTTTGTGCTTGTATGGAACAGTTGCTATTGGCTTGATTCTTGCTGGAAGGTTAAAAGAATTAAGAGTTGTCTATGTTCTAACAGGTAATATAGATTTGCAATTAATATCTATCTTAAAATTAAGTTAATTCTTATACTGATTTTGAGACTTCTCTCCTTATCTTAAATTTTCAGTTTATTATGGAATAGAAAATTCATTTTTGGATTTAGCTCCTCATGTTGTACAGGTGAGGGATTTATCTATTTTTCTGTGTCTACTGGTTGATTGTTATGTATTCCTATTTTTATTCCCTATTTTCCATTTTAGTGGTTAATGATCTTTTGTTATCATTTAGTGGTTGTTGGGATCCTACAACACTCAGATACTTATTATGGTGTTCCTTGCAATTGTTGGAATGCTGTTGGCCGGTTTCTTTGGTTACCATGCAAATCTTTGCCTTAGCAACACTACCACTAATGAGGTACTTTCTACATGTGACCTTGAAATAATTATGAGAATAATTTTTTAGTAAATAATGAGGAGCCAGGAAGTGGCAAGGAATCTTTTTTCTTTGGTCATGTGAAAACAAAAATCCATGTTTAGTCCAGGGAATACCACTAGGAGAGAAGATTTTTCTAGGTCGGGACCTAAATGGTCATGTGGGGAGCGAATCTAGGGGGTATGAGGGTTTGCATGGGGGTTATGGTCTAGGAATAGCTAATGCAGAGGGTAAAGCAAGTTTAGATTTTTCGATAGCGTTTGATTTTACAATAGCTAACACTTGTTTTAAGAAGCGGGAAGAGCATCTGATCACATATAGAAGCAGGGGTTTTTGCTCTCAAATTGATTTCTTTTTAATAAGGAAATTTGATAGAAAGCTTTCAATGGATTGCAAAGTCATCCTTGGAGAGAGCTTGACTACCCAACACAGGGTTTTGATTATGGATGTACGGGTTAAGATGAGAGTAAGGAGAAATTATCGATACAGAGAGTCAATGATCAAATGGTGGCAATTAAAGGGAGGAAAACAAATGCTCTTTCAGAGGAGGATTATGGAGTAAGAGATTTGGGAGATACAAGGGAGTGCTAATGATATGTAGGACGAGATGGCTAAAGGGATTAGGAAGGTAGTAAAAGAGACACTCAGTGAATCAAGAGGCTTTGGACCCAAGGATAAAGAATCTTGGTAGTGGGACGCAAGTGTACAAGATAAGGTTAAGGTTAAAAGGGAATGTTATAAAGTTTGGCATGTGTGTAAAAATGATGAAAATTGAGAAAAATATAAAGCAGCTATAAAAGATACTAAGAAGGCGGTGAGCGAGGCGAAAGCTAAAGCGTTCAATGGGTTATATCAATCGTTGGGCACCAAAGACGGAAAAAGGAATATCTACAGGCTTGCTAAAAGTAGGGAAAAGAAGATAAGAGACTTGGATCAAGTGAAATGCATTAAGGATGAAGAGGGTAAAGTCTTGGTTACGGAACAAGATATCAAGGATCGATGGAAGGGTTATTTTCACAAGTTATTTAACGAGGAACATGAGACATTAAGGGACTCGGACATTCTAAATACTAGAGAGGAGGATCAAAATAAAACCTTTTATCGTAGAATCGGGAGTTTGAAGTAAAAGAAGCATTGAAGAGGATGGATAATGGAAAAACGATTGGGCCAGATAACATACCTATCGAGGTATGGAAGTGCCTAGGAGAGAAAGGTATAAGTTGGATCACAAAACTGTTTAATGAGATAATGAGGTCTAAGAAAATGCCAAATGAATGGAGGAGAAGCATTTTAATTCCTATTTATAAGAACAAAGGAGATGTACAAAACTGTGCAAATTACAGAGGGATTAAGCTCATGAGTCATACTATGAAGTTATGAGAAAGAGTAATTGAACGGAGATTAAGACAAGAGACTCATTTTTCAGAAAATCAATTTGGTTTTATGCCTGGGAGGTCAATCATGGAAGCAATTTATCTTCTACGAAGATTAATGGAGAGGTATCGGAGGAAGCAAAAAGACCTATACATGATTTTCATTGATCTGGAAAAAGCCTACGATAGAGTACCGAAAGAGGTATTGTGAAAGGCTTTGGAGAAGAAAAGAGTTCGTATCGCCTATATTAGAGCAATCCAAGATATATATGATGGAGCTAAAACTAGTGTGAGAACACAACGTGGGGTCACTGAAGATTTTCCTATAACTATAGGACTGCACCAAGGGTCAACTTTGAGTCCATATCTTTTTACCTTGGTCTTAGATGTGCTTACTGCGCATATCCAAGAGCCGATGCCACAATGCATGCTTTTCGCAGATGATATAGTCTTAGTTGGAGAGTCGAGAGAGGAAATAAATGGGAAGCTAGAGCTATGGAGACGAGCTTTGGAAGAACATGACTTTCGTCTAAGTAGGAGTAAGACGGAGTATATGGAATGTAAGTTCAGTAAGAGGCATGTTAATGCTAGTTTAGCGGTAAAAATTGGAGATCATACCATACTACAAGTCACACAGTTTAGGTACTTTGGATCTATCATACAAAATGATGGAGAGATAGAGAGAGATGTAAATCATAGGATTCAAGCTGGATGGATGAAATGGAGGAGTGCTTCAGGAGTTATTTGTAATAGAAAAGTACCTCTCAAGCTTAAGGGTAAATTTTACCGCACAGCTATAAGGCTCGCGATGTTGTATGGTGCTGAATGTTGGGCAATAAAAAGCCAACAAGAGCATAAGATCAGTGTCGCGGAGATGAGGATGTTGCGTTGGATGTGTGACCATACAAGATTAGATAGGATTAGGAATAAATGCATTAGAGAGAAAATAAGAGTAACAACTATTTTGAAAAAAATGAGAGAATCTCGCCTTAGGTGGTTTGGACATGTAAGGAGAAGACCCTTAGAAACCCCTGTAAGAAGAGTAGATCAGGTAGATAATAGCCCAATAGCTAAAAGTAGAGGAAGACCAAAAAAGACTATAGGTGAAACGATTAAAAAAAAATTAGATTTGAATGACATCTCTGAAGACTTGGTTTATGATAGGGCACAATGGCGTCGTTTGATCCATCTAGCCGATCCCACTTAGTGGAAAAATGCTTGGTTGTTGGTTGTTGTTGATGCGAAAACAAAAATCCCCATAAACGTAGGGATCAGATTACTATGTCTTTAAATAGCTGAGTTAAAGATGTATAGATGCCACGTCCATTATGTTAGAAGAAATGTTAAACAGAATACCTGATTTGGAAGTTGGCATGAACGTGGAATAATGTAAAATAACTGTGATATATGATATGATGTTATAGAAAGATATTTGCAGACGAACTGGCAGCTTTTGTTTGTGATTTTCAGTTTTCATCCTGCTGCAACCTGATTGTTTGTGTTTTATACTATAAATCTATTATTAGGTAGCACTAGAAGCATAAAACGTCTTACTTCTAGACGAAAAAATATTTGGGTGGCTCACTGGTTCAGTATGATATTTGTTCATTGTTTGTTCTTTGTGTGTGTTTGTTTTCCCTTTTGTGTCTCCATTTCCCAATAATAGCAGAATCATTGCATTCACAAACCTGCACAGACTGGACAGGTTGCTTTTGCTTCATCTAAATTTTAAAGAAAATAGTTCAGGTGTGGCCACTTGAATTCAGATGGAGTCACTTGTACAGTTTCTGCTGTTTTGTGAATGCAGAATTGTATAAGTACCATTGCTCTATGGTATTTTATCATCATCCGATCTTTTTGGTGGTTTATTTTATTATTAGCTGGAAAACTGTATGCTTTTGAGAGGTACTATTGACGTCCTGAAGCTCAATGAAACTAAAGGTTTCTTTGTGGATGACAGACCTTTAAGTGGCAAGAGTACATGGACTGGCAAAGAAAACTAAAAGAAGCGAAGGCCAGTGCTGCAGCCCTAAGACAAAGTATCAGTGGATTGAGCAGTGAAAAACTGCCCTTGTTAAGCAAATGGAGAGCCTTCTTTCGAAGATCACCTCTAGAAGATGTGGTAGTTGTTAAGAATAATGTTTATGATAAAGGATTCATTCACAATATTCAGGAGGTTATTTCCCCTCTCTCTACAAGGCAGTCATTTACACGAACCAAATTGAAGTCCGGCTGAGTATGCTCCTAACATACGTGTCTTTCCAGTTATTGAAGGCCTTGGTCGCTAGTTGCACATAAATTGATTGGTAGCATGTCTTTACAGTTCTTTAGATTACCCAATAAATCATTTTGTAAACCAAACATATGATATTAATTTTTATTTTTCTATTAAAGGAGTTCAGTACTAGTTGTAGAGTTAGAATTGATTGTTAGATAGTCCTTGTGTGTGTATGTGTGTGTGCGTTTTTTTTTTTTTTTGTTGTGTTGTAATATTTCCTACTAGCAAAAGTAGAAAGGTATTAGTACTTGGATTATTTAAAAACGGGGTGAAATACATCCATGGGCATGTGTAGCCTGCAATTACCGGTGGGTTTGAAGTTTAAAAACCCCCTATCCCCTCTGTTCATCTTGTTTAGTTTGCCAGTTCGAGAACAACAAAAATCTTTTCTCAAGTGGTGTCAGTTTTTAAGTTCTACGTCAAAAGAAAAATTCTTACTCTATATTTACGGTTCTATAGAATTATTTATTGTCAAGTTATGGTAATAACAATGTCTTGTAAAAATTTTGGGATTTTGTATACCAAAATTGTTTTTGGGATTTCTGTAAATAACTAGACATGAGGATTAGGTCGTATAGCCCAGCGCCCCCGGCCCACTATCCACCATAATACAAGTTTGTGCTAGGTACAAATTTGGACCGCTGTGCTGCGAATTCAAAATTAATTGTGTGCTGCGAATGCCCATGCTACAAGGTGATCGATGTGGTGTTGACCCAAAAAAAAATAGGTGATCCATATGGAAATCAGGCTAGCCTCATTGCCACGTGGATAGATAAAGAGACAATCTTCTTATTATTAAACAATTTAAAAAACAAATTATGGAAGTGGATAAGAATGGGTGTCAAATGGATGGATTAGTTTGATTTTGAATTGGATTGTAATGGATGGATTCAAAATAAACTATTAATTCATTTAAAATTCATTATAAAATATTTAATATTATTCAATCTATTCATGACCTAATTTTATGGATGGATATTCAATCCATCCATTAATTTATTTTAATAGATTGGATGAATAGATATCTAAATCACTCATTTAAAAAAAATGTTTCTCTCTCTAAAAACATTTTATTCTCTCTCTAAAATATGTTTCTCTCTCTAAAAAAACATAAAATATATTGGATATCCATTGGATTGGTTTTAATTGGATATCCATTGAATATCCAATACATGTTTTGGTTGGATTACTAACCATCTATAATTAAATTTAATTCATTAGATTCAATCCAATAAGATATATCATTTTAATTAGATGGACTGAATTTGTTTTAATATAAATGAATTAGATGGATTAAAAATTAATAGATTTTATTGCGACCCTATATGAAATATCTATAGTGTTACACGGCAAGAGAAAAAGGGAGCATATCACCGTAACATATATTTTCTTTGAAATAGTAGATCTCAAAGGCAAACCATTACCCTTTACAGTGATATATGACGGAGATTCATGTTTCTATTTACAATTCATTTGAATGAAAAATACTAATAGCTTGTTGGTGGTCTGTAATGGTAAAATCTATTGACTAGAGGAGGGGTGAGGGAAATGGGAAGGAAGTGGCTTGATGTCCCTACTTCGCATGAAACTCAAAAATTGATCAGGTAGTTCTTCCAAAAGAGCTTGCACAACAGAGATCTGCCCGCCTGTCAAAAACACATGAAAGAGGGTGGGGTTCGTTTAAAGGAATTGGAATGAATTTAAAATGGAAGGGGCAAAAAACAGTGTAACGAATAGAAAGACTAAACAAGTTCAGAAGCGAATGGTACTTACTTTGTACTTCTCTCATAGGGACAAACTGCACTATATCTCGTGTAGCTACACGACCAGTAGAACTCTCTAACCGACGCCCATTATCAGCATCCAGTACCTGCAAGCCAAGAAGTACATGTTATTCTCTCTAGGAATTGGTTATTATCTACCTCTGATTATTATGAAAATAAAGCATTGCCATGCTACTAAATAATTAATGGAGTAATAAGGAAAATTTTGGACAAGGATAAGTAGGTAGACCTCCATGCTCGTGAAATCAGCACTTCCAACCCCAACTATAAGAATCGATATGGGAAGGTCAGATGCTTTCACTAGGGCATCTATTGATTCTTGAAGATCCGTAACAACTCCATCCTATGAAAAGATGGACATTTGATTGGTCATTCATAGTCATACCACAAAAAACAGTCATGCCCGAGAAAACAACATAGCCTATTCAATGAATTGATTATTTTCTCACCGTTATGATAAGCAATACATAGTACTTGGTGCTGTTATGTGATGAAAGGGACTGGGCAGCCATTTGTGCAGCCATGTTGATAACTGGGCCAAATAAAGTGGGTCCTGCTAGAGTGACATTGCGTAAAGCACTAGCATAAGCATCCATTATGCCTTCAACTCCTACAACCTAAAACAAAGGAAAACTAGCTCTTAATTCTTTTTAAAGAAGGTGAGTATTGGACGCAATGTAAAATACGAATCATATATCATGGAGGTACACAGTATTGTTGCTCATCATAGTAACTATTAAGTGATTCACTTGAATCTGCTTTATCAAATAAGCATATAAGCAAGCAGGGAAGTGGCCTGTCTTTTAGGAAATGCTGGTGACAACAAAGAAAAGGGGACGAGTAAGATTTTCGCCCAAAAGTACAACGGCAAGTTCATGATAAATGCATAAGAGGGCAGGAGTCCTTCCCTGAACTGTACGTATAATAAAATTAATGGAGTATAAATTATTCGCATTTCTCTTTTATCACCTCTAGTCAAAGTCTAAATCAGCCATTAGGGAAGTTGACACTGATAAATCCAGAGAGGTAGTGTGGAACTCATAAATTGGCAGTTGAATCTCTCTAATTATGTTTCTGTTTTGTTTCTAAATTCAAGGACTGACTCCCAAATTTGCAAATAAGAAAACATGGAGTCAAGGACTTGTAATAGAACTTATGCTTGATAGAAATGTTATTATCATTAGAGTTGATGAATGAGGTGAAGCTGAGTTCATTAAAGAAAAATGACAATTAAGAATAGTTTTCCAACTTTTCAAGAATAGGCTAGCATCATAACTGCACAACTGTCTACCATCTCTAGTGGTGATTAAAGAAAGAGCCATTGTACCAAAAAAAACAAAAAAACAAAATTTCTCACCTCAGAGCCACCCGGACTCCCATTCAGATTAAAACAGTGGGATACGGTACCACCATATATCTTTCCTCCAAAGCCCCAAGCAGGAAACCGCCTATCAGAGTCATAGAACTGAATAACTTCCCCAACCTCCATTATAGCCTACAAATAATTACTATGTTGATTAGGCAAGACAGTGAAACGAATCAGATAATGTCACCCTATTATTGAAGTTAGTCAGTACCAAAAAGAAGTTTAAAATATTGGGTCTTGATTTTATACAAATACCAGACATAATACAGGATCATAAGCTGTAAAACCTTGAACGTGATTGATTCTATTGTGCTTCGCAAGTTAATGATTCAGAAAGTTCAGAATCATTCATCGTCAAGAAGTATCAAGCTTACCTTTTGGTATGAATTTAACCGACCAGATGCATCAAAGTAATGCAAAGAATCTTCATGATGAGGATTTCCATTTGAAGCTGGACAAATTTTGAAGCCACTTAGCAAACTAGATGAAATTAGTAATGACCTTCACTAATAGAACAATTGTTACCTACCAGTGAAATCTACAGCAACCATGAAGTTCAGTTCAAATCCACCAGATATGTAGTCAATAAAACTGAACTGTTCTTTTTCACGATATTGATCCACAAACAGTTGACCCTTCAGAACCTATATGGAAGAAATTCTAAAAAGTGTGAGGTTAAGCAGCGAAGTAGAGCCTAAATGAAATTCTATTGCATGGGTCAATAAACAACTTCTTTTGTCTGTGGCGTGTGGATGGTACGAAAAAAATTTGCGCCTGTTCTCTCTTTGTTAAGCTTTTCAAGTTCTGCTAATGACTTCTGCAGTTTCCTGATAGCAAAAAATTGATATCAATATAATTTGCTTCTATGAACTAGAAAGTGAAACCCAAAAAAGTGTAGGACGAACAAAAATAAAACAATAACCAATAATTGCATAATTACCCAACAAGTACATGATTGCCACTACTATTGAAATCAAAACACTCGATAACCAATGGATTATCCTGCATAGAAGTTAAAAATTTTGAAAGCTAGATAATTATCTTGCTACATGAGTAAGTAATTAAAATATCCATGATTTGCATCAAATGTTAAGACCAGAGATGACAGGCTTACTTTACTTCCAAACTGCTGGGAACTAAGGCAAACTGGTTTCCATATTGGATTTAAATTGTTATTAATAACTTCAGTCTTGCAAATAGGAACAGATCCTCCACTCTCAACTATTCTTGATATTCTTATAAAAGGATCCTACAAGCAAACGGAAGATGAGAAATTTTAGGAATGCCAAACAAACGAAAATAAATATGCACTTAAATAGGGAACATGTAGCTGGGCATTGAATAAGTACAGTTTTAGAAAAAATGTCCTTGTTATCCAAGTGAGAACAACGGAAGGTCATCTCAACAGCAGTCCTTGAAGCAACAGTCTCCTCAGCATGAACAGTAAGTGCCCCTAGGTTTCTTAAACCACCATGCCCGCTTTTGTTTTGGAGCCTTAAGGTTAAGCTCCGGCTTTGTTTAGTCACTATCTGCCACACAGGAGACACGTGCACACACACAGAAAAGACACCAGTTTCAAAAAATGTCCATAATCTCAATGCAATAGAATAGAATTAGAAAGCAGCACTAATTAATGTGATTTAATAATGGGAAGAGCTAAAGGCAAGTTTTTTTTGCGACATCAAGTTCAATAGAAAGTTGCACATTATAGAAGCAGCAAACTACGTAAAGGAGAGAGAAAAAAGTTGACCCAAAAAAAAAAAAAGAACAATTCATGGTTTAACTCTTGGGGTTCGGACTGGAATCATGGAACACCCACTTATTGCGATAAGTGCGTGACCATGGAATCAAAGCTCTGATGACAATTTCTCAATTGTGTAAAGTGTGTACTGATAGTTTTCATTATATAAAAAAAAAAAGGAGAGTAAAATAGGGGACATATTACACCAAAGTAACATGGTTATCATCAAAGAATGTAAGTGAATACAAGGAAACTGACCTCTGATAAAGTGCAACTGGCCACTCCAAGAAATTCTTGATCTTTCAGTTTTAGTGTCTGCAAGAACAAAAAAAATAAAATCTTTTCTTAGTTTTCAAATATAAACTTCATCATAACCATTGACTAATTCGGCAAGAGAAAGTGAGAATATAAATTTGGAGGAACATCAGACAAACAAAAGCTCATATCTAAACTTTTCATGTCTCGTTTCATTTTCTTATCACCATCTTAATCAGTTACTGATCCCCTTCCAGTCTCATTATGCCATATTTACATCATAAAATCTGCCATAAATTTATTTCTTTTATCACACAGGTTTATATATAATTAAAACTTGAGAGGAACTGGATAGGTATTAGTTTCAAATCTAACCGAGTGGATGGAAACATATGATTTAAATAATTTATCACCGATGAACATAATTTCCTTTTGCTTATAATTGGCATGATTGACAAGCATATTAACTTTTTCACTTGTAAAACCACCGAATAAATAAACTAATTGTCCAATTTAAGCAATTCAAAAGTATAACATGGAAGGCTTTAAGTTATCTATTATCAACCTTAGTCCTTGTATATCTCTTTATGAAGGTGTATACAGAATTAGCTACTCATTTAATATTGTACAAGTGTATGATTTAGTGATTTTGTGAAACCATCACATATATATGTAGATAACAGTTTTTATTGCAAACTAAAATACCCTAAAGCTGAAGAATTTTCTTTTTGATAAATTTTGTAGGCTACAAGTTGGCCGTCTTTTTTAACTCAGTTGAAAATTATCACTGTAAAATCCTGATTGAGCAAACAATACAGGGAGAATTCATGCTTCAGTTAAGCATAAAATGTTAAAAGGAAGAGTTATTATGATTTACAAACCTTAGTGGGAACGCTATGATATTTTGTATCAATGTCATACACATGAAATCTGGAAGAAAAGCAAAATAAGAAAGAGGGAGTTATAAATCAATAATTCAAATCAGAAAGAAGGCTCATTGCATATAGTGAACATATTTTATCTAGGAATAGGCACAGGACAGATCAAGGATAGCTTACTCTAGTGGTTGCACAACCTCGAACTGAAATGCAACAGTAATTTTCTCTATCCACTCTGGATTCAAACAATTCATTATCACTTCTGTGCGACCTAATTCTTCCAATTTTCCATCTCTTTTCTTTGCATGCACAACAACCATGGGATCACTCTGAAATAAAATTAAATAAAAAAAAGGATTTAAGTTAAACTATGCTAATAAAAGCCCATTTTGAATAACGTGCAAGTACCAAAGAATACTTCCACGAAGATATTGAAACTTTCAAATAGGTTGCCACCAGCAAAAGATTAATTTTTTTAATGTTAATAAGAATAAATATTATTTGTAAATAAAGTTGTTAAACTTGACATTTACGTGAATTTGTGGAGGAACTGTGGCTCCACTCATAAACTTTTATATACGAGTTTCCACAGTCTAAAAATAACTTAAAAGCATATACTTGATTGTCATCACTTGCAATGATTAATCGTCTAAACGAAATACCTTAAATGCATATTAATAATGTTTACAAGACTTACAAGAACACAATGTTCAAATTCAAAGCAGCAACCATTCAACTACTCAAACACAAACAATATAGCAATGCAATTGCCTGTTTAAATAGAACAATGGACACTTGAATTTGCGGTTTACAAGTTTACAATGAGTTTATCAAAAGATAATTTGTTTGCAAGTTGACTCGATTCTCTTATCTGGATTAACAAGTCAACATGTGAGTTTGAAAACAATGTTTGTGAATATAAGGGTGGTGCTATAGTAGTGAACATTATTATTTTTAGATGTGCATCCACTACTCATGAGCCTTAGGATTGTTACTAACATGATATGGATAAGAGATGGGAGAATGGTTATTGCTTTTCCTAGCATCAGAGGTAAGGATATTAAGACAAATGGAAAGGTTGCTCATGAAAAAAAGAAAGGTCACAGATAAATAAACAAAAAAAATAAAAAATTAAGAAACAAAAGAAAATGGCAACCATTTCGGATCATTGTATAATATATGCCCCTTATCTAGAAGAAAATATACCTTTGATGCAATGTCCCGATCAAGTAGGTTAGATGCTGAAAGAGATAACTGCAGCACAAGATTAGAAGACCATAAATATTTGTCCACCTTGTCCAAGTTTTAACAATAACCAATAACATATATGAAAAAAAAAGTGAACAGCAAATATATTGGAAGATCTACAGACAAACACTCACAAAATAATAAAACATGCTTTATCAAAGTGGCAAACACAATCATAAAACAACACTAGAACACATTGATTTTGGTGGAAGAATTTACTCAACTTCGGAAGAGATTTGTTGGTCAGTTTTCTAGAGCCAATATTTTACAATCATATCATTAAAAAATAAAGCTTGACAGGATGAAACTTGCATTTGCATAATTTGACCCTTTTTTTCTATTGATATTCGATAGTTTATCCCAGTGTTCTAAAAACCAAACTGAAAATCAAATTGGTAAAAGTTCTATAGGTTATTATTCAATTGGTTTAATAGGATAAATTAATGATTAAACTAGAAGTGAACCAAATAACATAATAAAGAATAATTGAATTGGAAATATAACCAATTCATGGTCTAACCAATTGAACTATTAGGTTTGGTCCAATTTTTAAAACGTTATTTTTTTTCTCTAGCTTCTATTTGTTTTAGAGATGATGAGATTCCTAATTGATGAGCCCGTACATAGGACTAGAGACTAATGTTGAAAAAATTAGACTAAACTAGTTGATTTGATTGGAAAACTAGTGAACCAATCACAGGTTTAATTCATTTGACCTATAGAACTAACTTGTGAGAGAATCGATCAAAATCAGAATTGACCAAATAGGTCAAAAACTAGTAATAAACCAATTTGAACTGGTTTTATAAAAAAAAAATTGAACTCTTTTTATTTTTAATTCATTCAAAAAATATTGTTGAGTTAAATAAAGTTCAATGTCAAGTTACAAAAATTCATATATAAGGCTCACGAAAGATATAAGAAGATTTATCTTTTCTTGACTTTTATATAGGTTATATGCTTGGATTTTTAACTTATTACTTTATATGATATTTGTATATTTGGTCTCATATTAGTTTTTATATATATATATATGTTTAAATATTTCACTTATTATATAATATGAGATTTTAAAGTATTAAGTAACATAATATAAATATTAATATGTTAGTTTATTACTTAATATATTATATAATATTAAATATATATATTTAATTATCATAAATTTGACCACAATTTAATCATATTTTAATTAAAAAACCATAAACTAATGTTTTCACTTATTTAATGACCTGTTCAATTTTAAAATCATTACTAATGATTAGAGAGTCCACTTTATAAATTATCTGGTCCCCATGATATAATATAATTCCCCATGATATAATAATTAAAATTAAAATTTTTAATATTTTATACCCAGCACATTTTTTCATTTCCAAATTTTGCAGACTTATATGATAGTCATATCCATAACTAATGTTTAACCATAAAAATTTTTTTTAAAAAATCCATAGCTAATGTTGCACTGCATATGATTTGACCCCTTGCAGGCAAGAAAAAATGTTTTTTTTATAATTTAAATAGGTAATTTTGTAATAATTCAGAACAATAATAAATATCTTTAAAATAAATAATAATTTTAATTATGTATTATTATATATAATTAATTTAAATTTAAATTTATCATACAAGTAATAAAAATCATTATGTATCGTCTCATTAATTATTACATAATAATTTTTATATAAAATATGATAAATTATAATTTTAACTCGTTATATATAATAAAAAATTACTATATAAATTATTAGAATCATCTCTTACTTGAATTATCTTAAAATTATCTATTTTAAGTACAAATAACATTATTTCTATAAAGGAGCCAAAATATTATAACCTCAGGTGTTTCTTGAATCCAACGTTGGTAAACGTACAAATACAAGATCTTATAAAAATTTCACAAAACATAAAAGGTGTGATTGAAGTTTTTTCATTAATTACTTCACACTCAACTCAAAAAATTAATTCATTATTTTATATGAAGTGTAGTTTGTCCACATTAAAAAAAAAAACAAAGTGAAGCTTTTATAGTACACTTTATTTATGCATTTATCAATGTTTTTCTCTTGGAAGTGAGAATGCTTAGTTAATTGATTCAGGTACTCAAGTGAGCCAAATTTTGCAGACTGTATATGATAGTCATATCCATAGCTAACGTTTAACCATAAAAATAAAAAAATAAAATAAAAATCCATAGCTAATGTTGCACTGCATATGATTTGACCCCTTGCAGGTAATAGACTTGAAAGTGAAACACAAAGCGGCCTTTTTATAAGAAAAATGTTTTTTATATAATTTAAATAGGTAATTTTGAAATAATTCATATTAGTAGTGAATATCTTTAAAATAAGTGATGATTTTAATTATGTATATATTAATTTTTTTATTATATATTAATCAATTTCGCCTCATTACTTATACATATTATATCATCAATTTTGAAGCTTTTGTAGGACTCATTATTTATGCATTTATCATTGTTTTTCTCTTGGAAGTGAGAATGCTTACTTAATTGATTCAGGTACTTAGCTGAGCAGGAAAATGTTTTTACATTACAGAAAAGAAACTGGATACCTCACAAATGAGATGAAGGCCTTTGATGGGATGTAAAAAAAAGAAGTTATGATCATAAGCGTCTGTTTAGTACGAATGATAAGATAAAGTCTGATAATATTAGATCTATTAGTATAAGACCTGATAATATAAGGCGTGATAATATAAAGCCTGATAGTATAAGACCTAATAGTATAAAACTTAACATGTAAAGGTTGAAAATATCGAGGTGTTTAGAATTATAATAAAAAAGTCTTTATAAGAATTTATACATCAAAATTCTATCAAGTCTATTCCCTCCCTTCAATGCTTGATTAAATTATCTATTATTTTAATGTATAAGAGGAGTTTAATGAATAAATTTATACAATATAATATTTATACTAAACAACTAATAAAGTCATAATATATTGTATTAACTTATTCTATTATGTCAAACAAGTCATAACTCTGTGAAATATCTGTACATGAAATGTCTATGCAAATAGTAGCACTCTATACATTAATAAGGCTTTTCCATATCTAAAGCAGTAAATCATTAATCAACACGTCAAGGAAAGACTACAAGCCAAATTAATAATTTCCAATTAAACAGTAAACTGCCTTAAGAAAAACAGTAACCAGCATATGAGAAATCAAACCAATTTTATGGTGAAAACCATATCCATGGTGGCATTGTATGATACCAGGCTCTAGACCAAACATAATAGACTTAAAATAATTTTTATCAAAAAAACAAAAAGCTTGAAATAGTGCTTTTATCAACAAAGATAGCCACACGTCATTTTTCTTGATGATTACTCTTCTCACTGTTTTACTCCAGTTGTAGAGAAAAAGATAAAGAGTAATGATCTATAAACAACATTTTACTCATACAAAAGTACACACACATTATTTTAGACTTGTGTTATGTCAAAATTTGTCTCATAAATTCAGGTTCAATCTACTGATTTTACTCATATGGTATCAGTTGTGTAAACTATAGGAAAAGATATGACAAGCCAATGTCAATGTGTCGATTTCATCAGCTTTAAAAGTTGTTTTGGTCTGCTATTAGCACTTCGTTTTAACAAGCAAAAAAGAAAAGAATATAAATCTTGAAGGCAAGAAAGGTATTGGGATGGATAATATAAATCTGAACGTAGGCTTCTATGATTTTCAAATTAAACTATTTTTTTAAAATAAATATTATCTTCATAAAAGTTTATAGGTGAATTTGTAAATTTTGTCATCCCCCAATGTTGATTTTATTTTTTTAATTTTTCATGCACCAACTTTGATCTCTAGTATTATATATGATATCCAAATTTAACACACGAGAGAATTATTTGATTTCTACTTCTCACTTGTACAGCTTCTTTTTTTAAGATCATTCTTGAATTTGTTTGAAAACAAACTCTTGCTCTGTTGATCTCTGTTTGAGACAAATATATAACGAGGAAAGCAATGCTTCAAACGTAACCAAACAAGGTTGAAGTTGTGGTTGCTTTTCCGTGTTCGGTTAATTAGTTGAAAAAACCTCAAACACACAAAACCAGGAGAGTAGTACGGATCTTGAAAATGGGTCTATGCTGGTCAAGAAAAAAGCAGAAAAAAATTGACTGCAACATCCAAATAATAAATAAATAATACGTTGGGTTTGAGTGTTTGATACTACGGGCTAGAAGATATAGAATAAAGAATCAATCTTGTGTCTACACAGAAAAAGACATAAAGCGGGGGGAAAAAACAATGAAAGAAAAGTTTTAATTTAAGGATTGAATGGATGTAATGATGTATTGATGCCTTCTTTTGTAATTATATAATATAGAATTTTTTTTCCTTAATTTTTTAACTTTACATTGGAGGTGTGCAAACATCTAATGAGGGAAAGAGAAAAAATGAATCTGGTAAACAATCAAACTTACAGTGTGTTTGGTTTTTCATTTAGAAAGTCCCAAATCACTTTGTTTGGAAAGCCTAAACTAAAGTTTGAGTAAAAGCTTGTCTCTTGTAGCTTTGGCCCAAATCATAATTTTTAAGTTTCAAACGACAAATTAAACACACAATTAAAAAATTTAAAATATTAATATTAAGATCAAGGTTTTAAATTACGATTTTGAGAGTTATATTGCGAAGTATCCGTACATCTTTGTGTAGGGCAAAAGAAAAGAAACAAAAAAGAGGATCAAGTTGAATGTGATAGAAAATTGTACCTCGACTTGGGTGAACATTGGCTGAAAACCTTGAGCCGTGTAGAAGTACTGGACGGCGTCGTTGTGGCCGCCATTGCCATTGGCTTGGTGTTGATGGAACCCTCCCACAGCCTGTTTGCCTCCTTCCAAATCTGAGAAACACCCACCCATAATGCCTCCTTCCTTCAAACACTTCAATCTCTCTCTCTCTTGCTTTTTTCTTTTTTTTTTCTTTTACTTTCTCTCTCTCTCTATGCAAAGTAACTGCAAAGCCCTAATTTGACTTCCAATGGAACAGTGAGTGAACGATCAGTGCTTTTGTGATTTTGTATATTATTATTCAAATGCAATAATAATAACGTTTTTTATTCGCGTCGCGAATTGCAAAATCCGAAATCGCAATTGGCTATACCAAATACCAAACTAAAATGCTGCCTTCCTGTTCGTTCGTTCTATCTCCCTTGGATTTCAGGTTTGGTTTGCTTTTATAACTTAACACAACGCGTTTGTTCCTGTTTTAGTTCTTATCCCTCTAAACCGAAGAAACATGGAAGCTGCGTGACTAATCAAAATCAATATTATTAATTAATTATTATTTTTAATATCATTCAAATCCATATTGATTACATTCTATTTATGGGAAGCATGGGAGACAGGAAAAGAGGTAAGAAGATTGAAAAGATTATATACTTTGGGTATATTGATTGCTCCCTTGGTGGATTGAATATATGTATACGAAAAACAAGAAAAAGTAGAGTTTCAGACTAGAGAAATAACCCCTGAAATTTAATTGTAGTAGTTTTGTTTGAATTTGACACGTTCTATGACCGAGTTTGGTCCATTCCAATTCACAGCAAAACCCTTCCAATGGGCAAGAAAATCTTCACTAAATTAGTTTATTTTTCAGTTTTTTGTTGGCACTTGACAACTCACAAAGAAATGACCCAGAAACTTTAGAACCAATTCGTTTGCCTAAATGTACTACAATTTGTTTTATTAACCTAAACAACAAACATTTGTATATATAGGGAGAGTACAGACTTGCAACAAATAATAAATCACATTGGGGTTGTGCCAAAAAGAAAAAAAACACACACACACACACATTGGGGAGTTGATGTATATTATTAGCTATTGACTAATGAAAAATTTAACATGGATCAAATGGATTTAAATTTGACTTTTGTTATCAACGGAATTTATAGTTACTGTTTATGACTTTGTAAATTCACCCTTCTAATCACGTAAAAAAAAAATCACCCTTCTAATGGGCACTAAATTATTTTAATGTTATCTACGTTCAGTAAATCATTCTGATTTTTCGTTGATATACAACTCACAAGAAAATGGGCCAGAAGCTATTGAGACAATATCATCGTTTGTTTGCCTAAGAAATGTATATACTACAGTCTGTTTTCTTCACGTAAACAACAAACATATGTGTGTGTGTGTCTAGGGAGAGTATAGACTCAGCAACAAATAATAAATTAATCACATTGAGAGTTGATGCATATTATTAGCCATTGATTAATTAGGTTGACAAGTCTTTTATCCAAAAATGAACTTGGATCAAATGGATTTAAATTTGACTTTCTTTGTCAAAGGAATTTATAAAGTTGTTTATGTTTTTCATTTTGACACGTTGTGTTGTTTGACATAAGAAAAGGCAGAAGGTTTAATATAACCAGCAATCCTAGCAGTGAGAAAAACAGCAAAAGCTTTTCCGATTCATTATCTTGTTCTTTTATATTAGTAGCTTGAAAACGTTCATTCAATCTAAAGTAGAGGATAAGGATCACCTCTCCTTATTTTTTGTTTTCTTTTTTATTCTTCTATTTAAATTTTATCAAATGTTCTAAACTTAATTACACATCTTCTTTCTTTTTTTTTCATTTTAATTTATTTTATATTTGGTAGAATTTAAATGAGGGAAAAGGGAAGGAAAGGAAATAAGAAATGAGAATAGGTGATCTCCATTCCTAAAGTAGAATGCACCACCGAGCGTATAGATCAGCTGGTAGGGGACTGTTCTAACTTAACCAAGGGTCTCGGGTTCGACACTTGGGTATGCAATTGTGTTAAAATTTGGTTGGGAGAGCTTTGTCGTCCTGCGAGGTCTTACCCGCTCGGGAGATTAGTCTCTCACCTTCGGGTGAAAAACACTCTGGGAAATCAAAATAAAAAATCTAAAGTAAAGCTTTTATCGATTGTCGCTCACAATTTTAATAGCTCTGAGATGGATAGGCATTTTCTCACCACATATATATATACAAAAAAAGATGAGCAGGTTCACTATATTTTATAAATATAAAAAAGATCCCCGACGAAAGATAAATATTAAAAGCTCAAGCTTAGAAATGCAAGAGCTTTAAGAATGAAAAGGGTTTACCAAGCGGTAGATGAATATGTAATATTTGCATAGTCATACGGTTATAAATTTAAATTTTAGTTATATTAATTTTTTAGAGTCAAGTTACAAAAAATATTTTTATGAATCTCTTAATTTTAATATAGATAAATTGTTGCCTTTGATTATATTAGAGAGATAAATTAATTGAAGTACATACAAACTAATCTATACACTACCGCAATAAAAAAAATGTGAACCTCATACGAAATTCAAATGATGACTAAACAAAACTCCAGCAAGACCGTTTCTTTTATTTGGTTTAATATTGAAGTCATTAATTACGCATATAGAATGGTGGTTGTGGAGCATATAATACAATGGCAAAATAATGAAAAATATATGATCATATTTACTAGGAAAGGCAGCCAACATGAGCATGAGGAAATGGTGGGTCTCGGAGTGTGTATAATGCTCTGGATAAGCATATAAAATACAAGTCCATGTAGAATTAGCTTCCTGGACTTCTGTTATGAAACTACAAGGTTGACCCCCTTGGGGTTGTCTACGGAATATTAGGCATATAATATTCAAATCGCTTGGAAAAATGATCTGTTTCTGGTGACAGAACATGGTGCAAATGTGCAATGCAATTACAAGGTATATCAAAGTGGTCCACCAAACAAAGTCCAAAAAAAAAAAAAGAAAAAAAGAAAGAAAGAACAGTACTCCTGCTGGGATGACATAGTTGATGCAATATGGGTGACGTATAGTTTCAGGGTTCTATCAAGTTGATAAAATAAAATTCATTATTTTCTTCTAGGAAAATTTTAAAATCTACTCAACATGGTTAATAAAAACAATTGTATAATACTTAAAGAAAGAAATTGTTTTTGAACCTAGTTACATCTAACAGCTGTGTTTTAATACATTTTTTTTTTTATTTTTGGCCACTTACGGTATATTTAAACCCACGTTGATTGACGGATAAAAATAAGCCAGGTCAAGTTAGACTTTTTTTTAAACAGACTTAACTTGTATTCTAATTATAAGGTCTAAGTCTGATTTGTGAACTTATAATAGGTTAATTTTTAAAGTTTAACTTGACCTTTTTAAAAGTCTGGCTTAATCAAAAAACCTACTTTACAATGAGATATTTAAATAGGTTAATAAATCCATATTTAAATAGGCTAACATGTTTTTATATAGACTAATAGACCTACTTTTAAATAGGTTAATATATCTTTACACATGCTAACAAACATAAACCTTGAAATAAGCTGATGGGCCTACTTAAAGACAATAAACCTTTTATTATAACTTAACACTCACCTTCTAATTTTATAGATGCTCACTATTTTCTTATTCTAATCTTTGATCAATGTGGGACTTAGAGATATACCAAGTTACAAAATTATTAAAGGCATATATCTCCAAGTATCACAACGACTAAAGACCAGAGTAAGAAAGTAGTGAGTATCTATAAAAGTAGGGAGTAAGTGTTAACTTATTATTTTCATTCTAATAAATATATTAATAAATATGTTATTTCTATTCTAATTTATTAACTTAGGTTTTAGTTATTGATTTTTATTAAAAATTAATTAAAAAATATATTAATATATTATAATAAATTAATAATAATAATTATAATTTATAATTATTATAATAATATATATTATATTATATTATATATAATTTAACAGGCCAGGAAACCAACTGTTAGGATTAAAAAGCTTATTAGATGACTTCGAAACTGACTTTTTAATTAAACAAACTTTTAAAAAAATATTAGTTTAACTTATTTAATAAACAGGTCAGACTTCAACGAATGTCAGGTCATAAATCATTATTAACGGACAATTTGATCTATTTCAACCCTTACTACACTTGTGACCTGAAAATCTTAGATTGCTTTTAATAAAAAAAAAGAACTTATTATTTTGTTAGATGAATGAGTTCAATTGGGGTCAGCTCCTTGAGTCATAGGTGCTTCTCAAGATGTTTTCCATTTTAATTTATATATTGATGATTAATAGAGTATCAAATTAATTTAACTAATAATCTATCAAAATATAAATAGATAAAATTATTAATCTGTAAATAAATTATTAATTAAGTTAATTTAATACTTACTAAATCAATATATAAACTGAAATGAAACATACTCAGTAATTAATTATGACTGTATTTTGAATTAAATTATGTTATTATTTAATTAAAAAAATTACAAACTGAAATAAAAAACTTTTTGGTGAGTTGAACTTTATAACTATTTTCCCAATTTTTAGTTCTACAAGCTAATGCACGTTCCGCCTAACAGCGACTTGAAGCAATTACCTTCGGCCTATGTTAGAGAACTCCAACCCATACTGCAGAATGCATACTAAATACTTACAAATTCGACCAGAGTAGCTATTAAATCATCTAAAAAATATCATCATATACCCCTTTAAGAAGAGCATACATTATTAACACTTTTTTTAAAGATCTTAAATTTAATGAGAAAAATGTTAAAAAAATATGATAAATAATATTTAAAAAATATAAAAATATATATATACACTATTAACAATAAAAATATCATAACTGAATTCATCTTGGCCTCCCACTCTAAGTTGGGGAAAAAAAAATCATTATGCAAATGTCATTGAGGATGTTACCCGTAAAGATGGGGAAATACATGAACAAGTGAATAAAACGGTGCAAGGATTGACATGTCTTACGAGTGCAAGAGATTGCCTCGATCCAAAGAATAAAAAATCAACCTCCATAATCTTATTTATTTTTAACTATACTATTTTTTATATCACATAAAATTAATTAATAAAATATAAATTCATAAGTAATGAAATATAAAAATTAATTAATGAGTATGTAAAATATTAATTAATAAAAAATAAAAATATAATTAATAATATATATAAATTAATTAACAGAATTAAATTAAAAAAATTACATATTTATACATATCTATTAACTAATAATTTATATTTTACTAATTAATTTTAATGTAATATTAAAAAAGATGTGACTATTGGATAAAATAATAATTATTCATTAAAAATGCATTGCCCTTGCCCCAATCTGCCCAAGAAAGTAGATAGTGCGGGGCCGTTTAACATACCCCAACCAGGGGTAGGTGTATGGATACTCCAATCAAAAATACCTCTAATAGCATGTGGCCACCGGTTGCAATTTTTTTTTATTATGTTGTTATTTATTTATTATTTAAACTTTATCTTTATTGTTTTTGCTTTTTAGTCCTTCAAATTTTTGTTGGGCAAAATCATTGTGAAGGAATACATGAGACTGAACACGAAACTCCGTTCTTCATGTTCTCGCCATCTGCACCTTCCACCATTGCCTTCAACCATATGCAGAAACTAGATTCTAATTTGAAGCTAGCAATTCAAACCATAAACAGCAGCACCATCCCTAAACAGATCCAACACCCTTGCATCTCAACCTCTGACAAACATCAAGAGCCTCCACCCAACGTCAACACCTTCCTCCGCCAACAAGAACCACTCCACCCATCCCCTCAGAGAGAGACAGAGAGAAACAAACCCATAAAAAACAAAATGGACACACACACAGAGACAGATAAACAAACCCATAAAAAACAAAATGGGGGTATGAAGAAAAAACAAAATGGACACACACACAGACAGAGAAACAAAACCATAAAAAACAAAATGGGGGTATGAAGAAAGAAAGTACACACACACACGGGTATGAAGAAAGAAAGTATCCCCCACACACACAAACAAACCCATAAAAAACAAAATGGGAGTATGAAGAAAGAAAGTACAGAGAGAGAGAGAGAGAGAGAGAGAGAGAAACAAACTCAAAAAACAAAATGGGGGTATGAAGAAAGAAAGTACCTAGGGTCTGGGATCCGACGTGGGGATATCGAGCTCTAGCTCAACGGGAAGACCCAGAAAGCCATTGAAGCGATCGAAGGTGGCATGGCTGATGAGCTGAACGTTGATGTGCCATCCAGTATCTAGGCTACAGATGGAAAACATGACCATTTTGTTCTGAGAAGCCACCATCGATTTTCTCAGAGCCGCCAACAGAAACGCCACCGGCGACACCTGGTTTTCCTTCTTCTTCGGTGGTGGTGCTTCTGCCAACTCTCCTTCCCTTCCCACCACCGTTGTTACACTTCTGGCCACCACAGCATTTCAATAAATTATTTGTCAAAGGACTAAGCTTCTACATATCATTGGATTACCAATGTCACCTGCTATAAAGGTAACAAGTAATTCATGTCAACCATTGATCTATCTTTTTACAAGATCAATGGTAAAATTCACTTCGAGTATGAATACACTAACCTTACTTGGTGACTTGGTGTTATGTTAAATGTCTCCAGAGGGTGCAGCTTATCTTTGTAACGGCCTGCTCACTGCTAATGGCCGAGCACCGCGGTTAAACAATCTTAGAAACTCGTATTAGAAGCATTGTTGAAAAAATCTCACCAGATCGACTAGTTTAACCGTAAAACTAGTGAATCATTCACAAGTTCATTTTGAGAATCGGTCAAAAATCAGTAGTCGCATTAGTCAAAAACTAGTAAAATAAGTAGTTATTTAGTTTGAACTCTTTTTTTATATTAACTCTTTTTTGTATTAATAAATTTTTAATTCATTTAAAAACAATTTGAGACAAATAAAGACCTAATGATAACTTATAAATTCCTACATATAAGACTCAAAAAAAAAAAAAAAGTTACCTCTCTTTTACATTTTTATATAATAAATTATATGTTTAAATATCCTACTCATTATTTTACGTAAAGTTTATAAATTTGACATCATCTTAACTTTTATAAATATTATATGCTTCAATTCTTCACTTATTATACAATATAAAATTTTGAAACACTAATTAATGAACCATAAACAAATATCTTCACCACTTAAATAACGGGTCCAATTTATAAACATTGATTAGAAGACGGATACATAAAATCAAAAGGAGCACAGTTACCATATATAAGGATAAAAAAGTAAAACCAGAAAAAGTCCCGTTTCTTCCTGTCATGATGTCCTATCACTGTATCGCCAAACTTATTTTCCTCTGGCGAGTTGGTATAGTAAAATTATCAAATTGGGGCAAATCAGGACAACAAATGACATAGACACGGTTAAGAAGGAATGTCAAGCTCAAGCATCTACCAAAGATAACAAAAAGATGGCCAGAAGATAAAAACAGCAGCT
This sequence comes from Ormosia semicastrata, assembly GCA_029884595.1. Lineage (NCBI taxonomy): Eukaryota > Viridiplantae > Streptophyta > Magnoliopsida > Fabales > Fabaceae > Ormosia > Ormosia semicastrata. Next base: position 7,046,425 of record JAQQTO010000054.1, on the reverse strand, counting down.
TCAACTAATGTTTTTGATCGAAACACGGAATGAAACACATTTCCATACATTGCTACCTCATAGAAAAGCTGGTTAAATCATATAAGAGAACATAAGTCCACAATTAATGAAAAAAGAGAGGCGAGAGAGAAGAGAGAGCCTATACTTCAGTCTAATTGTATGACAAAACCAGGGACAGAAGAAGGATCAAGCTCCCAACACCCTCTGAGATGAACATCGTCTTCCCCACTGTGCTGAAAAGCAGGAATCTGATGAGAAAATCTACCAACCTCTTCTCTTAATATTTCAATTATACCAGTTTTAGATCTCTGGATTCTAGGAGCCCTGAAAAATGGCTGAGAGCTGCTAAGAGGCATCAGAACAACAACTTGTACACTCTTGTCAGTATCAGCTAATACTTCTACTATATGACATTCACCTCTCCCCTGGTTTGAACAAGTCAATTCATAGTTCTGCTCCTTGTATAGAGCCCAAATCTCTCCTTTTCTTGGGTAAATTTCATACATATTATTTGCCATGGGTTCAACTTTTAATTGATGAGAGAATGCAGAGAGAGAAAGAATCTGCAATTTGGCTTTTTTAACTTTGAAGGTACCACAAGATACTGTTCTTTTTAAGCCTTTTGATGGTGAGCAGGGTTCAAGTAGGGACACGTACAATCTAAAATTAGGGGTAAATTCAATCTTCTTAATTTGAGCATAAATTTCAGGCATCTTATCCCTATCACCATATATTGCCCATATCTGATCACATTGAAACCTTTCCTCAGATTTTTCCTTCTTAAAGTCATACCATGATGCTTCCACAACTCTGCAGTCTTTTTTCAAAGGTGTACGAACACCTCCTACAGACCCAGAAAAACTGCTGTCCTTTACATTTTTGCTGCCATTTGAATGATTGTCAGTCACCTTGCCTGTTGTGCATTCACCTGCATCTACTTGAGCATTTTTCCTGCTTAAATCTCTAGGTGACCTTCGAACTTCCAATGTCTCTCTCTCATAATTATTTTTCTCTCGTTTCTGTGGAGTCTTGACCTTCTCATTAGCCTTACATGCAGCAGCGGTTCCCTCAGGTTGACTGCAGTCCCTGTGATCAATTTCTTTGTCATCCTCTCTGACCATATATTGACTAGAGCTTACTTGACCATTATCCATACTTTTTTTGTTTGACCTTGGTGATCTTCTAAGGATTGACAAAACTCTTTCAGCATCATTACTCTCATGCAACTTCTCTTTGTGAATACTCTCATTAGACATCGCCTGTTCCCCTTTACATTTAGAAGATTCATGGCGCAAACAACTGACTCCGTTGTTTAACATTCCATCCTCCATCTTCACATCACTAGGATCAACAACTTCAAAAAGATTACTAGGCAGGCCAGCAGGGTCAAGTTCAAAAGATCCTCTTGGAACACCTTCCCTTTCATCACCAGTCATCTTATATGAAGGAATCCGATGTGAGAACCTATATAGCTCACTAGGTGGAACACAAAATAAGCTAATTCCATTCTGCACAGTTTGCTGAAAGATACTAACAAACCCTTTCATTTTGCCAAGATAAGCAACTTTAATGCCGACATTCTCATCAAAATCAGATAGGACTTCCACATATTCAAATTGAAATTCTGAATCCTTTTCTCGATTAGAACTCCATCCAATATCCCAATCTCTGAAAAGTGCCCAAGTTTCTCCCTTCTTAGGAAATACCAAATAAGAACCTTTGCCACTTCCTTTTATGCAATGCATCTGATGAGAGAACATAGCACGATCTGTAGTTTTCTGAGAATCACCAAGTTTGAACTTACCGCAAGCAACTGGCAAACCAGCATCATGCCAATCAATCTCACCTTGGTCATCTGGGTTGGGTTCCAGCCAAGTAATCTGCAACTTGAAAGGGGAGAACACTTTCTTGACAAGAGCATAGAATCTTGGCATGCTATCAGAATTATCAAAAATAGCCCAGAATTGACTAGCAGCAAAACAATCCTCTGCCTTATCCTTCTCAAAATCACTGAAATCTGGATCAGGACAAAGGATCTCTTGATAGGGAGGGGAATTTGAATTCAGTGGAGAGCAATTGTCTGCTTTTGACTTTCTATCATCAAGATCTGACTTGGATGCCTCCTTTCTTTGCACATGAGACTGCTCAATTTTGGTTTTATTCCTTAAAAGTGTTTCTTCAGGTGGACCACTTGCTTTATTTCTCACCTCTCCATTCTGACCGCCCACACCAGCAGTGAAACTAGCTGGATTGTTGTTATTGAACAACCCACCACTTGCAGGCACTTCTCTTTTCTCCACTTCAGTGGTGTTAAATGATTCATATTGTCGTGGCCTTTTGGAAGCACTCTCAAAATGAACATCTTGAGCAGTGTCCATGTATGAAACATGCTGCTTTTTCCTGGAAGGTCTCCTTTGGTGTACTCCTGCATTAAGTCCAGAAGGATCAACGCCATTTTCTCGAATATTGGTATATTTCATGTCATTACCATTTCCACCCTTGTTATCATCTCTCAAATCTGATCCTGACTGCCTTGCTCTCTTACTTCCAACATTTGTTGAGGATTGAGATTCCTTGGCTTTGGATGCCGCAGGCTTGGACGTTCCAACACCAGCCTTTGTCCCTCCTGCAGCCACATAGCCATCTTTACTCTTTTCAACTTTACGATGCCCACCAACTCCAGCACTAGCAGTACATTTTGCCATAGATACAGGATATGACCGCACAAACTTATCCTCCTCTCCTCGACCAAAAAGTTTTCCACCATTACTTTCTGATGCTGCTTTTGGCGGTATGTGCTTTGGAGCCTCTTTCTGGTTATTAAATGATGTCCATGTGTATCCTGGTGGCACACCCTGGTACCCCAAATCGCGAGCTGTAAAGGATTTAGAGCATTGTTGACAGTGTAAGGTTGCATTTACAATGGTTTTGTAGTACTGGTACCTAGTATTACAATGCTGGCAAGATGTCCAGAATGTCTGCTGTTCGGACTGATGGGGATTCCAACTAGTGGTGTGTGAGTCAAAATTATTCTGATAATTTCTTGCATTTCCGTCATGTTTCGTCACAAATGAACTCCCATTTGAGTGATGGGATGGAGGCTTAGGTGCTGCAGTTCCCACAGAAACTCTACAGTTCCTGTCATATAAAGAACGCTTTGTATGGTCACTCAACACCCTGTTAGCTTCCCCAATCAATTTGAAAGCAGCCTCTGCACCAGCAGATTTATTTTTGTCAGGATGAAGCAATAGTGCAAGCTTCCTATACTGTTTCTTTATAGTTGCTTCATCAGCCAATCGTTCAGTCTGAAGAATTCCATACCAGTCCATTTCAGACCCAGAGAGTTTGTTCTGTGCAGCACAGTGAACCTCACAAACAGTAAGGATCTGACTGATGTTCTGAATTTCAGGAAACAGTTTTTTGGCTTTCATAGCAAACTTCAGCGCCACTACAAAGTCACCACTTTGCATTTTACTTTCAGCAATTTGCTTAGCCCTCAGAGCTTCATCCTTGTTGCACTCCATGGGTGAATTGAAATCAAAACCCAATTACGGTTGTTCTCTCAATCTCACAACAATGCACAGACAGGGCAACTTTTTCTGTCTATTCACAAATTCACAATCCACAAGTGATGCCACATTTTCACCTGATTGACAGAAGCCAAGCAAGACTAAGCCAAACTATCAATGAACCATTTAACAAGAACGTCATGTATTACTTGCATAAACAAAACATAGTAAATAAATACAGACATGCTTAGAAGCAGCTGTTTAGATTCTGAAGCAGAGACAATAAGGCAACTGAGACAAAAGCAATCTGTTTCAGAACAGAAAGGTTCCATGAAATTTTGTTGATGTATACTACCTTAATAAGTAAATCTAGGAAGCCTGAGATTTTCATTTCAACTATACTACCAATTTTTCAATGTCAGGAATGAAATCATTTGAAAAGTTCCATGAAAGGAGGTAAAAGGATGTGATACCTTTAATTATACAAAGAACAGATCAGAAGTTTTCTAGCGAGCAAATATGGAAAGTGAAATGAACACCTAATAATTTAATAGCATAAAAAGTATCTCGGAACAAGTATAGGCATGAACATGAAGTTCGCGCAGCTATCAGACAGTCCCTTTAATCTAAACCCTAAATTCCGAGATTGGAACCGACTTAAAACAAAATAGAGAAGCAGAAGCACAAACAGCTTCAACTCAAGTAGAGAAAGAAAAACGCGAAACTAAAACCCTAAATCGCAATCTAAGGAGGAAAATAAGTTGCGAGATCGAAATAATTGGTGGGAACACAGAAGGATATCGATGGAAGAGGCAGTGAATAGAGGATAACGGAACTTACTTGCTTGAACTGCGGCTGCGATAGTGTTGTTGAGGCTGAAGCGGCGGAGCTACACCACACTCCCTCCCAGCTATATATGTATATATATACAGAGAGAGAGAGAGAGAGAGGGAGCGAGGGAGAGAGTGCGCCGAAAGCGGGAAGTGAAAATGAGACAAGTTTTCAAGAGAAGACAAGAGGGAAAAATATATGACTGACTGGAACTGTGGGAAGAAGGGAAGGCCTGTAGGAATTTGCACAAATTGTTGTTCCAGGTGTTTCTCTCTTATTTTCCCTAAACTTTTTCGTTTGTTGCTGTTGTGAGGGCCTTCAACGAAACTTCGAGGAGAAAGGCCAGGCCAGTTGTATAATTTTTATAAATAATAGTTACAAATACATGTGTCTCTCCAAAATTTCCTGAAAACCTACACCCCTTATTCCTATTATTCCTATTACGTGTAAGGGTATCAAAATGTACCGACCGACCTATTCAGGTCGGTTTATCTGGAGTCAAGTTATTTTTGAGTGGAATTATTTGGGTAATATAAATTTTAAGTTGATATTTTATTAATTTAGTCTAATTTATTTAATTTTATATAATGTTATAAAAGTGGGTTGGTCTGATCCATTCGAATTCAGTCCATTAGAGTCATATAAGTTTTATACTGATATTTTGTTAACTTAATCAATTTATTTTATTTGATTATTGGGACAGACTTTACTCATTTTGACACTCTTAATTATGTGCCTTGAATATCTGAAAGACAAAATAACTAATTAATCTTAAGAATTTGTTTAGCATTTTTCAATCGTATAACAAGGTCATTTGGTTTGGATATAGAAACCCAATATTCACCTTTATTAATATTAGCTTAATTTATTTTTGTAGATGCAGTTTAGTTTAGTTGAAAAAAATGTGCTAAATTAAATCAAACTGAAAATCTGATTTGGTTCTATGATTTAAAATTATAATTAAACTAATATGTATTAGTCTGAGTAAAAAAAAATTGAGTTCTTTAAATATTTAGTTTTGAATTCAATTCAATTTTAGAATTTATGTATATAAAAATAATGCTATTAAAAAAGTTACTCACTTATATATTTCATCTTACTTCAAAAATTTAATCTCTTACTTATTAAGTAAAAATTCTCTAAAGAAATTCTATTTCAGTTTAATTCAATTTTCTAGGTTTTTCCCCCATTTCTTCAGTGTAATTGGTTATTCTCTTTTCCTTTCATAAACCAATGACGTGTTTGTCTTAGGAAGAGAAAATTACAGACTTTAAAATTTATTGTTTCCAAAAGGATAGGATCCTCTTCTGTTTTCAAAAATCATGAGAGATCTTGTTACTTAATAAAGAAAAATTAGGAAGGTAAAAAAAAAAAAACTTGGATTGAGATATAAATAACAACACCTAAGATAATTAAAGTCGATCTAGTCTTTAAACTTCTTTCATTTTTATAGAACATGCCAAATATTTTTTAAAACGAAAAAAAAAAAGTAAGGAAAAGCTCTTCACATTCTAAGATCATATAGACCACCAACTACAATTAAAATTTATAATACAATTATAAATCACATAACAATGAAAGATTTTTAGATTTAAATTTAAATTATGTAATTATTATAAGTGAAATGTTGATAAAGTTAGCCAATCTTGTTTGGAATATGCCAAATAATTCATCATATATTTAGCTGAAAGAATAGGCCGCCCCTGTAATGGAAACACTAATACTATTGGGAGAGAAAATCACGATAGTTTAAAAAATTAACAACTTAAAGCAGTGCAATACGTCTAAAGAATAGAGTTCTGGTTTCAAGTTTCATTATAACATCTTTTTTAAAATCAGTCGTCCTGGTATATATACAGACAAGTTTTATATAAATATGTTATATATTTATATTATTAAGAAATTTAAAATAATAATTTTTTAATAAAAGACAAAATATTAAAAAAATCTATTTTTTATTAAAAAAATTCATTTTAGATTTATTAAAGCAAAACCATTATAATTATTATGATTCATTGATCTCTTCCACGTTCTCTCCTCTACTTTTTCAAAAATTCAATGATTCATTAATTGTTTGTGAGGTTCATTATAACTTGTTTTTTTTTTGCAAGTATACTTTATGTTTCTAAACATGTATTACTTCCGTCCATTAATAATTATTTTTTTATTTTAATTTATCTATCATTTGAGAATATTAAAAAATATTAATTAATTTTTTCAATTTTGATCTCATTTCAATTAAACTCAATAACTTCACAACTAATTATATAATACTTATTAGATTTACGACAAATATCAACCAACTGTAACATCTTATTTTTTATAAAATATTCTTGTGAAGAATAAAATTTTAAATTTCTTTAACTTAAACATTTTATTTTGCAATAGTTATTACTAAACAAAAAGGAATTAGATAAAATTTTATATGAATTGAAATTATAAAGATTAACTTTCTAACAAAATTAGAAATAATAAATAATAAAATAAAAATTTATGAAATTAAAAATAAAAATTTATTAAAATAAAATTCAACATTTAATCTTTGTAATAAAGATTAAAAGTATTTTTTAAGATAAAATTATTATTATTATTATTATTATTATTATTATTATTATTATTATAATAAAAATATAGAGATGTTTATTGAAAAAGTAGTGATATTTAGTAAAAGTAATAATTACTTAAATATTAAAAAGAAAAAAAAAAAAGAAGAAGAGAGGTGTTACATTGCATCTGGAGAATGGGTGCAACACACTCATTAACATCACCCACATGATATCATCAGCTATTTTTAAGGGCTATAAGGAAAAATGAAAGAGAAATGGGAAAAAAGAAACAGAGAGAAGGAGTGAGGCGGTGAGAAATGTAGGAGAGAAAGAGGAAAGTATGAGAAAAGTGGTGAAGGAGAAAAAAGAGAAGAAAAAAAAGAAGAAAGAAGGGAAGAGAAAAAATAAGAAACAAAGAAAGAAGATTTTGTAAGAAGTAGGAATTAAATCTTTTTAAAAAAAATAAAATCATGCTTCTAGTATGTTTATATGTTTTATTAGTTAATTTATTATTTTAATGCTTTATGCATATTATTCTTATTAAATTTATTATGTACATGTAATGTTATAAAAATTTGATATTTGTTTAGCTTTAAAATATTTATGAGATTTGATAAAATTTAGAGTTATTATAATTTGAATGTTGATTCTTTCATAGGATCAATATAATAAACTATTAAAAATATAAAAAATTACTCAATACTTAAATTAAATAAATATTTTTAATTATATTGAGCAATAAATATATGTGCTTAATTTACATAAACTTTTTCATATTTATCTTAATTAGAGAATAATTTTATGACCTTTCTTTTGACTTTTGTAACAAAGGACTTTTGTGTAATGAATGTCCTATCAAAACCAGGACAAATTATGGATCATGACGAGGACCTGACAAATTATGAATTATGATGAGGACTAAACAACTATGAATTATGATGTGAATTTTAAAAACATTATTAAATTAATTTTTAAATCATAGTGGGTCCATTAAAAAATTGACATTTAAATTTAATAATTCTAAGTTTTGTAAATTTTATTGCTATGATTTATTTATAGACTTATGTATGATGAATTTGTTTGTGATATATTGATAGTTTGTATTGCTTATGTTTGTGCGTGATGACAAGCAAGTGATTTATGAAAAAGTTTGCACATAATCGTTGAGAGGTAGAGGGATGAATTTTTCTTTTATGTTACTTGACTGGTTAATATGGATATGTCTGACTTTGTTATCACGATATTAAAGTAACACAAGAGATGGGGTGAATTCCAAATGAAAGTGAAAGTTTTCGAGTGAAATGTGAGACAAGCTGACATGGAAAGAAAAAGAAAAGTAAATGGTGGATTCCATGTGATGAATAACTTATTTGTTGATACTTGCTGATAATTGGTATTTGTTTGCTGATATTTGAAGAACTTGTTAATGTTAATATATAAAGTTATATTGCATGATTTATTTAGCATTCGTTCTGTTATTCTAAAAATGTGTTGTTCTTGTCATACTTTAGTTGTCATGAGATTTTCTGTGTATATTATACAACTGAAACTCACTATGTGTTTTTAAATATTTTTATAATTGTGCATTTCCTACTGAGAATTTTCAATTATCACTCTGTTCATGGTATTTTCAGATTAGTACATGATGCATTATGGATGTCATCATTCAGATCGATCATATATGAATTTTAAATCTAAAAGAGAGAAATATATATATATATATATATATATATATATATATATATATATATATTAGAGTTATTATAAATATATGTATTTTTTGCTAAATAGTTACTCAGATATATACAAGTAAAATTATGATTCTGTTACTTATTTTATTAATTAGCACTTATGCTGATTTTGTTTATTTACTTACTATTGTTTCTCTCTATTTCGATTTCAAATTCGAACTCTGCTTTCAAATTTTCCTTTGATTTTGATTTATGACGAAATTTTGGTTGTTGAGAAACACAATTTTTGATTTGTAGAGTTTTCTAATTTTTCTCTACTTTTAATTGGAAAGAAATTTTTCAGATTTCAACTGATTTCTTCTGAGTCTTCGAAATTCTAAAATTTTATTTAGCAAAACTAGAAATTTTTATGAAGTAAATCCACTAATATTATTATGGTCGTGATTAGAGAGATTAAGAGTAATACCCTTAATTAGAAATTTTATTATCAGACTATTAATTTAGTAAGGGGGTTAGAATTATGGTATCAGAGCATCAATTTCTGTTACTAGATATTATATAGTTATATCTATATATTTAATTTTGGTCTATGTTGAATTTATGCACGATTATTTCTCCAATTATTTTGTACATGTAGTATTAAATTATTGATTACTCCTATTATTTTGTAAATGCCATATAAAACTATAACTACAACATTGAGGCTGATCACCTCAATATTGGGAGCCATGAAAGGATTGGCTGACTCTGTCGGGGCCTTGACATTGTCAACCAACCTGATTTTTACATTGGAACAATAAATCACAAAACTAGTTGTCTAAGCGAAGGTAGTCTTTGTCTCCTACATGCTAGAATGAGAGGTAAAATACTGGTAGAAAGGTGATACGAACTTGTTAGAATCTAGAGGAACTAAAATCACTTGAGAGGTATTTTTAACTACATTCCTTGATATGTACTTCCCTGGTAATGTAAAAAAAAAAAAAGAAGACAAGATTCATACAACTTAAACAGGAAAACATGATTTAAGGTGAATATTTTCTTAAAAACGCTCTCTTAATTGGAGAAGAGGCAAATCAATCCCTCAACATTCAAGGTATATATTTTTCTTAAAAACACTCTCTTAATTGCATTATTTACACACTCCTTTATATCTATTGATTATGTGAAGAAGTTGAATTTGCCTATAACTTCTCTATCTTATGATCTATTAGTTTCAACTCCTACAGGGGAAATTTTTTTTACTTCTTAAGCTTGTTTAAAGTGTCCTATTCTAATTAAAAGAAAAGCTTCCACTTGAACCTTGTTTGTTTGCCCACAATATTATCTTAGACCGTTCTAGAAAATTTACCTATTTTACCAATGATCTACCCAAGGAACCAAAATTTACTAATACCCTATTCTTAAATGCCACTCAGGCAGAGAAGTGTCACTTAGAAGGAGCTCAAAGGTTTCTTCTTTTGTTTTCTTCAAATTCAGATGTTGAGTAGGAAATAAACAACATACCTATAGTAAAGAAATTTTCAGAAGTGTTTTCCCAAAGAGATAGTGAACCTACCACCTAAAAGGGAAGTTGAGTTTTCCATTGACTTGGTTCCAGGAATAGGACATCTATCTTTTACACCTTATAGAATGTCCCATTTGGAGCTAAGTGAACTCAAGAAACAAATAGAGAAACTGTTTGCCAAAGGATTTATCAGGCTCAAGTATCACCGTGGGGTGCTTATGTCTATTAGTCAAGAAGAAAGATGAGAGCATGAGGTTATGAGTAGATTATAGGCAACTGAATAAAGTCACAATTAAAAACAAGTATCCACTCCCTAGAATAGATGACCTATTGAATCAATTGTTAGGAACCACAATCTTCTCAAAGATATACTTGAGATCATGATATCATCAGATAAGAGTAAAACCAAAAAATGTACCCAAGACAACCTTTAGGGCTATATATGAGCATTATGAATACCTTGTGATGCCCTTTGGACTTCCTAATGCTCCTGCAATATTCATGAATTACATGAATAGAATTTTTAGATTTACGTCCAGTTGTAGTAATCTTTATAGATGACATACTCATATATTCTACGACTAAGAAGGAGCATGAACAATACCTTAGAACAGTGCCACAGATCCCAAAGGAGAAACAATTGTATGCCAAGTTAGAAAAATGTGAATTTTGGTTAAGTGAAGTAAGATTCTTAGGTCATGTGATTTCTCAGGAAGGAATAGTTATGGATCCTAGTAAAGTTGAAGCAGTAGTTTACTGGGAAAGGTTAAAGACAATTACTGAGATTAGGAATTTTTTTGGGATTGGTCGGATACTATAGAAGATTCATTAAGAGATTCTCCTAGCTAATTTTACCTCTGATTAGGTTAATTAGAAGGAATCACCTTTTTGAGTGGGATTCAACTTATAAAACAAGTTTTTAGGAATTAAAGAACATACTTACCTCCACTCCAGTCTTAATAATTCCTGATTCTAGATAAAACTTTGAAGTGTATTATGATGCATCTAAGAAGGTCTGAGATGTGTTTTGATGCAACACAGTAGAGTTGTAGCCTATGCATCCAGACAACTTAAACCATATGAAGAAAATTACCCAACCCATGACTTAGAGTTACCAGCAGTAATTTTTGCTTTGAAAATTTGGAGGTATTACTTATATGGAGTCAAGTTTGAGGTATACTGTGATCATAAGAGTTTAAAGTATCTTTTTTACAAAAGGAATTAAATATGAGACAATGTAGATGGATTGAGTTCTTAAAATATTATGATTTTGAATTGAAATATCATACTGGTAAAGTCAATGTAGTGACTGATGCCTTGAGTAGGAAGTTTTTACACATGTCCTCGATGATGATAAGAGAACAAAAACTGTTAGAAAATTTAAGGGACTTGAAGATTTCAATATCCTTGCAAACCTTACTACCTGTATGATAGTGATTTAAGAATAGAGTGTAATTTAAGAGATCAAGTAAGACAAGTCTAAGAAAATGATAAGTTTTTGCAATATTTCAAAAGAAGAATTCTAGTATAACAATTTGAACATTAACACCCAATTTTAACCGGGCTAAAAAAAAGAGTAAAAAATAAAATATTAAAACAAAAAAATAGAAAAACAAAACAAAACAAAATAGTCACTCTCACTCACTCACTCTGATTTTGTTTCCTCACCTGCACACACTTTGCACAATTTCACTCACTTCACACATAAATCACTCTGCACACACTCAGTCACTCAACACTTTTCACTCACCTCACACGTAAATCACTCTGCACACACTACTATTTTTAATTTTTTTGGCTCTCATGTAAGGGAGGGGGAGCCAATGCACGAAAAAAAAAAAAAAAAAAAGCAACCTCACCATCGGGACCAAGGGATCCTCACCATAAACCATCTCATCTAAACTCCCATAACCACCTCTCACCTCCATAACCCACCTCACAAACTTCCATCTTCTTCATCACCTTCAACATTCAACCATCTCCACGGCAGCCACCTCCTTCAAACCACCACCAACAACCACACATAAATCTCCCGGATCCAAACTCACCCCTTCCACGGCTCCCCATTTTTCACCCCCACATCTTAACCATCTCAACCTCTCCCCACTGTGACCCAACTTCTATACCACCACAAAATCACATAATACACTACCCACCATTTTCTCTATTCCAAAACCGTGAGCCACCCCTTCACATAGCAACCCAAACACCCAAACCGAGACCCACAACGTCCAGATCCGGCCAGCACCGAGCAGAACCGCGAGCCTTCCCCCTGCCGTGCTTCACCCCCTCACCGCGTAAGCCATCCCTCTGCGTCGCGTGACCGCGCTTACCTGAACCGGTCCTCGTCAGCAGTGCTCATCGTCGTCCTCTCTGCCTCACGAACCAGAACCCGGCCGTCCAGGCCGCTCCACCGTTAGCCAAGCCGTCCACCTAACAGCACCGTCGCAACCTTCCCTGTCAACCACGTAACGCCAACCCCTTACCGGAGTTCCCTTACCGCGTGCGAATCCGTGGTATTAGTAAGATTAAGTTTGTTTATTTTATATATAAAAAAAAAAACTCAGGGCTGGCTGGCAGAATAGGAAGCCCATAAAAAATAGAAAACGAAAGCATAAAAAAAAAAGAGATTATGGTAGGTGTGTTTTAATTAGTGGGTTATCTTTTATTTTTTTTGTTTTTTCTTGTTGGCCTAAAGTTAATATGCTTAGTAATTTAAAGACTTAGTGAAAAATAAATTGAAAATTGTAGAGAGAAAAATATGTAGGATTAGATATAAAAAAATACCAAAAAAATGGAATAAAGATAAAAACAAAAACTATTTTGAGCTTATTTGTTTGTGTCATTTAAAATTAACTGTTGTTTGATGGTGTTTACTTTATAGTGTGTTTTATGTGGTGTATTGTGATTAATTTGAAAAAGTGAAAATAAGAAGTAAGAAAGGGTTATAAAAAAATGAGATAAAAATAACAAAAAATAAAAAAAATAAAAAAAATGTTAAAGGATAAAAAAAATTATTTTGTGATTGTTGTGTTTAATTTGGTTTTTATTTTATTTACTTGACTCATGGTATGACAATGCGTCATTTATGCGATTACCTATTTATCTTTGTGCTTGCCATATATATATATATATATATATATATATAAAAGAGATCTTTTAACCAATGCAATGACTAATGATGTTGATTGAATAGTGGATGTTATCTTCAATGTCGTTTGGATCATAAGGGTTTATTGAGTAGCCTGGTGCTAACTTAAACCCTCTGCAAGAATGAATTTGTTTTCAAACAAAATTCATTTCTAAAAGCTTTTTCTTAATTAAAATCAATCAATCCACACTTATTTTATAAAAAGAATTACGTAACTTTGAGTTCCCCATTACACCAGGGGATACGTAGGAGCAAAATTTCATTTCTGTCAAGCCAAAATTAAATTTTCATAAATTTTGTGGTTTTTTTTATAAATAGTTACAATATTTTGTAAAAGGGGTAAAATAAATATTTTCAAGGATTGTTAAGAATTTACACAATTAACTCAAGGTACCATTTTAGAACGGGTGTGTTAGGGGTGCTGTGGGATTAAGTTTTTGTAACACCCCAAAATTTCCTATCTTGTAAACAGTAATTTTGACAGTTAACAGAATTTTACTATTTAGTAATTTATGGATACTGTAAAATTATTTTGATTATTCCATCAGCGTATTTGATCGTTTTGAGTGATTTACTCCAAGTCAGGAAAATAAAAAATTTTCGGGCCGAGAAAAACTTTATATAATTTAATTTTTACCATTAGGTTTTAATTATTTTACGTGATTAGATTTGATATTTGTGTGTTTTCTAATATTTATGATTTTTGTGGATGATTATGAATTTTTTTACTGTATGTGGGCCCAGGTAGTCCTATGTGGGTCCAGGTGGGTCCCGCAAAGTGAAAAAAATTTCTACGCATAGAAAAATTTGTACTGTTTAGACTGAGACAGGGGATCTTACTAAACCTGAATCTGAAAATAGTTTTTATAATTTTCTTTTACTGTGTTTTGTACAGTATTTATTTAACATGTGATAAAAATACAGTAAAAATATTATTTGTAGGGTTATAGCGGATAAAAATAATAAAAATTATACTGCGTAGTCAACAAAGAGGGCTTGACTTGATTTGTACCATTGGATGAGAATACTTAGTTTGAAGATTAACCATTGATTTAATCAATGGTTAAGAAACAAACTTAATAAAGAAGCATTGGATAATCACCATTGATTTAATCAATGGTGTGAGAATAAACTTAGTTAGGAAGGCTTCAATATCAACCGTAGATTTAATCAACGGTGTAAAATTGGTTATATAAAGTGGTTATGACCATTTACAACCATTGGATTTAGAATTGATCAATGGTAGAGATTTAGTCTTAAAAAGTGACAAAGACCATTTATGACCATTGAATGAAGAATTAATCAAGGGTGGAGATTTGGTCTTCTAAAATGGTTAAAACTAATTAGGACCCTTGGATTAAAAGTAAGAAGGAGTAATCTTGACCCTTTATTTTGGAGACACATCTAATGGCTAGGATTTAAAGGATAAAGATTCAATGGCCTAGATTTAGTCTTCTAAAAATCAAAAGTCTACCTAAATCCTAACCATTGAATTAATCAATGGTTAGGAATGCTTCAAATAATGGCTTGAAAAAGATGACAATATTATTGCATGCATAATGCAAGGAGGGATGATTTTTGTAGTATTTTGAAGCTAAAGGTGATTTGATGACCATTATTACTTGTCATGGTCAATATTACATCATTCTTGACCATTATTGATTTGTTTGCATCCTTAGGAGAGTGTTTGGAGGGAAGCACAGTTTTTGGTGCCTTAAGAGGATGGCAAAGTGGAAGACCATCATTATTACTCATTCTTGGTCTTTCTTTGTCAATTTCAAGAAGCTAGATAAATATTTAATTATCTAGAAATATGACATGACCATAAGAATGTAATTAAATAATTAAAATATAGTTATAAAAAATCTTAACTAAACTAATTTAAGAGAAACTAAATAAATTAATTATTTAATTAAGGAGTAATTAAGAATTGAAATAGAATTAAAACTTGGTTAATCTAATGGCCTAATTAACAAGCTAAGTGAACTAATCTAATTATTAATTAGTGATAATCTAATTACTAATTAAATGTCCTAATTTTATTTAGAGACTATGATATATGCCATAATATGTTTAATTAATTAGTTATATAGTTAGAATATTAATTAAGTGAAATTAGGAAACTAGACCTAATTAATTAACTAATTAATTAGCATACAATTAGGTTTTAATTGAAAACAATTAAGTCCCTAATCCTATGAAGAGCCACACGGTCATGCAGCTTGGAAAGCTTCTCCAAGGTTCTTGAATGGACTTTTATGACCAATGAATGACATTTAGTGACTTAGACCATGTGAAGACCATGTGCATGCATGTGAAAGCCTTCAATTATGTTAAATAAAATTTTATCTCTCTATTCTTTCACTCCTACGGCTGCCCACTTCAAATTCAGCCTTCTATTTTTATTTTTATCACACTTAGCAACACAAAGACCATTCTCTCTCTTCTCTCTCTTCCAATTGTTCAAGAACACCAAGAACAAATACAAAGAACACCATCTTCTCTCTTCTTTGAGCTATTCGGTCACCACCCATAGAACTACTTCTAATCTTTCATAATTTTATCTAGCTACATATTTTAAATCCTCTCATCAATCTAAAACACTTTCATGTTGAGAACTTCTCAAAATTCACTCATCTTCAACACTCTACCAAGCCAAGAACACAAAAGTTCATATCTTTTCTTATTGAAGTATTCGGTCCATACTCATAAATCCCACTTCCAAACTTCAATAATTTTATATAATCTTAGATCTAGAACCTATACACAATCCTAAGATACTTTGTAGTTGAGATCTAAGCCTAATTCCATCATCTTTATGCTTGAATCTTGGATTTAATTTTTAAGGTTTTAAGGTAAAAATCTTAAAAGTTGGCTTTTTATTTAATTCTTAGAATCCTAATACCATGTTTGATCCATGGTTCCTCTTAATCAAGCTTAGCATACTAATTTCTATGTATTTTGTTTTGTATTTGAGAAGCTATTGGTGGTGAAGGACTTGGAAAAAGAAGCAAATCAAGAAGCTTTTTAAGATCTTCAAGAGGTAAGAGGGAGATTCATCTCAGCAACCAAGTATGGTGGTGAGAGATGATCTTATATTTGATGGATGATGAATCAATGTGAGGATTCCAATCCATGGTCATGTAATAATTTATGTGTGCTTATGAGTTTTGATTTATTTGCTTATGCTTGATATGATTTGCATGATTTATTGCTTTGATTATGGCATGTTTGTGATATATATTTAAATATGTATATGTATGTCATGATTTGATGGTGGAAAGGAAATTGATTTTTGGCTCCAAAGGCCAAGGGGGAGGCTATGGTTTTGAGCTCCCAAAAATTAGAGTTCATGTTGAAAATTTTCAAGAATAAGGGAATTAATTTTTAATCCCTAGAACTTAGTGAATTTCGGCCAAGACACTTCAAAATAGGTGTTCACAAATTAATATTTTCATGAAAAATGAAAATAAATGATTTAAAGAGTATGAAAAATAAACAAAGGGTTTATTTTTTTTAAGAGAACAAGAATACGGTCTTTGAGAAATTTTTATTGATTTATTTTGTGTAAAAAGATCCTAAGTATTTTTCTAAATATGAGTTTTGAATGAAACGGGTAAACATTGATTTTAAGGATTTGCAAAGAAAGTGAACAAGGATTTGCAAAGAAAGTGAACAAGGATTTGCAAAGAAAGTGAAAAAGGATTTGAACAAATGAGTTTGGTTTTTATAACCATCGGTATTTCGATTTTGAAAATAAAATTTTAATGGTTTTGTTTGTGTAAAATCATATCAATTTAGAAGGAAAAATATTTTGATAATTTTTAATAGTCATGTCCACGTTTTCGAAGGCTTGTAATGCATTGATTTTGATGAAACAAAGTGATTTTTTAAGTAAAAATATAATTAATTTAAATACAAGGAATTTGAAAAGGGAATCAGAGTATTTGGTATTTTCTAACGTGTAACTCATCCGTTAGATTTTGGAAAGTGTTAATAATTTTTAAAGTTAGAAACATCGATTTAATTCAATGGAATTGTGAATTTGTGGAATATACTGTGAAAAAGAATTTTCTTGAGTAAGAAGATATATTAAATGAAGTAGAAAGTTATATTATTTTGAGGAAGGTTGATTTGGAAATAATTTGAGAAAAATAGAGAATATAATGGTATTTTAAAAATTTACTAACGTATAACTTATTTTCGAGTTTTGAAGTACGTTAGAAAATGTTAAGTTTTGAAACGTTGATTTATATCAATGGAAAAGTGATTTTGTGAATTATATTTTAGAAAAGGATTTCTTGAGTAAAAAAATGTGAAAAAAATATTTTCTTGAGTAAAGAAAATATGTTAAATAAAGTATAAAGTCATATTATTTTGAGAAAAGTGGAAATGAAATTTTTGAAGAAATGAGAAATATTTTCTCAGTAATGAAATTGTGGTAAAAAATAATTATTTACGTATCTTAAAAATATAATTTTTAAAGTACGTGGTTTGAAATACAGTAAAATATTTCTAAGTGTTTGAAAATATAGTAAAATATTTTTATGCGATTTGAGAAACGTATATTTTTATGCGATTGAGAAAAATGTTGAAAATTTTAATACGTAATTTAAAGGTGCAACAGAAGAGTTGCAGTATTGTGAAAACGTAACAAAAATGTTTTGGAATTGTGAAAAACAAAGTGGAAATGTTGCGCAATTTTATGAAAACACGACGAAAGAGTTTTATAACTATGAAAATGTGATAATATGATTTTCCTGTTGAAAATACAGTATAAATACTGTAGAACCAATATATGGATGCTGTGTGAGAAAATGACATGTTTTGTCTGTGATTGGATTTGGTGCATTATACGTGCATTGAAAAAATATGCGTTGAAGCATATGATTACATTAAACAAATGAAATTGAAAAGATTTGGCCATTTGGGGTTGGACTTGGACTGATATATTCATGCATTGTATGAAATATAGCTAATAGCTATTATGACCCTTGTGGTTGAAGAGGGAATGAAAATTGATAGTGAGGTCTATGATGGATCTTGGGGGCGTCGAGGCGTGGCGGTCGACCAGTGGACAGTTGGCGAGTACCCTGTGCCATTTGGCGATGCAGTCTGTTGCAACGCATTGACGATACCCTACAAGAACACGATTCTTTTCAACGACTGGGAGATTGTCTTTGGGCTAAGGCTAACAGTTAACCAGAGCATTCTTCTCGAAATTGTGAAAACCTCCATGGAGTTGTTTTTGATAAACTGAGTCTTTGTGCATATGCATAAATCTGAGCATTTATATCTGTATGATATATTAATTGAGGAATATTGGCTATGACAATTGTTTTGATTACTTGGATGATGATGATGATAATGTTGAGGGCATTATCATAATTATTGTTTATGATAATTGAATTGATAAATGATTGGATAATGATAGTTGATTAATGTTGATGACATGATCATAATTGTGGTATGATCTATCTGTATGATATTGCTGTTTGTGTTATCTCTGTGCTGCCATGCTGGTATTGGTGTAGGTGATCTCACCTCTTTGTTATGCTATTTTGCTGTGTCTGTACTGTTAAAATCAAATAATAGAAGGATCGAGTTGTCTTAGACATAACGGGCGATGGATACTCTGAGATTGGTGACAACAATAAGGAGTGGACATTCAGGACTCGAAGGTGTGCAGTGTTGACAAAGGAACAGATGTCTGATGCATCAAGATGGACAGAAAAAGGAATAAGTATGTTAAAGTTTCTCGTTAGTGTTGTACCGTGCTATTAAGTAGGACCCGTCATGGGGTTTGCTACTGTTAAAAAAAAAAAGTCCGTTTAATTTTATATTTCTCTTTAAATTATGATATTAATTGGTGTCAATATTGCATAATGAATAGTTGAAATATGATTTTCAATATTACCTAATATTTTCAGTAAATTTACGTTTCAAGAAAGAAGAAATTTTGAAACCCATCTTTTATAACTCAAACTTTGTGCGAACTTCTTTTCAGATTATGAGTCGAGTCGAAATATATGTCCTAAGGAGGGTGTTACATTAGTTGGTATCAGAGTACGGTTTGAGTCTTTTGGGATTTGTGGTTAGGTCTATTTTGCTTGTGTTGTATTTTCTGTGTTTGTTTTCTGAAAGAAAATAATGTTGTTTGTAATGGATATTAGATCCATTATATTTCGATCCGCACGCCTCAGTTATACTTGTGTAGAAGTAGAACATGTTACTAGTAATGCAGTTGTAGCTACGGGAGCAACAAGAGCAATGTGGAAAAACGACTGCACGAACAAAGGACCGCTGTTTAGTGGGAACTGGAATTTGAAGTTTAGAATCTGATGGAAGAGAATCAGTCTTGGAATATAAGATTTCGTAATTTTAGTACCTGGTATTTTTTAGGATATTGAGAAAGTAATTAATTTCGACGGAAGATGTATTTACAACCATTGAGGAAACCAAAAATAGTAAAGAATATGAAAGAAAGTACTTAAATGAAGGAATGTACGTCAAGGAAATAAATTGCAAAAAAGTTGGACACATTTTCCCAGATATTATGCTCTTTGAAAACAGAGTTTTCTATTAGTAAAATTTTATATAGTAAGGGAAGTTGTTACTCTGAATGGAACGGGAGTGTTCTGAGCGGAAGAGTTAAACAATGGAGATTTTGTCATTGGAGCTAATCCTATAAACCATACTGAATATTTCTGTGAGTGACCTATTCTTTATAACATATGATTGAGTAGATCAATTATATGTTAGAGTTATTCATTATCCTCTGATTCGTTTACTTCTGTTTCTATTCTTAGCTAATCGAGCTATTCAAGTTATTCAAATCGTTGTTATAGATCAAAACTTTATGTTAGTTTGATCTGTTTCATAAACAGACGTGATCTTTGGAAATGGATTAGTTATTTTTCAATCATATCCAATGAGATTATTTCAACAGAGTGTGAATAATCCAAAGAAAAATTATTCTTGAAAATTGGGTTACATCCAATTCTTTGCTGGATATGTTCGATAACAGGTTCGATTCGTTTTGTTATCTTCCATGATGTTTTCTTTCATCTCCTGCAATTGAACGAACAAGAAATAATATTCCTATTTAACTCTATGTCATAGTATTTGGTATAGTGTTGTGGAAAGGAGAACTCGGTTAGTGAGACATTTCCTGTTAAAAGTAAAAATCTAGAATATGTAGTGATACGAGGATAAGAAAATTTTAAGTAATACATTACATTAGTTGGAAGTTATCTGAGAAAGACTATTCTAGGTATGAATGAAGATTGGTTGTCATTATGTTGATATCAGAGATATGGAAATTCTTTCTTTCTAGAGTAACATTCAACATCTTCAGTAATTATAGGAGTCTGAGATATCTGTTTGATCAGGAGAAGTTGAACATCAGCAAAGAGATTTTGTTGGTTAGAATATTATAGCAAGATGTAAGAGAGGAAGCTTCATGAGAATTAAAAAATAAGATAAAAGAGTAATGTTCATATTTATTCTGAGAGTGTGAAATCATGGTTATTAAATTTTGAGGACGAAATTTCTTTTTAGAGGGTGAGTAATGTAATACCCCAAAATTTCCTATCTTGTAAACAATAATTTTGACAGTTAATAGAATTTTACTGTTTAGTAATTTTTGGATACTGTAAAATTATTTTGATTATTTCGTCAGCGTATTTGATCGTTTTGAATGATTTACTCCGAGTCAGTAAAATAAAAATTTTTAGGTCGGGAAAAACTTTACGTAATTTAATTTTTACCATTATGTTTTAATTATTTTACGTGATTGGATTTGATATTTGTGTATTTTCTAATATTTGTGATTTTTATAGATGATTATAAATTTTTTTACTGTATGTGTGCCCAGGTGGTCATATGTGGGTCCAGGTGGTCATATGTGGGCCCAGGTGGCCATACGTGAGCCTAGGTGGGTCCTACAAAGTGAAAAAATTTTCTACGCATAAAAAATTTTATACTGTTTAGACGGAGACATGGGATCTTACTAAACCTGAATCTGAAAATAGTTTTTATAATTTTTTTTACTGTGTTTTGTACTGTATTTATTTATCAGGTGATAAAAATACAGTAAAAATATTATTTGTAGGGTTATAGTAGATAAAAATAATAAAAATTATACTGCATAGTCAACAAAGAGGGCTTGACTTGATTTGTACCCTTGGATGAGAATACTTAGTTTGAAGATTAACCATTGATTTAATCAACGGTTAAGAAACAAACTTAATAAAGAAGCATTGGATAATCACCATTGATTTAATCAATGGTATGAGAATAAACTTAGTTAGGAAGGCTTCAATATCAACCGTAGATTTAATCAACGATGTAAAATTGGTTATATAAAGTGGTTATGACCATTTACAACCATTGGATTTAGAATTGATCAATGATAGAGATTTAGTCTTAAAAAGTGACAAAGACCATTTATGACCATTGGATGAAGAATTAATCAAGGGTGGAGATTTGGTCTTCTAAAATGGTTAAGACTAATTAGGACCCTTGGATTAAAAGTAAAAAGGAGTAATCTTGACCCTTTATTTTGGAGACACATCTAATGGCTAGGATTTAAAGGAGAAAGATTCAATGGCCTAGATTTAGTCTTTTAAAAATCAAAAGTCTACCTAAATCCTAACCATTGAATTAATCAATAGTTAGGAATGCTTCAAATAATGGCTTGAAAAAGATGACAATATTATTGCATGCATAATGCAAGGAGGGGACAATTTTTGTAGTATTTTGGAGCTAAAGGTGATTTGATGACCATTATTACTTGTCATGGTCAATATTACATCATTCTTGACCATTATTGATTTGTTTGCATCCTTAGGAGAATGTTTGGAGGGGAGCGCGATTTTTGGTGCCTTAAGAGGATGGCAAAGTGGAAGACCATCATTATTACTCATTCTTGGTCTTTCTTTGTCAATTTCAAGAAGCTAGATAAATATTTAATTATCTAAAAATATGACATGACCATAAGAATGTAATTAAATAATTAAAATATAGTTATAAAAAATCCTAACTAAACTAATTAAGGAGTAATTAAGAATTGAAATAGAATTAAAACTTGGTTAATCTAATGACCTAATTAACAAGTTAAGTGAACTAATCTAATTATTAATTAGTGATAATCTAATTACTAATTAAATGTCCTAATTTTATTTGGAGACTATGATATATGCCATAATATGTTTAATTAATTAGTTATATAGTTAGAATGTTAATTAAGTGAAATTAGGAAACTAGACCTAATTAATTAACTAATTAATTAGCATACAATTAGGTTTTAATTGAAAATAATTAAGTCCCTAATCCTATGAAGAGCCACACGGTCATGCAGCTTGGAGAGTTTCTCCAAGGTTCTTGAATGGACTTTTATGACCAATGGATGGCATTTAGTGACTTAGACCATGTGAAGACCATGTAGCATGCATGTGAAAGCCTTCAATTATGCTAAATAAATTTTTATCTCTCCATTCTTTCACTCCTACGGCTGCCCACTTCAAATTCAGCCTTCTAGTTTTATTTTTATCACACTTAGCAACACAAAGACCATTCTCTCTCTTCTCTCTCTTCCAATTGTTCAAGAACACCAAGAACAAATACAAAGAACACCATCTTCTCTCTTCTTTGAGCTATTCGGTCACCACCCATAGAACCACTTCCAATCTTTCATAATTTTAACTAGCTACATATCTTGAATCCTCTCATCAATCTAAAACACTTTCATGTTGAGAACTTCTCAAAATTCACTCATCTTCAACACTCTATCAAGCCAAGAATACAAAAGTTCATATCTTTTCTTATTGAAGAATTCGGTCCATACTCATAAATCCCACTTCCAAACTTCAATAATTTTATATAATCTTAGATTTAGAACCTATACACAATCCTAAGATACTTTGTAGTTGAGATCTAAGCCTAATTCCATCATCTTTATGCTTGAATCTTGGATTTAAGTTTTAAGGTTTTAAGGTAAAAATCTTGAAACTTGGCTTTTTATTTAATTCTTAGAATCCTAAGACCATGTTTGATCCATGGTTCCTCTTAATCAAGCTTAGTATACTAATTTCTATGTATTTTGTTTTGTATTTGAGAAGCCATTGGTGGTGAAGGACTTGGAAAAAGAAGCAAATCAAGAAGCTTTTTAGGATCTTCAAGAGGTAAGAGGGAGATCCATCTCACCAACCAAGTATGGTGGTGAGAGATGATCTTATATTTGATGGATGATGAATCCATGTGTGGATTCCAATTCATGGTCATGTAATAATTTATGTGTGCTTATGAGCTTTGATTTATTTGCTTATGCTTGATATGATTTGCATGATTTATTACTTTGATTATGGCATGTTTGTGATATATATTTAAATATGTATATGTATGTCATGATTTGATGGGGGAAAGGAAATTGATTTTTGGCTCCAAAGGCCAAGGGGGAGGCTACGGTTTTGAGCTCCCAAAAATTAGAGTTCATGTTGAAAATTTTCAAGAATAAGGGAATTAATTTTTAGTCCCTAGAACTTAGTGAATTTCGGCCAAGACACCTCAAAATAGGTGTTCACAAATTAATATTTTCATAAAAAATGAAAATGGATGATTTGAAGAGTATGAAAAATAAATAAAGGGTTTATTTTTTTTAAGAGAACAAGAATACGGTCTTTGAAAAATTTTTATTGATTTATTTTGTGTAAAAAGATCCTAAGTGTTTTTCTAAATATGAGTTTTGAATGAAACGGGCAAACATTGATTTTAAGGATTTGCAAAGAAAGTGAACAAGGATTTACAAAGAAAGTGAACAAGGATTTGCAAAGAAAGTGAAAAAGGATTTGTAAAGAAAGTGAAAAAGGATTTGAACAAATGTGTTTGGTTTTTATAACCATCGGTATTTCGATTTTGAAAATAAAATTTTAATGATTTTGTTTGTGTAAAACCATATCAATTTAGAAGGAAAAATGTTTTGATAATTTTCAATAGTCATGTCCACGTTTTCGAAGGCTTGTAATGCATTGATTTTGATGAAACAAAGTGATTTTTCAAGTGGAAATATAATTAATTTAAATATAAAAAATTTAAAAAGGGAATCAGAGTATTTGGTATTTTCTAACGTGTAACTCATCCGTTGGATTTTGGAAAGCGTTAATAATTTTTAAAGTTAGAAACATTGATTTAATTCAATGGAATTGTGAATTTGTGGAATATATTGTGAAAAAGGATTTTCTTGAGTAAGAAGATATATTAAATGAAGTAGAAAGTTATATTATTTTGAGGAAGATTGATTTGGAAATGATTTGGTAAAGATGGAGAATATAATGGTATTTTAAAAATTTACTAACGTATAACTTATTTTCGAGTTTTGAAGTACGTTAGAAAATGTTAAGTTTTGAAACGTTGATTTATATCAATGGAAAAGTGATTTTGTGAATTATATTTTAGAAAATAATTTATTGAGTAAAAAATATGAAAAAAATTTTTCTTGAGTAAAGAAAATATGTTAAATAAAGTATAAAGTCATATTATTTTGAGAAAAGTGAAAATGAAATTTTTGAAGAAATGAGAAATATTTTCTGTAATGGAATTGTGGTGAAAAATAAATATTTACGTATCTTAAAAATATAATTTTTAAAGTACGTGATTTGAAATACAGTAAAATATTTTTAAGTGTTTGGAAATATAGTAAAATATTTTTATGCGATTTGAGAAACGTATATTTTTATGCGATTGAGAAAAATGTTAAAAAATTTAATACGTGATTTAAAGGTGCAACAGAAGAGTTGCAGTATTGTGAAAACGTAACAAAAACGTTTTGGAATTGTGAAAAATGAAGTTGAAATATTGCGTAATTTTGTGAAAATACGATGAAAGAGTTTTATAACTATGAAAATGTGATAATATGATTTTTCTGTTGAAAATACAGTATAAATACTGTAGAACCAGTATATGGATGCTGTGTGAGAAAATGACATGTTTTGTCTGTGATTGGATTTGGTGCATTATACGTGCATTGGAAAAATATGCGTTGAAGCATATGATTACATTGAACAAATGAAATTGAAAAGATTTGGCCCTTTGGGGTTGGACTTGCACTGATATATTCATGCATTGTATAAAATATAACTAATAGCTATTATGGCCCTTGTGGTTGAAGATGGAATGAAAATTGATAGTGAGGTCTATGATGGATCTTGGGGGCGTCGAGGCGTGGCGGTCGACCAGTGGACAGTTGGCGAGTATCCTGTGCCATTTGGTGATGCAGTCCATTGCAACGCATTGACGATACCCGACAAGAACATGATTCTTTTCAACGACTAGGAGATTGTCTTTGGGCTAAGGCTGACAGTTAACCAGAGCATTCTTCTCGAAATTGTGAAAACCTCCATGGAGTTGTTTTTGATAAATTGAGTCTTTGTGCATATGCATAAATCTAAGCATTTATATCTGTATGATATATTAATTGAGGAATATTGGTTATGACAATTGTTTTGATTACTTGGATGATGATGATGATAATGCTGAGGGCATTATCATAATTATTGTTTATGATAATTGAATTGATAAATGATTGGATAATGATAGTTGATTAATGTTGATGACATGATCATAATTGTGGTATGATCTATCTGTATGATATTGCTGTTTGTGTTATCTCTGTGCTGCCATGCTAGTATTGGTGTAGGTGATCTCACCTCTTTGTTATATTATTTTGTTGTGTCTGTACTATTAAAATCAAATAATAGAAGGATCGAGTTGTCTTAGACATAACGGACGATGAATACTCTGAGATTGTGACAACAATAAGGAGTGGACATTCAGGACTCGAAGGTGTGTAGTGTTGACAAAGGAACAGGTGTCTGATGCATCAAGATGGACAGAAAAATGAATAAGTATGTTAAAGTTTCTCATTAGTATTGTACCTTGCTATTAAGTAGGACCGGTCATGGGGTTTGCTACTGTTAAAAAAAATAAGTCTGTTAATTTTATATTTCTCTTTAAATTGTGATATTAATTGGTGTCAATATTGCATAATGAATAGTTGAAATATGATTTTCAATATTACCTAATATTTTCAAAATTTACGTTTCAGTAAAGAAGAAATTTTGAAACTCATCTTTTATAACTCAAACTTTGTGCGAACTTCTTTTCAGATTATGAGTCGGGAGTTGGAAATGTGATGCCCTAAGGAGGGTGTTACAGTTTCTGCCCTTCCCTATCCATAACCGACTCCCGAATCCAATCTGGTTCCAAAGACCATTTTCAAATAAAGGTTTTTCAATTTTTCCTAAGTTAAAATAAAATTGGTGACGACTCTATTTTTTCATTTCCATATTTTAAGTTCCTTTGAGTTGCTATTTTTCACCGCGATTACGGTCGCGACAAACATTTTAGGGTTGAGGGGTTATGATGTACGACAGAAGGTTATGTGTGCTCAATTATGAAGAATTGAGGAAGAAGATTTTATTTGAGACACATTGTAGTAAGTATAACTAAAATGTATTAGGATCTCAAGAAATTGTTTTGGTGGAATAGGATGAAAAGAAATATAGTTAGTTTTGTAGCTAAATGTCTAGTTTGCCAAAAGATTAAAATAGAACACCAGAAGCTTGCTAGATTACTGCAACCCTTGTATATCCTTGAATGGAAATAGAATAGTATATCAATGAATTTTGTGTTAAGATTACCTAGGACTCCATTAAGTTATGATGCAACATGGGTAATTGTTGACAAGTTAATTAAGTTCGTTCACATTTTGCCCATTAAGATCAGTTGCCCATTGTACAAGTTGACTTAGGATTACATCCGAAAAATTATAAGATTACATGGTGTACCAACTAGTATAATTTCAGACAGAGACCCAATATTTACCTTAAAATTTTGGGTAGCCTTACAAGAAACTTTAGACACTAAGCTCCATTTTAGTACATCTTACCACCTTCAAACAGATGGTCAAACTGAAGATATACTTAAAGCTTGTGTGTTAGAATTTCAAGAAAGTTGGAATACTCATCTACCATTAATAGAATTAGTCTATGACAATAGTTACCATTCTAGTATAAGAATGACACTTTTTTGAAGTTTTGTATGGTATAAAGTGTAGAATCATCTTTGTGTTAGTTAGAAATAGGGGAATAGAGTTTATTAGGACCTGATATAGTGCAACAAACCACAAAAAAAATCAAATTTATCAAAGAAATATTACTTGCTGCTTAAAATAGACAGAAAAGTTATGTTGATTAAAGAAGAATACCTCTAGAATTTGAAGAAGGGGAATGTGTTTTCCTCAGAGTTACTCCTACTACTGGGATTGACAGAACCCTTAAATCTAAAAAATTGAATTCCAGATTCATTAGTCCATTTCAATTTTTTTAAAAAGTAGGACTTGTTTGCCTATCAAATTGCACTTCTCCCAAATCTTTCAAATCTTTATGATATCTTTCATGTATCTCAACTCAGAAAATATAGTTTTGACCTTTCACACATTATAGAACATGAAACACTGCAAGTAAGAGATGATTTGACAAATCATGGATAGATCTGTCAAACACTTGAGAGGAAAAGAAATTCATTTAGTTAAAGTGATCTGGGAAGGACTGTCACCAAAAGAAGCAACATGAGAATTAGAAGATAACATCCATAAGTCATATCCGGAGTTCTTTCTACTAGATTATTGAATTTTGGGGGCAAAATTTCTAAAAAAAGGGGAAAAATGTAACATCCTATTATTCATAAAATATTCTTATGAAGAATAAAATTTTAAATTTCTTTAACTTGAATATTTTATTTTGTAATAGTTATTACTAAACAAAAAGGAATTAGATAAAAACTTATACAAATTGAAATTATAGAGATTAACTTTTTAGATAAATTGATAATAGCAAATAATAGAATAAAAAATTATGAAATTAAAAATAAAAATTTTTTGAAATAAAATTTGGCATTTAATCTTTGCAATAAAGATTAGAAGTATTTTTAAGATAAAATTATTATTATTATTATTATTATTATTATTATTAAAAATATAGAGATATTTATTGGAAAAGTAGAGATATTTAGTAGAAGTAATGATTACTTAAATATTTAAAAAAAAAAAAAAGAAGAGAGGTACTACGTTGCACATGGAGAATGGGTGCAACACACCCATTAACATCACCTACATGACATCATCAGCCATTTGTAATGGCTATATAAAGGAGTTGGGGAAATAAAAGAGAAATGGGAAAAAGAAATAGGAAGAAGGAGTGAGGCAGTGAGAAACGTAGGAGAGAAAGAGGAAAGAAAGAGAAAAGGAGAGAAAGAGAAAAAGAGAAGAAAATAAGAATAAAGAAGGGAAAAGAAAAAAATAAGAAATAATATTTTTTAAGAGGCAGGAACTAAATCTTTTTTTTTAGAAAATAAAATTATGACTTATAATATATTTATATGCTTTATTAGTTAATTTATTATTTTAATGTTTTATTCATATTATTATTCTTGTTTAATTTATTATGTACATATAATGTTATGAAAATTTGATATTTGTTTGGCTTTGAAATGTTTATGAGATTTGACAAAATTTAGAGTTATTATAATTTGAATGTTGATTCTCTCATAGGACCAATATAATAAATTATAAAAATATAAAAAATTACTCAAGACTTAAATCAGATAAATATTTTTAATTATATTGAGCAATAAATATATGTACTTAATTTACATGGACTTTCTTATATTTATCTTGGCTTGAAAATAATTTTATGACTTTTATTTTGACCTTTGCAACCAAAGAACTTTTGTGCAATGACTGCACTATCAGAATTAGGACAAACTATGGATTATGATGAGGACCTGACAAATTATAGACCATGATGAGGACTTAACAAATTATGAACTATGATAAAGACTAGATAACTATGGATTATGATGTAGACTTTTAAAAAACTATTAAATTAATTTTTAAATTACAGTTAGTCTCTTGAAAAATTGACATTTAAATTTAATGATTCTAAGTTTTGTAAAAATTTTATTGTCATGTTTTATTTATAGACTTATATATGATGAATTTGTTTATGATATATTGGTGGTTTGTATTGCTTATGTTTGTGTGTGATGACAATCAAATGATTTATGAAAAAAGTTTGCACCTAACCGTTGATAAGCAAATGAATGAATTTTCCTTTTATGTTACCTGTCTGGTTAGTATGGATATGTCTGACTTTATTATTATGATGTTAAAGTAACACCAGAGATAGAGTGGATTCCCTATGGAAATGAAGACTTTCGAGTGAAATGTGAGATAAGCAGACATAGAAAGACAAAAAAAATAAATGGTGGATTCCCTGTGACGAAAAACTTGCTTGTTGATAATTGGTATTTGTTTGCTAATATTTGAGGAACTTGTTGATGTTAATATATAAAGTTATATTGCATGGTTTATTTAGCATCCATTTTGTTATGCTGAAAATTTATTATTATTGTCATACATGGGTTGCCATGAGGTTTTTTGTATACATTATACTGCTGAAACTCACCATGTGTTTTCAAACATTTTTATAATTGTTCATTTCTTACTGAGAATTTTTAATTCTCACTTTGTTCATGATGTTTTTAGATTAGTACATAATGCATTATGGATATCATCATTTAGATCGATCATGTATGAATTATAAATCTAAATGAGAGAAATATATGTATATTGGAATTATTAGAAATATATGTATTTTTGGTTTAATAATTACTCCGATATATGTAAGTAAAATCATGATTTTGTTACTGAGTTTATTAATTAGCACTTATGTTGATTTTGTTTCTTTACTTATTATTGTTTCTCTTTATTTCGATTTCGAATTCCAACTCTACTTTCAAACTTTCCTTTGATTTTGATTTATGATGAAATTTTGGTTGCCGAGAAACACAGTTTTTGATTTGTAAGTTTTTTTTTTATTTTTCTTTACTTTGAATTAGAAAGAAAATTTTCAGATTTCAACTGATTTCTTCTAAGTCTTTGAAATTTTAAAAATTTATTTAACAAAACTTGAAATTTTTATGAATTAAATCCACTAATATTATTAGGATCATGATTAAAGAGATTAAAAGTAATACCCTCAATTAAAAATTTTATTATTAGATTATTAGTTTAGTAAGAGAGTTACACCAACCATTAACTAATGATAATAAAATGAGAAAAATAATAATTTAGTCACATTATATTATATTTTTTATATTTAAAATTATTTAATTCTATCCTTAATCCTTGTGCACGAACTTTAAATATAGATATAAAGGGAAGAAAGGAATATAATTGTTGTAGTCATTATTATTGCATTTGATAAAGAAAATGGAAATTAAATTAGAAGGAAAAATTCTCTCTTACATGATGGAAGTTGTTTTGGTATTCCCAGGTGCACTGGTTTTGGTGGGCTGCTAAGAATTGAAGCAGGTAAGTTGCTCTGTGGGTTCTCGGCTTTCACGGGTGGTACTGATATTCTTCTCGTAGAGCTACAAGCTATCAAGTATGGGCTATTGCACGCTTGAATTTTGGAGCTCGTAAAGTTTGATGTGAAACTGAGGCGGGTGCTATGGTGCACCCTATGAGTTTGGGTGTACTATACATCCTAGATTTTACCTGCTATTGCAGGTTTTTCTTTTACAAGTTTTTTTTTATATAAAATAAATTTTTTCATGTTTTTTTAGGATACTATTCATTGGTACTGTTCATCAAGAACTGACGGCACTGTTCACCGGTGACGGGGCGGCATTGTTCACCGGCACCACCAGGCACTATTCACTGGCCACCATCGCACACTGTTCACTGGCCACCACTAGAGCTGGCAAAATGGGCTAACCTACGCCGACTAGCCCCGACCCGCTTCAACCTGCTAAAATGCGGGGCGGGGTGGGTTGGCCTGTTTTAAAAAATGGGTTGGAAGAGCTAACCCACCCCGCTTTAAGGCGGGTTAGGCTTTGGATTAGCGGGTTGTAGCCATATAAAAAATAAAATGAGAAAAAATATATGAGTTGGCGGGTCAATGGCTTAACCCGCCAAAAAATAAAAAAATAATATAAAAATCAATAAATACTATAAAAAATAATAAATAATAATAGTAAAAAATTACAAATCACATATCTAAAATATAATTTTTAAAATAGTCTAATTAAATATTCAAACATAAATTATATAATATCAAAGAGTTTTTTATTTATAGTATTACTTATCATTTAAAAAAAAAAAGAGTCAACCCGCAGGGCCAACCCGCCTCTACCTTCCGCTAACCCGTGGGTTATGCGGGTTGAAAATAAATATGGGTTCAATCCTTGAACCCAACCCGCAAAAAAATGGCGGGTTAGCGGATTAACCCAACGTGTTGAACCCGTTTTGTCAGCTCTAGCCACCACCGGGCACTGTTCACTGCCCCGCCTGTACTGTTCATTGGATGGTTGGCACTGTTCACCGACCGTCGCACTGTTCACCAACCATTACTATTCACTTTTTATAATTTAAACAACTGTGTAAATAATAATAGTTAAAATTATATCAGTCTTTATATTTTGTTATAAATATTTGTGCACACTAATTTTTTTTCCTAAAACTATAATTGTATTTGTTGAAAAATCTTATAAATTTTAACTGATAATATTTATACAGTTATACAACTTAAAAAAATAGAATTTGCAAATTTTCCTAAAACTGTAACAGTATTTGTTGAAAAATATAAATTTTAACTGATAATATTTATACAATTATATAACTTAAAAAAATTAAAGGTGACCGACAAGTAGTGTACAGTGACCTACCAACCAACGATAGTAGTAGTAGTATGTAAAAAAAATTATAAAACTAAAAAAAACTTGAAAAAAAAGAAAACAAAAAAAGAAACCTGCTAAGCAAATTTCTTGTAATTGATCCAAGCCATTAATTTATTTTATGAATAAATCAATGACTTGAATTAAATGATATACCATACACCCTCTTTTAGAGGGTGTATATTAGACTCATCAATGAAACTGATAGCTTGGAAGCATTCAGGTTATCTATAGCATCTCACCCTCCTTCTTTTCTTGTTTACATCTGGAGTCTTATATAGCATATCTCAATTTTTTAATTATGATATATGTATATATATGTTAGATTATTTTATTTAATATTAATTAATTTTATGTTAAAATTTTACATAATATCAGAGTTAAGATCTCATATTCATTATATATTTTGCTAAGTTTCTGCATCGCCTATTTTATTAAGTTCGTCTATTCTATTCAGATATCTAAAAAAGAGAATGTTAGAGTCATATATTATCAATCTTAATCTTTTGAATGTAATTTATATATTTATTATATCACTTCACTTAATATCAATTAATTTTAAATTAAAATTTTACATTTACAATATTATCATCCTCGACATTCATGCAATCATCAACAGTGGCAAGTTCATATTAGTTCTTTTTACTTGGCCCTTCCTTTGACTTTCTTTTCCAATTTACCAAAAAAGAAAAAAAAAATTAGCGCCCTATGTAAATAAAAATTATTACGATTGTTCAAAACGACAAGGTGACATTGAAGGCCTGAACCTACATGGAGGGCTGGAGGCCGTGATATGGATATGATTAAATCGGAAACGGATAACCTGCAGTTAGTTGAAAACTGCATGTGATCTTAGCCATTCAAATTAGTTTGTGAAATAGTAAAATATAAATAAAAAATATAACTCAAAAAGTTTGAGTCATTATATGCGTATTTATAATAATTGTGAAAATTTAATTATTTTAATAATTAATTATTATATAAAAATATTTTATTATAATCATTTTATAAAAAAATTTATATTTAGATATATTAATTAAAAAATAATTTTAAACAATTTGTTTTATTTATATAATATAAAAAAGAATTACTTTTTATGTATCAAATTATAAAAATAATTATAAAATAATTATAAAAATTATTTAATTAATTAAAAAAGTTATTTAATTAAAAATAAAATAATATTTACATCTCATGAGAATAATTTCAACAATTTTTTCTAAAACAGTTCACGAAATAACTTTTTACCTAACAACTTTTTTCAAACAATAAAGCTGTTGAATCAACAAATTTAGTGTATGTTTAAAAAAATTGTAAAAATTTAATTATACTTAGTGTCGATTATTGTATAAATTTTTTTATTATAATCGATTATAATTGATTCATTTTTATGTTTGAATGACATTAGTAAAGCGATTTTAAGCCTAATCTGATTTTTTTGATGATATAAAAAGAATTATTTTTATGCATTAAATTATTAAAATAAGTATAAAATAATTAAAAAAATTATTTGATTGAAGACAAAATAGTATTTACATATCAAAGTGTAAAGAATAATTTATAAACTAAAATCATAAGTTTCAATTTTTAACATTATGAAAATTAACTTTAAAATTTTTTTAGTTTGTATTGAATTTCGTATAAAAGTTAAAGTTGATTTTATCAAACGTAATTAAATATTATTACAATAATTTTTTTTTAAAAAAATTAATCATAATCTCTATCAAACATGCTCTAAAAATGTCAAACATACATCAACAATACTTAACAACTTTAAAAAAAAAAAAAACTGTTGCACGGTTCAATTAATTTGAACCAAACACATGTATATCTAGCACGGCATGTTGTGCAGTTATTTTCATAACTCTAAAGGATCTTAATCCGATTAAATCTTCTTCATAACTGTTGCAGATAAAGCTATGGCTAGTGTTTATACCCTTTTCAGCAGCCAATTTGAATAAGAAAGAATGCTAATGCACATTTCCACAACACTTCGAGTCAATAAAAAATTGTTGTCACAATAAAAATTAATTACAGGAGTTTTTATTTTTTTTATTTTCTTTAAATAGTAATAAGATAGATCACCGATTAAGTGTCAAACTTAGCCTGAAAGATAAATGCATTCATGTTGACAAGTGATTTTATAATCAATTATAGAAATTTTATTAGCACAATACAAGAGAATAAGCAAACAATTGATTGAATAAGTAGCACAAATCAATGTTGAATTTCTTCTACCCCCATCCGCAATTTGAAAATCAGTAGCAATTAACCAACTAGATTTGTAGAACACATAATCATGAAGATATATAATAAGCACTTAATACAACATGAAGTGCTTAACTGATTAAATATCAATTGCTAGACTAGTCATTAGTCAAGTAGCCATGAACTGTTTGGTACTTAGGAAAAGGAAACTCAATTTTGAGTCATGGGCAATGGTGAAATTTACATGCACTGTTTCTCAGAAACGAGGTGGAAAAGAAAAAACAAAGTGATGAGAAAGAAATTCAATACCGGCACGCTAAAGCGAGTCATTTTGCGCGGAAAGGAGTTAATACCAAATACCAACGATGAGGGTGCACGCGCGGGTATGTGGGAGAGAGAAAAAAATTAAAGAAAAAAAATTTTGTTTAGCCAAATGGCAAGTAGAGTGCAAATATAGTAGATTTATGTATTAATTATATGGTGACTCTACCTTTGTTTGACTGTTAGCTAGCCTCTATGATTTTTATTTTTTTATAAAAGCTAGTCTCTATGATATGTTCATTAGTTTAAAAGATTTGTTATATCTTTTTTAAACATTCTTCTAATAATATTCATAATATTTAATAAAATAATATTAAATAAAAAATATTTTTAATATTTTAAAAATATAATAAATATTCGATACTTTTCTTATCAAATAATTACAAAAATTATTAAAAAAACTAGTTAAAAAAATTTAGAATTATTTTTAGTTTAACGAGGGTACTCCCTCACAAGTTTTACCACCAATGCCGTTAGTGTCATTGTATTTATTGATATCATCATATTGTATTAAAAAGAATTGATGCTGTAGGAAAGGGTACACAACAAGGGATAGGTGGATAGTCTATCCATAAATTTCACCCCACTCGATTTGAATGAGATTTGATCTTGAAGCTTCAAGGAGTAAGTAATGCTGAAGCATCAGATATTTTCTTTAATATCATAATTAAAATTTTAAATATAAATAAATGGCTTTTGACTTGTTACCAAAAAATAATGGTTTCTGACTTCGCCACTGCCAGATGGTTCATAATTCATAGCTTTTTATGATGGAGCAGATTTGTGCATTTGTAATTTGTATTTTATCATCATGAAACTTCAGCGGAAAAAAGTTAATGAAAGGGTAAAAATAGAAATATAACAAACTAAAAGGACTTTGCATCAAACAAAGATGGGAAAAGAAGTACATAGAGAACTGTCTCACACGTGCGATATATCGTCATTAACCTTCTGCCAACAAGTCTTGTTGCAAAGGGTGCTATCCAAAACCTGTTCCCATTTCAACTTGGTACAAAAATCGAAGCTATTTTCAAGCGGCATAATCCAAATAGCGCGCACAAGTTCATTCAACCACGACACTGTTAAGTGTCAAAGCAAAATTGCAATTATGCATGTTTCTCCATCAGTTGTCTAAATCAATATGTAGACCGTGATATTATTTGAATAGGAGGAAAATGGACGGGAAAATTTTAGAATTAAAATCACTTCATACTTGCTATTTTGGTTGCTTTCAATTTTTTACCAACTCAAATAAGCATAGTCTCTTGGCGTCACGGATAAACAGAGATGAGGGGCAAACCTTCGGTATGGGGGTCTGATCAATATTAGGCTTCATTCCCACAGACGTTGTATTTGCAAGCACCATCCCTTCTTCTGGGTGGAAATATTCCACTTCACTCAAAGTCATAGCTTTTCCTCCAATTTTTTCAGCCAATTCTTTAGCACGTTCTGTAGTAGGTAGGTAGACAACACTTTTATTTATCTCAAGTATATCAATTTCCCTCTCACTTTTGGCAATAAAACGAATGGGGAGGTGAAGTGAAGTCACATGTTACGTGAATGCATCGAACATGGTTTCTAAGGCAAATTATCTAAAGTCAGCAATACTGATTTTTGAGAAGCATTCAACTCAATGCCACTACAGGGTTCATATAATATTACAATGTGAGGCTAAATGCTAATAATGTCTTACTAAACGTGCGGTTAGCAACTACAACTCTTGCCCCTTTCTGTGCAGCACCATAAGCAAGTGATTTCCCAGCACCACCAGCTCCCAGTACAACAAACAGCTTGCCAGCCAAGGGAGATCCTACTGCCCCTATTGCACCATCCAAACCTATAAAAGGGAACCAACAATCAAATAAACCATGATTTGAGAAATTATTTCAAGCTGATTTTGCATTTGTTGTGGAAGTCAATTAAGAACCTCGTAATACATCCTCAATGGCAGTAATAGCTCCGATGTAATCAGTATTAAAAGCCATTAACTTTCCATCAGGTCTCCTGACTATGTTATTGATAGCTCCTATTTTCTGTAAGAATTGAAAGAACCATTTGCAAGATCATGTAACATCTGATTACTGTGCTGATACATTAACTACCACTTCTTATTTAAGAGGATAATGATCAGTACCTTGGCAATAGGATCAACCTCATCCATGCATTTAAGTGCAACCTCCTTATGAGGAATTGTGCAACTGCATTTTATAGTTTAAGTTATATTACTATACTTCTTGAGGCAACCATGTAAAAACAACTGAAATTTCACGTTGAATTGAATTTTATTTGGCAATTATTTTCCAAAAGACTAAAGTGAGGACAGAGGTAACAGAGAAATTTAAAGTAAAAATCTTTAGCATCTAATCAAAGAGATAGAGAACCTGCATCCAGAGGCAAAGTCAGGGGATGAGTAGGTATTGAAAAACTTCACCACATCATCCACCAAAAAGTGCATATAAACTGCATTTAGCCCAACTGACTTGAAGGCTGCATTGAACAAGAGAGGACTCTTGCTGTGACCCACTGGCTTTCCTATAATTCCATACACTTTAGTATCAGGTCTTATAAGTCTAAAATTGTACAGTTCTAGCAAATCTTTTGCTGTTGTTTGCCCAGGAGCTGAGATTGCATCCGCCTCTAGTGCACCATAGGTGAGATAACCACCAAATTTGGGGCTAAGTAACCGTGAAATTAAACCCCTCTCACCCATAACAATTCCTATTGTTGGGATCTGCCATTTTTCATGTGTGTACATATATATTTATATGTTCATCAGAAACCAGCTGTGCAACTAAAACTCCAAGAAATGCAACACTGATGCTTAAGGAAAATAGAACTGATTCAGGCTGCAACACAGATGAAACGTAATTATGTATAACTTACTTGAGAATGTACAGTGATTTGGAAAATTCGTGCACAATCTGTAATGTCCAATGCAGTGGTCACTATCTTCACAACGTCGGCTCCAGTAGCTTGTATTCTGGCTACCAGATTGCCAATGGCCTCAGATGATGGAGTATCATGAAAGTTGTGTGAAGAAACTATGACCTTGAAATTATCAGGCTTCTTTCCATATATGGAGCTATTGAAATCATGAGCAACCTGCATACAAGGTGAGAATCACATTAAAATTGTATTAAACCAACTAGTTAAATTATTACATGGATAGCTGATCCCAATATGTTGACAGTTTAATCTGTTTTAATTAATTAAATTCAGTAAGTTTTTCACAAACACAGAGAAATTATCCTTATTATTAAATAGCAACCTGAAGTTCAATATCAATGTAATCAGCTTCCAATTCCATTGCTAGACGAAGTGCATCCTGTCTCTTGGTTTCATCTCCTTCATATTGACCACCTTCCCATATTGGTCTGAAAAATAAGCATACGCTTTCAGATTTACTCTAATAACTAATATTTTCTATTAAAAAAATCTGAGTTCCGAAAAACGAGGCATATGTAATTGGATTTTGGATTATAACCTCATCGGTTTAAAGTGAATATATATGTAAGATATAAAGCCATTTATGAGCTTAACATAAGTGTGCAATGCATATATGAGTATTTACCAAAAAAAATGCATGCATGAGTCTGTCTCTACCTGTAAGTGATAAGAGTAGGTAAAGGACACTGCTTTATAAGAGTTTCAAGATCGGGTGTTGGGTTGAAGCTTCTCAAACAATCAAGGCGGATCTCAACGAGGTCAGCGCCAATTTCCTTGGCCCTTCGCATCTCTGTCAGCATCTGATTGACTGTGGTTGCTAGAAGCGGAGTGCATAGAAGTGTAGGACTGTTCCCAACTCCACTAGTACCCCTTTGTAAATTGGTGGTGTCCAACTAATGGACATTTACATGCATATTCCCACAAATGCAAAGAAAGATTTAAGATTATATAAACCTTTAAACTTGCAAATCATAACTAATTGAATGCTAGTTAAACATGCAAAGGAACTATGTGGCAATGTGCAGCTAGTTCTGTTAATAAAAAACAAATAAAGGTCAAAGTTAATTGCCTCAAGTGGAAGACAATGATGCCACTTGAACTTATGAGTTTGATCCCTAGTGGCGTCAACGTCAAAGATGCAATCTGTTTGTTTGTTTGTGTTTTTTTTTTTAAAACAAAAAAAATCAAAAGAGAAAAGAATGAAAAGAGAGAGTACCGAAAGGCTTCCCATGCTGAATGAAAGAGTGTCCAGGTAGTACTGACTTGAGTTCTCTTGCAACCTACTTAGACTAGCTAGAAGATACTCCAAGTTGGTGCAAGGAACAGGATTAGATGTAAATACAAAAGAATATGGTACCCTTATTCTTATAATAGTAAATTATCAGCCTAGCATTAGCAAGCCAAGAACAGCAGTTGAACGAGAAATTGAACTACTAGTGGCTACTAGTTCCTTCTTTTGTTGAGTCACTGGGTTGGATTCCATTCCATGCTTGCATTAGTAACTTAATTAGAAACACATTAATTAGTGATGCTATAATTAACTTCTCCAACTAAGATTAGTACTGAAAGCGTGATTAATAAAGAATTAACGTAAATATTTTGCTAAATAAAAAGAGCAAAAGAAAAGAATAGTTTGGTTTGGTTTGGTTGATCCACCAACCACCGGCAGTAGCAGTAGCAGCAGCGAATACCAACGGGTGTCCTAGAGAATATCTCTTAGACACGTGTCCCGATCACGCCTGACTATTGCGTTCACAGCGAAAGTTGGATTTGCTATGCAATTGACAACGTGAGTTGTTAATCATGAAGATGAATTTTTTGTTACATATAATTGTATTATGTTATTTTTATATACATTTACATAAATTTAGAGAGAGAAAAAAATAGATTCTTTAAATTTATTCATTATAAAAAATTTTTTTTTTTAATTTTTTATGAGTGTGTGTAAGAATAACGTAATATAATTAACTGTAATTAAGAATTTCTCAATTACCAAATGCGTGTGGCATGTCTTCAATTTTTTTTTCTTGATTGGATATTTTCATATTAAGTGTTAGACTAATCTTATTTAATTAGGGTAATGATACTGTTCTTTCAAAGATACATTTCCACGAAGTTCAAGCTAACTTACTACGACTTTGAATGGAGCAATTTCTCTTGTAAATTTTTTGGCATTATAATAAAAAAAATGCATTGCGATAACTCTATTCTCCATTTTTCTGATAAAACATTTTAGATAATTCAATAAGCTGTTAAGATAAATAATTTGATAATTTCTTTTCTGAAAGTAAAAATATCATATATATATATATATATATATATATATATAATATATATATATATTAAACATATCTAGTAAAATGAATTTTTATTTTGAAAGGGTGAGAAGAGTAAATCTTGATAATACAATCATATATGAACGATCAAAATTAAAAATTACTTAAAAATTATATAATCACTTAAAAAATCATATGTATTTATGTTTTAATTTTGATTATTTATATAAGATCTAATGATTAAAATTTATTTCTCTCCTATTTTATAATAAATACTCATCTAACTAAATATATTTCATATATTTATATAGAAAGAGAGGATCAATTTACACCAGTATAAGTCTTTTTTCTCTTACACCTATTTTTAACCGTTAATTTTATTTTCATCTAATGGTTACTTTTGATAAAATAATCTCAACCATTAGATGAAAGTAGAATGAATAATTAAAAATGAATGTAAAAAAAAAATTTACACTGATATAAACTAATTTCTTCTCATATATATATGTGTGTGTGCGCGCGCGTGTGCCAGGCGGGTTTAGACTTTTTAGATGCAAATACTCGATTTCATGGCTTCATTAGAACGTCTAATAATTTTAATGGTTCCATGATTCCTTATGTGCGGTTAAAAAAAATTATTGCTTTCTTTTTAAAGAAGTGTTATTTTTCTTCTTTTAAGAAAATTATTACAATTAATGAGACCACATATCTAGCGGAATTTATATAATTTAGAGGTAGTAATTTGAA
This sequence comes from Ormosia semicastrata, assembly GCA_029884595.1. Lineage (NCBI taxonomy): Eukaryota > Viridiplantae > Streptophyta > Magnoliopsida > Fabales > Fabaceae > Ormosia > Ormosia semicastrata. Next base: position 7,005,900 of record JAQQTO010000054.1, on the reverse strand, counting down.
TTTAAAAAACATTGTAATTTATAAAGATAAAAGAAATATATTTCTATGGAGCTACAGTATATAATTGACATTATTAATTGTTTACAGACTTTTCTCTAAAGGTTTAATAATCAAATTTCAATGCTTACCAAAAAAAACCAAATTTCAATATATAATTGATATTTTAAAATTTTATTAATTAATGTTTTACTTTTACCACACTTTTTAAAAACATTATTCACAAAGTTTATTGGCAATTATTTTTTTCGCCATCTTTTTTCTTTTTGGGTTGGTCTTAATAACAGCCTCTCTTTTTTTTCTTTAATTGGGTTTCAATCTGAACAAACAACTTTTAAAAAGCAGAGACTTTCCAAATGGGCCAATAGCCAGCCCGCAATCGCTCACTTCCTAACCTAGCGGTACTTGGGCTCTGATATTTTATACTCAAGAAATAGTATGCATTATTGCATTGTAGCCTTTACCCAAAATATTATTTTAACCAATGTGAGGGCAGACCAAAGGCCCACAGAAACTAACCATATACCAACATCCTAAGACCAAAAATATAAATTGAACAATGTCTTTCAGTGGCGTCCATTATAACTGTTGCCTATTATTTCAGCTTTTGGTTATCGCATTATAGTTGTAGTCCCACAACTTAAGGTACATTAAAAAAACGTTTTGAGAGATGTGATGTATATATATGAACTTCTTGATAGCTGTAGTCTCAATCAAGTTGCATGATCATTTATTGGAAGCAACGCCATCAAAACTTGGATAATACGACTTCCCGCATAAATTCTTTAGGTGCTGCACAAAGAGTAAAACCACCGGCAATGAGATCACTTTAATATACTTTCCACCTAACTCGTATATGAAACTGAATTAAGGTATCTTGTTGCAGGCCAACCAGTATACTGAATGAATTTTGAGTGACCAAGAAAATAAAATAAAATTGAATTTGCTCTTGGTTTTAGTTTTGGCACATTAAACCTTTCGCGGTAAGCGTAAGCACAATAAACAATAACATGTTGCAGTGACAGTTCAAGTGCTTCACTTGCCAGTGTCAATACCTTCTTGCCCTATACGTTTCATTTTTATTTTTTATTTTTGGCTTGTCCTGTAAGTTTTAATTCAATCTTTGATGATGCAAACTTGAAAGGAGAAAGTCAAGATTGTACCTTCTAGACCCGTGAAGAGATTGAACTGAGCAGTAGCTTGCCGTAGGAACATTTCTACCCCACTCACGGTTATTGCTCCTACAGCATCAGCTTCTTTCAATAATCTGGTTCTTCTGGGTGTGTAGACAGCATCAAAGACTAACTGGTAGTCTCCCAAAGTAGCCTTGAAAAAGAGATCAGCATTAATAATCAAACTCACATTAATCATTTTTTTTTCTTTTAAATAAAAGAGTGTAGAACCTCTGCCACAGGAATTCTATCCGTATTGGGGTGCATTCCTATAGGTGTTGCATTTGCAAGAATTGCCCCTTTCTCTGGCTGAAAGTTGACCAAGTCTTTGAAAGGCTGAGCTTCACCAAATACAGCACAAGCAAGAGATTTTGCTCTGTCTTTTTTTAACAAAATGAGAGAGTAAGGAAATATATACACTTAACATATCGTCTAGAGCAGTTTGTATAACAGTTAAATCCGTGAAAAACCATAACATGCTACATCAAGGTATGAGAAATTGATTTATCAATATCATGCAGAGTTGCAGACTGAGGTAAGGATGGTTTGGGACTGGTGTGTTGATAAAACTTCAGCTCCAACATGAGAAAGGATCAAAGGAAAATTAAATTTCATTATAGACATGATATGCCTGATTTTATACCAAAATCAATGTCAAAAATGACTATACGAGCTCCACTGCTTTTAGCACCAAATGCCAGTGCTTTTCCAGCTCCACCAGCACCAACTAGCACAAACAATCTTCCAGCAAGGGGTGAACCTAAAGATGCTCCAACATCATTGCAACCATGCTCTGACAATTGGTTCATTGGTATCAGTAAATCAGTATTAGTTATTAAATTACACCAATTATAATTTGAGCTTGCTAATGAAAAAGGCCTTGATCCAAGAAGAATTTCGTTGAAATTACAAGAAAGAGGACAAGACAGAATCCATCAGTAAACAAGAAAAAGTGAAACATGCTCAATAATTACTGTTAAAGATAGAAATCATTTTTGGTTCTGCACCTAACAAAAGTTTATAAGAAAATTGGTCCTTGATATTGTTTTACAACCTCTTTAGCCAAATGATCAAGAAGGAGTTTGATCTTTAACCTTTGGGCATTTACAAATACATTTGACAAGTTCAAGGAAATTATAACAAACACAGGATTGGGGGAATATTACCTATGAGAGCATCCTCAATTGCAGTAATAGAAGCCTCACAATCTGTATTATAACCAACAAGCTTCCCATCTCTTGGGCTCCTTATAATAGTATTAACAGCTCCTATAGCCTGGTGGAGCATGAAGTGTAATGAATTGATTATGCATCACTAAAAAATCATTACATGGAAGAACAACCACGTCTAAAGTCCATTTTAATAGAGCACCATTGTCATCAAGCAACAACATTCCATACTGCACCAATTTCCCATGAAATTATTTTGGGTACACTAATGTTCTTCAGAATAACTACAGTTGCAGATGATCAAAGAAAGATATTACGTTAAACTCTTAGAGAAAAAATATATTGAAAGAGTTGAGATTATTTAGACAAAATTATTTGTGAAATGCTTGAGTGTTTAACCCATTCAGCTGATCTATATTTATATATATTTAGAGAGTAAATACAATGTGTAATTTACAAGAATATTAATGAAATTCTAGTTCCTAAGTACATGCATGAGATTACCTACATACATGAATATGTGACTTACGAGGTACATCAATAACTATGATTTATTGGTACAACTACCCATACACTATCTGTTAATTCCAACAAAATATACAAAAACAAATACACAGTTGCCTCATGGAAAAGCATCCTTAAATCATATTTATATTCACCACCAAAATATATGGCCACATAATCATGTTATCAAAGTACGAATAATTCATTCCTTCCATCTAACCCAATTTTCTGTTGATATTATAATAATAACTTAAATTGTTTAATGAGCCTTTTTATGAGACTGAATGTGATTTGTCAACGAGCACATAATAAACTGAGGGATCAGGACGGGAAAAAAAAGAAGCAAGAAAAGACATGATAGCATATACAGTGTAGAAAACAATTAAGTTCAGCACGTTAGCCCATGTACATACAAACTAAAAGTGATTTCCTTGTAAGGGTTGGTTTTCCTTCTGAAAAGGCCAAAGTTTTTTTATTTATATCTTAGGACAGAGAAGAACTGTTATGGAAGTACAGATTGAGCCATGATGTTGGTAATAGATAACCACTATGGAACAACAGAACAACAAAAAGATTTTGCTGATTTTTGACATTATTCTAAATGTTACATGGAAGAATAAGCCAACCTGAGCAAGTGGATGGACTTCATCGCAAAACCTTGTAACTTCTTCCTTATATGGAATCCCAACACTGCAGTACAAAAGAAAGAAGTAGATGAGAAATTACCAAAGAATAAAGAAATACAAACACATAAATGGTTGATGTGATAACAAAAAGATTAAAACACTATGGTCACAGGAAATTTAACTGCTTAAGTTCTTGTCTTTTAGAAGATATTCATGCAAACCACAAAAACAAATAGGATGGGACCTCAATGAGAAAATATGACTCCAACTTTCAAGTGGATTAATATAGCTAACACGTGGCATACCTAAAACCAGCAAAATCAGGGCTTGAATAAGAGCTAAAGAACTCCTTAAGATCATCAACAAACATGGGGACATAGATTCCATTATAATTTACATGTCTGAAGGAAGGATTATGCAATATAGGGCCTTTGCTGTGGCTAACTGGTTTTGAGATGAGCCCAAAAACTTTAGTATCCGCATTTACATGTTCCAATTTATAGGCTTCCAGGAGACGGTCCAGAGAAGGCAGACCAGGGATTGGATTTCCAGCCAATGATCCACAGACAAAGAATCCACCAAATTTTGGACACAAAAGGTGGCTTATCAATCCTCTTTCTCCAACAGAATAAGCAATTAATGGTACCTGCAAATTGTTACCAGAGTTGGCGTATTACTGTTGACATTAGAACGTAGAAACAACCAACTAATATGAAAAAAGAATGAGAAAATTAATTTTGATATAACATAACACAATGCATCAAAAAGATACAAACTAAAAAAATTATAATTTAATTTTGATGTACTATCAGTGTAAAATTTTTTACACTATCAACTAATCATATATTTCTATATATATAACTTTTGAAATAATTATTATAAAGTCAAATATTTTTTATAACGGATAAAACATGATTGAATGAAAATATGAAAAACTTTTTATATTAGGTGTTTCTCAGATTTCCATCTTTATATATTAGAAATTATGTTTCTCTCTTTAAATCATTTCCCTACTGAACCAAACCCAAGAGAAGAAACTTTCGCCTCCTGGCAATATCTAGTGCCAGAATTATTACTGCTATAGTACTTAGTTAAATTGGAAGCATGATTATTGCAGGAGATGTGAATGATAAATATTGATAAACCTGCCACGGAGCATTTTGCTGTCTGTTAGGTAACATCAAGTCATCAGCCTAACCAATTTTTTTTGTTTATACCAGAAAATTCAAATATCGACTAAATCATGTCAGTAGTTACATAATCGATTTTGGAAGGGGATTCCATGTTCAAAAATAAATTCTCATGTTCAGTGAACATTAGCTCACCCGCAACTCAGGTTCCCCTAGCAACCAATATCCGGGTTTGATCCCAATGAGTCTCAATGCCCACACCCACACTTTGCCTACCCTTCTCTCTCTCCCCTCATCATCAGGTCCTCAGACCTCCTTTGAACAAATAAATAAGTTTCTTTTAAATAAAAAAAAAAGAAAATCTCATGCCTGACAATAGGGAAGCAAGCTAAATATTCTTGTAATTTCTGTTATATCAGCTGCATGTGTGACAAGTTTGATGACATTTGCTCCAGTAGCTTGCATGAGTGCAACAAGTTGAAGGAGATCTTCTTTTGGAGGGGTCATGCCATCCACATAGCAAGAAACAATTATTTTGCCATGACTCTTATGATTTCTCTTATGTTCCACCATGGTCATAAGACGAGAAGCTGCCTGAACAACCATACAATGTCAGTAAAGGAGATTTACATAATAATAATAAAAAATATTATATAGACAGACAACGAAGATTTTATGTGTTAAATGATAGACAACCCAGTGGGAGACCACTCTCTGCATGCCATGGCCAGTCTAAAAAAACAACATATTAGACCCAAAAAAATAATGATGAGTAGTGGAAGAGGAGAAATAAAGTTTTAACCTTTTTGAGCTTTAGCAAGAACAAAACCAACAAAAATCTCATTTTTACTAATTTTATCAAATCTAATCCAAATGGTTGAAGGAACAAAGCAGGAAAAATAGAAGAGAAAAGAAGAGTTAGACAATAGCCACCATCTGGGAGTGCGGCCGAGGGGGCGGTGGAGATGGTCCTGGCCGGAATCTTGGAGTGTAGCCGGCATGGCGGGCGGCATTGATGTCCTCAGCTGCGTCCTGAGGCGTGGGCGAAAGAGAGGGAAATGGATTCTCTCCAGCTGTTGGAAGTCCAGTGGCTGGAGTCTAAACTAACGGTCTAATTTTTTTTTTTAAATATTAAAAAAATTAATATTAAATAAATATCTTTTAATTTAGACTGTTGAATTTTTATCCAATGATCTGAAATATTGTTAGAGGATGCTGGAGGAGATCCGGCTGGAGAGAAGCCGGATCCGAGACTGGGGAAGGAGTGGGGGTCCCAGGTGGCCAATGATTGGGTGAGGTAGAAAAGGGGTCGGTATAGAAAAGAAAGTTGGTGGGAATGAGGGAAGAAAGGAGTGGGAAAAAACCAAAAAGTGACCACCCGGTACGCGTGGGAGGAGGTATTCTTAGATACATTTAAATACATCGTACACATGTTTACATGAAATGATACATATAAATACATCCTACACATGTATCATTTCATGAAATGATACGTGAAATGAGTTTTATTAGAAGGTGAAAAGTATATATGACACGTGTAAAAAAATTTAGGAATATTTCTACCATAAATTTTATAATTTTATACATATTAAATAATAATTTAAATATTTTAAGAGAAATTTTAAAATACTTAAAATATTACTCTAAAAATTTTATAATCATTAATTTTTAATTTAATAATATTTTAATTATATATAATTATAAGTGTCATCTACTACAATTTTAATAAAGTAATATAACACTCTTAAAACATGTAAGAACCTCACTTATAATAGAGCATGCATATTTAAAAATTAGGAAATATGACGCTTTTCTCCAAGAAACCAAAATGTCAAATCCCAAAAGAATATACCTTCAGCTCAACGTCTATGAAATCAGCCCCCAATTCCACAGCTAGGCGTAACGCTTCCAACCGCATGTTCTCATCGCCATCGTGTAATCCACCTTCCCATTTTGGTCTTTTTAAAAAAAAAGGAAAAACAGATATGTAAAAATAAAGAAAATTGTAATTTGGCAAATTAGGAAGATTAAGATAAGATTGAATAAGAAGGTAAGTTTGTGGTTTAGCTAAAGAAACAGGAGAGCACGAGATGTATCACCGATTAACAAGGAGCACAGGGAGCGGCTTATTTGCGAGGATGGTTTGAAGGTCACGGCGAGGGTGGAAATTAGTGATATAGTCCAGCCTGATCTCCACTATATCAGCACCTTGTGCTTTTGCGTGGTGCATGTCACTCACAATTTGCTCCACAGATTGGCTTGTGAGATGAGCACAAATCATAATAGAATCATCTGACATAACTCTGTTACAAGTACTATCCATTTTTTATTGAAAGGAAAGGATTAGCCAGCCCACAAACTATTGAAGAGAAGTGATAATAACGTCACTCAGGTTCAGGTATGACCATTGCATATTAATAGCCCAGAGTTGCAGTTGGTAGTAAGTCCTTATCTACAACTCCAGCAAATATGGGATTGGGGAAAATACGAATTTTGAAAATATGGGTCGGAGTCAGAGGAGTTGAAACTTGAAAGCACCAACAAAACAACTTAAAAGTATAACACACCAACCTCGAGCGTGAGAAGAGGGTAGATAAAATGGAATTTTGATTTTATAATACTACCTGCTTGGCACTTTGCAGATATGGGTTGGGAACTAGAGGATATGGATAGGGAAGAAAAATGGTGTGGGGGAGGGGCTGACTAATCAATTCAAGGAAAGATAAGAAAAGTTGCGTACTTGCATGGCTGCCAGGGAATGCAAGGCTGGAGCGTGCGTGGAGTGAGAGAATTTCTCAATACAAACTAAGCAATCGCTTGTCATGGAATAAAGTTAAGTAGGGGAACAGGGAGTAGGTAGTAGCAGTCGTAGGTGAGCAGAACTTGGACCACGCACTCGGTGAGCACGCAAGCATACGTTAAACGAAAAAATGGTTTTTGTCAAATATATATATATATTACAAGTTTACAACACACATTTTTTAAAAATTTTGTATACAATTTTTATATACATATTATATTTATAATTTTTATATTCTTACATTAAATAATATATATTTTTTTTTATATTTTATCTAATATCATTTATTATATATATATATATATATATTTTTATTATTTTTTTTCACTCAATCATATCTCTTAAAAAGATATAAATAATACTTATACTCATTTTTAAGAATATAAGATGATAATTTTTTTATATTTATATTATATATTAATATAAAAAATATTAAATTATTTGTATTTAATTATAATATTTTTATAAAATATAAAATAAATTTATAAAAAAATTAAACATATAAAAATTAAATAAATAACGCAACTAGTTTTTTTTTTAATCTTTTGTATTCAAAACAAATAAAGATATAGAAGCCGATATAGTATTTTATGTATCATCACTCTTTAGAAAAATAAAAACATCACTCTTGCTGACGCGGCAACTCTTAGCAGTGATGGTAAGACCTATTTGACTTTTGGTTGGTGGCACTGGCTGGGATTAGGGTCGGTGAAGATTGCATCATCATAATGTATTAATTAAAGAAATAAAAATAAAAAATACTCGAAAGGTAAATTTTTGTTAGAATTTAAAAAAAAATAACATAGCATATTTATTAATTTTTAAATCTAAAAATATCTTTTACTATTTTATTCCATTTAACAATTATTTATATATTCTGTTAAATATTTTAATTATTTATTTTGATTACATAACATTATTCAAAACATAAATATTTACAATAATAAAAACTAAAAAAATATTTGATATTTAGTTATTTAAATAATTTAAGTATTTAACAAAAAATATAAAATGTTCATTAACTAGTGTAACATTCATTAGCAATTAGTAAAACCCATAAAAAAATAATGAAATGTATAAATTTATGACATAATATTTAAATTTATATAAACAAAATTTTTATGTATGTAAAACAGTTACTTATGTAACATTAATTAGCTTTTATTTATTATTATTTGTTGAAATGATTACTCACACAAATTATGTGATGTGAGTTTTATGGTTAAAAAGAATTGAGCTGGATCTAATTTATTCAGTGCTTTATTATGAAGAAAATCGTCAGAAAAAGCTAAACTTATAAAAAGAATATGTATATATGTTCATTTTTTTGCTTATTGTTAGTGTACGGGTCGCATTTGTAATATAGTCAAGAGTTATATATTGTTCTCATGAGGAATACGCTAATCTCAAAAATTAAATATTAATCAATAGTTTAATTAATACTATCCAAACACATTCAACTTATAAAAGGTTGCTTAAAAGTAACTATAAAGATTAAAATGCAGTAAATCTGAGTTAAAAATGTTAATTAAAAAATAGAGAATCATTTTTCACCTCCTACTTCAATTGATAACATGCAATCCTTGTGAATAATATAAATGAAAAGATTAGGTTAGTTTGAAATTCTAACTTAGTTAAAAGTCTATGTTTAGGTCAATCAATCATGCTTCAGTTACCTAATTCACTATGTCTCCATGAGAACTAGTATAAAATCCACTCATTAATATCTATTCTCAATCAATTATTATACATGGTTAAGATGTATATTTCTATCCTATTAACTAATCAACTTATCCCTTCCATGATAATGAAATTAAACATGCATCAACCATATATGTGATCTCAAATCCAAATTCCTATGTCTAGATTCATTAAATTTCAACAAATCACTTAAAAGTCGATCAAACAATCAAGAGCATTAAGATCCATATGATTGAACAAAATCAAATCATGTATATAAAACTCAAAGGATTATAAAATCATTCAATATTCATAGGAGGATTCAAAGAAAACCCTATACACAGCTTAGCTAGCCATGAAACACAAAAATAGAAGCATATACATCATGTTCATGAATATGAAAAAGAGAAAGGAGAATGGATGGAAGAAAGAAGCTCAATAATGATGATCTTTGATGCTTCAATCTTCTTCCAAGATGAAGATGACCTCTAAACTTGGTTGCTTCTACTTCCTTTCATTCTAAAATGAAAACCCTAGTTGCTGCTCTCTAAAAACACAAAAGCTCCCTTATGAAATATGATAAAATAGTATTTATAGGTTAAAAAAAAATAGAGTCACACTGCGGCGTTCATTGTCCTACACCGCGGCGTTCATTCAAGTTAGGTCACCAACGCTGTGGCATCCATACTTTGCGCCACGACGCTCTAGCCATGAGTTTCTGTTCTGAAGCAGGGAAATGCACTACGTCATGACATTGATATGCTTGCGCCACGACGTGAGTAGCTAAACCTCACATTTGGCTTTCTCTTAAGCTTTCGCATCCTAGTGTTGGTCCAAAGACTTGGTCTAAATTCTTCATATTTATGCTTGATTGGAACCATTCCTGTAATAGAGAAATCACCACTTTAATAGCAATTACAAATGTACTCAATTTATCAAAGGTTTAGAAATATTTTCTCAAAATCATAATGGAAGACATCAAGATTAAATCAGATGAATGTGATGCTAAAGTATTTCATTCATGTATAAAAACAAAGACTAAGCAATTAATATAGCACAGATATAAGGTACAAATAATTATATTTTATGGAGTTATCACACCCCAAACCTATATTTTTTTAAATAACTATATTACAAATAACTATATTTTGTCAAATACACACACACACACACACACACACACACACACACACATATATATATTACAACACACATTTTTTTAAAATTTTGTATATAATTTTTATATGCACATTATATTTATATTATATATTAATATAAAAAGAGATATTAAATTATTTTGTATATAATTATAATATTTTTGTAAAATATAAAATAAATTTATAAATAAATTAAAAATTAGATATATAAAATTTAAACAAATAACCCAACTAATTTTTTTTAATCTTTTGTATTCAAAACAAATAAAGATATGAAAAATAATCATCTTATATCTTTTTTGAGAGGTGTAAATATTATTTATATTATTTTTAAGAGATGTAATTGAATAAAAATAATAATAATAAAAATACGTATAATAAATAATATTAGATAAAATATAAAAAGAGATATATGTATTATTTGATATAAAAATATAAGTGTTGTAAAGATATAGAAGCCGACATAGTATTTTGATGTATCATCACTCTTTAGAAAAACAAAAACATCACTCTTGCTGATGCGTAGGGATGGAAACAGGTTAGGTCAGGCCAGGTTTCACCCTAAACAGGTCAGGCCAGTGTTACAAATATTTGGCTGAGCTTCGACTGCATTACCTATCAAAGGCATTTTTGGGCACTGGCCTGCCTTATTTAAGAAGCACGACTTTGGTCTGTTTAGAAGCCTGATTTATATTAAGGCTTCTAAATAGGCCAACAGTCAAGCCTTCATATAGTCTCAATAGTTAAGCCTTTAAACAGTCTTAAAAGGCCATTGAAAAAAAAATAAAATATAATTTTATAAATAAATATAAACAGGCCGGTCTAATAGGCCTAACAGGCTTTGCTGAGAGGTTAGACCTGGTCTACTAAAATGAAACAGGCTTTTAAAAAGGCTTGAATCTGACTAATTTTCTAAATAGGTCGTCAGTACAGTGCAATCTGACAGTACTAACCTATTTTCATCCCTACTGATGCGGCAACTCTTAGCAGTGATGTAAGACCTATTTGACTTTTGGTTGGTGGCACTGGCTGGGATAGGTTAGATTAAGATTACGTCATCATAATGCATTAATTAAAGAAATAAAAAAATATTAATAAAAAATAAAAAATACTAGAAGGTAAAATTTTGTCAGATTTTTTTAAAAAAAATAACATAGCATATTTTTAATTTTTAAATCTAAAAATAATTCTTATTATTTTATTCTATTTAACAATTATTTATATATTCTGTTAAATATTTTAATTATTTATTTTGATTATATAACATTGCTCAAAACATAAATATTTACAATAATAAAAACTAAAAAAATAATTGATATTTAGTTATTTAAATAATTTAAAGTATTTAACAAAAAATATAAATGTTCATTAACTAGTGTAACATTCATTAGCAATTAGTAAAACTCATAAAAAATAAGTAAATGTATAAAATTAAGGCATTATATTTAAATTTATATAAACAAAAATTTTATGTATGTAAAACAGTTATGTAACATTAATTAGCTTTTCTTTATTATTATTTGTTGAAATGATTACCCACACAAATTATGTGACGTGAGTTTTATAGTTAAAAAGAATTGAGTGAATCTAATTTATTCAGTACTTTATTATGAAGAAAATCACTAGAAAGGCTAAACCTATAAAAAGAATATATATATAACACTATTATTTATTTTTATGTATGTAAAACAGTTACTTATGTAACATTAATCAACCTTTATTTATTATTATTTGTTGAAATGATTACTCACACAAATTATGTGACGAGAGTTTTATGTTTAAAAAGAATTGAGCTGAATCTAATTTATTCAATGCTTTATTATGAAGAAAATCGCTAGAAATGCTAAACCTATAAAATAATTTGTATATATAACACTATCATTTATTTTTAAGTATGTAAAACAATTACTTATGCAACATTAATCACCTTTTATTTATTATTATTTGTTGAAATGATTACTCACACAAATTATGTGATGTGAGTTTTATGGTTAAAAAGAATTGAGTTGAATCTAATTTATTCAGTGCTTTATTACGAAGAAAATCGTCAGAAAGGCTAAACTTATAAAAAGAATATGTATATATAATACTATTATTTATTTTTAGGATTTAATTTTAATGCACTATTCATATAAAAATATTTTATATTGTCATATAATCATACACTCGTCACATCAATAAAAAATATTTGATTCTCTTAATAGTTACTTCAAAAGTCACATATGATAATATACAATTGATTGATAGTATAAAAAAACTTTACACCGATAGTACATCAAAATTAAAATCTTATTTTTATCTTTCTTCATACTAGTTTTGTTAAATGAATAAGGTTTTATTTGTTAAGGAAGTCAAAATATAAAATTTTAGATAAAAATAAGGTAAATAGTAATTTTTTTAAATTTTCAATGCATTCAATGTCATGTTTTCCTCTAAAACTTTCTATTTTTACTTCCTTAACAAGTGCATTTAAGGTACTTGTTAGCAAAATCAAAATGAATAATTCTAAATCTATTAATCAATTATTTTAATAATCCTCTTAATTACCAAAAGAAAATATTGAATATTCACAATAAGAATTTTACAAATTAGTAACGAAAAAATCCGTAGTTAATCCGTGGCTAAATTTCTTAGCTACAGATTAGCTACGGATTGGTCTGTAGTCTAAATCTCGTAGCTACTTAGTTATCAAAAATTTTTGTAGCTAATCCAAAGCTAAACTGTAGCTAATTTTCGTTTAGAGTTTCCTCCATTTTTGTAGGTAATTAGCTACGAAATATTCTGTAGCTAATCCGTAGCTGATTTTAACAATTTGTAGTAATTCCATTGTTATTTCCTAACTATTATGTTGTTAAATCCATAACAATTCTGTAGCTAATCCATAGCTAATTATTCCTAGCAATTCCATAGCTATTTCCTAACTATTATGTTACTAAATCCGTTGCAAATCCATAGCTAATCCGTAACAATTATCCGTAGCAATTTCGTAGCTATTCCATAACAATTATTCATAGCAATTTCGTAGCTAATCCATAGCAATTCCATAGTAATTTCGTAGCTATTATCTATCTAACCAAAATTAATTTTATAATAATAATTGATAAAATTTAAAATTATACCTGTTTAAATATTTCAATCTAAATAGAAAAACCTAGCAAATAAATTGTACAAAGCAACAAAATATCATAATTGCATTAGTAAGATCAAAACATGTTCTACAAATAAATGATAACTAATCAATAAGTCTAAGTTAATACAAATAATTCTAAACAAATTAGCCCTATCATCAACAAGCACAACTAATCAATCCAAGTTACCCCCATGATATTCAACTTCATGATCATCCCCAACTGCATCGTTTTGTAATGGTGTCTGCGGCACACCACTTCTTACTTGGGAGCCAACAATCTCACGGAGGATGGACACCAGTTGCGTCTGGACAAAGGAAGTCATCGCTTCATTAACAACTTTTTTATGGCTTGTGTTGGAACAGTGCACGAGGAACCACCTCTATCCACACCTCCTGATCTACCATAGGATGTAGTGAAGAGTATTCTCTATACTTGTCTAATATCATGGTGTCATAAGAGACCTGAAACGAAAAACTTAGAAAACTTTATCAAAAAAATCAACAACTTAACAAAATTTCATCAAGTATATGATATGAGATTTAATGAGTAACTATAATCAAGTGAAGGAAAAGTTTCTTCTCAAACTGTCCAACTTGGACAATTCAATATTCAATACAATGAGCAGTATTTTTAAAAAGTACATGTGTTCATTAATATTGAATCTCAAACGGGAACTAAGGCTTGGTTCACCAAAACGGTTATTTATGACAAAGAATGCTATAAAAAATAAACTAAATTCTTAATAGTATACAGAAAAAATAATATTAACTCAATTATAAGAACTACATAATATAAATAAGAGTCCCAAAATAGTTGAAAAGTACAGTTCAGTTCATGACATAACTATGCATACGTAGATCATGAAAACTTACTAAGAAATTATGATAAATAAAAGCTCTTTTAATTTTCTTTACCAAGCTATTAGTGCAGTAAAAGAAATGATACTTATTTCTACAAGATCAAAGAATAATAATAATAATTATTATTATTATTATTGTTTTTTTTTATTTTCAGTTGTGTATAATCTAATAATTTATAGAGAAAAGCTACTAATAAGTAAAAAAGCTATTTGTCATAGTATAATGATTGCAAGAAAAGATTTTTTGATGGGATATTAGGAGGATAAAGAATTTCACTAATGTAGAGCAGGTAGGACTATGGGGTGAGGACCCAAGTTTGTAAAATGAATATGAGATCTGAAAATAATGAGATTTCAAATTTTCAGTGAAGCCACCAGGAAAGTAATAGTTAGTGAAGGAGCCTCATTAGACACATTTCATCACATGAAAAACTACGAAGGCAATAAAAGGGAAATCTTGATCAGAGGCTATCCATTCTTACAAAAAAAAAGGGGTAAAAACTTCACTCAATTCCTTTTTAATGTTTATAAGCCATCGCACAATAATAATAATAATAATAATAATAATAATAATTGTTATTATTATTATTATTATATTATTATTATTTAGTTTATAAGCCCTCGCACTAACCACATGTCCACATCACTTGGTCAATTTACCTTCAAAAAATGTCAAGTTTGCCATTGCGTGTGGAAAGGGAATTATTTCAAGTCCATCCAATCGAAAATGAAACATGGGATTGCTAACTTCTACATCTTAATAATGTTACCAAATTCTATTTTTTTGTGTACAAAACCAAATTGTGCTGTCCACTAAATATCACATTACTTGAATATCCTACTTTTAAGACACTTACATAAAATTAGAAAAATGATTATTTTATATTTTTTGAGATATAATTACTGTATATATATATTTTAAGAATATGTGATTAAAAAATAATAATAATAAAATAAATATAATAAATAATATTATATAATATATAAAAAAAATATATACACTATTTATAATAAGAATATCATAATTATAAAATTAAGTGAAAGAATATTAATAACAATCATATATTTATATATATATAGTGTAAAGGTGGGATGGGGTTCAAAGTAGAGGGCCCTTGGGATGCGTGTTAGGTTGAAAAAGATAGAAAATATCGCTGATTCACCTTGAAATATAAATCTCAATGATATACATTATTTTTCTATGTTGCGGTATCTAAGGTGTGTTGTCGACCATTTTATTGGATATTAATTATTTTTAAACATTTATTATGACTTCAGTATTCAATTAATGCTTAATAACTTATGCTGGGTATCAAGCCTATCAGAGTACAACAAAAATTTCCTTTTTATATTTCAAGAAAATTAACATTAAGTACTGCCAACGATACAAAATTAACAAAAAGGATCAATTAGCCATTTAGAATGACGAATTAGCCATTATGACTAGTCATTGTTATTACAAGAATGATTATTGGTCCTTAACTTTTAATTTTATATTGTTAACGGTCTTAACTTTTAATTTTATATTATTAACAGTTCTTTCCATTAATTATTTTTTATATTTCTAAGATATTGAATATATTTATTTTTTATTTAATATTTTATTTATTAAGTAGCAAGAGAAGTATTAAGAAAACTTTTAAGAGGATTTATCAAAAAAAATTTAAAAATATTTCTAATTAATCATTCTATTAATTCTCTTAATTATTAAATAAAAAATATTAAATATTTTTTATATTCACAATACATTGAACATATTTATTTTTTTATTTAATTCTTTTTTTATTAATTTTTAAGAGGATCTTTAGTTAGGAGAATTTAAATAATTCTAAATTCTCATAACCAATCTTTTCTACTAATCTTCTTAATTATTAAATAAAGAAAATATTAAATATATTTTATATTCCTAATACATTAAATGTATTTACTTTTTTATTTAATTTTTCTTTGAGTTTTGCTACATCTTCTTAATAATACTCTTAATACTTATTCCTTTCATTCCTTTTTATATCTCTTTTAAGGTTTTTGCTCTTGAATTAAGGCTACCATTAAATAACTTCGAATTAAGTAAATATAGATTGACATGACTAAATTATCATTTCTCACTCCATTAAAGATATGTAGGAAATTGTAGAAGTAAATTAATATGTGTAATTTTTAAGTTTAGTAGAAACAATAAATGGTAGAGTAAAATTGGAAAAAACTAATTAATACATTCTTAAAATTTTTAATTGACAGATAAATTAAAACAAAACAAGTTTTCTAAAAAAATAGATAAAAAGAAATAGATGGAGTAATAGATAAAATATTAAATTAAAAAAGCAAAAGCATTCAATGTTTTAAAAACATAAAAAAAACATTTTATACTTTCTATATTTAATAAGTAAAAGAATTATTAAAAAAATTGTTTAGGAATATTTAGAATTAAGATTTTGCTAACAAGTACACTAGTTAAGAATACAAAAATAAAAAAAATTTAAATAAAAAAATTAAGTTACTTCAAATTCCAATTAATTGAATACCTTATTTTTATCTTAAACTTATTTTGTATTCATTTGTGGAGATATTTTTTCCATCACTGTTTGTTCAATGAACATTATCCGTAATCAAATACGTGACCGAGCTTCTAACGCCTACAAAGTGATGTAACAACAACAACCAAAAGCCTTTTAAATTAAATATTTGCATAAATGTCCACTGCTAATTACAGCCAATTCTTTCCATATTCTAAAGTTCAAGCACTTTGTAACAAAAAAAAAAAAAAAACAGTTCAAGCACTTAACCCTGGTTGAGAGAAATAAAAAAACACATATAGCTAAAATGATATGACTGCAATCTGTATGAAGAATAAAGTATAAACATTGAAATTCGAATCTGCTTGGCGCTTGTGATTGATTTCTACGATGAGTAAAGCCACTGGAGAAAAGAATGCATAGCTTTGAAGTCATGATTTATTTAGTTCCGCTCACAAAGACAAAAGGATTTATTTGGTTCCAAAAGATTAAAGAAATATTGTTGATGGTTCATAAAAAAAAGTAGTTTAAGTTTGTAGTTTATTTTAATATCAACTATCAACTATAGATTTTTAAACATTGAAGTTAAAACAAAATTAATTGAGTTATATATAACATTTATAATAATACTTTTAATACACAAACAAAAATTGGTCACATAATGAGAACAGATCATGCACAAATAAATGGAGCAAAGAACAGTGGGCGAAAAAAATAATATACAGAAAAGTGTCGTGAAACTAACATTGCAGTGAAATTACAATGAAGCCCGAAAGCCCGACTTGTGTGTCCAATCCAGATGCATACAAGCTTCACCACCAACAAAGCCCGAAATCGTTGCAGTGACTAAAGGTTGCTATAGAATATGGCAAAATATGAAATCAAATCAAATTCGTCATAAATGTTTCTAATGGATGAGTTTAAGCTCATCTTACAAAGAAGCCGGGTTCAAGCAAATTGGTGATCAAATATGGTACAATAGTTTTAAAATTATAAGGTTAGCATTCATTCCATACAACAGCGACGACATTACAATTACTGAAATTCCCAATATCCTTCTATACAGCACCATAATTTGTGAGGAAACACGATATTATCATAATCTCCATAGAATCTGCAAGTGAAAAGAACAAGTCCTCATTTATAAAAATACTTCATCAGGAGCACTTCCTATACAACCCATTCAATAATATTTGATAGTTTAAAGATGGCAAAGAAACATTCCCCAGTCCAGTAAATTTATGACAAACGAGCTCGCATACATCACAGCATTGTTTTGAACAATGCTAATGCTTCCACTCCCATCAGTAATACAACTATGAATTCATCAAGCTTTTATACGGACCACAAATGAACCTGCCAGTAACGTACAAAAGGAGACTGATCAGAGCAAATCACGCAAACAATATAGAAATTAGTTCACAACTTCATATCAAGCAGAAAGATGCCTAAAACTGCATCTTGGACACAAACCAAAGGAATCAGCATACTGCAATGACAATAGTTTCTCATAACTAAATAAAGTGAAACATGCTTCACTATTATGACAATGACAGCATCATGTATGCCAGATATACACCAATTAAATGAATGATGTTAAAATCTCAGATCAAGCTAAATCAGCAATATCATGACCCCACAATACATACACCTCCAAAAGTGAACTCATGTTCAGGGTCTACTGGATTTACTAGAAATACAGAACTGGATAACTGAGATGCTTTGATAGATATAAACAAGGAAAGCAAGGTCAAATCAACCTCAAATTTGTTGTCTATACTCTATATGTGTGAGGTCAAACATCTTGTTTGAATTGTCTTAAATTAATAAACATGGATGAAAAAAAACTGGAGATTCACATAAATTTTCTACAAACAAATGCACAAACTAAAACTTCCTTAACTGAAGCAATTATTGCAGGGGCTGTAAGAATCAAAGTATTTCACTTTACCATCAGCACCTTTTAATAATTTTTCCATAATGAAAAGATTCACAGATCACAGATAATTTGAGAACTTAACGACATGATTACTATCAAGTAGGACTTTAATAAACTAAACCATAAAACAAAAACAAAAAATCCAGAGTTTGGTTTTTTCTGTAGCTGGAGGGTGAACCATAAATTTGATCAAGAAAACTATAACCCAAATCTAACAATGATACTTAAAAATAAGAGCTTGTCTAACGAGTGCCCTAAGGGCACTTGTTAAGGAATCAAGAAATAGAAAGTATTAAATGAAAAGTAAAACATCCAATGCATTGGAAGCTTAAAAGGTTTAACTTTTCATTCAATAATTTCTATTTTTGAATTCTTAACAAGTGCCTTAAGTACACTTATTAGCAAAACCCAAAAATTAATGATATTCTCACACTCTTGACTCAAACTTCTCACTGAAAGCCATTAGCTACGACTAGACCCCATTTAAACTTTTTCAAACAGATCAGATATTCACATCACACCTCCGACACTCAATTTGAGATAATCATTACCTGACTTAGAACTTAGAAGGGTATAATACGTACAGAAAACATTCATAATGAAAAGGAACTAACCATATCATTCCCTTCAAAATACTTTTCTTATCACAGAGAGAGAGAGAGAGAGAGAGAGAGATACACACATGCTGGAAGGTTTGATATATCTGCAGAAACAGCACAAGGAATTCCCAAGTTTGAAAGAGCTCCTCTAATTATCCCGCATGGGAAATAAAGATGCATGCTCATCGCTTGTGCTGCCTTGTTTTCAGCTGTAGGAGCAGAATTATCTTCAACTGAAGTACCATTATCAGCAGATGGATCAACAGACATCCGTGCAAGCCAGCGAAATTTATTATCTTGCAATACAAAGGTACCCTGCAGCAGAAGCAAATACCATGACCATCCCAATCAACAAAAATAATGTATACCACCAATTGAGTTCAGCTCTGAACTCACCCTATGGTTTGTCTTCAAGTTGTCTATCTGCTTCTTGAAGAGCTCAGACCAAAAATCCTTGCAGATGAACTTGATGGCCTCCAGATGATCACTAAACCGAGGCCGCTCCATGGTATACCTGGCAACAAGTGTTAAAACATACACCACATTTTTCCCAATTCACTAAAATTTCATGATAATCAACTAACATAGAGCTTTAATGTAGAATTAGATCACAAAGTTACCTTCCAAAATTTCATGATAATCAACTACAGGGAGCCATAATGTAGAATTAAATAGAGATACATTACAAGTTAACCCAATTCAAACAATAAATATTACTGCTCAGCCTCAGGCTATACGTGAACTTAGCTTTGATGATACTTGTCTGTTTTTACCACCCCTAGAAATTCTGATGCGGGATGCAGTAAGCATCAAGAAAGCATAAGGATAGTAATTTGGTTTATATTGGATTTTATTTTAGCGTTAGTAAATTGTTACTTTTAGGTGGTCTCAGCACAGATCTGCATCCAGAAATTTATTTAATCTGAAAGAAGCGATAGAGATCTAGACTAGACAACTAAAAATAAGGAAACGGGTAAGATGAATTGAGAAAGAGTAATTGAGATTAGGGTTAGAAAACAACCAACCTTTCAGAGAGCTGGTGACCGACCTGATATCCAATGGCCTCGATCCTGCGGGCGGCAAGCTCAGGCTTATTGGCGTAGAATCGATTGCAGTAGCACGCTACCATCTCCGTCAATAGGCTATCCACGCAACTCTCTGACACTTCCCTCACCATTCTCTCTCACTCTCTCTTTGTCTCTCGCTGTAAGCTATGGAAATGAATGAAAGAGTCAGAATCACTATGCACCCTGAATCTAAAGCTGGGTACACGGGCCAGCCCGGTTCACGACGGGCCGGACACCTGTCCTGTTTTTATTTTTCCCTTTTAAATGGCTGAAAACAGCATCTAGTTTTTAACAAATTAACAAATCAAAAGCCCTAAATTGTGTTCTAACTTATCTGACGTGATCGCACAAACAGAGAGAGCAAAACGGACGGAGAGATAAAGCATAAAACACACACAAAACAGAAGAACAGAAGATGGTACCGTGGTAGATGAGGGCGTGGGGAGACTGATGCCGCGGATGACCTTCTTGTGTCGGGCGCGTGGTGCGGAGAAAGACGAACGGCGGGGTGAGACTCTCAGACCATGACACTCAGATCAGATCCGACCAGACGAACGGCCGCCGATAGGAAGAGCGACTGAGGTTGGGTGAGGATGACGGAGGCTTAGAGAGCGGGTGGGTGTGGGGTGAGGACCGTATTCTTATCGTAAACTTTCTAGGACATACTAGTTAGGGTGAGTTTTGAATTCTATCTTCAACTAGTTACTCGTGCGTTGCACGGTATAGATTTCTTTTATATGATGATAAAAGTATTTAATTATATTTATCATAATATTTTGGATAAAAAAAAAAATAGTTTTGTGTTGTTAGTATCTAATATGTTTGTGTTGAATATATTAAATACATCATATAGATAATATGTGTATAGTAATACACATATGAATTAAATACACCTCAAATCACTAGAAATCAGCTTGCCAAAACTTTGGACGTTAATTTCTGTTAATATGATTTACCAATTAAACTTACCAAGTAAGGGTGATAAAGACACAAATTCAAGTGATTATATTATATGCTTAGCGTATGTTTGGTTTAGATTTATTGAACCCTCCAATAATTTTTTTGTTAAAAAAAGTTATTGATTATTGTTGATTTATGTTTAGCATTTTTTGATTGTTGATTCAATAGTTTTTTTCCTTTGAAAAAAGTTATTGAATAAAAAGCGTTTTGTTGAACATTATTTTTTAAAGTTGTTAATTTTTTAGAATTTTAGACAAATGAGCCTCTGGTCATTGAGCCTCCAACCACCAAAATAATATCATCTTTAATGCAAAACCAATCTATTAATGACATCTTTATGCCATAAACGATGTTGAACCTCTTTTGCTTCTTCAGTTTCAGAGTAAAATCTTTTCTCAAAGAGAGCATTTGTCCTTTTCGTTTTCTTTTTGTCATTCAGCTTCAAGGTCATGTTTTTTAGTTGCCTAAATAACTAATTAGGGGATTGTCCTAATCGATTAGAAGTTTTAGAAATTGACTTCTGACTTATCAAATAACTAATTAGGAGAATGACCTAATTAGTTAGGAACTTTAGAAATTGGCTCTTGACTTACATAATAACTAATTAGGAGAATGA
The DNA here is from genome assembly GCA_029884595.1 of Ormosia semicastrata. Taxonomy (NCBI): domain Eukaryota; kingdom Viridiplantae; phylum Streptophyta; class Magnoliopsida; order Fabales; family Fabaceae; genus Ormosia; species Ormosia semicastrata. Next base: position 6,983,981 of record JAQQTO010000054.1, on the reverse strand, counting down.
CCTAATCGATTAAGAACTTTAAAAATTGACTCCTGACTTACACAACAAACAATAACCAATTAGGGAATGACCGAATCGGTTAGGAGCATTAGAAATTGACTCCTGACTTACACAATAACCAATTAAGAGAATAACTTAATCGGTTAGAAACTTTTAAAAAATACTTTGACGCGTTTCTGTTTTGACAAATTATCTAAACAAATAACTTCATATCATTTTTGATAATTTAATGCATAAAAATAATTTTTTCTTTACATTCAAATAAAATAGATTATCTTTAAAATTACTTTTCAGTTAAAATATCTAAACGAAACGGATTATCTTTATAATCGATTATAATAAAATTTTATATAATTTATTTTTAAATAATCTATTTTTCATAACTATCCCAAATACACTTTTAATAACTCAAAATAGCTAAAAATACATTATCCAAAGTATTAAAGCACATCAGTAAAAATGACATTAATATAATTCAGTAAAAATCCTTTAACTACTCAGCAAGACTTAGGTGCTTTAATCTTGGAATGGTACTGCATGCCTCAACAAAATGGTAACACTTACTCTATCCCTACTTCCCATCCCAAGCTATTACCTTTCAACAGGACAGATAGCATGTGTATAGGATAATTGAACTTACTTGAAAAGGACAAAAAAAAAAGCACTAGAATACATTCCCCAACATAAATAACGTCAAATTAATAAAAAAAAATGAATAAATTAATAACCTCAAAATATGTTATTTTTAAACTAAAAACTACATTTTCTCTCTAATAAGTTACAATACACAGTAACAACTCTACACAATAAATTCAGCACTTAGCTTAATTGGCATTTTAGAGATGAATTCTACTACTTTCAACCGAGAGCTTTCTAGCTCGATTATGAAGTATGAACACTAACAATCCACTTCGATTTTGTCATAGTGGCCAATTGGCCTTTTAAGTACCTCTTCAGATTCTTGAGCATCTGAAGCATTTTCAACTCCAATAATTAATCCCATAGAACTGAAATTTGAAGTTGTATTAGCCTTCATAAGCAACTCTGCAATTGCAAGACATACAACACGTACGACTATCAGGCACATATTCATTGATCCTTGCAGCTTTTCTGTCATTTTCCAGCATGAAAAATCACTCCATAATCATGTAAAATGCACTTACATCTTGAACAAATTGTATAAGACTTTTAACACTTGAAAGCTTTAGTTGCCCAAGGGACTAACTTATGAACAATAGAACTACGTCCTTTGACTTTTGATAGCATGAATTCAATATAGTCCTCATACAGTTGCATAAGTGTAATGATTTCTTCCAAGAACAGTTCAAGCTCACAAAAGGAATTTCATATATATATATATATGGACTATTATGGTGGATCAGTGATTTTTTTATTTTTTGTTTCTATCATTACAGGCCATTAGCCTAACAATTGTTGGGGTTGTCCAAGTGCACCCTTCCCCAAGATTAATTTTTGAACCTCATATATACCCCAAAATATATCTAATAATAGAGCCATTTTTGTGTCATCTTTCTATATTTTGTCCCCAGCCCAACAAAATAAGGTAGAGGTTGATCATACGCATTGATACATGTGTAACTGCATGTTCTCTTGCACAAACAAACAGGAGAGAAGGAAGGAGAAGAAGCAGAATAAACAAACCTAACAGATATTATTTATAGCCGTAACTTTGAAAATTCTAAACAAAGATTTATTTTTTTATTATTACATTTATAAAGCTTTATTGTCTGAAACTATTAATTAACTTTTATTCTAACAAAATACAAAAGATTTGATTCTCCTAATAAACCGTATTATGACATATTTATTTCAAGTCCGGAATTTATAGATAATACTTTTTAGGACATCAGTCATTTTGTCTAAACTTATATAATGTAAATCATACAAGTTGATGTGAAAATATTATCAAAAGATGAAATAATATTTTTGCGGCTTTTCACGAACATGTGGCGTCTGTCTATGCTTTGCAAGTTCTTGAAAACTAAGATTAGAGGTGATATGTCCCGACGCGATCCGAGCTATCACAATTCAGGGGGTGATATCGAGCCATGAATTCTTGTAGCAACGAAGTCGACCATTGAAGCTCGCAGTGTTGGAAGCCAAGGCGGCCTTATTTAGCTTTAGAAGAAGAACCGTAGTCTACTTTTTAGATCTCCAGATCAAGGAGGATCCAAGAAACACGCAGATCCACTCGAAATGTGAGTGATGAAGTTCCTAAAGGCTTTTAGTAAAAATGAATCCACTGGAAGAAAAAGACCTTGAGCGACTCCTTGATATATCTCGAACACGAACAAATTTCATCAAAATGTTACGTCTAACCATGAACTGGTAAGAGATTTTGTTTTCAATCGATGTCAATGCTTCAGTTGTGGTCAAATATAATAGAGAATTTATGGATTTTGGACTCATAAGGGGTAGCTTGATTCATCATATAACAATTTGTTCACCACCTCTATTATCTTATCAACCTTCTTCTAGTAAGCATTATATTCTCGAAAGAATGTCGAGCATACTGGCTCTCATGAACCTTAGTTGCGGGTTTTGGTAAATATTACACTCCAAGGTCTTTAATTCTACACTTAAACAAGTTATTTGACATGTTCCTTCGAAAAAGCTTTCTAATAATTTGATTTCCATTCATAAACTTATTAAAGACAATAACATGTTGCTTGATGAAAATTCTCATTGTGATCTTTCGAAGGATCTTGTCACCAATTAAGAAAAGGACGATTGGAGTTGCTAAGGACCACCGACGGCCGGGTTGTTTTACTATTTCCTTAATATGCACACTTAATTTGGTGGTCCTAATCAGACCGCAACTCTTTCTTCTTCATAAGTCTCCATGTAAGAAGGCATTGTCAACGTCTATTGCTATAACTCAAATTTGGCTACAACACAAGCGTTTAACCGACATCCTTCATTTTCTTTGCTTAAGTCTATGTTTCCGGCCTTATTTTTAAAATCCGAATCCATCCTTCTTCTTTTCATTGTGATGTTTGAGTCAACCAAACACCATGATGTTTGATCTTGTAGACCCTTTTCACCTAGTTCTAATAAAAGTGTTGAGCACTTTTATTTGCTTATCCACTTTGATGTTTGCATAGCCTGCACCTACTCCTTAGATCTAATAGCTTGAATATTTCTTTGGTTCAATCATAGCAAATGGTTTGTTTCTTTCATTGATGATTGTACTCGGAGAAATTGAATTTTAATAAAGAACTAATGAAAGATAAATCGTGGTGTTTAATTGTTTATCTTCGACTTTTACCACATGATTCAAACCCAATTTGGAAAATCCATTAAGCGTTTGCGGGCTCGTGGATCGTTCGGATAATATTGGTAAAGGTTGTCAACCAAAATTTCTCTACATTTATTAAAGAGCATGGCATTGTCATGAACTATATAAGCTATGTTGAGGTCCTGATTGAAAATGGTGTTGCCGGAATAAGGAAAAATATGTTTATTGAAATCACTAAAGCCTTACTATTTCAAATGTCTGTTCCTAACTCATCGGGGGACGATTCACGGTGCTAATCCTCCATATTTAATCAATCGGTGTTGACCAAAAATTGTTGTCGTGTCTTGGGTAATGTAAGTCTGTCCAACTAATGACCTCTCACTTTCCATCGTTCCTATTATGCGAGTTCGGTGATTCGTGTCTTTGGTTGTGTGGCTTTGTTCATGTACATCGCCAACATCGCAACAAACTTGATCCTTGTGGGTTTGTCAAATGTGTTTTTGGGTTATGCTCCTAACAAAAAAGGTCTTTTACAAATGTTATCACCTTCAAGTCGTCGTTTTTTTTTATCGACCATGGATGTCACTTTTCATGAACATAAATCCTTCACCCACGTTTCACGTCCCACTCGCATTCTGGAGAACGACCAACCAGGAGGTGGACTCGAGTTCGTAATCTTTTTGCAACGCCCCACCGAACATTCCTTCCTTCTTCACCACATACTCACGCACACACCTCACTCGCTATTAAACACCTCTTCTTCCCGTTCTTCCAGCGTTCCCAACAAAGAATCTGTTTTCGACGTTCACGAACCAACGGTAAGTACTAAAGATACAAGTTTTCCTATCTCTCGAACTTCCTATTTTTCCTAACCCGTTTAATACTATTCTGAACAAATGTAACATGTCTTTGAATAATTGTTTCTCGTCGATTCGAGATGACTTACCCATTGCATTCACGATTCGAAGGAAAGGGAAAAGGTATTGTCTATGCTCTCTAATCAAAGTACCACTATTTCTCAATTTGTCTCTTCTAAACATCTTTCAAACTTGAAACCAAGAAATATATTTCATTTCACCATAGATTCTGGATTATTAAAAGTCCCAACATCGCATAAAGACCCAAGCATTGAAGGATAAGAGAGTAGGTGGTTCAAGCCATGAATGAGGAGATGAGTGCATTGAAAGGAATGGAACATTTATTAAGGAGATTGTTGAAAGGCCAACAAAAGGCCAATTGGGTGTCGAAAAAGAAGATATATTACTTTGAAATATCGGATGTTTTCGATGCTCCACTAGACCCAATTTTGTATAAAGCAAAGTTGGTGGCAAAATACACTATTTACTTATGGAATTTTGAGGAGACATTTGCTCCATTATCGATCTAATAATCTTTATAGTATCTTAAATTGATTCTTTGAACAATAAAGTTTGGGTGGGAATTTCACCATTCGATGTTAAAAATGCTTTTCTTCATGGAGACTTAGAGGAGGAAGTTTATGTCCATGGAAATTCCCCCCAAATATGATTCCACTAATGGAAAGGAACAAGGTGTGCGGTAGTAAAAGAAATGGTGTTATTCGATTTGCTAAATGACATGCATCATAAATAATGTTTTTGGTTTTTGGAAGATTCACCAAAATCAATGAACTGTCCTAGATTATAAAAATATTCAAGGTGATCATACATCATTTATTTCAAACATTCACATCATTAGAAAAACAATAAACTCACGCATTTGCTTTTAGGTAATAGTATACAAATCAAATGACATCATCTATATCGGTGATGACTTAAGATTGATAAAAGGTGAGTTTACAATTCAAAGGAGAACTATGTTAGTAAATTGAGTTACAAAACATGAATAATCTTGGAGACTCAAAGTACTTCTTGGAATTGAAGTTGCCTATTTGGAAGATTAAGGTATTTTCATTTCACAAAGAAAAGTATGTCTTAGATCTTCTCAAAGAAACAAGAAAAAGTAGCGAGTGTAGAGGTTGAGCCAATAAGGATTTTGTACCAATTGAGTAGAATCACAAAATGAGAAATGATGAAGAGAGTCCCAGGTAGATAAATCTCAATATCGCAAGGCTAGTTGGGCTAAGCCGATATACCTTGAGAAGAATATCCTCTTTTCGAGCACTTTGAGGAAAAGAATTGACTATCTCGATGGTTAGTTCTTCCTCGTACCACCAATTGTTAATAACAATTCATGGTTGATCCTTGGGAGAGACCATGCTTTGAGTAGCATTGGTCGATCTGTGACCAAATTCTTACAATATCTTAAAACCACGCTTCCTCTTCCAAAACTTTCCATTTAAAAATTCCATTAAACCTCTTCCTCTGGAAAACCTCCATTTCCTCTTCCTTGATTATTCTGTGGCCTCTAATTCCCTTGACTGCTTCGTTGATTTGAAGAAGTGAGGGACCTTTGAATCAAGTACCATTCCCTTGCATTGTCCTTTTCTAGGTAGTCCAAATCTAGTAATAGATGGGAGTAAGATCCATCAAATATATTGGATCTCACGGTTCCATAAACTTCTCCCAAACCTTTCAAGAAGCATACTACTTGTTCAATCTCCTGTTTCTTCTAGATCGATTTAACCAGCACAAGAGAGTTGACCGCACATGTGCAATCCGGTAAGGCTCAAGATGAAATTCATCCCACAGATCTTCACTTGAGAATAAAGTACTGAACACTTCTTTCTCCTTGTTTGATAGAATGATAAGCAAATCGAAATCCTAAAATAATTCCCTTTTGTAAACCTTTTCTTTCAACATCCCACGGACAAAGCATTATCGATGTAGATAGTGACTTTTATCAAGTTGAGAAGAAAAGGATCGAGTGATCCAAGACACTACCATGATATTACACCTTTGCCATGCCTTATAATTTGGATCATCTTTCTTTGGCGTCGGCAATGTGCCATCAACAAATTCTAATTTGTTCTTTGACCATAATGCTCTAAACATACCTCTATTCCATGTGTGGTAATTGGTTTGATTCGAATGATAGAAACTAGAACCATTCACTTTCTCCAAGATGAAGATAATAAGGGCTTGCTACATGGACTTTATAATCGATTTTTTTTGCATTCTTACAAACCATTTGATTCAAAGTTCGTTTTTATGTGAAGATTGATTCTTTACATATAACAATTTTGAGAGGGAGATTTAATTAACTCAGACGAATGAGAGGGGAAGAATTTGTTTCGGAACGTAATTTAACTATGCGATTTCAGTGCAGAAGCTGTTATTGTCTAACCCGCTCTGATGCTATATTAAAAATTCTAAACAAAGATCTTAATTGATTAATTTAGAATTATAGCTTATATAAAGGTTCCGAGAACTGAAACTATAACTAACTAACTAATAACAAACTATCAAAACGTTAAACTTTCAATAAACTGATATTAAAAAGTCTATAGCCAGAAAGACATTAATAAACAAACAAATAGATATTAAAAACGTCTACTCGTCTACTGCCAGATAGACATTCCAGCAGCTTCCTTGTTTAGTTCGATACAAAGAAGTCATAAGTCACGCAAATTGCTATAATAAATTGACAATCAAAGACAATAACCAACTTGCGTTTTTCCACTGGAAGGCACCCTAGATCAATATTGCAAACTGAACAGCAATCCACCTCCTCATTGGAGAGTTTCTGATATATGCACTTCCTGCAAACTAATGCAAGGTTTCATTGTTTAATGCATAGTACAAAAACTTCTTAAAAGCATCCAGAAATTATCTCAAAAGATGCGGGAGAAGGATAATGTGTGTAATTTAGGAATGTCATAAATATAATCTACTGCTGGAATTGTAAAATAAACATATTTTGATATTCCACTTCATCTACACTTGTTTAAGAAACTGCATACCAGTGTGCTACCTTAAACTCTGATAGAAACGACGGATGACCATAATACTGTCACCTAAGCTCCATATCTTGACTTTACCAGAGAAATTGAAAAATAATTGAATTGACACAATTAGGAGGTGTATAATAAAAAAAAAATTGCATTGGTATGTTCACATATAATATTTAATTTTAATATTACTTTTTGACAGCCCTTCATATCCATTTGTATTTTTAATTTGCACTTTTCGTATGTGCATTTTCATTTTCTCAAGCCATGCATTCCTTTAGAGCCTGCACAGATTCTATCTCATAATACATTGAGACTTTTGATTCTCTATCCTCATAATCACTTTCTTCCTATTATACTTTGTTTGTCTCCTTTCTTCTTTTTATACTTCCTCTAACAATTTCTCTTATAATACTGCTGAAGAAAAAACTCCACAGAAAGCTTGTTCATGCAAGCTTCACATATCTTGTAAATAAAATTGCAATTACCGAATTTATACAAACCCAAAATGAGAAGGAAAAAAATACTAATACCAAGAATCTCATTATTGGGAGTGGGAAGAAAGTACAACCTACAGCATTGAAAGAGCATTAGACAACAAAAGATGTCATTGCCACCGAAATTTCCACCACAAGGAGATCGACGGCAAGATGAGGTGCCACCGTACCCTGCCGCCGTGGGATACCTCCACCAGCATCTGGCAACTCCTCTGATGGCGCAGCACCGACCCTTGGCTTTGCCCACAGCAGCTTCAGAAGGGGTACTAAATAGTGAGGAGGAAGACATGTCGAATTCGAGTAACAGCGGTAGCCTTGGTGGCAGAACGAAGAAGAGGTTCAAGACCAAGAAAGGTGAATATGCGGATGGAGATGATGATCGGATGGAGAAGTAGGTTACCTGTAATCACATGTAATTTCAAGGGTGCATGGTGCACCATAACTCAAGGGGGTGCATAATAACACCAGCCCCTGATTACTACTTGCAAACAGAAAGTGAAGTTATTATATAGACAAAAACAATTAAACTGAGTTGCTTTGTGTGGTAATTTGAGTAGGCAAAATTTAAGGAAAATTAACATTATATATATATATATATATAGTGAAGAAAGTCAAGGGCAAGTTGTCTCATTTTAATATCGGAGTATGTTAAAACCTAAATGAGGCCTTAATAATTACATATGACTTACTATTGAAAATTCATTGATAGAATAGAACTTAAAATTTTATTTTATTTTAGTAAAGCATAGGATCCACTCAATGAGTGAGCTTAGTGGAGAGGTTTCCTATTGAGGCTCTAATTAAGTGACTCCTTAATAAAACTTGGATGAGAGGACGAGGGGTTGAAACATAGAATTGAAAATATATGCGAGAATATATGCGAGAATTGAACTTTACTAATTGTTATTCTTCCTGTATATTTACAGTACTCTTATTATCTTAGCTAACTACATAAGATATCTTAAGACATTTTTATTGACATTTCTATCAGGTTTGTGAAAAAAATATTTATGTAGATAACATTACTGTAAATAAAATATGGATTTTATACGGTGCCACTATGGGAAAAAAAAAAAACTTAATATAACTTTTAGGAACTTGGACTTTGGCCGAGCTCTATGCATTAAACTGAGCTGGTCCAGTGGGTAGAGCCCAACTGGCATTGATTTAAATTGATCAATAATCTTTTCATGATAGATCCACATTCCAATAATCCAAACGATGACTATTTCATTTTAGGAGAGGACTCTTTCCTACACCAAACAATCACGGGTCTAAGTATTTATTCTTTCTTCAACGGTCTCTCTAACATTTTAATCAATCATAAGTGTTATTATGCGCTTCACTTTGCTTCTTTATGTAATGATTTATTTATGATTTCGCCGCCTTTTTCGTTCTCATGAACAGCTTCTCTATGATTCCTATTCAGTTCTATACAGTTCCGTTTTGATTTAGTTGTTTATATTTTGCGTTATAGGATATGAACAGCTTTTACTCATTGATTTGCCTAGTTTAATTTTTGTCAATTTTAATTTTGAAATATTCAAAAGATAAGAAATTTACGATTGTAACACATACGCTTAGCAGTCTTGTCATAAGTTACACTGTTGTACATTATGTAGAGTATAATAATGCCCACTCTGTAACAAGCTCCATCTTTTTCTTAATGTTTAAATAACACCATTATTTTGTTAGTGATGAGAATTGAATAAAGCTTAAAATTTTGGACAATAAGTTGTTTTACATTAGGCACACACCAATAGTCCTCAATTATAGTTTACATTTTTTTTTTGTTTTAAACACAAGCAGCTTTTGTATCTTAGAAATATATTTTCTTTTTTCATTATTCTATATGTTAAGTCTTTAATGAACTTCTTCTAAATGAATATGTTGCACAGACATTTAATTCAATTTCTAGCTCGAGGTCTACTTTAATTTCCTGGTACGGGAGGAGGAATGTTTCTTTTAACTTGTACCACGCTCAATTCATCTTGAAGTTTCTTGAGCTGCATGTAGCTAGTGAAGTGTTTCAGCTTTCATATTTTAGAGATTAACTTTTGCTTGCATGGACACCAAATCAGTAGATGTTAGACTGCTTGAAATTATAGTTAATAGGAATTTTCTCATATGGATTGCAGTTCATGAAGTTATCTGTTTGAAGCTGAGAGTCTGAGAAATGATTGAGAGAAACTGTGATGTGAAAGATGAGATGGTATACATAGTTTATAACCTGAGATCACACGTCTTAATTTTGCTTTTTTAGTAAATTAGGGATTGCCCTTTTTCTCAATTAACCCGTGGTCTGGAGGCTATTGTCATCTACATAAATTCAATGCTTTGTAACATAAGAAATGATTTCAACCGAAGAAACTCCAGTGACTAGAACTTTATATACTATTGTTGGCTTAAGTTTATGTAGATATTCTGCAAAGGTCTTTAACCTTTTTATTAGAATATGTAAACTAAAGAATGTTCTGGATTCTTGAATCTTGTGTTTTATGAAGTTTCTAGAAGGAATAGAAGACGAAAAGTTTAAGGTGACACTTTGTTACTTGTCTAAGTTTATCAGCATAGTTCGTTAATCCATATAGATGTCTAAGTTCATGCCAACATTTGACCAATCAACTCTCACAATAATGTGATGCTATTTCTAGAAGTGACTGGCATTACCTTGTGGCATCAGTCGATTCCCAAAATTCTTTGTGAATGAATGTCTTTTCTTTCCCTCCTCCACATATGTTAATAGATCCTTTGAATTCTCAGGACTTGCCTTCTTTCTCTTTTTTTCTCTGGGTATATTTGCTTTTTCTCATGCTTATGTTGAACGCCTTGAGCAGGCTAAACCAGAGTCAGTAGACAGGGTGTGCAAAACAATAAAGAAGCAGCTGGCTTTACCGGATGACTTTAATGTTACTGGGGAGTCAAATTTTGAAGCTCTTGGAGCTTATTCCCTTGACATGGTAATCAAAAACATCGTGCGAACATTTAACATGCTACTGTTTAATGCTCAGTTCCTATATTTACCATCTCGTGTATAAATTAAGAGCCATGACACTTCATTTAATTTATTGTGGATTTCATTTAACGTAAAAGCCACTTTGTAGCATTTGAAGTCAAAGAAAAGAAAATGGCTTGTGTTCAATGAAGGCAGGTGGTAGTTGAGTAGCTTGCAGTAGAGTGAAGTGAAATTTTTTCTTGGTTTCTTTCGGTGGAGCAGTTTGATGGGAGGAGGTAGAGCCTATAAATAGAAACCTTTTTTAATGGTTTTATCATCTCATTTTCACAAAGAAAAATCACAATGTCTTTTGAGAATCTTTTCTATTTTATATAAAGAAGAGTATATTCTCCTATATTAAAAGAAAATGTTATTATTCTCTTTGTGTAATTAGAGAGAAATTATAATTTTTTTTCAAATAGTAAAAATTTTCTATTCTTGTCTGTGATTTTTTCCTCATCACTATTAAAGGGTTTTTCACGTTAAATATTATGTGTCAATTTTTATTTTTTCTCAACTTTATTTTAATTGTGTGATACTGTTTCTATAATTCTGGTACGCATGATCATGCACTTTAGGTTGAGATCGTGATGGGCCTCGAAAAGGAATTTGTATTAGCGTTGAAGAGGATAATGCAGAGATCGAGCATCACTACTGTTCAGGAAACTGCAGATCTTATTGAGGACATTATTCAGAAAAGGAATTCTTAGAGTGTGAACACGTACCAGAAGTTTGAGGTAAACATGAAGTCTCCATACTGATCGATGTTTATGGTGTGGGGTAATTTTGAGTTTCAAGTGTTTTTAACTGTGAACTTTGCTATTGCTTGTTTCGTAAATCTGACAAAAACAAATTAGCCAAGCCTTTTGTTTTTTGAAATTTTATGAAAGCGTGTTTTGGCATTAGGGGTTCTTAGAGTGTGAACTTGTTGTGAATTTTTTACAAGCGCACGGATTATTTAAATAATAAAATAAAGATCGTTCATTCGAGAATCGATTGATTACTAATTCTTATGACGATTTTGATTATTTAAACAGTTAAAAACAACTGTGAAAGTTCAATTAAAATCAAGACAAAAATCAAAGCAATAAAATAAGTAAATAAATTTAGAAAAATCAAGATTCAATCAAGATTTAAAGACTTAGGATTATGAATTCATTATACTACCTCCTATGATAAATTGTAATTTTATCTTTGTTAATGCTCAATTATGTTCTTGAATGTGATTTGTCCTAAATTGTTTAAAGCTTAATTTCTTAGCACTAAAAACATGCTAAAATTCTATCAATCACATTCTCATGGCAATCAATCAAAGTTCTAACCCATTAAGTTTTATGACAATCATTTGCTCCTCAAAGGATTTAAGCATATATGTCTAAGTCTCAATTCTTAAGTTTAATTCTTAGATTATCTAGCAATTAGGTTTCATCTTTCGATCCTTCACCTAAAGCCTAAGATCATGTAAATATGGTCGGCATCATACCACAAGCATTAAGCATACTAAGAATAAATCAATAATAATAATTTTTCATTATTAAAGAATCAAATTAATAATTCAACATAAAAAAGTAGAGAGTTGTATCCTATTCCTAGAAAAAGGAATTTAGCCACTTGTGGCTAATGTAGCACAAACAAGAACAAAAGTTAAACAGACAACCATGATTTTATCTTAAGAAAATAGAAAAGAAATAGATAAAAATAGAAGATGAAGAAGGAGAAGATGTCTTCAATGGTTAATCTTCAATTACTCTTGCACTCGTCTTCAAAACCCTAGCCTCCAATCTTTGGTTGAGGAAAAACTGTCTTTGCCTCTCAAAGTCTGTTGTTGCAAAAGTGTGCCTCGGATTTAGGGATTTACTTCTATTTATAATGTTTGAGATAGAAAACTGCCATTTTTAAGCATAGGAGGCCTCACACGGCCGTGTCTAAGCTCGACACGGCCATGTGAGCTTAAAAAACAATGCAACTTCAACGTAGAATGGAGACACGGCCGTGTGATATAGAGACACGGCCGTGTGACATAGAGACACAACCATGTCCCTCAAAAAAAAAAAAGATAGAAGTATTTTCCAAGTTAGACACGACTCTGTCTAACTCCTCAATCGCTCACAGAGTCCTATTTAAGTCAAAATATATTTTTTTGCTCTGAAAACGTGGTATCTTCGTCTGCTTTCAATCCAAATGTGATAAATCTCATTCAATCTACAAAAATGAAAACAATAATAAGAATTCATCAAAAAATCATTAATAAACATAAACAAATCGCCATAATTTATTTAGTATAAGACTATAAAATATAAGCTTATCACTGAAAGTCACTAGGGAACGATAGAAGACGACAACTCAGGCACGGATCTGGTGCATAGAGGGGACGGAGCTACGCGACTCGCGGTGGAGATGACTTGGCTGGATATGGTGGCTGACAATACACTCGCCGACGAATGCGGTGTCGAGGAGGGGGCGAAGGTAGTTTTGAGTTACTGGGTTGATGGCGGTGATGGCTAGTGGCGCAAGTTCTGTTCTGAGGTGCTACAGTAGTGAGTCGTGGTGGTGTGGAACGGTGCTTTTTGGTTAGTTCGTGGTGGTGGTCACAAAGGGTGCTTATGGAGGTTAGACGACGAAATAGGGTTCTGTTTAGGAAATGGCGCCGAAGCTGGTGACGCGTTTGGGTGGTCGATGGTGGATTGGACCACTGATAAGGTGGTGGTTAGCTCACAGCAACGAGGTTCTGCGACAGAAGGGGCGAAGGTGGTTCTGAGTATTGGATCTGGCAGATCTCGTGGTTTCGGTGATGCAATGTCGTGCGTGACGCGGTGGCTTGGACGGCGGAAGACTACAACTCTGGTGGTGCGCGATGTGCTGGCTTGCTGGTGTACTTACCCCATCCACCATTGCAATCGTGGGAGGTGGCTTTGAAGAAGAAGAAAAAAATTACCTATTAACTAGGTTACAAGTCTAACACAGGAGCCATGGATTCATTTTTTCATAAAATCAACGGTGAAAAAATGTTGAGCATCAATGCTCCTACTCCTTTTAAGAGCATTTAAAACGTTGCCTTTTCATCGGGGAATAATACACATTCTCCAAATGAAAATTTTCCTCCTGTAATCACGACATAAGATCAGTTAGAACAATACAATTAGGAAAGTAGTCTTTGAACAATACAGAGGTTTGAAAAGTGAAAACTTAAAGTCATAATAACATAATATCAAGTGAAGGATGTCATAACTTAAAAAAAGTCTGCCAGAAATGTTATATACAAAAGAGGAAGATAAGAAGCATGGTAACAGATAACTGTGACATGATACAACTTGTGAACAAATGTAAACACGAGGTTTTTGAGAAAGATGCCAAAGAAAAAAACTTGGAAGGAATTCTTTTCTCCTCAGCTTTAGGAAGAATCTAACTAGAAACCAAAAGCAGCACCATTTCCAGAAAGGCCACAAGCAAACAATGCAATTGCATTCAAGATGAACATAATAGTAACATACTCATAAAAGGCAGGTTTTGCTGCAAGAAAGGAGAGGAAATTAAGCAATCATAAAACTAAGCACAGACAGGATGTAACAACCCCGACAATTAACTTACCAAGTAACCTTTCTCTCTACCTGGAATGAAACAATATGAAGCCATAAACAGCAGTAAGCAACAGCTTGTGGATAACCCACAAGTTCCACTTCACATGATGAGTATGTTCCTTGCTGTTGTTGAATAATAGGATCCCAAATCCAAATAGATATAGTGCCTAACAAGGAAAAAGTGCAATGATTCTAAGCAGAAATCCATATTCTTCCCACATATTCATATTTAGCATGAAAAAATAGAAGTTATTAGCTAGCGAGAGAGCATTGATGTTTTTTTTTTATTATAAAAAAAAGTGTCTTTTCTCCACCAGTTCACCTAGTATTGGTCACATTATAAAAACATAATAACAAGAAGGACAAGCAGACTTCTAGTAAAAATCAAAGAAATACCGTTAATAATATATCCAAACCAACAATGAGCGCTGAGATACCAAAAGTTCGTGTCATTGCTTCTAATTAAGCCACTTGCATTATTTCCTTGAAGTAAAAAAGCCAGCAAGCTTACTTCCAGAAACAACATTGTTCCCTTCATCTATATTAGCACTCAACTGACCCTCGTTTAAAAGCCAAAGAGGTAGTAAATCAAGTAAAATATCCACCAAAATTGGAGAATGAACCTGTAAGAAGCACCACGCAAGATTAAGGACGGTGATAAACCAAACGCATCCGTAACATGAAATTATGATATAGGAGGAGCGGGCATGCGAGAGGTTGAGGAAGCTATTCTTGGCTTGTAGTGCCTAAGTACAAGACGAAACGGAATGAGGCAATGATCATAGTCGCATTATGCCAGAACCCATGACACTCAAATAGACAATCGTATAATGCGGCCGGAACTGTTTGATCACACAACACTAGAATCTGAGCCTTGCCTTATCACTGATTGTGGAAGCATCTCTTAGGTCAAAAGGGAGGCTGGTGCATTTGAAGGGAAAGTAAACCCAATTCTAGTTGATTTGGAATTACAGTGGGGAAAAAAGAACGCTAACAACGTGTTGTTCAGTGCCCAAAATTAGACATGGAAGTGGAGCTTCACATTGGAATTGGGATAGGCCTACTAATTCTAACTTTTAGGACGAGCACTGGCAGCTAGATTGTGAGCTTCGTACCGTAGCCTAAAAATATAATATGTGTTGAGAATTTTCTAATTTCATGATGTATTATCGATAATTTTTAAAAATTGAAGGTAAAGACTTCGATGAAAATTGATTCTAATATTAAGTAAGAAAAGGAGATGGATAATTTATCCATTAATCAAATTTTGACATCGTTATTCCATTATAGACTTAAAAATTAGGATAAGTGGTTTTTTTTTTCTTTGAGTTTTTAAACCCTTGTGATATGAGATTAATTCTTTCATGTACAAACAATACGGTTAGATCATCTTAGTAAGGGACGACTTTAGATTTTGAACCTTTGTCCTCCTTTAAGAGATAGTTTTGCTTACCATTGAACCAATCCCTTGAAGGTAATTAAATTATAAACTCACTTACAAATTATAAGATAAGATAGGTAAAAATAACATTTGAATTTTTTTTATACATACAATTGCTCACGCAATTAGGTAAAGCTATTCTTAAAATGATGAATTCAGAATTAAAATCTCTAGTATTGTAATTAAGATTTGTTTGGGATATTTGATGTTAAATATGTTAAAATTGATTTTTTAAATAAATCAAGTATTTTTAAGTTAATTAAAAATTTTTAAATAATTTTAATTTTTAAAAATTTAAATAAATTATCTAATAATAAAAATAATTTGAATCAATATTTGACATTTAATTAATATGCAAAGTCAACGAGAGAAAAAAAAAGAAAATAAAATAGTGAAAAAATGCTATTTGCATGTACGTAAGAAGTTGGGAAGATCACAAATTTTAAATTTCTTTTTTGAACGTCACAAATTTTAAATTTTGGAACTATTCTTTGTCTCTTTGATGTAAAAATAATTAGGAAAAACCAAAGTAAAAAAAAAAAGTAAAAAAGCAACAACTAAAGAGCAAAAGGAAAGGAATAAAATAAAAATGAAACAAAAATGATATGGGCAATGGTCACTGCTATTAATTACAGGAAGTTCGGAGACTGTTACAAAATGGAACGATTTGGAGCTGCATCCACGTCACACCTCCCAACCTCTAACTTGGTGTTCTGTTAACGAACGGATCCTCCGTGCCTCCACAATAGCAGGACGCCACTCCAAGCTCCTCCTTACCCTCCTCATTTCGTTTTCTTCCACTCTCTCTATCCCTCATCTTTTTTACTTTTTTAGCTTTTCTGTCATTGTTTTGTCTCATCACTTCTCTGATAATTAATAATGGTTCTAAAAGAAAATACTCTACAATCCACGAATTCAGTGACTAATTTTTCTGGATTCTTTTTTATCTTGAACTAATTTCCTGTTCAAGGAGGTATACCAAATCCAGAAGAATACGAAACCAAACTTATAGCCAAATATTTCTGAATCAATCACAGGCAAGTCTCACCAAATATTTATGACCAATGACGATGACATAACTTTTTTTTTTCTAATGTTTCTATTTTTTGGTTTTGAAGATGGATCGGCGGGGAGTGTACGACAGGCAGAAGAGCTCAACGGGGACGCCGGGGACGCCGTCCTCGCCGGTAATGATGTCACCGCTGAACCGCCACTCGCGTGCAGGTTCCACTGGCTCTGCCATGACCAACGTCAGGAGAGCGCAGAACAACGCCACCAAAGCTGCCGCTCAGAGACTCGCACAGGTTATGGCGCATCAAACAGGAGTCGATGACGACGATGAAGACAATGACATCGCTCTCGACTACTCCACGCTCAGCGGGGCCGGAAGCATTGGCCTCGGAGGTGCAAGACCAATACGACCTCGCTCTCCCATGGTAACTGCCTTCGCCACCTTCCACATCACTGCATTCACGGCTTTGCTTGCTTATATATATTTATGTTCCTTTTTGATGGTGCTTCGAATTCTATTAGACAGTTCGAACTGTTCAAGAACAAGCACCATCTGCAAGATCGCGCTCGCCAATGGTAATTTTGCTTCACCACCTTTGAATAATTAGATTTAGATCATCATTTGAAATTGAAATTTGAATGTGATGAAGAAGTTGAAAATTCAAACCTCCGTTTTCATGCTGTTTCTATTAGTCAGTTCGCTCTACTCTAGAACAACCTCCATCTGCAAGATCACGGTCTCCGGCGGTAATTGGCTTCTTCACGGCCTTTATTCAAGTTAAATGCTGCTTACTTGGAATAAGTTGATGATGAAATTTTGTTTTTGTTTTCTATTAGTCAGTTCGAACCGTTCAAGAGCAACCCCAATCTGTAAGAGCCATATCAAGTGTTCGATCAACTATCTCTGCAAATGCTGCTGTTGAGCAAACACCTCCACCTCGACCAACCACGCCTGTCAATTATGTTGTGGAGCAACCACCGTCTGCTCGTTCAACAACAGCAAACCGAGCCCTGGAGTTGTCTCCTTCTGCTCGTACTATAATCGTTACTCGGTCACCTCAACCCATCAATGTCAACAATGATCAACCTCAACCTCCATCTGCTCGCTCGGTCCGTCCCAGTGGACTTACTAAGGTGGTTCCCATGGTGCCGCCTAGTGTACCTATCACACTCAGGCCAGCCTCTTCTGGTGGTATTCCTCCAGTAGAGGCTCCTATAGATATTAGAAAAGACAGGAGGTGTGCTGCTGCATCTGCTGTTGCTGTTCTTTACTTTTACATCTCCTTTTTTAAGAAATGAGAATACATATTTGCATTATGGATTCATATGTTTATTTACTCTGTTTCAGTTCCGATTAATATATAATAATAGAGGAGACCAGATAATTAACCATATTCCACATTTTTTTTAATAATGGGTTCAAAATGCATGCCATAAAGTTAGGGATGGCTATCATCTATATAATGCTATGTCCTTCTGATGACCATGTAGATTGTCACTTGATCTGGGGAGTATGAAAGTTAGAGAAACTGCTAGTCAGCCGCGTCCTACTACTGAGCTTGAGGATGAGGTATGGTCCATGGACACCCAATCTAACTGTTATATTCATGCCTTTGAAGTTTCATTTCTTAGTTGTTTCATTTCAATGTCAATAATAAAGCAAACGCCATGTATTTCTACTTCTTCGTCCCTTCCATCCTCCTCTAATTTTACTGCACCTGCATTTCTTAATCTTCAACTGCCTTGGCCTTGCATGACTGCTATCTCTTTTCAGGAACCTACTAATGAGATGTAAATTTCAATGCAGCTTGATATGCTACAAGAAGAAAACGACAATTTGCTTGAAAAGGTGATAGAATACAACAGATTGAGTAATTTGTTCTCCTTATAGATACTCTGGTTTTGAGATTCTAGCTGTGTTGCTTATAAGTTATAACATGAGATTGTAGAAGAAAGAATCGTGTGTTACCTCTGATTTCTGGCTTTCATCTGTTGAAACACTCAGTTCATATTCGGATATTGATACAATAGCTTCTTCTTAGATTCAGATATAAATTTGGGTTGGATTGGATGTAACCAACTTAGCACTGTCATATATTGCTGCTGTGTCCATAAAGTGATAATATGACTGAAGGCTGATAATACCAAGTTTTTCATTATGAGAATTGATTTTGTTTTAACATATACATTCTTTTTGGGCACACCATTTTGTATCCACAGCTTCGACTTGCAGAGGAGAAGGGTGAGGAAGCTGAATCAAGAGTTAGGCAACTAGAGCAACAGGTAATACATTTGGGGAGCAGCCAATGAGTGCATCTTACTTTGATAATGCTTGTTTCTTTATTGATCTAGTGCACAAACATGGGTACTCTCAAGTGTGTTTTTCATGGAGAAACAGACACAAACACCTTAAATAGATTTCCACAAATTTTGATAGAGTACCACTAATGGGGCCCTTTTTAAGGTACCTATGTCTATCTCTCTCGTCACATACCTTTTCATGTGAAAAACACACATGAGAGGATTCACACAAGCATACATGTGATGTCCGTGTGACAGCCAAGGACTTGTAATCAAAGGTTGTGGAACAAAATTTATTATGATTTACAGTTATTTGTCAAGGGAAATTTGATTTGAAAAATGCTTTATTTGCTGAAACTTCTTTATATAACAGAATGAAGACAAATGAAATGGGGCTAAAATGTTGATAATTTTGATGGATAGTTGTTACGTGTCCTTGATTTTAGCCAAACATTTGCAATATCTTTTTTGTTTTTGGAGGGGGGGGGGGGTTGGCGGCCAGTGTGCATTCCACTCTGTTAGAATCGCAGGTGGAATACATAAACATTAGTACTAATTATAACTGACTTTTCGTATGCTTTCCAATAGGTTGCTAATCTTGGAGAAGGTGTAACTTTGGAGGCTCGCCTTTTAAGCAGGCAAGTTTAGCATTGAGACGATTTGATATGATACAAAATTTCCCAGGCAGACGCCACACTTCAACCCTTGTGGTTTAGCTTGAAGTTCATTCCACTCACCATTTGCATCTGGTTTAAAATATGAACAATATTGTTGTCCACTTGTAATTTTCTAAATCCTCTCTACTTTTCCGTTCATTAATCATTTTTTTGGTCTATTTTATGATTCTAAATCCTCTCTACTTTTCTGTTCATTAATCTTTCTTTCTTTTTGTCTATTTTATGATTCTTTTCCTAGATTAAACTTAATTTGCACCATTTATTGAATCTATTTCAATGCATATATTGAAATTTTGAAGGAAATCCAACTACAATTTGATCGGTGAGTGTTTTTCAAGAAAACTATCAACTGCAGCAGAAAAATTAATTGAAATTAACAAGAAAGACCATAGTCAAGCTAATTTTTCTTTTTATAGAACAGTGGATAGCAACGTGAACTTAATCAAAATCACAAGTGATCGGGTAAGTTCTGTTTCCCTAATCATTTTTGTATTCTGACATGTGTTTGTTCGTTTTATCCTTCAGAAAGGAGGCAGCACTACAGCAAAGAGAGGTTTATTTTCTTTTCCTTTCCCCAACTCTCTTTCTCCTTTTCTTTATGCATTATATAGTTCTACTGCTAGAAGAGGTTTCTATTTCTCGTAGTTATGCATCTGTTACTAGCATATAATTCACCAAAGCAACAGCCGACAGCTATAAGCATAGTATATCTCTCTCATAAATGACGTGTTAAATAGATTGATAACTTGCGCACTTTTCAGTTTATTCTATGTTGGATTCTTCCTAATTCATACATTGAGGTATTATTCACTGAACTTGTGGTCACCTCAATTAAATATGGTTAGTTATGTATTATTTGTCGAATATATATGTGAAATGTTAGTGAGAGGGGCCAAAACAGAAATTTTCAGCGAGAGTAAAGAATTCAATATTTGATAACTCAGTAATTATGATAGACGTGGGTAAAGGGCTTATACTCACTCTCACAGTCTCACTTCCTCTGTGATAAAATTCTCTGCCCACTATCTGCACGGCCTGTTTATTTTTCTTATTAATTTCACTTCAAGCATAATTTTTTTTTTAAATGATGTAAATCTCTAATCAAAAGTACACCATTTCTTTGAAGCATTCTGAACAGTTTGTGTTTAATATATGAACAAATGTGAAAACATGGCCGAGGGAACACATGCGAAAATTGATTTCATCGTCATCCGAGTTTTTTAGAAAAATATGAATAGGAAGTTGAATGATGAATATCGTTTTCCATTTTCAGGCTGCTCTGAGAAATGCTTCAAAGAATCATGGAGGAGGTTTTCTAGACGTTGCAGCACTTAGGGCGGATGCTGAGGTATCCAGCATTTTAGCTTGTACGTTTTATGGTTTTGTTTCAAATTCTTCTGCCAATTTTAATGCCTAGTTTAGTAACATTATGCTTACAGAATTTAATTTAAATTTCTTATATTTTGTTTCAGATTGCAAGGGATGAGGCAACGTCTGCATTGGAGAAGCTTCGGCTTATGACTCAACGAATGATTCTTACCCCGGAAGAAATGGTTAGGATTTTATTTTATTTTTTGGTAACTAGGGTTTAATTTTAATCCCGAAGTTTTCATTTTAATATCTTCTTCATAGTTTTGTGATATTCCGTTTTGTCTCTTAGGAAGAGGTTGTTTTAAAGAGGTGTTGGCTAGCTCGGTATTGGGGCTTATGCGTTCGACATGGTAAAGTCATCTTATTATTTGTTCAAATATAACATGAAATGTATTATTTGCTTTTGTTTAAATTTGAAAGTCTGAATTATCTGCAATTCTGCATATAGTTTTCGCTATATTTTCCTTTTGCAATATTAAACATGAAACAAAAATCCTCCTCAAACACAAAAGTCTCGGCCCTGGGACTACAGATTTCAAAGCTAAGCTTATGCGAAATCAGCTGTTCGTATATGGCAAGCCACATGCCCGTTTGATTTGCACACATAAATGCTCTGTTTACGTTCCATATTTTAATTTTTTTTATTATGATGTTTTTCATATTTTTACATTATCATATAATGATGTATATCATTTAATAAGTTTGACATTTCATATAAAAGTAGGCATATGAGCCAATCTAATTCGCATCGAATGGTTCACGTTGGTTTGTAACTTAAACGGGGTAACATAATATTGGCTCGCATATGCACTGCTTTAGTGTGTTGGTTCGTGGGCTGGTGCATCACAACCTTTATTATTATTATTATATTATTATTATTATTGTTGTTGCTGCTTTTTAATAGCAAGTCTAGTGGCTAAACCACGATGGGAATAACCAAAAAATGAAAAATCAAATCGAGTTGACAATAAAAAAAAAGAAGCAAATCCAATGATGGATTGGTCAAACAACACGTGGTGGCATGATAGGGATGTGCGTGATAAGATTGTGACGGATGACTCGGCGAGGTGAGGTGTAGATGGTGTGACCGTGACACCATGATCAACTAAGAGGTAGGATTAAACGTGAACACTACTTGGCGTCAAGATCATGACGGACAAGGGCTAGCCGGTGACGAGATTGTGATGGACGAGTCGGTGAGGTGCAATGGCGAGGCTCATAACACGGTAGAGGAATGAGATGCAACAGCGAAATAAGGGGAAAAGGATAAGGGAGGATGCTATTGTTAGGTCAAGAAATGAATCTATACAAGTTAGGGTTTTTTTTATTTCTATCATTCTTATTATTTTAATTTTAATTTTAATGTTTTTTTAAGGTTTACATTTTTTAATTTTGGGCCACATCATATTGGGGCTAGTCTTTTATGTTTCACATAGCCTAATGTAAATAAAATAAAAAAAGTTAAGTGGGGTTCACAAGTTGGTCTGCAAATCCGCGAACCAAAAATCATTTAATCCGTAGGTTAAAATGAACTTAGCCAATAAGTCTTCATTTAAATAGACGTTTGGTCCTAACTCGCATGGGTTGCGAGTTATGCAAACTGATCCGTAAATCAAGAACCATATACTTACCTTTAATATCATATAAGTTTTAACTTATTAAATAACATGATAATACATTATTAAATGATAGTATAAAACTTTAGATAAATTATACATTACTCTATTTTCATTTTTCATATATGAATTTCATTTTATAACAATAATCTCTAAAGGTCTAAACCTTATATATATATATATAATATAGAGGAGGATGATCAACTTCATATAAGTGAATTTCATTTTCATTAGATCTACTTTTATAACAAATAAATAATCTTAACTTAATGAAAGTAGAACTAACTGTAAAAATAAAAAAAAAAAAAAACATCTAAACCTCCTCTATATATATATATATATAATTTTAACGATGGATCCTCTACATGAAAGCATGTGATCTCTTTCAACCCAACTCTCAAATATAAATAGACTATCACTGTTAAATATAACAAAAAATACATATTTATAATTTCTACCATTGCTATATCATATGTTACGAAACAAAATTCATTTATAAAAAGTAAAAATGTGTTTAAGCTTAGAGGGGTAATGCTTAATTTACCTATACTTTTATTATGTTGCAATTGCTTTGAAGTTATGCTCTTAATTAACGAAAGATGAAAAACAAAAATTCTCCTATGCCATTTAATGGCTCTGAAATATATGGCAGGTATTCATGCTGAGATTGCTGAAGCAAAATACAAATACTGGTCAACATTCGCCCCCAATCCGGTTGAAGTTGTATTAGCTGCTGGAGAGAAAGCTAAAGAAGAAACAGGTAACGTTACTCTAGATTATTTTTTTTTCTGGTTTAGTTGTTTACTATATATCTTTTTTTCCCCCCGGTTACGTTATGTAACTCTTGACAATAAGTCGGAGTAATTAACTATACTCAATTTTTGTACTACACCTAGACCACGATTTAGAGGACACAGAAGATCAACGTGACCTGAATGAACTTTCTGGAGAGGGAAATATTGAGAACATGCTTTTTGTCGAGCAAGGTTTGCGGGAATTGGCTTCACTAAAGGTGTCTAATTTAATGAATGTATAGGCATGTCCTTTGTTGAGTTAATTTGTCTAAACGATATGTAGTGAATGGAGAATCTCTGAAAATTGTTCCAAATGATAGTTAATACTGAAATCTGCTTTTGATTTTTAAATACGTTATATCTGAATTTAATGTATGTTATCTTTATTCTCAAGGAACCTTAGAGATACGTCTTTTTCCCGTCTTGTTCAATAAAATGTCGACTCACTGAATTTCTATCACAGTCAAGATTTTACTGAGAGAATGTAATCGAGCAATCAACTAATAAACCGAGATTTGATAGGATCTATTCTGTGCATAGGTTCATGTAGGAATTTGCGATCTAAAAGTATACTCTTTTATCAACATATATGCAAGTCTGAAGTCATGAAAATAACAAACCAAATACTTGTGCCGCTTAAGCAGTGTTTTCATTATTATTCAATGGCAATTGTTAGTTACCAAGGAGAACAAGGGTGGTTTCTCATGAATGGCTTTCTTCTTTGTAATTGTTTTAAAGGTAGAAGAAGCATTGGCAGTTGCAATGGCTCAACATAGGCGACCAAATTTACTGAAAGCTGGTTTTTCAGGTGCAAAGTTCTATAATTCATGCACTAATATTTTATCTGCAAATGCAGCTGTCATCTCTCATTTAGCATGTGTTGTAAATTTTGTCTACGAAACATGCAGTATATTATTAACAATTTTTCCACTGAGTGGTTCAAATTCATTTTTTTTTAACATGATAGTGGATATACTGTTTTTTTGTTTTTGGGTACAAAGTGGATAACTGTTTTATTATGTGCAAATTTGTTATATCTCTTTTATATATATCCAGATTGATTACCTGCCGAGTGTAGAGTATCACATGCTCAATAACTTCATTACTATCAACCAGAAATTTTACGTCTTTTGCAAAATAAGAAATAAAGGTGGAGAATCCAGATGATGTCCTATTAAGGGTTATTCAAAAAGATACACGTGGGTTTCATTCTCTCAAAGATTGCAATGTGCATGGAGTCTGACTCTTTTCTTGATTTTTGGTGTAGATGACTTGAAACTACCAATTGAAGGGCAGTATGATCCATTTGGTAAGTTTTCCAGGTCACACTTGCATTTACCATGATGATATGGTAAGAAGTTGAGATGAAGTGCTGGTAGAGTCATAATATTACCTGATAGTAAACAAGTATTAAGCTCTGCTTTGCAACTCGTCTGTCATGGGAAGACCAGCTTGTGGCACATGAGTTTATTATATATATTTTAAAAAATACTACCAACGCTTGGTTAGTACAAGTAGTTCGACACTTGTTCTCCTTAAATAAAGTCTTGAGTTCGAGTCTTGTGAATAAAAAAAATAAACGTTAAGAGAACTTTACACTTTTGTGGTCTGACCCGGCTCGACTTCGGATTAGTCAAGACCCAATGTGGCTTCCGGATACCGGATTACACCAAAAATATATATATACTCCTGCACTTTGTCAACCTTGAGTATCGTCCTCACAGCTTACATGTCTGTAACTTGCTTCACATCAACACTAAATCTTTTTTAGAATGGCGTTAAAAAAAAAAACTAAAACTATACTCTTCAGTTAGAATGATGTTGTATATTTCATTTAAAGAAATCTTTTTTATTTCAGAATTGGGCAAGGAGGAGGCTGAAGATGTATCTTTTAAGCAGGTACATGCAGAAATATTTTCATGGTGTTTCTCCATTATTCTGCTGCTGTCATTTCTTAGATAATGTCCTCCTTAGTCACCTCTCCTCCTCCTACTTGCTCTTTTTCTTGAAAAAGGAAAAATACATTTGGCCACTTAATTATGCTTTCCTTTTTAACTGGCTTATCTGGAAATTATCATCTTACAAAAGACTAAAATTTAAGGCTTACAGCCAGAGGACCTAATTCATTGTGTTTCGAAGGGGTTAATGGAGGAAGCAAGACTTTGAATGTAAAGTTAGCGACATCTGTTAGTTTGAGGTTGGGAGCCCGGGGAAAAGGAAGAAAGAAACAAGCAATCAGCTTGCATCTTGAAACAAGCTTATTGTATATTATTTTATTATCTGCTGAATCTCAGGCAACTTCATCAGATTCAAGGAGGTTGATAAATACTGAAAAATGTGTTTCCAGAGAGTTACATGGAAGAAAACCTAGGGAAATCTCTAGATATTCAAGTTTTCTGTTATGATAAACTGTTAAATTGGTCCTCTAAATATTAGTGTGTCACCATATTATTTTTCCAAATTTTTTTTTATCAAATTAGTTTTTCAAATATATAAAACATCACTAAGTTCGTTCTTATATTGTCCACTAAATAAGTCTGCAAAGGATGAATTTGTTGACTTTTTATATATTTGAAGGACTAATTTAGTGAAAAAAATCTGTTGAGAATTAATGTGGTGACACACTATTCTTTAAAGTACGAATTTGATAGTTTACTCTTTCTGTTATTGTGATCTAAGGTTGAATAATATATTATTTCTTCTATTTTGGGTTTTATTAAGAAGGATTTCGGATTTAACTATTTGGCTTATTTCTAGACTTTTCTTTTTTAGACTTGTCTCAGCTGCATTTGATTATCTTTGGGTTCTTGTCTATCATGTTCGTTTAGGCTTGGCTTACATATATTTGGAGGAGAGCAAAAAGGCATGAAATAGAACCTGACATAGCTGATGAGCGTTTGCAGTACTGGATCAATCATAACTCTAAGAAACCTACCTCACAAGATTCAGTTGAGGGTACAGTCCATCCCTTTCCTCCCAATCGTTGTAATTTACCTGCAAACCTTAAGTATTACAGTGAAAATTAAGACTTTGATATTGTAGTTTTGCCTTGTGTAGCCAGTGCTATGGTTCATTTTACGTGTCAAGAGAAAAACAGTAGTATATATAAATTTGTGATTTATTTCCGTTTATACTAAATCACCCTTTGTGATGTCCTCTGCTATGAAGATTGAAAGCTCTACTCTAGTATCTATTCTGCCAACTTTAGTGGTTGTCTTTGGAATAGTATTGTGGGAAATTATTCCTTTTTTAGGAATGTAAATATATCATATCAATTTGTAGTTATGATTGTAAATCTGTATTTATGAATGTAATTAGGGTAAATCCCTCAAAGGGATTCTAGCTTAGAATAGGCTAATTGACTTCCTAATTTAGTGCTTAGTATCCTGTATATATATCATACTACTGTCTCAATGAAAATAAGAAAAATCAGTCAGAATATTCATTCTGTTTTTCCACATGGCATCACGAGCTTTTGGTTTTTGATCTAGGAGAAAAGTCTCCATATTTGGCCGCCTTCATTGCGGCTGCAATTTCCTCAAGGCTGCCTTCATTGCATCTTCCTTTCGATTGCCTTCATTGCAGTCTGCCGACCGGCGACCACTGTCTCCGTTGATCGCCGTTGACTGCTGTCGGTTTTAGAATCATCACCAATGGCAGATAAGGAGAAAAACAGGCTGTAGATGTTCACAGAGATGCTCAACAGCAAGGAGAATTGCAGAACATCCATTCTGCATATAGATTGAATGGAAAAAATTATCTGAAATGGTCCCATCTTGTTTGTACAATACTGAAAGGAAGGGAAGATAAGTCATCTGATTGGTGCTGGACCTAGCAAGGATTGTCCTAAGTTTGTAGCGTGGGATGAAGATGACTCTATGATCATGGCTTGGCTATGGAACACAATGATTCCAGAGATCAGTGACACTTGTATGTTCCTTAATACTGCCAAGGAGATATAGGATGTAGTGGAACAAACTTATTCCAAAGCCAAGGATGCAGCTCAAGTTTATGAAGTAAAGGTGAAGACAGTAGTCGCGAAGCAAGGGAACAAATTAGTCACCAAATATGTAAATCACTTGAAGTCTCTATGGATGGAACTAGATCATTATAGAGTGATCAAAACCAATTGCCCCGCTGATGCAACTATTCTAAAGAAGTTCATTGAGTAGGACAGAGTCTATGATTTTTTGGTTGGTCTGAACCCTGAATATGATCAAGTCAGAATTCAGATTTTAGGGAAATCAAATCTCCCATGTCTCAATGAAGTGGTGGCTATGGCTTGAGATGAAGAAACCAGGAGGAGTTTGATGTTAGATACCCCAGCCATTGAAAGTTCAACATTGGTGGCTGACCTTTCTAAACGCATGCAGTAGAGAAGAAGAAGGATACATTGTGCTGCACCTATTGCAACAAGCCACGCCACACCTGGGAGAAGTGTTAGAGACTACATGGGAAGCCTGCTGCTCGTGAATGGAGCAAAAAAGGGGAACCTGCACTGAAGGGTGGACATGCTCAGGTTGCTATTGCTGAAAAAGGTGAAGGAAGCAAGATCGAATCTACCATTCTCAATCAGGAGGAAATAGACAGGGTGAGAGCCTTCCTTATGAGTCTAGAAAAACCATCAGGTACTTGTACTTTGGCATACTCCGGTAAGCTTCCATGTTCCTTTGGATTAAATGTCTCAGACGCCCCCTCCCAAAATTTTTGGATACTAAATTCAGGTGCAACAGATCACATGACACCCTCCTCCAAACACTTTTCCACATACTCACCTTGTCCTAACAATAAGAAAATTGCCACAACCAATGGAACCTTTGTAACCGTAGTTGGCCTAGGAGACATCCACATTAATCCTTCAATAATCCTGAACAATGTGCTCCATGTCCCAAAATTATCCACCAATCTTGTCTCTATACAAAAACTTACAAAAGACTTGTCATGTAATGTAATTTTTGACAGCAATCATTGTGTATTTCAGGAAAAGGTTTTGGGGACGATGATTGGACGTGCTAAGGAATGGAATGACCTTTACTACCTGGAGGAGACAGATGGAATTGCCAAGGACTGCCTGCATTAGTCATTCATGACAGACTCCTTGCTATCCAACAAGGAAAAAGTTTTTCTTTATCATTATCGTCTAGGACATCCCGCTTTTAGGACCCTTAGGATTCTTTTTCCTTCTTTATTTACCAATTTGAATGTTAAGAGTTTTCATTGTGAGGTGTGTGAAATGGCTAAGCATAAGCGTGTACCCTTTCCTATTAGTAATGAAAAGAGCACAATTCCCTTTTAACTTATTCATTCTGATGTATAGGGTCCCTCTATCATTCCCACTGTGTCTGGTGTTCGATGGTTTGTCACCTTCATAGATGATTGTACACGGGTTACTTGGGTTTTCTTACTTAAACAGAAGTCTGAAGTATGCATTGTTTTTCAAAATTTTGTCTCTCTGATAAAAAATCAGTTTGGGGTGACTATCAAGAAACTTAGGTCTGATAATGCCAAAGATTACTTTAACCAGAACCTTACTTCTTTTTGTCAACGAGAATGTATCATTCATAAGTCTTCTTGTGTCAAAACACCACAACAGAATGGGTTATAGAGAGGAAAAATGGGCACCTTCTAACACAAACCTGAGCACTATTGTATCAGAAAAATGTCCCAAAAACCTTATGGGGGGAAGCCACTCTTACCGCAACATACCTAATTAACAAACTACCCTCTAGGCTCTAGAGTCTTAGGGTTCAAAAGTCCTATGGAAGTTTTGTCCTCTTTTTATCCAAATATTTCAACTACCAATAATCTGAAAGCTAGGATATTTGGGTGTGTGTCCTTTGTTCATATCCATAGCCAAGATAATGGGAAACTTGATCCTAGGGTTCTAAGATGTGTCTTTGTTGGGTATTCTTCCACTCAAAAAGGTATAAGTGCTATCATCCTCCATCGAAAAGGTTCTTTGTGTCACCGGATGTTACTTTCAATGAACAAGAAGCTTTTTTCTCTTATACTTATCTTCCGGGGGAGAATATTAAGGAAGATAAGGAAAATTTTGAAAATTTTGAGTTCCCTAGCCTTTCTAGAACCCTTAACCTTACTAAACAGGAAGATAAACTAGTTGAATCAGATTCAACTCCACTCCAACCAGCAGCTGCATCCGAATCTGAGGAGGCTAACTAACTTGATATGAGATTTGGAAAAGGTTTGGTGTATACTAGAAGATCTAAGGCCATTCCAGAACCTACACGGCTCCAAGAGTCTCCTTTAAATGAGGTAATTATTTCTGATTCTCCAACTTTACATGATGAGATTGAAATAATGACTTGGACCTCCCAATTTCCCTTAGGAAAGGAACCAGAAAATACACCAAACAACCATTATACCCACTCTCAAATTACCTATCATTTAAAAATTTCTCTCCAGCCCATAAAACCTTCCTTGTGAACCTAAACAGTACCTCTATACCCACTTCCCTATCTGAGGCTTTATCTAATGAAAAATGGAAGCAAGCTATGAGTGAAGAAATGGAGGCATTAGAGAAGAATAGGACCTAGTAATTAGTTACTCTACCAGCAAGAAAAAGGCTGGTAGGGTGCAAATGGGTGTATACAATAAAATACAAGACTGATGGGTCAATTGAGAGATACAAAGCTAGGCTGATTGTCAAAGGGTTTACACAAACCTATCGGATTGATTATTCGGAGACCTTTGCCCCGGTTGCAAAGATGAATACAGTTTGGGTAATTTTGTCTCTTACTGCCAATTATGGTTGGGAGTTACAACAATTGGATCGATGTGAAAATTGCCTTCTTGCATTGAGACCTTGAAGAGGAAGTTTACATGGAATTACTTCCAAGATATGACAAGAATGTGGCTGTCAACACAGTATGCAGGTTAAAAAAGGCCTTGTATGGGCTAAAACAATCACCTATAGCTTGGTTTGGAAGGTTTACTAGAGTTATGACAACCTTGGGGTATAAACAGAGTCAAGGGGACCATACATTGTTCCTTAAACATTCTATTTCAAGGGGAGTAACAGTGGTATTAGTGTATGTGGATGACATTATATTGACTGGAGATGATGAGAAGGAACAACAAACTGTACGTCAATGTTTGGCCAAGGAGTTTGAGATAAAAACCTTGGGAAAACTCAAATATTTCCTAGGGATTGAAGTGACACGTTCCAGACAAGGAATTTTTATTTCACAGCAGAAATATATCACTGATTTGCTCAAAGAAACGGGTAAAACAACATGTAAGCCTGTTAGTACTCCTGTAGACCCAAGCATAAAACTTGGTAGTGCGGAAGAAGATGCTGCAGTAGACAAGGAGATGTATCAACATTTGGTTGGTAGGCTTATTTATTTGTCTCACACCAGACCCGATATTGTTTATGGAGTAAGTCTAATTAGCCAATTCATGCACAGTCCAAAACAAGTTCACTTACAGGCTGCACATAGGATTTTACAGTACCTTAAAGGTACTCCAAGAAGGGGAATTTTGTTCAAGAGAAATGGGAATATAAATCTTGAAGTATATACTGATGCTGACTATACAGGGTCAATTGTTGATAGGAGGTCTACTACTGGATATTGCACTTTCCTTGGTGGTAATCTTGTGACGTGGAGAAGTAAAAAATAGAATGTGGTGACACGTTCTAGTGTTGAGGCAGAATTTCGTGTTATGGCACAGGGCATATGTGAGCTCCTTTGACTTAAAATTATTTTAGAAGATCTGAAGATTAAGTGGGAAGAACCTATGAGGCTTTATTGTGATACACACAATCTAATTCAACATGATCGAACTAAGCATATTGAAATAGACAGACATTTCATCAAGGAGAAGCTGGATAGTGGCCTAATATGTACTTCATATGTAGCTACACAAGGGCAACTTGTGGATATTCTCACTAAAGGATTAGGCAGTGCAGCATTTGAAGGATTTGTATCCAAGCTGGGAATGGCAAATACCTATTCACCAGCTTGAGGGAGAGTGTGGGATTTTATTCTTTTTTTAGGAATGTAAATATATCATATCAATCTGTAGTTATGATTGTAAATCTGTATTTATGACTGTAATTAGGATAAATCCCTCAAAGGGATTCTAGCTTAGAATAGGCTGATTGACTTCCTAATTTAGTGCTTAATATCCTGTATATATATCATACTACTATCTCAATGAAAGTAAGAAAAATTAATCAGAATATTCATTCTGTTTTTCCACAAGTATATAGCATACTAAAATATTCAGAATTATCATTCTACTAGTATGTAGTAATTAGTAAATATTGATAACCTATTGCAAATCTCTTGCTTCTTGTTCGAATATGATCTTCTAGTATTTTATCCCTTCTGCAGTTGAGCGTGGACTTGCAGAGATCAAGAAGTTGGGTATTGAAACGCAGCTGTGGGAAGAATCTCGCAAAGAATTGGAGCAAGATGGTGACAATTCCAAAATGCCCAGTCGTACAGACTTTTAATAGACAGTTGAAGTTTATTGTTCCAAAAATTATTCCTTTTACAGGCTATTCCAAAATGGACTTTGTTTAGTTACTCGCAAAGAATTGGAGTAAAATAGGCTATATTTTCAGTGAATTATATTTTATAAAACAATGTTATTAGTTAATGTGATAATGAAAAAACTTTTATATAAATAGAGTAAATTTAAATTTTGGTTTTTATTTTAGTGCTTTCTGAATTGTGTTTGATAAAACCATTATCAAATATTTTGTTAATTTTTAAAAGTTACAAATACTTATAAGAATCAAGGTAGAATCTTTAAAAAATATTTATTTTCTCTTAATTTTTATTTTATTTTCTAGTTTGAATTGTATCGATTATATTTTGTATTCTCTATTTGTATGGCTTTTTAATATACGTACAGTAATATATGATAATTTTGACTACATATAACGAAATGAAATTCTGAATAATCTTTAGCGTCATTTTCAGAATACTTACAGCACACCTGGATGGATGGGATCGAATTATTGATTTGATTCAGTGAGTAAAAATCTTTTATACTCAGCGAAAAAAAAAAGTACTCTTATTTAATTATATATTATTAAAAGAGTTATTTCTTGAAATAAAGTCAAACTTTTTTATAATTACGAAAAAAAAAGTGTTAATAACATATTTTTTAACACACTTTTTTAATATATTATTTATTATTGAGTTACATTATCTACTAAAATATATATTCAAATTTAATTATATATTAATTAAGTTAATTAAATATTTATCAGATAATTACATATTAATTATAATTAAATGTGTATTTTAATATGTGATATGATTAATAAAAATAAATATATTAAAAAAGTATGTTAAAAATATATTTTTAATATTTATGAAAAAAATGATTGAACAATGGTAAAATTTTACACTAAAATCCAAATGAATTTCTTAAATTATATGAAGTCATTTGTTAATAAGTATTACAACCGTCAAAATGAGTTAAAACTCATCGGACTGATTTGTTTATTCATTAAAATTAAGTGTGTTGGGTTTAAAAATTATTGACCCATTTAAATTAATCCGTTTTTGAATTGACTCATTTAACTCATAGGTTAAATGATGAGCTGGCCCGGGGGCTATTTTTTTTTTTAACATCATGTTTTTTTAATGCTATTGAATAGTCTAAGTAGGTTAAACTAACCCAATTAATTATCTAACCCATTTGATATGGCTTATTGACTTTTATTATGTTGAATTTTTTAGATTTGTTGAAACTTAATAGTTCCTTGGAATTTGAAAGTTTAGATTTTTTATGTAAAATTTGATTTGGAACACTGAATTTCTTTTGGTAGGTTTTGAAACATTAAATTTGATAAGGTGACTTTGTTTTTTAAGTTTGAAAGCTTAAAAGTGATAATATGAATTTATTTTAAAACTTAAAAGTTTAGATTTGTTTTGTATGACTTTACTTTATAATTAGAAATTAGAATTATGAAATTAGATTTGTATTTGAATGTAATATTAAGTTTATTTTGTATAATTTTTAAAGTAAAAATTTCAAAAAAAAAAAGACAATTTGATTAGGCTCTCAGTTGTCCTTAAATAGACTAAATTGATAAAATATCAGTTCGTTTAAACTCATATTTTTTAGCATGACCTGTTTAACCTACAGGTCTAAACGAGATAAGTTAACCTGTTACACACACTTAATAAATATCTTTGAGATACTATTAAGAAAAATATAAATTATTAAATAAGAAATAAAGTATCTAATATATTAAAAATTTAAAAGTATTTAATACTTGTTTATTTAACTAATTAAAAGTATTTAATAAATGATATTAAACATTTCTTAATCAGTATTTTTAAGATATTTATTAGAAAGACTCTTAAATTAATTACTTACTCAAAGTTATCTGATTTATATTTTGAGTAATTTTGAGCAGAAGTGATCCAACTATAGTGACAAATTAATGATCTTCATTATAGAATCCATATTCAAAAGAAAAAAACAAATGGTATGAGAGAGATGAGTGAAAGGGATTAAGCAGGACCTGCATTTTCTATGTTTTCTTCATATAACAATGATTTTATTAACATGTGTTAAGAATTTAAAAATAGAAATTATTAAATAAAAAATATAAATATTTAATGTTTTAAATATTTAAGAATATTTAATACTTTTTAAAGTAATTAATAAAGATAAATAATAAATATTATTTTTATTTTTAACATGTATCTTAAGGACACATATTAACAAAACTAATATAATAATAATACTATATTTAAAATATATAAAAATTATTTTTATGCATTATTATAAAGTCATATAATAATACAAGTCATACGCTAAGTCATACGTATTTTAAAAAATATTTTAAACTTAATTACACGTGTTTTTCTCATTTAATTTATTTTATCTTTTGTAAAGACATGATCACTCGTTAGTATTAGTAATGGCTTACGTTCCCATTTGTTATTGCAAGTCCCTGGCCCTTTTAAAATCTCCATTTGACTTACAAACAAAATAATGAAAATGTCTTATAAAAAAAATAATGAAAATGTCCTCTCAATTATTTTGTTTTCTCCTGCAAGTAAAAATAGAAGGATCTATATAATTGATTTTTTCGAATGTATGGTACATTTCATGGCCCCAGAATAAATAATGGATTGAAAAACGATAAGTTTTCAGGCGTGGTGCTGCCCACTTGCTCCGTCAAGCTTATCCATAAGATACTGATGATACATGTGACAGAAACGAACAATCCATTTATTTTATAATATTTATGATAAAAATGAAAGTTCTAACAAAAACATTTGAAGAAAAAGAAAAGATTATACTGCAACACGAAATTGTTTTGAATGTGAAATGTACTCTTTTATAGAATTTTTTAGATCATCATCACCATCCTACAGTATTATTATCATTACGATTAGTGGTGACCGGAGAGTTAAAGAAATCAATCATGTTATATGTATAATTTAAAATGGATAATTTTAGAACAATTCTAATAAGTGGTGATTTTTTAAAATAAATGATATTTTTAATTATTTATATGATAATATTTTTTATTACACTTAATGAATTAAAATTATAATTTATTATATCTTACACAAATATCATTATGTGATAATCAATAAGGCGATCATGAAATTTTTATTACTTATATAATGAATTCAAATTTCAATTCATTACATGTAATAGAAGAAAATTACTACATATGTCATTAGAATCATCACTTATCTTAAATGAATCAATCACTTATCTGAGTTTTTTAAAGTTGTATAAAAAAACATTTTCCTTAATTTGAATAAAACAATCATGTTATTTGTACAATTCAAAATGGACAATTTTAGGATAACGCAGATAAGTGATGAACGTCTTTAAGATAAATTATGATTCTAATTAATTATGTAGTGATATTTTTTTATTACACATAATGAGTTAAATTAGAATTCACTATACTTTATACAAAGATTACCATGTGATGATCAATGAAACGATAAGTGGTGATCCTTATTCCTTATGTAGTGAATTTAAATTTCAATTTATTATGTATAATAGATAAAAATCACTACATATATAATTAAAATTACCACTTATCTTAAATATGTTCACCATTTATTTGAATTATTTTAAAATTATTCATTTAAGTTATATAATTTTTTAGAAGCGCACTAATTGGGAAGTGTTAGAACCTTCAATGCTCCATCCTCCGAAATTACAAAAGCAATTTCTCCCACAATTTTTGTATAAAAAAAAAGAGAAATGCTATATCCTCCTAAAGAGTATTCCTAATAATCCTCCTACCCATTAAAATATGACAAGTGTTTAACTTCAAATTCGTAAAATATTAATTGCTCTGACCCGTTTTATATTTTCAACTTTATTTCCCGTGGAGAAATAATTGCTCCAATATCGGTTGACAGATCTTTCTTGTTTTAACTGTAAATGAAAGTTTTTACTTTTTTATTAAGTTTTTTTTTTGGAACGTTCCTTTAGTTATTTGATTTTTACGTCAACTCTTCTCTCCAATTTCAGATAGTAATGTTATTGGACTTTTTTTTTAAAAATGTTCTTCTAAACTTATTTTTTAATATAAAAATCCTATAAATATTATTTCATATAGAATAAGTAAATTAGTTGAATATAAATAAAAAATACACTTTTTGTTAATGCAATTATTTTTTTATTTTTTTTTATTTTTTTAGTTTTACTTCCATATAATAAAATAAACTAGTTAACTGCTTCTGACTTAATTTATGTACTCTACTGTTACTTCATAAATTTGTTTGGTAAATACTTTAAATAATTTTTTACTCAATTAAATTTGTAGCTCTATTTGTATAGTGTTTTTTTTTATCTTACTTAATTTTTTTGTAATATGTTTAAAAATAAAAATAGACAAAACTCTATAATAAAAAGATGAACACTGAAAGAGAAAAAAATGCTATGAGAGAAAAGACAAAGTTATGCTCAAACCTATTCGTTCAACAACAAATTATCCAATAATTTTATATTGAGCATCACTTGAATAAAAAGATCTCAAACAACTTTATATCCAAACTTTAAATTTATATAGCATATTAAATAGCTCAAATGTAATATTTTCTTTCACAATTCGAAAACTCCAATAGCCCACTAGCTCAAGAGAGAATGACAAATTTTTTAACTGCACACATATAAACAAAATTAGCAAAATGAGTAATTTTCTTATTTAATAAGTACCAAAAAATAATAAAATAATATTAATACCTACCTACTGAGACCTAATGATTAAGATCAAAGCTTTGGTCATTTACCAAAAATGGATTTCCACTAGAGGAAGTTATCCCAAATCCTTGATGCTCCTATTACAACGTTTGCATAATTAATTAGTAATTCAATTATTAATAATTGACAAGAGAAAAATGATTAGGGACTTATATTTTTTAGGTACATATACATTAACTGAACATTGTCCAAAACATTTACCTTGTCAATTTGTGTTGGGAAATTACAAAAATGAATATTAAAAACTACAAATCTATCATTTCATATGTAATCTATCAGAAAAATAAACTAAAAACCAGATCATATGTTAGACATAAACATTATTATACTTTGACCAACCTAACTTATTTCTCAGATAATCTCATACAATATAATTGGTGAATGTATGATTTTTAAAGAAGAAAATGCCCAAATTTATTCTCCATATCCGATAAGAATAGCTGGCTCTAGGGAATACTGAGGGGACCCGGATGGTGGTTGAAAGGATATCCTCAAAGTCATAGGTGTAGGGTTGTTTTCAGCTAGGTTTGAAAGGGTTCTGTTAGTTCCACACAACCTGAATATATAAACCTCACAATCATAATTTCATTCATTCATTTTTCTATCTTTTTATCATATCTCATTTTAGAAATAGCTTGATTTGTCTCTTTGAACAATGTTTGCCGTGAGTTATTCCTGATGATTGAGATGAATTAAGAATAATTCTTCTCCTTACCGATTTTGTTAGTCATATTGCTCAAATATTTAAAGTGGTCTTTGAATTAACATCCAACTAATCAAATCAAAATTGAAAAAATTAAATTAAAAAATTATTAATTGAACAAAATGAAAAAAAAAAGGGTCTTCTTTATTTCTTGATATTGGTTCAATTAATTGGATTGGTGCCAAAGTCAAATTTCAGTTCCAAATATTAAAATGAATCCATTCTAACCATTTTGAACAACCATACATACGTCTCTAATAGCAAACCACATTTTTTGGTGATATCCAACAAAAGTTTTAAAATCAAATATTTTATCTAAAATTTTATGTTACCTATATCTTATCTCACATGAAAATTTTTTCTTCTTTGCAGATAATTACAACTCAAAATTGTCTCACTTTTGCAATTTATTTTCTCTTAAATGATTTGGACATGAATGAAAATTTTTGTTCAATGGAGGATCATTAATTAATTTGGACTTGTATTTAAGATTTGAAATCGTGACTTTCTTGATTTGTGATTTGTTATAGAAAAACACGAGAGATAAATTAACTATGAACAATCACAGAGATTTTTGAACTAATATTTATTTATATATTTACCTCCTCTAGCTGAGTAGTATTTGGTTTCTCCTTCTGCTCTTGTGCTAATTTTTCGAACCCCAAATCCAACTTGATAGGCATATTTTTTATAGTAATTGTGAAGTTCTTCTTCAAACTTGAATACCATCCCAACATTTGGAATTTGCTCATTAATGTAAGTTGAATATTTTTCCAACTCATTTCTGTCTTCTATAGGTGCTGAATTCTCTATATCCATCCTTCTAACTATGCCAAACAAAATAAAATGATTTAAGTTATAGAAAATTAACATAAATGCTAATTTGTTTTTTGTCATAATATAACTCTAATAAATAAAAATTCCACTTCACTAACAGTTGCTTAAGATAAAACGCAACAAAAAAAAAAAAAAAATGCTCATAAAAAAGCTAAAAAATCCAATACAATGATTGAATGTCTTTGTCTTTGTTCAAATTGACTATCTATTCTCAATTTAATAATTATTATTGTAGGAATAACTAATATTTATCAATTTACATCAAATCTAAGCACCAAAATAAGCAAAGTTTTACTCAAATAAAATTGTTTTGTATTCCATTAAAAAAAAATCCATTTAGTAATGAATATTGATGCTAAAAGGATGACTCCATATAAAATTTTCACTATAACGACTTTGAAAACTCAATGACACATTATCTAAAATTTGCTTGGCAAATAACTTATATTGAGTAATAGTGCAATGGCTTTCTAAGACTCCTGCCTCTTCGTGATGGGTATGGGACCCTTGTGAAGTGGGAGCCATCAATGGTAATAATTTATAGGACATAAGACATCATTGAAAAAAGTATAGTGGTATAGTCGAAATGATGACTTGATGTATAATAAATTGCGAAGAGAAGAAGCTCGAGAGTAAAAATGGATGTAAGACTCTTTCATCTACTAGTTGAAAGAAGTGTCTCTTCATATACTAGTAATTGGTAGGCTACAAGGGGTAAATTTGGAAAAAAAAGAAAAAATGAAACAGGTCAAAGCAATTAATATTTTACCAATTTTAAGTTAAACACTTGTCATATTTTAGTGGGTAGGAGGATTATTAGGAATTTTTTTTAGGATGATATAGCATTTCTCTATTATATATAAGATATCATGTATATCAATCAACATGTGTTGGTTCGAGTTAAATGAGTTCAGGTCTCTTAAGCATCATGTGTATGAAAATAACACCGTTAAAATGAATATCTGCTT
Source organism: Ormosia semicastrata (assembly GCA_029884595.1). Taxonomy (NCBI): domain Eukaryota; kingdom Viridiplantae; phylum Streptophyta; class Magnoliopsida; order Fabales; family Fabaceae; genus Ormosia; species Ormosia semicastrata. Next base: position 6,944,835 of record JAQQTO010000054.1, on the reverse strand, counting down.
AAACACTTGAATATACCTCGAGAGATTACTCTCTTACTTATCATATGAGGACACTCCAAGAAAACAAAATAAATAAAGATATCGTGTATTTATAACAGATATTATATTTGTTGTTGTTTTATTAATAATAATAATAATAATAATTATTATTATTATTATTATTATTATAGATAAAAGATATATTTGTGTTTAATCTTTGATTTTTTTTTTAAACTGTAATTAACTAATAGGATTATAAACTATGATGACAAAAATATAATAATTAACTAACGATAGTATTTGCCTATTTGGAATGATTAATAATTATAAGTGATTTAATTTAATTTGAATTTATTTTATTTAAAAATTAAATTTTATGTTTGAAACTCATTAAAAAAATTAAATTTGAAATGATTTAAAATAAATTCTTATTTAGAACTCATTAATAGGATTGATTTGATTTCATTTTGTTGTTTTGCATTTTTACTATTATAATATAATTTTTTTCATTGTGAAGTTATATTATTAGTTATCAGAGGGAAAATAAAAAAATTTAGTAAAAGTAAAATAGTCTACTTATTAAAAATCAAATCAAATCCTAACCATTTCTCACCATTTTAAAATATAAACAATTGAAGTCTATAAAATTTTAAAAATAAAATCATTTACTATTTTTAAATATTATAAATACAAGATTTAATTTATAAATCAAAATAAATATAATTTTTTAACATTTCAAATACATTTAATGAGATTAAAACATAAGACCATAAAGGATAGGTTTCACCGTAATTGGAGAAAGAAATAGCAAAGAGTTTAACATTATTATTAGACTCTAACCATTCACCAATAAATATGATACATACAATATTGTACTGTATAAGGGTATTCATGGATTGGGTTAAGACGTAGTTGGCTTGAGCTAAACCCGACCCAGTATTTTGATCAAACCATTTTTTTACTCGAATCTAGCCTAGTCATGGCCTCTAACTAACGATCTGGTTGGAACTGGGATTGACGTGAAATGATAATCAGGGTGTTTATTAGCTAGATTGGAATGACCTGATGAACCCAAAAATTGATCCAAACCATTTAAGTTAGTTTGGTTGTGTTTGAGTCATCGGGTCAAATTGAGTCAAACCGACCAAACTCGATTATCTTTTATTCAGTTTATGAGTTATTAACATTTAAAACCCAATCACCCGATACTCGACCAAACACAAAATGACGCTTTGTTATGATGTGCTTTTGCACTTTTAATTAGGTTTAGGGGAGAATGGAGAGAAGCAACTACTGCATAAACACGACTCCCTGTTGGTGCAATGGCAGCGTCCTTCGAGGTCGTTCCTATGACAACATCTTATAAGCCACTTATTCTCTGCAACTTGATTCAACCCTACTTAAGAGTGTTCACGAGTTGATTTGGTTAAGTTTGATGGAAAAATAAATCAAAACTAATCGATTCTAGTCAGGTTGGTTTGGTTTGGTTTTGTAATTTTTTTTTCAATCAATTTGAACTAAACCAATCCAACTAACATCAGGTTACTTTATATTGGGTCTTCAGGTTCTTTTTTTTTATTTTTTTTCAAAAGTTGTAATTCTTTACACAAAAATTTCTTTCATAGCTTGAATTAAAAAAAGACGCATGGCACCCCTTGAATCTCTTTCTATGAATATGCTCCTGAATGAAATAATTTTTTTATCATTTATATTTCTTTCAATCGCTTCCATAACTTCAACTCAAAGAATGGTCTTAATTGTTGGTGGGTGAAAATGGTGGAGAAGGACGCAGAGACTAATCAAGATGTGAGGGAACAACCAAGTTGCAATGGTAGGGTTAGAGGTGTTTAAGACTCGACTTACCCTTTTAATCTATTCCAAATTGAGTCTTATTAGAGGTTCGGGGTTTTATAAATTAGTCCCATTATATCTTCGAGTTAGGTTCGAAACATATTTCAATTTGTTTCAATCTGATCTGATGTCATACATTATTTAAATATTTATATATTTTTTATAATTAATTATAAATAATAAATTTTTATTTAAATTAATAACTTTTATATAATATAATAATATATTTATATTAATATTATTTATTTTATAATTTAATTATACATAATATTTAAATTTATATATTTAATCTAATATTTTAATTATACATAATTAATCATAAATTTATATATTTTATAACTTCACTATACATAATCTCCAAGTTTATATAAAAAGAATCACCACGACAGTGACACCAACATGTTGTGGGGTAAGGGAAAAGGAAATAATGAAAAATATCCTAAGTTTCAGTCTTCCTATTATCCACGGTATATTGCATAAGACATGACATGAGTGGCGTCGCTATACTAATTTAATTTATCTTGGTCCTCTTCAAAGTTCAATCACCAAATCTGGGGGCGGCAGCCTCCGCACCACACGATTAAAAATAAACCTAAATCTAAACGGCTAGAATTGGATTCACGATTGAGCTTAAGGTGAAGGTGGTTGTAGATTAGCGAGACTCACTCATTTTCTATTATAATAATTTGTGTTACTTTTCCTCCGTCTGAGACCCCCGCACCACACGCTTCTTTCTCTGCTTCTCTCAACGATTGTCTTGTCTTCCATTTTTCTTCTCCGACTTTTTCTCTTCCATTGTAATCAAACAAATATCTGCAATCATTTAATTTCCCCTCATTTTCTCAACTGTCTCTCTTTCTCATTTAACTTTCCGTTACAACCACCTCCATTCTCTTTCTCATTCTGATAAGCGTTCCAATTTGCGAGGGAGGAATTCGAACACGAGATTTTAGTTCCTTTGCTTTCTGTGTTCGAATTCTCTGGATGCTCGGTTCCTTGAGTTGAGTGACAACATCATTATTACATGCTTTCTTTCCACAATGCTCTTTCATTAGCATTAGCATCTTGCCTGCTGCCAAGCGTTTTGGTATGATTTTATGTTTCTACGTTTGTTGTGTCGTGTGACATGTTGACCTTCTGGTTAGAGATATAATAATAATAATAAAATTCATTCATGTGTTTCGCCCTTATTAGGCTTTTAGGAGAGTTGGTAAAACCAATCTTACATGCATGTTTCTTGCTCTCATTACAGAGATTCTGTTGTTGATAAGATCCCAAGGTTCTTAAAATGAGCAGCTCCGAGACATAGATTTGGCTTTGTAAAGTGACGTTGAAATTTGTAACTCGACAATAATCCGAATTTAAGGGGCAAACTGGTTTGTTTATTGTAGAGAGTTGACAAAATGGCTGTTGAATTAAGTTATGTACTTTCAAAATTGCAAATGTTATTCACTTCAGATCATGCCTCCGTAGTCTCCATGAACCTATTTGTGGCACTCCTCTGTGCTTGTATTGTCATTGGACATCTTCTTGAGGAGAATCGTTGGATGAATGAATCCATCACTGCCCTTGTGATAGTAAGTGCTCACTTTCCTATACCTCCTGCTTTCCCAATAAAACAAATGGGTAATGTTAATGACTGGATTTCATGTGGATTGCTCTCAGGGCCTTTGCACTGGCGTAGTCATTTTGATGTTTAGTGGCGGTAAAAGCTCGCATCTTCTTGTTTTCAGTGAAGATCTTTTCTTTATATACCTTCTACCTCCTATCATATTTAATGCCGGGTAAATTTTTTTCACCAACTATTTGTCTAATGTGCATGAAATGTTTGACTCTGTATTTATCGTTGTCTAAATAAAAGGGGAGGGAGGAGTGTTTTGCCTCTTTTTGTATCATTAACTGGTGACAATGAAGATTTGTGGTCACACATCCCAATGCGACAATCTCAAAATGGTCCAAAGGCCTAGATTTTCCTGATACTATAGCATACTTAAACGAAAAATAAACATCTTTCTTTCATTTTTTTTGGTTTCGCTAACAACTAAAAAATTAAGAAAATCAAAATAAAAAAAATTGTTGATGAAAATAAAATAAATAGTAATTTTTTTAATTTTTAATATATTGAATTATCTTATTTTTATTAAAAAAATTACTTTGATTTCTTTAACAAATGTCTTAATAAAACCTTTTTTTATCGAGTGTCTTAAATACACTTATTAAAGAATTTAAAATAAGTTGTGTATAAAAGGTAGAATTTTTTTAAATTTTCAATGCAATGAATACTCTATTTCTATAAAAAAAATTCCAATTTTGAATTTTTAGCAAATACCCTTAAGATACTTTTTAGCAAAATACTTTTTTTTGGGTAAAAAAATGTTTTTCCGCTCGACTGTTATGAGATTTCTAGTGGAATCTAATTTTGTGTTTTTCAGTTCAACATTTGTTCTCATATACTTAGAACAAGACATACTTAATATGTGAAATTTTTGTATAAACTTAGAGTACTTAATTTGGGTGCACTAAGTCACATAATTAATTATGAGATAATAACTACATTTAACTAATAATCAATTACCACAATCTATCATAAGTAATAATGTAATTGACTTAGTACATTTAACTTAAATACTTTAGGTTTAAGCAATAATTACTCACTTAATGTTACATAATTAATGGCAGATAAATTTTAGGAGCATACGCCATTGGTTTGAAACGTAGCTGGTAGTAGCACTCTGTTCCCTTGCTTATAATTAACAGTTCTTATACAAGTGACTTAGGACTCTTGAATTTTTAGCCTGTGGATTTCCCTCTTTCACCATTTCAATATTGTTGAAAAATATACAACTTAAATAAACTTACTTGTCTTCTTGGCTCTTGCTTGCAGATGTCATGGGCAATTTCATCTCTTATGAGTTATTATTATTCATCTGACTAAATGCTTAAAAATAGTTATTTTGTGAACCCAAAATATGAATATGAAATGTGTTTTGCCTTATGAAAACCTTCAGAAATACATTGTTTCCACTTCCTTAAGATCTTATGCTGCACTATCTGTCTTCCTGAGAATTCAGATTTTATTCTTATCTTTTTACTTCATCATGCGTATTGTGTGTGCTGGACTGTATTTTTTATTTTGGTGTAAGCTGTGGATTGCAATTATTACTTTGTTGTGAATTTGTTCTGTGTAATTTATTCCAGGTTTCAGGTGAAAAAGAAGCAATTTTTTGTTAACTTCATCACCATCATGCTGTTTGGTGCTATTGGTACATTAATATGTTGTAGCGTCATAACTTTGGGTATGTCTTTCCCCTTTATATGTATTTCTTAGATTGTTCTCTAAGATTTGACATAATAAGTAATAACAAAATAATTGGCATATCAGATTAATTGTAATTTGTTACTAACCTAAATTTGTTAAATGGAAGCTTTTCATGGTTTAAAAACATCTCCATGGAGAAAAATTAGATAATGAATTTAAGGAAACCGTCCATATTGGAAATTGTCATGGTTTAAAAACATCTCCATGGAGAAAAATTATAGAAACGATAAAAAGATGAATTATAAAGAAACCGTCCATATTGGAAATTGTGTTGTTCTGACTTAAATTTTTGAGGTATTGTTTCAGGTGCCAGGCAAATTTTTAAGAGGATGGGTATTGGTTCACTGGATATAGGGGATTATCTGGGTATTATATTTTTCATTCTAATCTATTTGGCAACTTGTCATTCTGTTTGGGACTCACTATTTTTTGAAAATTTTCAGCAATTGGTGCAATATTTGCTGCGACAGATTCCGTATGCACGTTGCAGGTTTGGAAAAATATGTTTTTTATCACAATCTTCCAGCAACATAGGGGTCAATGCTAAGTACTGAACTTAAATGATGATGCAGGTGCTAAACCAGGATGAGACACCTTTACTGTACAGTCTTGTATTTGGCGAGGGTGTTGTTAATGATGCTACATCAGTGGTGCTTTTCAATGCAATCAAAAGTTTTGACCTCAACCAAATTGACCCCAGAATTGCTTTGCACTTTCTTGGCAACTTCTTGTATCTGTTTACCGCAAGCACTTTGCTTGGGGTTTTGGTAAGTGTCTTGCTCCCTCTAATTCTCTCATGTACGCATCACACACACACACACTGACTAGTTCTATATCAACAGGGAGCATGCACATGCATATTGATACTACATGTGGCTCTGGTCTAATATGTCTCCATTGCCTTGCAGACTGGTCTACTTAGTGCTTACATTATTAAAAAGCTATATATTGGCAGGTATCATCTTGAAAGAATAGTTTTTGCCATTGCCATTGTCGTTCAGCAGTTACTATGATTTTATTCCATTGTTATAATTTGTATATGCAATTTATTCATAGTAAAACTAAGTAGTGGACAATTCGATAATACTCAATAGAGTTCCTATTACAGTCAATCTCAGTTGATGTAACGTTTATTAACCAGACAGCAAGTCTACAGTTTATGGAGATTATAATGAACTTGGCTTGATTGTTTGAAGTAACTATTTATGTTAACTGGTTCTTTCATTCCAGCTTGAAGTCAGTTAATGGGGTTCATTAATAGTTTCTTTTTTAAAAAATGAGGGTTCATTAACTAACTAGTTCTCTATGTGATATTGCCCAAAATAAATGATTTCATACCACATAAAAGGGAACAAATTTAATCAAATAACCTGATGAAGAATATACTATTATAGATGAAATTGCATGGGACTTGTTAGGCATGGGATCACAGTATAAGTGAAAAAGCCTACTGCGTTCCTGAATTCTTGTTGGCACCTCCCATGTGAATTGGTATCTTTTCAATTTAAGTATTGATTGTCCTTTTTTAGGAAAAGAAATTACATTAGTTCAGTGGAATCTCTTAATAACTTGGGGTCTTTGTGTGTTTCTGCCTGCTTCTATCGTGAGTACGAGTTTTTTTAGACCTGGCATAAAAATAATTTGTGACAATTTTTTAGATGTTCAACAAATTTGTCACTCATTGCAGGCATTCTACAGATCGTGAGGTTGCTCTTATGATGCTAATGGCATACCTTTCCTACATGCTGGCTGAAGTAAGTTTTAAAGAACTTCATAAGTGTTTTTGTGGAGGATGTCTTTTTTGAGCTTTATATCTATCTATTCTTGTGGTTGACATTAATCATTACCATGGTGCTGATATACCTACATCTTCTGTAGTTGTGCTATCTGAGTGGCATTCTCACTGTATTCTTTTGTGGGATTGTTATGTCTCATTATACTTGGCATAATGTGACTGAGAGCTCAAGAATCACTACCAAGTATGTCTTCTAAACAGACTTCCTCAAGCTATATATGAATCTATTTGAGGTAGTAACACTGTCCAATTCGATATATATTTAACTACGTACTTTTCGTCTTACTCTTACAGACATGCTTTTGCAACCTTGTCGTTTGTTGCTGAGACCTTTATCTTCCTCTATGTTGGTATGGATGCCTTGGACATTGAAAAATGGAGGTTTGTTAGCGATAGGTATGTCCTATGTTCTCTAGACTAGTCATTGTGACATTGACCTTTCTGTGCTCATGAAAGATTGTTGAATGTTATGCTTCCTAGTCAGCAAATGGTATGATGTAGCTGCTTTACTGAAACACCCTTTGTGTTAATTGACGCGAATGAATAATTCCTTTATATCGATTTTTTATGTTTTTGTTTCTGGAGAATTTGTCCTTAAACTCCAATTTTTCCTCTCAAAACTGACCTTCTCTTATAATAGAAAAACAATTCATGTGCTACCCTCGGTTTCTTCTGCAGCCCTGGAACACCTATTGCTGTGAGTTCAGTATTATTGGGTCTAGTACTTGCTGGAAGAGCAGCTTTTATTTTCCCTTTATCATTCTTATCCAATCTGGCTAAAAAGTCGCCAAATGAGAAAATAAGCTTCAGGCAGCAAGTATGGCTACATTTCTGTCAATAAGTATTCTTTTTTCCGGATTTCTTGGGCTGCCAAGTTATAACTGGCAAGTTTTTCATTCTTTCTCATTTTAGGTGATCATTTGGTGGGCTGGTCTTATGAGAGGTGCGGTTTCAATGGCACTTGCTTATAATCAGGTAGGAGCAACACTACTCATTAGAGTTTATGATTTTTGCAAAATTGAGTTAATGGTCAACTGACTCAGCCAAAGAAAAAAAAAAATAGAGGTCACTGAAGATAGGATCTTAAAGTTGATGTGTGAAAAACTGACACTTATAAAATGCAGTTTACCATGTCGGGACATACTCAACAGCGATCCAGTGCCATCATGATTACCAGCACCGTCACTGTTGTGCTTGTCAGCACAGTGGTAAGACATCTGCTTTGCTGTAGTTTCCTGACATCCTATGTCAGTGTTCATTGGTTTCTTTTCAATATAGAGGTTAAATTGCCATCGCTCTCTGCATCACTGATAATTAATGCTAGATTAAACATTTGAGATAGCTCATATATATGATACGAAATCTATGATAAAAAGGATTGATTTTTCCACTTAATAATATGCTAAAATATGAGTTACCTCAGATATAGCTAACTCTAGTTGTGGTGTACAGGGATGTGTGAATGTTTTTAAATTATCGCCATTAAGTTAGCAATTAAATTAGTTGACCTACTTTGTCGGTCATTGCACCTTCATCACGTGACTACCAATGACTATTCAAAATTTCCACAAATCACATGTGGTTTACTACCATATAAAATTTCTTTAGAGGTAGTACTGACACAACTTAATTAAAACTTCTCAGGTGTTTGGTTTGATGACAAAGCCACTCATAAGGTTTTTGCTGCCTCATGGCCCTCATCCTAAACGCAAAAACAGCATGGCAAACATAGATTCATCTTCTCCAAAATCAATCACTGTGCCATTCCTTGGAGGTGCCCAAGATTCTGAAGCAGATCTTGATGGCAGTGAAATTCATCGTCCAAGCAGCATTCGTGACTTACTAACTACTCCAACACATGCTGTTCATCGCTTATGGCGTAGGTTTGATAATGCATTTATGCGTCCAGTTTTTGGTGGCAGGGGTTTTGTTCCGGTAGTTCCTTGCTCACCAACTGAACGCAATGGTCAAAATCAGTGGCATTGAGAAGAAAACCAAGAAATATGTAAAATGTATTGTAAACTGTGTAAAATTTTGTATAGATCAAGCAATGCATGTATCGTGAAGTTTTGTTGAGCTCTTAGGGTGGTGAGAAGGCTGTGTGCCACAGGTTCTGCTGCATCACCCGCAAATCTATAATATTTCTTTTTGGGATCTCTACCCATCATCATAGCACTAACCCTTTGTTTGGATGAGAGGAGAGAAAATGAAAAGAAAGAAAATGAAGAGAAGAGAAAATGAAGAGAAAATTGTATTTTCTCTCTTATTATTTGGATCAAGAGAAAGAGAGAAGAAAAAAAATGAAAAATTATATTTTCTCTTATTTGATTGTGTAGAAAAGAGAAAAGAAAGAAAATGTAAATATTTTAAAAGATCAATACACCCTTATTATAATATAATAGATATAAATATTTTTAGATAAATTTGTATTTTTAAATAATTTTTTATTCTCTCTCTCATTTTCTCCTCACAAGGGAGAAGAAAATTTTTGGTGAGCTCCACCACAATTTTTTTCTTCCTCTCTCTTTTTTCTCCTCATCTAAACAAGAGAAAATACCAAAATCTTCACATTTTCTCTCCTCTCATTTTCTTTCCACTCATTTTCTCTTGAAACAAACAATGGGTAAAAGTTTGAAAGGCTTAAGCTAAATTGACATTTTCCTTTCAAACTCAACAAACTACTACCGTTTTTTGTATTTGGTGGTTTTTTTCCTAGTAGGAAAAAAAGTTTACGAAGATGAAGACTAACCAATTTCAAGGTCTGACATTATATTACAAGAAATATTGCTTACTGATGGCTTACCCAAAGAAAAACAGCTATCACCAGGAGCCTATTTGGGTTGGGTAGCCTTTACTTCGATGGATTTACGATGCAGCTAATGCCTCCGGTAAGAAAAAAGTAAATTTTCAGTTATTATCTCTTTCCCCTTTTTTAAGCTGAGATTGTTGACAAAGTATTAATGAGGACGTCCTTATTATTTTACCAGTATTATCCTCGTTTACAGCCGAAAAAAGACAAATCTAATTTGAAATAAGTACGAAAACCCACATTTCTCAAAGAACATACTGCAAACTGATATACAAGAAATAACAATAACCACCAACACAAACTACAGGCAAAGTAGCAATTTGATTACGCATAAGTGCTAACATATACCCATCAGATAAGAAAGGAGCAAAATACAGAATTCAGTAGTACAGACTGGACCTAACCAACAGGAGAGGGGTATGCGTTTATTCCACAATTCTAAAGCTTCGCCATACGATCACGCACGCTTTCAACTTCCTGTAACCCAGGGATTGAGAGGGGAAGTTTATCCTTGCAAACCGATAATACCTACACCAGCAAACGCCAAATAGAGGAGATCGGTACAGTCAATATATGCAAACAACGAAAAAATAATCTCGAATGAGTGGTTGACAGTCTCTATAGATCTTTCGAACCTTAATATGTAGCATCACAAGCACATCGGAAATTTAAACATCACATAGGAAACATAGAATGTCAGAAAAAAAAAAGCATTTACTGTAGCAGACCATGCTTACCACAAGCTACTCTGCCACCAGCATTTCCAGTGGTTTTGCTAAGCTCATGACCACCTACACAAGAAAACGAAGAATATTAACATGCAGTAAGCCAAAAAACATAGAAAGCTTTCACATGAAAAAAATAATAGCTGTGATGTCTAAGGAAGGTGAAACAAAATTGAGACAAAATAGTTAATTTATGCACAAAAAACAACTGGTAGAAAAAGTAAATGGATGATCAATGACTCAGATACCAAGAAATAAAAATAGATTAATGAGTACCTTTCCCAAGATCATCAGGATCAGAATGGACAACAACAGCCCTTCCTATGATGGAGTTTGGTCCAGTGAGAGGGATCTGCAAACATTTAGTAACTTATTAAAAATTGAAACTTTTAAGTCTTGGTGTCAATCTAGAAGAATTAATCAGAGGTTTTGACCAGGAGATGAATAACATACCTGATTGTCAGTAATAGAGAAGCTGACAGTTCCTGAGTTACACAATGAAGGAAGCCATTTTAAAATAAAGACCAAACAAGCATGTATTACTATACGAAAAATAAACAAGTTCTTTCAAAGATGAACTGTCACCAAAAAGATAAGCAAGTGACCTTGATAAGCAGATAACTAAAAGGATAAAGCCATACCATCATCACCAACATTAACATTTCCTAGATCACCAGCATGGCGATTTTCATCCTCAGGGGCACCATGCTCCTTGCCATTAGGATTGTAATGTGCTCCTGTAAAAAAAGAGAAAATCGAAAGCTTGAGTTTTATGGTATTATTAAATGATAGAATTTCAGAATTTAGTGACTTTTAACAGGCTTCATTCCCATTCTTGGACCTTTAAAGAACATAAAGAAGAAAGACAAAGTTACAAAACCCATAGATGGAAAAAAATCTCTCGAGCAAATGTTCACTTTATTTTCATTAAAGCAAAGAGAGGGTTTACAATTTGTTACGTTTCATCAGTGCTTCAGAGTATAAAAAATTATATGGGTTTTTGTCTAAGGACTATACCAGTTGACAGGCAACCATTTGTGGTGTCACCAAGGGCATGCACGTGGAAACCATGGAGGCCAGGCTTAAGACCAGTAAGACTTCCAGTTACAGTGGTTGGACCTGGACAATCCACGATATAAGTTATTTGATTAATCATTAGTATAATAAAGGGAAAAAGAAACGTAATCTTCAGGAAGGTTAAAACTTACCATTTCCTTCCTGATTGAAGTAAATAGTTCCAGAGACACCCTCACTGCTGCCAAGAACTGCCACAGCCTTCACCATTGTTTAATGTGATCTGAACAAAACAGCTATTTAGAACAAAACAGCTAACACCTACGCAATCTCATTAGACCCCCAAAAAAATAAAATTTCATACATAAAGGAATACAACTTCGTCAACTGAATTACACGGCAATCTAAAGAAAAATCAAATAAACTCTTTAAACTTTGGATCCAGATATAATACATTCGATTACTTAAGTTTCTCAAGTTAATTCCAAATAAGAGAAGGAATTTAATTAATTGACTGCAAGTAAAAAATGATTATCATGTCAAAAAGCAAAACCTCCAAATTCCAATACAGCAACTACCAGGCTGCTCAGTAGATCAGTCTAATAATGCTATCAAACAACACGTGCAAACCCACCCACAACTGACTCCAAGAAAATTAATTAATTAATTAAGATTACCAAATATTATTTTCATCCTAGTGAAATAAAAATTTCGGACAAGACTGCTAGGCTTCTTAAATTTGCTTTTTTTTTCTTAAGATTTTCTCTCCATTCTTCAACTCTTGTTCCATCCAAAATAGTCAAAGTGAAATAAAATAAAATAAAAAATAGCATGAAGGCCAAAGATGTGATCAGCATCCTAGAGCAACAACTTATGCGAACTGCGCAGGATCGTAAATAAAATACAAAAAAAAAGAATGCAATGTTTGGGGGAAAAAATGAATTTACCAGACGGAATCGAATCGGCAATCGGAAGAGAGAAATTTGAAGAAATAAGAAAAAGAGGAGGATATCATGGATGGAATCAGCAGATCAAAACGGAAAGAAAGGGCTGAGAAACTTACCTCAGAGCACCCCAACACAGTGAAGAAAAGGAAGAATCTAGAATAAGGTGAGGTGAAGAGTGAATGAGGCTGAGAAGGGTGGGTTTGTTTGTTTTTTATAATAGAGAGCACTAGCGGCACGACTATTGCGCGACCAGCATTAGCCTTCTAGTACTTACCACCATCACCTACCCGGCTGCCACCTCATCGTGTTAATAATATTATCTCTTTTTTTAATTTTTAATTTTGATTTCATGTACAAAATACTTAAGGGTAGAAATACTTAAGTGTTTGATAATAATCTCTATTCAAATGTAAAAGTAATATTAATGTTTTAATTAATATTATTTATATATATGATTGACTATAATTTTTGATATATAGACATTATAATGTCATTTTCAAATTGGCCTATAAATATTATTATAATTAATACAAAAATTATTTTTAATTAAAAAATGTGAATCAAATTTTATAAAAGGTTAATAATAAATAATTAATATTCATTAATTATCTATCGGGATAATATATTTTATTATTTACAAATTTACAAAATAATTCTTAAAGAGAGTTTAGTAAATAAAAATTTACAAAATATCCTTTACATGAATTAATAATTTGGACTTATTTGTTTATGTGTTAAAATAACATTAGAGAAAAAATAATATATCATTGATAGTACACACATTTTTAGTTACATCAACAATTACCGCCTTATTATTTTGGTATATTCTATAATCCATATTGTTTTTTTTTTAAAAAAAAAATTTTTTTTTTGTATGAAATCTAATTTTCCTTGTTTGAGAGTGAAATGTCATTGTAAAGAAATTTTATAATTACATTTATTGAATTTTGATAAATCAATATTTATTATTATTTTTTCATTAATTATTTAAGCACATAATTATATAATATATAAAAAGAATGTATATATGTTAAAATTTTGATACGTATCTTTTTTGTAATCAAGTAAATGTATTATTTGTTTAACATATATAAGTAGAATAATAAATATTTTATCATATATCATTTTATATAACTATTTTCTATCACATATAATTTAATGTAATAATTTTTGCACAAGGATTATTAGAATTACAAAAATAATGAATGAACATAATTTAAATTTGAATCATCATCTTAATTGAATTATATTTATGTGCATTTAACTAATTAATTGCATTAAATATTTAATATATTAATTATTATTCATTATCTTCTATGAATCTTTACCAAAATTATCTTCTATGAATTTTTACCAAAATTATTTTCTATGAATAATGTTACTATTCAAATTCAAATAATTAAATAATAATAAAATTAAAACTTTTAAATTTTGAAACTCACCCTTAATGAATGTCATTTATTTACTATTAACTAATTTATATATAATTAATTAGTTTCCTAAAATAATTAATTTGTTAATTTTGTAATATCTTCCACTAATAAGATTTACATTTAAATAACCCAAACAATAAAAGAATAAACAAATTTAAATTTAAAATTTTCCTTCTAATTAAATGTCAATTATATACATTTAATTAATTGCCTCATCGAATTAATATATTAATTATTTATTATCTTCTATAAATAATATTACTATTCAAATAATTTTAAAATTTTAATAATAATAATAATATAAAAAATAATATAAAAAGATAAAAATAAATATGTGAAAGTTCATCTTAAAAGGAAAAAAATAAACAATACAAACACAAAAAAGAAAAATATATTCATAGAATATAATGAATAATTAATGACTAATAAATATTATTGTTGAAAAGATAACAAAATATACTCAATAAAATATATCACTACAATTGTTTTCATTATCATAATCCTTTGAGAAATATGTTTGTCAGTTCATATGATTTTAATTTCTCTTTCCGAGGATCCCAAACGACAATACTCCTTAAATGTGAGGCTTGCCTATATAGGGTTCTAAATTCCTTTACGGATTTATTTGAATCTCCTTATGATGAAGCACCAAAGATAAACAAATAAGTGTTTTAGGCATTTAGTAGAACTTTAGGAGAAATTTTGAGGTTTTCTAATGACAAAAGCATTGAACAACTGTTTGAAGGAAACATAGTTGTTCTTGGAGGAGACTTCAGATAAGTATTATTAATATTAGTAATTCCAAAAGTAAGTAGATAAGATATTGTTATGACAATAGTTAATTCATCGAAATTGTGGAATTACTACAAAGTCCTAAGATTGACTAAGAATGTGAAGTTAGTATATGCATTTAACATATCCAACTTATATGAAACTAAGTCTAGTTTGCATATTGGATTATTAACATTGGTGATGACAATTTAATGATAATGATGGTGAAGCTGAAATTGAAATATCTAAAGATCTTTTAATTTTGAATTCTAACAATCATATTTTAGATATTGTTAAATTTGCATATCCTGATTTAGTTGCAAATATAAAAATATTTCAAGTTCTTTGAATATATATAACAGTTCTTACTTCAACCTTTGAAATTGTTGAGAAAGTTAATGAATTCATTATTTCATAAGGAAAAATAATAATATTTTAGTTCAAATTCAATTTCTGTAACAGATGAAGATGTTGGTATTGAATCTGAATGATTTATAACCAAATTTTTACATGAGATTAAAGATTTTAAAATCTCAAATCACATGTTGGTACTAAAAAAGGGAGTTCTAATTATGTTTCTTAGAAATACTGATCAAGCAATAGATTTATGCAATAAAACAAGATTAATTGTGAATGAATTGACACTAATAGTGACAAGATTTGTATTTTTAAATTGAGTTTAATACCTTCAGATCTTAAAATCTCTTTAAAGTTTAAAAGAAGACAATTATCATTAACTTTATACTTTGCAATGACTATATAAATAAGAGTGAAGGTCAATTTCTCTCTCATGTAGGGTTATTTTTTTTTTTTATAAAGACTTGTATTTATTAGTCAATTTTATACTTTGTAATTTTAAGAGTTAAATGAAGGAGTGGTTTAAAAATATTAATTGTTGATTTAGTTAAATCAATAAGTGATTTAAAAATATTAAAAATATTGATATTTGTTTAGTCTTTACTATTGAATTTCTTATATTTCCTCTTACATATATGTAGATTTCAATTATTAATGGAGCATCATTATATTTTACCTATGTAAAATCATTATATAATATATATGATTAAAACTATATTTTTATACTTACGTAATTTTATCTAAATGTATCAAAAATTTTTAAGTAACATTGTGAGATTTTTATTTTATTTTATTAATAATTATTTTCTTCTTAATTTTCCCTTACAACATACGAGTACAAACACTAATTAGAATAAAAATAAAAATATCAAAATATTAGTAAATATCAATATAAATATCTTTACACTAATATAATATATCACTTTAATTCTTATTATATATTATATATTGTAATAAGGTTTTATTACTGTTTATTAAAAAAAAGTAAACATCCATGGATTCTCTATATATATTCTTTTTCAATTTAGTCTTTTTTTAGATTTAACTTTTCAATTAACGACCTTTTCAGTTTAATTTTTTTTTTTAACGTTATCCTTCCGTCTAATAAAAACTAAGGTTATATTTGGTGCAAATATGACTAGTATAGTATAAGATAAGATGATAGGATAGTATAAGATATGATAGTATAATTAATAGGATAAGATAATTCTATCTTTTTATTTATAACAAAATATAAATTAGCATTGTATAATATTTTTTAAGACCAAAATATCCTTTAATAAAAATTAAAATAATTAAAAAAAAAACTTTATGATGGTGGTGATGGTGGTGGTAGTGGTGGTGGTAATGGTGGTGGGGGTGGCGGCGGCGGTTGGGGTGGCGACGATGGTGGTATGGTGGTGGCGGCGGTAGTGGAGGTGGTGATAGTGGTGGTGGTGGTGGTGGTGATGGCGGCGGCGGCGATGGTGGTGGTGGTGGTGGCGGCGGCGGCGACGGTGGTGGTGGGCGATGCGGGCGGCGGCGGTGGTGGCGACCGGTATGTGGTGGTGGCGGCGGCGGTGGGTGGTGGCGATGGTGGAGGTGGTGGTGGTGGTGGTGATGGCGGCGGCGGTTGGTGGTGGCGGCGGCGGTGGTGATGGTGGTGGCGGCGGTGGCGGCGGCATTGGTGGTAGTGGCGGCGGTGGTGGTGGTGGTGGTGGTGGCGGCGGCGGTTTGGTGGTGGTGGTGGTTGATGGTGGCGGTAGTGGTGGCGGCGGTGGTGGTGGTAGTAGTGGTGGCGGCGGTCGATGGTGGCGGTGGTGATGGCGGTGGTGGCGGTGGTGGAGGTGGTGGTGATGGTGGTGGTGGTGGTAGTGGTGGCGGCCTTGAGGAGATTGATAAAAATGAAATTGAGGATAAGATTGGAATAAAATCTTATCATGTTTATCATGTCTTGGGATGGGATAAATTTCACCATGAATCAGATAAAATGACTTGACTTTTCATTATACTATCGATTGAATGCACCAAACATCAATAAGACCTGATAGTATTAGTTTATATTATCATGTCTTTTTTATACGATACACCAAACGTAGCCTAACATGTTAACAAAAAAATATTGACTTGTACCATTTCATGCCAACAAGGCGCTGAAGTGTTCTATTTGCCAAGGCCTGACGAAGATGTGTTATCTTATCTTATATATTTAAAATATTATTAACACTTAAAAAAATGTTTTTAAAAACATTAAAAATAATTTAAAACTATTCTGATATCTATATTACTATTGTAAATTGAGAAAAATATATAAAAAGATCAAAACAAAAAAATATAAATTCAAAAAAATAAATTATAAAGTATAAACTTTAAAATTATATGTTGCGCACCTTACTTTAATCTACTAATAATACATTCAGGTTAATGTCTTTGATGTATGATACTATATTTATTTTAAAATCTTCAGTTGAGTGTTTAGTCCCTATATAAATAAGGGCATAAGTTGGTTAATTTGTATGACCTTAATGGTGGATTATGATATATGCTTTTGGACTTACTGTTTGTAATGTATTATAATTTTTTTTTGTTAAGTTGTTTCATAGCAACAACCTGCATGTAATACAGCTTTTAGAAAGTTAGTTTCAAGTTGAATGAACTTTTTTTTATACTTCTAGACTTGTTATTTGTTATGTATTATAAAACTTTTTTTTTGTTAAGTTGTCATGTTAATATTTTATGGTCAAGGTTTAAAAGCTAAACTTATGGCATGGAATAAATCAGGCTGCATTCTCTTTAATTTTTTTTTACTTCTACATTTAGTTTAGTCATTATATTTATATAAATTGGTTAGTTAAATTGGATGTCATGCATTTTGATTTGTTGTTCTGATGCATTGTGTCAGAATGACATTATATATATATGGTTTAGTTTGGTTCAGTTCTCGAGTTTGAAACTTTCAATATGAGAACCAAACCAATTATGTCTTATTTGGTTCGGATTTTGGCCGAACCAATCAACATACTCAAACCAAACCAAACCAATTAGTCGGGTTGATCGGGTTGGTCAGATTATCCGAACCAATTTACACCCATACAAAGACTCATTTATACCCAACATGTTCGACATCTTCAGGTGTCTAGACTACTAGTCCAAATATATTACATTTGGCTAAAAAATCTAACTCATCTTGTATTACTTCTTTCTATTTTGGTCAATCACTTCGATGTTGACATTCTTCTACATTTTGAGGCTCAAACTCATTATCATTGATAATTTCATAAGCAATTGTATATGCAAAAATATTATCAATAACAATTTCATATTTTCCCTCATATTTTCATATGTTAATGAGATATCATAATTTGATGGTACCAGAATCGCTTCTAGGGTTACTTTCCTAGAAATATGGGGTTGTTGATCTATATTGCTTTTAACCTCTTCAGGAGCGTTAATGACCTCTTCTAAAGTGTCATTTTGAAGTTTTTTTCATTTTTTTTAAGGAACAATGTCTTTTGTACCAATGGGTCTACCATGCTTTTGACGTGCTTTAAATTCATTGGCTGTCATACTCACATAATGTCCTGTAGGGACAACTAATCGTGCAAGAGTATTTGCAGTTGACACATGTGATTTAGTGACCTTTTAGGTGTCAACAAAAATACTTGGCAATTGATTTGCGACATTATTCAAATGAATTATTCTTTGAACTTCAAGTTCACATTGATTTGAGTGTGCATCAAGATTGGACAATGTTGGTGTATTCCAACAAGTTTATTATGCTTTGAACCATTTACCTTTTTCTTCCCCTAATGACGGGAAAATTGACTCATCAAATTGACAATCTGAGAATATTGCTCTAAAACGATCACCAGTTAAAGGTTCAAGATATCTAATGATAGATAGAGAGTCAAAACCAACATAAATATCAAGGCGAAGTTAGGGGCCCGTCTTAGTTCGTTGAGGGGTTGCAATAGGAACATAAATAGCATAATAAAAAATTCTAAGATAATATATATTAGGTTGTTGATCAAACACAAGTTGTAAAGGTGAAATCTTGTGATATGTAAATGATCGGATGCGAACCAAAGATGCAGTATGAATAACAGCATGTCCCCAAGCAAATGTAGGAAGTTTTGATTTCATAAGCATAGGTCTAACAATAAATTGCAAACACTTAACAAAAGATTCAGCTAATCCATTTTGAGTATGAACATGTGTAACAGAATACTCAACACTAATTCTTATTGACATGCAATAATCAGAAAATGCTTTTGAAGTAAATTCACCTGTATTATCTAAACGAATTGACTTGATAGGATGGTAAAAAAAACTGGATCTTAACTTTATAATTTGGGCAAGAAATTTAGCAAAAGCAACATTATGAGTTGAATGTAAACAAATATGTGACCATCAAGTGGAAGCATCGATTAAAATCATGAAATACCAAAATGGTCCACAAGATTGATGGATTGGGCCACAAATGTCACATTGTATTCTTTGTAAAAAATCAGGAGACTCCAAAGATAATTTATATGAGGAAGGTCTAACAATTAATTTACATTGAACACAAAAAAATACAAAAAAAATTATTAGGCAAAATAATTTTTTGACCCTTTAAAGGATGGTCATGTGTATTTTCAATAATACGTCGCATCATAGTTGAACCTGAATGGCCAAGACGATCATGCCAAAGCATAAAAGTTTTAGGATTTGAGCACTTTTGGTACATATAATTTGACTCAACTACCCTTATTTTTGTAAAATATAATCCAGATGAGAAACTTAGAAGTTCTCTAATATAAACTTCTGGTTCAAAATTATAGAGGTAATATATAGATATTCTACATGTACCTCATTTTTTATTTCAACATGATACTCATTGCAACGTATATATTTAAAACTTAGTAGATTTCTTCGGGATATACTAGAATGCAATGCATCATCAATATTCAATTTTATCCTATTTTGGAACATAATTTGAACTCTTCCAGAGCCTTCAATTACATTTACAGAACCATATATGGTATTAATATTAATTTTAGCTAATGTCAATTGTAAGAAATATTTTTTATCCCGAATAATTGTATGAGTTGTGCTATTGTCTTCTAAACATATGTCATATTTCACTATATCAAGTTTATTTTGCATTATCTAGTAGCACAAAAATATATTTGTAAGAATTAGAAAGAGACAATAAACAAGAAATATGCAAATAATTGATATTCATGTTATAAATAAAACTTTAATAAAAAAATTACAAATGATAAACTTCAAAATAACATAAACATAAACATAAACATATTTCAATAGTAGATATTTCTATCATCAATCAAATGATCAATCTTGCCACTATTGTCTTAAAAAAATCATAAATATCAAAATCAACATTTATAGGAGACTCATCATCATGAGTAAGACCAACATGTTCAGAAAAATTCATTTCAACATTTTTTCCCTTTTCTTTTAGTGATGCATTGTAAAGTTCAACTAGGTGTTTTGGAGTGCGACATATGCGAGACCAATGACCTTTTGTTCCACATTAGTAACAAATATTGTCATTATTTTGCTATTTTCCAAGATTTTCCTCATTTTTTACTCATTTCTTTTGGTTCATTTTTAGCACCTTTGCTTTCAAAACTTTGAGAAAAATTAGCACGGGTCAAATAATTTTTCTACCACGACCCCTTTTACTACCACAACCTCTTGGACGACCTTGAGAAAATGTCATATTCACTTCAGGGAATAGTGATAAGCTAATTGGACGAGATTGATGATTTTTCATTAAAAACTAATTATTTTGTTCAACCACAAGTAAACAAGAAATTAGCTCAGAATATTTTATGAATCTACACTCTTGATACTGCTGCTGCAGAAGCATATTCGAGACATGAAAAGTATAATATGTTTTTTTCTATCATATCCTCATCAGTAATTTTTTCTCCACATAATTTTAATTGCGAGCTAATCTGAAATATGACTGAATTATATTTACTTATGGTTTTAAAATATTGTAAACATAAGTGGATCAAACCATAGCGAACTTTTGGAAGAATCACCATTTTCTGGTGTTCATATATTTCCTTCAAATTATTCCAAATGGCTAATGGGTCATTAATAGTAAGGTACTCTATTTTCAATTCTTCATGCAAATGATGTCGAAAGAAAATCATTGCTTTTGCGCAATCCTGTAGGAATGTTTGGTTTCATTCTTTTATAGTATCCCAAAGATTCATAGCATTAAGATGGATCTCAGCATCAAGTACCCATGATAAATAATTTATTCCAAAAATATTAAAGGCAACAAATTCAAGTTTCGTGATATTTGACATTCTAAAGACACTTGAAAAAAGAATAAAAATTAGATGGATAACTAATAATTTAAACAATAAAAATACTTTGATTATTCAACAAAGAACATATGCATAACACATGTTAAAGAAAATAAATTCTTACCTTGATATATAAAAAAAAACTTGGAGGATTTAGTTACACCGTAGAGACTTGATCGTGCTGATAACGTGTTGTAAATAGAGAAGAAAAATATAAAATGATCAAGACAAGAAAATATGGACTTAAAATCTTATTCTGTGTATCAGATGAGATACATATCTTTGAGATCTGACAAGATATTTATAAGAATGTTTTAAGATTTATGCAATGCAGTTATTTATGATTAGTATCCGTTAGGGATTATGATCCCTTTTAACTAATTTTTCTATTTATGTGGAATAATTGGTGTGCATATTATAACTGCTAATCCTTTAAAATAAAATTAAAGTAGTCACTCGCCATATGCTAAATGTGCATATTTTACAATAATTACTTATATAATAATAATTTTTCCCTTCTCCATTCCTCCCCCCACTTGGAGACCCACACCATGTATGCCATCCTCGTTCATCGCCAATACACTTGCGACCGACTCTTTCCTCTAACAATCCCTTTAAATCCATCACCGGGAAGCTATGCGGCACCACTGTCTCTGAGCTCGCCTCCGCCATCCACTCCGATGGCGCTTAGTCTTATACAAACTTAAAAAGACTCCTCCGAGATATCAGATAACCCCCAAGCAACAGTTCATCGGAGGATGCCTCTCACTTGCATTGGTGAGATCATGTTGTTCGGGGTGAGAAGTCGTGGTTGATTCGACAAGGAAGAGCTTTAGTATGAACAACCTCTCACAGTACATGCATCCTCACGACGCCTCAAATAACAAATATGACACTCTCACTATCGATTATGCCTCTGTCGGTGACACTGTTCCTCACAACTCTAACAGGCATCGTGAATGCAAGCACAAGCAAGGTCTGATCAGTACCTTGTAAATTTCTCTGTGACACTTTATTTTTATAAATTTTGGTAAAATAGTCATTTTGATCCTTATTTCTATTTTTTTAAATTGATCTCATATTTTTTCTTTAATTTAATTTTTTTATTTTACAAATCATTTTTAATGTGGTCTTTTCATTAAGGTTTCGTTACTCATTAACAAAAGTGGTGGCATCTCAGTAATTGATGATAGCCAAGTCATCGTCATATCATTACTTCCGTTAGGAGATTGACTTAACCTTAATAGAAGGACCAAATTATAAGCTATTTACAAGATAACGAACAAAATTAAAAAAATGATATGAGATTAATTTTAAAAAAATAAAGATAAGGAATTAACATATTTTTTACTTATAAATTTATTTTTTTAAATGTAATTGATAACTTTGCCAAAAATTGAATTTTTAATGTAATAATTGTGGGTTTCTTCAATTATATGATCATTGATTTGTTGTACTGATAGTGTTGATTTTAGTTATGGTTACTATGTATTTGACAATATTTTTAAAATTGAACTAGTTATTGAATCTGTGAAGACATTTATTTACGGTTTGTTGGTTTAACTAGGGTTGAATCGTAATTAATGATGATAATTGAATATATATTTTTAATATTATATAATATATTAAGTAATAAACTAATATATTAATATGTTATATTATGTTACTTAATACTTCAAAAGTTTCACAAATGATATACAATAAGTGAAGCATCTAATCAAATAACATATATAAAAGCAAAGAGGTACAAGTTTTACATATAACAGTGAGTAAAATATTCAAGCATATAACATATATAAAAATTAAGAGCGGACAAACTTTCTTATGTCTTTTTTGGACGTTATATGTGGACTTTTGTAACTTGACATTAGACATTTATTTAGTTCAAAAATTATTTTTGAACTAGTTAAAATTTTGTTGACAAAAAAAAAAGAGTTTACTTTTTTTTAATAAATTTTGTTCTCATCAATTTATTACCAATTTTACTAATTTTTTTATTGGTTTTGCCAGTTCTTGACCGATTTTGATTAATTCTCTCACAGGCCAGTTTTGTGAGTCAAATGGATTAAACCTATAACTAATTCATCGATTTTTTTGTTGAATCAATCAGTTCAATCCAATTTTGTTAACATTGGCATTTGGTGGGTGATTGTTGATCAACGATTCCATGGATAAAGTTAGATTGGCGGAGCACTAGCTTTTCTTGCTTGGATTGCAAAGAATAAGGAAGGTGATTGGAGAGGCGTTAAGGTGTCAGTCATGCTCAGAAGTACTTTCTTCGGGGGAATAACCTCAATTGTCATGGCCAAAAGATCCATCGATAATTATTATATTAGAATAATTTTTATTTTTTATTTTTTAATTCTTTTATTATTTTTACATTTTATTTATTTTAAACATAAAAAATAACACATAATTATTTTGTTGGCACAAAGTAATACATGTTAGCATCTCATTGGTATAAAACAATACATGTCAGTATCATCCTTTTGTTAACGGTGTTAGTAATTATTGAATGTAAGGATAATGTTAAAAAAAATTAAACTAAAAAGTTGTTGATTGAGAAAATTAATCTAAAAAGGATCAAATTATAAAAGAAAAAGTATATATAGAATATCAAAATAGGTGTTTACTATATAAAAAAGGAGTTGTTATTACTACTCAAGAATTCAATCTTGCAAACTATCTAATATTAATTTTACAACATCCACTCCTGAATCAAACTTAAAAGAACATTCATTTTACTTATACACGAATGTGTTTTGAAATAATATGCAAAATTATATACGTAATCGAAATTTGGATAAAATATTTGATCAAATTTTTTTATGCACCAAAGAAAAATTTGTCATAAAAAAAGGAAAGAAATAATACATATTTATTGTAGATTTATGCATACTAGTATTTGAACCCATGTAATGCACATACCATTTTTAAGAAAAAAAATAATGTGGATGGAATAAAATGAATTAAAATAATTTGTACTATTTTTTATAATTTAAAAATAAAATTTTTATTGAGTATAAGTTTATAACAAACTAAAAGTTATTTTTAATATTAAAAATATAATAAGAATAAATTGATATATGTAAAAAATTATTAATAACTATATTAAAGTTTTGTATCATAATTGAGATATTTGTACTTGATGAGACAAATGTATTATTAGAAGTATTATCACTACAAAAAAATCGGTATTCAGCCACGGTTATTTTACTATGGTTTCAACAACCGTGGCTAAATCCATGAGCGTGCCCCCAATTCTCATCTCCCTTTTTATTTTCATCTCCCACTTTCTTTCCCGAACCCACTCTTTTTCCCCTTAATACCTCTCTCTCTTCCTACTCTGTTTTTTCCATCACCCCCCACACACACATCTCTATCTCTCTCTCTCTTTTTTCTCTCTCTCCCTGCTACCTCTCTCTCTTCCCACGCCGCCTGCTCTCAGATCCTCCTCCAAACTTTTACCCAAGATTATCCCGCTTCTCCAACAATGCTTGTTCGCTCGTCTTGCACCGCTAAACTTAGATCTAGCACTCAGATCTCATCACCACTGCGCCAAAATTTCCTTCTCTGATTTTTTTACAAAAAATTGCAACTCTGCATTTCTGCCATTTGATGATTGATCTGCAATTCTAAGTTTTTGTAAATAATTAAATTGCGTCTTATATTGTTCAAGTTCATAAAATTCCATATTTAAGTTTTTTGTAAATATGGGATAAATTCAAACATATATTTCGAGGTTAATTTTCTAGCTTTACAAAAAAAGTTATAAACTTATAT
Organism: Ormosia semicastrata; assembly: GCA_029884595.1. NCBI lineage: Eukaryota > Viridiplantae > Streptophyta > Magnoliopsida > Fabales > Fabaceae > Ormosia > Ormosia semicastrata. The sequence continues at coordinate 6,919,744 of JAQQTO010000054.1, read as the reverse complement.
TGTTCCATACCAAGGACTGGTGATTGCTTGGAGGTTATACATTTTACAATTTGATCTTATAATTTTTTTTAATAATTTGGTGTTATTTCAATTTGACAGACATTTTATTAGTTTCCTGACACTGATATCTTGTTTCTTGTGGAAACACATTTGCCTGCACATCCATCTTATAGAATTAAGTAGTCTTATTATTTCCTTCTAGAAATTTATATTGCACACTGGTCATCTTCTTTAAATTCCAAGAGATTGGAAGTCCTGAACGAATCAGGGCTTTTAGCTCCATGAGAGGTAATCAATTTTGCACTACTTTGTTGTTGAAAGCATCATTTAGAAAAGGCATATGAGCTTTTAAATGTCTGTTGGTAATAGAAACATCTAGGAAGCATTTTGCAGGGATTTACTCATGCACAAATAAGTACACTAGCTATGGGATAAGTTGTTGATTTGCTGGAGTTTTCAAGAACTTATTTGCAAGGTACTTGTGTTATAATTATCATTTTTCTTCTCTGTAATGGTTAGTATTTTTTTTTACTCATCATTTTTTACTGGATGTACTAATGCTGCTAATTCGCCATGAGATATGTCAGTGATAGCACGGTCATTGTAATTTATCATGCCCAATATTTTACATTTTGCTTTAGCTGCATCAATTGGGTTATGAATATTACACTTATTATATATTATAGATTTTTAGCTTGTTTTTTAGATGGGAGCTTATTTGCCTCTATATGATTAATTGAAAAATTACTCATTAGCCAAACTGAAATAATCTGAAATAATTCTTAATTACGTTAATTAAACTTTATTTCCCCAAATCCATGTAATTGTCAAAATTGTCCTGTTCTGCCTGACTAATGACACATCTTGTCTTGCAATACTTAGATCGACCTGGGGTTAGCTTTTGTTCCAAAACTTTGTAGTGGTTTGGAGTTTTAATATTAATTGAATTTGTATATTCCTCATCTTAGGCAAGTTTAAGCTTTCTTGTAGCTTAGAGTTACCCACACTATATGAAATTAAAATAACTCTAGTCAGTGTTCAATAGCAGCAAAAACTTCTTCTCTGTTAAACTTCAATTCAATTGTGTAACAATTTTCTCTTATATTTGCTTCAATCCCCTTTCTCGCTAGTATGCATATATATCTTAGCTTCTTATGCCTGTATGAGAGTCTGTATTGCTGTTTTGTTGTGGAATTTTTTGTCATTGAGACTTTGTATTATGTGATTGAACAAGTTTCTTTTAGTGATATGACTGGGAACAAACTGGTTTTTTTAAAAAAAAAATTAGCCACGGTTTAACCATGGCAAACAGGTTTATGAATATAAAACACCCACCACATTCGCCATGGTTAAATCGTAGCTAATCATTAATTAGCCACGATTAGCAAAAATATTTTATAAAATATATTTTAATTAAAATTAGTCACGGTATTAGTTAATTAACCACGGTTGTAAACCGTTGGTAACAAAATGTTGCCACGGTCTTAAAAATCGTGGCTAATGTCTTAAAAACCGTGGCTATTGTATTAGCCACAGTTGTTATAACTGTGATACGGTTAAAACCGTGGCAAAACACCATTTTTTTGTAGTTTATATTGAGTACTCAATTTCTAATATAAATATAATAAGAAAATATATGAATAAAAAAAGTGACAATCTGCATCAATTTCACTTTAATCCGGTAACTTGTATTATGCAACGAATCTGTAAGAAAAATAATCAATATACTAATTAGTTAAAGTTAGTATTACAAAGAAGCATTGAAGTTTGAATATACTTAGTGGAAGATTAGATGTTGTAATAATGAAATGAGCTTGAGATACTTGAGGCCTTGGGCATGAAGCAAGTTGGAAAAAAATAATGAAGCTGAAGGTAATTAACATGAGCCTCAAGAAATTAAGATGTAACGCCTAAGCCCTGTAATGCTATGATCTAGAAGTCATGCAGGAAGTCCAAAATATCACCAACATCAATAGCCAAAATGAAAAAAAATCCATCGCAGTAAACTAAAAGACTTGAAGTTGAAAAGTTCAATCTCTCCTAGTTGCCCTTTTTCTCTAAGTAATAATGTAACTGAATAACGATCATTTGCTTGCATTATGCTATATACAGGATAATACAGTAGAAAATGAATCCCAACTAATGAATCCATGATGTTTCTTTTCAAATACCCCCTCCCTAGTGGAAGAAAAGCAACTGGACCATTCACAGAAGACAAGTTGAGAAATGAACATAAGAGTATTATCAACAAAAAAAAGCTTTTAAAATGAATTTTTTAAAACAAATCTTATGGCTTAAAGCCTTAATTGATGTTAGAAATTAAAATATGAAAATGATAACAGTAATGCAGTAATAATATTTTAAGTTAAATATTCCAAAAATAATATAAGTATATTTAAGAACACCATGATAAAAGTTCCTACATGAGAATCTATTATTTACTAATATTTCAGATATTTTCAGTTGTATACCTACAAAAAAAAATTCAATTAAACTTACTAACATTAACAAAGGTCCAATATTTCACTAATTAATAAAATTATAATATAACATAAGCAAAGATACCTCTTTACCCATCAAAGCAAGGTCCATTGATAAAAAAGCTTGAACATTGAAGTTGAGAGCAAGGTCCACCCATCAAAGCTTAATTTTATGATCAATAAATCAATGGACTAACATTTTCCACTTTTGCTGAAAAAAATTGGTTCAGGTGAAGACAAACTTTCGGTACCTACATAAATGGAAATTGATCTTAAATGTTAGTAGTCTTAATAGTTGTAGGCCTAAAGTTAAATTAAGAGTCTCTCCAAATCCTCTAAGCATCTCAATTTTTTCATGGTAATACAAATAATGGTATAAGGACACATTTTCATGAGAGGAGAACAAAATCAAGGAACTATTTTCTTGGTAGCTAAATTTAAATTGTTTTCAATATGTAACAAACATGTCTAGCTTCTGGGATATGTTGAAGTTAAGATAACGAAAAGGGAAAAAAACACAATGAAAGAAAAATAATAAAGAGATGTCATCTCCAGCAAACCGAACCCTAAATAGAAATATATGTAATGAACATTCAAATGTGCTGCGATTTCATAAAAATGTGGACTAAATTAGATCAAAAGGCCATGTTTGTATTTCTTTCATTTTCCCTTATAATTCCTAGTATTGAACCTCATTAAGCTTAGATCTAATACATAATATGTCAACATAATTAGCAATATACGCACTCCCTAAACTGAATTATGCAAAATAAAATTAATTTTACTTTTCTTATCCTGAAACTACTATAAAATGCTAAATTAGCCTTTAAAATCTTGTTTTAGTAGCTTCCCACAAAAATATTCAGAGATCTTTTCTTGAAGTCATGTAATTACCTTTTGGTAGGAAAACAATTTGGACTTTGAACCATTAAAAATGCCCATCTTGGCAAATTGTACCACTATCACTTGAAACCTCCAAAAATTGTAACTGCCATAACCTAGTTGCGAGCTTCCTCACCCAAAGCTCACTCTATGATCAGTCATCCTATTTCATATAGCATAAAAGATAATTAAATGCACATGGATTAAAAAAACACTCTAAGATCAACCTATATCAAATCATTAACTTGACTTTAAGCTTAATAAGTTTATCTTTGACAAAAGTAAAAATAGTAACAAAAAATTGAATAATTATAGCATGCCAAGTTCTAACAGGTAAAGAAGGAAAATTCAAGAGTTATGAGATTTTGATGGCAAACCTACTGATCAAATTAGAGTATAGAAAGAGGAAAAGTGTTGTGAAAAATGCTTTATTTTAAAAGAATAAATGTCTCACATTAGTTGGAAAATAAGTTTTTGAAGAAGTTTAAAAAATGATTTTGTTTTATCCAAGTTTTGACCTGGTTATATTCCAACGGTCATATTCCAACGGACATATTCCAATGGTCATATTCCAACGGACATATTCCAATGGTCATATTCCAACGGACATATTCCAACGGTCATATTTCAACGGTCATATTCCAACGGACATATTCCAACGGTCATATTCCAACGGACATATTCCAACGACATATTCCAACGGACATATTCCAAGTTATTCCAACGACCAAAAACTATTTTCTATAAATACCATCCTTGATTAAGTTTTGTGGTTAGAGATATATAGAGAGAACTTCCTCTTCATTATTCTCTACTTCTATTCTCTTTCTCTACTTGTTACGTGACTTAAATCTCTTGTAGTTCTTGAAGCCCTTAAACAAAGAACCTGCGGTTCAAAATTTATTTTCGTCTATACCGAAATAATCCTTGAGGCGGTTTTGCACGCTACAAAAAGAGTTTCACGATTTTTTTGTTTCATTTATTTGCGATTTTCGATTAAGGCCACGGGAGAAAACAATCTACAAAATCTCAAGGATTATGGAACCACAAAATTTTGCAACTAACAAGGCCGCTTTCTCTCGGTAACAACGTGTCGAGAATGGTACCCCACAAAACCCACCTCCTCTTATGACTGATTACATATGCCAAACCATTCCCGGATGTTTCAAGATCGAAATGTTCGGAGGACAAAATTTCAAAAGATGGCAAGAGCGTGTCTACTCTATTCTGATCATGCACGATTCTTATCGCACTCACCGATCAAATGCCCGACACATCCACTGATCAGAAAACACTTGACAATTGGACTTATGCCAATAAGGTATGTAGGCACACAATTCTAACCACATTATCTAACGAATTGTTCGATGTCTATGCTCATACAAGGAAAGCAACAAAATTTGGGAGTCTATGATTGTCAAATACAATGCCGAGGATGCTGACAAACAAAAGTTCATCATTGGGAACTACTACCGATGGGAGATGACGGATGAAATTGATATCAAGACTCAAATCAACCAATACCACAAGTTATTAGAAGAATTAAAAATAGAACATCACCTTGCCTAATGAATTCGTAGCAGGACTCGCTAATATTGAAAAAGCCGCAAACTTGGAAGGACTACAAACAACAACTCAAGCATAAAAACAAACATGTCAGTATCCTTTGCATTGATCTAATCACGCACATAATCATTGAGGACACAAAATAATATTAAAAAGATCAAATAAACAAAGGCATTGGCTTGAGGGCAAATATGGTACAATTCAATAAGAAAAGGTACGAACATTAACCCAACAAAAGGAGTGATTACAATAAACCTAATTACGTGCCAAGAGTGAATAATCCCACTTTCAAAAAGAGTGGAGAAACTGTTATTTGTACTCAAGCCAGTGTCAATCTTGCAAACTATCAATGCAATAAGAGAAATGACAATCCTCCTAAGCCAAATGCAAATTTGGTCGAAGGAGATGATATTCATTTTACATTTCTCAAGTTTTATTGATGGCCAATGTGAATGATTGGGTGGTAGACTCTGGGGCTACCAGACATATTTGTGCAAAAAATATGTTTACCTCCTACAATTTTGTGGGGGATGGAGAAGAACAAGTTTATCTTGGTGATTCCCGAACCACCGAAGTTCTTGGGAAAAGAAAAGTTCTTACAAACTCACATCCGTAAGACCTTAGCTCTCAACGAAGTGTATTCATGTACCTAGCATAAGCACGAATTTAATTTTGGCCTTGCTAGAAAAAAAAGTATCTTTTGAGTCGACAAAATAGTGATGACAAAAAATAATGTCTTTGTAGGAAAGGGTTATTGTAATCAAGGCTTTTATACTCAATATTGCTAAAATTAATGAAAATGTTAATTCTTCTGTAATATGATTGACTCTATTGATATGTGGCAAAAGATTAGGACATGTTAAAGTTTTTATATTAAGAAAATGCAATATCTTGGATTAATTTCTAGTTTTAGTGATACATGCTTAAACAAATGTGAAATATGTTTCTAATCAAAATAACTAAAAAACCATGCTTATCTCAGAAAGAAAAATTGAAGTTCTTGAATTAATTCATTCTGATTTAGGAGACTTAAAACAAACTATGACTAGAGGTGGTAAAAATATTATGTAATTTTTATTGATGATTTTCTAGATACACTAAAGTATATTTACTTAGAAATAAAGATGAGGCTTTTGATATGTTTCTAGTGTATAAAGCAGAAGTAGAGAATCAATTAAATAAAAGAATTAAAAGAGTTAGATCAGATAGAGGTGGTGAATACACCTTTAATGACTATTGTGAAAAAGAAGGAATAATTCATGAAATCACACCTCCTTACTCTCCTCAATCCAATGGTGTAGCTGACTGTGTGTAGGTGAGGGTAATGCACTAATTTTGTGATATAATGCTGGATGTCTATTATCCTTTAGTGTTGCTAGGTGCTATATTTTTAACAATTATTGTTAGTTGACAAAAATGAAAGTATGCGTTGAACATGTTTGTGGAAATGTTTCATGCATGAATAATGAGTCTTAGTTTAAGTTCTTTGTTAGTTCCAGAGGAAGCTTCATTATGTATTGATGCTATAAGTGATTACATGTTTTTCATCAATATGATGTACTCTCTATGCTGGGGGGTTTTAATGAGAAAATGATATTATATTAGTAGTTTGATTGTGTTAATATATGACTTGGTATAAATATCTTAAAGTGTGGGGTGTCTATCTAAAATTCTTTCACCCGAACCAAGGAAGAGATAATGTGATACTTCTAATTTTGTGAAATAATTTTTAGAAAGATATTTTCTTTTGTTAGATGTGGTGTGTATAACAAGTGAGAATTTTCTCAAATATGTATAATGTGGTGCATCACAATATGAATATGCTCAAATATTGGTACCTGTTATGTAATTGATTTTGCATGTGTTATAATTTGATTGATTAAGTAAATATATATACATAATTCTTATAATGGTTTGTGTAGAGTTTGAAAATTAAAATAGAGCATTGAGTGCTTCATATAATGTCTTACATTGTATCTCATATACCCTTGTTATCTTTGAGTTACTATTTAACTTGGTTATGTGACATGCATAGTTATATATGTATAGAGTGTGATAATTATGATCTAGATGTACATGATCAAGTATTTGATAATGTTTGCATAAATGAATTCCATGTCCCTATTGCACTATGAGATTAGTTGAGATTGATGAGACTATGGACCAAGAGCCATGGTGTTGAATTTGAAGTGTGGACATGATAATCATAATGTTAAATAAATCATTGATTCAAATGAGATTAAATCCACTAGTGATTTATTTTTAGCCTCAATTGAAGTATGTCGCTTGGAAGTCATCTAAGTAGACTGTATAGCCATCTAAAATTGAGGTCAAGTTTATTAACTCAATAGGATCTAGTGGCTAAGAAATCTCTTACATTATTCCTTTATGGAAGAAACCGAAGACATAGATTCTTGAAGTCCGTGATTGCCAAAATGGCAAATAATAAGAGCAAACAAAATTGTGTATAATGAAAAGTGACATATATGTATACATCACAATTCTCATGAGCATATGCTAAAAGATGGAATTAAATCCATAATTATGTGAAGTCATAAGGAAATTTGGCCAATCCTCTACAAAATCTTTGTGTAGAAATTTAATATATACCATCGGGGAATGAGACTTAAGCCAATTTGAAACTAACAAAGTGATGGTAACCTAACTTTTATGAGTGGAGATCCCATGAAAAAAGTTCATATGGGTAATAACTCACTTGTTAGTCTTGCTAGCTAAATTTAAATGTCCCTTCCTATGGTGTGAAAGCATGAGAAGTGCTAGCTTCGCATTTATTGTGAGGATAAGCTATATGCTTTTAATGAATTTCATATTCCTTATGGGTGGTGTATAAAGTGCATATACACTGATGAAATCACCTATATAAGTGTGGAGTGGGGTCACTCCTATGAGATAATGGCATAATCTCTAATATACTCATGAACAACCAAATGCATACGTAAAAAAGTGCAAAAAGTGGACTAAATTAACGAAAGAGATAAATAAAGGTGTAAATGTGATCAAGTGGGATTTAATTTACACGAAAAATGTTTTGGTTCATAGAAGTTTAAACTTCACCAATTACATTGTAAGTTAAAATCCTATTTATCTAGGTCCGGTTCATAGTCCAAAAGACACCATATTAAAATTTACACTCCCTATGTAACCGAATTATGCTGTTTTAAAAAATTATTGATTTTATTTAATATTCTTTTGAAATATGTGGGGATTGTTGTGAAAAATGCTTTATTTCAAAAGAATAAATGTCTCACATTAGTTGGAAAATAAGTTTTTGAAGAAGTTTAAAAAAAATGATTTTGTTTTATCCAAGTTTTGACCTTGTTATATTCCAACTGGTCATATTCCAACTAGGACATATTCCAATTCATATTCCAACTATACGACATATTCCAACCATATTCCAACGGACATATTCCAACTTGGCATATTTCAACAATCTATTCCAACTGACATATTCCTCCAACATATTCCAACGGCCATATTCCAACTCGGACATATTCCAACTTCATATTCCAATTCTGGCTCATATTCCAACGACCAAAATCTATTTTCTATAAATACCATCCTTGATTAAGTTTTGTGGTTAGAGAAATATATAGAGAGAACTTCCTCTTCATTATTCTCTACTTCTACTTTTGGCTCTAATAAGTTTACGTGACTTAAATCTCTTGTAGTTCTTGAAGCCCTGTCAAAGAAGAACTGCAGTAAAATTTTCGAATAATTATAATCCTTGAGGCGTCTTTGCACGCTACAGGTTTCACGATTTTGCTGTTTCATTTATTTGCAGGTTTCGATTAAGGCTGCACGGGAGAAAACAATCTACAACAAAAAGTATTAGAAGAGGAATGTGCTTGATATAGTAGGTGATGCTGGCAGCTAAGTACACAAAATTCACCTAAATAGCATGCTTTCCTTAATCTACATTTCTTCTAGCTAGAGTCCAAAAGAAAAAAAAACCTCAATAAATGAAAACTCATAAGGCCAAAGAAGTATATAGGAATTGCTTTCTTTTGCATTTCTGATCAAAGACGGTTGCAACATTTCAATAACAAATTTTTTTATCTTCATCACATTCAATAGTTGACAAAATGGGAAAAACCTGCAAGCACATAGATAGTAAATCACCTGTCTTAAATGAGAGAGATAAGGACAAAGAAACTAACTCAAATCCAAAATTCTATACTCATTAAAATGATCCAAAGCTAAGATAACAATTCTAGGCTTAAGTCCAATAGAACAACAGGCCTAATATACCCAATCATGAAGAGAAGACACATGCAATTCATGATTGAAAATCAGCCTCCAACTAACATGAAGACAATAAAGAACAAACACCAAGTAATCAGCTTCCACAAAATCAAGGTGGAAAAACATGCAAACAACAGAACTATTATTGCAAAGTATCAAGTATCTAAATTGCAGAAAACTTAAAAATTTCAGTGCAGCTAAAAATAAGCAATGAACAATGGTCTAAATAGGGGCGGTTGAAGGAGTTGGTGCCTTGGTAGCCTAAAGACAAAGTTTAATATGAGACCTTTAATTTCTACAAACTACTTTTTTGTGAAAAAGTTTGGCAAGGGCACTCAAAGCATACAGCCCAACAGAGAAAGCAATAATCACTGTAATCTTAACTATTTCAATTCAAGTATTTGGTTTGACAAATAAAAAAATTATTACTATTCAGCATGCTAATAAATATTAGAATGTGTTGCTGGCAACAACCAAGAAAATAAGAGTGAAGAAGATAATAATAATAATATAATAAAAAAACACTCATTTATAAGGGAAAAAAATGAACCTTACTTCAACTGTTCAAGGGCCACTCAATAAAATAGCTTCCATGATCTTCTTGAGAAAAAAATCTCTCTCTTATTTTTATTTTGAATTTATCTATCATCATAGAGACAAACAACATGAACCCTGCACACATTATGTATGAAAAATCAAGTTCAAGAACTACTACATCTAGGAATGAATAAAAATGAATAAAAAACTACAAAAATCACATTGGTAATTATGTTTAAAAATCAATCTAATTAACTCAAGACATAGACATCAATACAATGATACAACATGTATAATTACCCAAGTTTAAATCTTCTGATATAAGTGCTTCTCTCCGTGAGTCATGAGTAACATTCTACAAAATGAATAACCATTAGAAAGTGTCAAACACCATGGTATCATTCTAACTTTCTAAGTCTATAAGACATGACCAGCCATATGACTCACAAAGTGAATCACATTAAATAAAAGAGACCAATAATTAGACCCATTGAACTTTCAACATGGGCAGGAAAGTAAAGCAGAAAAAAAAAAAAAACCTTACCACATTTTCAGCTACAATTTGAGGCAATTATGAACCAAGCAAGCAGGGAGATGCTACACAAATACAAAAAAAAAAAAGTAACCAAATAAATTATAAAAAGTCATTTATAAACACAATCATACTAACATTTCATATTCATGCCCTCTCCTGTTTAATGAGCTATTAAAGCAAAAATTCCATTAAAAGCTTGAACAAAAACTACTTGACAAAATGCCTAAAAGTAACATCAGAGAAGAAAAAGGTTAGAGATATGAGTACGTTTGAGGGGTTGGGAGAAGAGTGAAATGGAAAACAATATGTAAGGATTTCTCACTGGGAACAGGGACTTTCACTGCAAATCAACACGTCTCAATTCAGAAGCAAAAAAGCCCTAATTTTATCATAGCCCAATCATGCAAAACTTCAACGTCAACACTCCCTTACAGAGTAATTTTGTCCAAACCATCGATACGCAAAACCATAAAACATAGAACACACAACCTTAAGAGACCGCAAACCATTTGCATTCAAAAATCCATTTATAGGCAAAAAATTACAGGCAGAAAGTTAGGGTTTCGAACTTGTTGGTTGGATAACCGCCATCCCTAAACCCTAACCAACACAAACATGGAAATCATAACCAATGAGCTGGAACACCATCAAATAGCCTGCAAATAACATACGCATGCGATTGATTAAGCGAAGGAAACACAGAGTCACCATGACAAGAAGAAGAAAGACAGAATCAGGGAAAGAATAAGAGAAAATAGAAGAAAGAGTTGGCCATAAAATTTTCAATAACAATCAGGGTAAGTAACAGTTAAAGAATAGATGAAAGAGAACGAATGGGGAAGGAGTTGCAACATCACACATGCAATGGAAGAGAGGGAATAAGCGAAGGAAACACAGAATCAACACTAGAGGAAAGAGGAAAAGAGGGGTAATAAACATGAGCGTAGGTAGGAGAAATGAATTAAAAGAATGATTCGTACGAAATGAAAAATGAATGGGTAGAGGTATAAGAATTGAAGAATCAACATAAATGGGAGAGTAAAAGACTTGTCAAATGCAATAAACAAAATACACGAAATATTTTTTTCTTCAAAATTTAAAATTTGAAATTCAAAAACTCAAAAACATGTTAGTGGATTTTAATCAGCTTTTGGAAATAAAAAAATTAATTAAATAAGTTAGGTGGTTAGTTCGATAAAAAAGGTAGTGAAATAAATGAATGAAATTAATTTTAAGTTTACTTAAAAAGCTTAATTTTTGTGATGAAATACAACTATATGACATAAGTGATAATTAATTAAAATTAAAATTAAACAAATAATTTGTTTTTATTTAATAAAAATGAGAAAGTTACTAAGAATAGAAATGTGTAACTTTTGATATAAAAAAAGCTACTAAAATCTAATACTTGTCAACACTTTCCTTAAAACTACCTCTAAAATATATATAGTATAGATTATACCCATTAAAAAAAAAACCAAGAAAAGCACCGTTTTGTCTTTCTCAAGGGCTCTCTCTAGGCCCATGTGGGCAGAGAGAATAAAGGCCGAGCCTCACACATATACACCTATATACAGCCCAAACTATTTGCAGATGATTGTGGCTATCTCCAAATAATGTGGTCCAGCCCGATCAAATGCCTGGCTCTGTCTCTCTCTGGAGTTTGTGGCGGAAGTGAGAATCAATCAATCAATCATCCAACTCAAACTCCATACTCTGATACTCCATATTCAACCCCCCAAAAAAAAAAAAAAAAACTCCATACTCCGTAGTCCATACTATCAAGTTAAAAGTTGCGTTGCGGCTGAGGTGTGGTGTTACTTTTTCTTTGTGTTTGTGTTCTGATCACACTCACTCTTGTGAGTAAGTGTTCCATCCATCGAGCCTCTGACTGTGACTGTGAGGAAGAATCAAAACAAATGGGCGCACCGAAGAAAAGCGCGGCGGGTAGGGTTTCAGTTTCAGAGGACCCCGACGAATTGGTGCGGGTTCCCTTGCAGGCCATCCTCTTGGCCGATAGCTTCACCACCAAGTTCAGACCTATCACTCTCGAACGCCCCAAAGTACCTCTCTTCATTCCCATTTCAATTTCAATTTCAATTTCTTATAACCTAAGCTTGGATGGAATGCATTTTACTAATTTAATTTAATGCTATAACTATTTAATTTAAGGTGCTGTTGCCACTCGTGAATGTTCCCATGATAAATTACACCTTGACCTGGCTCGAATCTGCTGGCGTCGAAGAGGTTTTTGTTTTCTGCTGTGCTCATTCCAAGCAGGTCATTAACTATTTGGAGAAATCTGAGTGGTTCTCTCAACCAAATTTTACGGTAACAACCATTGAGTCACATAATTCTGTGAGTGCTGGAGATGCGCTGCGCTTAATATATGAGCGCAATGTGGTATGTCTTCTCTTCATTCAACTTATATGTTTGTATTTGTATTTGTCACACAAGATTAATGTTTTCAATTTAAATTTATTATGTTGTTTGGCCTGAGGCATTCCATGGCTACAGTATTCACATGCATTGCAAGACTTAAAAAGTTGATACTAGAATTTTTCTTGAAAATAAAATAAAATAAAAGTTTTTCTTACTTAGAATTGGTTTTCAGAAGATGCATTGTTCTTACATGTAGGGACCCCTAACTACCTCCTAGATAAAGTTATTGTAACCTTACAGTTGACTTCATTTTTCTAATAAACAGACATTAGACGTCTAAAGCATAATAATCCATTCTCACCTTGCCCTGTTTGTTCTATTACTAGCATAGCTCTATTATGAGAATTTCTGTATGCTCGGTTTAATAGGTTCTTTACATGAAAAGATCAGAACCTTACATGCCAGCCAGTCCATGGGAATTATTTTTATGATTTAGTGCATCATTAAAAGATATTTATTACTGTTCACAAATCATGCTGTTGTCACGGTCTGAGTAGTGATTGTTAACTTAGTTTCTTTTCAAGCACTGAGTAATCCATTGGGACCAAGTTTTGTATAGTAACACTTTTGGGTCATTTGTTATTTTGAAGATACATGGAGACTTCATCCTTATCAGCGGAGATACTGTTAGCAACATGTCACTTACTCGGGCACTTCTAGAGCATAAAGAAAGGAGGAAGAAAGATAGTAATGCTGTAATGACCATGGTTATTAAACGGTCAAAACCTAATCCAGCTATCCATCAGTCTCGACTGGGTACTGATGAACTTTTCATGGCCATTGATCCTAATACCAAGCAGCTTTTGTATTATGAGGACAAGGCAGACCATACAAAAGGGACTTTACATCTTGACAAGTCATTGCTTGTCGATAATCCTTCTCTCTCTCTGCACCATGACAAGCAGGTTGAGCCCTTATCTTCAGATATTTCTGATTTGCTTTCGGATTAACTTCTTGCTAAAAAGGAATTGGATTGCTGGTGCTTATTCGTAACAAAAAGTACAAAAATAATTTCAGGACAAAATGTATGTATTTAATTTTTTTTTTTAATTTATGGTCATGAACAACATTTTACTGGTTAGCTTCAGTTAACGAGTTTCAATGATGTTTACCTCATGATTGTCTGTGCCAAGAAATGATATATTGATTCTCAATCAAATGATGTGTTGCCAATCTAAGTTTATTGTCAGTTGGTTCTCAATTAATTCATCAGTAAGCTATTTACTGTTGTTATTGTTGCTCTCTTTTTATTATTACTTTGTTTGGTCATATCTCTGTGGCCTGATACAACCTTATTAAATTTTCTGAGGTCAATGATATCTTTTCTGCAGGATTGTTACATTGACATCTGCTCGCCAGAAGTCCTTAGCCTATTTACAGACAATTTTGACTACCAACATCTACGGCGTCATTTTGTCAAGGGATTGCTTCTTGATGATGTAATTTCTCTTCGACATGCTAAATTGAGTCATACTATTGTTTTAGTACTCTAGTTTATACTATTCTTTTTGAAGTTTTTCCTTAAGTCCTTACTGGAAGGAAAAAGCTAAATTGATATCAGTTATGGACCTTCTGCATTCTTTCAGAGGTGCCATATTTGATGGACACATATAAAACGCTGAGTGCTTTTTGTATTGGTCATGTGTCTTTTGGTATACGAGCTCATCATTTATGTTGCCAATATATTCTTCTGTGGCACATATTTCTTGATTTTAGCATTCTGTATACATCACTTCAAAATTAACCATATGTTTCTTTCAGATAATGGGTTACAAAATTTTTGTTCATGAAATCCACTCGAACTATGCTGCAAGGATTGATAATTTCCGAAGCTATGACACTGTCAGCAAGGATATAATTCATAGATGGACATATCCATTGGTGCCAGATGTTATGAATTTTGGCAACACGGCTATTAAACTTGAACGACAAGGAATGTATCGTGCTTCGGGTATGGGTGAAAGTTTTAGTGTTGATTGGGTGTGCTGGTGAAGAGTTTATAACATTGCATGATAATATGGCGAGCTCATATATTGATACTAGTTTCAATCAATGATTATGTTTGTCTGTTTGCTTGATATACTTTTTCATTTCCTATAAGCTTAAGCTTTTAGAATGATTTAATTATCCAGTAATTATCATATTATGGCCCTTGCTTGTAGATTGTTGGGCCAAAACTAATTTTTACCTGTTTTCTTTCTTTTAACTTATTTAATGTATTATGTTTTGATGGATTCTTTTCTCCCCTTTCAGAAATATCACAATCACAATCTGCTGTTATTAGCCCGTTCACTGTTATAGGATTTGGCACCAAAATTGGGAATAACACTAAAATTTCAAATTCTGTTATTGGAGAAGGATGTAAAATTGGGTCAAATGTTCACATAGAGGGATGCTATATATGGGACAACATCACCATAGAAGATGGCTGTAAACTTAGGCATGCAATTGTATGTGATGGGGTGACTATAAAGTCAGGAGCTATTCTGGAACCTGGTGTTGTTTTGTCTTTCAAGGTTTGTGTCCTGGTACTATCTATATCATTTCAGTAGCCAGACTTTCGTGCTTCATGTTTCTCAAACATTTGGGCTTGTTTCAAAACTGTTTGTCCATCACCACAATAGTTATGTTGTCATTAAATTTAAGTATCATGATCTTTTAAACTAAAGGCATTAATTGAAGCCTGTAATTTTTTGGTTTTGTATTATAGTATTATACTATTAATTATTATTTGCTATAATGCACTTTCTTTTGCATTACAGATATTAATCTAGTGATTTACATTCATTTTTAGTGTATGTGAGAAAGTGTGTGAAATTCATCTTGCTTTTCATTTATTTCAGTTAGTTATTGTGAGATGGAAATGTAGAGAGTTTGTCTTCAATGAATTAATTTTAATGTATACAGCTTTTGATGCATTCGGGAATTTTATGCTTCCAGGTTGTAGTTGGGCAGGAGTTTGTTGTTCCTCCTTATTCAAAAGTATCTCTGTTACAGCAGCCAGTTGAGGAAGATAGTGATGAGGAGCTGGAATATGCTGATAGTACTAGTGGTATTGCTGAATTTTCATAAAACTTCTAACTTTGCTTTAGTTACTTAACTTTTTCGGTAATTGGTCCTATTGCAACTATGTGACACTCAATCTGGTTGACATATTGGCATGGAATGATAATTTAATTGATTTCTCTTGAACCTCTCACTTGCCTAGTTAGCATTTTATCTACTTATTTATTTTTTTCCTGAAAACATACAATCTGACATCACTAATGTGAAGAATTATGTTTGGGGAGGTGGTGGTGTTCAAGATGCTTGAGACTTGTATGTCTCCTTGGAAGTTAGGGAACATTTTAGGGGTCAATATAGAAAATGTGATATTGCTAGCATATGAAATATTGCCTGGAGTTAACAAAACCAGTGAGACAAAATTGTTTAGGTCCCAAAAGCAACACTATAGCCACTGATAATTTCTTTCCAGAGAATTCATTTTTCTTGCTTCTAATGCTTCGAATGGGTATTTTGAGCTTGATTAGCTGTTTTAATTAAAATATGACTTGATTTATTTAATTCCAATAATCTTGAAAAGAAAATTATTGTGATTCATTATAGTTCATTGGATCTTTAATATAAACAACTTTTTGGATTATAATGTATTTCTTTGATGTTTGCCTAAAGATTTCTTTCTTGTAAACCATTGGATCATTGCATTAGCAACGATTCTGAAAACAATTGTTTGTATCTAAGATAGTGTTTTGATTGAACTGTTGTTGATTGACAGGTAAAATGCTTATTGTTTTGCTTGGTTCGAAAAGCCAGTATATTCCGATAGTAATTTGATTAAATTATAAACAAATTTATTTTACTTTATACTATGTATTGATAGGTTAAATGCATATGTTAAACTTTTCAATTACCATTTTCACATATGCAGCCATCACAAGCAAAGTGGATAAGTCAGATGTAGAGATTGCATCCCAAGTATTGGAGACACATTTTAGCTCTGCTTCGGAGGTTGGTCCGAGAAGGCTATTCAATTTATGATTTTTACCGTTGTGTTGAATATGTCTCAACTTATTTGTGGCAGATCATGAAGATTAAGCTTAGATGCATGTGTTTTATTTTTTTTAATGAAATTACTAGATTATTTGACAACTATTAGAATGAAAATATGACCAAGGACCTGTTTGCTAAATGATTTGCCACTGAATTATTTTCTCTTTTTTCCAAAACATTATTGCTTAATGTATTTAATAATGTTCAACAGTTCTGCACTAAATTGCGAAATCTTATTGAAACATGTTGCTCCAATTTTCACTATGTTGCCAACCAGCACGATCACCACTTCTTTGCCAGAAAACACTGCAGCTAATGCAATTGCCAAAACTCTGTTCGTGGGCTCACTTCCTTGACTGCCATGCCATTTTCTCATTACACTAAGCTGATTGCCTCCCAGGGGCGATCTAGAAAATGTTGCTTGGGGGTGCTAATCTTAGATGATAATGTCTAATTTTAAATTAATGAAGGAATGGGATCTTCCCCTAGGGACCTCACCTTCATCCTCCATGCTGGTTTTGTTGGGGTGTCCATACCCTGCCAGTTACTGTTAGATGTTTTGCTTTTCCTTTTGGGCTTCAGCCCTGCTTTGTTACATAAAAATTATATACATTTCACGCAATTAATTTGTATTCTACGTTTATAAAAGAAATTACTGATGATTTTCTTTTTGGCTAGGTAAATATTAATAAGTAATCACTTGGTTCCAACCCAGTAGGGGAATAAGTTTAATACACGATATATTCTTTTGAAAGCTAGTAGTGGAGTGGCTGGCCTTTAGGCTTTGCAGTTTTTGCAAGGGTAGGGGTGCGGGAATAAAATATTTGTAATTTTGTATGGGTCTGCCACTGTAGATATACGTAAGTATGTAGGGAAATTTTTTACATGGTTCTGCCCCTGTTGCCTCCTCTATCACCAACTAATAACTAAGAAGCATGGACACGGCAACACATGAAATTTGAAGTGTCCATTAGTATTTAGTGTTCTGACATGGTTACAACTTACAACTCCTTTTATTTTAAGTGTCTGTCTGTGCTCACCAACCAGGACCAGCCACTATTTTCCCCAATACAAATATGGAGTTGCTTTGGGACAAGATTAGGTGTTTGGCTTCAATATGGTGTAAAGCACATGGTCTTTTTAAAGGGGTGTCCCTTACAGATATGTTGAGGGATTAGGTAGCTTTGCTACATTGATGTTTTTTGTTTTTTCTTGTCTTTTATTTTAAGGAGGATTTCATATCCTCCTTCCCCTTTGTATTCTCCTTCTCTTTATCTTAATAAACTTCTTTTCTTACCCAAAAAAAAAATGATGCCTCCATTTTATCCATTCACTTGATTTTTTTTTGTCTAAGTATTATTACTAAGTTATTTTTTCAAGACTTGAGTTTCTAGTTCTAGCAACCAAGTTGTAGAATTTTATTTACATTAACTTCGGATGGCCATTGTGATTTGTTCAAATGCACACAATTTTTGTTTTCTTGTCACCTATTGGGATGAATTGTCTAGTCTTCAGATAATCAGTAACTTTTTATTTTAAAACTGTGTTCTCTTTGGTTATTGTTATCTTTGCTGGTGAGAAAGAGGGAGAGGGTGACAAATTTATGACTGTTGCAACTTGCACCTAAACTAACATGTCTTTATGGGATAGGAATGCCTCAAGCTGCCTACTGACTAGGTTCTTATCGATATTATAATTAAGCTTTGTGGATTTTTTTTTGTTATGTGATCCCTGCCTTTTCCTTGCTTGATGAGTGTATAGGTTGAAGCTGATATATGAGAGGTGCCTTTCTCCTGAGCACTGACAAACTTGTTTGCAATATAATATATTAATTGATGTTTCACGTATTGGGCATAAAGTGTTTGAGCAATATATCTGGAGAGTTGGGTTAACTCTATCTCAAGCAATTTGCTGATACTTCGTGTCCCTTGGAGAACTCTTTAGTTGGACCATGCAAACGATTATAGTGGATGCATCCTTTGATAGAGATTTAATATTTTGTTTCACTAAGATTTGGTTGATAAAAATTTCATTTTATAGGGAATTTATTATTTCTCATTACACTTTCTTTTATTGATCAGCTAGGTATGGGTGGGGTTGGTTATGTTTGGTCAAAATGTGAAGGAGGCCATGAAGAAGAGTGGAGGCATTCAGTGGCTCCTATTCCTGCAGATAAAATTGCTGAGGCTATGAAAACTGTGGAAGATGAGCTGGAGTTAACTAATGATGGCAGTATTCTCCTACATTCTGGAGAGCTAAAACCTGATTCTAATGATTCAGATGATGATGATAATGAAGATTCTAGAGATGACTCTTATTACTTTGAGAAAGAAGTGAGGGCTTTGACCTGTAAACTTATGTCAGATGCATTTTGTGGATATAAGATTTTTAAGTAGTCCATCTTTATTTGCAGGTTGAAGCAACTTTTCTTAGGGCTGTACATGAAAACATACAAGAAGACCATTTGATCTTAGAAGTCAACTCTTTGAAGTATGTGATATATTTATGTGTTTTCTTTAAAGTTGAATTAAGACTAAAAGTGGCCTATTCCATTTCATCTGGTTTTCAAGCATCAAATATATATAGTTGTATTTTGTATCACTCTGTATTTTGGATGTTAGACATAATTTTGAATGTTGTAAACCTATGTTTCGAAGTTTGTTGCATATTTCTGGTGGTCACATCATATACTAGTTCCAAAAGACTTTTGAGTTTACTTCAGTTTTCATGTCCAACTTCCTTTTTGGCTTTTCTTTTGGTTCTCTTACATCTTCCTATCTTGTGCTTTGTAAGTACTTTCCATTCTATCAGCCTCTTGCTTTCCTCTTTTTCGGCCTCTAGTTAATTTTACATGTGGTCTCTCTTTTTCAGTTGTTTTTGTGCTATTGTTCATTGAAAAATTGGAAATGGAGAAGGAAGACACTAATTTGGTGTAGCATAGAATTTCTTGAGTCTTGTCTAAAAGCTGAGGGGAGGAATCAAATGATAGGACTGATTGTTTTAGATTAGCCTTGAAAAGTGTTCTTTTTTTCTAGACCGTCCAACTGGAGCCAACAGCTCCTTATTTTAAACATGTTAAAGAATTGGAACTCCGTTTTGTCTAGAAGATATGATGTCTTAATGAAATGTGTTTGGAACTATTATCTTTCTGCAATTTTTTGCCACCAGTGTTCTCAATATATGCTTCAATTGTTTTTATATGATGACACTTTTAATATGCATTCACTGGGCATTAATTTATAGAAACATTGCCTTTATTTATATGGTAGGTTGTCATACAATAAGCTAACTGCTGATTGTGCTGGAGCTGTATTTTATGCTATGATGAAGTATGCTTTAGACACCCCCCATAGTTCAGCTGGTGAGCTTTCCCTTGTTCTTTTTATTGCTACCTGATCTTTTAAATGTTTTCCATTCGTTTCTTTATAAGGCATTGCTTTCTTATTAAATCAAAGAACTTCTAGAATTTAGTTTCGAGCTATGAACATACTTGGAAAACTTGGCATTTTAGCCTTGTCAGAGATACCAAGTAACAAAATCTGCAGAATGATCAGGACAAATGAGTCAACTGGAGGCTCCAGTGAGAAAAATGAATCAAATGGAAGATAGTGCAATTAAAAGGGGTAGAGGAAGACCTAAGAAAATATTTGGAGAAATCATTGAAAAAGAATTTGCTCTAGATGGTTTTACTGAAATTTTGGTTTTTGATAGAGCCCATTGGTGTTGGTTGATCCATGAAGCTGACTCCTCCTAGTGGGATAATGCTAAGTGGTTGTAGTTGTCTTGCTCATCTGATTTTACTTTTTGTCACTTTGTATTTGAGATTGACTTTGTAACTATGTTAGTCATGCATAGTTGTTTTTTCATATGCTTAATGGTTGCTTACTATTTTATTATTGTTTGGGATGGATTTTTCCAGATAGCTTGATTCAGAATGTTCAGGCTTTACTTACAAAATGGAAAAAGGTTCTTAGATCCTATCTGGCTGACATGGATGATCAGGTGCATCTGTCAATTCTTTCGCCTTGTTGAAGTTATCCATGTTCACTTGTGTAGCGTGTTTTAATTATTATTTTGCATTATTTTTCTTTTTCTCTGAAGCCTTTTGCATTATTATTATCATCCAATGTCCATTTATCTTCAGGAAAAGACTATCTTTCACAAAATTAAACGTGCAATGCTGTTTTCTTGCTGCATGTTGGGTGGAGTACTCGAGTATTGTTACTTTCTTCTCATACTAATTAAGTGTCTACATTGGCATGCACGGTGCTTTTTTGTTCTTGATTTAATTCTGTAACTTGTTTTGGAGTATACAAACTGTTAGTTCTCTCTGCTAAAGGGAGGATTTCTCTGGCAGTATCAATAGAAATCACTTTTGGATTCTCTGCTGAGCATTCTTTGAGCTTGGTCACTATTCCATCTGATATTTACATTACGGTGGTCTTTAAAAACTATTACTTATCAGGGAAAGAAAGAGAAAAAGCAAAAAGATCTTTGATTGTTTGAAACATGGTAGCACTTTATTAATTTAATGAAGTTTGAGTTGTTACATAAGATTGTTATGTTCCAAGAAAAGTGGGGAACTGAGTCCCCCCGCCCCCTCCTTTCAAAGCTAGCACATGCTAGCTCCTCTTTTTTTTTTTTAAAAAAAGATTGATATGATGGTATCAAGAGGTTTTTTGAATTATGGTTATGAAATTGTCTAATGCTTTTGCCAAGAATATAATTGTTCAAATACAGTGGCCATTTACACGATGCTTCCCAATTCGATTCCCATTACTTAATGGTTTGCCCTCTGCTCATTTGTTTTCAATGTTTTTACTCCAGATTGAAGTAATACTAAAATTTGAAGAAATGTGTTCAGAATCTGCTAAGGAGTTTGCTGCATTGTTCACAAGGGTATGCTTATCTTTCATAAGTTAGGCTTATTGATGTGTCTTCATTCTGTAAGTATGCACATCAGAAAGATGTTCTGAACTATACACATTGCTGTATGTCTTTCATAATTATTAAACATATTTTTATATCTTTCATAAGTTAGGCTTATTAATCTGTGGTGTTTGTATGCACTTCAAAAAGGAAAACTATAACAGTGGACTCAACTTTAAATAGTGTTAAAAGAGAGAAAGAGAAGAGAGAAATATGAGGAAACCGCGTGCTTCAACTACACGACGGAGAGCTGTATATATAGAGCTATAATAATAAATACAAGGATTAGGGTTATGATATGATTAGCCTATACAAGGAAACTACATAAATACAAAAGATATATAAAAGATATTTACACGTTTTCAACACTCCCCCTCAAGCTGGAGCATATAAGTCATATGTACCAAGCTTGTTACAAATATAGTTTATTCGAGGACCTCTCAAAGACTTAGTGAAAACATCCGCAGCTTGATCATTTGAATTGACGAAGCTAGTGGTGATGTCTCCGGACAAAATCTTTTCTCTCGATAAAGTGACAATCTCAATGTGTTTGGTCCTCTCATGAAATCTTGGATTGGAAGCGATATGCAAGGCAGCTTGATTATCACAAATAAGAGTCATTTGCATAACGTTTCCAAATTGAAGTTCTTTAAGAAGTCAAGTTTTAACCAAATGAGTTCGCAAGTAGCCGAGGCCATGGCTCGATATTCCTTCTTGCACTTGATCTTGCAACTCATTTTGTTTCTTACTTTTCCAGGAAATCGAGTTACCCCCAATGGATACACAATAACCGTAAGTTGATCTCCTATCAATAGAGAACACCGCCCAATCAAGATCTCTGAGTACCCTACAACTGAGTGTGTCCTTTGTCTTCATAGATAAGGCCTTTTCCTGGAGCTCCCTTAATATATCGAGAATACGAATCACTGCATCCCAATGCCTTTCACAAGGTGAGTTTAGAAATTGGCTCACCACACTCACCGCAAAGGAGATATCCGGACGGGTAACAAGAAGATAGTTAAGTTTTCCAACCAATCGTCTATATCTTCCTTGGTCCGAAAATGGCTCCCCGATCCTAAAAAAAAGTCTAACATTGGGATCCATAGGGGTGTCAACCGCTTTGCATTTAGTAGTCTGTTTCCTCAAGAATGTCCATAGCATACTTCCTTTGTGAGATTACTATACCATCCTTGATTGTGCCACTTCAATTCCCAAGAAATAACGAAGTTTGCCAAGATCTTTGGTCCGAAAGTGATGACAGAGATGTTGTTTTATTTGAGTTATACCTTGGTGATCACTCACGGTGATAACAATGTCGTCCACATACACAATCAAATAGATACAAACCTTTCTGACCGTATGGCGATAGAAGACAGAGTGGTCGACTCACTACGAGTCATACCAAACCGTGCCGCACAACAAGAAATCGACCAAACCAAGCCCGGGAGATTGTTTGAGACCATACAGGGGACTTGTGTAGACGACACACGAGGCCGAAGACTCCCCCCGAGCAACAAACCACGGAGGTTGCTCCATGTAGACTTCTTCTTCCAGATCACCATGAAGAAAAGCATTCTTGATATCCACCGATGAAGGGACCAATGGCGAATAGCAGCCATAGACAGAAAAAGGCGAACAGAAGCCATCTTCGCCACTGGGGAGAAAGTGTCGCCATAATCCAAACCAAAGATCTGGGTATACCCCTTTGCCACCAAACGAGCCTTTAGGCGATCAAGAGTGCCATCAGGGCCAACCTTGACCGTATAAATCCACCTAAGAACCAACAACATTTTCCAGGGAGGAAGAGGAACAAGTGCCCAAGTACCACTTGCTCAAGTGCACACATTTCATCAATCATTGCTTGTCGCCATCCAGATGAGATAATGCTTCACCTAGAGATTTAGGAATAGACACGAAGACAAAGTGGAAAGGCAAGCATAATGCAATAAAGAAAGGCGATGGTAACCGAGATTAACATAGTGAGGAGAAGGGTTACGAGTGGATCTAATACCTTTTCGAAGAGCAATGGGAAGGTCTGGACGCAGAGGCAAGGCTTGAGGCCGGTAAAGGAGGTGGTGCCTGGGATGAGAGGCCAAAGGAGCTTCAGTAATCTCTACAATCGCGGATGGTGATGATGTTAGTGGTGGTGGTGTGGCCGACGACTATAAACCTGGAGAGTGCCAGTAGTAGGGACCGGGGCACCAATAGGAGAAGGTGGTGATGGAGCAGGGTCAACAGGGACAAGAGGAGGAAAAATAGGAAGGACCTCGGTGATGGGTGGAGGAGGCGGTCGGAGACTCAAAGAAAGGAACAGACTCGAAGAATGTGACATCGGCAGAGACTAGATAACGCTTAAGAGTGGGTGAAAAACACCGATAACCCTTTGAGACCGATGGTAACCTAGAAAAACACATTTGATGGAGCGGGCGTACAGGTTTGTCAAGACCGGGAGTGATATTATGGACAAAACATGTCGACCAAAGACACGAGGCGGAAGAGAGTGGAGGGGTAGGTGGGGGAACAAAACGTAATGGGGACCCTTATCAAAACAAGAAGAGGGCATGCGATTAATCAAATAGCAAGCAAAGTGAGAACCGCATCGCCCCAAAAACGAAAGGGAACATGACCATGGTATAAAAGGGTCCGAGTTGTTTCTATAAGATGTCTATTTTTATGCTTCAAACCCCATTTTGTTGAGGGGTATAAGCACGGGATGTTTGGTGAAGAACGCCATGAGATGCCATAAAAGTTTGAAAATTGTGAGACAAAAATTCACGGGCATTGTCACTACGCAAAATACGAATCTAACACCAAACCGAGTTTTGATTTCATTATAAAAAGTCTGAAAAATTGAAAACAACTCTGATCTATTCTTCATTAAAAATAACCAAGTACATCGAGAATAGTCATCTATGAAAGTAACAAAGTATTTTGACCCAAAAGTAGAGGCAATACGACTAGGACCCCAAATATCGAATGAACTAAAGCAAAAGAGACGCAACTCGACGACACACTCGATCGGGAAACGAACTACGTGTGTGTTTCCCTAGTTGACACGACTCACAAGGTAAAGTAGATAACTTAGAAAAGGTTGGCACCATATGCTGTAGCTTGGCAAGACTAGGATGACCCAACTGAGCATGGATGGTAAGAGGGGAATCGATAACGTAGCACACACACGAGAGGTGGCAGAGAGCTGGTAAAGGCCATTAGACTCACATCCGGCATCATCCGTCCCGAACTCCGGTCCTGCAAAATGACAGAGTCTTTAGTGAAACTAATGCGACAATCTAAAGAACGGGTCAAACGACTAATAGAAAGTAAATTAAAAGGACAACCAGGAACATAAAGAACAGAATCAACAGACAGAGAAGGGAGGGATGGACAAGCCAATCCCTTCTGGGTTGTGTTTGGGAACCATTTGCTAAAGTAATTATAGGTAAATAGCCGAGTTAGAGAATTTGGAGAAAAGACGTTTATTACCGTGAGATATGGTCGGAAGCACCGAGTCAAGTACCCAAGGACCTAATGGTGGGGATTGAGAGAGACAAGCAAACGTATTACCGGTGTGTGCAACGTATGCGAGAGGTAGAAGCCCTGTTGTTGCTCAAACCATTTCGAGAAAATCTGCATAGGTCCCGGAGACGGGGTCGGTGGAGCAGGACTCGGGTAAATCGTGACGTGGCTCAGGGCAATATGGGCGGCCGTGGAGGACGGCCATTTTTTTGTCCAACAACGATCCTCGGTATGACCCAACTGTTGTGCACGCACACTTTGGACGAGGTCTACCCGAGGTGCCGTGACGAGAACGACCACGATTGGCACTATGGGAGACGAGGGCGTAAGTATCAACCGGGGCCTGAGCGAGACGTAACTTTGCTTCGTTGGGACCCGGCAAAGAGGACCAAGCGAGGATAGAGTGGGAACAAGAGGCGAACCCAAAATCGATCACGATTAGCGTAATATTCCTGAGGTAACCCATACAAGGCCATGAGCATGAAAAAGGTGCTACGTTGCTCGAGTTCTTGCGCAGGGGTAGCATGGGAGGTAGCAACTCATTGAAATCATGCGAGCACCATGAACCTTACCCAAGTAAGCAGACATAGGTCCATCAAACTGACGAGGAGCAATAAGACTCATGAGGTTGTGGCAAACCCCATATAATCGCTGAGTGTCATTAGTGTAAAGAACCTTGGCTTGGTCCCAAAGTGAAGCACAAGTGGTCTGCGCACGGAAGATCTGCTTGAGAGAGGAGTGAATGGTGGACTTGATTACAACGCACAACTGTTTATCAATTTTCTTCCACCGGGTTGTTCCTCCGCAGCTATAGAGGTAAGGTCTATGGTGAGGTGGTCTTCATAGCCTTGACTTTCAAGCCATAACTTGATGTCCGAAGCCCATGTATCATAATTGCTTTGCCATCTAATTTATCGGCAGAGAGAGAGAGTATGGAGGTAACTTGTGAAAACAGAGGCTCACCTTGGGATGATCTTTAGAACCATCTCGGAGAGGTAGAACTTGCCATAGGTCGAAGATAAGGGGCAAAAAGGAAAATACAAGATACCCGAAAACTCCAACGCAAGAAAACACGGATCGAGGGCGATCGGCGTAGAGGAAGCCGAGACGAGTCAAACGAGAGGAACGGCGGCCGGAGGGGTGGCCGGACGCGCCGTCACGCGCCGAAAACAGCCGCGCGGTGGCCGGGCAGCAAGCGGAGACAGCGGCGGCGCGTGCGGCGCGTGAGGGCGGCGTTGGGGCCGGGCCGGGGTCCGGCGGCCGGTCGGAGGGAGGCGGTGCCAACGGTGTGGTCGCGGCGGAAAGAGGGCGGCGAACGGCGGCGGCAGCGGCGGCCGAATGGGAGAAAAGAGCGCCGGAAGACGTCACGGCACGAGAGAAAGGTCGGCAAACCGGAAGGAAACACGGTTGGTCGGAAAATTTTCACCGGAGGGCGTGGACCCACCGGTGTGCGCGGTTCTAGGGTTGCCTCTCTTTAGGCTCTAGATACCATGTTAAAAGAGAGAAAGAGAAGAGAGAAATATGAGGAAACCGCGTGCTTCAACTACACGACGGAGAGCTGTATATATAGAGCTATAATAATAAATACAAGGATTAGGGTTATGATATGATTAGCCTATACAAGGAAACTACATAAATACAAAAGATATATAAAAGATATATAAAAGATATTTACACGTTTTCAACAAATAGTGTTATATCCTTTGGTCAAATACAATTACCTTAAGATGAATCACAATTTATGCACTGTCATTCTGCCTAAAGCCAGTGAGTTAACAACGTTATGAAATGGATTTTAACACAAAAGAAAGGTTACTGGAAGCTCTCATACTCTCATATTCTTGTGTATCTAACTGTGTTGGGAGCAGTGCAGTTCTTTTGAGATATTGAGATCTGGATAGTTTTTAACCTTAGCCTTTCTCTGCTGCTCATATACTACTTCCTTGTAACATAATTGGAATGACTAGTTTCACAGTCTTACACCACATCTACATTTGTGTTCTTTTCCCCCCTTTATTATGACTTCTTAATTGTTTTCAGATTTTGCACTACATGTATAATGAAGATATTGTAGAAGAAGATGCTATTTTAAGTTGGGAAGATGAGAAGAGAGACGCAGATGAGTCAGATAAAGTTTTTGTTAAGCAGGCCCAAAAGTTAATTCAAGTGAGTATCTTAATATATTTTTACTCACTTGTAAAGCTAGATTATGTTACGTCCGTTTTCATAACTATCCTATGAGATGCATTACTCTCTTATGTACATCTTTTTATCGTTTCTTGTCTATAGTGGCTAAGAGAGGCGCCTGAAGAAGACGATGACCAGGAAGATTAGAAAAGATTTTGCGAGGCTAGGTACTCCTTATATCTTTTGCCAGGTGCTGTGATCTGGGGAGCTTAAAAAGGATTTTGTGCATACATCTGCCCTGAAATTCAAATGGGGAGTTATTTTGACATGTTTCTGTGTATATGATGTTCTGAGGAAATTTAATCTCATGAAATTTGAAGGCTTCAGAAGAACGTAGCCCCTCAAGTGTTTTTCATTGTGTGATTACTTTATCTGTCAATTTTATCCACACAGCAGGTGAAGTGACATGAATTTCTCAAATTAAAACTTTTGACACCTTGATCACTGTTGGACTCTGGCTGTTGAAATACATAGGCGAACTATAATAATTATTATTAGGGTTAAATGTAAAAGAACTCCAATTTTGGGTCAACTACTTAAAGAAGTTGTAGGTATCATTGTTTTACTCCTCTCTCAAAAATCTAATGCCTTTTATTATTAAACAGTGAATAAGTGATCTTGTTACAAATCCTATTTATAGCATTATTTGATACTCAAACTAAACAATCCCAAGTATAATATGCTTTCCACAGCGGGGATGTGATTCACGACGTGCCAGATGTTCACACATTGATACAAACCACATTACGACTTCTTTGGCATATTTGCAAGCAGCTTTACCATATTGGCGCTGTTGTAGATGCTACATCTAATGGTTTTCTTGCCCAAGCTATTCTACACTTAGCTCACACTCATCAACTCAGCAGGCAGTTCTACCTTTTACATTCAACCTTGTATAATAGCATTATAAACATTAAAGACTTGAATTACATTTGGTGGAATGCTTTGCCGAACAGAACCCAGACATCAGAGGTAGCTGGAAGTGGCCTTGTTATTCACATTCCCTAACAGTCTTAACGCAACAAATAAATGGAGCAGAAACTACCGGGGTTGCCAGTAGACAACCCATCACACGGGCTGATGCTTTTTATTTCCTCCATTGTCACCCACTATTGCACAAGGTCAGAAACCAGGGCCAGGGGGCCCAGGAGGAGGTCCACCAAACAATGGGCCACAGCAGCTCTCCAGGAGACAGCAGCAGCAGAGACAATACAAACTGCCATCAAATGAGGCACCCAAAAATTAGTTCGAGTCAAAAGGATTAGCGTATGTGAATGATGTATATCTCCCTAACATTTTTCAAAATGGCCCCCAAATTAAGAAGTTCCACCAAAAAAAAGAGATCACATAGAACTCACCAAGAAGATAGAAGACCACATATACAACTGCAGATACCACCGGGAGGCCCTGGCGGTGGACCCCAAGGTGGAGGCATCTCTTCCTGTCCTCAATTTCTTTATTTCTTCACTTAACTTTGAATGTGATTTGTGGCCTATTCCAACATTTATAAGAATTGCGAACCTCTTCCTTGTCCTCCTCCTGCTAACTTGGGTAATTAAGTACTCCTGAAGTTTCTTGCACCGACTAAAGTAGGACTAGTAAGTGAAAGATTTGTTGGGAGATGGCGTCTCTACTCTCAACATGAGCTACCATTCTTCTTCTTCGCTTCAACCTAAAATTCAACAACAAAGACCTTAACTAAAGTTCCAATGTTTATGAGTATTGTTGGTTCTATTAATTACTGAATGATCTACTATATGTATCCGTATCTGTGGCTTATTTGTTTTCAGTGATTCTGGGCGGTGCGAAAATCTGGAACGTATAGCAGTAGTAATCTTGTCATTTCTTTCTCATTTCCCTTTTTAATTTATTTTTACATTATACTTTATTATCGCCCAAGAAAGGATAATAATAGTAATGAGTCACAATAATAATTATTTTTGGCATTTTTATTGCCAATAACCAAATTACTGGTGTCTAGCTATCACAATCAAATGAAAATGAGAGAAAACAAAGGGCGATTCATGATTCATCTAGAGTAGAAGCCAGTTAGATGATCATTAATGATTCTGATTTTAAATCCATTTGGATATTTAACGATGGGGTTTTGGTGGGTACATGTTTGTAAGAAATCTATGGATGCAAACTGATAAAAGTTTTCCAACAATTACGAGTTGACATTAGAAAGAGGTCTTTTATTTCGTGGACCAATACAGAGAACAAATTGAGAAGTTCCTCTGCACTCTTGAAGTAATACATTACTCTATTAAAAGTACAACACTTGACACCTAATAGTCATACAGGTAGTTGAATTAAATATTTCAAAATCAAATCTAAATAGTTATAAAATGATCCAGATTATTACTCTGAAATTACTTTAAAATTTCTCAAACAAATTATAATGAGGAGGTACATCAGAACCTGGTTTAAGAAGACTTCCTAAGGGAGAGAGGTCTTACTTGCACATGAAGCTTTCATTTCATGTGATGGATTAGGCTTGGTGGTTGAACCCATTAACTTGGATTTTCTACTTATTTTTCTAATTCAGTTTGGAGTCTTATATTCTATATTTAGTATTTACTTTATTTCAATCAATAAATGATTATTTGATAACTATTCTGAGTTTTGTGAGTATTATTTATGAGATTTAAATATGTTTTTAGTCTTTTTAAATATATCAATTTTTTATTTTGATTTCTTAAAATTTTTTGTTACAATTTGTGTCTTTGTAATTTCAAATGGCCTCATTTAAAAAATGAGTAAAAATGACTCAATTCAATCTTACTCATATTAAATATTCCCTCATTTCAAGTGTAAAAAATTTAATATGATGTAGTTGAATTGAGTCAATTTTACTCATTTTTAAAATAAAGACAATAATTTATTTCACTCACTTTTCAAATTATAATAACACAAACTGAATAAAATGTTTTTTTGAGGAATCAAAATTAAAAGTGTTATATTTACATTGACCAAAAACATATTTAAACTTATTTATGATTATTGTCTGTGAGTCCAATTGAGGCTTGTTTAGTCCTGTGATTAATTAGATATTGTAATGGAATGTACAAATATTCTATAAAAAGATATTGGCCCAACATTCAGAACGAACTTGTAGAAATTTTCATTACACCTGCACTGGGTTCAAAGTTTAAAACCATTCACAATCATCTCAGGTTTAAATGCTTAGGTTTTTGTCACAAATTTTAGACGTGAAGTTGGAGTCCAAAAGTTAAACAAGAAAAGCAACTCATTAATGTCTAAACCCAATAGATGGGATTTTTTTCCCCCTTCCGATATCAAATGCTGCATTTCGCTAGAATTGCAAGGATCGTGGTATCCTTTTCCACTTGATATGAAAACTTCAAAATTTAATGGATGATTATATGTTGGAAATGCCTATTCAACAAAGCAGGTGACCTTTATTTTATTTCAATGTTGATTTGTACTTTATGCTACCAACATTTCATCAGATTTATTCAACTGTATCAAGAATATGATATTGCATCAAATAGAAATGCCTTCATGGGGCAGAGCTGTGATCGATTATTATATTATATAGCATAAATAGAAGCAAATACATATCGATTATTACATTACAAAGAAAACTCAATGTAATCTCTTTTTTTTTTTGTCTAAACAGTGGCAAGTTGGGAAACTCATGGAGGCCCAGGTGGACCGGGAGGTCCAGGTGGACCGGGAGGCCCAGGGGGACCAAATGGACCCCCAAAGCAATCTTGTAGCAACCAGCAGCAACACAAAAAGCCCAGGCTGTCCAATATCCATCAGAAGGAAAGCAAAACAAAAACAGAATTAGCTTTAGCTTCAACAAATGGTAAATAATTAAATGGAACAATGCACATATATTTCCTTAATTTTTTTTTCATTTTAAAAAATGACCAGTTTAAAAATAACCCTTGACCATTTCATATTATTATCTCTTAACTAATATTAAAATAAAAATATCCTTTGCCAGTAATTTAAATATGATATATCTATAACCCAATAATAAGTTCTAATCTAAGTATATTTACCAGGAACTTATGATATCGCAAAACCCACCGAAGAATCCTGGGCCTGGTGGTCCAGGTGGACCCCAACCAGGAGGGCCTCCTGGGCCTGGGCCTGGACCGCCTGGTCCCATTTTATAAGGCTATGACTTTCTCTCTAGTCACCGGAAACACAGGGCTCTTTGAACCGAACCTTTGGGAATGAAAAATGAAATGTCTTCAAGTCCCTGCAAAGGATATATATATGGAATTGAAAGTTGAGACTCAGACCGTTCCTTTGGGAATTTATAGAACACCACAAGAACTTGCTGAGCCTAGAAGCATCTATTTATATACTTGTTCACGTTCTCCCTCCCCCCAACTAATCTTCCCCTTCAATTCAACCTAACATTCAACACAGCTTTCTTACAGTAAGCCTCGTTTTTGTTTTTGTTTTTGTTTTTTTTTAATGTGTCCTACAGTAGATGCGCGAGGTTACATCTCATTCTGGTTAACTAGACTTCTAATCCAAGGTTGTTACCCAGTTATAATTTTCGAGATTTCAAAAAGAGAAAAAAAAAAAAAAACTTGCATGAAAAGTGATCATTTCAGTTCCATTATGCTTTAACATGATAAGTCGGTAAGATCTTAAAGTTCAAATCTCATCATCATAAGATAAGAGTGTGTTTAGTTTGGATTACGATTAACTTTTTTTGAAAAAAAAAAAAAATTGTAATAATATTTAATCATATTTGGTAAAATTAATTTCAATTTTTTCATAAAATTCAATGCAAAATAAAAATTTTTAAAGTTAATTTTTATAATGTTGAAGATTAAAACTTATGATTTTAACTTATAAATTATTATTTACACTTTGGTATATAAATATTATTTTGTCCTCAATCAAATAATTTTTTAATCATTTTATACTAATTTTAATAATTTAATGCATAAAAATTATATTTTTTTATATCATCTAAATAAATCAGATTAATTTAAAATTACTTTACAGTTAATACATTCAAACATAAAAATAAATCGATTATAATAACTTTTATACAATAATTAATTATTAAACATAATCAAATTTTTATAACTTTCTCAACCACAAAATCTTTGATGGCCGCAACGAAACATATTCGTCTTCCAGAGTGGTAAAAAGAAAAAAATAATTGCTTCAAAACACTTGCGATTTTACGAAAGAAAATACATCCTTTCTGATTTTAGATATTACAACTTTTTACCTTAATGACACTAATAATTAATTTTCGATGCTACATATTGTCCAGTTCATATGCCCAGAGCACTTTTCAACAAGTGTTGTAAATAACTTTCAAATGCAATATGTAATACTCGAATTCACTTTTAATTTTGATATTACCATTGGTAGTTTGAACATTCCACCCGTCGACCTCAACCACAGTCGAAAAGACGGTGAACATTGACTTCCCACTGGTTTGCTGAAAAGCTTTCAGCAGGTTTTCTTTTTTTCTCTTTTTAAGTTTGTTGTAATTTGCAACATTTACTTATTGTATTTATGCTTCAAAAGTGGCGAAAAAAGAAAAAAGAAGAAATCATAATCACTGCTGGACTTGAGATACCCCAAAAAAAAAAAAAAGACAGGCTGCAATAACTGCCAACTGTGGTTCTGTTAAGCTGAAGAAAAATATATACTATTACAAATGTTGCTATGAATGAGCCAAGAGAGGAAGGACATAAAATCTTGTCCTCCCACTCTATTTCCCATTGGTTGCAGAGGTAGAAATGTCCTCGCACCCTGTGTAAGTAAATAAGAAAACCCAAAATCTTCTCAATATGAGCTCACTCCTGTACACAAAACCTTCCATGAGCTCAGAATATCAGATGATAGCTGCCAATCCCACAGCATCCCCATCATCAACTTTGGACTCGGGAGCATTGGCTGAGCTGCGCGGTCTCACTGAACAGCAGAAGCAGAAGAGTAAAAAATAAAAAATATTGCCAGCAAAATAGATACCCAAATAGCAGAACCTATAGTCAGACAAAATTAATTTATTAATTTTGAGAAGTATAGCAGTATAGGGAGAAACTAATACACTGATGGGAGCCCTCAAGTCTTATTTATTAATTTGTGTTATAACACAATTACTACCAAAAATGAGAGGCTCTACAGCACAACTACAGTAATTTATTAACAGCCATATGACAAACTGTACTTTCCACAAGTTGGAGAAGTAAAATACAAAAAGCATTAAAAGTCATTGCTTACTTGAAACATTTGTAATGATGTTTACACTTTTCTGAGCTGCAAGTGCTTTTAGTTTGTTACCAGTTGCTAATAAAAGCAAGCTTCTCATGTGCTGCTTTTGTTCCTTTGGACTGGATGTTTTCG
This sequence comes from Ormosia semicastrata, assembly GCA_029884595.1. Taxonomy (NCBI): domain Eukaryota; kingdom Viridiplantae; phylum Streptophyta; class Magnoliopsida; order Fabales; family Fabaceae; genus Ormosia; species Ormosia semicastrata. Next base: position 6,885,994 of record JAQQTO010000054.1, on the reverse strand, counting down.
TTAAAGATTCCTCAAAAGCAAGTAAATCATGAGGGGTAATTAAGGGAAGAGACAGCAAAACCTAAAAAAAAGGAACAAAACATATTACTCAATAGTAATGTTCTAGGATCCTCTTCTCTGCAAGTGTATACCAAATGCCAAATGCAGCAAGCGAAAATACAACTAACCAAGTAAAAACTAACCTGCCTGGGAGCTGGGTGTCTATCACAAAGATATACAAATATTTCACGGCAGAGGCCAACTAGATCAGCACTGATTATTGCATTTGATTCAAGGGCTAAACCTTGAATGATGGCAGTAAAAAGATCTCTAGAAACAAATTCTACAAGTTCTGCATGATTTGTTGCTATCGAAAGAACTACCAACACAGAGCAACAGGAAGAAATTTTTGTCACAGCCTCACCATCCGTCCATGTAAAAGCTTCTAAACATAAACGTAGTGTTGGAAGGGCCAGACCTTTATGCTTCAGAAGGAAACTGTCACATATAAGACGATTGAGAAAAAAAGAAGCTCACAAACTTAAGTTACAAAATGTAAAAGAACTTTCATAGATGAAACATATTCCATAACAAGTAGAAAACATACCCAACCATAGAGCTTGATGCAAATGTATCCAAGCTTTTCAGAGAAGACATGTCTAAACGACTAACATGCCCAAACTGTTCCAAAGAAGGGACTCCAGTATTAAGGGGAGGAGAAGCAATGACAGAGAGAAGTGAACACATCTCACGTGTGAGATCCCTCAGAAGCTTTTCCTCCATCACTTCCACTTTCAAGTCTGATCCACTAAGAAAGCCATGAACATCTGGCACGTTAGCTCTACCATCTTGTAGAAGACTAGACCATGAACAGTTGAGAGCCTGCCGGGCATGGACAAATAATGGGTGCAGAAGCTTTTCCAACCAAATCTCCCACATATCCGAAGGACAATATTTAACCAAAGGAATCAATATGGAATGAACAAGCTGCCTCATATGCCTGAACTCCATTGACTGTATATTCTCCATTAGGGCAACAGCAACAGAGTGCACATCCAAATATTTGAAGAATGAATCCCCGATTGTTGTTGACAGGCCCAATACATTATATCTATCAATTTATAGACCAAGTACTTAGTAATGAAATGGAAATGTACATAAAGAACAATAAAGATGTCATAAATACAGAATTTTATTCTTTTTACCAGAAACTTTAGTTGGTCTTTACAGACACTTTGTGCAAAAAAATTAATGAAAGGGAAGACCAATCATATTCGGGCCAACAGATTATAAATTCTAAAAGAAAAATAAAAATCAGAAATATGCACGCTTACCCACTGTCTCTGATGCCTTTCAACCAATTTCGTATATCTGACTCATTTGGTTCAGCATATCCTTCCTTACTCATGTCAATGTTAGATCCATCCGTGAAAGTCAATGATGAACCCTTTGGCAATTTAGGGTTCCCTTCTCCAAGAAGACTGAACCTCTCAGCATCACTCATGGTCATTGCAGATTTGACCTCTCCAGGTAAAGCTTGACTTACAGATGGAGACCAAAGGGAATGAATAGCACGAAGTAGCTGGAAATTAAGAACATGATACATTTATTAATACAAGGTACTTAGAGAACAAGATTAAAAACATAGTGATCCTTTTGCTTCAAAATACTAGAGGAAACGCAACATGGCTAGCCTCTTAAGGGCAGTATACATACTTTTAAGAGAGGAGTCAGCATCCATAACACATGAGAGGCCATAGGATTTAAAGGAGTTGAATTTGGTGCCGAGCTGTTTTCAAAATTCCAATTAGCTTTCTTCAACCCACTCCTCTTAAGTGCCTTCTCAAAGAATGTCACAGTGTGAAAAATTGACCACATAAATGGCGCTTCTGAGCACAAGCGAACCAAACCTTGTGGATCAGACAAATATTTATCCTGCCACTCCAACTGTGTCCACTGTTGGCTCAAAGGTTCTAGTAACCACGCTAAAACTTCTTGCTGCTGTTGAATCCTGTGCCAAATTAAGCAATAACAAGTAAGAAAAGGTTAAATAGAAATATTAACAACTTTATTTGTTCTGTTTGATCATTACCCAGCAGCAGAAGCCATAACAAGAAAAGCTTCACCTAGAATATTATGCTCTCCCCGAAGCAAACAACCCTCCCTTTGCAAACACGCCATGGTATCAGCAATTCCCTACATGTAAATTGTGAAAGTAAATAAACACACTATATCCTCCTAAACTATACTCTGGGCACTAGAGAATACTTTGAACTTGAGCATATATGAAATGTCCAAAGATGAAACCCAGACTGGAAAGACCAAAGCTACAACAGTTTCAAAAGTATAATGATTCAAGGATAGGAAGCATGAATATAGGTATGGGACATGGATACGTTGATATGGCAAAAATTCAAAAAATAATTGAAAGATGTATTGACAAAGAGCATCTAAAAGTATTGAAATATCCGATAAAATACGTATTGAATAGTAGTACGGAGATCATTTTGAAATATCGGTGCTACATATAATGAATGTTAACTTCTTGACATAATGGTTCCTCCTCCAGATGACATCGTAACAGTGGGCTGATACTAACATCTAAATATCAGTGGCACATAGTAGATAATGGCCTTGGAGATACATTTATTAAGAAATTTGGGCATTATCTGTGTCATATATAAAAATAATGGACATGAGAATCTTTTGTCAGATAACACCTTAACTTCTCTTGTCTAGTCTGCATATGTAATAGTACAAATAAATAATAAAAAAAACCCAAAACTTTTATACAAATTATTTCAAATAAGCACAATTGTACAATGTTAAGATGAAAAATATATAATTATTAATGAACTCTTTGCTTTCTTGTCCAATTGAAAGTCAAGTTATGGTCACAATAAATCTAAATTTTTAAAATTATTCATAATTTTATATAAGAAAATATTCAAATGCTTGGAAATATATATGACAAATAGTAAGATAAAAAAGGGGGGGGGGGGGGGAAGGAAAAGAGAGACTTGGAAGAATAATTCTTAATATTATTTTATTACTTGAATTACAATTGTACTGAAGTAATTTACGTTATATAAACTTATCTTAATAACTACTTGCTTAGAATAAAGCTAAATTACAGGAAACAAATATGTCATAATAAAAGGAAATAGAGAGACAAATCTGTCACAAAGAAAACAGAAATAATGTCCTAAAACAGTACAATCTACAATAATACTCAATAGAGAGGATAAAGGGAATTTAAAAATTGAATATAAAGTCCATTTCAGTATGTTGGTGATAGTTGTGTTTCTGATTCTAACAAAAAGAATTAATAATGCTGTTTCACCTGATAAAAGTACCACACTGAAAACAATAATGCTTCTGTCAAAGATTTGAATTTCACTTGCCTACATCCAACTACTCTTCCATTTTTTAGTTTAAACATCAACATCAGATGTATATGTGGTTAAACTCATCAGTTGAAATAGCATTACACACACACAATATATATTCATATGCCTTACAAGAGGACTAAAGTGATGAAAAGCAAGATGGAAATGAAACAAAAGAAAGACAAGTTTAAAAGCACAGTGCACAAAAACTGATTTCAAGAACAATTTTATGGTGACAGCTGACAAATCAAACAGAAATCCAATCTTCAAATATTCATACCACAATTGCAAAAATTATATTTAAAACGAACTTTTCACATATGCATTACTACACAGGTGAACACATATCAATGCAACTAGAGATATCAAAGATAACCCCCACTAATTCAGCAAGAACCCTATAGTAGCTGATTTCTTATTATGACTTTAAGCTGACTTATATAAGATTAATTCATAAACTGACCAGGCTTACTTGAATTGCATAACAAGCTTTCTCCTCCTCCTCTATAAATTTTACACTATTTTGGATGATAGGTAATGAGGAGAATGAAAAGGGAATACGGGAAGAGAAATAACTTTTCTTATTTGGGAGTTTTAAAATATATGAGAAGGGGATGGAACACATGAGAAACCATTTCCCCATTCTTTCCCTCAAATGCCCAACTTTTATTCCCCCCAAAATTGAGGTGGAATGGGAGAAACACATGGGTAATAAAGTTCCGTTCCGTTCTGTTAATGAAACTTTCAAACAAAAAGAATGATAACTATGTTCTATTCCTTCTCTTTCCTTTCCAGTTCATCTCTACCTATTTCGTTTCGTTCCATGAATAAAAAAAATTCAAACAGAGTTATATACAAGTTCATTCCCCTCGATATATAATTGTCTGGTTCAGGTAAACAAGAGCCAGTTCCCATTTATTTGGCATGACCAGCTAATTACAATTTTGCAACAATTGGTTTTAAAGGATGCACCTTCATATGAGGCAGGATGCTTTTGTCAGCAGCTTTCGCTATCCGAATAAATGATGTACAAATTTGCAACCTTGCATGCCGTGCACTAAATGTTGAGGTATCCTACCAAGAGAATATATAGTTTTTAACCTGCCAGAGAGTTTCTCAATAGTTGAGAGTAAAGATGAAAAGGAGTTGTTGAGGGAACCTTGATTACTAAAGGAAGGGATGTTAGAAGTTCAAATAGTTTATTGATAACACTGCCAACTGCATCTGGGAAATACTTCAAAAAGGGACCCATTGCATCCAAATAGTGACCAAGTACTTCCACAAGTGCAGGCTCCGTCCATTTCAAGGAAAGGAATTGCTGAAGTAAACCTTCAAGACACAGTAACCAGAACCATTAAGGAGGTCCAACTAAACAAAACCTAAAAACAGCAAAATATGGACAATTAACTAAAATAACCTTCAAATGTTCTACATAATGCAAGCTGAACTTCAGTATTCGCCTTGGAAAAATCATTGGATCCATCAAAAACTGCATTAACAACATTTTCTAAAGCCAACTGCATGCTTTCCATCACAGCAAAGTCCTGAAGTGAGAAAATCAGAACCCATAACGGACAACCATACATAAGCATGAAATGATGTTGAGGAGCTGACAATTTTAGAGATTAAAATATCAACAATGTAACAGTCCATTGAAAATTCAAATAGAAGGTATTTAAACCTGAGTTGGTGCTTGTGAAAGCAAGATACTCTTGATGATTGCAACAATTTTTTCAGAAACTTTAGCAGCAGCTATCAGGGGTTTGTAAGAAGAAACAAACCTAATCAGCTCCAGCTGTTTAGAAACCATTCACCAGTCAAAAATATTTTGAAAAGGTTAATTTGAAGTAAAATTAAAAGGAAAATGAATAACAGAAGTAGGATGGGAACAAGTGAAAAATAAATAAGATTAAACTAACACTGTAGAAAATTTGAGTATACTAAAACTAGACCTGCAAGCGTCTTATTCAAATGCAAAACTTTTAGACTATTAAATGCTCCCTCTTTCTGTGTGTGTTTCTCACCTCCTTTCTCTAATGTGCAAGATTAGTCAGGAATTAAAAAGTCAAAAAATTCAATTTCACAATTTTCTTTCTCTGTATCTTTTCATTTTTAAATGTCCAACATTTATGGAATATTGTGAAACCATAATAACTCGTGCAGTAAGAGACTCCTTAAAACTATGCCGAATATAAGTTTCCATAAGATTTACATAAAGTGAATGGAACATCGCGAGCAATAAGCCACTACTTCCAACTACTATCTTATAACCATAGTTGTTAGAATTGTACGATTCACGATTCAAATCGTACGATTCGATACGATTCGTCGTCCCAACGATTCAGAAACGACTTTGAATCGTGAATTGCTCTGAATCGTGGATGAATCGCATGAATCGTTTCGATTCAGAATCGGAAAAATGAATCGTGCGATTGTGCAATTCATGAACAAGAATTTTTGTGCTTTTTTTTTCACAGATTCTCATGAGAATCTGAAGGGGCAGACGGGTTAAAATAACAAATAAATAAAAAGTGAAGGGTCTTTTAATTCTTCACCCATGTTTCATTCTTCACGACTTCACGTCATGCTATGCGACCAGAACCAGAGTACCGGACTCTGCATTCATTCTTCACATCTCACTTAGAAACGTGCAATACTCTGCATTCTGCTGCAAGTCTGCAACTCCGTCACGCCTGACTGCCTGCAACTCCACCGTGCCTGCAACTCTGTCGTGCTTCTGTTCATGACCCATCTTCATCACGTGGGAACATTTTATCAGTGGGTAGGCTCTGTTTTCTTCTATTCTCTTGTACTCATCTTCGTGACTCCGTTGGCTTTGTTTGACTCATCTTCCCCTGCTTCTGTTCTCATCTCCTTCTGTTTTTTTTTTTGCATCAATTTGGAATGACTTATCTATATTTAAGTTATGACTTATGAGTTTACTTATGACTTATGACTTATGATGGTATTATTTAAATATTTATTTGAGACTTTTTAAGTGTTTTCTTTATGTTTTAGGTGTGTAAATGTGTATTTAAATTTTTTATTGATGTGTTTCTGAAGATTCGATACGATTTACGATTCACGATTCAAAAATTGAGCAAACGATTCTCGATACGATTCACGATTTGACAACTATGCTTATAACTTCAATATTAACAAATTCAGTAACACAAGAGCCTGGTTCAATAAATTTTTTCTGTAAAAAAAAGGAAAATATCATTTATATGGCAGACAATATTATCTGACTTCATATATGCATGTAAGACATACCAGCCTAGAACGATACAGGCTGAATTCACCCTTGCCCTCAACATCGTCACTCCACAACTCCAATACCCCTAAAGAAAGTGCAGTTTCAGGAAGAATTTTTTCTCTCTTGAGCATGTGAGGGAAAGATGTATCCAAAATTGCACCACAAAAATCATCATTCACAAAGCTCAGAGCCTTTTTCTTCGCATTTTCAACCTCTCCAGAACCTGAGCTATTGACAGCTGAACTGTCTGCAGCTGAATGTGTGGAAATTTTTGGTTTTGACATTAAATCCCTCATTAGCACCTGCAAGTAAACATTTGAGGCAAGAAATGGGAGAGATGATCATTTGGTAGGCAGTGTTGGCATGGCCAAGAAACACCACCAGACAGTAGCTTAGTACAACATTCCAACATACCAGCCAGAAGTTCAGGGATTGAAAATGAATTGCAAACTTGAAATGTTGGAAAAATCCCAGCATCTGGAAGAGAGAGAGAGAATAAAGGGTTAAAGTGAATTTCAAGATAAACACATGTTCATGTAAAATAGTAGTAAACTGAAAAAGTGAAGTTTTACATTCATGCATATGATAATAGCAACGCGAGTTTGGGGGGGGGGGGACTTGGCATTTGACAAACAAATTATGTGAAAAATTTTCAAAGATGTATTATGAAACCAAGATATTCTGTTGTCTGCAATTATCTTTTCCATGGAGTTTCATAAGAACTAAAGCCAAACACATGTATGAATGAAGTTGAGATTCAAAACAAGAATCTATGACAAAATTGCCAAAGAGAAACCAAAACCACAACTAAAATATGTCATCTTAAGTGAAGTCTTCCATTCTCTAAGCTGCTTAATGTCACTATAATATAATAACTAATTACCTGTTCTAGGTAAAGAGGAAGTACGGTGCTATCTCCAGCAATACTTTGCAGGTTAGAAGAACCCAATGACACCATACTTTCACATATATATTCTGCAAATTCATATTCACCCTCATCTATAGACACAGGACTTGAGCCAGATCTGTACAAAAATTCTCTAGATATGTTCATCAAGATTTGAAAGATGCTGCGCATAGCATGGTCAAATTCAGAAGCAGACGCATCAATGGGTCTCTTCCTACAATCACAATTCAGAGTAACCCATGGTATTACTGATCGATGACAAGGTAAAAATAACATAATTACAATATATCAACCATTAGAGAACTATATTGCATACCTTGGGGAGACAAGTTTGAAAAACTCACAAGCATGAAGACGAAAATCTGGAGCAGATAGTAGGAAACCACAACTGTCGGGAGTCGACAGAAAAACAAGGTGGGGAGAAAGAGAAAACCAGCGCATGGTTATATACCAAGACTATTGCATTGTGCTAGATAATAAAGGAAGAAAGATACATACCCATTAATGATGCCATACTTAGCAAGATCGGACAATGGTGCCCACTCAGCATATGCGTTTACTGCATATAGAGTAGCTGTTACTGTAGCAGCATGCAGTTTGGCAATGTCCATCTGTTTTCTACCAGCTTCGCTTAATGCAGCTCCAAAGTGCCTTTCTAGTAACTGCATCAAGCATCACAACATTAACAATAACTCCTGGCAAAGAATTTGTAATGAGGTTTAGGGCTGAGAAGTACAGTGTATAACAGTGGCAAAATCTCAGGCAGTGATTGAGTTAGCCCACGCAAGAGTAGCCTTCGGCGGTCACCTGAATACATCAATATGCAAGTAAGAAGGGCACACAGCATTTCATATAGAGACTACAGAGAAGTCCCTCAAGACCAAATGCATATGCATTATTTACAGGAGTTAAAGAGTAATATTGTGCTGGTGTGTGCTATGAGTAATGGGTTGGGCTGGTAAATTTGTACTCCACTCGTACAACGCTTAGTATAAATACACACACAGGGATCCCAACACCAATCAAGTTAGTGCATCCCATTATACAGCAATCCTCTTCCTCTTTCTACATTCTCTGTCTCTCTCTATGCACACACACTTTTTTTTTCTTTTCTTCATGAAATCAGCTGGCAGAGGGATGTTACTGGGAGAGATCAGAGATGGAAAACATTTCAGAGAGAAATGTAATATACAAGCCAAACTAATGTGTCCCCTTGCATTGTTTAATAATGGGAAAACTTATTAATATTGAGTGTCCAAAATTTTCACTAGAAAAACTCACACCATTGCCTAAGTCAAATAGATTTACAAAGTTGGACAAAGTTCAATTCTTTCACTAATGTAGTTGTGCATGCAAACATTTGCATGCATGAGCCACACTCACACACACCTACATGAGAAAAATCAAGGCATTATAAACCTTCTAAGTCTTCATTATGAACTGTAATGTCTTCAGGAAGCCACCGCAGCATCATTGAAACCAACTCAGCCTGGTACATAATTGTGAATCATAAAAAACAAAGCAAGTATTTTTGAAATAAAATCAACTCAAGCCGTCAAGTGAAAAAAATGCTGCAAGTAGGGAAACATGAGGTTTACTTGTACTGGACCCCTGCTGGATAGAGAAACCAAAGATGGAAACATTTCTTGCCATAGGTTAAGACCCTCTCTTCTAACTATCTGTGAAAGAACCACCAAATATATTTTATGCAAAGCAAAACAGCAATTGTGACAGAGTAAGAAGCAATGTAAATGAAAATGAAGAGCATCATGATGAAAACCTCAGCAACAAGGGCAGCTGTCTGGCTTTTAAGAGCCCAATCTTCACAAGGATCTGCAAGCTCAGACATTAAATCAATGGAGAGATTTGCAAAGTTCTTGTGCTCAGTAGGGCTTAATTCCTCCCACCTTAAACGCACCAAATGCTGTATACAGATGTGGTAGGCACAAGGATAAATAACTAAATAGACTTATCATTGAAAAGCAAGATAAATCCCCTAGAAAAGGAAGTAGCAACAGCATATGAACTTGAACCTGCAGCATTTTAAAAGCATGTAACCGGATTTCAGATGACCAATTCCTTTTTACCAAAAGGAATGATGTGTTTGCCAATATCCGTATATCACCTGCCTTGATCTAAAGAAATTTTAAATAGATTAGTCTTGAGTGAATGTCAAATAATAAAGTACGACTACTAATCACCCTAAAGTAGCAATACCAATAGGTTAATAGTAGCACTAGTAGTTGTAAAAATGATAAAACAGCAATTACTATAAGAATATGATGACGGATAAGTTATTAAACTATACAAGTTGCTTAAAGGAAAAAAAAAAAAAGAAACACTAACAAGTTAACTCAATTTGGTTTTTTTTTCCTCTATCAAGAGTTATGTGCAGAACCTTCTTTGTCTATCCTTTATTATATTTTAAATTGCAAAAATCATATTCATTTTTAAAAAAATACAATTGAAGCAGTCAATTTTTACAGCACAGTTGAGGACACTTTGAAAATCACCTACAATTACATAACAATTTATGCTGGAAAAATTTGAGAAGCTGGATGATTTTCAAATTAAGGCTATGTTTGGTTTGGTGGTAATAAAGGGGGAAATTTTAGGGGATTAAATTTGTAGGTAAATGGGTGTGTTTGGTTTACAAGCTATGATATACGGGTATGAGTATTGGATATAACACGGGTATAGTTGGGGGATACATCATTCTTTAAAAAACTAGGATACAGGTACGATGGGATACATCACAACATATAGATAAAAAAAATTATATATATCATTTCATAAAACATAAAAATCATATAAATTTAAATTAAAATTATTAAAAAATTAAACAATAAAAAATTAAAATTAACTTAGAAATAGAAAATATGTTACTAAACTATGAAAAACATTAAAATAAAATATATAAAAAATGCTAAAAGAACTCTTGTTTATAATTTCTTTTTAAAGAAAAGGAACTTAGATCATAAGAACCATGACAGCGCAAAGAGTAAAGTTTATTTTTTAATTGATAAAATTTGAATCATGCAAAAAGTAAAATAATAAAACCAGAAAATAAAACAAAAGCCACTCATTAATCAATGCTTACTCTTCTCTCAGACACTTCAACAACCTCGCAGAGGAGTTCACGGTTAAAAGACTTAAAAGCAAAAACACAAAGATGGAAGACAAACGACTCCGTTGGAGGTGGAAGGTGCAGCAGCAAGGCGTAGGCATCTCGCCGTTTTCGGAGCTGGTTTTAGCCATTTCAGTGCTCTTTAGTTCATATCAAAGTTTATTTTTAAAAAAAATGTAAAACTTCTACATTTCACTCCGTCTGGTACACATACCCATACCGGACATTGGTACAGCAGCCTGAGAGCTGTACTAGTACTTCTTAGTTTACAGGTAAAAGAAATGAGAAATTTTATGGGGGTGAAATTTTACTCCACTTCTAACTAGGGTAAAATTTCTTCCCTTCGTCTCTCTCATTCTTTTCAACTTCTCATTCTCTCTCTGTAGCTCTCTCTATAGCTCTCTCTCTCTCTCTACTATCACCTCGCATTTTAGCACAGGGGCAAGACGCCACTCATGGAAACATCTGCACAGGATTGATTTGTGCTGATACATAATTCGTCTCGAAAAGCTTTTGGATTTTCAAATGCTCAGTTTCAAACCCGTCCATCACTGTCTCTCTCTAATACTCACAATCTCTCTCTAAAGATTCTTTGCCGCCATTTTTTGCTCTGAAATTCAATACCAGAGATTTTCTAGTATATTGAAATTTTAAAGCAGCTTTGGAATCCTTGGAAGGCGATTTTTTTTTTTGTTGATTTTTCTTGCTAATTCAGTGAAAGCTAGAAAGTTTCTGGCTTGTGAGTTTTGGAGTATTTTGAGTTTCAAGGAAGACGAGGATCCGCAACAGTTGTGGAAGCCGTGGCTAACTCGGCAAATTTTTAGGGTTTAGTTGCAATCAAGTTTTGAACCAAACAACATGAAAAAGTAATTTCTCAACCCTTAAATTTTCTTCCAAAAAAAGTTTCCCCTTAATTTTTTTATCCCATAATTTATAAGCTGCTACCAAACTCAGCCTAAAGAAGAATAATTCCGGCTGTGTGCTAAGTGCATGTTTGGATTTGCTTAATTTTTAGGAAAAATAACTTGGATTTGCTTAATAGATACTGGCTCTAGTGTGAGGGATCGCCAGCTCTCCAGAGGCAAAGTGAAGAACTTTAAGAAATCTAAATAAAGGAAAGCTTTATCTTTACCAATACAGTGCTGAGTTGTGTGCTATATGCTCATTAGGGTTTCTTGTGTTTAAAGTTTCCAATTTTTTATTTTGGGCTGAGAAAAAGTTTAGGATGAGGAGAGGCTGTCTCCATTTCAAAGCCAGGGCAAACACCAACCTCGGCAAGGATTTACAATGGAATTACACATCACTTAGCAACGGGTGAACTTGGATTCGAACCAATTGTAACAAGTGGAAGGTCGCTGTTGGCTAAAGTTTGCAGTTATTTGTGAGAATAAGCAATAATGGTGCAACGGAAGAATATGAAATTTCAAGAAAAATAGTGCAGACATAATGCATGAGTGATAAAACTAGAATGAAAAATAAAATGAAATTAGTTGCTAGGGAATAAGCATAAAGAGAAGAGAGAGGAGATTACGGAATCGAGAAAAGAGCCAGCGGCTTTTCGAGCGTCGGGAGAAGAGGTCCAGTCAAGGGCGGTGGCAATAGCTTGGGCCACATTGTTGGCAGCGATGCTGTTACTCTCCTCCATTTTGAAACAAAATTAACTGCTCCTTCTACTCCTAAGCTTTCTTCTTGTACTGTTGAGAGAGAAAACGAGAAACCCACACAATCACAGTCACTGTCACAGAGAGAGGAATTCGCTTTGGTCAAGACAAGTCTTGGTTGCGTTCAAGTCACATGAGTGCCCCAAGGCTCACTCCTGTCCTGGGTTTTTATCCTTGTGTTTGTGCCTTGCGCGTGACGTGAACCTTCGCCAGTTGTCCTCCCTTTTGTTTTGTTTTGTTTTATTTTTTCTTTTACTCTTAAAAGAACTTTTTGTGCATTCTCAAGAATTTAAATCATTTTATGTCATTTTTTAAATAATTAAAAAAATAATAATTATAATTATAAAAAAATTATAAATTTTAATTATATTTTATTAATAATTTTTTTTATCTTTTTTTCTCTTTCACTTAATTATTTAAAAAAACAATAACTTAAAAATATCCAAATCGTATCCTCAAAGCTTTAAGCCCAACCTCAGGAAAGAAAAAGAAAAAAGCCTTAGACCCAACAGTGCAAATATTCCGAAAAAAGACTAGTGCTCCATCCATTAACTACACAAATAAAATAATAAAAATGTGGTTTAGTAATAAAAGATAATGATAGGTTACTCCAATATTATTTTCTGGGTGACGGTGACTTAGGAATTTCAATGATATGTTCAAAGGATTGTTTCCAAGGTACTAATTAAAGGATATTTTCACAAGAAGACCACTCACCCTAATCTTTAAGTGTTACAAAATGTCTTTTAAGAAAGAATAACTACCGATTGAGAGTATTAGCCAAAACATAATTTGAACTCATACACTTAGTAAGGGCAAAACCTTAGTAAAAGGTAAAGTATTAAGTGAGTATCATTTTCTTTATTTGAGTTCGACTCAAATAAATTTATTATTTATAATTAATTAGACTATCTTTAATTATCATGTCATTATTTGATTTCAATTAATCAAAATTATTTCTGCTAAAATTGTTATTATTATTGTTATTATCACATATCTTCTCTCACTAACAACACTTGTTGTCTATTTTTTTTTTTTGTTTATTCATGCAAACATGACATCTAATTGTGATAAAAATATAATTATATAAAAAATAGCAAAATATAAAAAAATAAAAAGATAAAAATATTCATGAAACTCCCAGTCCATGTACTAATAAGTAAATAAATGCAATACATGAAATAAAGTTTCCTAGTTAACATTGTGGGCAGAACCTAACGTGCACCGTGTTATGTTTGGGTGCATGGTGTATCGTAGACTCCACTTCCAATTATAAGTTGGTCAACTTGTTTTACTTATTTTTTGATTTTATAAATGTAACCCCAAAAGTCTAGCATTTTACAATTTGGGACATCTAACAAGATGGGGAGTGATGGCCATGGAATGTAGGCCAGGACCACCGGAAACAGAACCCATGAACTCCGTCCAGCTACCACGAGCCGCCGCACCACCTCACCCCTTCGTCGCGGTTAAAGCCACCACCACTGCTCCGCCAAGCCACCTTCTTCTAGGAACAGCCACCATCACTTCCCTTAAGTCCACCTCCTCCATCACAAACCCATCACACCTCCCCTTGCCAGACCGCATCGCCACTGCCAACCCATAGAATCTCACCGCACACCCCAGACGCCATTGACCGAACTCAAAGAGCGCCAATCCCTTTGCCCTTTGCACTGCCGCTCCTGTCCTGTCCTATGCTTTATTTTTGGTAAAAATCTCTACTTTTTTTATATACTTTCTCGTGGTTCTCATTCACAGATCTATCATTAGTTTTTCTTTCTTGTTTTAAATTTCTTTACTTTTAATTTCTTGTTCTCCCATTCTTAGAAGCAACCCACATCACTATCGAAGCCCAACCAGAACCATAGAAGAAGCAGCCACGAACCACCCACTGGCCACTGATCCACAAACCCCGACGCTAGTTGCCTGCACGAACCATAAGGACCACCCAACCACCCACAAACCATCCTCGAACCAGAAGGACGGCCATGGAATGCTGATACAGACCATGGGTCACTTGGCAAATATGGACAATACCGAACGGGGCTGTCTCCTGTAACAAATTGTGACCATTGATGTATTTTATTTATAAATAAAGGGCTGAGATATAAGGTGTATATTAAGGTGCACGATAGAAAGAGCCCACATTAGATAATGTTCGATTGCATACTAATATACTATGCGTGCTTTAAAATAAAAGAATGTCAAGCTCATCACCAGAGTAACAATTCTAAAATTTAATCGTCTAATGTTGAAAAAATAAAATAAACTGACAATAATTATGTATTTCAAAATATACATATTAACTAATAAACTATTTGGTTGAAAATATTATAAATTTATCATGAATATACAAAATTACTACTTAAAAAAAATGAATGCCACAAAATTAAATTCTAAAATTAAATGGATATAATTTTACGGTGCGTTTTTAGCCAATATTTCTGAAAAACAAAAGTTAGTATTTTTCATGACTCGTGTATATTGCAGTGTAAGTCGGATTTCAAAGTGATTGAAGAATCACATGATGATACATATGAAGTTTTGAGTAGCACAAGAAGAACAACAGTCAGAACATACTCCTTGTGTTGTTATGGATAATCCCATCGCTTATCCTGATTCAGATTCATAGCTCTATTACAAGATGGATTTAATTTTGATGCGATTACAAGATACCCTCGTGCTTCGTCCCACAGACTTTTCATCCTTACCTATCTCACTCTCTAGAAAAGGAAAATAGCTCAAGAATTTATTACAATTCTCAACAAAGTGAACATACTTTAGATATTAACACAGGGGGCTCCTTAAAAAAAAAATCACGATGAACATCTAAGTAATTCTCTCACCATGCCAACAGATTGAACAGAAAAAAATCTTCATCTTAATGAAAACCAAGAAATAAAAAAAAAATTATGAAAAAGAAATTGAAGGTGTAAAGACGGGGAAAAAATTATTTTACCCCTTCCTGAGAAGCAATTATTCGCATTGTGCAGCAGTCGGTCTACCCCCAAAAATGAGGCAGCAGAGGAAGATTCTTAATTTGACTATAAGAATGTACTAAATATCTAAGCTATGATTTTCTTTCCTTTAACCTTATCCTTGAGGGCACCTTTCTGTGGTTTTGATAAATCCAATGCATCACCTGCAGTGTGTTTCTTCCGCTTTGGCACTCCAATGTTAGCAGCATTACCAATGGGACCTGACCAAGCTTGGAATTGTTCCTTTGAATAGGTATATGAGGTTGAAGTGAAAGAAACATCAATAGGAACAGTATCTGGATCAATATGATGTGAAGATCCCAAAGGAAAGCCAAGTTGTCCATCTTGATGTGGTGGAGGGAACTTTTCACTCTTGCTCTTAGCATTTGCATGGGTGATTAGACGTCTTCTCTGTTACACATGAAATCATAACAAATTTAATCAACTTTACGTTTAACTCAATTCATAATCATGCGGATTTTTTTTATTATAAAGTAAAATAGTATTTTAGAAGGAAAGTAGCAACGCAAAGAAATGGAAGGATAAAATAAAATCCTTAAACAAAGGACAAAAAGCCAAAGAAGCAGAAAAACGTAAAGATATTAATATAGGAGAGATCTCGAAACCTCTGCATGTCTATCCTAACAGAAACCATTTGTTGAAAATAAAAAAGAAGCCAATACCAAAACCAATTAACTCAATCAAAAGGTATTGCCCCTAAACATGCAGATTTTTAAGCAGTAACTACTGTGGATCAGATAATCAAGGATAGAAGAGAGATGACCCCAAGCTGCTTCAAAAATTATAATGTAGGAAACCATTTAAGCTCATTCAGAAGTAAGATAACTTAAAGCTTTGCGGTAAATTCAAATTACTAGCCAACTTCAAATGCCTTAACCAGCAAATTAACCATCTAACATTTACTTGAATACTAGTGATCACCACCCTATTATTGACTGTTAGTATTATAGGGGTAAAGTCTATTGCTACTTTTTAAAACAAATTGAGCAGTAAATCTTAATAATCTAATTGTTGAAAATGGTATTATTGCCAGATATCTGTGTCAGCCTGAGAAACTTCAAGAAAGTTCAATTACCAAATCCTAATTGTCCTTCCTAGTCTCAATCATTTCATTTTATTAAGCATTCTTGGAAGATATAATAATCTCAAAGCACATCTGTTCAGTGATTTCATAAACCAATGCATCCACATATACTTGTGATTATTAATAGTAATTTTTTTGAACATACATCAATATTGGATTGAAGCTCGGCATTGGCTTCAGGAGCAGGAATAGCTTTCACCGCTCGATCATGTGTACGATGCTTCTTTGGACCATCAACCTGAGCTTTGCCTGCAGCTCTTAGTCTGAACATTCATGTTGACAAAGTATCTTAGAATTGGTCAAATATAATAGGACGGTTAAATTATAACTAGCAGAGATTAATCAAAGAGAAAAAGGAAAACTTTTCACTCTAATGATCTCTATAAATGTCAGTGTGTGGGCGTAGACTGCAGTGTGTTAGTTGGGTTGAGGAGGTGTGTGTGCTGGGAGTGCATATTTGTTAAATAATTTAATATAAAAGATATAAGGTTATAAATGCCATCAAATAATTTAAATAATATCAAAATAGAATTGTTTAGGTAATTTCACGGTCAACACCCTAAATTTTGTCCTCACAGTCCATTACTTCCTCCCACTTTATCTCTCCCAATCACTTTTTAAATTTTTATTAGTTTTTTTTTTTAAATGCAATACTTCTACTATGCAGAAGGAAAACTTAAAAGCAGATATACCTCCTCACTTCATCATCCCGTCGTTTAGCATCTATTTCCTTGCTTGGAGGATATTTTGGAAGACTAGAAGGATCGCAAGCATAAGGATCCGTGGTAAAGAACTGCAAAATGTAGGAGTAGACAAGCAATAAAAGGCAGCACAAAATTTGAAATCAGCACGCCAGCATTTTAATGAAAACAAGGTCAGGAATTTTAAAAGCCCACCTCACTTCTTAAAGCATCCGAGGCAGTTTTTCGTTCTGCAGGATCAATTGCAAGGAGGGTATCAATAAGGGGTAGGGCAGAAGGTGGAAAATCTTTAAATGTCTCTCTTATGCATCTCTTGTATGGCTCTCGCGGTTTAAACAAGGTAGCATTAGGCAACTTTGACTTCTTCCAATACTCATCAGAAGGTGAACCACATAGTTTGTATATCTTATGCAGTTGCTCCACCTATGTAAGTATTCAAGAAAAGGGTTAGAAAAAATCTAATTGAGATTTCAAATAACCATCAAATAAAATGCAATTGATATATCCTTAGAAGTTAGAACTAAACTATGCAAGAGATATTAGAACTAAACAAGATCTAGTATACCACTTAAAAGGGCAATTTACTGAAAACATACTTGGAGATGAACTTAAATAAATTAAGAAATGTTGCATACATTGTAGACCATATAATTTGCTAGTTAATGGCCCACATTGCATAATTAGATAATCAAAGTGAAATTACTATTAATATCCTCATAATCACTAGAACCTCTAAATCCTCACAAATGCATACTATAAGGCAGAGATTCATATAATTTACCTTAGATACTTGTGACACAGAAAATCAGGGAAATGAAAAATCCTATAAGCCAAGACAAGATATGTAAGTTGTTACCTCTGTACGACCAGGCATAATTGGCTTCCCAGCCAACAACTCTCCTAAAATGCAACCAGCACTCCAAAGGTCTACACCCACACTATAATCTGTGGCACCAAGAAGCAACTCAGGAGGCCGATACCAAAGGGTTACTACACGACTAGTCATGGGATGCCTATGATTTGGATCAAAGATAGATGCCAGTCCAAAGTCAGCAATTTTAAGTATTCCTTCATTGTCAATAAGAAGATTTGATCCTTTAATATCACGGTGAAGTACATGACGTTTATGACAGTGTTCAAGTCCTGATAGCAGCTGATGCATGTAACATTTGACCTGCAATAGAAGGCATAGTATTTGGAGACATCAAATACTGCCACTTGAAAAGAAAGCATATCAATTACCAAAGGATAACTAATTAATTCTTAAATTATTAAGGCAAACCTGGTCTAACCTGAGGCTCTGTGAACCTGATTCCTGGGCTTGCAGCAAGTCCAGCTAAATCATGCTCCATGTAATCAAACACGAGATACAAACTACAGGACATCCTTGATGTAACTAAACCTTGCAACTTTACAACATTAGGATGATCCAATCTTCGCAAAATAAGAATCTCTCTAGCCATGAATTTTACGCTCTCGGGTTCCAAATTGTCAAATCGAACCTTCTTTAGAGCAACAATTTTACCCGTCAACATGTCTTTAGCTTTGTACACATTACTATATGTTCCTTGCCCGATCTAATATGAAAGGACAAGAAAAGGAAAACAAGGAAAGTATTAGAAGAGAAGAAATATAGTCACTGAGAAGCAAATGTTAGATTCTAAACTCTACACTACATAAGTTCGCCAGACTCAAATAAAGTAGATTTAATTCCTGCTAATTGTGCCAACAAATAGATTAATAATTCATGATCAGTTTTACTTTGGACAACACTATCACTGCATCCTTCATAATCTGCATTGATGAACTTCAAACTACATCCACATATCCAGATATGGCATGATCCATCAAATGCTTTTCCATTTCAAGTTAAACACAATGCATACATATACACCCAAAAGTTCAGGAATCAATATCATGCTATTAAAATAGAAACCCACCTTATCAATTTTCTCAAAAGTGTCAGCCTTTCGGGGAATCCAGCCAGTAAGTGCTTCCCCACAGACCGCGGTGAGCCAGGGTGGCCAGCCAGCTGCGACCTGCTCCCCACGCAAATGCTTGGGCGGATTACTTAGCCTTGGGTTCGCCTTTGATCTTCTTCTTCTTTCACCCCGTGTCCTGTGGACCCCATCATCACCACCACCCTTCTCGTTCTGGTTCTCGTCATTCTGAACCTCAGCTTTGCTCGCCGAGACTCCATCAACCTTCCTGTTACTGTTTGACTCAACACTCAAAC
This sequence comes from Ormosia semicastrata, assembly GCA_029884595.1. Taxonomy (NCBI): domain Eukaryota; kingdom Viridiplantae; phylum Streptophyta; class Magnoliopsida; order Fabales; family Fabaceae; genus Ormosia; species Ormosia semicastrata. The sequence goes on along the minus strand of JAQQTO010000054.1, from coordinate 6,866,655 downwards.
TCCTCTCCTCTTTCACCTCAGCTATTATTCCCTTTGACACTTCGCGGCTAATCACACACCCCATTTCTTCAATCTAAGCCTCATCTCTAGCTTGACATGCTCTCTTCTATGTGTTTGTGTTGTGTGGGTTTCTAATTGGTAATTACCAATCAATCACCACATTAATCCAATTAAAAAACAAACACAAGCATGATAATGAGATGAATGCCTCTATATATTTTATTATCCTTAGCTAGATAACCCTGCAATTGACGAGATTAATTTGAATTTGAAATCAAAAGCTAACTCCAACTTGTAGAATTCACTCAGTTGAGTCCAAGGTAGAAAGATTCAGTGTGATCTGGTCAGACTCAGAAGGAAAGTGAAAATGAAAGATTTCTTAGGTACAGTACAGAATGTGATGGGTTTTGGAAAAAATAAAAAAGAAAAACAGAAAAGCTTATGCCATGATATGTTGTGCAACAAAGATGAGAACGAGACAGCCTTACAGTGACGGTAATTGAAGCAGAATAATTAATTCCTATAAAGAGTGGATGGCTGTCTTGTCTCTCTATATAGATGTAGATTATAGACAGAGTGTGTGTATAATTGTATATGTTTGTTTGGTGCTGATGTTGCTGTACTGTTTGGACTTTTGCTCTCAAGAGTGACAACACGAGAAGGAATATAGAGAGAATGTGATCTTCTTCCCATTCTCACAAGTCAGCCCCCAACTCTACCTTACAATACAATACCAACTCATTTGTATTCATTTCATACTTAATCTCTAAAGAAAGAAAAATGATAGTAGCACATTTTTATGAAATACGTTATCTTATTTTTAGGTTATGGTAAATAAGAATGAAGATTTTCTCATGTTATTGAATATATATAAAAGTAAAGATACAATTTATTTTTTATATATATAATGAGCTCTATAATTAATTATGGTGAATTCATGTATAATAAAAGTTATGTTTATCTTTTTTTTAATATGATCATTATATTATATAAGAGGATTATTTTTTGTGATAAAATAAAAATGTAAATGCACAAAATATAAGATGAGATTAATTATAATTAAATAATAAAATTATATAAATATAAAGTAATGTGTGTATAAATGTGATATACTCCCTAAATTTGACGGGTATTTTACTTCTTCAGTGTTTCTTTACTCGTAAGGTTTGGACAATAAATCCGTAATTCATACTCGTAATCTGTATGTCAATTTTACTAACTACTAACTTCATTTATTGCGTTAGGAAAAAGAGGGTGCCTTTTCTTCGTTACCTTTTTAACAACTAAAATCTATTAACTTCTAATAGTAAGCACATCCAGTATGAGCAGGATGTGGACTCTGTATAATGGCAACCTATGTGCTAATTATTTTGTTGAAATAGGAAATCAGAAACCCGTTATCTACATGAAATTCCCTTCCTTCAGCTGTCTTATTTTCATTTATTTGTATATGCTTATATGATAGTTAATCATGTCTTTTCTATAGCAATTTATTATTGTGTGGATAATTTTATGTTTAAAAAATAAATTCTAAAAATTAATCTAAAAATTGTTACTAACAAATTTTAAAAATTGTTAATATAATTAATAAATTATTAGTAAAATTTTAATTATTATAAAAAATATATAAAAATAGTGTGATTTCAAATATACCCGAAGGGAAAGGAAAAGTGGAAAACAAACTGCCCACAGTTTGAGCATTGTTGGAACTCGGAAAATGAAATCCAGTCACCTTTCGAAGTGGTAATGTTGCAAATGCAAAGAGTATTACAGAAGTAACCCAGCCTAGAACCCCCCGACACAAGTGAACTACCCTTCATATAGTTGCAGGAGGTTTCTTGGGTTTTACTTGTCAATTAATAAACACCAAAGCAGTTTTTATACCAGCAAGGCAGCAAGTTATAAATAGCTGGCGGGTTTCGCTACTCTATGACCATTTGTTGGATACATGCTGTTACTCTATTCTTTTGGCGAAAACACTCCCGAGTTTGGCTCTCTAGTTTAATATATTCAATAAATTCTGATGATATATATTTCAAATTTATTACTTTACATAAAATAATCAAGGAAATGCCGATTCTTTTCTTTCCATAAATACCTCCAAAAGCACCATATTATTTGGCAGAAACTAAACTTTTCAACTTAACATCTATCTTTATTCGTTAGTATGTATACTCATATTCTAAGATTGCCAAGCTCAGAGCTTGTTCTTGACACCTCTTCATCTTCGGGTTTTAAATCTTCTTTTTCCTTGTTTTTTGACTCCTCTGCAATGGATCTCCTTGGAGGAGCTGAGCAGACTGGAACTACTGATCTGATTCTCACAGCTGGGGCCATGAATAGAGGAGTAGGTGATCTTATCATACCAAACCTTTCAGAAGTGGGCATGCCTGGACTTCGTGGGACTCCAGTTCTTATCCTTGAACCAACAGCCAGAGGTACTTCCCCATGTTGTGGTCTGGAACACGCAGAAGAAGTGGGGCCCATGGCTCTCACCATGGAAGATGCGGCTGCTGGCGGTCTAAAACTTCTGTTGTAACTTGCTTGTGAATGTGCTGTGAGATTAGGGGAGTCAATACTAGATGGGTTTTGCAGCTCAATATTAACTGGTCTGAGTACAGAGCCCATGTTCCAATGAGAAGCCCATTCAGATTTCCCACTTTGTTCTCCTCCCAGCTCAGCATTTCTACTTCTGCTTCCAGATCCTCCATGCTTCTGTCTCTCATCCTCTGGAGCTGGTGTTAGGACTCTTGTCTCATTATTAAGGTTGCAAACTGGGGGATCTTCTGCTTTTTCCTCTTGTATCTCTCTGATGGTTACTGTTGACCTGCCCCTGCTTAACTCAGGAACAATTTGGTTTGAAAAGTAAAATGAAGGCCTTGATGTAGCAATAGAGAATTTTGGTCCTACAGGAACTGATGCTAACTCAGTCGATGGAAAATAAAGACAGTGGTCTGGCTGGAGCACAGATTGCATTAATGGATAAAGCTGTGGAGCAGATGGAATAGTTGGTGGAATGGTTAGTGCCAATAGGCGATTTTGCTGCTGTATGATTTGTTCTTGCTGCCAAATCTGATAAAGAGCCACCTCAGGGGAGAAACTAGAGATTCCACAATGCTGGCATTGCATAGGATACATGCAAGGAGTTGGCTGAGTTGACACCAAAGATGGTGTAGTGGACTTTTGCCATCTATGCTGATGATCACTTTCTGAAAAGCTCTTTGACTCAGATGGATGTAAACTCGCAAGAACCCGAGCAATGATGACTTGTTCCTGTTCTTCATTGCCTTTAGACTCTGAAGGAAATGAGGATGAACTTGAAGAAGATAAACGATGCTGTGACACTAGGCAGAAATTTAAAACAAATAAAATATAAAGTCAAGTCCTGGAAGGAAAAAGAAGAAGCAGAAGCTAGACAGTGTTAAAAAAGGGGGTATGTTGAAAAGAAGACTAATCGAGGTTGCTCTACCGAGAATATTTCAAGTGCAGACTCCAAATTGGAAATGTACATATAAGAAACACATATTTACAGCAGCAAAATACTCACATTTTCTCAACGCAGACCAAGCAGCTATTGCGGCATTTTTCTGAGCCTGTTTCTTGGCCCTAGCTGGGTCTCCAGCAAAATGCATTCCAGCAATCTCAACTGTACATGAGAAGGAAGGAACATGACCTGGTCCAGAACGAATGGTCGTATAAACAGGAAGATTCAGTCCAGCTCTGTGAGCAGTTTCCTGGAGCAAATTCTTGTATACTCCTGTTTCATCCTGTCAATATCCAAATATCAAAAGCATTTTCAAAGAAAAACCATTAAAATAAAAAAGAACCTTCTACGTTGTAATGGACGAATTTCAATAAAAGTGAATAACATAATTCATCCCACTCCACTTCTTCTCTCCAGCACCTAAAACGGAGAAAAAGAAAAGAAAGAGAAGAGAAATGGAGAGCACAACAACTAAATGCAATGAGCAAAAAATCCAGGATTCTTTAGATTCCTAACACGAGGGGAAAAGTTATGTTCTTAATCTCAATTTCTTCTATCATTTATCCCATTTTCTTGTAAAAATATTAAGTTTAATGAACCAGACATCCTCTAAATCCTTGGGAGGAAAAAGTAGAACAATATAAAAGAGGACAAAAAGGGAACAACAAAATTATAATATATTTGCATTACACTTTTCATCAACAACAGGATTGGGAAATGCAGTGAAAACCTAAATGGCAATGTATATTTGGCCTTGATGTTGGTCAATTAGCATCCCCCCCCCCCCCCACCACAGAGCAAAGAGAGAGGTGCAAGAAATGGAAGTTGACATTTAACCCAGGATGAGTGTCACAGGGAGAAAGGTAAACATGGAAACTCAGCTTCCAGTACTGATAAATGACAGATCTATACAATGTTATTAAGCTAGGGTACATTGACCAGGTATAAAATTCATAAAAACTGGGAACTGAGCTTATAGGTAATATATATAAAACTATGAAGAAGTTTATAACTCAAACTTGATATATCTGATGCAGTGATGCCAGTATAACAAAAATCAATATTACATTGTTGAATATTTTTATAGGATGAGTTTCTCACTTAAGCTACCATTGAACCATCCATTTTAACCTTTATTTCATTCAATTTAAAATATCAAGCCAAAATTTTTATCCCATGGCTTCATATCAATTGACACAAAACAGTGGGCCCTTATGATCATTTGTTCTAGTTCTCAAAAGCATTGCACATCAAGTGACAATGGATAAACAATTATGCACTTGACAAGTCAATCAAGTGATTGCAATTTTGAAGAAAATAGAGAAACACAAATTAAATCTAGGAAAGGAGGGGAGGAGTGATAAAAAATTCCCAACTGCTCACCAGAACTCTTGCTGCCAAAGCTCTAGAAGGACCTCTTTTTGCAAGAGTGTTAAGGGCTACCTCAGCTGCCGCATGTTCTGCCTGTCTGAGAGTAGAGCAGAAAGTAGGGCTTTCAAATGTCTCTCCATTAAAATTGACAGTTGCCTTGAAACGAGGAGCATGATCTGGCCCTTCACGGATGCATGAATAGGCTGGCAAATTAAAACAGCTTCTTTGAGCCAATTCTTGCAACCGGTTCTTATACATGTCTGTACACAACTGAACCCACAGGCGTAAGTTAAAAAGAGATTTAATTTTTCATAATGTAAGAGAGAGAGGGAGAGGGGAGCAGCAAGAAACTTCTGTTAATTTAGCAAACAGTTCTGTGGAAGAATAATTCACCCCACAACAGATGCTTAAAAGAAAGCTAAAACAGAATATTCTATCCCAGTGCAGTAATAAATAAATATGATAACGATACTGTATGAGATATATTTCTTATACTAGGAGTGAGTAACATATTATTATAATATTATCCACTACATTTCTTACTCTCTTTTATTGAATAACAAAAACTCAGGTTAGCTTGACTAGGCTAAGATCTCATCACATACTTTAAAGTAGAGGAAAAAATAAGGAAGCCTCTTCAAGTACACTAGCAAGTTACATGAGCTACAAAGATTTCAATAGCTTAAAAAATCAAAGTGCAGGCAAACAACATTTGAACATCTAAAATTCTCCGAAATTGCCCACCATTCCACCAAAGATCAAGCATATTCTTCATCCACATAACACCGCCCCCACACTTGATTTGTGTGTGCATGTGAACATACTTCGCAAGTGAGTAATTTAAGATTAATTCTGCAAACCAACAGAAACTAGAGCAATGTTTATAACAGGACTTTGAGCTGATGCTAATAATAAGCTTAACTAAATAACAAATTATTCTTTGGCCATACTCAAAGCGAATTCATTTCTATATAAATTTGGTAATACTGAGAGTACAGAAATTTCAGATATTTTCTATATATTCCAGTAAACAATTTCAGGAATAATTTATATAGACACAAGTAGAATAATCAAATGCCATAAATAAATGCCAAATGTACCACAAAGAGACTCTAAAAACACCAAAAAGGAAGTAGCTGTAACTGAAGAGCCTTGTCTTACATTTATTCAGCATCTACCAAACTACCCATTGTTACCACCCAATAGGAACAATATTCACCACAATCAGAAGACAATTTATATGAAAACAGCTCAGAGATTGAATTGATAAAACTAAAAAAATGTTGATAGATAAGTAAGAAAGCATCAAGCATCGAATCATACCTTTCAAAACAAGTAGTGCGAAAGGATCTGGGTGTGAGAGAACAAGGTGAGCCACAGTTGGGATGAAATTTAATAATATTGGACAACGTCTAAATCTCTAGTCATTTGCGAAAACTTTCCCGAGAAAGTGACGGAAAGCTAGGAGGACACTGAATCGCAATAGTAATAGTAAAGTGGGATTTCTTGCCCACACCACAGCGTTTCCCTTTGCATTCTAGTTTTCTGCTTTGGGAAGCAAGCTTTATGGTTAATGTACTTATGTTACTACTTATTGACAATGATTGTTTTGTGGTTACTTTAAAAGGTAAAATAAAATCATTTATACGCTGCCGTTTGTTGCAACTTCAACAAAACTTTTTCACTATTTAAAATTCTTCTGTGTATGCTAGATAAGTAGATCAATTGACAAGAGATATATTAGCCTTGGGTGCCCGCTTGGCCCAAGCAATTTTGTTTGGAATTGAGCCTTTCAATTGAAATTCGGAGGAATTATATCAATTCCAATTATTTTGTTTGGTGTATAAACTAAAATTAAAATTTTAATTTTGATTTCAATTTTATAAAATCAAAAAAAATATATACAATATTTAATTCTTAATTTAAATTTTAAAATTTATAATTTGAAACATAAATGTTAAAAATAATATTTTTTTATTTATTTTTTATTATCTTTGTCACTTGCATACTCCAACAACCATTACTTGGTGCCAGTAGCAACCTCTAATCACCGCTGCCAACACTCCTTGGCCATGTTGCTGTCAGGGGTGGAGCTAATATTTTTCTGGTGGGGTCAAAACTAAAATTTAAATATATATCTTTAAATATTTAACGTATAATTATCGTATAATATAATATAAAAATAAATTCAATTTATAATTAATATACTTTAAATTAAAAATATTTATAAGCTTTAATATGAGAAATTATATATTACAATTTTAAACTTGTATTATTTATAAAATAAAAGTTGATTATTATTTAGATTTTTTATTTTTGATAAATTATTCAAACAATATAAAAAAATTATCTTTTATCTTATTACATTCATTTATTTTAATAATTTTCATATAAAAGATATCTTAGTAATATTATTATACATAAGATAAAATAAGCTTAAAATAAGTTAAAATAATCTATCAACTAAAAGATATATTTTTTATTAGAGGGACCAATAAAAATATACAGCATATATATATAAGAAAAATGTTTAGTTATTAAAAGCTGGGGGGACCATGGCTCATAGATGTCCCCCAGGTTCCGCCCCGGCCCCTGGTTGCTGCCAATATGTTTTGGAATCCATTATTGTAGTAAACGTATTCCTATAACCATCTGAGACGGAATCCATCAATACAAGCTCTATTGAGAATATATTTATAATAATTTAAACTTGTATTATTTATAAATTTAAACTTGATTATGATTTAGATATTCATGATAAATTATTCAAATAATAGAATTAAAACTCAATTCATAATTGTAATTCTATATCTTATGTAGCATTGATATTTTAAAATAGTTACTGTATTAATATTAGATATGTATTATATTGAATGTTTTGATATTTTTAAATACTTTTTATCTTTATATTTTTAATTATTTTTTTAAATTTTTATCTTATCCGCATATCAGTGTCATGTCATTCTGTATCTATATTTGTGTTTCTTAGTCTATACCTTAATTTTTTATTTGTACAAAAGATAAAATTTAACATTGTTAATCAATTCCAAATCTAATAAATTGTAAATTGAAATTATAATTTTAATCTATAGTTCTAATTCTATCATTTTTTTAGGTTATGTAGAGCATTGATGTTTTCTAGTACTATAACTATATTTTTAATATTATAGTTAAAATAATATACATTTAATGATTTAGAGGAAGAATTTATTTGTGAAACACCAAAGAATTTTTCAATATATTATTACTTTAAAATATAAAATATTTTATGTGACACAAATTTATATAAATTTAATATAATCACACAAAACTCTGGAAAAAATAATTGTTGAAATAGTTTTTTAGTCATAATAGTGCTCAAAAACTAACCTCACACAATAATGTCTATAAAAATACTTAGTCAAAGATAAATAAAAAACATCCTAATAATCGCAACTTATGTTCACCAAGTGTATCTAAAACTAGTTCTACTAAGTAGATCAAAATCAAACACATTTACTATAGTTTTAAACTCTTAAATATCTTAATTCATATTCTGGTGACACTGTGTAGTAAGGTCCAGGAAATTTTTTTAAAAAATCACTTTTTTTCTCTTCATGAATTGCATCAAGTGGAAGAGTTTGAACGGTTAATTAACAGTTTAATACCTCTCTCACATATATTAAGCCCATTAATTTCGTAACAATTAACAATTATGGTTTCAAATTTGATCCTAAAATACTTTTTTACTTTAAAACTTACATATTTGTTAGGATTATTTTTATGTTCTATTAAATAGCATTTTTCAAATACTTTTTTCCCAACATGACTAAACTTTGGTGAGATATTTGGAAATTTATTTAGGCATTAATATTATTTCTAAATACTATCGAATACCTAACTCAATAATTGCTCATCGTTATGCAAAACCACACTTAGATGCACGATGTTGTTTGTTCCATTTTTTCTGTTTATATTTTTTGCCTAAAGAGCGATAGGCGAATGTATTATCTCTTCCAAAAAGAAAAAAGAAGGGGGAAAAAAACAATTTGTTTTCCCTTCCACCGTCTATTTGCAAAAATGGTCAATTTGACATCACATTTACATTATTTACGAGATAAGAAGTTATTGGATAAATAACCAGAGACTAAGTATGGGTTATCAAAGTTTATGTGACAGCTTGGTCTCTTACTCATGATGGTGATTTTTCTTTAAAGTCACCAACATGAAAAGAAGGTTAATAACACATTTTTTTTGGCACTTTTTATAATATTTATTTTATTATTAGTTCATTTCATATATTTAAAAAAAATTATTAAAATAAATATTAATAATATTTATTTTTATATTAATAATAAATTAAATATTAAAAAAAATATCTAAAAGAGTGTTTTATTAGTCCATATCTCTCATCTCTGGTAATTCTTCTCTCCTTGATAATACCGTTAGTAAGAAAATTTGGTCTTGGGTGTGGTTTGGAAAGAATTAAAACTTGTTTGTGGTTGTTGGCCTCGGATGGTCTTCTTACTAATGACAAACGTCATAGGAAACATTTGACTGATAACCCAAATTGTTCGCGTTGTGGTCTGAATTTTCATGAGACTGGTTTGCATGCTGTTCGGGATTGTAGCAGCATTAGTGATTTTTGGTTAAGACTTTTTGGTAGTGCTTTGTACTCGTCTTTCTTTTAGGTGAATATTCAAGAATGGCTTCCGCAAAATCTCATGTGTAAAAAGCTGATTGGTGGTAAGGAGTGGTACTTTCTTTTTGGTATTGCTATTCATTTCCTCTGGCAATACCGGAATCATAGAATCTCTAACCCCCCCAACTAATGACCTGCTGGTTCAGTTCTGGCTTAGGGTGAAGAGCTATTCTATAACTTCTGAATTTTCTGGTGTCATTGCTCTTTCAAGGAATAAGGTGAAGAAGTGGGTTAAGTGGAAGTTTCCTCCGCTTGGCTGGGTGTGCCTGAACTCGGATGGTTCTGTTCTCAACTGTCAAAGGGCTTCTTGTGGTGCCCTGATTCGGGTGTGTACAATGGTGGTTTTTCAGCAAACTTAGGAACTACTTCAATTACTACTGCAGAATTATGGGGTGTCTGTTATGGCTTAAGCTTGGCTTGGGATCTAGGTTGCAAGCAAGTAAAGTGCAATATAGATTCTAAGGCTGCTTTGGATTTGATTACAGCTGGGTGCTTCAATATTTACCATCCTGCCTATGCCATTGTTTGTGACATCAGAAAGCTCCTTAACAGAAGCTGATTGGTGACTCTTGAGCATATCCTAAGGGAAGGTAACAAGGCTGCAGATCTGCTTGCTCATTCTGGGCATTCTCTGGATTTTGGTGTGCACAAGTTTTTGAGTCCTCCCTTTTGTATTTTTGTTGTTTTAAGAGACGATAAGGCTGGTATTTCTTTCCAGCGTAGTGTGTTAGTTTTCTCTGGTTCTTGGGTGGTTAGTCCACCCCGTAGCTCAAAAAAACAAATAATAATAAATAAATAAATAGATTTTTACTATTAATTTTAAATTAATAACTTAAAATTTATGTAATTTTATTTAAAATTAATAGTAAATATCTTTCTTGAAATACATATTTATTATACTTGAGGAACAAGCCAGAATTTCTCATAATTTTAAATTCTCACTTCAAAATTTAGCAAATTGCAACTCACCAATTAGCTTGAGGTGATGCTATTTATACATCAATTTTCTAATATTTTTTAATACTTTTTTATTTTAGATAATAAAATAAGAGAAATATATTTTTTAATATACATTTTTTTTTTCAAAGTAACAGATGCAAACAAAAAGTATAAAAATATGATGTGCAAACAAAAACCCCAGACAAACTGATTCCTGTGCAAACAACATAATGTCTTGGCATGCCTTGAGTCACCAATGGTGTTGTTTTGAAATCTCCACTTATTTGGGCATCAGGTCCAATTGTCTCAGGACTGATCTTGGCCCTACTCCTAAACCAAACACTCCTGCTATGAAATTGCCACTTCCTAATGGTCCTCCAAACATGATGTTTCGGTTGTCAAACCCACAACCAAAAACCACGCCTTGGAAGCTCACAAAGCCCTCATAAATGTCAGGAAATGTGAAGTTTCCAGCTGAATGAATGCCACTGCTAATGGCACCTCCGAAGTACTGTACATTATAAAGACAGTACATACCATTTGGGGAACATATTTTGGGAACACAAAGTGGGTGATTACATGATACTGCCTTATAAGTTTTGGACTCATGGTACCTGAAACTGCCATCTCTAAGTGGGAAACAGTTCACGCAACCATCACATTGGAGCCATGTATCATCAGAACCAGAGTCCAGCAACAAGAAAGTTACGTGTATGGCGTTGTGCCTATGATCATTTGAACAATATAGAGGCTAGTCAAAACATTCATGATCTTGGGTTGCATTGGTGTTGGTGATGGACCTGAAATAAAGGGCACGAGTTCTAAAGAGTTGGACCATTCTGTGATGTTTTTCTAGTAGAGAAAGATTTTTGGGATAGAGCACTGAATCAATGTTGAGTCTTGGGATGAGTTTGATTGTGAGACCGGTGGTTCCGATGGGCATGTAGCTAGAAGTGAAAACGTGGATGAGAAGGACTATGAAGAAACCATAACCAATTCAAATGATATATCCATGGTGATTCTGGAAGCCATTTTCATTTTACTTGTGTTCTTGTCATAGGAAGCAAGCTCATTGGTGCTGGGTTTATATTTATATATGACATATGACATTGGCCATCAAAGAGAGTGCATTAAATCTATAAATCAACTCTGATTTTTTTTTTTTTTATACATTCTTTTTTTTTTTAATATTATTTATCATACATATTTTTTTTATTTTTTTATTAAATCATACATTTTTAAAAAACATATAAATAATATATACACCTCCAAACTAATGTATAATTAAGTTTTTTCAACCATAATAATTTCACCACGAACAATCCTCATTTTTAAACACTTTTTTGTTACACCACTTTTGTTTACTTTGTAGAAATTTTAAAGTTTAATAATAATTAATTTAATATAATATAATAATTATATTTATGTTAATGGTAACCATTCAAACCATTACAATGAACTTCCTTCAAAAAAACTATTTTTTATTTACTTTGTAATAATATTAAAGTTTAATAGTAAGTAATTTAATATAACATAATAATTATTTTTATGCTAGGTATTAACTCATTTAGAACTTTAAATAAAATTTTTTTAAAATATAATAAGTTTTTTTCACTTACTTTGTAAATATCTTAATATCTACTAGTAATTAATTTAATATCATATGATAATTACTTTTAAGTTAAGTATAATATTCAGGCTCTTCAAAAGCTTCTTCAAAAATTACTCTTTCATTAACTTTGCAAAAACTTTAAATTTTAGTAGTAAGTACCTTAATATAATATAATAATTATTTTCAGGTTATATAATAACTCATTAGAACCCTCAAATGAATTTTTTCAAAAAAAAACTCCTTAACTTATTTTGTAAATACATTAACATCAAATAATAATTAACTTAATATCAAGTGTTAATTATTGTTAGATCATATGATAACATTAAGTGGTGTAAAAATTAATGTAAAAAAAATTGATGTGTGATAAATATTTTTCCTCCACGAAATGAAGAAAAACTACTCTGGCAAAGAAAGACAAATGCTGACTTATTATTAAAATCATATTATATTGACATTTAATTTGAATTTTCATTATCATTATTATTGCATTTTAAATAGATGAATTTAGTGGTGGAAGAAGCTTATGTAAGGAGCTCATTTTCAAGGGGGGGAAAAACTAGATGCACATCAATTTAAGTAGTATATATTTCACATCTGCCTATATGGAAAAATTAGAATAAAGATGTATAAAAAAATAAAATAAAATTAGATGTAATTAAAAAATAAAAATTATATAAATATAAATGGGTGAATAAAAATATGTGGGCAGAATTACTAAAAAAAAAAAAAAACCTCTAGATGATACGTGACACGGACCGGCACACAGAAATTTTTTATTTTTGGTAATAAAAATCTTGTTTTATATAATAGTATTGGATTATATTAGATTTCTTTCCCTCCACCTTCTCGATATTCAACCTATAATGATAGCACGTAATTGTCATGAAAGAATATTTACGTATTGAATTTGTGTATTTTTTAGTTCTAATTCTCGTGTATCTCCACACTCCACTTGATAAGTATAAATAGAGATTTTTTAATAATGATATATATATTTATATATATATAAATTTTAAAATTAAACTTAAATTATATGTTTAAGAGACTTGAACTTTTTATTTAAATTAACATATATTGATTATTAAATAAAGACTCAATTTTAAGTTACAAAAACTTACATATAAAGTTTTAATAAAGTTCTTTTTTTAGTTTCTTAAAATATATCCTACTCGATAAACATAAGATTAATATCTAACATATTGTTAGGCACTTATGTGAAATTTTTTTAATAATGTTATTTTTATATTTAACATTTTATTTTTTGTAAAATATTTTGTGAAAAAAATAAAATTTAATTTCTTTAATTTGAATATTTTATTTAATTTTATTTTATAATAATTTTTATTAATAAAAAAATTAGATAAAATTTTTAAAAATTTAATAATTTATAAAATTAGAAATAAGAATTTGTTGAAATAAAATTTAACATTTAATTTTAACAATAAAATTAGAAATATTTTAATTGATATATTTAAAAATATATTTATAAAAAATATTTTTATAAAATAATATTATTTTAAAATAAATATCTTTAAGTAATAATTACTTTTAAAAAATATCTAAGTAATAACGTGCACAGGAAGCCAAATTCATTACTTACAAAAAAAAATTATCAAAGAAACCAGATGCAACGTGCACAAGAAGCCAAACGAATTTGGCTATAAATAGGCAATAGTGAAACAGAAAACATGAAGCGAGAGAGAGAAAAGGAAAGAATGGAAGTTTGGAATTGTGAAATCCAGAGAGAACGTGTGAAAAGGAGAGAGAGAAAAGAAAGAGTGGAAGTATGTGAAAATAAAGATATAGAAAAGAAAGGTGCTGACGTGCTGTAACCGAAGAGGAAGAAGATAAAGGGAGTAGGAGACAGATAAATAGAACAAAGAGGAAGAGAAAAGAGAAAAAATCTATGTAAGGTAGGATTTGAATTTTTTTTTAAATAAAACTATAGTTTCTTATATATTTATATGTTTTATTAGTTAATTTATTATTTTAATATTTTGTGTATATTATTATTTTTTTAAATTTATTATGTATATATAATATTATAAAAATTGATATTTATTTAGTTTTAAAATATTTATGATATTTGATAAAATTTAAAATTATTATAATTTAAATATTGACTCTTTTATGAGATCAATATAATAAATTAAAATATTATTCAAGACTTAAGTTAAATAAATATTTTTAATTATATTATTCAATAAATATATGTACTTATTTTACATGAATTTTTTTATATTTTCCTTGACTTTGGAGCAATTTTATTATCTTTATTTTGAACCCTTGCAATAAAAGGATTTTTGTGCAATGAATGCACTATTAGGACCAGGACAAATTAAGGACCATAATAAGGACTTGACAAATTATGAATTATGATGAAGACTGAACAACTATGGACTGTGATGTGGACTTTTAAAAGAACTATTAAATTAATTTTAAATTATAGTTGGTCCTTTGAAGAATTGACATTTAAATTTAATGATTCTAAGTTTTATGAATTTTATTGCCATAATCTATTTATAAACTTGTATATGATGAATTTATTTGTGATATATTGGTGATTTTTATTACTTATATTTGTGTGATGGCAAGCAAGTGATTCATGGAAAAGTTTACACTTAACCATTGAGAGGCAGAGGGATGTATTTCCTTTTATGTTACCTGCTTAATTAGTGTGGGTATGTTGACTTTATTGTCACGATGTTAAAGTAACACCAAAGATAAGGTAGATTCTCTATGGAAGTGAAGGCCTTCGAGTGAAATGTGAGACAAGCAGACATGGAAAGAAAAAAAAAAGTAAATGGTGAATTTCCTATGATGAGAAACTTGCTTGCTGATGTTTGCTGACGTTCAGGAATTTGCTAATGTTTGCCAATGTTTAGAAATTTCTTACTGAGATTTGAGGATCTTGCTAATGTTTGTTGATACTTGTTGATAATTGGTACTTGTTTGGTAATACTTAAGGAACTTGTTGATGTTAAGTTGTATTATATGATTTATTTAGCATTCGTTCTGTTATGTTGAAATTATGTTATTCTTGTCATACTTGGGTTGCCATGAGGTTTTCTGTGTATATTACACAATTGAAACTCACTATGTGTTTTCAAACGCTTTTTTATAACTGTTCATTTTCTACTAAGAATTTTCAATTCCCACTCAGTTCATGGTGTTTTCATACTAGCATAGGATGTATTATGGTTATCATCATTTAGACCGGTCATGTATGAATTCTAAATCCAAAGGAGGAAATAATATGTTTGTTAGAGTTATCAGAAATATATGTATTTATGGCTAAATAATGACTCTGATAGATGCTAGTAAAATCATGATTATGTTGACGAGTTCCTTAAATAGAACTTATGTTTCTGATTTTGCTTCTTTACTTATTATTATTTTTCTTTCTCATATTTCTATTTTGATTTCTGTTTAGTTCTGATTTGTTTTTCGATTTCGATTTCTGTCCTGCGTATTCGAAATTTTATGAAACTTTATTAGCAAAAACTGAATTTTTATAGAGAGAGATTAAGGATAATACCAAGTTGTTAGAAATTATGCTATTAATTTAGTAAGGGTGTTACATTTATGGTATCAGAGCATCGATTTCTGACACTAAATAGTTATATCTATGTATTAAATGTTTATCTATGTTAAATTTCTGCATGATGATTTCTCCTATTGTTTTGTACATAGTATATATAATTATTAATTACTCCTATTATTTTGTACATGTCATGTAGAATTATAACTACAATATTGAGACTGATCACCTCAATATTGGGAAGGCATGAAAGGATTGGCTAACGCTGTCAAGACCCAAACAGAGTCAACCAACCTAAATTTACATAGGAATAATAATCACAACCATAGTTATCCAGGTGAAGGTAGTCTTTGCCACCTATATGCTAGAAGGAGAGGAAGAGCACTGGTAGTAAGGTGCTAGAAACTTGTTAGAATCTAGAGGAACTGAGATCACATAGGAGGTATTTTAAGTCATGTTTATTGATAAGTATTTCTCTAATAATTAAAAAAAAAGGCAAAATTCATACAATTTAGACAAGGAAACATGACTATAAGACAATATATGACAAACTTTGAAAAGCTTTCCAAATTATCTTCCTATTTAAATAACCATGTACCCAGACCATAAACTAAAGGAAATGTATTCGCTCTAATTAGAGAAAAGACAAATCAATCCCCAATATGATTCAAGGTAAATATTTTCTTAAAAGCACTCTCTTAATTGCATTGTTTGATTCAGGAGTTACACACTCTTTTATATCTATTAGTTGTGTGAATAGGTTGAACTTGCCTATAACTTCCTTGTCTTATGATTTGTTAGTTTCAACTCCTACAAGAGAAAAAGTTTGTACTTCTTAAGCTTGCTTAAAATGTCCTATTTTAATTGAAGAGAAAGCTTCCACCTTGAACCTTATTAGTTGTCTTTGATTGGAATGGACTGGTTGTCTACTAATGATATTATCTTATACTGTTCTAGAAAAAATACTTACTTTCCCAATGATCCACCCAATAAAACCAAAATCTACTAGTACCTTATTCATTAATACCACTCAGACAGAGAAATGTCTCTTAGAAGGAGCTCAAGGGTTTCTTCTTTTGTTTTCTTTAAATTCAAAGGTTGGGCAGGAAATAAACAGCATATCTATAGTCAAAGAATTTCCAGAAATGTTTCTAAAAAAGATAGTGAACCTACCACCTGAAAGAGAAATTAAATTTTCCATTGACCTAGTTTCGGGAATAGGATCTCTATCTTTTGCACCTTATAAAATGACCCCTTTGAAGCTAAGTGAACTCAAGAAAAAAATAAAGAAATTGTTAGCCAAAGAATTTATCAGGTCTAGTGTATTACTGTATGGTGCACCTGTTCTATTAATCAAGAAGAAAGATAGGAACATGAGGTTACATGTAGATTATAGGCAATTGAACAAAGTCACAATTAAAAATAAGTATCCACTCCCTAAGATAGATGACTTGTTGGATCAATTGTTAGGAGCCATAGTCTTCTCAAATATAGACTTGAGATCAAAATATCATAAGATAATAATAAACTAGAAGATATACACAAGACAACCTTTAGAAACTAGATATGGGCATTATAAATATCTTATACTCCTACAATATTCATGAATTGCATAAATAGGATTTTTAGATCTTATCTAGTTAGAAGGCATACCCATCTATTCTAAACTCAGAAGGAGTATGGACAACTTCTTAGAATAGTGTTACAGATCCTAAAAGAAAAGCAATTATATGTCAAGTTAGAAAAGTATGAATTCTTATTAAGTGAAGTGAGATTTTTAGGTCATGTGATCACTCAGTGAGGAGTAGTTATGGACCCTAATAAAATTGAAGCAGTAGTTTTGCTTTGAAAATTTGGAAACATTACCTATATGGAGTCAAATTTGAGGTATACAATGATCATAAGAGTTTAAAGTATATTTTTGACTAAACTGAATTAAATATGAGACAACGTAGATGGATTGAGTTCTTAAAGAATTATAATTTTAAATTAAAATATCATGCTGGTAAAACCAATGTAGTGGTTGATGCCTTAAGTAGGAAGTCCTTGCACATGTCCTCGATGATGATAAGGAAACAAAAGTTGTTAGAAAATTTTAGGAACTTGAAGATTTCAGTATCCTTGTATCCTCACTGTCTGTGTGCTAGTGAATTAAAAATAGAGTTTGATTCAAGAGACCAAGTAAGACAAGACCAAGAAAATGATGAGTTTTTGCAATATCTCAAAAGAAGAATTCTAGTAGAATAATTTGAATATTTTAGCGTTGAGGAGTTATGACGTATGAAGGAAGATTATATGTGCCCAATGATGAAGAAATGAGAAAGACGATTTATTTGAAGCACATTGCAGTAAATATACTATGCATCCTGGTACAACCAAAATGTATCAAGACCTTAGGAAATTATTTTGGTGAAATGAGATGAAAAGAGACATAACTAGTTTTGTAGCTAAGTGTCTAGTTTGTCAAATAATTAAAATAGAATACCAAAAGCCTACTGGATTACTGCAACCCTTGAATACCACTAAATGGAAATGGAATAGTATATCAATGGATTTTGTGATAGGATTACCTAGGACTTTATCAGGTTATGATACAACATGGATTATTATTGATAAGTTAACTAAATCTACTTATATTTTGTCTATTAGGATCAATTGTTCAATGTACAAGTTGGCTCAGGATTACGTTCGAGAAATTGTTAAGTTACATAGTGTATCATTAGCATAGTTTCATATATAAACTCAAGATTTACCTCAAAATTCTGGATAGTCCTACAATAAGCTTTAGGAACTAAGCTCTATTTTAGTATCTTTTACCACCCTCAGATTGATGATCAAACTGAAAGAACCATTCGGACCTTAGAAGATATACTTATAGCCTATGTGTTAGAATTTCAAGGAAGTTGGGATGTCCATCTACCATTAATAGAGTTTGCCTATAACAATAGTTACCATTCTAGTATAGGAATGACACATTTCGAAGCACTGTATTGTAGAAGGTGCAAATCACCTTTGTGTTGGTTAGAGACGAGAGAAAAGAGTTTATTAGGACCTGATATAATGCAACAAATCACTGAAAAGATCAAATTTATCAAAGAAAAATTACTTGCTCCTCAGAGTAGGCAGAAAAGTTATACTGATCAAAGAAGAAGACCTCTGGAATTTGAAAAAAGTGAACATATTTTCCTCAGAGTCACTTCTACTACTGGAATTGACAAAACCCTTAAAACATTCCAAATTCATTAGTCAATTCCAAATCCTTAAAAGGTAGGACCTGTTGTCTATCAAATTGCACTTCCCCCAAATCTTTCAAATTTTCATGATATCTTTCATGTATTCCAGCTCAGAAAATACTGTTTTGACCTTTCACACATCATAGAACGTGAAACAATACAAGAAAAATATGATTTGACTTTTGGAACAAAATATGTACGAATCATGGACAGATTTGTCAAACACTTGAGAGAAAAAGAAATTCCTTTAGTTAAAAGGATCTAGGAAGGACTGTCATCAGAAGAAGCAACATAGGAATTAGAAGATGACATCCAGAAGTCTTATACAAAATTATTTCAATCAGGTTAGTGAATTTTGGTGACAAAATTCTTAAAAAGATAAGAGAAATGTTACATCTTATTTTTCGTAAAATATTTTGTGAAAAATAAAATTTTAATTTCTTTAACTTAAATATTTTATTTAATTTTATTTTACAATAGTTGTTACTAATAAAATGAGATTAGATAAAATTTGTAAGAATTTAATAGTTTATGAAATTAGAAATAAGAATTTATTGAAATAAAATTTAACATTTAATTTTAGTAATAAAAATAAAAATATTTTAATTAATATATTTATAAAAAATATTTATAAGAAGATATTTATAAAATAATATTATTTTAAAATAAATATTTTTAATTAATGATTACTTTAAAAAAATATCTAAGTAATAACGTGCACAAGAAGCCAAATTCAATACTTAGAAAAAATATCAAAAAAACCAGATGCAACGTGCACAAGAAGCCAAACGAATTTGGCTATAAATAGGTAATAGTAAAACAGAAAACGTGAAGCGAGAGAGAGAAAAAGGAAATAATGGAAGTTTGGAATTGTGAATTTGAGAGAGAGAACGTGTGAAACCGAGAGAGAGAAAAGAAAGAGGGAAAGTGGAAATAGAGAGAGAAAAGAAAGAGTGGAAGTAAGCGGAAATAGAGATAAAGAAAAGAAAGGTGCTGACGTGTTGTAATAGAAGAGAAAGCGAAAGAGAAAGAGTAGGAGAGAGGTAGAGAAAAGAGAAAATGTATCTATAAGGTAGTATGTGAACTCTTTTTTTTTAAATAAAACTATAGTTTTTTATATATTTATATGTTTATTAATTAATTTATTATTTTAATATTTTATATATATTATTATTTTTTTAAATTTATTATGTATATATAATATTATGAAAAGTTGATATTTGTTTAATTTTAAAATATTTATGATATTTGACAAAATTTAGAATTATTATAATTTAAATGATGATTCTTTTATAAAACTAATATAATAAATTAAAATATCACTTAAGACTTAATTTAAATAAATATTTTTAATTATATTGGGAAATAAATATATTTAATTATTTCACATGAATTTTCTTCTATTTACCTTGGTTTTAGAGTAATTTTATGACCTTTATTTTAAACATTTGTAATAAAATGACTTTTGTGTAATGAATGCACTATCAAGACTAGGATAAATTATGGATCATGATGAGAACCTGACAAACTATGGACTATGATGAAGACTGGACAACTATGGACTGTGATGTAGACTTTTAAAAGAACTATTAAATTAATTTTACATCATAGCTGATCCCTTGAAGAATTGATATTTAAATTTAATGATTCTAAATTTTGTAAATTTTATTGCCATAATCTATTTATAGACTTGTATATGTTGAATTTATTTGTGATATATTAGTGGTTCGTATTGCTTATATTTGTGTGATGACAAGCAAGTGATTCATGAAAAAGTTTGCATCTAACTATTGAGAGGCAGAGGGATGTATTTCCTTTTATGTTACCTGCCTAGTTAGTGTGGGTATGTCTGACTTTGTTGTCACGATGTTAAAGTAACACCAGAGATAGGGTGGATTCTCTATGGAACTGAAGGCCTTCGAATGAAATGTGAGACAAGTAGACATAGAAAGAAAAAGAAAAGTAGAGGGTGGATTCCTTGTGATGAGGAACTTGTTTACTGATGTTTGCTGACGTTGAGGAATTTGCTAATGTCTGTCAATGTTTAGAAATTTCTTACTGAGATTTGAGGATCTTGCTAATGTTTATTGATACTTGCTGATAATTGGTATTTGTTTGCTAATACTTGAGGAACTTGTTGATGTTAAGTTGTATTATATGATTTATTTAGCATTCGTTCTGTTATGTTGAAACTGTGTTGTTCTTGTCATACTTGGTTTGCCATGAGGTTTTCTATGCATATTACACAGTTGAAACTCACCATATGTTTTCAATTTTTTTTATAACTGTTCATTTTCTACTGAGAATTTTCAATTCTCACTCAATTCATAGTATTTTTAGACTAGCTGATAGTAATATATTTTATTCATTTAATAATCCTCTCACTAAGTTTCGTAAGGTTTAATTGAGTTTAATTAAGTTGGTTTTGTTGTCATATTTTATGATATTAAGCTTAATTGGATCATTGAAGGAATTATTGCATGAATTAGCATTAATTTGTCTATTTGCTAGTGTTCAGTAAATTAACTATAATCTGAGTTGTAAATATTTGATTGATGTGATTTTGGTCTTGTAGGAAAGCTAAGACAACTCTCTACAACTTTTATGAAGACCCACTACTAGAAATTTCTGATTTAGAGACCGAAGTTAGAGATCGAAATAATTCTGTCTCTAATAGAGACGAAAATAGAGACAGATTTGATGAATTAGAGAGGGAAAATAAAATCTTAGACTTAAAGACTGAATTTAGAGACAGAATTTATCCATCTCAGAATTATCCATCTCTAAATCCGTCTCTATTTAGTCAATTTAAAGTCAAACATACTTAGAGACGGAAGTTAGAGACAGAATTTATCCGTCTCAGAATTTTTCATCTCTAATTTCGTCTCTATTTGGTCTATATAATCTTTTAAAAAATTAAATATGTTTAGAGACAGAATTTAGAGATGAACTTTATCCGTCTCTAAATTTTTCATCTCTAATTCCGTCTCTATTTAGTTAAATTAGTTTTTTTTAAATCAAAATATATTAGAGACGGATGTGTGTTCTGTATCAAAATTATATATTATTTAATTAATAGATTTTTTATTAATTAGAGACGGAGTGTTATTTCTGTCTCTAATATTTCCACATACTAACCCCAATTCCCATCTATTATTTCCATCTCTCAGCTCAGTTTCCTCTCTCAGCTCGTGCCCTAGCCCTCGGATCTCAATCTCCCAGCTTTGCAAAGTGAACATCGCATCTCAATCTTTCTTTCTTTCATTTGATTATTAAACTTGATAATGTCTGTATAGCTTTAATATTATTTTTACTAGTTCAACGTCTTGAAAAAGTCAACATTACACTTGCGGACAGAAGTAATCTTAAGCCTATAACTTTGGAGCTTGGTGGGAAATCCCTTTTATTGTATGCAAAGATCTTGATGTAGATCAACATTGAGCTAGCACACTGCTCCAGGTTCATTACCACTTTCTCTTCTAGTACCATTTTTCTTTGTTTATCTACCTTGTTTCTTTGTTTTTTGTTACGTATATGATTTAATTTCTCATTAGCATCCAATCCATCTATCTATGTTCAATATCTTCTTTTTTCTGCTTCACTTCACTATGTCGGTAGGTAGCATTAAATTTATTTATTCATATTTTCCTCCTTTATCTGTGTGTTTTGTCAAATGAACAACAATAATGGAATCAAACCCAAACATTTTTGGGAAATTTTGTGAATATATACAGACGACGCTTCTTCAGGATATATTAGCTTATTTTGTGAATAACACCACTACTTTATCGCTATTGATTATTCTCTCCTTATTCATGAGAAAGATATCAAGTTGCACTGCATTAATTATTAAGATAGGGATTACATTGGGTTAGTTCACCCACTCCAGTTAGTTATTGGCAAAATATTGATAATGGCCCGTGAAAGGATGCTCTGACAGTCTCGCATGCAAAGGGCCATCGGTAAGTCTCGTATATGATTATATTACAAAGGTCAATACCGATGTGTTTTGATTATATTTTGTTCAAAAATCTCTTAGCAAAAATCATATTAATTTTAAATATAAAATAAACTTTTTTTTGATAGATTGGAAAACAACAAAAACAACTAATAGCTACAACAATTAATTAATGTGGAATTTCAGAGCTTTGTGAATCGGGTCAATGATCTCTGGGGACAACCCCTATTCAACGGACTTGAACTTGAGTTTGATCAACTTCTGAGAGAACTTGGCTTCCCTGGGGTACCTCATAAATCTTTAGTATTTATTGTTCTTACTTATTCAGCCTGCCTTGTTGAACTGATAGAGACCCCTTTCCTTGTTGTCACACTAAGTGAGATTGAGATTGTGAATCTAGAGAAAGTTGGGCTTGGGCAAAAGAACTTTGATATGACAATAGTATTTAAGGACTTCAAGTGGGATGTCCTCAGGATTGATTACATCCCTTCCACATCACTCGATGGCATCAAGGAATAGCTTGACACAACAGACATCAAGTATTATAAGAGCATGTTGAATCTTAATTGGCTTCAGATCCTAAAGACTATCACTAATGACCCGCAAAGCTTTATTGAAGGTGGTGGTTGGGAGTTTCTGAATTTGGAAGCCACTGATTCAGAATTTGATAACTTTGAAGAGTCAGACAAAGGTTATGAACCATTGATGTTGAACCTGAATTTGATTCAGAGGAGGATTCAAAGGAGGACTCGAAAGAAAAGAATGGAAAGACATGGGAAGAATTGGAGAGGGAAGCAAGCAATGCAGATAGGGAGAAAGGGAATGAGTCTGACAACGAAAAAGATAGGAAAAGAAGGAAGGTAAAAGCCTTTGGTAAGTCACGAGCTGGTCAAGTGATTCAGGAATATCTAATTGGAGGAAGAGTGTTTTTGTAGTTCAAGGATATCTAATGTTGGTGGCATGACTTGAAGGATGTTAAAGTCACTTGCTCTTCAGGAATTGATGGAAAGGAAAATGTTGTTGATTGTAAGACCTTTTTTGATGCACTTGCATTAAGTTAGAATGACTAGAAGAGGTCCAATAATTCTGCAGTGCATTTCTCCTTATTCTAGCACCACTATGGACAAATACTGAAATTTAAAAGTAGCATGTGATGTTTTTTTGGCAATGATCAGTGCTTGGCTGAACATATTTGTTGAATTATCTTACTTTGAGAGACTAATATACATATCAGATTTATAATTTTATATCTTATATCTTGAACTTTAGGTGCTACTTTTTTAAGGTTGCTCCAAAATAATAGTTGCCTTATTCAAACTTCTAGTTTATGCTCTTGAGATTTCATGGTGTTAAACTCAAAATGCCTACTCTTTTCGATATTCTTGTCCCCCCACCCTTATGCTGAAATTTCTTCATGATGGTCAATGGAATTTAACTAGTTGCAGAGCTCTTCAAACTATACTCTGACTAAAGAAGATCCATTCTTCACTTGATGAGAGGATTTGCATTTGCATTTAGAAAATAATTATGAATGGGAAATGGAAGAAGATACATAGCAATCAAGTTTTGTGTCAAGATTAAACACTCCATATACGTAATCTCAAATATGCTCCTATTGTTATTGATTATATAATAAACATGCTGAACCCCTCAGACCAACTCATTAAATATGACTATGATAGGGGAATCAATTTTTTAAAGGAATTTTTCCATTACCTTCAGCCTTTAACTTAGACTTCAATTGATGGTGATCTTTGTACTATCTTAACTAGAAAACATTTTGTTGTACTCTGTTCTTGACTTCAGTATTTCAGAAATCAAAGAATCCCTTATAAGGAGAAGTGGGGGTGGAATAACTCCACTGCGCTAGTGATCCTTGTAAAGTGACAAATCCATCTGTTTACTGTTATACTTGTTTGTTGGTTTTCGATTTAAGGAATCTTCTTTCCATCAATTGTTTCCTTTTCTTCCTGTTTTAGCCAATTTCCCATTCTTTTATGTGCTATTGTTCTGTGCAATCCTATTTTCTTATCTCTCCGTGCATATTCTATAGTCAGCAGTGTAACTAGATCCTTCAATTGTTGTTCATAAAAATAGTTTAATATTCAAATTAGCAAATTGCAGAAGTGCACTCAAAATTTAAAGTCCAACGATTGCAAATTATATTAAAAATGCATTTGTCTCAAACATGAGAGGAACTTCAAGCCGTAGATGCTTGCCAATTGCCAACCTTTTCAACACTCCATGATTTGGTCTTTATTTTTCTAAGCTTTATTGGAATTGAATTGATACAGAGAGCTTCATTTATAATTGAATTGATTGGGACAACTTCATGTAAAAAAGTTTACCATAAATAAAGGACAAACTATTTAGACTCTTCAATTCTAAGTTTGGGTAAACTGCACATTATTCTCTCTACGTTTAATTTATATTTATTTTTTATACATAAATTTTATTTGTAAAAATTTGTTTGGTTTCGTTTCTTGAGACGTTTAGCACGTAACGAGAGGGCGCAAGGAAAAAGTCATCTCGGGAAAAAGGTGTGTCCCATTACATATTCTGCCATACAACTACAAATACATTTAGTTTATTAGAAATAGCAAATATTATAATTATAATGAAAAAGTGGAACCTCAAATAAACTGTGTAAATGTGCTTGTTGCTGCCATTTTATAAGAGAGTCGTAGTGAGTATTTGCTGTTATTATGGTCATTGGGTTGTTGCACCAGCCCACTAAGTTAGGCAGTGTCACTCACTATTTTGGTGCAAGGGCTACGGTGGAGGATTTAGCAGCTTGGGAGAGTGTTCATTTTTATTGTGATGTGGGTATCGTGGGGTTCAATTTCGAGGGTGATGCCCAAAATGTGTTTAGGCCTGTAGCTAATGGGATTACGGACTTTTCTAGCAAATTAAGAAATGGTGCTTGATGACATTCAGACTTTCAGCTGCAAAGTTCGAAAATGCACAATGGGTTCAAAGATCCAAATTTAGCTCCTCATAGACTAGCCCAATTTGGCAAAATTCCATCTGATGCAATGGTCCGGCCACTTAGAGAAGCCATCGTTATTTTCTTTCTGATGTATTGATTTCATCATATTAATATATTCTTTTACATAATAAAAGGTTTATAAAAAAAGTTATAAATAAGGTTTTATAATGTAATATATATTTAAAAAATAAAAAGTATAAGTGGTGGTAAAAGACTACATTTAACAATTATATATAAGTAGAGAATTCAATCACATGAGTTTTGACTTGTCAGTGGTCTAGTTCTTTATATATAGACCAAAAATAAGAACTATAAAAAACACAATATAATTATTTTAATTCATATATATCATATCTAAGAACATTACTAATTCTCATTCTTGCCTGTATTCCTTTCTTTTAATGGAATCGGATAAATAAAATTTTCAACGATTGTTAAATACAGTAATCATATAAATTACGGCTAGCATACAACTGCAAATATTGTTGTCACTACCGTTATGTAAACATTTTATTCATCCTTTATGAACCATCCAAATATTATGGTCACTTTGGTTTGTGCACTATATATATAAAAAATAAATAATATGTTCCGATAATGTCATAAATAGAATTAGAACTAGCAAAATATTTTTTATTTGTAGTTAGAGCATTCACTCAATAAAAAGTCTTAGATTTTATTTTTATTTATAATTATTAAAAGATAATATGTAAATATCATTATAAGTTTCCTAATAATTCTGTTTTTTGGTTGTCAGTTTGTATCAATCTTGTTAGAATAGGTGTTTGATCTGCATAATGTGGGTGGATCAATGTTTCATTCTATCTATATAGGTCATATATAAGGAGGTCATGCTGATTTTTTCATGACTTTAGTTTGAATGTCCTTATAGTAAAAGCACTCTTTATCTTTGAAATAGGTTGTTTAATTTCGGTCTAACTATTTAAATTTTATTTAAATAGTGGGCTAGTGTATTTTGATTGACATGCCTCTTGTCTTTTTTTAAAGTAGAAACAGAATGGAAGTTCCTGAGCATCAGAAGTGGATGGATAAAAGGGTGGGTCCTGACAGGAGAAGAGTTACAGATGAGTTCATGGGGGGAGGGTTAACGAGTTTTTTGAGTTTGTTTGTGCACAAGATCAATTTAAAACAATAGGAAAGTTGAGGTGTCCATGTAAAAAATGCAAATGTAAGGTGTATCACGTTGTTGATGAAGTCAAGGCACACCTGTATATGAAGGGGTTTATGAGTGATTACTATTACTGGACTAACCATGATGAACCAAGGCCTCCCATTCCCCCAGTGGTTGCAGACAACTCATATTATAGAAGTAGTGTGGTAAGGGAAGACTTCAATAGGCATGAGCAGATGGTAATGGATGCTGCTGGACCTTCTATTGACAATTACATTGAGCAACAAGGATTTGGTTATGCAGAACAAATA
Source organism: Ormosia semicastrata (assembly GCA_029884595.1). Lineage (NCBI taxonomy): Eukaryota > Viridiplantae > Streptophyta > Magnoliopsida > Fabales > Fabaceae > Ormosia > Ormosia semicastrata. The sequence continues at coordinate 6,839,401 of JAQQTO010000054.1, read as the reverse complement.
AGGGAAGATCCTAACCTAGAAGTCAAAAGATTTTTTAAAATGCTGTCAGCTGCACAAGCTCCCTTGTATGATGGTTGTGACAATTATTATGAATTGTCAGCTGCATGTGAAGCTCTTAGCATCAAATCTGATTTCAATATCTCTGAGACTTGTTTTAATCAATGGATGGATTTTATGGGAAATGCATTGCCGAAAGATAATCGAATGTCTAGAAACTTCTATCGTGCAAAGAAAGCAGTGGAATGACTAGGGCTGGGTTGCAAAAAGATTTCTTATTGTCCAAATGGATGCATGCTTTATCGTCCTCCTTATGAGAATCTTCGTAGTTGTAGATTTTGTGGTGAGGACTGTTATAGAAGCATCACTAGAAATGGTAAGGTCAAAGAATCACCTCAGAAAAAAAATGTGGTATTTCCCACTTATCCTAAGGCTACAACGACTTTATTCCTCAATGCAAACGGCGTCTCAAATGAGGTGGCATCGTGAGAATGAAAGGGGGACATGTTCTTTATCTCACCCATCTGATGGAGAAGCCTGGAAATATTTTGACGAAACCTATCCTGAATTTGCAGAAGACCTTCGAAATGTGAGGCTAGGGTTATGTGCTGATGGATTCGCTCCATTTGACAAAACAGGTAAGACTTATTCATGTTGGCCAGTAATCGTTACTCCTTACAATCTACCTCTGTGGATGTGCATGAGAAGAGAGTTCATGTTCTTAACTATCATAATTTCAGGCCCTTCCAATCCAAAAAGTAAAATTGATGTGTACTTGCAGCCGCTTATAGATGAACTAAAACTTCTCTGGAGTACCGGTGTCATAACCTATGATGTCTCACGACAACAAAACTTTGTCATGAAGGCTTGTTTGATGTGGACGATTAATGATTTCCCCGCATATGGGATGTTATCAGGTTGGATGACAATGGGAAAACTTGCTTGTCCAATTTGTATGGAGCACTCGAAAGCACTGACACTTAAACATAGCCGAAAGACATCTTTTTTTTATTGTCACCGTCAATTCTTGCCACATGATTATTGCTATAGAAGGAACAAAAATACTTTCAGAAAGAGACTTGTTAAAACTTCACTACCCCCACGAAGGTTGACTGGTGAATATGTGTGGGATAGGGTAAGACATATACCTAACATAACTGAATCAGTAGGAGAAAATCCACCAGGGTATGGTATTTATCACAACTGGACAAAACAAAGCATCTTTTGGGAATTGCCTTATTGGAAAACAAATCTTCTCCCTTATAATCTGGATGTCATGCATATTGAGAGAAATGTGTTTCTTAATATCTTATACACATTTATGGATACTAAGGGCAAGACAAAAGATAATTTTAATGCTAGACTGGACTTAGCAGAATATTGTAGACGAAATGATCTAGAGTTGCAGGATGGTGGAGGTGGAAAGCTAAAAAAACCCAAAGCTCAATACACATTGACTAAGAAACAAAGATTAGCCATTTGCGAATGGGTTAAGCAATTAAAGCTACCAGATGGGTATGCGTCCAATTTGGCTAGATGCATTGATATGAGGGAAGCAAAGTTGTTTGGTATGAAGAGTCATGATTGCCATGTGTTCATGCAACGTTTGCTCCCAATTGCATTCAAGGCATTACCGAAGCCCATTTGGAATGCACTTACTGAGTTCAGTCAATTCTTCAGAGAATTAACTTCGCCGTTGCTGAGAAAGGACAAATTACATGAGATGGAGCAAAACATTCCAATCATTTTATGTAAACTGGAACAAATATTTCCTCCGAGTTTCTTTGATTCAATGGAGCACATTCCAATTTATTTGCCCTACGAAGCAAGAGTCGGTGGTCCTGTGCAATATCGATGGATGTATCCCTTTGAAATGTTAAGTCATCTATCTATTTTTATTCTTTTCATTTAAAACCTCATAAGGTATTTGTTACATTGATGTTCTCAATTAATAGGTTTATACGTACCTTGAAAGATAAGGTCACGAACTCAGCTAAAGTTGAAGGCTCCATTTCTGAAGCATATTTAGTGGAGGAAACCTCTACTTTTGCTTCTTACTACTATCCACCCACTGTTCCATCTAGAAGGACAAGAGTTTCACGGAATGACGATGGAGGTGAAGTTTGTTCTATCAGTCCGCCATTCTCTATTTTTAATTTTCCCGGTCGTCCTATTGGAAAATGCAAATCTTACATCTTGCAAGAAAGGGAAATGAATGCTGCACACTTGTATGTTGATAACTGTACAGAGTGTAGTTATTAGTGCCCTATATCTGTGCTTTATGGCATGATTAGTTCTTGTTTGTAAGCATTAATGGAATGTTTTAGCAACATTTATATCTGATTTCATTCTGATGACTTTCATTTTAATCTTGTGTAAATACTTTCAAAACTATGATCAAATTGAGTACATTTGTGTGATTAAATGAATTGATACTTTCTCTGTTATAGGCAGGTCTCAAATGAAGCATGAAAATGAAGAAATTGCAATAGCTTTGGACCAGGAAGCCTAAGAGAAGCTTCAAAGTGAAGATCAGCACCCAACGCCGCGACGTGGATTTGTTGCGCCGCGGCGTTCCCTTGCTTCAGTAGATAAAACCTGAGGCTGGAGCGCCGTAATGTTGAAGAGTGTGCGCCTCAGGCGCCTGTGACTTAATTACACGCGCGCCGCGGCGTGACATGTTGGACGCCGCGGCGTGACCCTGTTTTATTCAACTTATAAATACATTTGCACCGAATTTCTACGGGAGTTTTCATCATTTTTGGAGAGCAGCTGCTGGTTTTTAGGTTTTTAAACCTAGAGGAAGTGAAAAAGGCTAAGGTTGGAGGCCATCCTTCTTATGGAGGGTGAATCAAGCTTAGAGGATGAAATCTAATGAGCTTCCTTCCTTTCCTTTCTTCTTTTCCCTTTTATTGCTTCATGAACATGATTTATTGTTTGTACTTTCATGTTTCATGGCTAGCTAGGCTGTATATAAGTTTTCCTTTGTAGTTTCTTATAGATACTAATGAATATGTAATCTTTTAAGTATATATTGAAGTTCAGTTAAGTTCAATCATTATCTGTGTTTATTGCTTGTGATTGGCTGATCACTGATTGCATGATGTTAATATTGGCAAATGAACTAGACATAGGGATTTGTTGATATGGATATGGTGTGGTTGATACATGTTCGGTGAGTTCAATTGGCTTGAATGAGTTGATTCGTTAATAGGATAGAAATATACCTATTGGCCATGTATAGTGTGTGATTGAGAATAGATCATTAATGAGTGGAGTTTACACTGGTTCTCAAGGAAACTTAGTGAGCTGGGTAAATAAAACCAGGGTTAATTGACCTAGACATAGGCTTTTGACTAAATCAGATTCTCAAGCTAACTTAATCGTTCTTTGATGTTGCTTGTCAGGATTGCAATTCATTAGTTGAAGTAGGAGATGAAAAGTAATTCTTATTTCTCTCTTTATCTATTTATCTTAGATTTCTTGCTTTTCAGTATTTATATTTCTTTAAACATTCAATTATAAATTTTATGCTTTTGGATTGCATTAATTAGATTATTGGTTAATACTTAGCTTTTATATGAAATACGTTGTCCTCGTGGGAACGATATCTGACTCCTGGCGATACTACAAGTGCGACCCGTGCACTTGCGGTAAGCAAAAAATCGAACATATGTTCTTTTAAATTGTCCTGAGGTGGAGCCTTTTTTGAAGTAAGCCTCTGCATATACTTTTAATTTCACGTATCACGATTACATCTATGAAGTGATTTAATCTGTGATCCTCAATTTCAACATATATGCAGATTTACTACGAGAACTTAGTCTAAATGACTTGCAAGTGGGCAAACAAATCTCCACAACATTTCCCACATGGTTTAAAGAACATGTAGGCTAAATATCATCTACCTAATGCCCTGTTAATTCCTTCATTATTTGTTTAGGTAAAATCAATTAACTAACCCATTTGTGATATAGGTGTTTAGTAACAACATTGAAGATGAACTTTTGAGGAATTTGGCATGGGGGCCCTCAAACAAAGTAAACATGTGGCAGACATATTCAATAAAATAAATGGTTACAAATTCAATACAAAAGATCATGGTCAAGGGATAAGTACAACAAATTGTGGTGTTTGTGTTCGAGGTGGCGAGAATGAGACAATGGAGAATGATTTCTTTGGGGTTTTAACTGATATTGTTGAAATGCAATATATTGGGTGGCCCTTAAAGATGCTAGTTCTATTCAAATATGATTGGTTTGATCCCACCCCAAATCAAAGGACAAGGATAGGCAATTATGGAATTGTTGAAGTTAGAGCATCTAAAAGATATAAGAATTATGATCCATTTATTCTTGCACAACAAGCAGAGCAAGTGTACTACACACAGTATCCTGAAGGGCAGCAAGGGTGGTTGGTTGTGATTAAAACTAAGGCACGGAGCACAATTCAAACTTCTGAAGCAAAAAAGCCTGAAATAGATAATCCATACCAAGATAAGTCAGTCTTGCAAATGCCTATGATAGTTGTAAACGATGATCTTGAACAAAGTCTTGTTGATGTAGCTGGTCTAGCAGAGGAAGTACACCATTCAACCTTGAACCAATTTGATTTGGAAGAAGTGGATGAAGATGTTGAACTAGAAGAAAAAGAAGAGTAAAGGGGAGAGGAGAAGGAAGAAGAAGAATAAGAAGCAGTAGCAACAGAAGAAGAATAAGAAGCATATTCCGATTAGATTTTGTTTTTTTTAATGAAATTATTAATGAAATGTTGTGTTATGTATTCATGAACTCTTAAATTATGCTTGCATGATTGTGGATTTCTTTAATGTGTTTACTTTAATAGTTTTGTTCTAATTTTCTTTATTAATTTAATTGTACCTAATTGAATTTTATCATTATCCTTTGCATATAGATGGTAGGCAGAGGGAGAGGGAGAGGGAGAGGGAGAGAGAGCGGTACCTTTCAGATTGGACCTACATCTATCCCATCTCCCCATTCTCTGCCTAGACCTACTTCTATCCCATCTCCCCATTCTCAGACTAGACCTACCTATATCCCACCTCCCTGTTCTCCAACTGCACCTACTGCTATCCCATCTCTCTATTCTCAGACTGGACCTACCTTTATCCCATCTCCCCATTCTCAGACTAGACCTACATTTACCCCATCTCCCCATTATCAGACTGAGCCTACCACTATCCCATCTCCCCATTCTCAGACTGGACCTACCATTATCCCACCTCCCCATTCTCAGACTGGACCTGCCGCTATCCCACCTCCCTATTCTCAGGCTGGGCCTACACCCTCCTTAGTTGCAACTTTATATCTATCAGGTGACCCTTCAGCTAGTTCATTTGCACATCCACATCCTGAGACAGCATCGTCTACAGCACAAAATATCAGGTGGGGGAGAAAGGATGTAGATGGACGTATTTGGATCAAGCCAGCTAGCAAAGATCAGTAAGTTATTCTAATGATGAAATTTAATTCATTCTGAATAGTTGTGTGAGTATATATATATATATATACATATTTGGACTTACAGGTTTTATCCCGATTTTGGAACGATGCGTGATATAACTACTATATTCAAAAGAAAGTAGAAGAGCCTTGGACAAGTTGGACAGATGTAACCGACACTGTGCGTGATATGTGGTTTAGAGATTTTGAGGTAATATCCTTTTAAGTCTTGTTATTAATTTATTATAAATTCTACACACTTGTATTTGACTAATTAATATTTTCATCAATGTAGGCAAAATACAAGTGGTTACCTGAAGATAATGATATGATCAGAAAGATTTTTGAAACTAAGGGATCTGGTGCACTATCAAATAATCTATTCAAGGTGCGTGATAAAAAGGATGAGGGTACATGGATTCATCCAGATGCTAGGGCGTAGTTGTGGGTTAAATGGAGTGATCCTGCCTGGCAAGCAGTGTCCATGAGGAACAGCAGAAATAGACAATCTAAAGAGGGTCTCAATGTGCACACTGGAGGATCCATATCTGCAACAGAGCACTGTAGGAGAATGGTAAGTAATGTTACATCCTTATAATTATACCATATACTAATTGCTAGATTGCTAGTTAGTTTGAAATGCAGATGCATGCAAACTCTTGATGAATTAGAGTAGGTTAGATAATGTATTGTCATCTTAAGTGCTAAAACACTTGAGTAATCTGGAGGCAATGCTTGTATCTAGTTGTGACGCATTAGAAGTTGTATTTGAAATAGATGGATAAAACTCAGGGTGTGTCAGCCAGCATGGGCTAGTAACTCAATTGAGAACTCTGACTTTGGAACATTTGCTAATATTGAAGCACATATGGAGTAAAGGTCCTCGTGAAAGTCTCGCATTTCAAAACCTGTGCACAATGAAAGCAACTAAATGTCAAAGCCTAAATCACGTCTTTCCACTCTCTATGGCTATAGAACTTATAAAACTTGAAGTGCTTGGTATATCAAGATGTGGTATAGAGCAGATTTGCAATTAGATATGGAAAATGCTTCTAATATTATTATTTTTAGATCTGCCATGGGTTTTCTGCATAGATTTGTAATTAGTTTTTGACTGTGAACAACTCCAGGCCATTCACTTGATGCATGCAGTTTTTTTAATTTGGTTTATCAATGCTTCATCTGCCAGGACCATATTCTTCCTATGCTCGTTACTGGAATTGCACTATAATGATTAAGTTGTTAAAAATATATATATACTCTATTAAAAAACTACAAGTAGTCCTCTAGTAGTGTAGTTTAAGATGATTTAGATGGTGATGGTGAGATTGAGGAGGTTGTGGAAGAGATGGGGAACATACTTGTCGCGACCGGGATCACGGCAAAAAATAGCAACTCTTGTGATTTTAGAAAAAAAGAAATAGAGTCGCTACTAATTTTATTTAAATTAGAAAAAATTAAAAAATCTTTCTTTGAAAATGGTCTTTGGAACCAGATTAGATTCGGGAGTCGGTTATGGATAGGGAAGGACAGAAACTTAATCCCACAGCACCCCTAACACATCCGTTCTAAAACGGTACCTTAAATTGATTGTGCAGAATTTTATAACATTTGAAAATATTTGTTTTATCATTTTAAAAAAGAACAGATAAATAAAAAATTTAAAAGAAGGAAAAAAAATTTTATGAATCATCGAGTTGTCACAACTTAAATGATTCCAAAAAAAGAGATTAACAAATCATCTGTCACAATTTCACTAATCCGATTTTATAATTTCTCAACAACGTTTAATTATTTTATTTTCCCTAACAAACCCACGACTAAAGAGAAAAAAATAATAATAATAATAAATATGGTAAACAAAGTTAACGAAAAAAAAGAAAAAAAGCATGTAACAGGTTAAACGAAATCCAAATAAATCCTAAGATGATTTTTTTTATTATCACTATTATTACTATTTAGATGTATTAAATTTGTAGATAAGCTCACAAAAAAAACATAACTATTGTTATTTATCTATACTACCCAAACTCAAGAGAAGGTCTTGGATCACAAAAAAGGAAGTAAAATAACCATGAAGCCCAACCCAGCAGAACCCCTTTCTTTTATTATACTTTTTGTGTTATAAATTCTCTTTTTTAAAACATACATGCTACTTAAAAAATAAAATAAAAAAAAGAAAGCGAAAACAGAGGCTCGTAGCCTCGATAAGGAGAAAAAAAAAAACAAAACAAAGAGGCTTTCACCTCGAAGTAGGAAAACGAAAAAAAAGGGTATTGTGTTAGGAAGGATCTGGTGTTGAGGTCCGACGGTCGGTTGGGAAGGGTTTAGAGGGATCTGGCTTCTGTGAGGTCCGACGGTCGGTGAGGAGAGATTTGGTTTCGTGAGATTCGACAGTCGGTGAGGGCTTCTGAGGTCTGACAGTCGGTTCTGAGGTAATGGGTTGTGGTGGGGTTTGGTTGCGGAAGTTGAAGATGGGTGGGGCTATGGAGGTGCAACCATGATGGTGGCCACGGTTTGGAGGCTTGGAGGTGAGGATGAAGGATAGTGGAGGTGAACGTTGGTTGTTGGTCCGCTTCCTTGGTGGGTTCGGTTTTTGGTTGCTATGGAAGGATGGATGAGTTGTTAGGAGAGTGGTGAAGGTTAGTATGGGTTTACGTGGGGGCCCGGAAGTAGTTGGTCAGGATGGTGATTTTGGAAGGTAGGTGTTTAGGAGGTTGAAGGGAGATGGATGATGGTTGATGGTTGGCTTGGGGGTGTGATGAAGATTGTGGTTGCTGGTAGGTGAGAATCAGAACATGAATATAGAGAAAGACAGAATGCAGAAACTTAGATACAATAGCAATGGTGGAAGTCCATGCATAAGAGAAAAAGACAAAACAAAATACCTCCGTGCTTCAAGAAAACACTTGGAAAATTTCTTTCTATTCAATTCTTTTTCTTTACAATTTCACTTCCCACTTTCTCTCAATATCCAGTTTTCTCACCAGTAGCAAGTAATAGCTTTTTGATTAGTAAGAGAAACTGTAAACTAAAGAAATCTCCGAACCAAAAAAAAAGAACCCCCCATTTATTTACATTGTCCCCTTTTATAGGCATAAAGAGATTCTGGCTTGGCATGCCCGAGCGTCGATTGTGCAGTCTCTTTCTATCCTCCTCTTCTTTGCTTGCTTCACTTCCTTTTCATGGACAGCTTAGGTAGCAGAGCATTGGTCATTTTCAATTTCCAGTTTGATGAACCTTCCCTGTTTTTTGACTCAGCACTCCCTCTAGCTGGCTTCCTCTTACTATATTCCAAAATTGTTTTGAGCCTTGGTTGTGGGAAATCAGAATGTCAAGTCTTTCTCAACTCCAATTTTGGCTTTCAACGCTGCTTCCCCTTCTTTGGTCAACTTGTGTAGCAGCATATAGCAGAGCCTTGGTCATTGTTCCTTTTCCTGTTTGATGAATCCTTCTTGTTTTTTGTTTACCCTGTGCCTCATCTCGCTTGCCTTTGCATAGTGTCACAAGAGGTGCAGCTATTTCATCTCCTTATTAGTGTTTCATTTTCAAAATCTCTAGCCTCACTCTTCTGCCTTTCTTCTGCTATCACCGAATGTTCATTTCGATCCTTTTGCTCTTGGCTTGGTTTGCTTGGTGCTTGTTTGTCTCTTTCAATTGCGTTGAAGTTTTTTTTTTCAAGTGTTTGGGCCATTCTGCTACGTTGGTTCCTTTTCTTTGTTGCTCTTTTTTTTTTTTAGAAACTTTAAACAAAATGGGTGGTGTGGTGTGGATTGTGATTAAATATAATATCAAAAACAGTTGCCAAGTTCCACAAAAAATATAAAAACCTTGCAACCAGTTGTAGTAAGCAAGGGTCGATCCACAGAGAACCAATTCAATTAACACTATTAATCTAATTCCTAAATTAAACTCTGATGAGGAATAAACAGTAAAATTAAAAGGGGGTTTTGTTAAATAAAACTAATAAAAGAAATTAAACTTAAACCAAAGCAGTGAACACAAATTGAATTATCAAGTTAAAGATATTGGTTAAGAGATGGAATCCACCACTAGATTTATATGATTATGCTAACTTACATATCCTTTATACCAACATGATCAATTATGTTCCTATGTAATTGTGAGATAAATCCCATGTCTTCCTTAAGTTTCGCTTAATTCAGCAACCGCTCAAATCAAACCCTAACCATTAGTTATTTGTAAAGCAACCGCTCTTACACCTACCTAATGATTGCATTAAGAATTAGAAAACCAATCACACTAAGATCTAATCACACACTGGGATTAAATTGCTTAGATCATATATTTCACTAGTCATACCACCGCAACCGCGCATAGCAATCCTAGTTTTACCACTCTCGAAGTTTGGCAAGAATATAAAGACCTTTATATTGATTTATGAACAGAAACATATGAATAAAAACATAATTGTATTGATATAAAGAAGTATGCAAGATTCACATAATCAAAACTAGAGTTTCATCTTCCCTTAACCAATCAAGAAGTTTAGCCACACATGGCAAAGTTAAAAACAGAAGAAGAATTAAAGAAAAACATTGTCCAAAACAAAAGTGCAAAAGAAAACTGAAGATCAAACTAGTTTCCGAAGGTTGGGGATGATCGATCTTCGATTGCTCGAACCCGAGACTCCAATATTCGATCCAATCTCCCTTTCCCTTGGTCTTCGTGTTTCCCTCAGTTCCCTTGACGGCTCTCCCTTTCTAGCCTAGACCTCTCTTTTGGGGCTCTAGGTATCTCTATTTATAGCTTTAGATACCTAATTTCTCAATAGAATTTGAATTTAACTTTCTGGTGCGACGACACGGGCCGTGTCATATAACACGGCCCAACCCGTGTTTGAATCTGGTGACAAAATTCTAACTAATTTCAAAGTCAGAGAAGAACACGGCCCAACCCGTGTCATTTGACACGGGCCGTGTTGTCCAAAAATAGGATTTGACCCGTCTTGAAATAGTCAGAGGAGTACACGGCCCACCCCGTGTCATATCACACGGGCCGTGTCACTCACTTTCTTCAAATGCGACCTTGATTCTTCATAAATGCCCTTCTTCCTTTGCTTCTGAGGGTAAAACTGATCTTCTTAAGTATTCATCTCTCTCCTCAAATGGCCATCAAGCTTGGTTTGATGCTAATGGACTCAAACACTCAAAGATATCCTGAAAAGCATAATTCATTTATGAGTGTTTATAACCACATTTAAGCATAGTTTCACAATGAACATCCAATTAAGCTCTAAAGCGAAACTTAGCTAAATATCAATAATTAAGCACATATGGAGTCCAATTAAATCAATCATAAGGCAATTAAAATATGAAAATAATCGACAGATCAAATACCCCACACTTAGCCTTTTGCACTCCTGGGCAAAACATAAGACCAAACTAAGGAACAAGGAAAACAAAACAAATTCAAAAACCTAACAATTTAAAGAACTCAATTTCCAATGATATTCAAGAGAGGCAAAAAGAGCAAGAAAAGGTTCAAGGGATCACAATATTCAAGAGATAACAATTCTTCACATCTCAAACCAACATGCAAAGTATCTTCAAATTGAAAAGCATGAATTAAGAATGATATATCCTCACAAGATACACTCTCAATCTCTCAAGTGTTTACCAGGTAAGTATTTCACTCAATTCAACCCATGAAAAATGCACTACCATAAGCTTGCTTATTTTCTACTTCTCCACTACTCAAACACATGCACACACAAATCAAGAGGACTTTATTTAAGGTTGTAATGGGGCCAAGGTAATGGAAGGAAATAATATGGATATGGTAAAATGAGCACCCAAGAGAATAAAAGAACATTGGAGAGGAACTCAATTGATAAACATAAAATTTTTATCCCCTCAAATCTATATAATACACATTCTCTTTACATATTCCTTTCCTTTTTCTTTCTTTTCTTTTACAATCTTTCTTGAATTTTTTTTTCTTTTTCTTTGCATATTTTTTTTTCAACACCTTGTATATTACACATCAACTTGCACAGCTCCCACACTTGTCCTATTAAACACTTGCAAGCAAAAGAGCTCCTCTAATGAAAATGAACCAATGCTCTCCCTTCCCTAAGGTAAGGTAAAATCATGGTTTTTCACATAAGGCATATAATGAGATAAGACAAAGAATAGGTAAATAGGCTCAAGGGGTTAATCAAAGGGAAATAATGCAAGGTTGGCTATTTGACCAAAGTAGTTAATCACAAAAGAATGCCTCAATCATGTTCATGTATGCAAGTGAAAATGTAGCCTCAAAAAGAATTAAAGCAAGTTCTAGAGTGATCAATATGATATGAGTGAAAATCACACAAGAAAGAATAGAATGGCATAAATGCTAAATCCATCCATCAAAAGGCTCAAAATCTCACCAGGTATGCATCTATCAAACTCAATTCATCAATCAAACATCCAAAACCAAGCATGCCAAATTCAAGATGACAGAAGAAATTTATAAATCATAACCTTGAATTTCAATTGCTTCAAACTCATAGACTTCACAAATCTCAAAACATCATTGGAAATCAAATAAAAACACAATTTTTTTTCAAAAATAGAAAATAGAAATTAAAATAAAAATAAAACAGAAAACAAAATGTCAATTCCTCCCCACACTTAAATTCTACATTGTCCTCAATGTAAACCTCAACAATAAACAATCATTAATAAATTTAGGACAAGTAAAATAAAAGAGAGGAAAGAAACATCATTATTAATTGAAGTAACAGAGGTAGATGAAGAAATTTCCACCAGGATCCCATTGGCGAAAGCATAATAACCAATTTATGCTTGAAATAACATGAGAGTTTCCACCGGGGTCCCATTGGCTGAAGTGTAATGACCAAGTTAAGCTTGAGACATGAGGGCTTCCACCGGGATCCCATTGACCTTCCTTATTTTCCTTGGCTTCACTACTGAAGAGTAATATGTGCACTTCATCAACTTCATATGCATTGTTTCTATTGGACCATGGCCCAAAAACAAAATCCACTTCAGCAGTGTCCATCATCCGATTCTCTTCTTCCATCTTTGAAAACTCTTCAGTGGCCTGCAATTCCACCTCCCTTTGGGTCTTAGATTCTGCTTTGTAAATAAAATCATCAACTTTCAAGTCTGCAGAAATCTCAGCACGATTAGCACATATAATATCAGTACATGAGTGACAATGAATATAATTATTGAAACCAATAAAATCAGAAAATTCATCACACAACTCATCATACTGTCTCTCCACCACCTTAGGAAGGAGTTCAAGAATACTTACCTTGGGGGCCTTAGAGTTTTCCCCCTCCTCACTTACCTCTTCAGGCTCTGTTTCTTTCTTTTCAATGGTTTGTGAAGGAGAGGTGGGTTCATCTAGCGTCTTCCCACTTCGTAGTGTGACAGCACTAGCATCTTCCTTCACATTCTCTTCTGATTGTGAGGAAATCCTTCAGAAATTTGGCTCGGAACTTCTGTGAGATCTGTGGCTAACTGATCCAAAGAGTTTTGTAGGTCATTACAAATGGCTTTGTGTTTCTTGTTGAAACCGAATGTTATTAGTGACCATTTGTCTTATTAGCTCCTCCAAGTGAAGGTTCGGGTTGCCTAGGAGGTTGAACTTGTTCTGCCCATGACTCAAGTTAGGAGGATCCCACCACCCTGGATAATATGTATTGGAGTAGGGGTTGTAGTTGTCGGACGGTTCGAGAATATTCCCATACATCGCTCTACCTCCTCATTTGTGTCTATTAGGAAAGTGGGACACAAATCGGTGGGATGTCCAGGATGATAAGCAAATCTCACAAGCTTCCATGATCAATGGGCATCAACACCTACAAACACACAGAAAGAAAGAATCAAAAATTAAAAAAAAAAACAAAAACAAAGTAAAAATAGGAAACAAACTAATAGCGCAATTGAAAAATTGGTTCCCCGGCAACGGCGCCAAAATTTGGTGTGGTGTGGATTGTGATTAAATATAATATCAAAAACAGTTGCCAAGTTCCACCAAAAATATAAAAACCTTGTAACCAGTTATAGTAAGCAAGGGTCGATCTACAAAGAACCAATTCAATTAACACTATTAATCTAATTCCTAAATTAAACTCTGATGAAAAATAAATAGTAAAATTAAAAGGGGGTTTTGTTAATTAAAACTAATAAAAGAAATTAAACTTAAACCAAAGCAGTGAACACAAATTGAATTATCAAGTTAAAGATATTGGTTAAGAGATGGAATCCACCACTAGATTTATATGATTATGCTAACTTACATATCCTTTATACCAACATGATCAATTATGTTCTTATGTAATTGTGAGATAAATCCCATGTCTTCCTTAAGTTTCGCTTAATTCAGCAATCGCTCAAATCAAACCCTAACCATTAGTTATTTGTAAAGCAATCGCTCTTACACCTACTTAATGATTGCATTAAGAATTAGAAAACCAATCACACTAAGATCTAATCACACACTGGGATTAAATTGCTTAGATCATATATTTCACTAGTCATACCACCGCAACCGCGCATAGCAATCCTAGTTTTACCACTCTCGAAGTTTGGCAAGAATATAAAGACCTTTATATTGATTTATGAACAGAAACATATGAATAAAAACATAATTGTATTGATATAAAGAAGTATGCAAGATTCACATAATCAAAACTAGAGTTTCATCTTCCCTTAACCAATCAAGAAGTTTAGCCACACATGGCAAAGTTAAAAACAGAAGAAGAATTAAAGAAAAACATTGTCCAGAACAAAAGTGCAAAAGAAAACTGAAGATCAAACTAGTTTCCGAAGGTTGGGGATGATCGATCTTCGATTGCTCGAACCCGAGACTCCAATCTTCGATCCAATCTCCCTTTCCCTTGGTCTTCGTGTTTTCCTCAGTTCCCTTGACGGCTCTCCCTTTCTAGCCTAGACCTCTCTTTTGGGGCTCTAGGTATCTCTATTTATAGCTTTAGATACCTAATTTCTCAATAGAATTCGAATTTAACTTTCTGGTGCGATGACACGGGCCGTGTTATCCGTGTTTGAATCTGGTGACAAAATTCTAACTAATTTCAAAGTCAGAGAAGAACACGGCCCAACCCGTGTCATTTGACACGGGCCGTGTTGTCCAAAAATAGGATTTGACCCGTCTTGAAATAGTCAGAGGAGTACATAGCCCACCATGTGTTATATCACACAGGCTGTGTCATTCACTTTCTTCAAATGTGACCTTGATTCTTCATAAATGCCCTTCTTCCTTTGCTTCTGAGGGTAAAACTGATCTTCTTAAGTATTCATCTCTCTCCTCAAATGGCCATCAAGCTTGGTTTGATGCTAATGGACTCAAACACTCAAAGATATCCTGAAAAGCATAATTCATTTATGAGTGTTTATAACCACATTTAAGCATAGTTTCACAATAAACATCCAATTAAGCTCTAAAGCAGAAACTTAGCTAAATATCAACAATTAAGCACATATGGAGTCCAATTAAATCAATCATAAGGCAATTAAAATATAAAAATAATCGATAGATCAATGGGCCAAAGTAGCTAAAGGACCAGAACATATTTTCTATTGAGCTATACTTGATCTGGATTAAAAATTAAAGAAATGAGGGTGATTAATAAATATTATTTTTATTTTATTTATTTATTTATTTTTTTTAAGTTCTAAGGATCCGAACAAAATTGGGTGTTCACAGTTGCCCCTCTTTACTTGTTTCTTACTAGGGACTATGAACAACCGTAGTTTTCATGTTATCGTCGTAAGAAACGAGTAAAGGCGTGAACTTAAATTTTGTTCGGCAATGTGTGGGATGAGGTGAGTGGACAAGGCAAAGACACCGCCTGGAAACCAGCGAGCTAAAACATGGATTTACGAGTCGTCGCAACATCGTTAATCCTACCAAAGTGAAACTTGGCGTAAAGCCAGAGACGTCACTGCATTGTCAACGAGCTGTCACAGCTCAGTTGACATTTATTGATTACAAAGATTTTTTTTTTTTAAATTTTAAAAGACCTTGGGTGACTTTATTACTGGAAATGGTAAAAGACAGTGGGCTTGGCCCGAAATTTAAAAGGCAGTGGGCTTAGCCTGGAATTTAAAAGGCAGTGGGCTTGACCCATAATTTAAAAGACAATGGGCTTGGCCCATAATTTAAAAGACAGTGGGCTTGGCCCAAAATTTAAAAGACAGTGGGCTTGGCCCAAAATTTAAAAGACAGTGGGCTTGGCCCTGAATTTAAAAGACAGTGGACTTAGCCCAGAATTTTAAAAGACAGTGGGCTTGGCCCAGATTTTAAAAAGACAGTGGGCTTGGCCCAGAATTTTAAAAGACAGTGGGCTTGGCCCAGAATTTAAAAGACAGTGGGCTTGGCCCATAATTCAAAAAGACAGCGGGCTTGGCCCGAAATTTAAAAGACAATGGGCTTGGCCCAGAAATTTAAAAGGATAGTGGGCGTGGCCTGAAAAGATTTTTTTGTTTTGCTGTTCTTTTACAGTGAAGCTTGGCACAAAAGCTAGAGACGTCACTTTTCATAAGTTATTGTAGCTTATGGCAAGATGTTGCAACGTACATTCCTGCAACTCAACATCACATCAAAAGATTGAAAATATTATGCCAAAACCTTTCTCTTACATACCCGATTCTAATTGCTTCCTCAGAAAATTTTGATCTATCAAACCTGGGCGTAGGCTCTCACAAACCAGGGCTTATCAACTTGTTTCGAGTTCCTTGGGATCCTCGGACACTAGAGTTACTTTACTTCTGAGTTTGCTCATCAGGTACATAGTTTCCCTCTTAACATTGCGAATCGCATTGGGAGCTTTTCTTGCCTCGTTGGAACCTTCTGATTCATTCTTGATCTAACTCATTAGTTAGAGGATTGCCATCAAATTGCTAAATCAATGATACTGAATGTATATTCCCTCTTATCGAAGTATTTTGTGATAAACATGTGTAACTTCACAAATATAAAAGAAAGGAACATGACAAAAAAAGATGAAGAATAAAAAGAGAAGAAATGAGAGTATTTTCATTGATTTGAGTGTTCACAAGCATGTAAAGGCAAATAGTACAAAAGGATGATACAAAGGCAAGGTGACAGACAATTGCCCCAGTTAGGATTCCTTTCTTCTCATTAGATAGGTCCTAATTCTCAGATGGATAATACAACCACCAGTGACACGAGCTCTCTTCCATCAATCACCACTTAAAATTGCCCCAGTTTTGTCTTCCATCGCCACTTAAAAATGCCCTAATTTTTTTTTTGTCTTCTTTTATACTGTCTGGGTGAGCCCTTCAAGTGACATCTTCTAGGAGAGCCTCTGCCGACTTTAAACTTTTTACCTAATTTAGATGCCCTAACTTTTGTTTAGGCCGCCCTTGCGGGTTTTCAACCTAACGGGCTATTTTCTTTTTCTCTTTTTTTTTAGGCATGGAACTTTTTGACTGCGTTAGCATTTGTCAGTCTTGGCAATTCATTTCCGTCTATATCTGTTAAAACTAAGGCTCCTCCAGAGAATGCTTTCTTAATGATATACGACCCTTCATAACTCGGTGCCCATTTTCCTCGGGCGTCCTCTTGGTTTGGAAGTTTTTTCTTTAAAACCAAGTCACCTGCTTGGAACTCCCTAGGGTGCACTTGCTTGTTGAAAGCTCTTGCCATTCTTCTTTGGTATAGTTGCCCATGACAAATAGATTTTAATCACTTTTCTTCAATCATGTTTAACAGCTCGTACCGAGTCTTTACCCATTCAGCTTCTTCTAACTCGCATCAACACTATTAAAGATACCTCTATGGGGGAAACCGCTTCCATACCATAGACCAAGGAGAATGGTGTTGCCCCAGTGCTGGATCGGATATTAGTGTGATAAGCGTGGAGAGCATAGGGGAGCATTTCATGCCATTCTCTGTAGTTGACCACAATTTTGGCTACTATCTTCTTAATGTTCTTATTTACTGCTTCTACTGCACCATTCATCTGGGGTTTGTAAGGAGCAGAATTGTGATGCTTGATCCTAAACCTCTCGCATAGATTCTTGATTTCTGTACTATTGAGGTTAGGGGCATTATCTGTGATAATCCTCTCTGGAATTCCATATCGACAAATGATGTTTACCCTTAAGAATTTAAGGACAACCTTTTGAGTGACTTTGGCGTAGGAAGCAGCCTCTACCCACTTGGCGAAATAATCAATTGCT
Organism: Ormosia semicastrata; assembly: GCA_029884595.1. NCBI lineage: Eukaryota > Viridiplantae > Streptophyta > Magnoliopsida > Fabales > Fabaceae > Ormosia > Ormosia semicastrata. The sequence continues at coordinate 6,821,736 of JAQQTO010000054.1, read as the reverse complement.
ACCAAGATAAACCTATGGCCATTGGAAGCTTTCGAGTTTATTGGCCCAATAACATCGATTCCCCACATTGAAAAAGGCCAGGGTGCCACCATATTATGCAATGGAATGGGTGGTGCATTAATGCGATCAGCGTACGCTTGGCATTTATGACACTTTCGAACATATTCTATGCAATCAGCTTCCATAGTGGACCAGTAATAACCATATCATAGGATCTGACGAGCCATCATGATACCATTGGCATGCGTTCCGCATATTCCCTCATGAACTTCTGTTAAGATGGTGAGAGCCTCCTTAGCTTCTATACATCTGAGGAGTGTGCCATCATAGTTTCTTTTGTACAGTATTTCCCCGTTCAAAAAGAAAGCCATGGAAAGCCGACGGATGCCCTTTTTGTCTGTCTTATTTGCCCCTGATGGGTATTCTCGGAACTTGATGTACTGCATGATGTCATGGAACCAGGGCTGACCATCTTCTTCTTCCTCAACATTAGAACAATAAACTGGTTCGCTTTCTGCCCTTATTCGGATGGGTTGCACGTTAGTATGAATACTTAGATTAGTCATTACAGCCAAAGTTGCCAGAGCATCTGCGAACTGGTTCTTATCCCGAGTCAAGTGCGAAAAGGTGATCCATTCAAACTTCTCGATCAACTGCATCAAATATTTCTGGTATGGAATCAACTTGGGGTCCTTAGTCTGCCATTCTCCGTTCACTTGATAAATTATCAGTGCTGAATCTCCATATACTTGTAGTTTTTTCACTCCCAATTCTATTGCAACCTTTAACCCTTGAGCACAAGCTTCATACTCTGCAACATTATTGGTGCAATCGAACTCTAACTTGATGGTCACTGGGTATTGCTTCCCACTTGGTGATGTGACCACTGCACCTATGTCGTTCCTATACATATTGACTGCTCCGTCAAAAAACATCTTCCACATGTCCTCTTCATTTGACTCTTCTTCTTCAACTACTAAAACATCCTCATAAGTAAAATCAGAAGTCACAGGTTGCTTGTAATTAAGTGGGTTCTCAGTTAAGTGATCTGCAATTACGCTCCCTTTGATAGATTTTCGAGTTATGTGCTTTATGTCGAACTCAGAAAGAACCACTTGCCACTTGGAGACTCGTGTGGAAACATGAGGGCTTTCGAATATGTACTTTATCGGGTCCATCCTTGAGATAAGCTAAGTAGTATAGTACAACATGTACTGCCTCAACCTTCTAGACGTCCATGCCAGTGCACAACATGTTTTCTTAATTGTCATGTAGCGAGACTCGCACTCATTGAACTTCTTGCTCAAATAATAAATGGCCTATTCTTTTTTTCTTATTTCATCATGCTGCCCTAGCATTGCTTCCATGGATGTCTGCAATACCATGAGGTATAATATCAAGGGACGACCAGGTGTAGTTGGCACCAAAATAGGAGGACTTTGCAAGTAAGTTTTTATCTTCTCAAAAGCTTCCTGATAGTGTTCATCCCATTCTCTTGGTTGTTGTTTCTTTAGTAGCTTGAAGATTGGCTCGCAAGTGCTAGTCAGGTTAGCTATGAACCTAGCGATGTAATTCAATCTCCCGAGAAAGCTTCTTACCTCCTTTTCAATCTTGGGAGCAGGCATCTCTTGTATCGCTTTGACTTTGTCAGGGTCCACTTTGATTCCTTCCTTGCTAACAACAAAACCAAGCAATTTTCCAGTCGACGCACCAAAAACACATTTTGTCGGGTTTAGTCTCAACTTGTATTTTCTGAGTCTTTCAAATAACCTTACCACATGGCTTTCCCCTTCTTTGAACTTAGCAACTATGTCATCCACGTATACCTCAATTTCTTTGTGCATCATATTGTGGAACAAAGCAACCATGGCACGCTGATAGGTGTCCCCAGCATTCTTCAATCCGAATGGCATGACTGTGTAATAAAAGGTTCCCCATGATGTGACAAATATGGTCTTCTCTTTATCACTCGTGTCCATAAGAATTTGATTGTAACCAAAATAACCATCCATGAAAGAGAATCTATGACCTCTTGCTGCATTATCAACAAGGACATCAATGTGAGGCAATGAGAAATTATCTTTAGGACTAGCTTTATTCAAATCCCTATGATCCACACACATCCTGACTTTTCTATCTTTCTTCGGAATGGGGATGATATTTGCTACCCATTCTGGGTGCCTTGATACTTCTAAAAAACCTGCCTCCAATTGCTTGGTGACTTCCTCTTTGATCTTTAAAGACATTTCAGGGTGCATTCTCCTCAATTTCTGCTTTTTCGCCTTAACATTGGGGTATAGCGGAATCTTGTGGGAAACTATACTCGGATCCAGCCCTGGCATATCTCGGTAGGACCAAACAAATACATCCATGTAGTCTCTGAATAACTTGATCATGCTTTCACATTCTGGGTTATCCACTAACCTCAACTCTTTCTTGTCTTCATCGGTTCCCATATTGATCACCTCTACTTCTTCCTCATCCAGGCTGAAGTCTCTTTCCGACCTTTCTACCAATTTGGTAAACTCCTCAGTGACGTTCTTATCTTCATCTGAGTCATAGTTATCTATATCCATCATTGAATAGGAATCCATCTTTGAGCTTTCAGGCATCCTTTCATGGGACAATGTTTCTACCAGACCCAAGTCCCTGGAAGATTTATTTATGCCCGATTAGAAACAAAAAGAAAATATGGTAATTGGACAAGGCTAAGCAAAAGGCGTAAATCAAAGATAGAAAAGAACTAAAGCAGTGAATCAACTAAGAAACACACAAGTTCATTGCATTGAAACTTTGATGAAAGATAACATAAGCAGAGAATCATACTGGAAACACACACAAGTTCATTACATTAAGGCTTCGACAAGAGTTAGCATAAATTCAGCATTACAAAAGTCTAAAATAACATCACGACTAAACAATTACTTTATGACAATCATATCCATTAATGCCTTAGATCGCCAATTGTTCAGAGGTTTCAAGTCGACAGCAGGCTGGATAACATGGTCTTCTCCAGAGTCTTCATCTACATTGTTAATGATTAGCCAGACCTAATGATTGAAGGTTCTATTGATAACCTCGACAGGGATGGGGAATGTCTCCTTCAGATGAGGAATCGTCTTTTTCACTTCATTCTCCTTTTTTCCTTCATTGAGAACCAAGTTGTGCTTCATTATGCCTTCCAAAGATGCCTCATATCCCAGACCATATCTGTTTTTGTTCTCCGGCAGGGTGATCATAGACTTGGTTCCTTGCAGCTGAATTCCTAAACCTTTTCCGGCTTGGTAACCATTATTGGTCATAATGCGAGTCACAACTTGATGAACATCTTTAGAGGACGACTCATCCTTCTTTGCCTTCGATTCCACCAACTGGAAACTGTGTAGGAAGTTTTCCACCTCCAGCTCTGTGTTTTCAACATAAGGCACTGAAGTAGGCTTCATCAGTAAGATTTCTTCCTCTCCTCGAATGGTAACCAAACATCCATTTTCAATGTATTTCAGGCATTGGTGCAGGGTCAAGGGAACAATACCAGCAGCGTGGATCCATGTCCTTCCTAGAAGCATAGTATATGTAGGTTCAATATCCATTACTTCAAACAACACTTGGAAGCAGCTCGGCCTATCTCAAGTGGAAGGGTCACTTCTCCCTGAATTCCTATTTTCCTTCCATCGAAGGCTGGCACTATCATTTCTTGAGGCCTAAGGTCTTCTACACTCATAGCCAGCTGGGACAAGGTTGTCCTCGGGAGGACGTTCAAGGCAGAACCCCCATCAATCAGAACTTTTGCGACTACATACCCCTGACATTTCAACGTGATATGCAAAGCACGTGGATTATTCCCTATTGAATGTACTACTTCTTCTTCCGAGAAGGGGATCACATTGATGTGCCTTACTGGGTCTACCATGTTCACTAAGCTTTCTGGGGTAACATCCGGCTTCACATAGGCTTCATTTAACACTCTCTGCAGTGCTTTGCGATGAGGTTCAGAATTCATGATGAGTGACAATAGAGATCCGAGTGAGTCTTTACGAGTTGTTCATTCCACCACATCATACTCACTTTGCTTCATGATTTTTAGGAATTCTTCATCATCATCTTCTTTTATTTCTATGAAGCCTGCTTTGCCTTTCTCGGTCTTATCTTCTTGGCCATAGCACCTGCCACTTCTTGTGATCCCTCCTATGCCCACGACGCTTGACATTACTTGTGCAGGCTCTGCCGTCTGGGCAATAGAGGTTGAAGCGGTTTGTCCTATATTACTTTGTGTCTTTACCTTGACATCATACTTCCAAGGCACAGCATGTGTATCACTATAGGGAAAAGGTGTAGGCTTCTTTATCGCTATGATAACTTTTCAGGAATCTGGAACTTCACTAGTACGCGGGAGTTTGAGGACTAGACGCTCCACAATATCTATCTCTTTTGCGAACCCTCTTACTTGAGTAACATCTATTACCCCCAAAGCCATGAATCTTTGCACCCGAGCCTTAAACTCTTGACAACCTTCAATATCGTGCCCCTTCTCTATATGGTATTCACAATAAGCTTCAGTATCATATTCAAACCCTACATCACCCAAGGCTACTGAGGAACAATAGTCTGCTTGGACAAGACCTTGGAATATTAACTTCATAGGAGTTTTGATGTCCGCTACATTTTGAAGTCCTTCATTCTCCTTATCTAATGCATTTACAATCCCCTTCCCATGATTTGGAATTGGGTTGCTAGTAATGCTAGGTCCCTTCTCCTCTTCAAAGTCTAGCTTTCCGCAGGAAATTAATCTCCTCACTATGGTTTTAAATACCTCGCAATCTTCAATTGAGTGTCCTGCGTTATCCATATGGAACTTGCAAGTTACGTTGGGATTGTACCAGGCTGGAAATGGGAGTACCATAGGGCGAGAAGGAACGCACGCAACTAAATGTGCATCAAACAACTGTTGAAACAAATCCGCATTGGGGATTGGCAACTTTGGAAAAGGGGTTAGATTCGACGGGGGTAGAGCATACCCTTGGTTTCCTGGATTTCGAGGTACGGGAGAACGATTGGTATAGACGGGACGTGGTGAGGGAACATTGTTAACTTGGTATGAAGTCTGGTAAGCCGGAAAAGCGGGTGAAGGGGCTTGATAAGAAGGGTATGGTTGTCGGTTACGAAGGAAACATGAGTTTTATTAATGCACATAACTGACTCCTGGTTCTTTCTTCCTTGTTGGTGCCACCTTCTTAGGAAAATTGCTCTCTGTATTTCCAGTAGGTAATTTTCCTGCTTTTGCAAGATTCTCAATCCTTTCTCCAGCCAAAATTAGATCAGAAAAATCTCTGTAGGTAGCACTTGCCATCAGCCCAATAAAAGGTGCTCCTAGGGTCCCCATAAAGTACGAGCTCTTAGGCTGCTAACATTCTCCATCTTTGAGCGTATTGTTTGAAAGTTTCATCATTCCTTTTTTGCATTGACCCTAGTTGTTCTCGGGTCAGTGCGGTGTCGATATTGAATCGATATTGCTCCAAGAATAGACTTGTCAGATCATCCCAGCAAGAAACCTTTGAATGGTCAAGTTGCATGTACCATTCTAAAGCCGACCCACTCAGGCTCTCATAGAAGAAATTGATTAAGAACTTTTGATCCCGTGACCAAATGGCCATCTTGGTGATGTAAGTCTTCAGATGAAACTTTGGATTAGTGCTTCCATCATACTTTGAGAAGTCTAGTACTTTGAAGTCTTTGGGAATATTAATTTCAACCTCAGGAAACAGTTCATCGATTCCCACTGAGCCATACAGATTAGGGCCTTGCATGGCTTTAATTTGCTCTTGCATCTTTCCAATCAATTCATCTCTTAATTTTTCTTTTTCTGAGTTACTGTTCAGGAATATTTTCACCGGCTGTTCATGAGTTACTTCTACATTATTTTTCTCCCCTTCATGATTTTCGTTCATGGAATCACCCTCTTCATTCATATTGTTGTTTGCATTTGCATTTACCCTAGTACCGACAGATGTTCCATTTGTTGTTCTAAGGGTCTCAGTTAACTGTCTCAGTAAATCTTTGACCCTTGATTGTCCTTCTACCATTGTATTGATCCTTTCTCTCATTTTATCCATCTCTTGACTTAAGTTTCTTTCTGAGTTTGACATCTCTTGCAGCCTAGTTTGCGATCTAGTTCTATAGGCCCAGGTTTGTGCAATCTGTATTTTCCAAGGACGAGCAATGGTTCAAAGTTTTTACCTGAAAATTTTAGAAGATCAGTGATTATATTCATTATTTGTTAGAGGATCGTTAGTGATTTTGCACCAAGTAAATTTGAAATGAGTATCTTTGATATTGTTTGTTGTGACTATTACCCAGAACGTCTCGTTCAAAAGTATTAAGTCTCCAGTGAAATATGGGATAGAAATCCCATATTCTTTTTTATCAAAGATATTCACTATCAAATCTTGGTTGAGTTCTAACGGTTCTCTAACAAATCTGCCTCGGGAAGGACAAAAGATTAGAGTATTGCAAAGAAAACATGGTGCAAGGATGCAAAGTACGATTTCTTTTTTTTTTTAAATGCAATGACAGATAAATTTAAGGATAATGAAAAGGTACGCTCCTTTTGTGCCCTGAAGGACTGCCTTAAATTTGAGGAGTTCTACCCTAAGGATCTATAAGGCTGTCTAACTCGTGAGAACTTTTATTGGGTGGCTCTACTATTCTAAAGGCCTCTAGAGCTAAGTCCCATATCAGAATGTTGACCACAAATAGTGGGTAAACCACTAGGTGCGGGACATTCATGAAAAAGGTACGCTCTAGATGAGGTTTTTACGATAACCAAACAAGATGTACATCTAAAATGGCTACCACTACGCAACCTCTACCTAACTTAAGATTCACTCAGACCCGGGTATAGGGCCCCACTCGAATGTGTGTGATAAACGTGTAGGTGTAGTGTGTGTAGGGAGCATACAAACCTTCATAATTCTAAAGACTACATACATCCTGCAAAATAACACGAACATAAAGCAAGATTCCCAAAATCTTCTATCCTAAGGTTTGCATGATAAAATAGAATCACAGTTAAGGTGATCAATAAACAATTTAAATAAAATAGAAAAAAAACAAAAATAAAGCAAAAACAAAAGGAGTAAAACAAACATATAAAAGTTACAAAATTTGCACAATCAACTTTCAAAGGCTTGACTCTCAAATATCCCCAGTGGAGTCGCCATCTGTCACGACCAGGATCGCGGCGAAAAATAGCAACTCTTGTGATTTTAGAAAAAAAGAAATAGAGTCGCCACCAATTTTATTTAAATTAGGAAAAATTAGAAAACCTTTCTTTGAAAATGGTCTTTGGAACCAGATTGGATTCGGGAGTCGGTTATGGATAGGGAAGGGCGGAAACTTAATCCCACAGCACCCCTAACACATCCATTCTAAAACGGTACCTTAAATTGATTGTGTAGAATTTTATAACATTTGAAAATATTTGTTTTATCATTTTAAAAAAGAACAGATAAATAAAAAATTTAAAAGAAGGAAAAAAGATTTTATGAATCATCGAGTTGTCATAACTTAAATGATTCCAAAAAAAGAGATTAACAAACTGTCACAGTTCAGCTAATCCGATTTTATAATTTCTCAACAATGTTTAATTATTTTATTTTTTCTAAAAAACCCACAGCTAAAGAGAAAAAATAATAATAAATATGGTAAACAAAGCTAACAAAAAAAAAGAAAAAAAAGCATGTAACGGGTTAAACGAAATCCAAATAAATCCTAAGATGATTTTTTTTATTATCACTATTATTACTATTTAGATGTATTAAATTTGTAGATAAGCTCACAAAAAAAACATAACTATTGTTATTTATCTATACTACCCAAACTCAAGAGAAGGTCTTGGATCATAAAAAAGGAAGTAAAATAACCATGAAGCCCAACCCAGCAGAACCCCTTTCTTTTATTATACTTTTTGTGTTATAAATTCCTTTTTTTAAAATATACATGCTACTTTAAAAAAAGAGTAGAAAACAGAGGCGTGTAGCCTCTGATAAGGAGAAAAAAAAGAAAACAAAGAGGCTTTCAGCCTCTGAAGTGGGAAAACAAAAAAAAAAAGGGTATTGTGTTGGGAAGGATCTGGTGTTGAGGTCCGACGGTCGGTTGGGAAGGGTTTGGTGTTGATGTCCGACGGTCGGTTGGGAAGGATCTGGTGTTGAGGTCCGACGGTCGGTTGGGAAGGATCTGGTGTTGATGTCCGACGGTCAGTTGGGAAGGGTTTGGTGTTGATGTCCGATGGTCGGTTGGGAAGGGTCTGGTTTCTGAGGTTCGACGGTTGGTGAAGAGAGGGTCGGCACGTGAGGTTCGACGATCTGTGCGAGGAGGGATCTGGTTTTGTGAGGTTCGACGGTCGATGAGGTGAAGGATCTGGCTTCTGTGAGGTCCAACGGTCGGTGAGGAGAGGGATCTGGCTTTTGTGAGGTCCGACGGTCGGTGAAGAGAGATTTGGTTTCGTGAGATTCGACAGTCGGTGAGGGCTTCTGAGGTCTGACGGTTGGTTCTGTGGTCCGACGGTCGGTTCTGAGGTAATAGGTTGTGGTGGGGTTTGGTTGCAGAAGTTGAAGATAGGTGGGGCTATGGAGGTGCAACCATGATAGTGGCCACGGTTTAGAGGCTTGGAGGTGAAGATGAAGGATAGTAGAGGCTGAACGTTGGTTGTTGGTCCGCTTCCTTAGTGGGTTCGGTTTTTTGGTTGCTATGGAAGGATGGATGAGTTGTTAGGAGAGTGGTGAAGGTTGGTATAGGTTTACGTGGGGGCACGGAAGTAGTTGGTCGGGATGGTGATTATGGAAGGTAGGTGTTTAGGAGGTTGAAGGGAGATGGATGATGGTTGATGGTTAGCTTGGGGTGTGATGAAGATTGTGGTTGCTGGTAGGTGAGAATCAGAACATGAATATAGAGAAAGACAGAATGCAGAAACTTAGATGCAACAGCAATGGTGGAAGTCCATGCATAAGAGAAAAAGACAAAACAAAATACCTCCGTGCTTCAGGAAAACACTTGGAAAATTTCTTTCTATTCAATTCTTTTTCTTTACAATTTCACTTCTCACTTTCTCTCAATACCCAGTTTTCTCACCAGTAGCAAGTAATAGCTTTTTGATTAGTAAGAGAAACTGTAAACTAAAGAAATCTCCCAACCAAAAAAAAGAACCCCCATTTTATTTACATTGTCCCCTTTTATAGGCATAAAGAGATTCTGGCTTGGCATGCCCGAGCGTCGATTGTGCAGTCTCTTTCTATCCCCCATCTTCTTTGCTTGCTCCACTTCCTTTTTCATGGACAGCTTAGGTAGCAGAGCATTGGTCATTTTCAATTTCCAGTTTGATGAACCTTCCTTGTTTTTTGACTCAGCACTCCCTCTAGCTGGCTTCCTCTTACTATATTCAAAATTCATTTTGAGCCTTGGTTGTGGGAAATCAGAATGTCAAGTCTTTCTCAACTCTATTTTTGGCTTTCAACGCTACTTCCCCTTCTTTGGTCAACTTGTGTAGCAGCATATAGCAGAGCCTTGGTCATTGTTCCCTTTCCTGTTTGATGAATCCTTCTTATTTTTTGTTTACCCTGTGCCCTCATCTGCTTGCCTTTGCATAGTGTCACAGGAGGTGCAGCTATTCCATCTCCTTATTAGTGTTTCATTTTCAAAATCTCTAGCCTCACTCTTCTGCCTTTCTTCTGCTATCACCAGAATGTTCATTTCATCCTTTTGCTCTTAGCTTGGTTTGCTTGGTACGCTTGTTTGTCTCTTTCAATTGCGTTGAAGTTTTTTTTTTCAAGTGTTTAGGCCATTGCTGCTACGTTGGTTCCTTTTCTTTGTTGCTCTTTTTTTTTTAGAAACTTTAAACAAAATAGGCCAAAGTAGCTAAAGGACCAGAACATATTTTCTATTGGGCTATACTTGATCTGGATTAGAAATTAAAGAAATGAGGGTGATTAATAAATATTATTTTTATTTTATTTATTTATTTATTTTTTTAAGTTCTAAGGATCCGGACAAAATTGGGTGTTCACAATGCTGATTCATAAAAAATGTGATTTTGATTTTGATTTTGATTCACAACTCTGTTTTTTGCCCGATTAGAAGAGGGTGATTTTTATTGGAAGGGAGAAAATTAAGAGGAAATAAACAATGAGGGAATGAGTGGAAAGAAAGAGTGTAAGAGGAAGAGACAGAGAGCTTAGAGGTGGAGTGAGAAAGGCATCATCATCATGTGGGGTTTGCTCCATAAACAAAGATACATACAGCATTAGAAGGGAGTAGAAGTAGTAATTTTATTATCTTTTTTTTGGTACAAAGTAGTAGTAGTTATTTTATTGATTACAAAATGAACATGATTTCAGAATTCCTTTCTCTCTTCCCTTTATATCATGTTTACTTCTGTGTTTTATTTTTTTATTTTTTTAAGAGTATATCCTATGCTGACTTTCCTGTGACGGGTAGAAGATAAGTACATCTCTACAATCATAAACGCGTGAATTCAAATTTTTTTAGGAATATAATTAAGTGAATTTAACCATTAACTATATTATTGTATAGTATATTTTACCTACATAGAATTAATTGAATCTTCTTGTTATTTTTGTGTATATTGAAATTATTTTTTTTCTAAAACGAATATCTTATATGATTTTACACATTCATATCTACCTTGTATAATTGAAGAAATTAATTCTCATGCATTAATCCATGCTTCTCAACCCACCCTTTTTAAGTAGACTAAGTCTATTTCAAGAATTTTGCTATAAAAATCATATAAGATCCATCCATTGATTTGCAGTTACTCTTATATATCCTCTTTTAATCATTATTATATCAAAATATTAAACTTGGAATATACTGATTTTTAATTTTCAAGTCTTATTTTTTTATTTAACTTTTTTTCTTGGAATGATTATAGTGTGCTTCACTTGTGCCCTTTTGTTTGATTGTAATGCACTTGTCTGTGCAATTTCTATGTGGTGTGTAGTTTTGTCTTAGAATTACTTTTGTAATGAGTTCATCTCTAGCCGTTCGTCTTTATGTCCTCGGCAAGTTAGCCAAGTCTATGAAAATTACAAGATTCACATATTTGTATAAGGCATCGTTTGTTAATCCTTTTTATTCATTGAAAATTTTGCTTATGCATTAATATAATGCAAATATAACATTCTTGTTGTAGTATTTGATACTCAATAAAATGCAGTACAACTACAAATAAATAACAAATAAATAGCCAGAATTTTTTTGTCATAATGATTTAGCATTAATTTTAACATTTCAGATTTGGATAAATGAATGATTCCCACTATTCTAACTTATCTACTCACTATAATTAAATCTTGGTAAATTTTAACAAAAATTCAGACATTGTGGAGCATTCCTCATCTCTTAGGTCTATTAGTCTGAGCTAGCCCAAGGGAAAGCTCAACAAATAATCAAATAAATCACATGAAAAATAAAAATAAAACAATAGAAAGATTAATTAATAAAAGAATAGAGAAGAGAAGAGATATGGAATATCCATGACTTCTTGTTGCGAGCTATAGGTGGTAAAGCACAGCTTGAACGCTCCTGCCACTTGTTATTATGGTATATCTCATCCCATCACCAAACAGCATAATGTTGTCATTGGTCATATCAACCTCTATATTCTCTCTATAAACTCCTCTCTTTACAGTGGAATTTGATAATAATAGATAATTAATTTATGGCAGTACTCATTAGATGAAATGATGGAAAAACACATCATGAAGAATAATACTCCCTAGGCAGCTAGGCCAATTGAACCCCATATTGTGTTTTATACATTATTTCAGGATTAAATTTCATGTTAAAATTAGTATTGCCCTTACTATGGTCTGTATTCATATATCTCTACCAATATAAATTTGTCAAGCTAATCAGGTTGGCCTTGCTTTCAAGTAATATAAATTTTTTAGGCTATTAATACTTATTTTTTTGTCTTTTCAGGCAAATCAGATGTCCAGGGAGCCTTGCTTTTTTTACATCTACAAGCGGCTTCATAGAGCCAAGGAGAATCCAGAAAAGTATAACACTTTAGAAGCAACACAGATTGCGGTAAGTATAAGCTAGCATTTAAGTTACATCAATTTTCAATTACAAATGTCTTACAACTACTTTTTAGGAAGAATATGAAAGGTGGATGGCTGAGTGGCAATCCCAGCATGGCGAAGATAGCAGTAGTCAAGCCTTTACTAACAGTATCTACTTAGAAGTTGTTGGAGGCCCCAACAAGAAAGGGCGTATATACGGATTGGGTTCACAAGCAACTAATGTCATTGGATCTTTTTCCACTCCCCCCTCCTCTTCCATTGATGGAGTATCAGCAGCAGAGATTACTATAATGCAGGCTAAAATTCAGGCTTTAACATATCAGCTTCATCAAAAGAATCTTGAACAAGACATGATGAAGCAGAAGATGGAACAATGGGAGGAGAAGTTTAGAATTCTGCTTTTAGGTAGTTAATTTGGAACATCATCACTTGCAGTTTCACAGCCTGAGTCTTCTCATCCAGCACCTAGAGAAGAGAATGACTATCACAATGAGGAGATGAGTGATGATGTTAATGATAACCCAATTTTGTGATTAGTTTTATTTGTATATTTTTATTGACAACTTACATATTTGTAATGATAATTAAGTGTTACTTTGCATTTTGGTACAAATATAATTTATTACTTTGCATTTTATTGTTACTTATAAAATTAAAAGTGTATTAAAATGATAATTCTAAAAATTTTAGGGATGAAATTTGTATTTTTTTAAATTTTTTTGAATTAGAGATGGAACAATGTTGTCTCTAACATTAGAGACGGAATTAGAAATGGTATATATTTTTTAAAATTTTCAAATTTAGAGATGGAATAATGTCGTCTCTAAATTTAGAGACGGAACATGATCGTCTCTATTTTTTAAAATGTTTTTTGAGTTAGAGACGGAATAATGTCGTCTCTAAATTTAGAGACGGCATTTGAGATGGAAAAATTTTGTTTCTAATTTAATCATTATTATATTTTTTTAAAAAATTGACATTATCCTTCTCTAATTAGAGACGAAAATTTGTATTTAGAGATGGAATTAACTTTTCCATCTCTAACAATCAGAGATGCCACTTTTAGAGACAGATTAATTTTTGTCTCTAATTCCATCTCTAAATATTTAGAGACGAAAATATTCACATTCAGAGACGGAATTTTTTCGTCTCTGATTCCAAAATTTCTAGTAGTGACCTCAAGAGCTGAATCACACGTTTGGATAATTTAAATTGGAGTTGAAGCAAGAATTGGAGTGCTAATTCTAACAGTTTGACCTATGTGCATTCATCAGCCCATTTCTTGAGCTATAGGAGTTCAATTGACACCAGACCAAGCCTAAATGGAAGCTAAGACCCAAATCTACAACTTTCATGAGAACACAAAAGCTGAATCAGATGTCTAGTAGGTCATATTAGGCCTAGAAGTCAAAACAAAGATGTTGTTACTGGAAGCCAAATACTATTCAAATATTGGGTCATATCTTAGGCTATAGGAGTTGGATTGGGCTGAAACCAGTGGTATTGGAGAGTTGAGACAAAACTCTTCAACTTTCATGAAGACCACTTATGCAATAGGTGACGTTATGATATAGTTATAGTCGTGTGAAGACAGCTGAATTGGTTGAGCGGGGAGACAAGCATGGCAATAATTTTTCACTCATCCACCCACTCATTAAACAACTCTATTGTCATTTTCTACTCATCCACCCACTCATTAAACAATTCCTTTGTCATTTTGTACCTTTCATGCTTTATAAAAGGTACCATTAGTTGCTCATCAGAATCATCTTGGTTTAGAGATCAAGATCTTGTTCTTGTATTATTTGTTTCTCTTGTTGTAGTTTTTTTTGTTCTAAATAGAAATTATGTTCATCTCCTTCTTTCTCTCTCTTTCTTCTTCTTGTTTATGAATAACTAATTTTCATTTTATTTGGGTGAAAAGGTGAAGCTTTTGATAATGAAATAATGTTAGATTAATCTCTTTCTTGTGCTTGAATGATATATTATCAAGTGATCATTATATGTGTTGTGTTTTATTTCCAATCAATTTAAAAATCCTCCTAATAAAGTGGAGATCTTAATTTGTTGTAGACAATAGATTAACATAATGAATGTTTGAACTCATTTACAAGTATTAACGTTAGTGGATAATTAAAGGAACCATAATATAACTACATATATAACTTTAAAATAACTTTGAATGTTGTATTTTTCGATTAGAACCTCTGTTATGCGTGGATTCTAATTGAGTTTTAAAAATAAATAATTTTGACCTTAATTTATATACCAAGAGTGGCTCTCCTAGCCCAACCAAATCTTTTTTAATTGTGAACAAGTTTTATCACCTTTATTATTGTAACAAATCTTTTCCTTACATCAAATAATTTTTCTTCATCAACTCCCTGTGGATCGACCTCGGACTCTCGAGAATTTATTACTTGAGACAACCTGCACTTGGGTTAACAACATATATCAATTTGCATCAAGTTTTTGACGCCGTTGCCAGGGAACTGATTTGAAGAACAAATTTATTGAGGTTTTCTTTCTTTAAGTAAACTTCACCATCTAGTATATTCTTTCTATCCTCTTTTAATTTTCTAGTTGTATCATACTTAACGGCTGGTTTTATCGTCTACTTGTTAATATTTGATGGTTGGTTTATACCGTCTACTTGTACATTTTCTTTTCTATTTTAAGTCACTTATTTATGCTTAATTAGTATTGTGATTCAAATTCTGATTGTTTGATTAAAATTAATTTTGGTACTTTATATATTAATCTGTTTGAATCACAATAACACACATTAAACACAATGGCTAAAAATAAAAGTGTATTTGATGAACATGAAAATCAATTATTGCAAACCATGCGTGAATATTTGCAACCATCTCGAAATTCTAGCCCATCATGTTTTATCTTTCCACTCAATACTAATAATTTTAGATTTAAGTCAGGTATAATTTCATTACTTCCTAATTTACATGATTTAGAATCTAATAGCTCATATTTACATCTAAAAGAATTTGAGGAAGTATGTATCATTTTCATTTATCAAAATTGCACTGAAGAAACTATTAAACTTAAATTGTTTCCTTTTTCTTTGAAAGATAAAGCAAAGACTTGGCTTAACGCTTTGAAACCAAGATCAATTGGCACATGGCAAGAAATGCAAAAGTGAGTTTTTAAAGAAATTTTTTTCAACACATAAAACCAATGCTTTGAAAAGACAAATCCATTTTTTTTTTCAAAATTCAAATGAAGCATATTTTCGAAGTTGAGAACGTTTTAAAGATTTGTCAAATTCTTGCTCATATCATGGTTTTAAAAAAATGGCGCACTATAAGTTTCTTTTATAAAGGGTTAACACCTGAAACCAAACAATTTGTGAAAATAATGTACAATGACGAGTTTCTTGATAAAAAACGTAAATAAGCTTTAGAATATTTAGACCATTTGGCCAAGAATTCACAATCTTAACATGGTACTAATCCTTATGAAAATTCAATTAAATATAACTTTGTAAGTACTAGTAAAGAAAAATATCACCTTAGTCAAGAAGAAGATCTAAATGTTAGGTTCGCCAGTTTGGCTAGAAAGATTGAAGCCATAGACTCAGGGAAAGTAAAAAAAAATCAAATCTGTGCAATATGAAGAAATTTATGGCATTTGTGATGACTTAAGACACTCAACAAATAAATGTCCAAAGATTCCTATTTTTAAAAAAGTTGTACGTGAGAAAGTAAATGTAATGAACAATTTTAAAAAGTCATTTACCACTTCTTTTTCAAATTCATACAATCCGGGATAGAGAAATCACCCGAACTTCTGTTGAAGGAATAATAATCATGCACAATTATGCAACCACCACCTCCTCAGGAACAACTGGACTCTCAAAATTCTCAAGGATATGCACCTTATGTCCCACCATACAGGAAAAATATTGAAGGAACATTACATACATTCATGAAAAATCAAGAGGCCATTAATAACCAAAATACTCAAGTCATGATTGACATAAAAGACATTCTTGCTAAATTTACTTCTGCACTCACCATTCACGAGAAAGAAAAACTTTCTTCTCAACCTCAACCGAATCTCAATGGTCAGTACAGTCTAAATGAGGATAGTTCAGAAAACCAACAAATAGATTAAGTCAAGTCAGTGATAACTCTTAGGAATGGAAAGATTGTTGAAAAACAAATTTCTGAACCTTGTGAGAAAGATGATGAATCAATTTCTCAAGATAAGGAAGGGGTCGATAAGCCATCTGGCTAAAAGGAGACCAAACTCTCGCCTTCACCCCCATTTTCTTAAGCATTAAACAATTCAAAAAAATTGAATCACAATATTAAAATTTTTGAAATTTTTAAATAAGTGAATGTCAGTATTTTTCTGTTAGATGCTATCAAATAAGTTCCTTCTTATGCCAAATTTTTGAAGGACTTGTGCACTATTAAGAGGAAACTAAATGTGAAAAAGAAAGCCTTTTTGGCTGAACAGGTAAGTTCCATTCTTCAAAATAATAATACCTTGAAATATAAAGACCCTGGTTGTCCTACAGCTTCATGCATTATTGGAGAACATAAAATTGAAGAAGCTTTACTTGATCTTGGTGCTAGTGTTAATATGCTTCTATATTCAGTTTATCAGTAACTCAACCTGGGTGAGTTAAAACAAACATCTGTAACTCTTTTATTTGCCGATAAATCAATTAAAATTCTAAAAAGAATAGTAGAAGATGTGTTGGTACCAGTTGATAAACTCATATATCCTGTGAATTTTATTGTCTTGGAAACTGAACTTATGGTTAATAGTTATAAGTCAATTCCTGTTATTTTAGGTCACCCATTTTTAGCAACATCTAATATTTTGATAAATTACAGAAATGGAGTGAAGAAGCTAACATTTAGAAATATGACACTAAAACTTAATGTTTTTAACATGTGCAAATAACCACAGGAAGTCCATGACGAAAATAAAGAAGTTGAAGGGATTAAGGCCATTATAGATGATCATCTTCAAACCAGAAGTTCTTCTGACCCATTAGAAATTTGTTTAATCATTCATTTGACTTAAGTATGCAATTAGATGATGATATTTCTGAAATATGTTTTTTCCTTGATTGTACATAGGTAATGGAATACAAAAGATGGAAGCTGAGATTCGAAGAGTTAAAACTCATGAAGAAGTAGCCACACTAGAACTAAAGTCATTACCTGCTGAGTTCAAGTACACATTTTTTGAAAAGGAACAAAACTTTTCAGTGATAATTTCTTCGACCCTTACTAGAGAACAAGAAGGTATGTTAATAGAAGTACTTAAAAGGCATAAAAGTATAATTGGATGGACATTAAAGGACATAAAAGGAATTAATTCATTAATTTGTACACATAAAATACATTTAGAGGATAATGTTAAATCATCTCAACAACCTCAAAGAATATTAAATCTACACATGAAAGAGGTAGTTAGAGCTGAAGTTCTCAAATTACTTGATATTGGAATTATCTACCCTATCTCTAATAGTCAGTGGGTCTACATAAGTTGTGCCTAAGAAATCTGAAATGACAGTAGTTAAAAATGAAAAAATGTGAATTAATACATTTGCGAGTCTCATCCAGTTGGTGTATGTGTATTGATTTTAGAAAATTAAATGCTGTTACTAGGAAAGATCATTTCCCCTTGCCATTTCTTGATCAAATTCTAGAAATGGTAGCAGGATATCACTACTATTATTTTCTTGATGGTTATTCAGGCTATTATCAAATACCTATTACATTAGAAGATCAAGAAAAAATCACTTTTACATGTCCCTTTGGTACTTTTGCATACAGAAGAATGTCTTTTGGCCTTTGTAATGCTTCAGCAACATTTCAAAGATGCATACTAAGTATTTTTAGTGACATGGTTGATCATTATTTAGAGGTTTTCACGGATGACTTGACAGTTTTTGAAAATTCATTTGAAATTTGTCTTGACAATTTGGAAAAAGTTATTAAAAGATGTGAAGAAAAAAGACTTGTATTAAACTGAAAAAAATGTCATAACATGGTTACTTCAAGAATAGTGTTAGGTCATGTGATATCTGTTAGCCAAGTGGCCTCTAACTCAAGAGGGGGGGTGAATTGAGTTTATGAAAACTTTTCTCAAACCTTTCGCAAAACGTTTGTTTAACGATTATATTGAAGCTATTGGATGATTGAAGTGAATAGATAAATGAGATTGAATACTTCACTCACAAAATAAGTAAACCAAGATGAATAATATTCAAGCAAGCATATAAAGTAAATGCATAAATATAAAGAGATAGGGTTGAGAGAATCAAACACAATGATTTATCCTGGTTCACCACCCTTGTGACCTACGTCCAGGTCCTCAAGCAAACCACTCGAGATTTTTCACTAAACTTCAAGCTTGAACGGGTGCTTGAAAACCTTCTGATTGGAGCACTCAACAACACCTTGGGATACCTCACCCTTGTGCTTTGAGCCTCAATACAGGGATGCTTCACCCTATACAACCTTTGAGGGATGCCTCACTCCCTTACACCTTTGAAAGATACCTCACCTTCTTCTCAACAAGGGATATCTCACCCTTTTTCACTAGAGGGATACCTCACCCTCTTTACACAAAAGAAGGATACCTCACCTTCTTCTCAACAAGGGATACCTCACTCACTTTTCACTGAGGATACCTCACCCTCTTTACAAAGCAATTGAATAGATAGAATGAAGCTCTCAATAGAAGCGAGATGAATACAAATTGAAGCTCTAATATGCTCTCAAAGATTTTTCACGTTTTTGACGAAAAAGCAGAGCAAGAAAAAATAATTTGAGGATTGATTCAAGTTTGGACGTATTGATAATCGTTTTGGTTCAAGGTCAACCTCAAATAAAGACTCAACTTTGGTATTTATAAGTTTCTCGATTAATAGAGCCGTTGGGGTGGTTTGGGCATGCATTTAATGCATTAAAAATAGCCGTTGGACGTTGTCGAGATCGTGTAATCGATTACATAACTTTTGTAATCGATTACATTGTTGTTCAACGTGTTCTTGACTTTCTACGGGCTCTGTGTAATCGATTACATTCTTGGTGTAATCGATTACATGGCTTCGACTTTGCTTGTAATCGATTACAATGTCCATGTAATCGATTACATGACTTTCGACTTCTTGTAATGTCGATTACAATATTCATATAATCGATTACATGACTCGTCGAACGTGTTCTTGCGCTTTCGGGCTTTTTGTAATCGATTACATATATTGTGTAATCGATTACATAACCTCGACTTGCTTGTAATCGATTACATTGTTCATGTAATCGATTACATGCTTTCGCTTTTCTTTGTGTAATCGATTATTTTGGCCATTGAACACGTTTTTCAAGTCCAATAAAGCTTGTAAGTCATTTCCAACACCTCAAGATACTTGATTAAACATAAATCCTTTTAAGAGTGTTAGATTTAAAGTTGAAACTCAAGTTTTATTGAAAGTCATGTTTAACTTTGAAATTTCCCATTTATTTTGAAGTCATATATTGAAAAACCATTTTGAGAAATCTTGAGAGCATTTAACATTAATATCCTAAGTCTTATAACTAAATAAACCTTCTGTCTTCTTTCTTTGATCTTGATTTTTCCTTTTGTGCTTGATCTTCACTTTTGACTTTGTTATCATCAAAAACCCATTTGAAATGCTTCAAGACATAAGCATTCACATTCTCCCCCTTTTTGATGATGACAAACTAAACATTCAGCAGAATGAGAAATATATGCATTTAAGATTATCAGATAATTAAGTGCAATACTCCCCCGTAATGTATGCATGAGATAGATTATTTGAAAGTGCAAAACTCCCCCGTACACATGCAATACATAATACATATGCAATATATTTCACAACTAATCTTCTCCCCCGTTGGCATTATCAAAAAGAAGACATAAGCATTTAGATTTAGATTGGATATAATTATTTCAGCCCAGCAGGATCAATATCAAAGCATAAGCCATTTAGTACAACAATATGAAATGTTAATAGCAAAAGCATATGATGACAGGCTTCAAATTTGTTTCAAGACATTCCAAAACAATTCCAAACATCATTTAAGCATACAGTTCGATCAGGTTATGATCAGAAACTCATAATTGTGCAGCAAAACAACATATTGTGCATCAAGATATCATATTATGCAGCAACTAAATGTATTATGCAGAAAAATGACATTATGCAGCAAATAAGCATGATTAAACCATTATGTCAAGTTCAAAGAAATTGATATTAAGCATGTTATTTCACACAAGATGCATATTCAAGATATTAAACTAGTAAAGCATAGAGCAAGTCTCCACTTAACTAAAGGATGCAAGAACTAGCTTCTTGGAGACAAGGAGGATAGCTTGATGTATTTTTCTGATTTTGTGCTTGGAGCAGCCACTTATCAATATATCCAAATTCAATTCTTGGCCTTCAAGCACACCTACAACACACTTCAATTTTTGACTTTTGGTACCCAAATTTTCTTGGGTCCTTGTGTGTTAGTCTTTGGCAAAGTGCCTTTTGGAACCCAAACCAATTTAGTTCCTAGCTTGTTATTGATATTCTTCCTTACATTACAATTTGATGCACTATGCCCATTCCTGCCACAATGAAAGCATTTAATAAAGGGACTACTTGATGTACTTGATGAAACAAAGAAGTTCTTAAGAAACTTTTGTTGTTTATTGGGATTATACCCTAAACCAGCCTTTTGAAAAACGCATCTTTGGTTTCCAAGCAATATATTCAAATTATCTCTTCTATAGGTAAATTTTGAAAGAGTGTTTTTCAAGTCCTCAATCTTAATTTCAAATGCTTTACATGATGAGTAAGATGAGGGTGTAGATGTATTATCAAGTGATAAACATGTCATACATGAAGAATTTGCATCTATCAATCCTAGAGTTTCATTTTCTAATTTTAATTCCTCAATTTCTTTGTTTAAAGCATGAATTTGTTTTTCAAATGAGGAAATTGATTTCTTGGATGATGAAACAAGTTTTGCAAGTCTTATAGATTCATTATGCAATTCTTCAAAAGCATCTTGCAATTCATCATAGGAAGGAGAAGAATTTGATTCAGAATTTAAGGATGTTACCTCCATGTCATTTTCATCTTCCTCTTCTCCTCTAGCCATGAGACATAGATTGGCTTTCTCATTATCCGAGCTATCAATTGAATCCATGTCGTTATCATCCCAAGCTATGTAGGCTCTTCTTTCTTTCTTCTTCCTTGAGAATCTTTTGTGATATTCTTCAACTTTACTTTGATAGATTGGGCATTCCATCTTCATGTGACTCAATTCTCCACATTCATAGCATTTGGGAGTGGATGAGGTTCCTTCCCCTTTGTGATAGACATTTTTTGAGGGAAAGGAAGGTCTTCTTTGAGCTTCACTCTTCTTAAAGAATCTTCCAAATTTCTTTACTAATAGAGCAAGATTCTCCTCATCTACTTCTAAGTCGTCTCCATCATCTTCATCATCATTATTATCATCAAACATGGAAGAAGTGGTCTTGAGAGCTATTCCCTTCTTTTTGTTGTCAACTTCTTCATTTTGATTGAGCCTATTTAGTTCCAGCTCATGTTCTTGAAGCTTTTCGAATAGGGTGGCTAGAGACATTGTTGACAAATCTCTTGATTCCGAGATAGCCGTCACCTTAGGTTGCCAATCCCTACTCAAGCATCTTAAAACCTTGTTAATAAGATCTTCATTAGAAAATGTCTTTCCTAATGAAGCTAAATGATTAACTATATGTGTAAAACGTTTTTGCATTTCTTGAATGCTTTCAACATGGTTCATTCTAAAAAGTTCATATTCATGAGTGAGAGTATTAATTCTTGATCTTTTCACTTCACTAGTACCCTCATGGGTTATTTCTAAAACATTCCACATTTCTTGAGCAGATTTACAATTTGAAACTCTAAAGAATTCATCATGCCCCAAAGATGTGGTAATAATGTTTTTGGCACTCAAATTATATTGGACATTTTTCTTATCATCATTGGTCCATTCACTTCTTGGTGTATTAACCCTTACACCATTAACATCTTTTGTGGGGATAAAAGGACCATTTTCAATAGCATCCCACACATTTAAGTCAATAGCTTCAATAAAAAATTTCATTCTTTCTTTCCAATAAGCATACCCATCCCCATTGAAAAAGGGAGGTCTATAGATAGAAGAACTTTCTGAAAACCCATTTGAAGAGGCCATCACTTTCTCTTGAAGCTGCTAAGCCCTTTAAACAAGAGCCTAGCTCTGATACCACTTGTTAGCCAAGTGGCCTCTAACTCAAGAGGGGGGGTGAATTGAGTTTATGAAAACTTTTCTCAAACCTTTCGCAAAACGTTTGTTTAACGATTATATTGAAGCTATTGGATGATTGAAGTGAATAGATAAATGAGATTGAATACTTCACTCACAAAATAAGTAAACCAAGATGAATAATATTCAAGCAAGCATATAAAGTAAATGCATAAATATAAAGAGATAGGGTTGAGAGAATCAAACACAATGATTTATCCTGGTTCACCACCCTTGTGACCTACGTCCAGTCCTCAAGCAAACCACTCGAGATTTTCCACTAAACTTCAAGCTTGAACGGGTGCTTGAAAATCTTTACAGATTGGAGCACTCAACAACACCTTGGGATACCTCACCCTTGTGCTTTGAGCCTCAATACAGGGATGCCTCACCCTCTTACACCTTTGAAGGATACCTCACCTTCTTCTCAACAAGGGATACCTCACCCTTTTCACTAGAGGATACCTCACCCTCTTTTACACAAAAGAAGGATACATCACCTTCTTCTCAACAAAGGATACCTCACCCTTTTTCACTAGAGGGATACCTCACCCTCTTTACAAAGCAATTGAATAGATAGAATGAAGCTCTCAATAGAGCAGATGAATACAAATTGAAGCTCTAATATGCTCTCAAAGATTTTTTACGTTTTTGACAGAAAACAGAGCAAGAAAATAATTTGAGGATTGATTCAAGTTTGGACGTATTGATAATCAGTTTTTGGTTCAAGGTCAACCTCAAATAAAGACCCAACTTTGGTATTTATAAGTTTCTCGATTAATAGAGCCGTTGGGGTGGTTTGGGCATGCATTTAATGCATTAAAAATAGCCGTTGGACATTGTCAGGATGCGTGTAATCGATTACATAACTTTTGTAATCGATTACATTGTTGTTCCAACGTGTTCTTGACTTTCTGGGCTCTGTGTAATCGATTACATTCTTGGTGTAATCGATTACATGGCTTCTAACTTTGCTTGTAATCGATTACAATGTCCATGTAATCGATTACATGACTTCTGACTTGCTGTGTAATCGATTACAATATTCATGTAATCGATTACATGACTCGTCGAACGTGTTCTTGCCTTTCTGGGCTTTTTGTAATCGATTACATATATTGTGTAATCGATTACATAACCTCGACTTGCTTATGTCGATTACATTGTTCATGTAATGATTACATGCTTTCTTTCTTTGTGTAATCGATTATTTTGGCCATTGAACACATTTTTCAAGTCCAATAAAGCTTGTAAGTCATTTCCAACACCTCAAGATACTTGATTAAACATAAATCCTTTTAAGAGTGTTAGATTTAAAGTTGAAACTCAAGTTTTATTGAAAGCCATGTTTAACTTTGAAATTTCCCATTTATTTTGAAGTCATATATTGAAAAATCATTTTGAGAAATCTTGAGAGCATTTAACATTAATATCCTACGTCTTATAACTAAATAAACCTTTTGTCTTCTTTCTTTGATCTTGATTTTTCCTTTTGCGCTTGATCTTCACTTTTGACTTTGTTATCATCAAAAACCCATTTGAAATGCTTCAAGACATAAGCATTCACATTATCTTCTAAAGGAATTGAAGTTGATAAGGCCAAAGTTGAATTAATTGTTCATTTGCATTCACCAAAAATAGTTAGGGAAGTTCTTTCATTTTTAAGATATGCAGGATTTTATAGAAGATTCATTAAGGACTTTAGTGTCATATCTAGACCATTATGTAATCTTCTAATAAAAGATGCACCATTTGATTGGACTCAAGAATGCCAAAAATCTTTTTAAAAAATTAATTAGTTTTCTGACATCTACTCCTATTATGCAAACCCCTGACTAGTCTGTACCTTTTGAGTTGATGTGTGATGCTAGTGATTTTGATGTTGGCGCTGTTTTAGGCTAAAGAAAGGAAGGTAATCCTCATGTAATTTATTACGCAAGTTGAACTTTGAATATCAAATAAATTATACCACTACTGAAAAAGAACTACTTGCAGTAATTTTTACATTGGACAAACTTTGAGCTTATTTAATTGGTTCTTCTACTATTATTTTCACTGATCATGCTGCTGTTAGATATTTAATATCTGAGCAAGATGTCAAACCTAGGTTGATATGGTGGATCTTGTTACTTCAAGAATTCAACATCACAATAAAAGATAATAAAGGAGCCAAATATGTTGTTGCAGATCATTTATCCAGACTTACAACAGACTCACCTTTTGACATCACACCTATCAATGATTCTTTTCCCGATGAATTTTTATTTTCTGTCAATTCCATGTCTTAGTTTGCTAACATTGTCAATTTTCTTATAACAGGAAAGATGTCGCCTCAATGGACGCACCAAGACAGAATGAAGTTTTTGACTGAGGTGAAAATTTTTTATTAGGATGACCCATATTTGTTCAAATATTATCCTAATCAAATCATTCGGAGATGTGTACCCAATAGTGAGATAGGTAATGTCATTAAAATTTGTCACTCAAAAGCATGTGGATGTCACTTTTCTTCAAAGAAAACAACTTCAAAAATCTTGCAGTGTAGATTTTATTGGCCCACTGTATTTAAAGACAGCTATGCATTTTGTAAAAGTTATGAAAACTGTCAAAAATTAGATTCCATTTCTAAGCGAAACATGATGCCTCTGAACCCTATCATTGTCATTGAAATTTTTTATTGTTAGGGAATTGATTTCATGGGTCTATTTCCATCATCATTTGGATTTGTGTATATCTTGGTTGCAGTTGATTATGTCTCAAAATGGATTGAGGTGATTCTATGCCAACACAATGATCATAAAATTGTTCTTAAATTTTTAAAATAAAATGTCTTGAGTCGATTTGGAATCCCTCGAGCTATCATAAGTGATGGGGGAATACATTTTTGCAATAAACCATTTGAATCCTTAATGAAGAAATATGGTATTATCCATAAAATTGTCACCCCTTACCACCCTCAAACAAGTGGATCAGTAGAATTAGTAAATAGGAAGATTAAACAAATTCTAAAAAAAATGGTTAACCTAAATCGTAAAGATTAGTCTTTAAGATTAAACGATGTACTTTGGACTTACTGTACTACTTTCAAAACATCTTTAGGCATGTCACCTAATCAGTTAGTCTATGAAAAATCTTGTCACTTGCCTATAGAACTTGAGCCTAAAGTATTTTGAGCCATTAAAACTTTCAACCTAGATCTTGATGATGCATGCAAAGTACGCAAATTACAATTAAATGAACTTGAGGAATTGAGAAATGATGCATATGAAAACTCAAAGATTTATAAAGTTAAAATAAAAGTTTTTCATGACAAATCAATTTTGAGAAAATCTTTTGAAAATGGTCAAAAAGTTCTGCTTTATAATTCTTGTCTTCACATATTCCTTGAAAAATTGAGATCCAAGTGGAATAACCTTTTTGTTGTCAAACATATGTATCCTCATAGGGTCATAGACATTGAGAACCCTAGGAATGATAATATGTTTAAGGTCAATGGACAAAGACTCAAATCATTTCTGGAAACTCAAGTTGTTGAGATAAAATCCATCTCCCTTTCTAATCCTTGTTATGAGAAGAATTTATTTTAATTTTATTGCTTTCTTTTTGCAGTTCTTTGTGACACCAGTTAAGTGGCAAATAACGGTACTCTGTGGCTCTCAAGTTGGTTTATTTTTTAATTTCTCATAATAACTGATTCCTTATTTTTTAAAATGGATGTCATTATCTCAAATTTAAGAAAACATTTTCCTTCTCTTCCTCAAAATGCTCTAACAAAAATCTACAAAGTTAGGTGTGACAGATTGAGAATGTTAATGCACAAGGGCATCCCAAAAGATATACATTGGATAATCTAAGCAAAGGTCAGTTTAGCAAGTGAATTTTCAAATTCATTTACCTCATACATGACAGGTCTCGGTTAAAGTTCATATTCTAAAAAGAGAAGAGTGAAAAGAATGCAAGTTTGTCCTAAATGTGAGCGATGGAATTGTAACAAGTGATGTCATTCTTTGGAGATGGTTTCTGCAAACTGAGAAAATAAAATATACTTTATTAAGAATGGACTGAGTAATGAGTCATTAGATGATATCTTATTGACTCTTGAGACACATTCTTGTGGAGTTGTACATCGTGAACTTCTTAATTTGTGGAATCTTTTCAGGGACGAACATAAGCATTATAGTCTTGGGAATCTGACTCAAAAAGATCATGTTTGCCAATTTATAAGAAAAATGGATGGGAAGCTTATCCTCAACTCATAGAAGGCGTTTAAGCCGTTATTGGACATAAAACCAGAGGAAGATGCGAGCCACAATCACAATAACATATATGTTACTATCTTGTTCATCTTAAAAAAAAAGAGAAGGCAAAACTTCGGTTATACCTGGTCTTTAATTAGATCAGGAGCTAGTTTGTACATTCACACGCCGGTTTATAAATAAGGTTCATATGCCATACTCTGTAGAGAGCCACATGTTACATTCCCAATTCTTGAAACTTAGGCTCTGTAGCGCTGTTAGACCGAAAGAGGAGTCTCGTTTTTGCTGTGAACGTAAACAACTACTAAGCATTATCTTGTACTTAACTGTATGAGCTCTGATGTGCCATGTCATGCCGAGGGTGTCAAGCACTCACGAAAGCCATATTATGTGCTCTAACAAGTACACGGCTTCCTAGGATGTAATTCTAGCCTAGGCAACGATATGAAGTCATGCCTTGTGAGGATGGATGCACTCATGACGCACAGTATAAAGATATATCATGACAACTGTACTGGTGACACATAGTATAAATATATGCTATCTTTGTTGAATAAACGGGCGTGAGAGACTAGCCTCCAGTTTTGGACTAGTTCCAGCTTTCGTTTTATCTTTTAAAAAAAATTGGTATTTCTTAATTTCAAATTTTCTGACAACAGCCAACCTACCTATATAGGTGTCGCAACCGTCCCGAAGGGCGCCGCGAAAATAAAAAGAATATGAAAAAGAAAAAGACCTCAGGGTGTTGAGAGTCGTCACCGGTCGCTTTATCCATTAAATGGAATGGTGCAATTGGATACTTAAAAGATGGTCTGCATTTCAGAATTCGAGGTTCGGGGGTTGATTACGAGTAGGGAAGGTGTTAGCACCCTACACCGTCCATTCTAAGAATGGTTACTTATTTAATCTAATGTTATTTACAAGATTAATTAAATTAATCCTTTATTATTAAAAAGAAAAGAATTATTTTTTCTTTTATTTTGATATATCCCATTTTGTCAAGCGTGTTATCAAAGATGATAAATGACTAAGATATAGAATGGGTGGCTAAATAGTCATTATTTTAGAACAAATTCTAAATCTATGAATATATTATATAAAAGTGGTGAATTGAAATTGTGTTAATTTATGGAAAAAAAAAGAATTTTCAAAATATTTATTTTTGATGAGATAAAATGGTTTAAAATGAATTTTATAAAATAATAATAATAAAATAAAATATTTTTGAAAGTGACAAAGCAAGAAAAAAAAAAAGAATTCACCACAATCATAAGGTTAAGACTATGTGAAATTATTTGCTTTTATTTGATGATTTTTATTTTACAAAAATGATTTTTAAGTTGGTTTTTTTTTTAAAGTTGTATTTTAGTTTACGAAATTATTTTAATTTTTATATGGGGATTAAACCTCACCACCGCTTCTGTCAAGATCTAATATAAAGCGCCGAGTATTGGGAAGAGTGTAATTGATCAGGTCTTTCCCAATCCTCTCTCAATTTTTTTGTCTTCAGTAATTTTAAATTATTTGATTAATATATTAATATAAAAAAAATGAGTGTGTTGAATTAAAATATAAATACAAATATATAATGATATTATTACAAGAAGTAATACGAAAATTAAAGAGAATATATTACAAAATAAATAAAAACTAAAAATTACAGGAATTGAGATACAAAATGGTGAAAAGGACCAAACTTTGGTCTTATCATGAAAACAAAGGCAGGATGGCAGTGACCCAATTCAGCCAATGCCAGAACCACCAGCGACGAGGTGGTTCCAGGTCGCAGTTCAGGACGATAGCGTGCGAGATTGGGGTCGATGGCGCAACGCGGTGGAGCAGTGGTTCGATCTGGGCTACGGGCAGCGGTGGAGCTCTGGCAAGGTGCGACGATGCCGGATCTGACAGAATCGGGTTCAGCTTGGGGCTGGTTAGCGACGATGGTGGCCAGTTCGTGGAGCACGCCGCGAAGGCGCGACGGCTCTGGTGGCCGATCAGATCTGGTTGGGTTGCCTTTTTTGGTGGTGAGAGGTTGAAGATGAAGGGGTGGAGGTGGCTGTTCTGTTATGGAGATGGGTTGAAGTTGAAGGTGGTGGTTATGGGTTGTGGTTGATGGTGAAGGTGGTAATGAGTTGTTAAAGATGGAGGAGGCTGAGATGGTTATGGTGTTGTGGTGTTGATTAAAGGTGGTGGTAACGTTGGTAGGGATGATGGTGGTTTGCTGGAAGCAGAGATTTTTAGGCCGTGAGTGTACTCAATGGGTCTCTCTGATTGATTTCTATGTGTGAGAATTTCTGAATTATTCCTTGTTTTTCTGCCTTTTCTTTGTGATTGCTTAGGATTTATAGGGTTTAACCTGTAGGAAATTTCTCCTTAATTCATGATGATTGATTGAAAGACAAATTGAGTAAGAGATCCTGTCAGTGATCTCAATCAAAACTGAGAAGGAAAGTTTCCATTTCAATCAGCTGCTTGTGGAGGCTGGGATTTGGTGGCTAGGGTTCTTGGTTGCAGCCACAAGAAGGGAAATGAATTGGATCATGGGTTGATCCGTAACCCATTTTCCTCTTTTTTTTAATTTCTCAAAATAAAATTATTTTTTATTTTTATTTTTTAATGAAATCAGACTTAATAAATAAAATAAATATGAACAAAATTGGGTATCAACAATAGGTGCTATCATTATTTTTTTCATTCTTTTTCCTATTTAAACGCTTCATTTTTTTTATTTTCACCTAACTCATAATCATTCAAAGGAAAGTGAGTATAGAAATGGAGGGAGCTTATGTTTGTCGATTCACAAATATCTATGTATTTTGTAGGTCAAGTTTTGGGAATGGTACAGAGTTTGTAGAAGCAATAAGCACTCTTGGTCGAGCGCTTGCTGCAAGAAAAATTCATGTCATATGGGAAATGTAGCATTGGGTTAATGGGGGTTGTATCAATCATTGCACATCTAGGAAGCAGTCAAGTTTTAGGTATCATTCCTAAAGCTTTAACTCAAAGGAACATCACTAGAAAGACAATTGGGGAGGAACTACGAGTATCAACTATGCATGAATGAATGGCTAAAATGCTTGACAATTCTGATGCATTCATTGCCTTACCAGGTGGCTATGGTACTTTGACAGAAGTTTTTCAAATTGCCTCTTAGGCCCAACTGAGCATCCACCATAAACCCATAGGTTTGTTGAATGTTAATAATTTCTTTGATGATTTGTTATCTTTTCTTAACCATGCTGTGAAACAGAACTTTATCACACATTCGGCTAGACAGATCTTTGTCTCTGCTTCCACTGTCGATGAGTTAATTAATAAATTACAAACTTTTGTTTATAAACATAATCTAGTAATAGTTCAGATAGATTGGTCAGAAGAAAGCAGTAAGGAACGTTGATTTGATGTGTCACTCCATCTATAACTTACCTTTACCTTTGGTTTTATTTATCGTACTTTGTTTCTATTTAAAATTGTGTCAGGTTTTTCTTTTCTATAATAGCCACAACAGGTAATATCTTCTATCATTTACTCATCTATATTTTAACATTGAGGACAATGTTGTGATCTGGTTGGGGGAAGGATAGTTGGCGTAAAATGAAAAAAAAAATTGGGGAAGTATGTTTATTAGTATGATTGTCAGTAATTTATTAACAGCAAAACAAATTAAGTATGACAGAGTAATTTTACTCTTGAAGTAATTTTACTCTTGAGACGCATCTTAAGTATGACAGAGTAAGGAGTAAATTTTACTCTTGAAGTAATTTTACTCTTGAAACGCATCTAAATTGGAGAAATAACTATTTTGTGTTGAATTGTGGAAGTAACGAAATTTTATTATTTGATTTCCTTTGAAAGATTCAAGTGAATGCACTCCCGCACCCTTTGAAGCAATTGAAATTCAGGGATCATAGCATGATTGAATAAATTGTCTTCTTTCTTAAATTTTACATGCTTGGTTATGGATGTTAACTTGGTAGATTAAGAATGATAGATGTATGCCTTGTGAGATTTTGAGTCTATTGATGAATAGATTGAATATTTGCACAATTCTTTTCTTTCTTATGCGATTTTCACTCATGGAATTGTTACTTTAGAACTTGTTTTGACTCTATTTGAGGCTACATTTTCACATGCATACATAAATATGATTGAGGCATTTGTCTTAAAATACCTACTTTAACCAAATAGTCAACCTTGCATATTTTTTCTTACTTAACCCCTTTGAGCTTATTTGATCATTCTTTGTTTCTAGCTCATTACGTGCCTTAAATGAAAAATTATGTTCTTACCCAACCTTAGAGAATAAAAAAGCATTGACTTTGTTATTGGATGAGTTCTTGAACAAGTGCGGGGCTGTATATGCAAAATAGTTGGTAAAAAAGGAAAAAGTGGCTAATTGAAAAAAAAAGTAAAAAATAAAATTATATATATATATACACACACACATATATATAAAGAAAGACCAACAAGGCAAAAAGGGAAGGGAAAAGAATATATAAATAGAATTTGCATTATCTTTAGTTCGGATGAACTTTTCATGTTTGTTAATTGAACTTAACACTAATGTTCTTTTATTCTCTTTGGTATTTAACTTGTCATATCCATATTACTCTCATCCTTTACCTTGACCCCATTACAATCTTGAAAGAAATCATCTTGATTTGTGTGTGCATGTGTTTTGAGTAGTGGAGAAGTAGAAGAAAAGTAAGTTTATGATAGTGCAATTTTTCATAGGTTTAATTAAGTGAAATACTTACCTTTCAAATACATAAGGGATTACGAGTGAATCTTGTGAGGATATATCATTATTGACTCATGTTTTTCAATTGAAGTTTCCTTGGGTATTGATTTGAGATGTGAAGAAACGTTACCTCATTAATATTTTGATCCATTGAATCTTTGGTTGCTCTTCTTGCTTATAAATTTTTGTATTCTTGAATATCATTGAAAATTGAGTCTTTTAGAGTTTTTAGCTTTTCAGTTTGTATTTTTTTTCCTTGTTCCCAAGCTTCGGTCTTATGTGTTTTGTCCGAGAGTGTAAAAGTTAAATGTGGAGGAATTTAATAGTAATATATTTTATTCATTTAATAATCCTCTCACTGAGCTTCTTAAGATTCAATTGGGCTTAATTAAGTTAGTTTTATCACATTTTATGATATTAAACTTAATTAGATCATTGAAGAAATTATTACATGAATTGGCCTTAATTTGTCGATTTGGCAGCATTTAGTAAATTAGCTATAATTTGAGTTGTAAATACTCGATTGATGTGATTCTAGTCTTGTCGAAAAGTTAAGACAATCCTCTACAACTTTCATGAGACCTCAAGAGTTGAATCACACGTTTGGACAACTTAAATTGGAGTTGAAGCAAGAATTAGAGTGCTAATTCTGATAGCTTGACCTCTGCGCATTCATCAACCCATTTCTTGAGGTATAGGAGTACAATTAACACCAAACTAAGCCTAAATGAAAGCTAAGACCCAAATATACAACTTTCATGAAGACACACAAGAGCTGGATTTGATGTCTAGTAAGTCATATTGGGTCTAGAAGTCAAAATAGAGGTGCTGTTATTGGAACCTAAACACTGTGCAAAGATTGAGCCATATCTTGGGCTGTATGAGCTGGATTGAGTAGAAACTGGTGGCATTGGAAAGCTGAGACAAAACCCTTCAACTTTCATGAAGACCACTTACGTAATAGGCAACGTTATGACAAGGTTATAGTCATCTGAAGATAGTTGAATTGGTTGAGTAGGAGACAAGCATGACAATAATTTTCCACTCATCCACCCACTCATTAAACAACTCTATTGTCATTTTTCACTCATCCACCCATTCATTAAACAACTCCCTTGTCATTTTGTATATTTTATGCTCTATAAAAGGTACTATTGGTTGCTCATTAGAATCATATTGGTTTAGAGATCAAGATCTTGTTCTTGTATTATTTGTTTCTCTTATTGTAGTTTTTTTTTGTTCTAAATAGAAATTATGTTCATCTCCTTCTTTTTCTCTCTTTCTTTCTTCTTGTTTATGAGTAACTAATTTTCATTTTGCTTTGGTGAAATGATGAAGCTTTGGTAATGAAATAAAGTTTGATTAATCTCTTTCTTGTACTTGAATGATATATTATCAAGTAATCATTATATGTGTTGTATTGTATTTCTAATCAATTTAGAAACTCTCCTTGTAAAGTGGAGATCTTGATTTGTTATAGGCAAGAAATTGACACAATGAATGCTTGAACTCATTTACAAGTATTGGTGTTAGTGGATAATTAAAAGAACCATAATATAACTACATATATAACTTTAAAAGAACTTTGAATGTTGTATTTTTTGATATTCTAATTGAGTTTTAAAAAGAAATAATCTTGACCTTAATTTATATACCAAGAGTAGCTCTCATAGCCCAAGCAAATCCTTTTTAATTGTGAACAAGTTTTATCACCTTTATTGTTGTGACAAATTATTTTATTACCTCATAATTTTTCTTCATCAATTCCCTATGGATCGACCTCGAACTCCCAAGAATTTATTATTTAAGACAATCTGTACTTAGATTTACAACACATATCAATTCGCATCACTAGCACATAATGCATTATGACTATCATCATTCAGACCGGTCATGTATGGATTTTAAATCCAAAGGAGGAAATGATATGCTTATTGGAGTTATCAGAAAAATATATATTATGGCTAAATAATGACTATGATAGATGCTAGTAAAATCATGATTATGTTGATTAGTTCCTTAAATAGAACTTATATTTCTGATTTTGCTTCTTTACTTATTATTATTTTTCTTTCTTATATTTCTATTTTGATTTCTGTTTAGTTCTGATTTATTTTTTTATTTTGATTTCTGTCCTGTGTGTTCGAAATTTTACGAAACTTTATTAGCAAAAACTAATTTTTTATAGAGATTAAGGATAATACCCAGTTGTTAGAAATGTTGCTATTAATTAGTAAGAATGTTACATCACACATATGAATATATAATAAGAGTAAAAAAATTGCTCAAAAAAAAAAAATGAGCATATTTATTTGACAATAATATTCTTTCTACAATCACTTATTTTTTTATTTTACTAAAAGCTCTCTCTACATTATACTAACATAAAAAGTCGATTGCAGTAACATGTAATATGTAATTCAACCAGTATAGCTTATTAATAAATTTGAACTAATGGAAAGAGAGTAATTAGAATATTAATGTAGCCTAGTAATTGAAAATGATGAATTTTCTAATTCAAGACGATGAACCAACTTTGATATCAGTTGATTAGTTGATATTTGAATTAGTTATACAATTTAAATTGAGTGCATTTAGTAACACATTGATATTAGTTGCCATTTATTGTATTTTAAATTGGTTCCAGTCATTTATAAAGATATTTAAATTGATTCTGTAATTTTGAATTGGCTTAAATTCGTTCTTTATTATTATTTTACTATTGTACGTATTAGTTGCATGTATAAATGCGCTAACCTTATTGCATTCTAAACTGACCATATTATACTCATATTTAAATTGACTTTTAATTGCCATTATTGCATTTTAAACAGTTGAGTTTAATTGTGGAAGAAGTTTATGAAAGAAACTAATTTTGGAAATGAATATCGAGGCAACAAGTGGCATGAGATCACCCACATGCAGAAATCTTCTTTTTTTGTAATAGTATTATATTAGATGAGTTTTACTGTATCCACTTAAAACTTCTTTTTAATATTCATTCATATATTTAATAAAAAAATTAAATAAAAAAATAAATATATTTAATGTATTAAAAATATATAAAAATTAATAATATTTATTTAATAATTAAGAGTATTAATTATGCAAGAGTTTTTCCTAATTAAAAAGATTTAAAATTATTCTTTATGAGTTTTGATACTATTTTTTTAAATTTTCTCTTAATAATCATCATAATACTTAATAAAAAATATTAAATAAAAAATTAAATATATTTAATTCTTAAAAATATAAAAGCATTCAACACTAGTTTAGGAATACAAAAATCATTTATATTTGTTTTTTAAGTAATTAAAAATATTTAATATAAAATATTAAATGTTTATTAACTAGTGCGCTTATAATACTCGAACCAATCTTTTTTACAAATAACTTTGGTTGATTTTAAAAAAAGTCAACTAATCTAACGCATAAAACTTGAAATGCTTGATAGTTTTATAGCAGAATTTTTTTTTTAAAATGAGTAAGTAAAGATTTATTCACTTTTAATTTAATATAAAGTGTACTGGCATCTTAACTCACTAAAATTTAAAGATAAATATATCTTTATTTATTCACTTTAGATATAAATTTATTTTAAAAGAACCTTATTCTTTTATAACAAAGCCTTTTAATCTAGTGATTTATAATGATTCAAGTAGTTTAACTGAAGAAATAGAATTTATTTTTTAATACCACTAAATGTCCTTATATTTTTTAGATGTGAAATTAATTTTCGTTTGTTTCACTCTTATTATATAAGATGCTTCTATTAAATTTTAAACCATTGAACTAAAAGAATTTGACATTTTGTCATAATATATTATTAACTGTGTTAAATTTTGTGTAAAAAAAATTATATATTTTGTTTTAATAATTTTATTTTTTAATTTTAATTAGAATAGTAGCATGTGTTGGTAATAACACTTATTTTTTGAAAACAAATTTTTTTTCCCAAAATTCTTTTAAGATACTTTGAATATAAATAAATTAATTCAAACACACGCTACATAAAATGTATAAATAAATAATAAAAAATGTCAATTCAAATAATTAAAATTAAAATTAAATCAAATATACTCAAATCCAACCAAATTTAAGTGAGTTTTTGAATACACACAAATTAAAAAGATTTCAAAATCAATTCAATTCTTATTTTAAATTAAGCAAAATATTTTATTTATAGATTAAACTAACTCTTGAAATTAGTGATTCTAAACTCACTTTGTTTTTTGGTAGATTCTTTTTTCAATCTTTTAGCCATGCTTGGATGCATGAGAGAAAATGAAAGGAAAAAAAATAAGAAAAAAGAAAATGAGAGAAGAGAAAATAAAAAGAAAGAAAATGAGTGTGAATTAAAAAAGAATATATAATTATTTAAAATGACATATATAACTTGTTTTATATGTAATGAGATATAAATGTCTTTTTTTCATTTTATATACATACAAATACACTTCTCATAAATTTATAAATATAAATTTTACCATAAATATTAATTTTAAAAATTAAGTTATTGAATTTTATTAAAATATGATTTTAGATTATTTTTAATTAAAAATTTGTGATTTTTTTTCATAATGTTCTAAAAAAAGCAATCTCTCATCCCTCACTCCCCAACTTCCCCCATCGACACCCATCCCCACCCATTCCCCAAACCCGCATCCCTAACTTAATTCCCACGCACGTGATTTCCCCACCCCATCATCATCCCATCTTCTTAACACCATTATTTATTCATTTTGACCTTCCCCCTCCCCCTGTACCAATTTGAGCTTGTGGGTTGAAGTAGTTTTAAGGGCTCAAGTTTGTGGTATAACTATAGTGAGTTTGTGTCATAACTCATAACTAATGAGCTATGCGTCTAGTTACACAAGAAAATTGAAAAGAATTTGTGGGTTGGTACGTTCTACAAGTTTTTGGAAAAAAATAGGAAAAAAATGAAAAATAACTCAATTTATGAAAAGGTAGTGGTTGGCTCAATTTCGTGGTACATTGGGCAATGATTTTAGGGCTGCACAACTCGACCCACGAACCCAATAATCTGACCAACCCAATATAAAATATCTGGATTAGTTCGGGTCATCGAGTCATCGGGTCTGTTCGGGTAGAACCCGATCAACATGTCTATTTATTAGTTTGGGTAACGAGTTTCAGAAACCAACTTGATGTCCTGACCTGATGACCCAATCACCCGATGGAAACGACATCGTTTTGGCACATTACCTTCATTCTTCTTTCTTATCCACGCAGCTCATTTTCTCAATTTCTCTTCCTTCCTTTCTCAATTTCACTGCAATAACCCAAATTGAAACCCTCCCCCAAATTAAAACGGTGAAACCCTTCCGTCCTCTCCTCTCGTTTCCTCCCAGGCCCAGCCACCAACTGTTGCTGCCTCATCGAGCTTCCCTCATTGCCTCCACCCAAACCTCTAGTCGTAGATCCGTTCGTTGAACCTCGTGTAGATCTGTCCAAACCAGATCTATAGTCTATGTGACTCCATCTCCACGAACCTCGTGTAGATCACCACAGCTCTGTCGCGACCTTGCAGTTGGTTAGGCCCATTCTTCAAACCTGCCTAACCAACCCTCGAGTAGCGACCCCCTCGTGTAGATCTGTCAAGACCAAATATATGGTATGTGTGACTCCATTTCTGCGAACCAGCACCAGAGCTTTGTTGCGACCTTGCGGGTTGGTCAGGTCGCAGCTGGTGGTGGCCATGTGTGGTGTGATGCAAGCTCGGTTGGCTGCAAGGCTCTGGGTTTGTTCTTGGCCAGCAGGGGTGGCGATTTGGCTTCGAGTTCGTGCTTGGGGTATCTTCGGTGGTGGCTGAGGTGGTGGAGAAGCTGGTGAGTGTGGCTGTGTGGGTTGAGGACTTGAGGTAACCTGCTGGAGTAACCCTTTGTTATATTTAATATTCTATTATTTAATAACCCGACTATCCAATTCGAACCAACCTGATTGTAATCAGGTTAGTTCGATTCAGGTTACCAGGAAAAAAATTTCAAACTCAATCCAACCCAACCTTATTTCAATTAATTGGTTTGGATTTTTACTTCTCCTAAACTCGACCCAACCCGACCAAGTGCAAAATTCTACATGATTTGTCCGGAGAGAAAAACCCATTTCCTCCGTTTGGAGAAGAAAACGCACATGCATGAGAAGAAACCAAAGTATAAAGTGAAGTGGGTAAAATTGTCATCTCAGCTTTTCTTTCGTTTCTTTGCACCTGAGGTGAGAAAACTTTTCGGGTGGGTCTCATGGTATTTTTTTTCTTTCCTCCCTATTTTCTCCTCACATCCAAACGGAAGAACAGCGCATTTTCCCCGCATTTTCTCTTCCTCCATTTTCTTTCTTTCCAAAATCACTTCAACCAAACAATTGATTGATGTCCATTTCTCCACCAAAATTTCCTATAGTAATTCTCTCTTTAAAAAGTATCATTCTATGCTAAATAAATATTTAAACTTGCAAAATACTAGTCACTACAAATTGTTTCCCAAGCAGGCCAAGAGCTGCAAATAACCCCAAAAAAACAAATCCATCCTAGTGCTCCAAGGCTGTTTGACATACATATGATGGGTGAAAATATCTTACCGAAAGTGCAGAAAGGTTTGAAATTTGAAGAAAGCATAATTATTTATTATAATGATGACCATGTACATATATCTGCTTCTAATTAACCATGATCACATTAAGATCAAGAATAATGTAGTATATCAACCATTTTTCAAGGCTTAAATGCTGGAGTTTGATCAGTTTCAGAAGGATAAAATGCCTGATACATTTTCCTATCGATTAAATTCCTGAATGGATCCTCCTCCCTCTTTTTGATCAAGTAATCTATATTGCTTTCAACTTCCGACTTAATCTGCAGGTACAGTTGGTTGGCAATTTCTTTGTCCTTTAGCATCTTCTCCATATCTTTTGTTCTTATGGGCTTCCCAAATAGATAGTAAAAGCGACCAGGTATTTTGGGTAGAAGCACTGGAAAAGAGAGATTTGTGTTTGCTACCTCGCCACTTGTCTCATCTCTGCAGGTGAAGAAACACAAGAGTGGCTTGTGAATAAAAAAGTCCACACAGTTTTGATATATTAGCTTTCTCATTGTTTTACTGAATAAAACACAAGAAGTAATATACACTTTTGAGACGGAGAATAATTACCTAAACTTAACTGAATCACGATTCAAATCTCTGAGGTAATCGTTGACTAAAGGGATCTTTATTAAGTCGTTGTAGTCAAGAACTATCTGTAAGATTCAAGCAGTAAGTCCAATCAAAAGGCAAAGTACAATTAATCAAAGCTCAAGCTTTACATGAAAAAAAAAGAGGAAAAGATAGCAGCTATATATTTTCTTCTCAATCCTCTAACAACACACGGGTGTCACAAGTTGTGCAATGATAACGAAAGTAGTATTTATGAAAATATTAGTTGAAGATGAATGATTAATGAACTAACTTTACTAAGATATTTACCTTAAAAAAACACAATGAACCTACTTGTGTGTCGGAGACATTCTGAAAGTATGTGCTACTATGTACAATTTGCCAACTATAGCAAGAAATGAATAGAAATTGCATTGTTTCACTGCTGATGAAAAGTCAAAATCTCCCATTGACTATGCCACTAGCTCCACTTTTAATATTGAATGTTTTCTACTGTAATCAAGCACTATATTCATAATATAGTGATTCAAATCAAGCACTATATTCTATACTCACAGATTCAAATCACTAGAGCAAGGATTTTCATCTCATTTATGGCTGCCATCTATCTATTATACATATATCACTTGACTCAAGCAAAATGGACAGTCTAAATTATTGTGGGCAAGAAAGTAAAGAATTGTACCCAAAAAAAAAATAGAGAAACTGTTAAGAGAAAAAGAAGAAACCTACTTCAGCTATATCATCTTCACCTACAGCTCCAAATGGCACAATTGTGGCGCCAAAGCGTGCTGCCATTCTCACAAATTCCGGATGATCAGGCCAAATCAACTTGTATTCTTCCCCCTGTTAATTATGGGAGCACAATCAGTGTTAAAGCAGAAAGTAGACCCATCATCACATAATAACAGTCAGTGCTGATCTCACACTTTGACAAGCATGATAAATCAAAAGAAACCAAAAATTAGTGAAAGTTGACATCTGTGCAGTCTGGACTAGTATTCTCCATTATATGTTTTTTATGCATGGGCATGCGTGTTTCTGAAAAATGCAATGAAACTTAATTGCTATTTTGTGTCTTCACTTTCTTACCAATTTCCCTCTCTATCTCTCTCCTTCTTCCCTCTCTGCTCTTATAATTTAGAGATGAAGAACCAGATATAAATTTAGGTGATAATGTGCTGTAAGAGACAACATAACTCTTACAATGAACTGAGACCTAAAACTTAGGATATCTGATCAATAAAAAAGCTTACCCAACAAAATTTATACAACAACAACAACAATCAAGCCTTTTCCCACTAGGTGGGGTTGGTTACATGGATCAAACGACGCTATTGTTCCTTATCATAAACCAAGTCTTCAGAAATGTCATTCAAATCTAAATCTTTTTTTATTGTTTCACCTATAGTCTTTCTTGGTCTTCTTATACTTCTAGTTATTGGGCTATCCTCTACCTGATCTACTCTCCTTACAGGAGTTTCTAAGAGTCTTCTCCTTACATGTCTAAACCACCTAGGCCTGGCAATAAAATCCATTAATTTTTAATCAATCCAATCCGTCTATATTAAAACTAATCCAATCTATCCAATTAAAATAATATATCTTATTGGATTAGATTTAATAGATTAAATTTAATTATAGATAAATCCAACCAAAACATGTATCCAATTAATAACCAATCTGGATATCCAATATATTTTATATATTTTAGAGAGAGAAACATATTTTAGAGAGAGAATAATTTTTTTTAGAGAGAGAAACATTTTTTTTAAATGAGTGAGTTAGATATTCATCCATCTAATCTATTAAAATGGATTAATGGATGGATTGAATATCCATCCATTAAATTGGGTCATGGATGGATTGGATAATATTAAATATTTTGTAATGGATCTTAAATAGATTAATGGTTTATTTTGAATCCATCCATTAAGATCCAATCCAAAATCAAACCAATCCATCCATTTACCACCCCTAAAACCACCTAAGACGAGATTCTCCCATCTTTTCCACAAAAGGTGCTATCCCTACTTTCTCTCTAATGCATTCATTCTTAATCTTATCTTGTCTTGTATGGCCACACATCCATCACAACATCCTTATCTCCGTGACATTGATCTTATGCTATACCCAACATTCAAGATCATAATTTACTCTTATATTTAAAATTTACTCTTAAATTTGAGAGGTACTTTTCTATCACAAATAACTCTTGAAGCACTCCTCCATTTCATCCATCCAGCTTGAATGCTATGGTTTACATCTCCTTCTATCTTTCTGTCATTTTGTATGATAGATCCAAGATACCTAAACTGTGTAACTTGCGGTATGGTATGGTCTCCAATTTTCACCTCTAAGCTAGCATTAGCACGCTTCTTACTGAACTTACATTTCATATACTCCGTCTTACTCCTGCTTAGATGGAAGTCATGTCCTTCCAAAGCTCGTCTCCGAAGTTTTAGCTTCCCATTTGTTTTCTCTCTCGACTCTCCAACTAAGACTATATCATCTGCAAAAAGCATACATTGTGGCACCGGCTCTTGAATATGCACAGTAAGCACATCCAAGACCAAGGTAAAAAGATATGGACTCAAAGTTGACCCTTGGTACAGTCCTATAGTTATAGGAAAATCTTCTGTGATCTCACTCTGTGTTCTCACATTAGTTTTAGCCCCATCATACATATTTTGGATTGCTTGAATATAAGCAATACGAACTCCTTTCTTCTCCAAAGCCTTCCACAAGACCTCTCTCGGTACCCTATCGTAGGCTTTTTTCAGATCAATAAAAATCATGTGCAAGTCTTTTTGCTTCTTCCGATACCTCTCCATCAATCTTCGTAGAAGATAGATTACTTCCATGGTTAACCTCTCAGGCATAAAACCAAATTGATTCTCTGAAATATAAGTCTCTTGTCTTAATCTCCGTTCAATTACTCTTTTCCATAACTTCATGGTATGATTCATGAGTTTAATCCCTCTATAATTTGCACAGTTTTGTATATCTCCATTGTTCTTATAAATAGGGATTAAAATGCTTCTCCTCCATTTATTTGACATTTTCTTAGACTTCATTATCTCGTTAAACAGCTTTGTGAGCCAGCTTATACCTTTCTCTCCTAAGCACTTCCATACCTCAATAGATATATTATCTGGTCTGACCGCTTTTCCATTATCCATCCTCTTCAATATTTCTTTTACCTCAAATTCTCGAATTCTACGATAAATGGTTTTATTTTGATCCTCCTGTCTAGTGTTTAGAATGTCCGAGTCCCCTAAAGTCCCATGTTCCTCATTAAATAACTTGTGAAAATAACTCATCCACCGATCCTTGATGTCTTGTTCCATAACTAAGACTTTACCTTCTTCATCCTTAATGCATTTCACTTTATCCAAATCTCTTGTCTTCCTTTCCCTACTTTTAGTAAGCACGTAAATATTCCTTCCTCCGTCTTTGGTGCCCAAAGATTGATATAACCCGTCGAACACTTTAGCTTTCGCCTCGCTCACCGCCTTCTTAGTATCTTTTTTTGCTGCCTTATATTTTTTTCAATTTTCATCATTTTTACACATATGCCAAGCTTTATAACATTCCCTTTTAACCTTAACCTTATCTTGTACACTTGCATCCCACCACTAAGATTCTTTATTCTTAGGTCCAAAGCCTCTTGATTCACCGAATGCCTCTTTTGCTACCTTCCTAATCCCTTTGGCCATCTCGTCCCACATATCATTCACACTCCTTTGTACCTCCCAAATCTCTTCTTCCATAATCCTCCTCTGAAAGTGTTTTCCTCCCTTTAGTTGCCACCATTTGACCCTTGGGACTCTGTCTCGATAATTTCTCCTTACTCTCATCTTAACCCGTACATTCATAATCAAAACCCTGTGTTGGGTAGTCAAGCTCTCTCCAGGGATGACTTTGCAATCCATGAAAAGCTTTCTATCATATTTTCTTATTAGAAAAAAATCAATTTGAGAGCAAGAACTCCCGTTTCTGTATGTGATAAGATGTTCTTCTCGCTTCTTAAAACAAGTGTTAGCTATTGTAAAATCAAACGCTACCGAAAAATCTAGAATCGTTTTGCCCTCTGCATTAGCTACTTTTAGACCATAACCTCTACGCAAACCCTCATACTCCCTAAATTCGCTCCCTACATGACCATTTAGGTCCCCTCCTAGAAAAATATTCTCTCCTAATGGTATTCCCTGAACTAAACCTTCGAAATCCTCCCAAAATTTTATCTTGTAGTGCTTGTCTAACCGTACTTGGGGTGTATACGAACTGATAACATTAGAAGTCTCCTGTTCCACAACAAACTTCAATACTATGATCCTATCTCCGAGCCTTCTCACATCTATAACATTATTCTTCCAATTCTTATCTACTATTATGCCTACCCCATTTCTAGATT
Organism: Ormosia semicastrata; assembly: GCA_029884595.1. Lineage (NCBI taxonomy): Eukaryota > Viridiplantae > Streptophyta > Magnoliopsida > Fabales > Fabaceae > Ormosia > Ormosia semicastrata. The sequence continues at coordinate 6,778,724 of JAQQTO010000054.1, read as the reverse complement.
TTACCTTGCCGGTGTACCAAAGCTTAAAATCCGAAGTGTCGAATTCCTTTGCCTTTTCTCCAACCCACTTAGCTTCTTATAGGCACATAAAATTAATCTTCCTCCTAATCATGGTGTCAACTATTTCCATTGATTTACTTGTAAGTGTGTCTATATTCCAAATTCCAAAACGCATCCTACTCTTGTGAACTAGCTTCTTTACCCACACCCATTCACGAGAATGTGGGAACCCTTGCTTATTTTTCATTGCACCCAGGCGGTGATGCAGCGGCTCTTACTCATTTGACACTGTACTCGAGCCACGCGTTACTTAAGGGCAATGACCTAGCATTAACACAATCACATCGTTTATTCATGTCATAAAGATTTGACAACGTTTTACATTAGCTGTCGACTGCCAAACACAACCCAACAAAATTTATATTTAAATATAATTTTTCCACAAAACTAACCATACAAATGTGTCTAAAATAGTAATTAGGACATAAAACACATCAATTTTATGGATTTTTTTAATAATAAAACTACATAGAAAAGGTGAAAGCATAAAAAAACTGTGAATTACTGCAAAAGAAGATAGTGTCCATTCTTTTTTGTTGGATAAGAACGAAGCCTAGAAGAAACAAAGAAATATAATGCACCTTAAAATGGAGAGCCTCACGTGCACCACCAGGATATAGGAGAACATGTGATTTTGTTGAAAGTAATTTAAAAATATTGGTTGCTGAAACAGGCACCCCACCAAATACCTTCACCCAATCAATCAAAGAAAACTCAGAAGATAAACTCTCCGCTTTTCCTGTAAACAGGTCGGGATGGGCTATTCCACGAAGCATAATACCCTTCTGACTTAAAAATTCATCCGTAAGTGAGATGAGCTCTAACCCCAACAAATTGTGATAACCAACCAATAAGACGGGACCTTCATCTGGAACACCAGAGAGACCTTTCACAATCTTTCCATCCTCCAAAGTTGAGAACATTACAGATCCAGTAACAGAACGGAATAATCTGCCATCCACATGAGCAGTATATCAGCTTTAAAACTATTATTCCCATTTGTTTGGGAACAGGTGCAACTTAACTTGTTAAAGAATATGAAAGTAAAGCAAAAATTGTTAACAGGATTTGTTCTTGTTTTTAGAACAATGCTAACAGTAGGAGTCTCACCCAGAACCATCAATGCAACAATGACATTAACTAACAGATTTTCCATTAAGAACTATACATGGAGAGCATAAATTTGCCAAATCAAATTACCCGACAACTTGATCCATTGCATATCTGAACTCTGTCTTACTGGGAGGAATGAAATCCCTGACCAAATCATGCCTCCTTGAATGACGGTACATGCAAGTCCCCTTGATGATTGTCAACAAACCAATACCATCTTCCTGCACCACCATGCAGAATATACAATTAATCAACTAAGATAGAGCCGTTATCATAGAAGACTATAAAGGCAGTACATGTGCAACTAATATTGTTAAAACGGCATACTCAAAAAAGGCTAGTGAGTTCATCCCCTATTGCAAAGAACCATGTTAGATGTTAGTCATGTCACGCATAAAATATCAGCTTAAAAACACATCCTTTTATTTGCTTGTTATCTGCAGTACATCTGCAACTAATATTGTTAAAAGGGCATACTCAAAAAAGGCTAGTGAGCAAATGTTAGTTAAACAGTCATAAAATTACTTAAAAACACATCCTTTTATTTGAAAGGTCTAAAGACTAATTTAAAAAATAAATAAAAAATCACATGACTCTATTTATGTATCTAGTCTTCAAGCCACCAGAAGCCTTAGGTCAATTGCTACAAGAGTCTAGGAAAGGTATGAAGATAGTTGCAAGTATATATATTCGCTTAACATACCAGGAGAAGGGTGTGTCCGCTGTCCTTAAAGTTACGAACTTTGCAGTTTTGCAAGGAGCGTGCAAGTCTTTGAGCTTCATTTGCACTGGGAAGCATGTTATCCTTGCCACTAGAATGGAAAACTTTGTCAATCTCAATTCTCAAAAATTCAGATCACCAACTTCAAAGTAACTTATACACATGCTATATGAACACTAGAGTCTCAAAATTAGAGTGAATAAATGCTATAGTCCTACACGAAACATTATTGACTCGGCTAATAACGACGCAATCCAATGCATTCCTTAAAAGAGATCATAGTAAAAGCCAAAGACAAAGATCAGCAAAGTTAGGTTAAAGAAAAAAAGACAGGGAGAAAATAAATAAATAAACCCTTCCTTAACCTCTATCACATATTATTGATGATGTTAAAAATACATATAGATATTATTGACATAAGGGCATATAATTCTATAGGTTATTGTGGCAGAATTCCTGTGGTACATTATATGTACAAATCTAGACTTGAGAGGCAGCTAGGAGCTTCTTTTTAAAGTATGATGAGAGACAATAAAATACCAGCCAAACCAGAAACAAAACTAGACACACACAATATTATTATGAGAGACGCCAAATCTAGAGAGAGTAAGAACCTAGCAAGCACAAGTACTTCAGCTTTAACAGCATGGAGACGCGAATTAGCATATGCAGCAGCTGATTTAAGAAGTTTCAGCTTCCAAAGAAGAGTGTCCCTTGGTATAATATTAGCCAGCTCCTGATAAAAGATCAGACAAAGTAAAATATAGATTAACAGCTCAATATAATCCCATGCCGCATGAAATTTTAAGAATTTGTCTGGAAAATAGAGCAAGGGAGAAAAAAGGATAGAGGAAAAAGACAGAGAAAATATTACCACCTCGAAAACATGAGGGATACTTACACAGGTATGAGGGTTACCAAAAAGGTGAGAAACTTACATAATTTTGTACTTATTAGTGTGTTACCAAGATTTAGGAAGTAAATCCATGCCCATAAGCTCATAATTCTTGTCAACTAACTAAAATTAGATACAATATAGTCCTAAACAATAAAAAACAAAATACAAAAAAAAGGTGACCAAAAGGACAGAATATCAAAAAGCTTCTTACAGGAAGACATGGCAGCAATGCAGTAAGGTTGTATGACAATTGTTCAATTTTCTTTGTAGGAGGAAGGTGATTCCCGATGTTAACTGATGCCATCTTCACTGGATCACCTGATGTCATGAAATTATATAACAATGTATATGAACGACCATTTTTTTTATAGAAAAAGAAACTTAATTACAGAGAAAGGAGAAAAAGTACAGTTAGGGGCAGGATAAGATATCATCCCAAACAGAAAATTCTAGATACATGAAGGAAAATGAAAATAACTCAATATGCAGCAAGCAAGGCTGCCCAGTCTCTCTGCATTTCGAAAGTAACAATTCCCTTGAAACAGCCTTGAGCAGAACACCAAGGAGAAGGCATAAATATATATCCTACAAAAGGTTTAGGAGCAAAGCGACACTCTTAAAGAAGCGAGATAAACTGCAAACTGCCATACAATTTTAGCCTCCTTATTGTTACCAAAACCTTTATAATGAGTCATCAAAATCTGCTCCAAAGTAGGACATACCTAGTGCTCACCCAAAACCACAAAAAGGTTGTTCCATATGAAAGTAGCCACCTTACAATGGGAAAAAAAATGTGTTCACGATTTCTGAACTACTTCTGCACATAAGACATATATTAGGGAGAAAGAGCAGTGTGAAGCCTACTAATCTACAACATTTATATTAATCCTGTTATGTAACGCTGTCTGAACAAAGGACTTGACCTTAGAGAGAGCTCTGGATTTCCAAATGTTTTTGAAGAAGTAACCTTTGACTTTGATGTCTGGGATAGTAATCTAGAAACAGAAAGAAGGATTTACAAGTAAACTCAACCTAGGAGTCTGAAGTCCAAAATCTGCTATCTGAATTGGTTGAGAAATTAATAGAACCAGGTAAAGGCAAAAGAAACTGTAATTCATCAGTTTCTCTATCACTCAAGCTTCTACCAATCCCAAGTTAAAATATGACCATGAATAGAATAAAAAAATTTTATGTCAACATAGATGAGCTTATTTCTTAGGCACATCCACAAGATATACAATAAGCAAGAAGTGGAAGAAAGGTATGCATCACATTTGAAAATGAATTATATCTCCAAGAAAAAGTAAATGTAACAGTTGGAGTCTTGAGAAAACAGATTATTTACCCATAACAACACTAAGAAGAAAGGGAACGGTGACATGCAGTCCATCGGGCAAAACCTCCAACATAGGAAACAAAGGTTGCAACTGAGATCTGCCAAAGGATGTAGCTATGGTTGAAAGGTATATTGTCAGATTTTAGTAGAGAATTGACAAAGCATCACCAAATAAATACATGAACAAATTTGACAAAAAGACAACATTAATAGACTCACCTGGATTGACTAATATCAGTACTAGGTCAACTGTTGGATTACGAGCAGCAACAGCAAGTGCTAGGCATCCGCCAAAGGAATCACCAACCAGATAAATTGGCTTATTTGGAGACAAAGCATACTCAAGCTTAACAGCTTCTTCAACAAGTTTCACCAGTCCTTCATAAAATTAAAAATTAGAAAGGAAAAAAGTTCTAGTTTAAGTACAGATAATAGCACCTTCTAATCATGGCTTGCAGATTATTTATTCACCCATATAATTTTACAATAAAGTGTTCTGCCAATTATTATATACCAATCTAACATCTATTATACAAGAGTTCTGCCAATCAAATGTGGAAGAATCGGTAATATGTTAGAAGGCTATCTTCCAAATATTATACACCATTCTAACAAGAAAATTGAAATCCAAATTCATAAATAATTTAAAGGCATGAACAAGATATCATCTTAATTTTTTACAGAAAATTGTCAGTCCCTGCCATGACAAAAGCATATTGTATGTGAAATCAATTTGCAATTGACAGACAAAACAGATCTCAAGTGAAGAAAATTTGAAGTTTGTGGATTGTTCGAGACATGCCCATATTAAGTATTACATAAAAGGCATACAATGTCAATGGTCGACTAGTTTTCCTTACAGTTCTTAAGAAGTAATTAGGATTGCACATACTAAGAAGCAATGACTTCATAGTTTAAATTTCACTCCTAATAAGCAATCCAAGAGTGAGTCCAAAGCCGTAAGGTATTTTAGTCTGATCTGTACTAGAACTCAGAAAGGCCAGTAGGAAGGGTTAAAATGAGAAGTTGGATATGATTCAATATAATGCTAATCCCCTTGTAGTCCACATAACATGGAATGTTAAATTGATTCACTAATAAAATGAACCGCTCAAATTAAGCACTCTCAAATATTGAAAGCATGCAATAATTGAGAAGCATTCGTTGATTACTCCCTAGTGAAAGTTTTAGCCCCCCAAAAGAAAATGATTCACAATAATTTCTTTCCTGTCACAAAAAGAAACTAAGTTGCTACTTGCTAGAAACAATTATCAATCTGAAGTTAGTATCATTTAAATGCATCAACAGCAACACAGACGAACTTCCAAAAGTTGACAAAAGCATATGTTAAAAAGACAAAGACCTTCAAATGGTGTTCGATCATGAACAGGAATATGGAAGCAACGAACTTCAAAAGCCCTGTATTACAGAAAGTAAAGGAGAAAAGAGACAACAAAATAAAATTGCATGAAAGTACATAGAATAATTTTTCTGAACAATACAAGAAACTTGTCAATTTGGATTTGTACACAACTATGAGCAGCATAATAATAGATTAAAAGAAGACTTTTCTCTCGAAGAAGCTTAAATATTGCCATTAACCTTCAACTAGAACTCTCTACGGCAAAAATTATCAGTCCATTGTGGCACTGAATAATAATACCTCAGATATACAATCTTCAAAATGCTGATTCTAATCCTACAGACAACATTTTCGAAACGACTGCCATTTTATATAATTGTTTTCATTAGTTAATGAAATATGAATAATACAAACATACTTCCCAAGAGCTTTATGGTGCAAAATGAGGCCCAATCCTGTGCCATCCATCCCTGCATGAATTAAACTCAGAAACTTTAACATTACACATATTTAATTTTGACACTCAATATATAAAAATAAAAACAATCAACCACAACTGAAAGTCGAATACAAATAACATCAAATAAAACCACTCATTCCTTGAAAAGCAGGAAGAAGAAAAAAAATATATATATATACAATTTTATCCACAAAAGCCTCATATACACATCACAGTCTCACAGAGGACATAACTTAACCAATTCAATTTGCAATATATTTATCATTTTTATCTCAAAGTCAGAAATAAAAAATGATTACCGGGTAGAAATAGAAGAGTGGGAGAATCTTTCAAAGGGCGACCACATTCAACAGGGCAAAACCAGCGGGGTGGGCCACCATCAGAGTTGCTCATCTCCTTGGATGCAGCGAAGTAATCTTCCACAGTGCGAGTTCCATACCCATCGTTCCAAAGTGCTGCTAAATCTTCTTCTTCCAAAACGGTAGTATTGCTCATCTTCTCTTCTTCAACTCTAGGACTAGTACGCAACAAAGAACCATTTTGCTGTGTCTCAGTCTCAACAACCACAGAAGTTCCATTCACTGATTCAGAGGACAACACTGTCGAGCTTCGAACATCCAAGCTCTGAGCTTGGACACTAAACCGGTGCCTTCTTCTCCCGGAGCTTATTGCAGAAACGGGTGAAACCCGGAAACCCATTACCGAGGCCATGACAAAGGTTGATCGTTCCTCTAACTCACAAGGCTTTTGGAAGAACCAGCTTCAATTTTTTTTTGTTTTGTTTTGCAGTGGAAGTTGCACACTGTCCTTGCTTGCTTAGAGTCTTAAACCGCTTCTGACTCAAAACTGAATGAAGTGTCTGAGTCACTCACATGTTTGGTGTTCAGCGTAAATGAGTGATAGAGAGCGAAATTGCAGCAAAACACGCAAATGGAAAGATTTATATAAAAGATAACAATTATTGTACATAACAACAATCCAACGTAAATAAAATGACCCTAAAAATGTAATATCCTTGTTGGGTAGTTTGATATGAAAGATAACAATTATTTTTGAGCAACCAATGGCAATGGAGAATCAATTATCCAACGTAAATAAAATGACGCTAAATATTTCTGAGTGGGAAAACAGTGACTGTACATTTTTTCGTACCCTAAAGGAACTTGAGTGATTGGAAACTTTGACTTGAACCTGTGAGTGGGAAAACAGTAACTGCACATTTTGTTAGATTAATTTTGTAATGAAATTGAATCGTATCTTAAAATAATATGTAATATTTTTTTTTTCCCATAGAAGTATTTATGCATTTTTAGGCTTTGTGATAGTGATTCACTGGTTATGATTGGGCCACACATGTGAGGTGAGAATGTGAGATGCTGTGTACCGTTCCGCGGGTTGAGGTGCGATATTGACCCCGCTCGAATTGAGACGAGTGATGTTAGTCTAGTCAAGTTGGATTTAATATGTTTTGAATTAGCATTTTATTAAGAGAATAGAGCATGTAATTTTTTTTATTTTTTTTATATTATTATCATAAATTTAAAAAAATAATCTTTAAATTTTAATTAATGTTTTAATAGATTTTTTATTTAATTTGAATTTGTTAATTTATTAATAATATTATTATATAATAATATCTTATCTATATTTATAAGAAAAAAATATATTTTAAAATTAAATTTTAATAAATAAATTAATAAACAATTCTAAATTAATATTAATATAAATAAAATGATATCATATAATATTATCGTTAGTAAATTAATGGATCTAAATTAAACATAAAAATTCATTAGACATTAATTAAAGTTTAGAGACTAATTAAGAAAATTTTAAAATTTATGGTGATAATTTATAAAAAGATCAAAGTTAATAAGTTTCTATACTCTTTTCTCTTTTATTAATTTAGTTTAATCTATTACGAATTGTAGGTTAGATAGATCAGTTTATTAAGTTGTCAAAAACAATTTAATATTTAAAAATTTTATATCAATAGAAAATAAAAAATTTATGCTATTTAGTTTTTGGTTAATAGTAAATAAATTAGAGAATTAGTTCAATTGCTAATTAAGTTTTAATTTTTCAAACTAAAATCAAATAATATCCTCTTAGGTGTAATTTGTTAGATTAAAAACTTAATTAAAATTTAGGTCAATTGACAGAACCATGTCGAACTCAAGTTTGAACTTACATTTTACTAAATCAACTTGCATATTTTATCGGGTTATTCGACCAACCCATCAGGCTTGAACCATTTTAACGACTCAAGTTAGACAGGGTTATGTCTAACTCAGGAATTGCTTCTCAGTTGACACAAGGCCCTGTCTAAGCTAATATGATATTCCTTTACTCTAAAAATGTGGTATTTTCGCCTGCTTTCACTCCAAATGTGATAAACCCCTTAAATTTGCAAAAAATTGAAGACAATGATAAGCACTCATCTAAAATTTACCAATAAATACAAGTAAATCAATATAATTCATTCGGTTTGAGACTACAAAATATAGACTTATCATTTTCTAATGACAAAAGCATCAAACAACTATTTGGAGGAAAAGTAGTTGTTCTTGAATGAGATTTCAGACAAATATTGCCAATATTAATTATTCCAAAAGCAAGTAGATATGATATTGTTATGGCAATAATTAATTAATCGAAGTTAGTAGACTCGCTGCAAAGTCCTGAGATTGACTAAGAATATGAAATTATAATCTACATCTATCATATCCAACTTATATGAAACGAAGTCCTTTTGCAGATTGGATTATTAACATTGGCAATGATATTTGGGAAACGATAATGATGGTGAAATTGAAATTAATATTCCTGAAGATTTTTTTATTTTGAATTATAATAATCATATTTTAGATATCGTTGATTTTGTATATCTTGATTTATTTCCAAATATGAAAGATTTCAAGTTATTTGAGGATATGGCAGTTCTTGTTCTAACTCTTGAAATTATTGAGAAAATCAATGAATTCATTCTTGAAGAAAAAAAGATCTTAGTTCATAATCAATTTCTATAGCAAATAAAGATATTGGTATTAAATCTAAATAGTTTATAGCCAGATTTTTTAATGAGATTAAAGATTATGAAATCCCAAATCACATATTGATACTAAAAAAATGAGTTCCAATCATATTCTTTCAAAATATTGATCAAGCAATAAAATTGTACAATGGAATAAGATTAATTATGAATGAATTAGCACCAATGATGTCGATATTTATATTCTTAAGTTTGAGTTTGATACCTTTAGATCTTGGAATCCTTTTAAAGTTTCAAAAAAGAAAATTCTCATTAACTTTATGTTTTGTAATGACTATATAAATAAGAGTTAAGGATAATCTTTTTTCTCATGTAGGGTTCTTTTTACCAAGACTTATTTTTATTGATCAATTTTATGCTGCAATTTCAAGAGCTAAATCAAGGAGTGATTTGAAAATTTTGATATTCGTTTCGTTTTTACTATTAAGTTTCTTATCTTAATATTATTTATATTTTGTTCACTAATAATTATATGACTCTTTTTACATATTTGCAGGTTTTAGTGATTGATGAAACAACATTATATTTCTTATATAAAACCATTACATATCATTGACACTATATTTTTGTATCTATATAATTTTATCAAACTGTATCAAGAATTTTTGAAGTTAAATGGTAAAATTTTCATTCGATTTTATTAATAATTATTTTTCTCTTAATTTTTTTGTATAAGCACGGGTGTAAACACTAATTTAAAAGCAAAATAAATGTTTAAAACAAAAGAAGAGTGTAATTTTATTTTATTTTTACAAAAAATTATGTAAATGACCTACCTTTTATTAACAATTTTGAATTACGTGCTTCACTTTAAAAAAAAAAGAGGATTTTGTTTTTGAAAAAGGTGCTTTCTTTGTTGTTTTAAATATAAGCTTGGTCATTGAAAATATAGTATTTTTTTTTAGGTCTCTATTAAGTTTTTATTTTATTTTGGTTCAAAATTTTCAAATATTTTTTTAGTTTTTGTTATTAATGAGCTTCTATTAAGTGTTTATATAATAAAAGCAAGTAAATATGATATTGTTATGGCAACAATTAATTAATCGAAGTTGTAGACTCGCTGCAAAGTCCTGAGTTTGACTAAGAATATGAAATTATAATATGCATCTACCATATCCAACTTATATGAGAGTAAGTCCTTTTGCAAATTGGATTATTAACATTGACAATGACAATTTGAGAAATGATAATGATGGTGAAATTGAAATTGAAATCCCTGAACATTTTTTGATTTTGAATTATAATAATCATATTTTACATATCGTTGATTTTGTATATCTTGATTTATTTGCAAATATGAAATATTTCAAGTTATTTGAGGATATAGTAGTTCTTGCTCCAACTCTTGAAATTATTGAGAAAATCAATAAATTCATTCTTTCATAAATTCTTGAAGTAAAAAATATCTTAGTTCAGAATCAATTTTTGTAGCAGATAAAGATGTTGGTATTGAATCTAAATCATTTACAACCAGATTTTTGAATGAGATTAAATATTATGGAATCCCTAATCACATATTGATACTAAAAAAATGAGTTCCAATTATGTTCTTTCAAAATATTGATCAAGCAATAAAATTATACAATGAAATAAGATTGATTGTGAATGAATTAGCACCAATGGTGTCAAAATTTATATTCTGAAGTTTGAGTTTAATACATTTAGATCTTGGAATCCCTTTAAAGTTTTAAAAATGAAAATTCTCATTAACTTTATGTTTTGTAGTGACTATATAAATAAAAGTTAAGGACAATATTTCTCTCGTGTAGAGTTCTTTTTACCAAGACCTATTTTTACTGGTCAGTTTTATTCTGCAATTTTAAGAGCTAAATCAATGAGTGATTTGAAAATTTTGATATTCGTTTGGTTTTTATTGAGTTTCTTATCTTAATATTATTTATATTTTGTTCACTGATAATTATATAATATTATTTACATATTTGTAGGTTTTAGTGATTGATGAAGCAACATTGTATTTCCTATGTAAAACCATTACATATCATTGACACTATATTTTTGTACTTATGTAATTTTATCAAACTGTATCAATAATTTTTGAAGTTAAATTGTAAATTTTTTTTCAATTTTATTAATAATTATTTTTCTCTTAATTTTTTTTATAACACACGGGTATAAACACTAATTTAAAAGCAAAATAAATGTTTAAAACAAAAGAAGAGTGTAATTTTATTTTATTTTTTTCAAAAATTTATGTAAATGACCTACCTTTTATTAACAATTTTGAATTACGTGTTTCACTTAAAAAAAAAAGATTTTGTTTTTGAAAAAGGTACTTTCTTTGTTGGTTTAAATATAATCTTGGTCATTGAAAATATAGTATTTTTTTTTTAGGTCTCTATTAAGTTTTTATTTTATTTTGGTTCAAAATTTTTAAATATTTTTTAGTTTTTGTCATTAATGAGTTTCTATTAAGTGTTTATATAATAAATAGATATCCATAATACCATATGTTAGTCATTTCATTTGTCACATAGATATTTAATGAAAGTTCATTAATAATAAAGATTAAAACCAAAAATATTTTAAAAGCTTGAATCAAAATCAAAAAATAAAATAATAATAAAACCCAAAACTAAATTATATTTTTAAAAACTTAAAACATATTTACGTACTTCTTAACAAACTGAAAACCGGTACTGGAAAACTGTAGCACGGTAACATCGTAGCTCGCCAATTGATAAAATCAGAATATGATACAGCATGACAAGAATATCATATGCAAATGATTCACGATTTGGCTTGTTATACATTGTATTATTGTGGGCAATATTTGTACACACCTCTTTTTATCCTTTTTTTTATGAGTGGAAACAAAATGAGAGATGTGAACAAAAAAAAAAATTGAAAGAGAAGTTTTGAATTTTTCGTTTCTAGAATTTCTTCCTTTCTTATTTTTATTCCCTTTCTATATTCAAATTTTTAATTTTTTCTTTTTTCCCCTTATTTTTTTCTCTCTAAATCTAAACATCTAAACATAGGGTACATGAGCATGTTCCATGAATTCTCGGTTACTTGGCCAACAAATTTTATAGTTAGCATATAAAATCCGCATGGAATTGTATAAATTAGAAAGAGTCCAGTATACCTTGGCACACATAATATGAGAATTGCATTAAATAATTTTTAAAATAAATAATTTATAGTATAAAGGATTGTTGTATCTAATTTTAAATAAATAAATAAATTATTTACTCCAAGGTTCTATTAAATTATAACAAGATAAGCAATTTCAAATTATTTGTTCCAAACTTTCAATTATCAAACATTAGCTTATTAGTAGAACTTAAGGAAGATATTTTCTTAGTCTTTGAGAATCTCTGCAAGAATCACGATTATATGGTTTTTCTCCCCATGAAGACAGGGATGGGCAAAAGTCTCCCTCGTAGCAAATTCAAGGATAGAGACTATATTTCTCTCTCGGCGAGGTCCATGTCCCAGACAAATTACTATAATACCCTATATATATTTGTCTATTTTAATAATTTTATTTTTAATTAATTTTGTATTATTTTAAAATTTAAAAAAAGTTAAAAATAGTTTTAATTCAGCCTAAGCCTACACTACCTTCAATCTTCATCCTATTGTCTTCTCATTTCATCTTAAGCTCACTATGCCATTGTCGAAGCCCATTGCCTTTGCATTATTTTATTGAATTTAACCTTTTTTTTTTAATTTTGGGTCCCCGTCGGTATTTGCAAGGACTTGAGAATGGAGACAAGGAGGAAAAACTCCTTGTAGCAAGGATTAGGGACAAGAATGGAGAAGAACTGGGACGGATCCATAAAATATTCAGTGAATGAGTTAAAAATCATAAATTATATTATTAAATATAAAAAAAATTAAAATTAATAAATAAATATATATTCACTTTTAAATTCTTTAGTAGGTTAAGATTAAAATATATTATTTTAAATTAAAGGTAAATATACTTTTATTTATTCATTTTAGAAGAGTATTTTTCTTTTATTATATACGAAGATTTATAAATAAAGTAAAAAAAGTAAAAAAATATTTATATTAAATATTAAATGCATCTCAATAGTAATAGTCCTTTACATCATGATTTATAAGCAAAATTAAGTTTATATATATATATATATATATATATATATAGATAGATAGATAGATTTTTAAAAAAGAAAGAGAGCGAAGTTAAAAGTGAGAGTAAAAGTAAGTAGATTTATTATATAAATATTAAAAATTAATAGAATGATGAGTTGAAATTGTAATATTAATGTATATAAAATAATTTTGAATCACATGTCAAATATATATCAAGTATAAACTCCTTTAACTTCATCATTTTTATTTTTGGTATAATTTTACTTGACATCTTCTAAGATTAGTACTTATAATATTGATACTCTTTTTGTTAGAAAAAATACTTATACTTTTCTTACTTTGTACTTTCAATGAGATTTTATGTAATATTTGTACATAAAGTAGGAGAAGTATATATAATTTTGTAAACAAAGAAAGATGTTAGGGTATAATATCAATATATAAAATTAGAAATATGTGTATAATTTTTAAATAAGAGTATCAATATAATAAGTATTAACTTTATAAAAAATAATATAATTAGCTTTTTTATTTTTTAATAAAAATTAAATTATTAATACTTAAAAAAATTAATGAAAAAAAGAGAGCTAAAGCCCATGCTTACCCCCCTTGGATCCATCCCTGGAGAAGAGTATGGGTGGCAGGGATATGGAGCGAGGAGGTATTCCCTACCTTGCTTCGTGTAAGTGTCAATCCTTAATAGAACTTGCTAAACGAAGTTATGCCAATGGCACAAGCCTTCACCCTCGCAATTGTCAGCCACCCAAGCTCCTCTATGTGCAGCACCATCGCCATTGAAGGTCATGCTTGGGCCACCTAAACCAGACCATGTTCCCACACCATCGTTTTTTTTTTTTTAAATTCAAAGACACCCAATTGGCTTCAATTCCGTTATTCGTCTAAATTTTATACGTCTAATTTATTTTAATACACTCACAAATTTATTCTACATCTCGTGAGAATATTATAGTCACATATAAATTAATTTAATATTTTTTTATATTAATATACAGTATAAATACAATATATATATAAAAATTATACACAAAACATTTTTCAATTGACTTTTGGAGGAGATAAGTAATGTATGTCTCAGCTATACATTGTCGACTTACATAGCCACCGTATTACATTCTCGTCATTTGGATATGAATTCTCTTCACGGATGGTTGGTAATAAGTAGGGATCACGGGGAAGAAACATTCATTCTTCAATTCAGAGTTAAATACAGTTGCATTACTAGAAAAAACAAATCCTCTTAAAAAAATTTATTGGGGTCAAGTTACTAATATGTTTATTTTTAGGAGATAAAAATGATATTAAACGAAAATAGCTTATAACAAATTGCAATGAAAATGGGTCTTACTCTTACATCCACATGGCAAATGTTTATTGGTTTGTTAGTTGTGGCATGCATGTCACAAAAGAATAATTCTAAAATTTAATAATTAATTATTATTTTTATTTTTAATTATTAAATAAAAATATTAAATATTTTGTATGTTATTAATTTATTAAATACATTTTTTATTTAATATTTTTTATTAAATATTAAGAAGATTATCAAAAATATATTTTAAACAAATATAATAAAACTCATCACAAAAAGTACTTAGCACCAAATGGTGACAGACTCAGAAATTTAAAATAATGATAGCAAAGTTATGAATATTTCATATGATTTAAAAAAAAATTATATTTACACATAAAATATAATAAAAAAAGAAAATAAACTTATAATTGTTTTTTGTAATTTTTTAATATTTTGAGAACAATGAATAATTTTTTGTAATTAATATTATCATATATTTCTTTTTCTACATAGTAATCAAAGAATAATTTAAAAATTTATGTCACATGTGATTAAAAAATAGAATATTTAAAAGATGTATGAAGTACCGAATGAACCATTTATTTTAATATGGGAGAAAAAATCTATAAATTATAGAACCATAAAATCATAAATGATAAAAATTATATATATATATATATATATATATATATATATATATAATTAAAAAAATAACTCAAATGGGGAGATATGTCCTCACATGACTACACTTGGGGTCCGTCTCTAACACCAAAGAATCACCCTTATTTATTGTAAGTTTATATTGTAAGCTCGAGTTAAGCTCGATCATTTACACCATTAGATGAGAAAAAAATCTAGGGGATGTGTGCCTTATTGTTAAAAAAAATAAAAATTATGAGGGCAAACCCCCTTATTTATTTTATATACTGGATCTGGAATAGTACGAAAACAGCTCCATGGACCATGAGCTTATTCTGTACACTAGGAGAAAGAATTTTCTTTTTTCACATTCCATACCAACCATGAGCCATCCATTCATTTTTTAGTTCTCTTTCTCTCTCATACTTTTTTATCATGAATGGTGAGCATCGACATGGAAGAGGAGCTTCCACGAGCATATAAGAAATTTCCCATGGACCATGTGCCTTGGCAGCATATACCACGTTGTCCAAATATATATAGACACAGGCATATGCACTATAAAAATCATTTCAACTATCCACCCGGGGAGTCATAAATGAAGTGTTTGAATATAGAAATGTTGGTCGAGCAAAAAAAAAAAAGAATATAGAAATGTTGGTCGAGCAAAAAACAAAAAGAATATAGAAATGTTGGAAGAAAAATGTTAATAACATATTTTTTAAATATTTTTTAACATTTAATTTACTATTGATCTAAAAATAAATGTTATTAATATTTCTTTCTTAATAATTATTTTAAGTATATGAAATAAACTAATAATAAAATAAATATTAAAAAATATTTAAAAATTATGTTACTAACATTCTACGTGTTAGAAAGGGGCTCTTTTACAATTAATAAGATACTATTATTACTAGAAAATTTCTTGTATCCTCTTTGAGAAAAAGTTTTCTTTTTCCTCCGAAAAATCTTGTACCATTTAAAATGGTGTTGGAACTTGCATAATTAATGAGATTCTCAAAAATTGTGGTGATCTTTAGTGGAGTCTTCCTCCGGGAGGAAAGAATTTCTCTATTATTATGAGAAATGATAATTATACCGACAATGTCCTTCACAAAATTCTCACGTAACTTTAATTTTGATGTCCTGTTAATATAATTTTTTTATACTATTAACTAATCATACATAATTATATATATGACTTCTAAAATAATTATTATAAGTCAACTTTTTAATTATATGATAATATATATAGGAGACATATCTCGTGAGAGAAATTTTTATTGTGAGAGGGTGAAAGGAGTAAATCTTGATCATACAACTATACATGGATGGTCAAGATTAAAAGTTACTTAAATATCATGTGACCACTTAAAAAAGTCACATGCATTTATATTCTAATCTTAACCATTCATAAAAAATTCAATAGTCAATATTCACTCCTCTCATCTCTCATAATAAACACTCATCTCACCCGAGTAAAATCTTATATATATGTATATATACCATTCATTAAATCATCATAATTAGTAATTACTTTAGTGAATTTATTACTGAATGTCCTTAGGACACAAACAAAAGAAGTAAAAATAAAAAATTTAAATAAAAAATAAAATATTTAATATTCTAGAAATACCAAAAACCATTTCATACTTTTTTGTTCTGAGACCTTCTCGTTTCCCTAGTGCATGGCAGGCTAAATTAGTGGCACCCACTACCCAGTGCCTATGTTACTGATATGAATATGCATACTGGTTCTACACCATTTTCAATCTTTTTTAAAAGGGAGAAAACCAAAAAAAAAAAAAAATCTCTTCAGGTGTATTTGAATTACTGTTTATAACTCTAGAATTACGTTTGCATTTTTTAAAAGTGTCTTCTTCATAATTATGTTTGAGTATAAACTTAAGTTTAACCCATCAAAAACATTGTTATTTTTACGTTGAGAGAAAATCCATTTACGTGTGTATAAACAAATATACCCTCACAATTTGATATTAAATACTACTTTAGTAATATTTAAATAATTATATCATATAACATAATAATTATTAAAAATTATTGTAATTAAGTTCATCTAAAATTAAGTTTGCAAATTAATCTAAACACACATAATGAATAGAACACTTCAAAACTGAGATATAACAAAATTCTCATATATATATATATATATATATATATATATTTATTATAAGTTTTTTACTTAAGTGAGAGAATGTTTATTGTGAGAAATGAGGCGAGTGAATCTTAACCATTGGATCTTTCATGAATGGTCAATATTAAAATATAAATACATATAACTTTTTTAAGTAGTTACATGACCTTTAAGTAACTTTTAATCTTAACTATTCATATATCATTGTATAATCAATATTTACTCCTCTCACCCTCTCACAATAAACACTCCTCTCACTAGATATGTCCTCTATATATATATATATAAAGAACATTGTAAAAATGTGAAATAAATAAATCTTGACTATACAACTATACATAAATAATCAAGATTAACAATTACTTAAAGATCATGTAATTACTTTAAAAATCATATATTTATATTTTAATTTTGATTATTCATGTAAAATTCAATAATCAAAATTTACTCTTCTCATCATATACGCTTCTTTTATATATATATATATATATATATATATATATATATATATATATTTATTTAAGTATCTTTAAAAAATAATGAAATAAAATAAAAATAATATTAATGTTATAATATAAAATTCATATGATTTTCAATAATTACACATTCAAAAATAATTTTGATTAATGTCATCCAAACAACATTCATTTTGTCAAAATCACATTAAAGATAAAAATTCTCAAACATAAATTACGTTACTACGAACCTCTACAAAATCAAATTAGTTCAAATTCAAGATTGCAAACTCATTCAAACTCATATTCGTACGTGTCTTAATGCAATATAACTTGTTTGTTTCCAATACTAGATTGAAAATGAATTATATAACAAGCACCAATAGTTAACAATGAATATCGCAGGCTGGTATAAGTACCATCCATTGTGTACTATCCAGTTTACATATCCACATTTATTGGCTCAGCAAATATACATAAAAGGCATAAAACGGTATTATTAACCATCAATACATTTTGAGTATAAATTCAATCAAAGCAACTCGGGACACGAGACTGAATACAGTCACAGCTACAACTAATGCTAGCGCCCATTTAACATTGCCGCATCTTTAGAATTGCATATTGAATATTCTCAACTATGCATACACATGCAAGGGAAGAGCAAAAAGGACCCAAATACTGGGTGGCTAAGAAGAGAATCCAGCACTAGATATCAAATGACTAATTTGAACAAATGAGAATAATATTACTAATTACTAATTATTAACAATTAACAAAATTTTATAAAAAAATGATGGGAAAGGGATGTGAAGATACACCTTGATAACAGATTTTCTATGACTAGGTATTTAACGCACAATTCAAATTTACAATGTTTTCGTTGTCATCTCTAAATTAACTACCTGATTCCTGAAAAACACCCTAATATGCCAGTATGATCCCCACTAATTCTCAACAGAGTCAATTAAAAACCTTCATCTTGCCAGATGCAGAACATCCATGACTCCGCCATGTCTAGTAAAATTATGCACGCCAGCTAGATAATAATTCAAAATTTATAGTAACAGCTCTCCGCTAAAGAAAAAACTATCCAAGCAGGTTTGGAGAATGCCACTA
Organism: Ormosia semicastrata; assembly: GCA_029884595.1. Classification (NCBI taxonomy): domain Eukaryota; kingdom Viridiplantae; phylum Streptophyta; class Magnoliopsida; order Fabales; family Fabaceae; genus Ormosia; species Ormosia semicastrata. The sequence continues at coordinate 6,759,955 of JAQQTO010000054.1, read as the reverse complement.
AATTTGGTGATAAATGAGAGCTCAGAATTTATAAAAATTCTTATAATGCCACCAATCAATGCAGGCAACCCAAGAAGAATCAATGCTCAGAAGTATCTTACACAATCACAAGAAAACCTGCAAGTATTAATAATAATAAAGTCTGCAAACCTTGCTGAGACAACAAAAATCAAGTATATATTTTTCACACCCAAGAATAAGTACCGAGCATGATAAGGAGGAGGTAAGTTCAGTATGGAAAATTATAAAGAAAATAAATAGAATCTTTTTCCTTCTAACTATTTTTCTTTAAGTGATAAAACTTGAAGTAGGGGGCGAAAAAAGAAATGGCAACGCAATGCATCCTAAACCTTTCAAAGTTATTTGTGATACCAATAATGGCCATTCAGACAGTGGCAAAACTTGCTATAATTATTTTTGTCTAATTTGAGAGAGAACAAATTATTGATAAAGATTAGGTTTCATCACCTAAGATTACTTTTCTCAACATTTACATAAATCAAAAAAGAAATACTATCCTACTAAACCCCTTTTCCCCTTTCCAGTTGGCAGTAAATTACATTTAAACAAACACACAGGAATGAAAGCCATAAAAGCATTAATATCATATTATAGCTGATAAAAGCTATGCAAAGCTCAAGATAACCCACCTCTGATGCAGATGCAATTTGTAGTCACCTGCCTTGAACCACTCTGTAATTTAGGATCAGGTCATCTGATTTCTTCCATATATAAGCTCGCACTGTGGCTAAGCTCATTTCAGGAGACAACACCTGGAAATAATCAAAACAGTTGGGTAAATGCACATTACTTCAATGAAAATAATATCATATTAAAGCAAAGACAGTAAATCAAACAAAACACCATCCAGTTAATTTAGGTCAAACAATATTGAAAAAAAAAAAACAGTACTGTCATCAACAAGCCAATCAGAAGACGTAGGTTCAAAAACTTCACTAAAACATATGAAATTGAAAACAAAGTTGGTAGCACACAACAGTTAAAAGTACAGATAAAATACAATTACTATGATCTATTTTAAGACTTCAATATTGTCTTAAGGCTTCACTTAGGAGCATATAATATCAGGAATTGAGTTTTATAAGGAAGGGCAGACCAGCATAGTAGATTAAGCATTTAAGTCTGAAGCCATAGTCCTTTCAAGTCTCATTATCTGTTCATAACATGACTTATAATGTTTCTTCTAAAAGAAGCATTATTGTTGTTTGAGTTGAAGTGCAGTTTTTGAACCGATCATTTCAAGTCAAGGTATCATAGGTATAAGGTACATTGAATTGATTTTCACGATAATCAGACCAAAAACATTTTAACCACTTTTAAAGCTACTGACCAAGATTTTGTCAATTCATCCTGCATCATGAATTCTAGCAGTCAGTCAAAGTTGTACCTTTGCCAATGCAACCATAATCCAAAATGCAGTAGGAAGAACATAATTCTAAGGATATATGATGTCCTCGATGACTTCCAGAAAACACCACAATGGGAAACCAAAAATGGCAATCAGGTTAGCAAAAATATTCTACAAGGCATATGCATGAATTGAAGAGTTTGCCAACTGTAGGAAAAATAAAGCATGAACTTGCTCAATCTCAGCATCTAGAAAACAATATTATATACACTGTCATAAGACTGCATTGAAGAGAACATATAGCTTGCCTGGTTGTTGCACAATATTTCAATAGAAGGTCTAAGCTTTTGCCAAGGCTTAAATCCAGATCGGAAAGATCCTTCCCCAACTGCTTGATGCTGTAACTGTGACCCAGTAAGTCCAGGGGCAAAACTACCATCGGCATTTAAGCTATCCATAGGTTTGTCGAGCACCATCTTCTCTATTACATAATTAATAACCTAGACCAGCAACAACAAAAAAAAAGGAAAAGCTAAGTTGATCATTTGTCTACCAGGTAGAAACATGCCTACAGAGTCCACACACACACACACACACACACAAACAAAAACAAAACAAAACAATGAATCCTTTGGGAAAGTATCATCAAAGTCAACTAAACAACACAGGTAAGGATTATTAATGAAATTATTTTTCCCAATTGTGAATTAATATAAAGATCAAAACTTACTTTGTGAATTCTTAATATACGTGGGGCACTTAGCTTCCCTTGTGTGAGGATCTGGACTGTAGAGCCTTCACATGGATGCAAATAGAAACTGCATCTGCAGAGTTTATCACAAAAGAATCTATATCAAAGAGAACATTATATAACTGGTCTAAGACCAATGATAATCATGCCAAAAAATTGCCATCACACTCAGACAATCAAAATCATAGACAATGTTCCATTTGTTTTCTGTATCTATAAAATTAAGAAAACAAATTCAATATTTTCAAGGCAATAACAGTTAAAAGTACAAAAAAATGTTAAAAGATGTTGTGGTCAATACATAGAAGAACCATGCAACAGATGCCACTGGAAATGATTCCTATGACTTCTTAAGCATATACCAGTTGATGTCAGTTATAATAACTATTTTAAGTACCACCATGTTTTTTAGGATGAGTGTAAAGTACTTCTATATAGCTCTCTAGAGTCAAGTTCTCATTCAGAAAACAATGATAACTGCAACATTGAATCATTAGAACATGCTTAAGATATGACTGTGAGCTATAAAAACAATAATAATAATAATAATTAAAATATAATCATCACATTGTTATCATCAGGCAATTATGCCACATTAACAAAATATGCAAATTGTCATGAGCACGGTTTCTTCCTTTCGACTACAACCGTGTGTTAATGCAGCCATTTAGAGAGGAAGAAAAATGAAGAGGAAGACAAAAAGTTACTTTGTATTTTCTCTGGGAGGTAACCGATTATTCAAAACGCAGTCTAAACACCACCAGGGGAGGTCTTTCTCATCCTCAGTTCCATCTAAATCAGTAATTTTTTTTCTCCATGGACCTCCATGAGTGCCCTCAGTAATAATGGAAGGAGGGGAAAAAACAGGGAATTCAAACGGAGGATAAACCATTGCATCGTTCTCAGAACTACCATCAACCTCAACTCTTGAATGGTTATGACTTCTAGTAGCAATATCCTTTCCAGATAACAATTCCCCGTTAGCTGAAGCTGGGGATCCCATTCTTTGCTTTCGTTTTATCAACCAATGAGCCAAGAGCCCTTTAAGGGTTTCTCGAGCCAAATTAACCTGCAGAATAACAGGCATTGATTTGGATTGTTGATAGTAAACGACTGAAAACATTCTAATAATGTCATTGTATGCATGAACCTCCTAATTCTTGGGACTATAGAAGCGCATAATAGAACTCAGCCAATGTCAGTTCAACAGAAACATAACTTTTAAATACGTCCATGTCCATGATACTAGCACCATGAGAGGAATTATTTCAGATTGAGCAAGAATACGGACTAAGATAGGAAGATATTTATGTGCCACTGACTGTAATGGATCCCACATACATGAAGATGAATGTTGTTAACAGTTGTATAAACTTGACATCAATTATTGTAGTTAATAGTAACAAGAAAATAGTTGGATAAAGTTTATATTAATTGTTACAGCATACCAAAAACTAGGAGCAAAGTCAATATAATAAGAAAGGTAAATTGCCTATGAAAATAAAGCCATTACCTTATCATCTTCAGGCTTGCCTACAATGTTAAGATCTGCTGAATACATCTCTGCAGAAAAGCATTGGGGAGTGTCCAAATGGACAGACAAACTTCCAAGCCTGGTATCCACTGTGAACCATGCGGGAATGCTAACCTGAAGCAGCATGGAAAGAAAATAAAAGCCAGCCAGAACTAACAAACTATTATAAATCATTAATGTTGTCTTACCAGATAAAAAGTATAATTAAAAATGAAAATCATGATGTAAATCAGTAATCATACCATCTCAAATAGCTCTTCCTTTTTCTCCTCAAATGAAACCTAAATAGTTCACAAGTAAAGCATGAGCTATTATGAACTCACAAATGAGCCCTATCAGCTATAGTTGAAATTTGCAAATATCAATCACTACAGTCAAGCTCCTTCCCTATCAAACAAGATTGTCATGCAAGTTACCAAGTGAAAATACAACCAGTTGTCACCTTTCCATAATCTTCAACCACAACACCTTTAGTAATCTCCCACAGCTTCACTGAACCAGAGGTATCCTATACCAAGAGCCATTTATCAGTTCAGAAGATAATAGAGAAAGATTATCAACTTAAAAGCAGAATGAATGACAATATTAACATGTTTGGCATAATAACATGATCAGAAAACACAATGATACCTTCGTCAGCACATGCCTCTTATTATTTAAAACTTCATGTTGCACTGTTCCAGGGGTGCCCGGGATACTTAAAGTAGGTTCTTTATATACAGGAACCTATTAACATTTGTAATTTTGACGACAAAATAGACAATTATTAGTTCCCCAAGAACAGAAAGAACCAAAAATAAAGTTTATTTTCAAACAAAAACTTGTTTAGAAGACAAACCCCGTTATATCCCCAAATAGGAAGCACTACTATGGGAAAACTAACATGCTTCATCTTTAAATGTACATATACAACTGGTATTATGAGTTCCCATAGTAACACAACACTTTGAAGATAAAATAATAGAATATGGTGATTTTTTTTCAGAAATAAATGTAACATACTAGGCTAGATCCTTCTATCGACACCCTTGCTCTTGAAAAGGACAAGTTTCCAGCTAAAAAAGAACTGCCTCTTTGGAAAATCTTTTGAGGGTTGCATCCTTCAGCAGGCCATCTGTGAACTGAAGAATCTGTTGACGCAACCCATATGCTATCATCATGCAAAGCCAATTGAAGAATAGGGTGCTCGCCTGTGCAAAGCAAACTACTCTCTCTTGTTTGCAGGTCTGTCAAGTATAACTTAAGGTATAAAAGAATAGGGCATTAGAAAAATGAGCTTTACAAGTTAAAGAGAACAAGGAGATATCACATAAATTCAAGTCATAATAATAAAAAAAATAATATTGATGTTATTTTTAATGGAAATTTGCACTCACTGAAAAGTCTCTCCCACCACTATAAACATGACTAAATGTCGGGGTGCTGGCAAGTGCCCAAACAGAATCTGTATGAACTGCATAAGAATGCACACATCTCTGCTGACCTATATCCCAAAGCCTATGAGGAAAGATGGACATATTATTAGTCAACCACACAACACAACAAAACAAATAAAAATGCTTATAACGCCATATGATACATTACCTTATCATAGAGTCTGAAGATCCTGATAAACAATACCTGCATTAATGAATGTTAAAAATGTTGCAACTGACTTGTCAGAAAAACATATTACTTAGATATCCACAAACCTGCCATTAGAATCCAAAAGCAGAGCCCTGATGTTATCTGCATGCCCTCTTAGCTTCAGAGTCTTTGATCCAGATCTTGTGTCCCAGACACGCACAACCTAGAGAAACCCCCCCACCCCCAAAAAAAAAAGAGCCAATGAAATTCAAGCTACTATAGTTCAAACAAACAACCTCTAAAATTCCAAAGGTAATAACAGAAGCCTCAACAAGTCAGAACATAAATCTGAACATCAATGCCACATTGTACCTTTTCTGTGCCACCAGAGACAAGAATTGATCCACCTTCATTCATTGCCAATGCATAAACAGACTCCTTATGGCCTTTGGCAGCGATTGGAATGTACCCCTGAGTATGAGTAGTGTGCACGGATATATTGTTGCTTGAGCTGATGGTACGTAAGTTTGTCAACGGTAGTGAGTTACCAGAACCATTGATAACATTTGAAGAATCATCAACCATAGCATCATTGCACTTAGAGACCGGAGCAAGCGCAGCATCAAGATCCCATATAAAAACCTCCCCTCCAAGGCCACCAGAGGCAACAATATTGCTCTAAAATGCATGACACTATTAAAGGATCAGAAAATGGAATCGATAAAGATACATAGTATCTATCAGATTCAATGTGGAACATATAAAAACAAGAGAAAAGAATAAACTTTTCTTGATTAACTTAATAAGTGTAGTAAGTTTGAAGAACATTACATTTTTTCCTGCTGCTGCAAGGCAAGTAACATAATCAGAGTGCTGGCGGAGCGTCCTAGTACAAGTTCCATTGGACAAAGCATTCCATGTCTGGCACAAACATACAGCAGCCCAGTTAAAAAACAAAGCAAAGGAGTAAATAATTATATAAGTACTGTTATCATAGCAGAAGAGCAAGGATTGATTAGAACAAATAACAGCTAGTGATCAACAAACCTTAAGGGTCGTATCTGAAGAACAAGAAACAAGTGTATTATAACCAACAAGAACAGCATCATTAACCTGCAAGAGTAAAATAACATTTATATATTCAACTGTAACTTATGCTGTTATGCATGTGTTATAAATTGTGCAGGTGTCATGTTTTGTGGGTATCAACTATGAAGGACTCAACATATCCATTTCCTATTAATGTAGTTGATACGAACCTTAGGAGAACCACACCACAAATCCTAGCCATTGTGATTGGAGAGCCCAAGGCCATATAAACCCCACATCGGAATCCCATACTTCCGATGTGGGACTCAAGTTCCATACCTTGCAATTGGATCCTAACATTCCACCACACTCCGCAGCCCCGGCGCCCACGTGGGCTGGCTGTGCACTAGCCCTTTGACTAGTCTCGGGCGAACACTGCAATGCCGGCGTCACCACCCGCGTCGCTCATTTGCAACTGAGAGGCATGGTGGAAGGCTCTGATATCAATTGATACGAACCTTAGGAGAACCACACCACAAAAGCTAGCCATTGTGGTTGGAGAGTCCAAGGCCATATAAACCCCACACCGGAATCCCATACTTCCGATGTGGGACTCAAGTCCCATACCTTGCAATTGGATCCTAACAGTAGTACATACAAATTAAATGCTTATGAAAAAGGATTTTGGAATTTAGGGAGTAAAAGTTGAAGAAAGATTATAGGCTCAGGAACATTGACATATTGAACATGAAGGATTGGCTAGATTTCAAGAAACTAGCTGCTGCAATCTCTAGAAACATAAAATAATTAGAGAAGATAAGGATATTTTAAAGGACAAGATGGCCAGGAGAAACTTCAGGGGATTAGGATTTTACAAGAGAAGGAAATAGGACAAAAAGACAGCCTAAAAAAGAAGTTCAAGAATGTAGTGATAACCTATCTCTTACGATATTCAATCAAATCTCAGTTGCACTTGCAGTTTTAGAATTTATTTAGTACAAGAGAATCCAATGGGTTTTTATTTCCTTTTCCTTCCCAACCATGCCTTTTCTACTAGAATTAAGCTCATTCAACTTTAACACACAAAAAGAAAGAAACCACAAACAATTACAAACTGCATGTAAGCATGTTTGATAAAGTGCTCTACAAAATAAAATAAATAAAATCTAATATCAAAATTCAACAATTGCAGACCTCTTTTGCAGATGAAAGACATAAAAAATACAATATTCATCTCAATCAAACATCACATACAGGTCCCACATAATTAATACCAACCATCCCAAGATTGAGACATATTTTGCACATAGCATGGTGAAAAGCTTTCCCATACTGCATCATATACTTTGTTACACCTTTTCACCTGACCACTGAGATTGGGCATTTATGTTAAAAAAAAAATTATTAACATGAAATCCACTTAAATACCCATTGTAGTTAAAAGCAAAAAAAGAACTAAAAAAAATCCATTGCAGATGTAGCTTCATCAAGTAACTGTAATAAAGAAACATTGCTGTGTTCACGAGGTTATTAAATTAAATGTCACCTAACAAATGGAGGGAAGAAAATTAAAACAGAAAAAAGTAAATATAAGAATTACCCAATCCACGTGAGATTCAAAGGTAGCAGAGAATGTCACTGCATCCTCAGCTAGTGCCCATCGTTTTAGTCTGCCATCACGGCTCCCGGTGAAGAGATAATCAGACCCATCAGATACTGCAGACTTAAGTACAGCCAAACAATTTATGCCTGCACAATGCTGCAGAAAAGAACCAACTTTCAAACTAAAATATAGACAGAGCAACTAAGAAAACTTTTAAAATTGAAAGAATTTCAACCAAAACAAGTAATATTGATGCAAAAATAGAATCTATGACATGACACCTTTTTGAAGCAAAATGCTAAGTACCTAGCAGAGAGGAGTCAGGTACCATAGTGTCCTACAAACTATTAATGAAGCTTTGATTGATTAGAAGGTAAATAGTGGGTAAATATTAAAAAAAAGGGGGGGGGGGGGGGGGGGGGGGGGAAATATGCAAACTACCAAAGGGTCTAATCCTAATATTAAAAGAGAGAAAATAGTATTAAAATTTAGAGTAAACCTCCATTTTGGTCCTCAAAAGATTATTACATCAATTTGGTCCTCAAATGACAGGTTTTTTATATATAATAATCCAAATACTGTTTACTAGGACCAAATTGATGTCATTCGATGACCAAAGATTCTCATTTGAGGCCCAATTTGATGTCACTAATCTTTCGAGGAGTAAATTGATGTTCCAAAAATCTTTTGAGGACCAAATTGGGAGTTTACTCTAAAACTTAAATTATATTTTCATCCAACAAAGTAAAAAATGCATGTATTTATTTAAGAACCCAATCAGTCTCAACTAGTTGACAGGATTAGATGCAAAATGTCAAAGAAAATGTTTGTGGGGATAAAGATTCAATTACAAGAAGCAACCATGAAACTTGGCTGTTTTCTGGCAATAAAAAAAAAAAGAAAGAAATAATGAGTTCACCTTTGTGTCATCAGAATCATTCAACACGTATGTTAATCTCTTCTCCTTACGAGGGCGATTGGAATTGTTTGTGTTACCCGCACTACCAACGCGGTGCATTGCGGAAACTATGACAGTGCATAAATCAAAGCATAAATAGTATACCCAGGAGTAAAATAAAAGAGAACAATTCCAATTAAGAAATTCAACTTAGGAGCATTTCGAACAGTGTTAAAAAATAATATATATATATATATGGGTCATATACATGGATGGTCAAGATTAAAAATTACTTAAAGGTCATGTAACCACTTAAAAAAGTCACATGTATTTATGTTCTAATCTTGACTATTCATGTAAGATCCAATGGTCAAGATTCACTACTCTCACCTCTTATAATAAATACTTCTCTCACTAGATATGCTCCCTATATATATATTCAGGTGATGTAGTTTATGAATTATGACCATTTATTCAACAAAGAAGGTTCACAGTACAGAATAACTCTCTCAGTGGCAGAGTTGAAGACATATCCAAACACTTCCACAGAAGCCATACATACAAATGCAATAGGCATAACCGCATATCTGAGGAGTTCTTTGATTAAATAAACTAGCAAATGGAATTCTCTGTAACGGTAGCAAAGTATTATCCAATGTATATGCAAATCCCAATTAATTTTTTTTTTATCGAGCTAAATTACAAATGTCATGTTTATCAGTAGTGTATGTAATACGAAGTAACAAATATAATTCTACAAAACTACATTATAACTGATCCTTGTAGAACCAAGACTTTGACCGAACTGCAAGAAATGTGGCTAATGCAAACTCAAATAAGACCATAGTGCTATTTACAAACCAACAGTCATAACATGGTATTAAACCCTAGAATAATAATTTGAAGAACAGAGGCCTAAACTATGAATGCATTTCCCCAATCTATATCCAGGCCTTTTCCCGAAATAATTCCTTCAGCTAATCACTGCTCAAATTGTGCACAAATGTTTTCTGCCATCATATGAGATGGACCTTAGTCTTCTCAATATCTACAATTCCAAGTCTACCACCTTTTTCGTTTCTTACAATCACAGCACGGTAAACGGTAACCTGAGCATCCAGGGCGAAGTTCAAACTCATTCTTTTATCCACACTGTTTGAATCACCAGTCAGAACATATATTGCATATCAAACTCATCGCGGACTCAATGTGAATCCCAAAACCATAGTTAGTTAGTTACGTAATCAATCACCAAAGACAAACCTATAAGATATAACTGATTGAGCTCGCTGAAGCTATCGAATACCCCAAAATCATTCCCGATACACAACGAACGCAAACGGAGGTAAAAAAAAGGTAAGGAAAACAGAAACATAAGCCGTCACACAAATTAACTAACCCGATCATAAGGTTAGGCACTTTGAAAACGCGCTCTGAGCTAAAACCAACTTATTGTAACATGCAAGAAATTTTTCTGGAATCAAAATAAATAAATAATTGAATAAAACAAAAACAATTTGGAGAAGGAGAAGATGGAACAGTGCAAGAGAAAAGTAAAGTCCTAACCGTGATCAGTGATGAATTTGAAGTACTTTTGTGCTTGTTTCCTTCTTCTACTGCCGAAGTTTCAACTTTAGAGAGAGAAAGTGTTTTCCAGAGAGACAAAGGGGTTAGTGATTCAAATGAACATGGGTGTAAATATGGGCGTTCGATTTTATTCTGGCAGATCCTTTGACCCGTTGTGTGTTTTTTTTTTAAATGAGGACAGGATGGTCTTTGCACTTGAAGGATAAACTATGGAGAGGAAAGCGCCGCTGTGGGCGATGATTTACGCTCATGCTCTGTATTGGCTTGGATACCGTTCGATCAAAAGATGGACCCATTTGGGGAAGGAAGTCTTTCATCGCGTGGCAATTACATAGCAATAGCAGCCAATGCGTGCGGTAATGTTTGTCTGTTTCATTTCATCAGTTGTCAAACCCCCCTCCCCTCCCAAAGCTCAAAAGAGAAAAAAGTTTCTTCTTAATTGGGTTGATTTGTTTGAATATTTCAGAATTTATTTCATTACTTGTGGTTTTTAATCATTTAATTACCTTTTGCATTTTTTCATCATTAGTAACTTCTATACATACGTACACTATCACGGTAGCACCATACTACTTTATTTCTTACAATTTTTAGCATGATTAAGTGCATTTATTCACAAATTTTAATTGTATTCGATGAATTGTGTGGAAGGAAAAAAAGTATTACCGTAAAAAAGTTATATAGATTAGAAAATAATTTAAATAAACAATAAGCATAATGTAAAAATTAAATAAAATTTCGACATTTTCTTCTTGAGTTTTCGTCTTCTAGAAGTGAATATGTAAATATTATTTTATTCTCAATCAAATAATTTTTTTAATTATTTTATATTTATTGTGATAATTTAATGTATAAAAATAATTTTTTTATATTATATAAATGAAACAGATTAGTTTAAAATTATTTTTCAACTAACATATTCAAATTTAAAACTAATTCTATTATAATCGATTATAATAAAATATTTTTATATAATAATTAATTATTAAAATAATTAAATTTTTATAATTATCTCAAACATATGTTAAGTTGGTTATGTGCATAACACATTTTTTTTTGTTTCTTTTGTCCTTCTGTAATTTTCATGTATTATTGAAGAAGAAGAAGAAAAAGAAGAAGAATTATATTATAATCGATTATAATAAAAAAAATTATATAATAATTAATTATTAAAATAATTAAATTTTTATAATTATTTCAAATATATGTTAAGTTGGTTATGTGCATAACACATTTTTTTAACTTATAGGATGAAGAAATACTCTAAGAAACTAAGTAAAATGTGTGTGTATATACATATATGAATTTAATCATATCTCATGATATTTGTTTTTTACTTATAGGATGAAGAGATACTCTAAGAAACTAAGTAAAATGTGTGTGTATATACATATATGAGATATTATTAGGTTATATAGTTGTCTTCATTATCATAGTGTATATGTTGAAGTTATCCAAACTTAATAAATCCAAAATTATAGTGAGTGGTAGTATGATCTTTATAATTGGTGCTTTTCTATTTCTCTGTTAATTAACTAGTTATAGATTTGTGTATTGCGCAAGCAAGATATTAAATAAATTTGATGTATCTATACTTGATCATTTCGATATATTTCTAAACTATAGAACAACAATTGGAATTGAGAGTTTGTGAATGTAACTTACAGTTGGATTTTTTTTTCTCAAATTATGTATAGAGTAGTTTTTTTAATAAAAAAAATATATGAGAAAGAGAGGTTTTCCATTTCAAATCAGAACATACCAGAAATCTCATAGTAAATATTTAACTTATGTCATTTATAGCAATCATTTTTTTGTTACTAAGTTAGATAAGATGAAATAATGATAGTGAAGCAAAGGGTTTTGCTATAGAACTAACGAGAAAACCTTTTCATTTTTTCATATTTTAAGTTTATTATTGAGTATTTCGAATAGGTTTTATTTTAAAGTAAGTTAAATTTTTAAAAAACATATGTAAAAAGAAATAAGATGTTTGAAACTAAAAAGAAAGAAATGATAGTTAGATTGAAAGAGAGTTTGAAATTTAAGAAGAATGTCATTTTTTGATGGATCATACAATAAAAAATTATGTCACTTTCAAGTAAAAGTACTCAAATTTAATAAATAAAGAGAGTAAATATTTTGACACCCATAAAACAATCCAACATAGTAACACACATGTATCATCCTATAATTTCTTATAAATTATTCAAATCCTTCATATGCAAAATAAATAATAACATTATAAATATACTTTCGTGAAAATCGATTATATATTTGAAAATAGATTGTTTAACTCCAAGAGTTGGTTTAGTGATGGAGTTGTAGTGAAGTAATACTTGTAAAATATATTAAGAGCAAGTGCATTCTATCTCAAAGTATTATAGAACTTGAGTCCCATTTGTCAATTTCACGATGAATAAGTGATAATTACTAAATTCGTAAAACTCTTTGTTATTTAGATAATCGAAAGTGAAGAGAAATTCAATTTAAAATCAGAAAACAAATAAATAATAATAATGAACAATCAAACAATATAAAGATAATCAATCAGAGAGAGACTATGGTGCAAGGTTCACTTGAATTCAATTAATTAGATTTTCACTCATTTATGATATAAGGTAATTCTCTTACCAATATTATTTTATTTGCTATTGAATTCCAATGGTCATGGATGGGACAATATTCTATTCCTAAATTAAATAACTTATTTGGTCATTTGGTTGAATTAATTAGGAATACATTAAACTCAATTTAATAGATGAACTAACATAATCTTTAATTTCATTAGTAAGATAAATTGATGTTTATCATATAGGTCCACTCATTAGATGCGGATTGTGACACCCGGGGCCGACGAGGGCGGGGAGTGGTCGCCGGTGCAAAAGATGAAGCACAGACAAGGAGCAGCTCTTGGCAGGCTTTTAGGCGGAGGGACACATAAATGAACTGAATACACATAGAAATGAGAGGGATCCAAAGGCTGTGCAGGTATAAGACTGCATAGTTGAGGATGACATAAAAGAATTGATTAGCACCAACCATATCAACAAGATACATCTTCTTTTCGAGAGCCAAGAACATAAGTATTCCATAGTTAAGCATGCTTGACTTGGAGCACTTGTGGGATGAGTGACCTCTTGGGAAGTTTCCTAGGATGCGTGTGAGTGAGGACAAAGCATGCTGAAAAGATCTGTGTTGGTTTGTGGAGACACTCATCGATCCTGCAGGCAATCTCGGGACGTTACATGGATGGTCACCAGTCAAGCAATGAATTAATGCAAGCAATATAATAAACCTTAAAAGAAATTACCATAATCGAATTCGAAATCAAACTCAAATAATTAGGAAAACAAGATCTCCCATAACCCTAGTTATGAGTTTAGCTACTCATGTTCAGTACAAACAAACTCATATCAAAATACAAACTCATGAAAAGAAAATCTAAAAAAAGGAAAAAACTAGAGGGAAAGAGAAATCAAAATATCTTTTACGAAGCCTTTCTCCAAAATCTACTGCTGCAAAAATGCTCTCTCAGGATTAGTGATTTTCTGCGTGTTGTCTGTTCTGTGTTGCATTATGGTGTAACTTCTATATTTAATCAAAAATCATGTTGCTGTTACGCGACCAGCGCCTAGGCGCTGGCTTATAGGCGCTCAAACACTGAGCCACTAAACCAGATATGCGCTGCGCAACGTGTTGTGCACAACGCTCAAGCATTGAGACACTGAAACAACATTGCTACATACGTTCTGAGCACTTGGTCGCTCCACTTCCAGCGTTTAAGCACTGGGACACTAGAATTTTGTGCTTTTCTTGTAAAAATGCTCAGTAACGTAGTGTCTTTGCCTGCTTTCACTCCAAGTTTGATAAATCTCATTCAATCTACAAAAATGAAGATAATGATAAAGATTTATCTAAAATTCATTAATAAACATAAGCAAATCACCATAATTTATCTAGTATAAGACTATAAAATATAGGCTTATCAACCCCCTCACACTTGAGCTTTGCTTATCCTCAAACAAAGAATAGGAATAAAAAATAAAATTAAACTCAACATCCAAAAACATGAATCAAGGAAAATTCCATAATTTTAAAAATTCAAGTTCAGCAATCAAATCTAATCAAGTAAGATCATTTAGCACTTAAAACAATTAGAGACTTGGATCTAACTTGTAACTTTTCTTTTTACCAACAAATTGAGGTCACTCATCTTTCCATTGCTCAAGTATTTAAGAACAAAGAGATCACTCAAATTTCTCTTGAAAAATGTAATATCATAGGCTTGATTATCAATCTCATATACACTTCCAAGTTCACATACAACACAATAATCAAAAGGACTTCATTTGGTTGTCATGGGACCAAGGGTATAATAAAAGGTAGGAAAAGATAAATAAGGATAAAGAATGCTCATGAATAAATCGATACAAAGTAGAATCAAGTTGAAAAGATGATAAATAAAGTATAATGCACAAGAGTATAACAAATTTTCACTTTCAACCCAATATTTTCATTATTCTTTACCAACAATCCCTTTTTTTTCTTTCTTTTTTCCTTTCCCATTTTTTCTTTTCTTTCATTTTTTTCTAGTAATAAACCATTTAAGATAAAAACAATCCTTAATGACTTTTCAATCAACACATCAGATGCTCTAAAGAATCCAGCTTGATTATTCAATTAGGTATTCAAAGAAATCAGTTTCAAGCTCAAATGAGACAACTAAAAGATTATTTTATCAATGCAACTTTGAAAGTCAAGAAAAGATTAAGTCTAATTGCCTTAATCATATTCAATTCTGTATGTGAATCATTAAGGCTATGTTTGGGAGTGAGTGTTAGAAGGGAAAAGAAAGGAAGGGAGGGGTTTGGAGTTAAGAAACCATTGTTTGGGAGTTTTGGAAATAAGAGGGAAGGGAAAATGAGATTTTCGGATACCCTCTAAAACCCCTCATTTCAATTCCCCCAAATTGGGGGATTTTAGTTGAAATTATACATTTATCCTTCATCCCAAATCCCAAACCCACCCCACCTCACCGACACAGCCACTCATCCCTCGAAGCCTTGTCTTCCTACGCCGTCTCACTGCACTCGTCACTGCTTCTGGTTGGTGAGAGAACAAGGGCAAGCGGATACACTGTACGCACCCCGCGAGGTGGTCTCTGCACGAGTTGGCCCCTTATAATTCCACTAATAATCGGGAAACATAAAGCAACTGTCTTTCCAGAACCAGTCTGCGCGCAAGCCATCAAATCCCGTCTAGCAAGGGATATCGGTATGGCATGCCGCTGAACAAGTGTTGGCTTCACATATTTGCACCTTCTTATATTCTGATTAAGTGCTTCACCCAAGCCAATCTCTCCAAATGTATTCACAGGTGGTGACACATTTTCGCCATTGGTCTTCACTGGAATGTCTTCATATGCATCAAAATTTATTCCCGTATTCTCCTGCTCATTGAATTCCTATTCTATATCATCCTGATCTCCAAAGGGATTGACTTCATGACTTCAATTATAACCACTCAAAATTATGGTGGTGGAAGTGGGATTGTGGTGAAAGAAAGCTAACACACATGACTTCAATAATAACCACTCAAAATTATTAAAGGATGGAGAAAAAATATAGAGAAATTTTTTTTATAACCACTCAATTTTTTATAGAGAGAAAAAATATTCAGAGATAAGTTTTTTAGAAAGAGAAAAATTGTAATGAGAGAAATTTTAGACAATTTTTTTTTAGTTTTTCACATTAATATTTTTTATAAAACATTAATTATGTTATTTTTTAATAAAGGGCAAAATTGTAAAAAGTATATTCTAAGCCTTTCATTTCCTTCTCGTGGTATATTTCACACTCCCAAACAAGGAAGATGGTAAACCTCTCATTTTCCTTCCTTTCCTTCCCCTTTAAACCCTTCCCCTTCCTTTCCCTCCAAACTCCCAAACATAGCCTAAAGTTTCAACAAGATATCAAAATAAGTTCTAGCACACATAAATCAAGAGAGATCTCACTCCAGAAGAAAAATAGGATTTTATTTATGAAATATCCAATCATTAAAGCTCAAAATTCACTTTCTGACTAATGTTAATAAAGAGAACAAAAGCAAGTAGACATGACTAGTTTTCAACTAAGATGCTAAATTTCATTTTACTTCATTGAAAAAAAAAGAATAAGATTACTTCACATAAAATTAGCTCATGATCAATGGATTCCCCTTTAAAACATATTTCTATCAGCTTAGAATAAATCAAGAAATTAACACACAATTCTTGCTTGATTACCAACAATACTCAAGTGTTCATCAATTGTGCAATATTTTTTTAAGAGTTACCCCACACACTTAAGATAAACATTATCCTCAATGTGGAAGAAAAAGAAATAAAGGGGTAAAGAAAATAGTAACATAACCTGATGAAAAGTGATACAACGTCAGATAGAGAAGAAGCACAAGGGTCAGCGCAGGAGCAAAATTTGAAAAAACACAATATTCTTTTCAAAACAAATGAGTAGCATCTAAAGGAATAACAAAAATAACAAAAATAACAAAAACAATGAAAATAAGATGTATAAAGAAGAAACACAGGTTGCCTCTTGTGAAGCACTTGTTTAACATCATTAGTTGACGTTGTATTTTATTCAGGTAAATCAAGGTGGCTTAAAGTGCCAAAAAATAGGATGACCACTTCTCTTTTTCAAAGCAGTGCCTCGCGCTCTGACCATCTATCAAAAATATATGTGGGCCAAGGGACAAAATATGAAAAAGCATAAGGGTCAGCACATGAACAAAATATGAAAAAACACAATATTCTTTTCAAAACAAATGAGTAACATCTAAAAAAAAGAAAAATAATGAAAATAAGATATATAAAGAAGAAACACAGGTTGTCTCCTGTGAAGCACTTGTTTAACATCATTAATTGACATTATCTTTTATTAAGGTAAATCAATGTGGCTTAAAGCACCAAAAATAGGATGACTCATTCTCTTTTTCAAAGCAATTCCTTGCACTCTGGCCATCTATCAAAAATGTCTATGGGCCATTTTTTTCACCTCAAGCACACTGTACGATACAACGCCAACAATCTCATATGGTCTACACCCTTTTGACCAAAACTTACTAGGACGAAGATGAAGATGTGAGTTATCAACAAGAATTTTATCCTCAATCTTAAACTCACATTGCTTGATACACATGTCATGCCTCTTCTTTGGTCTCTTCTTACAAAGCTTGACATTCTCAAAGTCAGTGACAGCCTTGGGCAAGATCTTTTCTAGCATAACAACCGTCACAAATTCTTGTATATATGAAGACACAACACTATCCACAACATCAGTAGCATCTATACGATTACATGAATAAAAGAAACTAGGATTTTTGACAGAATTAAAAACATTAAACACTACTTCCTCATCATTTAATCGTAAGGTCAACTTCTCATCATGGGCATCAATCATTGCCTTTACAATGGCGAGGAATGGACGCTCAAATATGATTGGAATCTCATTGTTCTCTTCCATATCCAATATAATGAAGTTTACTAGAAAAATAAATTTATCCACCTTTACCAAGACATCTTCTAATATACCATGAGGGTAAGTGATGAATTTATCGGCCAGCTACAATGAAATATTGGTAGGCTTAGGTTTCTCAAAATAAGAGTTGCCAATATAGTAAGGAATAGTAAAACTCCTTGGATCTTTTAATTTCGATGGTAACTTCTTCAAGAGAATGGAAGAGTACTTCTCATTTAAACATATCGTCTCAAATTCCTCAAGCTTGCGTTACTTTGTAAGTATCTCTTTCAAGAACTTTGCATATTTGGGCATTTGAGAGATGACTTCAATAAATGGAATGTTAAATTGTAACTTCTTGAACATCTCTAAGAATTTAGCAAATTGCTGGTCTGGCTGATTATTCTTGAGCCTCTGAGGGAATGGGATCTTGACATATGGTGATAGTTCATATATTGTGTTCTGCTTACGATCCTCCTTCGCTCTCCGCCACTTTGGTTGTTCTTTCTCAACCTTTCTTTCTTTATTGTCATCTTGAATTGAGACATCTTCAGTAATAACATCATTTTTATTTTTTTCAATTCCTGACGAGCTAGGTACTTCATTTATCTGTCATTCTAAAGTTTGCAACTTCTTAAGGTAATTGCATTGGCATATTCCTTCGGATTAGGCTCGGTGGTACTAGGCAATGTCCTCAATGCTCTTTCTGATATCAAAGTAGCCAACTGATTAATCTGAGTCTCCATGCTCTTCATGCAGGCCTCTGAATTCTGCATGTACTTCATCATAAAGTTTTCAAAAGTTTGTCTTTCTTCAGGTGCTTGGAAACCTGTGGGTGGTTGTGGAGCTCTCTGTTGACCGCCCTGTTAATTTCTCCATTTGAAATTAAGATGGTCCCTCTAATCGGGATTGTACGTATTAGAATATGGATTGTATTATTGTTGGTTGGAATTACCAACAAAATTTACTCCTTTGGACTCAATGGCAAAATGACTACCAACTTGACAGTCTGAACTCGTACGACTATGCCCACCACATGCTTCACATATGATTGGTAGGGCTGCACTGTTTGCTATTATCAAAGTCTCTACCTTCTTTATCAATGCTTCCAATTGACTCAAAATAGCAATAGAGGAATCAACAGCATGCACACCTGCTTATTTCTTAGGAACCTAACGCTTATTTTGCCATTGAAAACTGTTAAGTGTCATATCTTCAACCAGTGCTTAGCTTTCAGTAGGTGTTTTCCTCTAAATTGCACCTCTCACAGCAGCATTAATGAGTGAATGGTTGGTAGCAGACAAACCATTATACAAAGTTTGTACCTGCTGCCATATGGGAAATCCATGGTGTGGACATCTTCTCAACAACTCTTGAAAATGTTCCCAAGTTTCATAGAGAGTGTCTATGTCAAACTGTACAAAAGAAGAAATGTCATTCCTTAACTTAGCAGATTTAGAGGGAGGAAAATACTTAGCCAAAAACTGTTGTGTCAACTGATCCCATGTAGTGATTGAATCCCTTGGTAGTGACGTTAACCATTGACTTGCCTTGTCCCTAAGAGAGAAAGGTAAGAGTCGCAATCAAATTGCATCTTCTGTCACCCCATTATACTTTATAGTATCACACAATTGCAAGAACTTTGTCAAATGCTGATTTGGATCATCTGAAGGTAATCCACCAAACTGAACAGAATTCTAAATTATGGAGATCAATGCTAGTTTGATCTCAAAGTTGTTAGCCACCACAACTGGTCTTATAATACTCCCTCAATACCCTTCAGCCATGGGCATGGAATACTTAAGCATGGTCTACTCTGTTAGGATAGCTCGTTTTTCATTATCACCCTCAACCATTGGTCTTTCCATCTTATTTTTATCTTCTTCAGTCACAACTTCAGTGTTAGATTGTTTCCTTAACCTGTGAATTATTTTTTTAATTTCTGGATTAAACGTCAAATCAGGAAACTAAGATTGAGTAAGCAAAAATAATAAATATGAGCAGAGAGATTAAGTGATAAATAAATTAAAAATAAAAATAAAAATAAAATAAGAAACAAAATAAAAAAGTGCGTCTAAATTAATTAGAGCTTTTTGCCTCTAATATTACCAAACTTATTCCTCGGCAATAACGCCAAAAACTTGATACGCGTAAAATACACTAAGAGCGATTGCACTATATCACAAAGTAATATAAGACTTAAGTCTCAGTTGTCGATCCCACGAGAAATAAGCGATAATTACTAAATTTATAAAACTCTTTGTTATTTAGACAATCGGAAGTGAAGAGAAATTCAATTTAAAATCTAAAAATAAATAAAGAAAAATAATGAATAATCAAACAATGTAAAGATAATCAATCAGAGAAAGACTAAGGCACAAGATTCACTTGAATCCAGTTAATCAGATTTTCACTTATTTATGATGTAAGGTAATTCTCTTACTAATATTATCTTATTTGCTATTGAATCTCAATGGTAATAGATGAGACAATATTCTATTTCTAAATTAAATCACCTATTTGGTCAGTTAGTTGAATTAATCAAGAATGCATTAAGCCCAATTTAAGAGATGAACTAACATAATCATTAATTCCATTAGTAAGATAAATTAATGTTTGGTCATTCACCAATCTAATTTTAGGTTTATCATATAGGTCCACTCATTGGATGTGGGTGGTCACTGGTCAAATAATAAATTAATGCATGTCAAAAGTGATCAAGTTCTGATAAGAATGCAAACAATATAATAAGCCCTAAAAAAAGAAATCACCTTAATCGAATTCGAAATCAAACTCAAATAAATAAGAAAACAAGATCCCTCATAACCCTAGCTATGAGTTTAGCTACTCATATTCAATACAAACAAACTCATATTAAAACACAAACTCATAGAAAGTGTAATACCCTAAATGGCATGTTAGACTTATTTATGTGTTCAAAAGGTAGCATATGATTTGCTTAGCATGTACGTTTAATTTTGTGACAATCTGAGTTAATTTAGGTACTTAGTTGCAACTTGAACTATGAAAAGTAGATTAAAATGACTCAGATAATAGTATAAATTGTTTAAGAGAGAGAAATAAATATAGATAATTTATTTCTAGGTCACAAATATATAGAACAAGTTACAGTTAAAGTTTTAAGGTAAACTGAGCTAGTTGACATTTTTAGACGTACTGTTGTCTAATTATAGCTGGTTTGACTAATAGCAGATATGAAAATATCAGATAATGGTGAAATAAATTTTTATATGAATCTTAGTATTTATTTTAAAGTTATTGAAAGCTAGAAATCTGGATTTAGCTAAACTTGAGTGTTTTTAGTAGATTGAGATTTTACCAATTTTGGCCTAAAAATCATATGAGTCTTTAGTTCCTTTTTTTAAAGCATTTGTTCATGGCTAGTTTTGCTTCAAAAACAAAAACAGAAAACGTGAGAGAAAGGGAAAAGGAAGTGGAAGCAAAGACCAAGGAGGAGGAATAGAGAAAGAGGAAATTCAAAAGAAAGGCCAAGGCTTGAGATCCAGCCAAGTTTAAATCCCTACTCAACTATTCAAAGGTAGGGGTTTATGTGATCAAACTCATTTCTTGTTACTATTTTATCTATTCATGCAATTAGGTTGCTTGATAGGCCAAATTGAGTTCTACAGGTATTTGATGGGTTTTGATTGCATGATTTAGTTTCTTCGGTCATTTGTGACTTGTTCAAAGCATAATTCTGATGTAGAAGCTTAGAATTTGTCATTTAGGCTTTTGAATCCCAATTTAGGGGTTAGGTCACCCTATAGGTGATTTTGGTGCATTAATCCAAATTAAGAGGTTTTGGTTGGTGATTGAGTATTCCTATGTGTTTAAGAACTAATTAGGAACTTAGAATAACTCAAAAACTAAGTTGGAATGACCAAAATATGAGAAAATGATTAATGGAATAGTACCACGTTCTGCAGAATTATGCAAAACCTGGATTCTACTGTTAATGTTGTGGCATGAGAGACGTCGTGTCGCGACGTTATGATGAATGGCTTGAATGCCGTGGCGTAAGGAAGGTTACACCGCACCGTGAGGCCAGCTTTCACAGCATGCGTCGCGACGTGATGAACATCATGCCGCGGCATGAAAGTGATGTTGCATCAATACTAAAACTCGTGGCTTGGGTGCCGCAGCGTGCCCAAGTTAATGTCGAGGCGTGAGTACCAGGAACCTTAAAAATGTCATTTATGATGTTTTGAAGTTTTAGACTATATGGAATCATTAATATATGTTTCCTAAGGTGTGTTAACGCAAAAATAAGGATAGTTTTCAAGAGGAGAATTATACCAATTATGTATAGAAAAAATTGGTAAATGTTGATTTTTGTGACTATCCTTTGATATTATTCATAAAGGTCAAGAGAGATTGAAGGGTATCTGATAGACTCAATTGAAGAATGACATAACCCTGATATTTCAATAGTGCCAAGGCCAAATGAGATAAGTAAGGGTCCATAAGATTCTTCGGAATCAGGATTTAGATTGAACTTCTCAACGTGCCAAGATATGTGTAATATGAGGAGATACCTCTAATTACCACAAAATAACATATTAAACCAATATTCCTAAGATTTATATTTTTGGTTCTGAGTTGAACTAGATGTATGTATGGGATGTAAGTTAACTTAGTTTATCTAAATGTTATGGTTAGACCTTGTAGATGTTTTAAACATATTTCATTATTAGTTATTGAGATTATGTTTATCTATGTTATATATGACTAGTTTTGATTACTCATACTGATAATATAGTTTTCTCACCCCGTTGTGTATCATGTAGTTTCAGGTAAAACTTCTTCCAAGGGTAAGAAGAAGAAAGAAGTTAAAGATTAGATTAAATTATGTATTATGTTTCAGTTGTTGTACTTATTGGTATTACTTTTGAAATGTATAGAGATATTGAATACTTCAAACCTTTGTTAAGGCTAGTGATGTATATGTATTTTGATGCATTATGATATAATTATTGTATTTTTACATTTTATATGGCTCTCTATAGTGTTTTCAACGATCATTATGGATATAAGTATATGATTAGTATGTATGTAGTGACACCGTAATACTAAGTATCTATTGTTTGATGTATATACTGAGATATTGGTATTAGGATGTTACAGTATGGTACAGAGCAGTTCATCCTGTTAAGCTGGGGTATGGACTGACTATGCTTAAGCATATAGAAGTTCCTTCTTAGAAATTGTGCTTTCTTGTTTCATGTATTAAATGTGATGATAGAATTGGATGATTTTACCTTAGATTGGTTGTTATTAGATTCTATTACATGGTTACACGATATTGAGTTTGCAACTCAATATATGTTGTTTCTATGTGTACAAGAAACTATGGAACCAAACAGGCGATCTAGAGAAGCAGAGAGCTCGGTCCCACCGGGTCTAGATATGGCTGAAGTCGTTATAGTTATGGTCAGTGTTATGACTAGGATGCTTGAGAGAATAGAATCAAATCCATCTCAGCAGTCTACACCACCTGATCGCCACTCACAAGAGATAACTCAAGTCAGAACGAATCAGAATTTTCTAGACTTAACAGCCTTCTGTCAGATGAACCCTCCACCGTATAGAGGCGAGTACAATCTTGCAAAGGCTGAGGAGTGGCTTAGTGAGATGGAGAATATTTTTGATGCTATGGTTTCCTCAGAATAGCAGAAGGTGATCTTCGCCTCATATATGCTGAAAGGTGAGGCGGAGCATTGATGGAAAAGCACCAAAAGGGTACTTGAAGCAGCTGACACCCCAATGTCATGGGAAGCCTTCAAGGTAGCTTTCTTGGAGAAGTTTTTCCCACAGACTCTACACAATGACAAGGAAGTGAAGTTTATGGAGTTAAAACAAAAAAATATGTCTATAGGCCAGTATGTGGCCAAGTATAATGAATTGGAAAAATTCTCTTCTCATTTCTGTTATCACCCAGACGAGAAATGAAGATGTTTGAAATTCGAATATGGTTTGAGGAAGGAGATCAGAGGTGTGGTGAGACCGATGGAGATTAGAGACTTTCTTGCATTAGTTAACAAATGTAGGATTGTGGAGTCGGAAGTTAACAGCTCTTTATCAAAGGAAAAGGCATAGGATGTCCCAAAAAGAAAGAAAGAGGACAATAGGAATAAACATGGTGCTTTTAAGGCAAGTAACCCTAAAGGAAAAAAGTAAGAAGTGGTCTAAGGCATCACAATGCGCTGAATGTGGGAAGACACATGGAGGCAAGTGCTTAGTGGGCCAGTCTGTGTGCTTTACATGTGGGCAGCCGGGGCATTTCTCCAGAGCTTGTCCTCAGAATAAGGAAGATGCGCCTACCCCAAAACTGTTAGCTAAGGGATGATTTTATACTCTAGACGGAACAGAGGTGGCCCAGTATTTCGACCTAATCGAAGGTAAAGGCATAATTTGTAATCATCTTTTAAATGTCATGTATGATTCAGGAGCATCCTACTCCTTTGTTTCTTATGATTATGTAAGGATGTTGGATTTGCCTATGTTAGAGTTACCATATGACTTATCTGTTTTCACACCCACCAGTAAGCCAATCATAACTTCAAAAGTGTGTCTTGATTGTTGTATAAAAATCTAGGATAGAGTTTTCCTTGAAAACCTTATTTGTTTACCCTTTGTGGACATATATGTCATTCTTGGTATGGATTGGTTGTCATCCAATCATGTGATTTTAAACTATTTAGATAAAGCCCTAGTTTTTCTATCTGATGTTCTTACCAGAGTTGTTTCTTCTGAGTTTGCCTTTCTCAATGCTAATCAGGTCAATTACTGTTTGGTAGAAAGAGCTATATGATATGTTCTTCTTTCCTCATTAGATGTAGAGGTTGAACAGAGCCTAGAAATTTTACCTGTGGTGAGGGAATACCCTGAGGTGTTTCTGAGTGACATAGCTGAGTTGTAACTAGAGAGAAAAATAAAGTTTACTATAGATTTAGTGCCGGGTATAGGACCTATATCTATAGTACCCTATAGGATGATACCCTTAGAGTTGGCTGAACTCAAGAAACAGTTAGAGGAGTTGTTGGATAAACAATTCATTAGGCTAAGTGTTTCTCCGTGAAGAGCACCAGTGTTACTAGTAAAGAAGAAAGATGGTACCATGCGGTTGTGTGTTGACTATAGGCAATTGAATAAGGTGACCATCAAGAACAAATATCATTTGCCTATAACAGATGATTTGATTGATCAGTTAAGAAGAGCTTTAGTGTTTTCCAAGATTGATCTAAGATTTGGGTATCATTAAATCAGAGTTAGGGGAGAGGACATCCCTAAGACCACTTTTAGAACTATGTATGGGCATTATGAGTATCTTGTGATATCCTTTGGGTTGACGAATACTCCAGCAGTGTTTATGGATTACATGAACAGAGTTTTTAGACCTTACCTAGACTAGTTTGTGGTACTGTTTATTGATGACATCTTTATCTATTCAAAGACAAGGGAAGAACATGAGCAACATGTAAGGATTGTTTTAGATATCCTAAAGGAGAAGAAACTGTTTGCCAAATTGTCCAAGTGTGAGTTTTGGTTAACGAAATTTCACTTTTTAGGTCATGTTATTTCTAATGGAGGAATTGCAGTGGACCCTAGCAAGGTAGAAGCAGTGTTGTAGTGGGAGAGACCCACAATTGTGATCGAGATCAGGAGCTTTATAGGTCTAGCTGGGTACTATAGAAGGTTCATCAAAGGTTTTTCTTAGTTAGCGTTGCCTTTAACTAGGTTGACTAGGAAGGGTAGTACTTTTCAGTGGACTCAGGATTGTGATAATTACTTCCAAGAGTTAAAGAAGAAGTTGACTACTACGCAGTGTTGGTAATTCTAGATCCCTATGAGGACTTTAAGGTCTTTTGTGACGTTTCAAAGATAGGACTATGATGTGTTCTGATGCAGAATAGGAGAGTAGTTGCCTATGCAGAGTAGTTTTTTTTTTGTTTTTTTTATTGCCTTTTACGTTCTGCAATTTGGTATTAGTGGATTAGATTTTCAGAGTCAACTTTTGTAACTTCAACTTAGTCTAGTTTATTCTTTGGTTTATGGGTTTGGTAAGGGGCCTAGATTGGACCTCCCTATCCCCTACTACTCATTCATGGAGTTTTTTCCTCCATCCACAAGCAAGCTTTGAACCTTTCAATAAGGGTGTGAGCTTTGGTATCAACATATGAGCTGGAACATTAGAATTGCAGATTCTCCACCATCTAAGGCAGATGGCCTATTATTGCATTGAGTGATGGAGTGAAAATGGATCCAACAACGTAATTCCTATTCAACATTTCCACCAATTTGGGATCCTTTTGCAAATCTTAAACATAGATCTTCATGATATCATGGACCAATCATGTAACTATATATAGTTCAAAATATTACCAGTTATTAAGGTTACATGTTTAAACACACCACTATCATTGGTTATACATTTTTTATTTTGATTCCCATTAAATGTAGTTTTACACTTCAGTCCTTAGACCGTTCGTGGTCTGAGCCGTACATCACCGGATCTTCATCTCGCAACCCAAGCCAGAGAACCAGCAAACCCAGCCACTCAAACCCTGGATCTACCTTGTAGCCATCACCAGTCGCCCAGATTCGAGATCATCGCGGCTCACGGCCTCCGTCTACCACAGAGCCACCCAGATTCGTAGGTCACACCACCAGCAGTCTGCGCCCACCGTTCGTGCCACGCCGTCGATAGGTTGGGTCGTGTGCTCTCTAAAAATCCTTTGCCCGCTGCTGTTGTCATTGAATTTCGGAGATAAGAGAATGTCAGTGGTTTGACGGCAAGAGACAAGATGGGAGCGTCGATGGTTCAAGTTCTGTTCAAGTATCGTCGCGCTATCATCGACCTTCTCCTCTGCCGTTGTTGAGTGGTCTGAGCTGACGCTATCGGCACTAGAAAATCAAACACGACGCCCAACCACTTCCCAAAGAGACTAACTAGTCATTTTATCTGCTTTATGAAACCTCCTTGCCCGTTTGGAACCTTTTGCTTACTTTTTAATCTCAGTCATTAATTTATTATATTATTAAATCTATGGCTACTACATTGTGGTACTTTATAGAAAAATCCTAAGTATACATTTACTAAAAGAAAGAAAAAAGTTAATTTGAAGTTTGAACTCATGGTGAGGTGACTCATGTGAGTATGAGATACTTTAGAGATAAATTTTTTTTAGTTTTATTATATTATTTTAAAATATTTTTTAATTTTTTATTTAATAAAAAATATTAAATAAAATATTAAATATAATTAATATATTAAAAACATAAAAAATATTTAATATTTTTTATTTAATAATTAAAAAATTATTAAAAAAATAAATTAAGAGAATTAGTTATTTTCAATTTTTTTTTTCTTCCCCAATTATTACACGGTGCTATTGCCTATTGGGAACAACCAAATCCAATCATATTTTCGTTCCACACTTACACGTCTTGTAATCTTAAAACATCCCAATACCATCCTATGATATGATCAGGCACTCCCCCAGACGCGGCGCCTACGAAGGCAACATTCTTATGTTATTAGATTCATTCATTTTATCAAGAAAACGACGCGCTCAATTTCCCATTAAAATATAAGAAGATACTAAGTTAACGCTAACATGCAACAACTCTAATTTTTTTATATTATTATTATTATATATATATTTATATTATTTTTCATATGATTAATTATAGTTTTATTATTATTATTATTTACTTAATCATAATCATGAAAAAAATACACATATGAAAAAATGATTTATGAACATCATTTTTCAACTTGGAAACGCTGTCGTTGACGGTACTGGGT
This sequence comes from Ormosia semicastrata, assembly GCA_029884595.1. Classification (NCBI taxonomy): domain Eukaryota; kingdom Viridiplantae; phylum Streptophyta; class Magnoliopsida; order Fabales; family Fabaceae; genus Ormosia; species Ormosia semicastrata. The sequence goes on along the minus strand of JAQQTO010000054.1, from coordinate 6,732,272 downwards.
GAGATGATCATCATCGCCATTGGCTGGAGAGTGTAGTGTAGTCATCATAGCCACACTTGACACAGTCACAGATGGCGCTATTAGGGTCGCCGGCGACGTCGAAGGGCATAGTGGTAACAGTGCCAGCTCTGGTTCTCTCTGCTTTAGTGGCCACCGTTTTTCTCTTCTTCCTCGTCTCCACTCTCTCTTCCTGCTCTTGCCCTTCACCTTCAGCTTCTAACACTCCCGTTCCCGTCTCCATTGGAAACGGTGTCGTTAGTGGCACCTCCGTCTCTGGGAATGTTAATACTATGATACCCTTGAATACGACGCAGGAGGACGTGGAGTGGGTAAAAGATCAGATCCGAGTGAATGGGCTGCACATGCGTGACAACGTCCTCCGCAAGGGCATTAACCCTCGCACTAGGGCTCAGCAACTCGAAGATCTTAGAGAGTAAGCCCCAATTTCCACATAAATTTGTGGCTGTTATTTTAAGGGTTGGTTTCATAAGCGTCCATACAACAGGGACAGCCCTGTTCTCATTTGAAGTTATTTGTAAGCTTAGATCTCTTTTTTTGAGATCATATGTCTTTTATAGTTATTTTTGACATAATAAATTGAAGGGGCAGAATGAAAAATGTGCACGGGACTGCACAAATTGGAAGTAGATGCAAGGCCAATGCTGTTTTTTTCTTTTGCTTTTTTTGTTTTTGTTTTTTTCCCCTCTAAACATTGTTCATGTGATGGTGCTATGCTTTTAAACTGAAATTGTTTGTTTGCATAATTTCTGTCTAATTATGAAATTGTCTTTCACCGTTGCTTCCACACTTTCAAACTTTTTATTAGTTCCGTTTTGACCGTTTTCAATCTGCAATCTATTCATATAGATATGGAGTTCCTCTCCTCCTGATGTTCTGTGATTGTCCAGGTACAGTAATATTAGTTTGGTTGCTAATAATGGCAGGTGTTATACAAATTAAATACTGTACACACTACATAGTTCAAAGCACTTTAAAGAATGAACTCTTGTATGCTCTTTCATCATAATGCCCTTTAACCTGGGAAGTGCTATCCTCTCTTTATCTATTTGTTAGATCCCAATTCAAGGAGCCAAGTGTTTTTCAGCTTCTTGGTTCATTTCGTGTATACACTCTTGATGCAATTGGTTACAATTTCTAATTTCAGTTTTCTACTATTTACAGATTTAAAGGTATATCACACTATGAGGGACCTGATTCAGATAACCATATGGCCCTACCTTGCCCAGGAGAACTACTGGTTGAAGAGCACCATAGCAACTATGGCGAACCTTGGGCAGGTGGAAGAGATGTGTTTGAATTTCTTGCTCAGTCCACTAAACTCAGACCAGACTCACGCGTCCTAGAGATTGGTTGTGGTACTCTTCGAGTTGGCTTGCATTTCATACGGTACTTAAATCCTGACCACTACCATTGCCTTGAAAGGGACGAGCTCTCTCTTATGGTTGTATTTAGGTATGAGCTTCCTTCCCAAGGCCTCTTATATAAACGGCCTTTGATAGTGAAGGGGGATGATATGGATTTCAGTAAGTTTGGTTCTGGAGTTATATATGATTTGATTTATGCTAGTGCTGTGTTTCTTCATATGCCTGATAAACTTGTGTGGGTTGGACTTGAGAGGTTAGCTGCTAGATTGAAACCTTATGATGGACGAATTTTTGTATCACATAATATAAAGTTCTGCTCACGGCTAGGAGGAGAGGAATGCACAAAGAGGCTTACGAGTTTGGAGCTTGAGTATATTGGGAAGCATACACATGATAGCTTGCTATTTAATCACTATGAGATATGGTTTGAATTTAGGCGGTCCAAGGCTTAATTTAGATAGTTGCATGTGAAGCAACTCGAATGGTCTCAGTGCATTGATTGTGCCTTTGCTCAGAATGTTATTCCTTGGACAACCCAATGATGTTTTGGCTTGGGGAGTATAGAGGTGACAATTATTATAGTCTGTGGTTCATTTGTGCCAGAATTGTGAATCTGGTGTGTAGTCTTCTAGACAGAGAAGGATCATCTGTGATTTTGACGGAGGACTCAACAAAAAGCAGGGAGACTTGGGTGATTTATTGGTATCTTACCTTAAAAACCGGATTTTTTTTTTTTTGGTCTAAAATTATTTTAGTCTATTTTAATCTTTGATGTAACGGTTGTATTTAAGCACTCATCCTATGTCGCAACTGATTGTTATTAAACGAAATATTACATGGAATACAGACTGACATTTTTAAGTAGTTATCTATTTTGCTCAATGCCCCCAAATTGCCCAAAAATTTTCATCGGGGGGAAAAAGGGGCAGGGGTTTACAATTTGGTCAAAAATAAGGTTTTACTGAAGATTGCAGTTTGCGTAGTTCCTAATCGTAGTAGTTAACGCATGATAATGAAGAGCTTGGTGCAAAACTAGAGCAGGCGTACAATCATTATGTAAGGGCAAACCGAGCTAAGGTGTAATGGTGGATGGTAGGAATGCTGTTGAAGTTACAGCTTGCCAAGGCCAATATAATGCCAAGAGATTATCGAAAGGAACCTATGGAAGGGATGCTCAATGTCAGTGTCTACGTAAGATATATAGCATTCATATAATTGGCATCTAAGCTCAGGCTAACCCTAATCATTTTTTTTTTGGCCATAAATAGTTATTCTGAGTAAGACTACAGAATTTTATCAAGGAAAAAGATAGTCTTATATTCTTTTTTAGAAGTGTATTATTATTTATATTTTTTTTAAAGGATGTGATTGAATGAAAAGAAAATAATAAAAAAAATGTATAATAAATAATATTAGATGAAGTGTGAAAAATATATATATGCAATGTAAGAATATAAGAGTTATTTTATCAATAAGTGACAGGGAGAAGGGTGGAGTTGAATTTGATTTCATGGTCCTTATATTCTTGTATAAAGAACTTTATTAGTTGAGTTAACTTGCACTTTCCAAGCTAACCCTAATCTTATTTTCTCTCTTCTTTCCAAACTGAAATTATGCTTCTCATATCTCTATCCATCTATGCTTTTGGCTAATTACTATTAGTAAGGTTTTCACCACGTCAGCAGTCATTCTTCTGGGAGCAGCTAACGTGCTTCTAGAATCTGGAGTGAAATGCTGATGTGCTCACTTTTTTTCCGTCCTCACTTAAGTGTTTGCATTTGCACTTTTAATGTAACCAAAAAAAAAAAAGGTTGGGTTAGATTGGTGGCCTAATGAGAAAATTTAATCTCCAACATTCTAAGCAATTTCTTTAAGATCTGTTGAATAGGTTAACTCAAAGGTTGATAGTTCAATCGGTCTAAATGAGTTAAACTATTAATATTATAGCATATAAATTTTTTTCACTTCTTTTTTTAAAAATTAGTTAATAATTTTAAATTAAATTTTAATCAATTTATTTAGACAGTTAAACTAGTTAATTTATTAACTTTCACCGATTTTTTTTAAAAAAAATTATTAAATTTTAGAGATTAAACTGTTTATTTAATTTTTTAAGTGAATTAAAATTGGTGGAATAATCGGTTAACAGTTCAAAGTCTTAGCGCACCTGCATTGCACTCCATTTGGACAAATTAAACGACGTCGCTGTGAACCCAACGTGAAAATTTGAGGGCAGTTTTACCCTCGTTATGATCTGCTAGTCCTATAGCAGACTAGCAATATAGGAGTTGGAGAAGCGGGGAGAGGGAAAAGGTGGATAGACTAGGCAGCGGAGCTCAATCAACGATTTGATTCGATGCCTGCAGTTCGCATTGTAAGCAAGATCATTTGTTCTTTGATAAACCAAAAGCCACAGAACCGTTCAATCTTCTCTACAGCGCAGCTGCAGTGCTCATGGATGGAGAAGGTCAAAAGTGTGTTCACTGGCCAAAAGAGCACCACCCAGGGTCAGGGAGTGGGAGATGCATCCCAAGTCACCTCCGACTCATTGACGCTCCTCCGTGAGTTCCATTCAATTTCAATTTATCTCTTGCTTCTCTTGTGCTAATTCGTGATTCTTTTCGTTAACTGTTAATACTTAATATTGCTCACAGATTTTGCGGATGAAATGAAGAATGCAAGAAGAATTGGGGCGTTTAAGCAGTTTATGGTTGGACGAAGCAGTGAAGTCACCTTTGCTACTGCCTTCGAGAAATATGAAGCCATCATTCGATATCTTGGGGCTTTGGACCCCACTGGAGAGGTTCTCCTCCTTCTTCTTATGAATTTCGAATTATCTAACACTTAACTATTTCTATTTAGGGTGTAGTAGGCTTTTCACTTCCTCAAAGAGCATGTCCTGAATGGTCATCAAATAGTCCTTTTTGAATTTTTGGCACTACTGGCATGTCTTGAATTCGTGGTTGACAATGCACTATTAGACTGCCTAATGTCGAAATTCAAATTTGTTTGCGTTATAACATTGGTCTTGTTTGTTTATTAGTTTATTCTTTTGGTTTCTTCTACTAGCAAAACGTCCCATGATTTGAACTTTATGTTTTGGAATCTTCAGAACCTCCAGATCGCTCAAAAGCAAGAAGCGGCAAAACATTGTAATTGCACAATTGCTGATGTAGAGAATGCACTTGCAAAGTTTACTTGGGCTAAAGAAGCTCAGAAGAAGATAGAGAAGTTAAAAGAAGAAGGAAAACCAATGCCAAAAAGCGTTGCTGATGTAATTAATGCTTCTCATTATTTGCTTAATTCCTTACAACCTACTTGGGCTCAGTTCACCATCTTATGAAGAAATTTTAGTTTTGATGATAAATTGTACCTGTTAGATGGTTCATTAAAAGCTTACTTAAAAAAAAAATCTTGCTTTTTGTATTAGTTCTACTTGAAAATAGATCTTGATTGGGCATTTATAACTTGACATTTGGGTTTTGGAATAAGTGGCTTAATTTGGGTCCAGGTGCCAAGCCTTGGGTGAGGTCCATAATTTAATTTTGCTAATAATGGAATTGCTGGCTTCTTGAACAGGTAGCAGAATTTCAGATTATATAGCCTAGGCTATGAAACACAGTCACTGACACGGACACGCAACATAGACATGAGGACATACCAAATTTTAAAAATTGTAGGACACAGACATAGTATATAACTATATATATATATAATTGAAAATTTAGGAAAAAAATCCATAATTCATAATCTGGCAGTCGTGTCCGAGCAGAAAAACATCATTTTTTAAATTGGACACATGTTCGACAAGTGACACAACACCAAAATGGTGTGTCTGTGCTTTTTAGAGCCTAGGTAGATTGTTCTATACTGGACTGGAAGATGTATTCTCTTTTCTGGATGGCAGGAGCTGTTTAATACTAGGTTGCTTATGTCAGGCTTGAAGCATTCTATATATTCTACTGTCTTTTAGTGTGTGTATGTTATTTTTCTTGTTTTTTATAGTTGGTATTGATTTTTTATTCATAATTGCTTTCAAAACATGCATGATTTGGACGTATATATCTAATGCAAACTAAGTCATTGATATCCTTCTTTATTAACTTATATATGTGACCATCAGTATCTGCAGCCAGATAACAACATTACATTGCTGTGTCAAATAGTTAGTGTAAATGCATTTCTTGGTGCTTGTAGGGGCGTTGAATTTGAGTGTAACCAGCCATATTTATATTTCATGTACTCTAGGTGCAAAAGCTGGTTGGTTCAACTCCATTGGATCTTGCAAGGTCTAATTTGGCTAAGACTGGACAAATTAGCAGGAATGCACTCTGTCCATGTGGTTCAAAGAAGAAATATAAAAGGTTGATTTTGCTCCTTTTGTTTTTTTTTGGGCTTTTGTTTTTTTGTTTTTAAAATTCTTAGACACCAAGCTGATTACTGATTATTGTTTTAGGTTTTGTGGTAGTTGCTTGTTCATCAATTAGACAAGTGAAATATTACTGCCTGTCTATGCTTGCTATAGATTCGTGGGTTTTCTTTGCATACTTTACACAGTAGCTGAACGTAATTATATTTGTATGCATGGCTAAGCAAATGGTTTCCAGAAGTCCTTCCCTACCTATAGTTAACTACTTTTATTTTCTTTTTTAATGTTAGAGTAGTTTGCTACCTAATGCCTTTTATTTCTTACTTCTCCTCTAGTTCTAGTGAAACTAAATTTCTTACTGCACTTGTATAATCTTTTCAAAAAATTGATTTGGTGTTTGAATATGTATTATAGTGTGAACACTATTACATGTCTATTTGTAAACAGTAAACTCTTTGACATCCCTTTTTATTTTATTATTATTATTTTCTATTGAAAAAGTAAAAGACCTTTTTTTTCCTAATTGTTTTGAATTGTAATATACTAGAATCTTTATGAATAAATTTTCAAAATTGATCAGCTTATGCTTCTCAATACTTATTTATGAAAGGTGCTGCGGAAAGAATTGAAGTAATTCAGAGGCTAAATATTAAACTGCAAGGAAGCCTGATCTGTTGTAGGTGCCCACATGTGGCAGAATTGATCTGCTGTTGTTCTCTGTTTTATTTGGTTCAGTTGGACAAGATGCCCAATGCATTAGACTGCAATCATGCTCCCAGTAAGCTGATGTTAGAATGAGATATTTTGCCAAATAGTTGCTTGTGTTTATTTATCTTTCTAATTTTTGGGATGCGCATAGGCAGAATTAAATAGATTATTTTTGTTCAGTTGAACTTGAAGAGTAGTTAGTTAGTTCTCTTCTTACCCTCACTCCGGCCCAAATAAAAAGCAAGAGAATAAGAAAAGAATTGCTGAAACAAAATATTATTGTCCATTGCCAATATATATATATATATTATTTTGTTGCTATTACCTTTCACTTTCGTTGATCCGCTGTGTACTCTTCTTTTAAAAGTTAACATGATTCAACTCATCTGTTTACTAATTTACATCAACATTTTAATACATCTCTCAATTCAGGATTTAGTATTCATATTCAAGTTGCATTTATAGGTTCAGGTTTAAGGGATATTTGGTAAAGATGAGAAGGAGAGGAACATAAATTGACCATGCTCCTTGATAAAATGAAAACCGTTCCATTGCTAATCACTTTTTCGATAGCACGTCAGAATCTCATAGGGCATATCTTTATAAAGAAAAAAAACTGAAAGGTTTAGATAAGCAAATTTTATTAATGTTTTTTATTTGTTAAGAACCAATTTTTACTCCTCACACCAAAAATTGGTGTAAAGAGTATAGCGCAGAGGATTACCACTAAATATGGCAAAACGCAAAACTGCTTTCTTTCTTCCTGCTCATCTCACACTCTATATGTGATAAACCTTCTATGTTCTTTCTGAATGAGTGAAGCACAGATGGGTGATTGATTGATACGAATAGGTGATATTCTGGGGTCGTGAATTATTTAGAGCAGCCTCCAGTATTCTCCTAGTTAAAACTTCAAAAGGTTGTGATCAAAGGCCACACCATTTTTTTATTATGCAGTGAGTGCATATTGGAATTTGTTCCTTCCTCCTTCCTCTTACTTTGTTGGGAGAATTTCTTGTAGACTCCCATAGCATTAGACTAGTCTAATAAAAGTGTAACACTTGTCATTTATAATCATACATGCCATTAGGTTGAAAAATAAAATGTTATTAAATTAAATATCAACAGCTGTAAAATTACCGAGAGTAATGCTCTCAGAGTAGGTTAAAATTTATCCTTTGTTGGTGGCTTGGATACGTTAGGTCACCTTTAGGCAAAGTTGGCTGGGCGTCAAGGGTACTTAAAAGGTATTTTGATATTCAAGTTAGAGATAAAACAAGGTGATAACAAAGCAATAAAAGGGACAACCCCATTTAAGGTGTGAGGTTTACCTATTTATAATAATTGATTGCACATTTGGTGATCATTGGCAATGGTTATGAGAGATTTGATCAAAGTGCTCTTCAACAACGTTGAGTCACGTGTCAATTCCGTTAAAAAATATTTTCTATGGCTCGTGTAATGGGAGTTTGGGTTCGGGTCAGATGGATCGAGTGGCCCCTCCTACCTTGGGTCGATGAAGTGGATTCAAGTTAGGCCTGGATTAGGGAGGAAGTTGGGTGGTTGATATGTGGGGTGGAGTCTGATTGAGTTGGGTGGTCCATCAAGTATTAGGCCGAACTTTAGCTCCTCCACATGCTCACTAGCTGCGATTGTGGATATCATCTTCATTAGTGTGTCAAAACTCGGAGCGAGCATGTGGACCATACTAGAGCCAAAGCTAGACCCAATACTCAGGGGTGGCTACACGATAAGGCCAATAAAGCCCTTGTTTAAGGCCCTTGAAAATTTTCCAAGATTTTAAGTCTCAAAAATTAATAATATTATATTTAATTTATATATTAATGATTATATTTCTTCATAATAAATTAAGTCTCCAAACATTTCTAATTTAGTGCCTAATAAATCTTATTCTTTCTTTATTTGATTTGTGAGAATATATGCAAGTGAAATTATGGAGGATTGGTGTGTATGCATCATCTGTGCGTGTAGCATGCATCATCTGTGCGTGTAACATGCACTATCTTAGTTTTATTATATAAATTTAAGGCTTCATTATTAATGTTTAGGTTTAGACGATCAGCTCTCTTAAGCTGGCCTTGCCAATATCTAATAGACCACCCAACTCACTTGGACTCGACTCTACGGATCAACCACTCAACTTCATCCCTGATTAGGCCCAACCTGAACCCACTTCACTGATCCAAGGTAAGAGGGGCTGCCTAATTCATCCGACATGAACCTGAACTCTCATCACATGAGCCACATTAAATATATCTTCTAACTGAATTGACATGTGGCTCGAAGTTGAGGCCATTGGAGAGCACCCTAATCAAATCTCTCATAATCGTTGCCAATAATCACTAGATGCGCACAGTATATACACTTCTTTCCCCCACTTACTATAAATAGGTAGACCTCACACCTTAAAAGGATTCTCTCTTTTACTGTTTTGTTATCACCTTGCTCCATGATTGATTTGAGCATCGGATGCCTTGCAGGTACTCCGATGTCCAGCTGACCATGCCTAGAGGTGACTCATCGTATCCAAGCCACCTGCAGAGGGAGAGGAAGGAACAGAATCTTTAGAAAAGAAACCATTCCTCTCAGGAAAAGAGAAGTGGGGATGAAAAAATATCATGGGGCCAGGCCATGACTGGCGTTTTCTTTTAAAAGGATTTACAATATGTTCCTTCACTTGTGAGACTGCAGGTGACAAAATGGTCCTCATTTTAGAAGAAAAAAACTGACAACAGTGCCAGAGTTTGGGATTGCCAAGGCGACAATCGTTGCTGGCAATCGTTTGTACACCCCACATCTCGTGCCTAAGCGCTAAGCAGTATTTTTGTGCATCTTAGTGTTGAGGCAGATTTGCTTTCACTTATGTGAACATTGACAAATGTAAATATTGCGGTGAGGGGAAACGATAACACAGTGTTTTCCGTTAATATTTTCTCCAAATTTAACTTACGTTTTCCTTTATTTTTATTCTTATTATATTAAATGAATATTTTGACTTGGTATAGTATGGCCTTCCCTCAATTCTCAAAGACTCCACCCAAATTCAAGTAAATCATGCAAACAGCTAGTCAACTAGCACGGGTACGAGTTTTAGAAAGTGGAAGGGGAGGGTAGAAGATAATAAACCTTTTCTGCATGACCAACTACTTCACAGTTCTCACCCGATTACTATTTGCCCATGACAAACACATGAGTTGAGTTCGAATTCAAGAATTCTCTATTAGGAATTAACGAACTAGCACGAATAGATTAGTTTGACTCTCCTTTAATGTGGGAAACTTTCGGATTAAGCCAACAGATACTTAAGATGATCGTGTAACACAATGTTAAAGATGAGTGGTTTTCATCTATTTTAAATTTAATTAATAATTATATACATAAAAATTAGAAAAACGTTTTTCGTCCACAAGACAAGTAACAAATATTTTCATTTCAAGTGTTAATTCATAAGATAACATTTATTCCAACTTTAAATTTAATTTTTTTCCATAAATTCACAAACCGATCTTGAAAAATATTTAACCATTTAATTTCTCGCTTCTCATTTCTTACTTCTTGGATTCATAATATTGATTAACTTATTCTTAACGTTTAACCATTTACTCATTATTGTATTTACTAAAACATATATGATTAATCACTTTTTCCTAACGTTTTATTATTATTTTTTTCTCGATTAAATGAACTATTATTTAAAACCACTTATTAGATCACTACTTATTTATTTCAATGTATAAAAGGATTAACCACTTTCATAACGTATTAAACTTATTTAACGCGTGAACGCTTTTATATTTCAATTTCAAATGATGACACGTGTCAAAAATTGGAGTATTAAGAGTACAAGACAAGTAACAAATATATGTGTTAACATAAGATAACAATCCACTTTAAATATTTTTCCATAAACAAGAAAAAATATTTAAGGAATGTCTATTGTTACTAATTTGTATCTATTGTTACTCTTATTTTATTAATTTTTTATTAAATGAACTAATTTAAATTATTAAATCAAATCAAATAAAAGGTTATTTAATAAAATATTTATAAAATAGGAGTGTCAATATACACAAAAAAAGTGAGAATATAAACTCCTAATTATTTAACATTTTCCTTTGTACATTGTAATAATAATTGGCATATTGGCAATTCAAGATTTTTCTTATGTATTGGTTGGGGTTAGCTCTGTATTTGTTTAACTAAAATATGTTAAATTTTATTTAATTTATTCACAAAATTATTTTATATGTCGTAAATTGTTATAATTATATACATAATAATTTAATATTTTTTTCATGTTAATATATAATATAAATATGATATACGTATTTTGATGTGGATAAAACATTCTTCGGTTGGGCCAGTATGCCATCCACCTTCTGCAGCCTGCATAATTACCCATGAAACATGTATATGTGTTTTTTTCCCCCCTTTTTTAATTAATAAAATGTTTAACAGGAAGAATGAGTGTGTTATATTTTTCAAGTGTGGACATGTGTTTGTTTATTTGCCATCCACGCGTAAATTTACATGCTGTAATAACATCAAGCGTCTAATATTGGCACTACTCATATCAGACCCTCCACGCAAGAAACATGACCTTTGGCAATGGCAGGGCATATTTCTCGTGTGCAAATATCACTTGACCATATGACTTCTTTGTGTACTTATTGTCCTTCTACATGTGATATTGGTATTGGTATTCATTGTTCACATCTCAAAAGTGTCTTTTCCAACACAACAGCCTAATAGTAATAGCCTTTCGAAGCTTTATGTTCTTTATTTTGCTAGGGAAAGCTCGGAGAAAGTAACTAGGTGGGCAGTTATTGTCATTTAGGCTCATTTTGCTGAGTTGGGTCTCCACCCTCTTTCTCTCTAAAACGTTTGTGCTGTATAACTTACACTTGAAGTCGCACATTTTATCTTGTTTCCTATAATTTGTTGCCGAAGTGTAAACTTTTTATATGATTCTTAGGAAACTTTTTCTAGAAATTGAAGCAAAAACTCTAGAGCACCTCAATGAGAAATTATACCATATTCTTGAAGCAACAACAATGCATGCTATAAGAAAATATTTACTGTTGATTTAAAACACATTTACATAAATTTAAAAAAAAAACAACTTAAATCGATAGTAGAGATCTTCTGAACATGCATTTGCTACTAAGGGATATTTATTAATGTCTTGATGCATTATTTCAATTGGTAGTGTTTTTCCGTCTCTAGTTTTCACTTTTCAGTTATGAATTTGCTATCAGGTATATTACATTTTTACCAATGTTTTAAAAATCGAAATGAAGATTAAATCGGTAAGATCTCTAAGTTATGGTTCAATTGATTTAATCAGTTAAATTTGTAATTGAACTATAATTGAACCGTGATTAAATTAAATATTATTCGAACTGAAGATATGACCAGTTTATAATCTAACTGATTCAACTGGCGGGTTCAATTTTTAAAACACCGATTTTGACATTTTGCCCATATATATTTCATGAATATTTCATCTGTTGTAATTGAACCTGAAAAGAAACAGCAAACCCGTAAAGTCGTTACAAGCATCGCCTCATCAAATCCCCAGGATATAGCAGACTCTTCCTGTTTGACAGTGGATCAAAGAACTTAAGAGATATTAACATAAGAACCCGAGACGAAGAGAAGGAGAAGGTATAGAAGCGCGAGAAGAGGAAGTTTTAATTGGGTAACCAAGACCACGATATATAATCGAATTATATAGAAACTAAAAGGAGCCGTTTAGAAAATACGACCTCATTCATCAAGGTAACGTTTAGAAAATTTATTTGGTGTTGAAAACTAAATGCTAATTATCAATTAATTAATTGGAACGTTAGAAAAGCAGATTTTGGCATTTGACTTTTTCAAAAACCTCATTTTTCTAGTAGCTCTAAAAATTAATTAAATATTTGCCCATATTTTTCAACCCTTTGTGTACATATTTATTTGTTTCTTACAAAACCCAAAACACAAGAAATATTTCCTCACACTTTCTCCTCACCTTTCTTCATAAAAGCTTGTGATGAGTTTTTTTTCATTTTTTCCAACTTCTTGTGTAATCATTATTATTTTCAATTCTTGTTGGCCTCTGGAGTCTCGTGTAGCATTAATATTTTACCGTTCAATGAGGTTGCTGAGCACTTGGCTTTTCTGGAGTTAGTGATGTAGCATGACTTTTGCAATATAGGTGTTCTCTTGAAGTCTTAGAATTTCTTCTTCTTTTTTTTTTTTGTTTAGTCAAATGCATGCATGCATTCATTCCGCTTCTTCCTTTAAATTTATTCAGCTACATCATTTTTCATGATAATTCTAATCTCTATCAACCAAATCTTAATGAGGAACTCTGATGATCGTAACTTTATTTATTTATTTATTGTTGGTATCTGATCAGGGTTTATTTAGGAGCTTTCGTTCAAACCATCCAATAATAGTTCAGTGATGGGCACCACAATTGAAAAAGACAAATGGGATGGTGAATATTCTGTCATTGGAGAAAAGGGACAAATTGGATTTATTGATTACAAAGATAATAAATCTGTATCTGATCATGATTTTAATGAATATCCAGTTGTTATATCTGCACCCTTTCCTTTGGTAAATGGGATGCCACAATCAATCCTTGTTGGAAATACTTCTAAATGTGCAATTATCATAGAGAACACCACTACTGACCCAGTGGAACTCTGGGGTGTCAATATTTTCTGCTCTAATCCTGCAGACTCATTTACATTGTCTCTGATAGAACCACCCTCAAGCAAATCAGATGTGGAACTTTCTCTGGGCTTCCTGGAGGCATTTTCCATAGAGGATAGAGTGCTTCAGCCATATCAGACTTTGACCATTTGGTTATCTTGCAAACCAAAGGAAATAGGAATGCACACATCTATTTTGTACTTTGATGTAGGGGACACAAGGGTTGAACGTGTTGTTTTTCTGTTGGCTGAAGATAAGATTTCTCAGTCTCTTTCTGCATGCATGCCATCTGCTAGATTTTCTAGAAGAAAACAGTTTGCTGCAGATGAGTCTCTGAGTTTCCCACGTCCTTCAAGGATGCAAAAACAAGGAAATAGGCATAAACTCCCTGAATTTGAGATTCCCCAGGATGTTAGAGTGTTACTTGAGAATAAGCAACTCCCTGGTGTTCTTTCTAAAGGTTTAACAAGAGAAAGTTATGCCATGTACTTCAGAACACTACTAATCATGGAAGAACTACACTTGGAGGTAATTATGAATTAATTTAAGGTTTAAGTTTTACTACATATTGTTGTATTTTGGGTCTAATACCACTTTTGCTGTTTTAGAAAGAAATAAGATGCTACGATATGGAGGGCGTCACCTTGAGGAGGAAGAGGATTCGGTTACTAGCTCTTGAGGTCCCCGGGCTGGCAGAGAAAAGGCCTTCTCTTGCGCATGGTGATAGTTGTTTTGCAAAACTTGTGGCTGGAAGTGCAAATGAGGGTAACTATTGGGAGGTTTGTACTTTACCAGATATGTTAAATCTCATCACATGAATGGCAGTGTATCATATCATTTACATTGCTGCTTTGTACGTTATATCCACATTTTAAATTATCATATTCATGCAGAGGACGCATATTGATTATTGTGGCAAAATGACAGTATACATGAGGAAAATTCATTAGCTTATGATTAGATGTTTAAATTATGCACCCGAGAGTGCAGGTTTTAAAAACCACAAGGAGTGGAAAGTGTTTGGATTACTCTGCTTGAAAAGAGAACGTTAGATTTGGACATCAGAAAATATCAGTAGATAGGTGACCAAAACAAAGCTAATTCTAGGAACTTTTTATTTAACAATTGTTGCAGTGAGCTAGGTCACAATAGAGTTGGTTTAAACTCGACTGACTGAAAAGTTTGTGTCAGAAAAGACATCTTGAAACAATTTTACGTACAAAAACTGCGTTCAAATTTGAACTTTTTGTAGGATATCAGTACATTTTTCTGCTAACCTTAATGCTTGCATTGAAGGTTGTATAGGAAGTTAAGTAGAGAATTTTGCTCAATTATTTCCATTCTTTTATGTCATGGTTGAGCATCAACTTCCCTAGTTTTCCAATGATTCTACTCTCCATTGAAGTGCTTTCTTCTTCAAATTGTCCTTCCATTATATATACTTTTATTATGGCCTTGTTTCCACGTGAGTTTTAAATCACATCAATACGGAAAAGAAAAATCATTGGGATTTGGGAAGATAGATAGATTATCTCGATCAGGTTATCTCAATTAGTTGTTTTGTGAGTCCTGAAGTAACATCTGACATTAACATACCTAGTTTTTTCAGGGATCCATTTACCGTGTTGAGGCTGATGAAGTGCTTCTCAGATTTCCCATGGAACTCTACACAAGTCATAAAAATGGGAACTTGTATAATATATGGTTTGCCTACAACAGAGTAAACATGAGGAGGTTGTATCAAGCTGTTCAAGCAGCAGGGTGTTTAGAGCCTAGTTTCCTTTTTCCATATCAATCTACTAACAGAAGTTTCATAGAGGCAACTCCTTTTGTTCCTTTTACTTCCAAAATTAATGAAGAGCAAAAGCATTCTGTTGAGATGATTCTCAGTTGCAGTGGTGCTCCTCCCTATGTGATATATGGGCCTCCAGGTACAGGCAAAACAATGACTGTAGTGGAAGCAATCTTACAACTATATACCACAAGAAAGAATACCCGCATTCTTGTTTGTGCTGCTTCAAATAGTGCAGCTGATCACATACTTGAAAAGCTCACCAAGAATTCTGTCACCAGAATAAAAGAGAATGAGGTTTTCAGGCTAAATGCTACTAGCCGTCCTTTTGAGGATCTGCAACAAGATTATATTCATTTTTGCTATTTCGAAGATTGCATTTTCAAGTGTCCACCGCTTAAGGCCTTATGCCGTTATAGGATCATCATTTCTACTTATATGAGCTCTTCTTTGCTTTACTCAGAAGGTGTCACTCGTGGCCACTTCTCCCATATATTTCTAGATGAGGCAGGTCAAGTTTCAGAGCCTGAAAGCATGGTTCCTATATCCAACCTTTTACAAAGGGAAACTGTAGTTGTTTTCGCTGGAGACCCAAAGCAACTTGGTCCTGTTGTGCATTCTAAGGATGCAGTGAATTTTGGATTAGGAAAGTCATTTTTGGAAAGGCTATTTGAATATAGATGTTTTTACAATGAGGATGAAGGTTTTGTGACAAAATTGGTGCGGAATTACAGATGCCATCCAGCAATTCTTGACCTACCTTCCAAGGTCTTCTATAAAGGAGAGTTACTGGCATGTAAAGAAAACAAGTGCTCTGCATATTCTGCATTGGACTTCCTTCCTAACAAAGAATTTCCAATTCTATTCGTTGGAATTCAGGGATGTGATGAGAGAGAAGGCAATAATCCTTCATGGTTCAACCGCACTGAGGTTAGCAAAGTCTTTGAGCTCATCAAGAAGATCATAGAAGGAACAGGTACAAATGAGTCTGATATTGGGGTAATTACACCTTATCGGCAGCAAGTTCTCAAGATTAAGAATTTACTTGAGAAGTGGGACCTGCTATCCGTTAAGGTTGGGAGTGTTGAACAGTTTCAAGGACAGGAGAGGGAAATCATCATTGTATCTACTGTTAGATCTACAACCATACACAATAACTTTGACAATACTTACTGTCTGGGATTTCTTAGCAACCCAAGGAGATTCAATGTTGCAATTACTCGTGCTAGATCAATCCTTATCATAGTTGGGAATCCACATGTCATCTGTAAGGTGAGTTGAAATGTCAGTTGTCCTCCATCACATAGGCACAATCTGTCGGGATAGATGATTCACTTTTATTCAATAAATTGGAACACGGGTTATGGAACACTTCAAGTATACTAACATCATAGATAAGCAGAAAAATGGAAACTAAATCAGTGCATAGTTATTAAATAGCATTTATGTTTTGGTTTTTAGTTGT
Source organism: Ormosia semicastrata (assembly GCA_029884595.1). Lineage (NCBI taxonomy): Eukaryota > Viridiplantae > Streptophyta > Magnoliopsida > Fabales > Fabaceae > Ormosia > Ormosia semicastrata. The sequence continues at coordinate 6,715,824 of JAQQTO010000054.1, read as the reverse complement.
AACTTACTAAGAGTTGTTTCTCATCCCACATTTGCATTCTGTATCTCTATATTTTTTTTTCTTCTCTAAATTCGATCCTGGGATCAAGCAATCCCCGTAAAGAGATTTGGTATCACTTGAGGTACGGCTCCAGGGCAGTATCTTCTATTCTTTATTTCTCATCAAGTGACAAAAGGCTAGTTGTTGAATATGTTATATTATCCACTATTAAATGGTAATTCAGTTCATTCGCATAGTTCTTGTGTAATATTTGATGGCAGATATAAAGAAAGTTTTGAAATGTATATGAGAGAAGAAACAGTGGCTTAGATCAGCTAAAGCAGTATGAGATGATGCTTTTTAAATTAGTGATGGATTGTATCTTTTCTTTACCTAGTTTGGCACTGCTAGACCTCCGTAGTTTGCATCCTAAGTGATTAAGCCAGTTTATGATGAGGTTTTTATTCACTGCAGGATCATTACTGGGATAAACTTCTGAGGCTTTGCTCTGACAATAACTCCTACCAGGGCTGTCCTCTTCCTGAAAGGAAAGACTGTGAAGATGAAGAGTCAATTTCTATGGGGAATCTAAATTTATCAGAGGTCCATGCCCATCAAACAATGGGAAATGAGTCAGTTGTGAGCTGTCTCTGGCAGGAGACTACACATCCTGCATCACAAAAAAACACTTTACTGTTCTTAACATGTTATCCTGTAATTCTCGCAATGAACAAATTGGTATGCCTTTAATACAGTATCTTTATTTTCTTTCAAATTTTAATACTTGCTCCATTTTACCACATTATATCCGTATTTTAATATAGGTAAGAAAATGAAGTAGCACCTAGAGCTCTGCACGGCTGCACCTGTAGACTATTTATCTCCCTAGTGTTCATAGCATTAAGTCCGTGACTGATCTGAAATTCAGAATAGCATGCTATTTATCTTTCTTGGTTTGCTTCTGTTCACTGTGTTGAAAAAGTTTTCTTCTGACTAGAAAAGATTTATAAAACAATATGCCTCCTCCCCCGGTTCTGTTAAGTTGAAAAGAACTTGTTTATCACATTGTGTGGGGACGAACCAGGAAATTTATTAGAACAAGCTGCGATAACAGCAAACAGAAACAAATACAACTAGCAAGTTAATTGCTACTAACAGCTATCCCGTAGTATATACAAGTGTTCCTACAAGTTACAACTGTAATCATACGAAAGGTTTTTTCTAGAAATAACATTCCTTCTAATAAATCCTTATACATTAATACATTTTATTTGGACTTCAACCAAATCATTTGAACTTAGAGTAAGCCAACGCCAATCACCCTCCTTTATAACTCAAGTGAATCTAACTTCAATACTACTACGAACATCACTCCTTATTTGTATGCTAAACTTGAGAGATTGATTATACAGTATCTTGTCTGTCCAAAGATACTTACAAGCACCATTACCAATTTCATGCTTTATAATAGCTTTAGTATCAACTCTAAGCTTTAGAATTTTCCTCCATGTCCAACTACAGGTATTTTGATTTCCAGAAAACTTCTGTTTTGAGAAGAAAGAATAGAACCAGGTTTGTGAAGTTAGTCCCACACCGCCCAAAGTATACATGTGGAATTCTGCAGGCATTCTATAAATAAGAAGCGAATAACAACATTTCAACATACTTACCTGGACGGGGTATATGGGTGATCAGAAAGGCCCATGGCCTAGGCTGGTGACTTCCATTGCACTTGGGAGGGGTACTTGTCTAAGGTCTCCCCAAGTGGGAGAGCCTACGTCGTAATTTGTGGTAGTGGGGGCCTGCGTTCGCGCGGCCTCTACCTAGTTATAGTCTAAAGTTTTTAAGTTGCTTGGAATTGAAAGGCCTGATCACTATTTTTTGTAGTAGTGGAGGGGCGCAAATAAACTATCAATAATATAAAGGAATAGGCAAGGCAAGAAAAATGATACACAAAAAATAGTGACCCATATGGCGAAGGTGGATCTGTTGAGGATTTCTCTCCGACCGTTCAAGATAAGCGACGTTGACGGTTTCTTATTATGGGCAGGGGATGATCAAATGACTCGTAATATCCGATGGAAGACTTGTGGTTCCAGACAAGAGAGGCTTTGGAGTTCATTAGAGATGTTCGCATACCTCACCCTTGGCGCAGGTCAATCTGCCTTGATGACCGTTCTATCGGATTTATTTCGGTGTATCCTTGGTCTGTTGATGACAGGTGCAGGGCTGACGTAGGCTATGCTATAGCGGCCAACTACTGGGGCCAAGGGATAACAACCAAAGCACTGAAGATTGCTGTGTCCCAAGTCTTCAAGGACTTGCCTGATTTGCTAAGGTTGCAGGCTTTTGTTGTAGTAGAGAACAAGGCTTCTCTGAGGGTCTTGGAGAAGGCTGGGTTCCTTAAGCAGGGCGTGCTCAAGAACTGTACTTACCTTGTGTTCGGATGAATTATTAGAATGGATCGGAATAGGTGATGTTGGAATGAAAAGGAAAAGAAATAAATAAAGTATAGTTATTATTATTTTTTATTTAAAATTTTTATTAGTGAAATAGAACTTTATTGTTTATATGTTTTTTTATTTTACTTTTAGTTTTAAGAGAATAAAAATTAAGTATTTAAGAAGAAGAAAAAGATAAATAATTTTTTATATTTTATTTTTTTATATATTTTAAAATTTTTAAATAAGAGAAATTATTTATGTTTTTTTTTTTTTTTTTTTGTTTATCTTATTACGTATCATCTGAATATAATGTTACCTATTAAACAGTAATGTATATTTAATTATTTGATTTTTTGTTGCACTGTCACATTGTGCTGGTTCCAACACATGCTCACCAAAATTTTGCGATGATCGATGGCAGAAATGATTAAACTCATGATCAAATGGTCATAAAAACAATGACATAATAAAATAAAACTTGGCTTCGATTATTTTTCTATAATTTTTTCTTTAATTTTTTTAATTAATTTTATTTATTATTTTTAACTTTATTTAATTAAATTAATAAATATATGAAGAATAATTAAAAGAGTTAAAGAAAAGAGTTAACGTAAATTTTGTTCAAAACATTAATATCAATGATCAACTCTCTTGTATGCTTAAGCTTCAAGAATAATTTATATCTAACACAGCACCTTCACACGATATATTTATCTTCAATAATAGAGTTGTCAAAAACAAATCTAACTAGATCAATTATATTATGTAAATTTTAAATTGATATTTTATCAATTTAATTCATCTTTTTTTAATGTAAATAGATTGGATTGACTCAACCTCCATTTAAGTTATTTTTAATTTTAGATTAATATTTTATTAACTTAACTTATTTATTTTATCAAATTATTTTAATTAACCTATTAAACTTGATTCATTTTGACGATTTTATTCAAGAATGAAATGTTATTTGTGGACCCTTGAAGTATATGATAAGCCTTGTTTTGGTTACTGTATATGAAAGGCCTTGAAGTACATAAACAGTAAATTGATGTATAATTAAGCATCTGTTGCGTGTGATCAAACAACACCCTTGTTTTGGTTACTGTATATGAAAGGCCTTGAAAGTCACTCTATTTCGGGTTTGGCTTCACAGAGTAGGGGTAATCATCAGTTGGGTCAGGTTGGATTTAGAAGTAAAAAAAATTTAAATTAATTAAGTAATGTCGGGTCGGGTCGGGTCGGGTCGAGTTTTAAAAAAAAAAATTTAAGTAACTCGAACTAAATCAATCTGATTAGAATCGGGTTGGTTTGGATTGGGTAATTGGGTCGGTCGAGTTGGTCGGGTTCATGAGTTGGGTAATTGGATTAGTCGGGTTGTGCACCTTAAGTGGTCGGATTAGGCAAAACGATGTCGTTTTAATTGAGTCAACGGGTTGACTCTTTGAACCCGTCACTCGAACCAATTAATAGATGGGTTAGTCGGATTTTATCGGAACAAACCCGATTACTCAAACCAATTAAGTTGGATTGAGTCGGGTTGATCGAGCCATCGGATCAGATTGGACTCATGTGCACCCCTATCACAGAGCTCGTCCTTGTTTGATCCTTTCCATATGATATATTGAATAAAATTTTGAATTTATATTTTTTTATGTTAAATATTTTATTTTTCTATTCTCTCTCTCTCTCTCTATATAAAGATTGTGAACCTTCACATGAATATATATATATATATATATATATATTATTAACCTCCATACCTTCGTATAGAGGTTAGTAACATTTACATTTTGTCTTAGACCAAAAACATATTATTTTTTTCTTAAAATAATTTTAAAATCATGGGTTGTTATGTCATTTTATTTTAAATATAATAATCTAATTTAATAACGAGAGAGATAGTTTAATGCTTACATTAATAAGGAGAAAGAATAAAGAAATCAATTTTAATAAAGATAAAATTTTTGATTATTAACTCTAATTAATAATATATATATATATATATATATATATATATATATATATAATCCACCAATATTATTTTTGAGTTTTATAACATTATTCTACTACAAAATTCAGTTTTACATTTTAGACGTAAATCTCCAAAAAAAGAAAAAAAAATCTATTATACAATTGACGTAGATCGGTAAATCTAGTAATTAATAACATTATATTTCCTTTAAAAAAATGTTCATTTTGTTAGTCATGGCAATCATCACCCATTAAAGAGGGTGAATTAGGTGATTATAAATTTTTAAAATAACTTTAAAAAATTATGCATTTTGATATTTTCAATCAACATATGTAGCAGAATAAGTTTAACAAAGATATAACTATTGTAGATTACTTAAATACAACTTAGGTTATGGAATAAATCAAGTAAATAAGTTAGATATCAAGTTTTTATAATAAAAACATCAAAATGACAAGATATGTAATAAGTAACTATGTTACACAAAATATTGAAATTAAAGAGTGTAGGGAAGAGAGAATCAAACTCAAGAATTTATCCTGATTCAGCCACCAATCACTTGTGACCTACATCTAGTCCCCAAACTTAACTTGATATATCCTTCACTATCTTCTAAACTTCACGGGTGTTAGGAAAACTTTTATACAAATAAGAGCACTCCTCACATCTTGGGATACTTCACCATTGTGCTAGAACCTCTAATTCTTCAAGTTTCACAAGTGCTTGAAAAACCTTTACAACTAATAGCATTCAACACACATTGGGATGTCTCACCCTTGTACTTGAGCCTTAAAACAGGGTTACCTCACCTTTTACAACCTTTGAGGGATACCTCACCCTCTTTACAACTAATGGATACCTCACCATTTTCTCTAAAGTGATATCTCACCCTCTTTACAAATTAAACAAGATATAGATGAATTGAAACTCTCTCAAGAGTAGATAATACAAGTTGAAACTTATGAGTATCAAGGATTCACATTTTTTTGCTCAAAATAGGGGTTTATAAGAAATGATAGTTAAAACTCTTTTTCAATGCTCAAGAACCATTTTCAGATTGTTTCTCAACATTTCTTTGATGTCCAAATACTTGTATTTATAGCACAATACATTTTAGAGCCGTTAGTGGTGGTTAGGAGGCATTAAATGCCAAAATAGAGTCGTTGGAGAATGTTTTCTAGTTGCACAGATAACCAGTTAGGAGATTTTCCTAATTGGTTAGGAGCCTCAAATTTTGTCCTCTGACTTTCACAATAATCGGTTAGGGGATATGCCTAATCAGTTAGGAGCTTTTATAAAAGCATGAAAACGCTCTTAATTTTTACACTAACCGATTAGGTGACTTACCTAATTGGTTAGGAGCTTTTAAAACATGAAAAATGCTCCTAACATTCACAATAACCGGTTAGGTGAATTGTCTAATCGGTTAGGAGCTTTTAGAACATGAAAAACACTCCTGACATGGTGAATAATCGGTTATGAAAAATTCATAATCGGTTAGTGCATTCTGATTTTGAAAATTTACTTTAAATAGTCATAACTTCTTTGTTTCTTATCCGTTTAAAGCAAATAACCACTCATTGGAAAGATCTTTGAGTTTATTTTCATATGAAACAAGTTTCAGAACAAAATTCAAAGTGATTTGAAAGTTATGATTAAAATAGTAACCAAAAGTCAATTTTACAAAACACAAACTTGACTATTTTTCATAGATTTGAATTACCACCAAGACTAGCTTTTCAAAATATGTTTGTTGAGAATTTTAGAATGTAAGAAATACTTTTAAAGATGTTAAAATATATTTGAATTTAGTGTGATTTCCATTTACCTTTATATAAGATCTAAGTCCTATAAGCTATTCTTGAAGAACATTGGGACTTGATCTTTTACCATCATCAATTCTTAATGTAATTCAAGTTTCTAAAGAAAATTTTCTCTTCAAATCTTGCAAAAGCTTAGAACATCTTATCATTCTCATTCTTCTTGAGTTGAGTATAGTTGTGATCATTTGCTTTCTTGTTGTAATGCTCACTCTTGATACTTGAACTATCATACAAAGTATTACTCACTTAAAACAAATATAGTTAATCCAAATTCATAACTCAATATCTTCATATGCATGATTCATAAATGTACAACTCTAGTTAGTCTAACATGCATATAAGACTTTCATAGACACATCCAAATAAGATATTTATGAATTACTAATGGATATGTTTTATATAGGATGCAACAAATAATACTTTACATATTTTCATTTAAACAGAGTCAAATCTAATATTAATTCATTTATAACTCATATAAAGCATTATTAGATATATTATATGAAGAATGTTACACATATCTCATTACATGATTATTAAGTGAAATATAATTATATCAAGTACATAATCATGCATGATACAATATATCTCATTAAGTATATCTATGTAGCATGATCAATATTCTTTTGTAATACATTTGTCATCTATTAAGCACATCTATCAAGCATAAATATTATTTTTTTTGTCTTATATTTATTATCATCAAAACTTAACATATTAAATCATTAGGACAAACTTATTTTCACACATTTTTATATTTCAAATGTAGATTTTCAAATATAACGTTACAATTCAGTTTTATATATAATATGAATGAAATAGTATTTACAAAATGCATTATGAACATATTTTAATTTATTTAAAAAATAATATGAATTCTATCCTAATGATATATTTTATTTTATCGACATGAATTTATCCAACCATATAGAATGTTCCTTTTGATTTCTAAGATATTAACGTTACAATTCAGTTTATCAATTAAATTTTAATATTATTTTTAAATTAATAATTAGAGTTAATAATTAAAACTTTTTTATTAAAGTTTATTTTTTAATTCTCTTTTTTGTAATGTTAGCATTAAATACTCTCTTTATTAAATTAGATAATTACATAATAAAATGACACAATTATCTATAATTTTAGTATTATTTCATACAATAAAATATAAATTTTTAATCTAAAACAAAATATAAAAATTACTAACCTTCACACCTCTCTATATGTGTTACAATCTGCTATACTCATATATATGTTGTATACGGATGGGACAATTGAGATCACGGCACATGTAGTTTGGTTCTTTGACCCTTCTATGTATCCAAAGGAAAGGGAAAAAATATATATATAACTTGCCAAAAAACTCATCAATCAAATAGTGATGACTGATGGCCCATAATCAGGCCCATGTGCTGGGGAAATAATTGCTCAGTTGCACTTGGAGGAACAGGAACTTCTAAAGAAAATCTCATTTTTGATGGAAACTTTTATACACATAAATTCGATATTTTCATTTTATATATATAATAATGTCATAAGATGACACTATGAGGTGTTCCACAACCTAAATATGAGGGATAAATATTCAAATTAGTTTTATATATATTCTAAATGAATTTTAGAGAATCCCTTGACTAAGGTTGATGTAAGTAATTTTTTTTAAAATACAATGGTAGTGATGGTAGTGCGAGATTATGAGGTGTTTCACAACTTAAATATGAGAGATAAATACTCAAATTAGTTTTATACATATTCTGAATAAGTTTTAAAGAATCACTTGACCAAGGTTGATGTCAGTAATTTCCTTTAAAGCACAGTAGTAATGACGGTAGTGCGAGATGTGAGTACTTGTAAAAGGTATTCCGATATTCAAGTTAGATTATGTACAAAATAGATATTGCTTAAAATTAGATGTATATATTTATTATTTTATATTATATTTATAAAAATATCTTGATAGATAATAATCATGTTTAAATTTGTATTAAATACTATCAATTATGATAAGAATTAATCTAGTAAAATTATTGCCTCTTATAACTGTCTCCTCTTATAAGATTGACATTTTAAATACTCATGTTAAATTTTAAAGAATAATAATCAAACAAATATGTGAAAAAATTATAATAAAAAAAGATATAATAGTATAGTGGAACATTATTATCCAAAATATAACAAAGAATATTATAAAACATGAACACAGTATTTTTTTCAAAACATTATACACATTTTCATATAGAAAAAAAAATTATACACATTCAATTTTTTCCCATAAATAAAACCGCCTTTATTATTTTTTAGTGACAATATTTTGTTATTAAGTTTTTAAAAAATTATTTCGAACATTATACATCAAAAATAAAAATCTAACCTTTGTTTTTTTTTTCATAAGGGATATTAAATCAAATTTGATTTCATAACTTTACTAAAAAATTGATTTCATTCTGCATTAATTCCATCTTTCCATGTACCAAATAATTGAATAACTTATAAATAAATTCTATTCCAAAAATTACCGAACTTTGGATTGGGATTCGTTATTTCATTCCAATCATTCCAATTCCATTTCTACTATGCAGAATCATCATTTTGTATTCCAAACATAACGTAACTGTCATGCCATAATAATAATAATAAATAAATAATAAATATTTCATATATGTATATCATGGAATAAATTTTGATTCTTACATTTTTTCCAAAAAAATTATTCTTACCTAGAGATATCTTTAATTATTATTATTATGTGAATTTTATTCAAAAATTAATTTGTAGGAAAAATAATTACAAAAATAATATGCAAATATGAATTATTTTCCTTCAAGTCCCACATTTTGGACTCTAATATGTAAATAGTGTAAAAAATTATTATTTAAACATTCAAAATATAATACTTAAACGATATTTTACTTATATTTATATATTATTTATTTATTTCAACTTAAAATATGGGAATAATAAATCACACTTCTATGAGATTCGGTGTCCGAAGCGGATGTTTCTATTGTTGAAAAAACATTTTTTTAGTGTGAAAAGATGCACACTACACAGAGGCATTAAGGCTCACCACTATCACACTATAAATATGAATAAGATGACGTATATGCTCACTATCACATTATAAATATGAAATTTAGACTCCCACAGGTATTCGTACGATTCAATCTCGTCCACTTATCCTCCAACCGCATTATGTGGTACCAGAGATTACTTGTTGATATTTATAGAAATCTAAATTAAAAAATACTAAAAAAATTGTGGATCATATTAAAGATGTATACATTTTTAAAAATTATATTTACATATTGTCAGAGTTATAACAAGTTTTTACATAAGAATTTGTCTTCATACCATCATGACTAGAACTGGTAAAATAGGTTAATCTGTTTCAACTTATTTTAATTTATTTTAAGTTATTAAAATATAAAGTGAGATAGATTGATTTATTTTAAAATATAAATTGAAAGAGTCAATTTATTTTATTTTAAGGTGGGTTACATGAATTAATCTATATAAAAGATAAAATAAAAAAAAATAAATGAGTTAATAGATCAACTCGCTTAATTAACTTAAAAAATAAAAAAAATTATATAAAAATTAAAAAATACTATAAAAAAATTTAAAATAATAATAAATAATAATAATAAAAAATTAAAAATTACATATCTAAAAAATACTTTTTAAAATAATCTAATTAAATATTTAAACATAAATTATATAACATCAAATAATTTTTTATTTATAGTATCACTTATCATTTTTTTAAAGAAAATAATCAACCCGTCCCTACTCTACTTAATCCACGGGTTAAGCGGGATGTGTTATGCGGATTAAAAAAAAATATGAGTTTAATCATTAAACTCAACCCACAAAAAAATAACGAGTTGACAGATTAATCCAATAGATTGAACTCATTTTATCATCTCTAATCATAACACGTATCTAGAACTCATTGAATATCACAATTAATTTTATTATTATAATTTATTTTTAAATTTAAGCTTGACTGATTTTTAGACTATCATGGTACATTACTTTGGATAATTTGGTTATAATTAATAATATAACAAGAAAAACCTACTCTTCTATTTAACACATACAACACACATTCTCTTTTTTCAAATAAGAAGATATCAGTAAAAGTGTGAAAAAATATGTGCAATAAATATTTCTCTTTGTACAAGTCTCGGCATTTTACTTCTCCACAGGGGTAATTGTTATCTAAGCATGCTTACCTTTTTTATATTCTTCATGTTAACCATTCATCACCCTTAGAGCACATGAGAGCTATAGGAGGAATGTGAAGAAATTAATATATAACATTTCCATCTCTATAAAAAAGAAAATGGACTTCCGTGAAGCAACAATTTTCCCATGTTAAATTTGTGGTACAATTTATTTTACCCAAAAACAAACATGGTGCACGATGTGCTACCTTACCAGAAGTAACATCTTTCCTTATATTTTTTAATAACTATCCTTAATACATTTGTTAACAAAATTCATTAATTATTTAATTTCTGACTGGCCGTCTGCCCCATTATAAATGCTAACAGGCCTTGCCCAACTCATTCACTCAAACTAAATACAGCACTTATAAACTACTCTCTTTCTATCTTCCTTCACAAGCAATTCCCATTTTCTCCCAACATGGCTTCATCAACTCCCTCTCTAACGTTTACAGTAAGGAGGTGCCAACCGGAGCTGGTGGCTCCAGCTATGCCCACTCCCCATGAAGTTAAACTACTATCCGACATAGATGATCAAGAAGGATTCCGTTTCCAAGTTCCAATCATGCACATGTATCGTTATGAACCATCAATGGCAGGGAAAGACCCAGTTAAAGTCATTAGACAGGCACTCGCACAAACACTTGTGTTCTACTACCCCTTTGCCGGTAGGCTTAGGGAGGGGCCTGGTCGCAAATTGATGGTGGATTGTAATGGGGAGGGTGTCATGTTCATTGAGGCTGATGCAGACGTGACACTTGATCAATTTGGTGACACTCTTCAACCTCCATTCCCATGCTTCCAACAACTCCTTTATAATGTTCCAGGCTCAGAAGAAATTATTAATTGTCCCCTTCTACTCATACAGGTTCAATTACTTATCCACTTCTTTGTTATAGAAAACAAAGTCATAGAAAAACTAAATGAACTTTTTTAGGAAAAAATTACATGTATATGACAGATTGCATTACAAAAGATCAAATATCTACACGTATACTATATTATATATACATTAACATTGGGTTTTAAATGACAGGTCACACGCCTTGAGTGCGGTGGTTTCATCCTTGCCACCCGCTTGAACCACACCATGAGTGACGGAACTGGTCTAGCACAATTCATGAAGGCCTTGGCTGAAATAGCTCGTGGAGCACGTGAACCTTCCATTCCACCTGTGTGGCACAGGGAGCTACTAAACGCAAGAGTTCCACCGCGCGTTACATACAACCATCGCGAATACGAGCAAGTGTCTGATACCACCATAATTCCATACGAGGAAGACATAGTTGAACAATCTTTTTTCTTTGGACCAGCCGAGATAGCTACCCTTCGTCGCTTGGTTCCCCGTCACATTGGTGAGTGCACCAGATTTGAGGTCATCACGGCATGTCTTTGGTGCTGCCGCACAAAAGCATTGCAGCTAGAGCCAGAGGAAGAGGTTCGCATGATGTGCATCGTCAACGCACGTGCTAGGTTTAACCCTCCGATACCTGTTGGTTATTATGGTAACGTTTTTGTATACCCGGCTGCGCTCACCACTGCAGGGAAGCTTTGTGGAAATCCATTTGGATATGCCGTAGAGTTAATAAAGACAGCAAAAGCTGAAGTCACTGAGGAATATGTGCATTCTGTGGCAGATCTAATGGTGACTAAGGGACGACCCCTGTTTACAACCGTTAGGTCTTGCGTTGTGTCAGACGTGACTCGTGCAGGGTTTAGAGAGGTGAATTTTGGGTGGGGCAAGGCAGTGTTTGGTGGAGTGGCCAAAAGCGGGGGTGGGGCCTTTCCTGCAATAACCTTTCTCACTTCGTATGAGAATGCGAAAGGAGAAGAAGGTGTTATATTACCACTTTGCTTGCCAGCCAAAGCTATGAACAGGTTTGCCAAAGAGTTGGATCACATGCTTGGGAACCAATACCAAACTCCAAAGAATGGTCAAAATCCTAGGTTTATCCAGTCTACCTTATAGCTTGTTGCTTGTAAGACTACAGTATCTTGCGAGTCCGAAGAGAAATTAAATAAGTTCGGATCATGGAAAAATCATATATAAATAAGCGTTGCAAACTAAACTAATTTAACTTCTCTGTAGTCCAGTCAAAAAAAAAAAAAAAAACCTTCTATGTAGTATTATATTGCAAAAACAGTAAAACACTAAAGTCTAGCCTACATGTTTAGGGGAGATATTTTTAAGAAATTATTTAAATATGTCTGCTTCGCTACACGATGTATGTTTTTACAAAAATTTCTACCTCCAATATATTAAGTTGATTAATTCCTCTACAGACACTCTTATTAATTATTTTTTTTTTACATTCATATTAATTGTTTGAATGCATAATATTTTTTAATCGACAAATTCCGTTTACCAGTACATTATAAATATGTACGTAGAGGGAGCCCATTTATTGTTAGGATGCTGACTCCGTTGATAAAGATAAAATTCCTCCAAGATCGATATATACCTTTTATGAAAATGAAAACTCATTAAGAATGAAGCTTAATAAAATTTATAAATCGAAAAATATATTTATATTTTGAATTAAATAATAATCTGTAGTATTAATTGCTAATTATCCAAAAATTATTGATGTTAAAATATTTGTCACAGTTAAGATTAACATAGAGAATATTGTAATTTGAAGTTTGACACGGTCACTTTTTTCTTTCCCTTTCACGTGAGGGAAAAGGGACAACTGGACAAGGAACTGAGGGGAGAGAGTCAATGACACTATTAATATACTAATAGATCAATGCCAACCACAACTAATTTATTTTTATGTACATATTATACAAAATAAACATTACATTATAAACCAAAAAAGTGTGTCTAAATTGTGTTAATTTGAGTAGAAAATGTTTAGATCTTTTAAGTATATATGTTGAGAGAAGTCTAACGTGTGTGTAAGAAGTCTAACGTTGAGAGAGCATTATAATTTGAAGTTTGAATAGTATATCACGCTCCCTTTCAAAATATAAAAAACTCTCCTCTAATGATAGGACGATTAGCATAAAAATAATCACAAATGAGTTCATACATGACACCTTAAAAATGGAACAGAACATTAATGATAAAAAATAATTTTTTAATAAGTGTCTTAAAGGTATTTATTAATAAAAAAATGAAACTGATATGTACTAAATGAAAAATATAACTTTGAGTTTTAAATATATAAAAAGTTATACTTTTTATTTAATGTTTTTTACTTTTAATTCCTTATTAAATGAAGTATACTTGTTAAAAAAATCATGTAACAATATCTCTTTCCCTTTCATGTGAGGTACACTACAATAAATTTCAGCTTTAGAGACAAAATTTTTTTATTTTTAGAAGGCCAAAATTTTGTTTCTAACAATTTAGAGACAGAATTAAAGATAAAAATTAATCTGTCGATGAAAGTAGCGTCGCAGATAGTTAGAGACAAAAAATTTAGAGATGAAATTTTTTCGTCTCTAAATAAAAACTTAGAGACGGAATTTGTTATTTTTTCCTAAAAATATAATAAAAATTACATTAGAGACGAAACTTTTTTGTCTCTAATTCTCAAAATTAAGTAGAAAAAATATAATAATAATAATTACGTTAGAGACGGTATTTTTTCGTCTCTAATTTTGTCTTTAATTCCCAAAAGAAAGTAAAAAAATTAGAGATGGCCGTCTATAATTTTTCAAAATTATCTTTTTAATATACTTTTAATTTTATAATTAACCTGATCAATTAACTATCACAATAAATCATATAGCAGCAGAAATCACAATTCAGAACATCATCACAAATTTTCATACCAAAATGCAAAGTAATAATTAATTTTCTTAAAAGAACCAAAAGTTGATCCAGAAGATATGAGGCAGCTAATAGACAAAAACAATAGTAGAAACTCATAAAAACAAGCTAAAACAGGAGAGGATGATGCATCACTTGCCAATGTGCTCAGAAACACGAGGCTCCCGAGATGGTCTCTCACACTAAAGATCTCTAAAGCATGGGTACTCCTCCCAGGGAGGAGTACTGACGACGTCGAAGTACGTGCACTGTGCACGGCACGCGTTAGGTACGTACCGGTACGTACCCAATTTTTTTTTTTTGAATTTACGCTTGGATACGGCTCGGTTCGGGGTGGGTGCGGCTCCGGTGCAGCTTGGGTACGGCATCGCTTGCCGTTCGCACGGCATCTCCTGTTTTTCGGTCGTTTCCCTGCGTAGAGCCCTCCGACGAGGCTTTTCCGATGACACCCACCGTCACCACCTCCATTCATCTGCTCCTAGCCATTATTTGGCTCTGTGGCCGCCACCTTTATGCATGGCTACTTTTTTTCCTGGTCATTCCTGCGCAAAGTCCTCCGATGAAGCTTTTCCGATAACACTCACCACACCACCTCCATTCGTCTGCTCCTAGCCACCGTTTGGCTCTATCCGTCACGCCATGGTTGCACAAGTAGATGAAGTGTTGTATAGAAAGAAGGAAGAGGCGAGGAGGAAAACGAAAAGGAAGAGAAAGAGGAAAACGAAAAGGCGAGAGGAAAACGAAAAGGCCAGGGAAAACGAAAATGGCGAGAAAGAAGAAAACAAAAAGGTGGAGGAGGCCTGCAGAAAACGAAATGGGAGAGAAAATAGGAAAGGACATTTGGTTTAAACCTCATTGTATACATTTGCTATATATAAAAATTTAATATTAATTTTTTAAAATGAATTAATTTATTCATTTATTTAAATTTTACTAATAAATTATTTGACATTAATAAGATATTTGATTTTAAAATATTAATATTATAATGTTTATAATGTTTTATTATGTAAAAAATATATTTTATATTGTTATTAATAATTGATCATGGAAAAAATAGTTATAAATATGTAACCGAAATAGTTAAAAATAATTGTACCCTAAGTTTATGTGATTATATTGTAAAGTAAAAAAGTAGAAGAAGGGAATGTAAGTTTCTTTTTATGTTTTATGTTAAAATTAGTATGCTTTAATTTTTATGTTACGTAATAATATTTTATTGTGTGAGATTTTAGTTTTTATTATTATTATTATTATTATTATTATTATTATTATTATTATTATTATTATTATTATATATTATATTATTATTATTATTATATATATATATATATATGACGTACTTCGTACTTTCTAATTTTTTAAAAAATTTTGTACCCCGTATCCGTATCCGTCACGGATACCAAGATCTGCACTGCATACTGCAACGTAGCGTAAAAAGATTAGTCATATCAACATCATATTCATCACAAAAACGGTTGCTTAACATCAAAGGATCTTCACCAAGCTCATTTGTCGCTTAATTATCTGCAGCATTTCTGATATTAGCAATCTCTAATAAGCATTAAAGGATCAAATAAGAAACTCATGTAAAATGATAAGGTTTCAAGGCCTATTTTTTGTAGGACAACTGAACTTGGTGAAACTTCTAACAGTAAGGTAGAGTTATCATGTATCAAGCAGGAACACCAGCACTGTTAAAAACAAGGCTTATCATTCAAATTCAAAGCTCGACACTCTAAGGAGAACAAATAATAATAAGTTAATAACAACAATAATAATAATAATGAAATACAGTTCAAGAATAATACAAACCAGATGGGGCCAGACATTTTAATCTCTTTGACTAACCAATCATATAGTCACAAAACACCAGATGGGGCCACCAGATTTGACATTTTGATTCCCAAACATTTTTTTTTAATCTAAAATTCGTAATCACTACTTATCCCTATTTCCCAATAAGTACTGGTTAAAACATAAAATTTGAAAAGAGACAACAGACCAAGGATAAAACATAAACACCAGTAACAATAGACCAAGGGAAGAAAAAGAGACATTAAATTTTTTTTTGAGAAGAGATATAATAGAAATGGAGCACGAATAAACATGGTAAGCAACAAACATAAAACGAGAGAAGAAACCCAGGCTCAAGCATTACTATTCAGGCCTTCACAGTAACAAAAAAGATAAAATAAGTAGAAACTAGAAAAACTTACTGTTCTAGCTGAGCAGAAAATTGAGCAACTTTTTGCTTGCACTGATTTGCAGAAGTTGTAACCTCTTCATTTTCATAAAAATCAGCCGACTTTTCATAGTAAACAACAGTCTGCTCAATATTTTGTTCAGACTCGTACAACTCCGTAATTTCCTGTGCGTATAATAGTAAAACTCAGTTATGACATGTTCATGGTGATTGCTGTAAAATACTTCCAAAAAAAAACCCAATAGGAAAGACACCATACACAACCAAATATGCAATTGAAAAAATTAATTTAAATGATCATCCTGAAAGAAAAATCTAAAGTTATAGTGATATATACCTTCAAATATCTAGCAGCCATAGAGAGTCTTCCAATTTTACAGAAAAGATTTACAGCATTGTCTAATCAAGATACAACCTCTGCATTAAGAGAGAGAAAAAGGAGCTTAACATTGAAAGTGCTATTGTCTTTATATCAATGCAAGTGATGGCATGCTAACACATGCTTCACAACTTTATAATTATTTCCAAATTCCAATCTAAAAATGGGAAGCAAATAACCAGCATAAAAGAAATCAGGCAAATGGATCTTAGCTGAAATCAACTTACACATATACTAATTAATTTCAATATCTGACTAAAAGTAGATAAAAGTATGAACCCATACTTAGAGCTCAGCGCATTGTATATGTGAAGCCAAGTATCAGATTTTTACATAAGGGAAGCTTGAATAATGAGAAAATAAGAAGTTTTTTTATATAATTTTATCATACAGAAGCCATATGATTTGGATTAAAATTAATACATCGAAGTATTAATGCCAAAAGGAATAGGCCTTGTTGCATGGAGGCAAGAGCAATATTTAAAGCTGTAATCAGAATTCAGAAATGAGTAAAAGAATATAGTTGGCACCAAACAAAAAAAAAAAAAGATTATGAATTCACAATTTCACAGCATGGGAGGAAGATTTTGCAGTAGCATATTTCTCTTGAAGTGCATGGCGTATGACCAATGGCAATTATATTGATTTTATTTTATTTTATTTTATTTTTTGCTTCTAACATAGGCACACAAAGAGCCATGGCCCATGGGTTAGTAGGGTTAAAATTGAATGACTTGATTAGCAACCAGAAAAGAATCCTAGTGTATGTAATGTAACCACTTACATAGATACATACCATTTATATTAGTCTTTTTATAGGAATGTACTGCATCAACATAAGCTTGGGCAGCTTCATGCTTGCTATCCAACTAAAAGCAGAAAATGACATTGTCATTAGACACATTACAGGCTTCTTAAAAAACACTTCAAACATAATACATTTGGCTCCTAATCCAACTTAGCCATGAACATTAGGGCCTCAATCATCAACAAATCTCACAATTTTCATATCCAACATCCAACATCCAAGACACATTTAGAGCAATAAATCAAATAGGGGTTTTAACCCATTTTCTAAGCTCAATATTCATTAGGAATTAAATCAAGGAACCAAATTCTCAAACCGCAATCAACATATGAACAACCATTTCCATTTCAAAATCTTTATCAAAACAGAAATTTTCAGAACAAATAGAAAACGAAAATAGCAATAAAACCCTCTACCTCATCTTCCATGGCTAGGTTCTTGCTTTTTTCTTGAGCAAGAATTAAATTAAATGCAGCTAAAAAATTAATAAATAAAACTCAACAAGAGGAATAAAAAATAGTAAAAGAAAAATAAAAAGAAAAAGAAAATAAAAATTGGGGAAGAATGGAGAACCTGGTGTGTAGAGAGGGATATACGGTGGTTAGAGAGAGAGCTTACGGTGGTTATGGATACAGGGGTTGTGAAGAAAAGGTGGGTTACGGTGAGGAAAAAGGAAAGGGGTGGGTAGGCACGGTGGTGGTGGGGATGTGGGTGGAAGGGTTACGGTGGATGGGTTGAGGAAGGCGTTACGGTGGAGGGGTTACGACGAGAAGGGATTGAGTGAGTTACTGGTTACGAGGAGAAGGGATTGATTGAGGGAATGAGTTACGGTGGATGGGATTGAGGAAGGGGTTACGAGTTACCATAGGGAAGAGGGGAAACAGATTGAGTGGTACGGTGGAGATGGAGATGAGGGATCGGGAGGTATGGTGGGTGGTACGGTGGAGATGAGGGAGGTACAGTGAAGGATTGTATGAGATGATGCTTTTTAAATTAGTGATGGATTGTATCTTTTCTTTACCTAGTTTGGCACTGCTAGACCTCCGTAGTTTGCATCCTAAGTGATTAAGCCAGTCTATGATGAGGTTTTTATTTACTGCAGGATCCTTACCGGGATAAACTTCCGAGGCTTTGCTCTGACAGTAACTCATACCAGGGCTGTCCTCTTCCTGAAAGGAAAGACTGTGAAGATGAAGAGTCAATTTCTATGGGGAATCTAAATTTATGAATTAGAGGTCCATGCCCTTCAAACAATGGGAAATGAGTCAGTTGTGAGCTGTCTCTGGCAGGAGACTACACATCCTGCGTCACAAAAAAACACTTGACTGTTCTGAACAAATTGGTGTGCCTTTAATACAGTATCTTTATTTTCTTTCAAATTTTAATACTTGCTCCATTTTACCACATTATATCCGTATTTTAATATAGGTAAGAAAATGAAGTAGCACCTAGAGCTCTGCACGGCTGCACCTGTAGACTATTTATCTCCCTAGTGTTCATAGCATTAAGTCCGTGACTGATCTGAAATTCAGAATAGCATGCTATTTATCTTTCTTGGTTTGCTGTGTTGAAAAAGTTTTCTTCTGACTAGAAAAGATTTATAAAACAATATGCCTCCTCCCCCGGTTCTGTTAAGTTGAAAAGAACTTGTTTATCAGATTGTGTGGGGACGAACCAGTAAATTTATTAAAACAAGCTGCGATAACAGCAAACAGAAACAAATACAAATAGCAAGTTAATTGCTACTAACAGCTATCCCGTAGTATATACAAGTATTCCTACAAGTTACAACTGTAATCATACGAAAGGTTTTTTCTAGAAATAATATTCCTTCTAATAAATCCTTATACATTAATACATTTTATTTGGACTTCAACCAAATCATTTGATCTTAGAGTAAGCCAACGCCAATCACCCTCCTTTATAACTCAAGTGAATCTAACTTCAATACTACTACGAACATCACTCCTTATTTGTATGCTAAACTTAAGAGATTGATTATACAGTATCTTGTCTGTCCAAAGATACTTACAAGCACCATTACCAATTTCATGCTTTATAATAGCTTTAGTATCAACTCTAAGCTTTAGAATTTTCCTCCATGTCCAACTGCAGGTATTTTGATCTCCTGAAAACTTCTGTTTTGAGAAGAAAGAATAGAACCAGGTTTGACAAGTTAGTCCCACACCGCCCAAAGTATACATGTGGAATTCTGCAGGCATTCTATAAATAAGAAGCGAATAACAACATTTCAACATACTTACCTGGACGGGGTATATGGGTGATCAGAAAGGCCCATGGCCTAGGCTGGTGACTTCCATTGCACTTGGGAGGGGTGCTTGTCTAAGGTCTCCCCAAGTGGGAGAGCCTACGTCGTAATTTGTGGTAGTGGGGGCCTGCGTTCGCGCGGCCTCTACCCAGCTATAGTCCAAAGTTTTTAAGTAGCTTGGTATTGAAAGGCCTGGTCACTATTTTCTGTATTAGTGGAGTGGCGCAAATAAACTATCAATAATATAAAGGAATAGGCAAGGCAAGAAAAATGATACACAAAAAATAGTGACCCATATGGCAAAGGTGGATCTGTTGAGGATTTCTCTCCGACCGTTCAAGATAAGCGACGTTGACGGTTTCTTATTATGGGCTGGGGATGATCAAATGACTCGTAATATCCGATGGAAACTTATGGTTCCAGACAAGAGAGGCTTTGGAGTTCATTAGAGATGTTCGCATACCTCACCCTTGGCGCAGGTCAATCTG
This sequence comes from Ormosia semicastrata, assembly GCA_029884595.1. Taxonomy (NCBI): domain Eukaryota; kingdom Viridiplantae; phylum Streptophyta; class Magnoliopsida; order Fabales; family Fabaceae; genus Ormosia; species Ormosia semicastrata. Next base: position 6,695,446 of record JAQQTO010000054.1, on the reverse strand, counting down.
CCTTGATGACCGTTCTATCGGATTTATTTCGGTGTATCCTTGGTCTGTTGATGACAGGTGCAGGGCTGACGTAGGCTATGCTATAGCGGCCAGCTACTGGGGCCAAGGGATAACAACCAAAGCACTGAAGATTGCTGTGTCCCAAGTCTTCAAGGACTTGCCTGATTTGCTAAGGTTGCAGGCTTTTGTTGTAGTAGAGAACAAGGCTTCTCTGAGGGTCTTGGAGAAGGCTGGGTTCCTTAAGGAGGGCGTGCTCAAGAACTGTACTTACCTTGTGTTCGGATGAATTATTAGAATCGATCGGAATATGTGACGATGGAATGAAAAGGAAAAGAAATAAATAAAGCATAGTTATTATTATTTTTTTATTTAAAAGTTTTATTAGTGAAATAGAATTTTATTATTTATGTAATTTCTCTATTTTACTTTAATTTTAAGAGAATAAAAATTAAATATTTGAGAAAAAAAAGATAAATAATTTTTTATGTATTTTTTTTATATTTTAAAACTTTTAAATAAAAAAATTATTTATGTTCTTTTTATTTTTTTTTTTGTTTTTCTTATTTCGTATCATCTGAATATAATGTTACCTATTAAACAGTGATGTATATTTAATTATTTGATTTTTTGTTGCACTGTCACATTGTGCTGGTTCCAACACATGCTCACCAAAATTTTGCGATGATCGATGGCAGAAATGATTAAACTCATGATCAAATGGTCATAAAAACAATGACATAATAAAATAAAACTTGGCTTCGATTATTTTTCTATAATTTTTTCTTTAATTTTTTAATTAATTTTTATTTATTATTTTTAACTTTATTTAATTAAATTAATAAATATATGAAGAATAATTAAAAGAGTTAAAGAAAAGAGTTAACGTAAAATTTTGTTCAAAACATTAATATCAATGATCAACTCTCTTGTATGCTTAAGCTTCAAGAATAATTTATATCTAACACAGCACCTTCACACGATATATTTATCCTCAATAATAGAGTTGTCAAAACAAATCTAACTAGATCAGATCATATTATGTAAATTTTGGATTGATATTTTATTAGTTTAATTTAATTTTTTTAATATAAATAGATTAGATTGACTCAACCTCCATTCAAGTTATTTTTAATTTTAGACTAATATTTTATTAACTTAACTTATTTATTTTATCAAATTATTTTAATTGACTTATCAAACTTGATTCATTTTGATGATTTTATTCAAGAATGAAATGTTATTTGTGGACCCTTGAAGTATATGATAAGCCTTGTTTTGGTTACTGTATATGAAAGGCCTTGAAGTACATAAACAGTAAATTGATGTATAATTAAGCATCTGTTGCGTGTGATCAAACAACACCCTTGTTTTGGTTACTGTATATGAAAGGCCTTGAAAGTCACTCTATTTCGGGTTTGGCTTCACAGAGTACGGGTAATCATCAGTTGGGTCAGTTGGGTCAGGTTGGGTTTAGAAGTAAAGAAATTTTAAACTAATTAGGTAATGTCAGGTCGGGTCGGGTCGGGTCGGATCGAATCGAGTCGAGTCGAGTTTTAAAAAAAAAAATTAAGTAACTCGAACTAAATTAATCTGATTAGAATCGGGTTGGTTTAAATTGGGTAATTGGGTCGGTCGGATTGGTCGGGTTTACGAGTTGGGTAATTGGATTAGTCGGGTTGTGCACCCTAAGTGGTCGGATTAGGCAAAACAATGTCATTTTAATTGAGTCAACGGGTTGACTCTTTGAACCCGTCACTCGAACCAATTAATAGATGAGTTAGTCGAATTTTATCGGAACGAACCCGATTACTCAAACCAATTAAGTTGAATTGGGTCGGGTTGGTCGGATCATCGGATCAGATTGGACTCATGTGCACCCCTATCACAGAGTTCATCCTTGTTTGATCCTTTCCATATGATATATTGAATAAAATTTTGAATTTATATTTTTTTATGTTAAATTTTTTATTTTTCTATTCTCTCTCTCTATATATATAAAGATGGTTAACCTTTACATGAATATATATATATATATATATATATATATATATAGGGATTATTAACATCCATACCTTCGTATAGAGGTTAGTAACATTTACATTTTGTCTTAGACCAAAAATATATTATTTTTTTTCTTAAAATAATTTTAAAATCATGGGTTGTTATGTCATTTTATTTCAAATATAATAATCTAATTTAATAACGAGAGAGATAGTTTAATGCTTACATTAATAAGGAGAAAGAATAAAGAAATCAATTTTAATAAAGATAAAATTTTCTATTATTAACTCTAATTAATAATATATATATATATAATCCACCAATATTATTTTTGAGTTTTATAACATTATTCTACTACAAAATTCAGTTTTACATTTTAGACGTAAATCTCCAAAAAGAGAAAAAAAATCTATTATACAATTGACGTAGATCGGTAAATCTAGTAATTAATAACATTACATTTCCTTTAAAAAAATGTTCATTTTGTTAGTCATGACAATCATCACCTATTAAAGAGGGTGAATTAGGTGATTATAAATTTTTAAAATAACTTTAAAAAATTATGTATTTTGATATTTTCAATCAACACATGTAGCAGAATAAGTTTAACAAAAATATAACTATTGTAGATTACTTAAATACAACTTGGGTTATGGAATAAATTAAGTAAATAAGTTAGATATCAAGTTTTTATAATAAAAATATCAAAATGACAAGATATGTAATAAGTAACTATGTTACACAAAATATTGAAATTAAAGAGTGTAGGGAAGAGAGAATCAAACTCAAGAATTTATCTTGATTCAGCCACCAATCACTTGTGACCTACATCTAGTCCCCAAACTTAACTTGATATTTTCTTCACTATCTTCTAAACTTCACGGGTGCTAGGAAAACTTTTATACAAATAAGAGCACTCCTCACATCTTGGGATACTTCACCATTGTGCTAGAACATCTAATTCTTCAAGTTTCACAAGTGCTTGAAAAACTTTTACAACCAAGAGCACTCAACACACCTTGGGATGTCTCACCCTTGTGCTTGAGCCTCAAAACAGGGATACCTCACCCTTTACAACCTTTGAGAGATACCTCACCCTCTTTACAACTAATGGATACTTCACCATTTTCTCTAAAGTGATATCTCACCCTCTTTACAAATTAAACAAGATATAGATGAATTGAAACTCTCTCAAGAGTAGATAATACAAGTTGAAACTTATGAGTATCAAGGATTCACATTTTTTTGCTCAAAATAGGGGTTTATAAGAAATGATAGTTAAAACTCGTTTTCAATGCTCAAGAACCATTTTCAGATTGTTTCTCAACATTTCTTTGATGTCTAAATACTTGTATTTATAGCACAATACATTTTAGAGCCGTTAGTGGTGGTTAGGAGGCATTAAATGCCAAAATAGAGCCGTTGGAGAATGTTTTCTGGTTGCACAGATAACCAGTTAGGAGATTTTCCTAATTGGTTAGGAGCCTCAAATTTTGTCATCTGACTTTCACAATAATCGGTTAGGGGATATGCCTAATCAGTTAGGAGCTTTTATAAAAGCATGAAAACGCTCTTAATTTTTACACTAACCGATTAGGTGACTTGCCTAATTGGTTAGGAGCTTTTAAAACATGAAAAATGCTCCTAACATTCACAATAACCGGTTAGGTGAATTGTGTAATCGGTTAGGAGCTTTTAGAACATGAAAAACACTCCTGACATGGTGAATAATCGGTTATGAAAAATTCATAATCGGTTAGTGCATTCTGATTTTGAAAATTTACTTTAAATAGTCATAACTTCTTCGTTTCTTATCCGTTTAAAGCAAATGACCACTCATTGGAAAGATCTTTGAGTTTATTTTCATATAAAACAAGTTTCAGAACAAAATTCAAAATGATTTGAAAGTTATGATTAAAATAATAACCAAAAGTCAGTTTTACAAAACACAAACTTGACTATTTTTCATAGATTTGAATTACCACCAAGACTAACTTTTCAAAATATGTTTGTTGAGAATTTTAGAATGTAAGAAATACTTTTAAAGATGTTAAAATATATTTGAACTTAGTGTGATTTTCATTTACCTTTATATAAGATCTAAGTCCTATAAGCTATTCTTGAAAAACCTTGGGACTTGATCTTTTGCCATCATCAATTCTTAATGTAATTCAAGCTTCCAAATAAAATTTTCTCTTCAAATCTTGCAAAAGCTTAGAACATCTTATCATTCTCATTCTTCTTGAGTTGAGCATAGTTGTGATCATTTGCTTTCTTGTTGTAATGCTCACTCTTGATACTTGAACTATCCTACAAAGTATTACTCACTTAAAACAAATATAGTTAATCCAAATTCATAACTCAATATCTTCATATGCATGATTCATAAATGTATAATTCTAGTTAGTCTAACATGCATATAAGACTTTCATAGACACATCCAAATAAGATATTTATGAATTACTAATGGATATGTTTTATATAAGATGCAACAAATAATACTTTACATATTTTTATTTAAACAGAGTCAAATCTAATATTAATTCATTTATAACTCATATAAAACATTATTAGATATATTATATGAAGAATGGTACACATATCTCATTACATGATTATTAAGTGAAATATAATTATATCAAGTACATAATCATGCATGATACAATATATCTCATTAAGTACATCTATATAGCATGATCAATATTCTTTTGTAATACATTTGTCATCTATTAAGCACATCTATCAAGCATAAATATTATTATTTTTGTCTTATATTTATCATCATCAAAATTTAACATATTAAATCATTAGGACAAACTTATTTTCACACATTTTTATATTTCAAATGTAGATTTTCAAATATAACGTTACAATTCAGTTTTATATATAATATGAATGAAATAGTATTTACAAAATGCATTATGAACATATTTTAATTTATTTAAAAAAATAATATGAATTCTATCCTAATGATATATTTTATTTTATCGACATGAATTTATCCAACCATATAGAATGTTCCTTTTGATTTCTAAGATATTAATGTTACAATTCAGTTTATCAATTAAATTTTAATATTATTTTTAAATTAATAATTAGAGTTAATAATTAAAACTTTTTTTATTAAAGTTTATTTTTTAATTCTCTTTTTTTGTAATGTTAGCATTAAATACTCTCTTTCTTTATTAAATTAGATAATTACATAATAAAATGACACAATTATCTATAATTTTAGTATTATTTTATACAATAAAATATAAATTTTTAATCTAAAACAAAATATAAAAATTACTAACCTTCACACCTCTCTATATATGTTACAATCTGCTATACTCATATATATGTTGTATACGGATGGGACAATTGAGATCACGGCACATGTAGTTTGGTTCTTTGACCCTTCTATGTATCCAAAGGAAAGGGAAAAAATATATATATAACTTGCCAAAAAACTCATCAATCAAATAGTGATGACTGATGGCCCATAATCAGGCCCATGTGCTGGGGAAATAATTGCTCAGTTGCACTTGGAGGAACAGGAACTTCTAAAGAAAATCTCATTTTTGATGGAAACTTTTATACACATAAATTCGATATTTTCATTTTATATATATAATAATGTCATAAGATGACACTATGAGGTGTTCCACAACCTAAATATGAGGGATAAATATTCAAATTAGTTTTATACATATTCTAAATGAATTTTAGAGAATCACTTGATTAAGGTTGATGTAAGTAATTTTCTCTTAAATACAATGGTAGTGATGGTAGTGCGAGACTATGAGGTGTTTCACAACTTAAATATGAGAGATAAATACTCAAATTAATTTTATACATATTCTGAATAAGTTTCAAAGAATCACTTGACTAATGTTGATGTCAGTAATTTCCTTTAAAGCACAGTAGTAATGACGGTAGTGCGAGATGTGAGTACTTGTAAAAGGTATTCCGATATTCAAGTTAGATCATGCACAAAATAGATATTGTTTAAAATTAGATGCATATATTTATTATTTTATGTTATATTTATAAAAGCATCTTGATAGATAATAATCATGTTTAAATTTGTATTAAATACTATCAATTATGATAAGAATTAATCTAGTAAAATTATTGCCTCTTATAACTGTCTCCTCTTATAAGATTGACATTTTAAATACTCATGTTAAATTTTAAAGAATAATAATCAAACAAATATGTGAAAAAATTATAATAAAAAAAGATATAATAGTATAGTGGAACATTATTATCCAAAATATAACAAAGAATATTATAAAACATGAACACAGTATTTTTTTCAAAACATTATACACATTTTCATATAGAAAAAAAAATTATACACATTCAATTTTTTCCCATAAATAAACCCGCCTTTATTATTTTTTAGTGACAATATTTTGTTATTAAGTTTTTAAAAAATTATTTCGAACATTATACATCAAAAATAAAAATCTAACCTTTGTTTTTTTTTTCATAAGGGATATTAAATCAAATTTGATTTCATAACTTTACTGAAAAATTGATTTCATTCTGCATTAATTCCATCTTTCCATGTACCAAATAATTGAATAACTTATAAATAAATTCTATTCCAAAAATTACCGAACTTTGGATTGGGATTCGTTATTTCATTCCAATCATTCCAATTCCATTTCTACTATGCAGAATCATCATTTTGTATTCCAAACATAACGTAACTGTCATGCCATAATAATAATAATAAATAAATAATAAATATTTCATATATGTATATCATGGAATAAATTTTGATTCTTACATTTTTTCCAAAAAAATTATTCTTACCTAGAGATATCTTTAATTATTATTATTATGTGAATTTTATTCAAAAATTAATTTGTAGGAAAAATAATTACAAAAATAATATGCAAATATGAATTATTTTCCTTCAAGTCCCACATTTTGGACTCTAATATGTAAATAGTGTAAAAAAATTATTATTTAAACATTCAAAATATAATACTTAAACGATATTTTACTTATATTTATATATTATTTATTTATTTCAACTTAAAATATGGGAATAATAAATCACACTTCTATGAGATTCGGTGTCCGAAGCGGATGTTTCTATTGTTGAAAAAACATTTTTTTAGTGTGAAAAGGTGCACACTACACGGAGGCATTAAGGCTCACCACTATCACACTATAAATATGAATAAGATGACGTATATGCTCACTATCACATTATAAATATGAAATTTAGACTCCCACACGTATTCGTACGATTCAATCTCGTCCACTTATCCTCCAACCGCATTATGTGGTACCAGAGATTACTTGTTGATATTTATAGAAATCTAAATTAAAAAATACTAAAAAAATTGTGGATCATATTAAAGATGTATAAATGTTTAAAAATTATATTTACATATTGTCAGAATTATAACAAGTTTTTACATAAGAATTTGTCTTCATACCATCATGACTAGAACTGGTAAAATAGGTTAATCTGTATCAACTTATTTTAATTTATTTTAAGTTATTAAAGTATAAAATGAGATAGATTGATTTATTTTAAAATATAAATTGAAAGAGTCAATTTATTTTATTTTAAAGTGGGTTACATGAATTAATCTATATAAAAGATAAAATAAAAAAAAAAAAAAAATAAATGAGTTAATAGATCAACTCGCTTAATTAACTTAAAAAATAAAAAAAATTATATAAAAATTAAAAAATAATATAAAAAATTTTAAAATAATAATAAATAATAATAATAAAAAATTAAAAATTACATATCTAAAAAATAATTTTTAAAATAATCTAATTAAATATTTAAACATAAATTATATAACATCAAATAATTTTTTATTTATAGTATCACTTATCATTTTTTTTTAAAGAAAATAGTCAACCCATTCCTACTCTGCTTAATCCACGAGTTAAGCGGGATGTGTTATGCGGATTAAAAAAAAAATATGAGTTTAATCATTAAACTTAACCCACAAAAAAATAACGAGTTGACAGATTAACTTAATAGATTGAATCCATTTTATCATCTCTAATCATAACACGTATCTAGAACTCATTGAATATCATAATTAATTTTATTATTATAATTTATTTTTAAATTTAAGCTTGACTGATTTTTAGACTATCATGGTACATTACTTTGGATAATTTGGTTATAATTAATAATATAACAAGAAAAACCTACTCTTCTATTTAACACATACAACACACATTCTCTTTTTTCAAATAAGAAGATATCAGTAAAAGTGTGAAAAAATATGTGCAATAAATATTTCTCTTTGTACAAGTCTCGGCAATTTACTTCTCCACAGGGGTAATTGTTATCTAAGCATGCTTACCTTTTTTATATTCTTCATGTTAACCATTCATCACCCTTAGAGCACATGAGAGCTATAGGAGGAATGTGAAGAAATTAATATATAACATTTCCATCTCTATAAAAAAGAAAATAACATTTCCATCTCTATAAAAAAGAAAATGGACTTCCGTGAAGCAACAATTTTCCCATGTTAAATTTGTGGTACAATTTATTTTACCCAAAAACAAACATGGTGCACGATGTGCTACCTTACCAGAAGTAACATCTTTCCTTATATTTTTTAATAACTATCCTTAATACATTTGTTAACAAAATTCATTAATTATTTAATTTCTGACTGGCCGTCTGCCCCATTATAAATGCTAACAGGCCTTGCCCAACTCATTCACTCAAACTAAATACAGCACTTATAAACTACTCTCTTTCTATCTTCCTTCACTAGCAATTCCCATTTTCTCCCAACATGGCTTCATCAACTCCCTCTCTAACGTTTACAGTAAGGAGGTGCCAACCGGAGCTGGTGGCTCCAGCTATGCCCACTCCCCATGAAGTTAAACTACTATCCGACATAGATGATCAAGAAGGATTCCGTTTCCAAGTTCCAATCATGCACATGTATCGTTATGAACCATCAATGGCAGGGAAAGACCCAGTTAAAGTCATTAGACAGGCACTCGCACAAACACTTGTGTTCTACTACCCCTTTGCCGGTAGGCTTAGGGAGGGGCCTGGTCGCAAATTGATGGTGGATTGTAATGGGGAGGGTGTCATGTTCATTGAGGCTGATGCAGACGTGACACTTGATCAATTTGGTGACACTCTTCAACCTCCATTCCCATGCTTCCAACAACTCCTTTATAATGTTCCAGGCTCAGAAGAAATTATTAATTGTCCCCCTCTACTCATACAGGTTCAATTACTTATCCACTTCTTTGTTATAGAAAACAAAGTCATAGAAAAACTAAATGAACTTTTTTAGGAACAAATTACATGTATATGACAGATTGCATTACAAAAGATCAAATATCTACACGTATACTATATTATATATACATTAACATTGGGTTTTAAATGACAGGTCACACGCCTTGAGTGCGGTGGTTTCATCCTTGCCACCCGCTTGAACCACACCATGAGTGACGGAACTGGTCTAGCACAATTCATGAACGCCTTGGCTGAAATAGCTCGTGGAGCACGTGAACCTTCCATTCCACCTGTGTGGCATAGGGAGCTACTAAACGCAAGAGTTCCACCGCGCGTTACATACAACCATCGCGAATACGAGCAAGTGTCTGATACCACCATAATTCCATACGAGGGCGACATAGTTGAACAATCTTTTTTCTTTGGACCAGCCGAGATAGCTACCCTTCGTCGCTTGGTTCCCCGTCACATTGGTGAGTGCACCAGATTTGAGGTCATCACGGCATGTCTTTGGTGCTGCCGCACAAAAGCATTGCAGCTAGAGCCAGAGGAAGAGGTTCGCATGATGTGCATCGTCAACGCACGTGCTAGGTTTAACCCTCCGATACCTGTTGGTTATTATGGTAACGTTTTTGTATACCCGGCTGCGCTCACCACTGCAGGGAAGCTTTGTGGAAATCCATTTGGATATGCCGTAGAGTTAATAAAGAAAGCAAAAGCTGAAGTCACTGAGGAATATGTGCATTCTGTGGCAGATCTAATGGTGACTAAGGGACGACCCCTGTTTACAACTGTTAGGTCTTACGTTGTGTCAGACGTGACACGTGCAGGGTTTAGAGAGGTGAATTTTGGGTGGGGCAAGGCAGTGTTTGGTGGAGTGGCCAAAAGCGGGGGTGGGGCCTTTCCTGCAATAACCTTTCTCACTTCGTATGAGAATGCGAAAGGAGAAGAAGGTGTTATATTACCACTTTGCTTGCCAGCCAAAGCTATGAACAGGTTTGCCAAAGAGTTGGATCACATGCTTGGGAACCAATACCAAACTCCAAAGAATGGTCAAAATCCTAGGTTTATCCAGTCTACCTTATAGCTTGTTGCTTCTAAGACTCCAGTATCTTGCGAGTCCGAAGGGAAATTAAATAAGTTCGGATCATGGAAAAATCATATATAAATAAGCGTTGCAAACTAAACTAATTTAACTTCTCTGTAGTCCAGTCAAAAAAAAAAAAAAAACCTTCTATGTAGTATTATATTGCAAAAACAGTAAAACACTAAAGTCTAGCCCACATGTTTAGGGGAGATATTTTTAAGAAATTATTTAAATATGTCTGCTTCGCTACACGATGTATGTTTTTTTTTACAAAAATTTCTACCTCCAATATATTAAGTTGATTAATTCGTCTACAGACACTCTTATTAATTATTTTTTTATTACATTCATATTAATTGTTTGAATGCATAATATTTTTTAATCTGCAAATTCCGTTTACCAGTACATTATAAATATGTACGTAGAGGGAGCCCATTTATTGTTAGGACGCTGACTCCGTTGATAAAGATAAAATTCCTCCAAGATCGATATATACCTTTTATGAAAATGAAAACTCATTAAGAATGAAGCTTAATAAAATTTATAAATCGAAAAATATATTTATATTTTGAATTAAATAATAATCTGTAGTATTAATTGCTAATTATCCAAAAATTATTGATGTTAAAATATTTGTCACAGTTAAGATTAACATAGAGAATATTGTAATTTGAAGTTTGACACGGTCACTTTTTTCTTTCCCTTTCACGTGAGGGAAAAGGGACAACTGGACAAGGAACTGAGGGGAGAGAGTCAATGACACTATTAATATACTAATAGATCAATGCCAACCACAACTAATTTATTTTTATGTACATATTATACAAAATAAACATTACATTATAAACCAAAAAAGTGTGTCTAAATTGTGTTAATTTGAGTAGAAAATGTTTAGATCTTTTTAAGTATATATGTTGAGAGAAGTCTAACGTGTGTGTAAGAAGTCTAACGTTGAGAGAGCATTATAATTTGAAGTTTGAATAGTATATCACGCTCCCTTTCAAAATATAAAAAACTCTACTCTAATGATAGGACGATTAGCATAAAAATAATCACAAATGAGTTGATACATGACACCTTAAAAATGGAACAGAACATTAATGATAAAAAATAATTTTTTAATAAGTGTCTTAAAGGTATTTATTAATAAAAAAATGAAACTGATATGTACTAAATGAAAAATATAACTTTGAGTTTTAAATATATAAAAAGTTATACTTTTTATTTAATGTTTTTTACTTTTAATTCCTTATTAAATGAAGTATACTTGTTAAAAAAATCATGTAACAATATCTCTTTCCCTTTCATGTGAGGTACACTACAATAAATTTCAGATTTAGAGACAATTTTTTTTTATTTTTAGAAGGCCAAAATTTTGTTTCTAACAATTTAGAGACACAATTAGAGATGAAAATTAATCTGTCGATGAAAGTAGCGTCGCAGATAGTTAGAGACAAAAAATTTAGAGATGAAATTTTTTCGTCTCTAAATAAAAACTTAGAGACGGAATTTGTTATTTTTTCCTAAAAATATAATAAAAATTACATTAGAGACGAAACTTTTCTGTCTCTAATTTTCAAAATTAAGTAGAAAAAATATAATAATAATAATAATTACGTTAGAGACGGTATTTTTTCGTCTCTAATTTTGTCTTTAATTCCCAAAAGAAAGTAAAAAAATTAGAGACGGCCGTCTATAATTTTTCAAAATTATCTTTTTAATATACTTTTAATTTTATAATTAACCTGATCAATTAACTATCACAATAAATCATATAACAGCAGAAATCACAATTCAGAACATCATCACAAATTTTCATACCAAAATGCAAAGTAATAATTAATTTTCTTAAAAGAACCAAAAGTTGATCCAGAAGATATGAGGCAGCTAATAGACAAAAATAATAGTAGAAACTCATAAAAACAAGCTAAAACAGAAGAGGATGATGCATCACTTGCCAATGTGCTTAGAAACACGAGGCTCCCGAGATGGTCTCTCACACTAAAGATCTCTGAAGCATGGGTACTCCTCCCAGGGAGAATACCGTGCTGAGTACGTACCGTGCACGGTACGCTGTGGCGGGTACGTACCCAATTTTTTTTTTTTGAATTTACAACTTGGGTACGGCTCCGGTTTGGCTGGGTATGGCTCCGGTGCAGCTTGGGTACGGCATCGCTTGCCGTTCTGCACGGCATCTCCTTTTTTCCGGTCGTTTCCTGCGTAGAGCCCTCCGACGAGGCTTTTCCGATGACACTCGGTAGTCACCACCTCCATTCATCTGCTCCTAGCCATTGTTTGGCTCTGTGGCCGCCACCGCCATGATTCTTTTTTTTCGGTCATTCCTGCGCAAAGTCCTCCGATGAAGCTTTTCCGATAACACTCGGTAGTCACCACCTCCATTCGTCTGCTCCTAGCCACTGTTTGGCTCTATCCGTCACGCCATGGCTCCCAGTAGATGAAGTGTTGTATAGAAAGAAGGAAGAGGCAGAGGAAAACGAAAAGGAAGAGAAAGAGGAAAACGAAAAGGAAGAGACAGAGGAAAACGAAAAGGCAGAGGCTGCCAGGAAAACGAAAATGGAGAGAAAGAAGAAAACAAAAAGGTGGAGGAGGCCTGCAGAAAACGAAATGGGAGAGAGAAAATAGGAAAGGACATTTGGTTTAAACTCTTTGTTTACATTTGCTATATATAAAAATTTAATATTAATTTTTTAAAATGAATTAATTTATTCATTTATTTAAATTTTACTAATAAATTATTTGACATTAATAAGATATTTGATTTTAAAATATTAATATTATAATGTTTATAATGTTTTATTATGTAAAAAATATATTTTATATTGTTATTAATAATTGATCATGGAAAAAATAGTTAGAAAAATGTAACTGAAATAGTTAAAAATAATTGTACCCTAAGCTTATGTGATTATATTGTAAAGTAAAAAAGTAGAAGAAGGGAATGTAAGTTTCTTTTTATGTTTTATGTTAAAATTAGTATGCTTTAATTTTTATGTTACGTAATAATATTTTATTGTGTGAGATTTTAGTTTTTATTATTATTATTATTATTATTATATATATATATATATATATATATATATATATATATATATATATATATATATATATATTTAACGTCACGTCTTTCTAATTTTTTAAAAAATTTCGTACCAGATCCAGTATCCGTCTGGATACCGATCTGTCATCTGCGTCACATTGCAGGTGCAACGTAGCTAAAGATTAGTCATATCAACATCATATTCATCACAAAAACGGTTGCTTAACATCAAAGGATCTTCACCAAGCTCATTTGTCGCTTAATTATCTGCAGCATTTCTGATATTAGCAATCTCTAATAAGCATTAAAGGATCAAATAAGAAACTCATGTAAAATGATAAGGTTTCAAGGCCTATTTTTTGTAGGACAACTGAACTTGGTGAAACTTCTAACAGTAAGGTAGAGTTATCATGTATCAAGCAGGAACACCAGCACTGTTAAAAACAAGGCTTATCATTCAAATTCAAAGCTCGACACTCTAAGGAGAACAAATAATAATAAGTTAATAACAACAATAATAATAATAATGAAATACAGTTCAAGAATAATACAAACCAGATGGGGCCAGACATTTTAATCTCTTTGACTAACCAATCATATAGTCACAAAACACCAGATGGGGCCACCAGATTTGACATTTTGATTCCCAAACATTTTTTTTTAATCTAAAATTCGTAATCACTACTTATCCCTATTTCCCAATAAGTACTGGTTAAAACATAAAATTTGAAAAGAGACAACAGACCAAGGATAAAACATAACACCAGTAACAATAGACCAAGGGAAGAAAAAGAGACATTAAATTTTTTTTTGAGAAGAGATATAATAGAAATGGAGCACGAATAAACATGGTAAGCAACAAACATAGAACGAGAGAAGAAACCCAGGCTCAAGCATTACTATTCAGGCCTTCACAGTAACAAAAAAGATAAAATAAGTAGAAACTAGAAAAATTACTGTTCTAGCTGAGCAGAAAATTGAGCAACTTCTTGCTTGCACTGATTTGCAGAAGTTGTCACCTCTTCATTTTCATAAAAATCAGTCGACTTTTCATAGTAAACAACAGCCTGCTCAATATTTTGTTCAGACTCATACAACTTCACAATTTCTTGTGCGTATAATAGTAAAACTCAGTTATGACATGTTCATGGTGATTGTTGAAAAATACTTCCAAAAAAATACCCAATAGGAAAGACACCATACACAACCAAATATGACATAGAAAAAATTAATTTAAATGATCATCCTGAAAGAAAAATCTAAAGTTATAGTGATATATACCTTCAAATATCTAGCAGCCATAGAGAGTCTTCCAATTTCACAGAAAAGATTTACAGCATTGTCTAATCAAGATACAACCTCTGCATTAAGAGAGAGAAAAAGGAGCTTAACATTGAAAGTGCTATTGTCTTTATATCAATGCAAGTGATGGCATGCTAACACATGCTTCACAACTTTATAATTATTTCCAAATTCCAATCTAAAAATGGGAAGCAAATAACCAGCATAAAAGAAATCAGGCAGATGGATCTTAGCTGAAATCAACTTACACATATACTAATTAATTTCAATATCTGACTAAAAGTAGATAAAAGTATGAACCCATACTTAGAGCTCAGCGCATTGTATATGTGAAGCCAAGTATCAGATTTTTACATAAGGGAAGCTTGAATAATGAGAAAATAAGAAGTTTTCTTATATAATTTTTTCATACAGAAGCCATATGATTTGGATTAAAATTAATACATCGAAGTATTAATGCCAAAAGGAATAGGCCTTGTTGCATGGAGGCAAGAGCAATATTTAAAGCTGTAATCAGAATTCAGAAATGAGTAAAAGAATATAGTTGGCACCAAACAAAAAAAAAAAGATTATGAATTCACAATTTCACAGCATGGGAGGAAGATTTTGCAGTAGCATATTTCTCTTGAAGTGCATGGCGTATGACCAATGGCAATTATATTGATTTTATTTTATTTTATTTTATTTTTTGCTTCTAACATAGGCACACAAAGAGCCATGGCCCATGGGTTAGTAGGGTTAAAATTGAATGACTTGATTAGCAACCAGAAAAGAATCCTAGTGTATGTAATGTAACCACTTACATAGATACATACCATTTATATTAGTCTTTTTATAGGAATGTACTGCATCAACATAAGCTTGGGCAGCTTCATGCTTGCTATCCAACTAAAAGCAGAAAATGACATTGTCATTAGACACATTACAGGCTTCTTAAAAAACACTTCAAACATAATACATTTGGCTCCTAATCCAACTTAGCCATGAACATTAGGGCCTCAATCATCAACAAATCTCACAATTTTCATATCCAACATCCAACATCCAAGACACATTTAGAGCAATAAATCAAATAGGGGTTTTAACCCATTTTCTAAGCTCAATATTCATTAGGAATTAAATCAAGGAACCAAATTCTCAAACCGCAATCAACATATGAACAACCATTTCCATTTCAAAATCTTTATCAAAACAGAAATTTTCAGAACAAATAGAAAACGAAAATAGCAATAAAACCCTCTACCTCATCTTCCATGGCTAGGTTCTTGCTTTTTTCTTGAGCAAGAATTAAATTAAATGCAGCTAATAAATTAAATAAATAAAAAATTAATAAATAAAACTCAACAAGAGGAATAAAAAATAGTAAAAGAAAAATAAAAAGAAAAAGAAAATAAAAATTGGGGAAGAATGGAGAACCTGGTGTGTAGAGAGGGATATACGGTGGTTATGGATACAGGGGTTGTGAAGAAAAGGTGGGTTACGGTGAGGAAAAAGGAAAGGGGTGGGTAGGCACGGTGGTGGTGGGGATGTGGGTGGAAGGGTTACGGTGGATGGGTTGAGGAAGGCGTTACGGTGGAGGGGTTACGACGAGAAGGGATTGAGTGAGTTACTGGTTACGAGGAGAAGGGATTGATTGAGGGAATGAGTTACGGTGGATGGGATTGAGGAAGGGGTTACGAGTTACTATAGGGAAGAGGGGAAACAGATTGAGTGGTACGGTGGAGATGGAGATGAGGGATCGGGAGGTATGGTGGGTGGTACGGTGGAGATGAGGGAGGTACAGTGAAGGATTGTATGAGATGATGCTTTTTAAATTAGTGATGGATTGTATCTTTTCTTTACCTAGTTTTGCACTGCTAGACCTCCGTAGTTTGCATCCTAAGTGATTAAGCCAGTTTATGATGAGGTTTTTATTTACTGCAGGATCCTTACCGGGATAAACTTCCGAGGCTTTGCTCTGACAGTAACTCATACCAGGGCTGTCCTCTTCCTGAAAGGAAAGACTGTGAAGATGAAGAGTCAATTTCTATGGGGAATCTAAATTTATGAATTAGAGGTCCATGCCCTTCAAACAATGGGAAATGAGTCAGTTGTGAGCTGTCTCTGGCAGGAGACTACACATCCTGCGTCACAAAAAAACACTTGACTGTTCTGAACAAATTGGTGTGCCTTTAATACAGTATCTTTATTTTCTTTCAAATTTTAATACTTGCTCCATTTTACCACATTATATCCGTATTTTAATATAGGTAAGAAAATGAAGTAGCACCTAGAGCTCTGCACGGCTGCACCTGTAGACTATTTATCTCCCTAGTGTTCATAGCATTAAGTCCGTGACTGATCTGAAATTCAGAATAGCATGCTATTTATCTTTCTTGGTTTGCTGTGTTGAAAAAGTTTTCTTCTGACTAGAAAAGATTTATAAAACAATATGCCTCCTCCCCCGGTTCTGTTAAGTTGAAAAGAACTTGTTTATCAGATTGTGTGGGGACGAACCAGTAAATTTATTAAAACAAGCTGCGATAACAGCAAACAGAAACAAATACAAATAGCAAGTTAATTGCTACTAACAGCTATCCCGTAGTATATACAAGTATTCCTACAAGTTACAACTGTAATCATACGAAAGGTTTTTTCTAGAAATAATATTCCTTCTAATAAATCCTTATACATTAATACATTTTATTTGGACTTCAACCAAATCATTTGATCTTAGAGTAAGCCAACGCCAATCACCCTCCTTTATAACTCAAGTGAATCTAACTTCAATACTACTACGAACATCACTCCTTATTTGTATGCTAAACTTAAGAGATTGATTATACGGTATCTTGTCTGTCCAAAGATACTTACAAGCACCATTACCAATTTCATGCTTTATAATAGCTTTAGTATCAACTCTAAGCTTTAGAATTTTCCTCCATGTCCAACTGCAGGTATTTTGATCTCCTGAAAACTTCTGTTTTGAGAAGAAAGAATAGAACCAGGTTTGACAAGTTAGTCCCACACCGCCCAAAGTATACATGTGGAATTCTGCAGGCATTCTATAAATAAGAAGCGAATAACAACATTTCAACATACTTACCTGGACGGGGTATATGGGTGATCAGGAAGGCCCATAGCCTAGGCTGGTGACTTCCATTGCACTTGGGAGGGGTGCTTGTCTAAGGTCTCCCCAAGTGGGAGAGCCTACGTCGTAATTTGTGGTAGTGGGGGCCTGCGTTCGCGCGGCCCCTACCCAACTATAGTCCAAATATTTTTAAGTTGCTTGGAATTGAAAGGCCAGGTCAATATTTTCTGTAGTAGTGTAGGGGCACAAATAAACTATCAATAGCATAATGGAATAGGCAAGAAAATTAATGCAAAAAAATTAGTTGACCCATATGGCAAGGTGGATCTGTCGAGGATTTCTCTCCGACCGTTCAAGATAAGCGACGTTGACGATTTCTTGTTATGGGCAGGGGATGATCAAGTGACTCGTAATATCCGATGGAAGACTTGTGGTTCCAGGCAAGAGGCTTTGGAGTTCATTAGAGATGTCTGCATACCTCACCCTTGGCGCAGGTCAATCTGCCTTGATGACCGTTCCATCGGCTTTATTTCGGTGTATCCTTGGTCTGGTGATGACAGGTGCAGGGCTGACGTAGGCTATGCTATAGCGGCCAACTACTGGGGCCAAGGGATAACAACCAAAGCACTGAAGATTGCTGTGTCCCAAGTCTTCAAGGACTTGCCTGATTTGCTAAGGTTGCAGGCTTTTGTTGTAGTAGAGAACAAGGCTTCTCAGAGGGTCTTGGAGAAGGCTGGGTTCCTTAAGGAGGGCGTGCTCAGGAAGTACACTTATCTCAAGGGGAACATTAAGGATTTGGTTGTGTTTAGTATTTTGTCAACAGATGAAATTACTCCTGGTGAGTCAATGACTAGTTGCTAGTGGTAATAATTGGTCAAGGTTTGTTGAATTTGGTGTACATAAATGTCAAATATCTCTACCCTTATATTTATTTCATCGTTTGTTATGGGATATGCTTGTTTTTTTTTGGCGTCCTTGTCTTTTCTTAGGGAGTGGTTAATTTTCATCTTTAGGTTTCGGTGGACATTTATAATAAAAAGGTTGTTTGTCACTGCCTGCTCCACGTTACACTCTTTGATGGACTGGGGGTTCCTTTGATAATCTTCTATTAATAATATCGAAAGAGTATTTACTTTAATCCTTCCCATGAATTCAGAACAATATATTCAAGACTAGTTATACGTTTGAGCCTGATTCCATCTGAAGGTGTGGTTTGGTCCATAACAACATAAACAACTCAAATTTTCTGCAAAACTGCGTTGACACTTTGATTCTCACTAGAACCATATAGTTTACTATTGTGCGCGTGCATACCATTGCAATCATGGATGCGGCATGCATTTACCCAATTCTTGTTAAATTGTTTTATACACGCTGATTGCAATACGGATTCAAATACATGGGGTTTGCCTCAGTTGATGCCTGCCCTTACTATTAATACAGATACAGGTACAGCTTAGTTAATCCACAGATATAAGAGTAAGATACACGATCATTGCAATCATGGATGCGGCATGATTTCTTAATTTAGTAAAGATACTAGAAAATAAGAATAAAATATAATATTCTCTCTTATTCAATTTAGTAAAGATACTAGAAAATAAGGATAAAATTTTAAAAAAAGTAATTACTGATTCCTTAATTTTTTAAAATAAAAAAAAATTAAAACAAAATAAAATTTCTAAAGCAAACGAATAGAATAAAAACAAAAACGTCATGCCAATGATCACTAGCGACAAATGGTGGTAGGCATGACAACACAAGAAGGGCTTGGTGAACCAAGATAAAACATTGTTGGGCCAGCGTTGGTGCGGCCTGTCCAACTCTAGTCTAAGAAATTTATATATACAATTCTGTCCAAGTTTTTTTATTGCGATAGGGTCAGTTTGTATGTAGTCGATTAATTTAACTTCTTAGTTTGATTAAAAGTAAGTCATTTATATCAAAATTAAAAGACTCATAAGTTGTGATTAGAAAAAATAAAAATGAGAAATGATTTGATTTGATTTGATTAATTTAATTTGATTTAGAAATCAAATTTTATATTTAAAACTTTTTAAAAAAATAAGATTTGAATTTATTTAAAAATCAAATTTTGTGTTTAGAATACATTAAAATTAGAATTGATTTGATTTGATTTTATTATTTTATATTTTAACTCCTATGAGAAATAGTTAGAAGTAATTATTAAGAGTAAAATAATCTATTTATTTTAAATCAAATCAAATCTTAACCAATATTATCAAATTTAATGAAATTTTTAAAATAAAAAAATGAAATTTATAAGATTTTAAAAATCAAATTATTTTTTATTTTTTAACATTCAAAACATAAGATTTAACTACATTTGATTTACAAATCAAATTATTTATTTATGTTCTAGAAATTTGCATAGCTAACCTTTTAAGTCAACCTCTTAGAACTTACTATTTGAATAATATTTTAAGAGTTTTGTTGATTAGTATACTTGTTAAGGAAATTAAAATAAAAATTTTTAGATAAAAATAAAGTATTAAATATATTAACAATTAAAATAATTTATTATTTACTTTATTTTAATTTTTTATTTAATTTTTTTTATTTTAAATTTGATTAGCAAAATTAATATTTTAAAAAGATAAGCAGACGATCTGCTGTACTGAAGAGAAACAATGCCAATAAAGACACTAAAAAAACAAATTTGGGTGTTCGTATTTCAATATGGCAATGGACTCGTCAAAAATCACACTACGGCCGTTCAAGCTGAGCGACGTTGACGATTTCATGGTATTGGCAGGTGATGATAGAGTGACTCACTATACCCGATGGAACACTTTTGCTTCCAGGGAACTGGCTTTGACTTTCATTAGAGATGTGTGCATGCCTCACCCGTGGAGTCGGTCCATATGCATTGAAGATCGTTGTATCGGATTTATATCCGTCTCTCCTGGATTAGGTGATGACAGGTGTAGGGCAGAAATAGGCTATGCTATAGCCGCCAAATACTGGGGCCAAGGGATATGCTCCAAAGCAGTGAAGATTGCTGTGTCACTAGTCTTCAAGGACTTCCCTGATTTGTGAAGGATACAAGCTTTTGTTGCTGTAGAGAACAAAGCTTCCCAGAGGGTCTTGGAAAAGGCAGGATTTCTTAGGGAAGGCATACTGAGAAAGTATTTGTATGTCAAGGGGAACGTTAAGGATGTGGCTATTTTTAGTCTTGTGTCAGCGGATACTCATCCTCCAGAGTAACGATCACGGGTATAAAGGCATTTGATAATGCTTCATGAAAACGAAAATTAGTCATCTTTTTGCATTACTTTCTTATTTTTGCAAGCTCAAGTCCCCAATGAAATTGTTTCTAATCTTCTGGCATTACTTTCTCAATTTTGCTACATTCTGTTTTTGAAAAGTTGCAAACAGAAAACCCCAAATAAAATTAGTTATCATGAAAGTATAAAAAATATGATTACTTATTTCTTCATGGTAACCCTTACCCCAACTCGCAAGAACACTTTTTTTCCGTTTTTCGTGGTAGATATGCTCTATCACCGTGACCAGGGAAAACCTTCGACGTAAGTTATGGTTAGCACTTACCACAAACTGCATTGACTAAATTGTAGCTTTTCCTAGTAAAACGAACTTACATGGAAAAATGAAGGAAGACAACTTTGAGATTTGGGTACAGTAAATTTACATATATATTACCGAGTTTTGGTTCCTTGGACAAGCTATCAACACAGACAAAATGGCTCAGCAGTCGTTCTTCGGCTGCGGAAGCAATCAATATATTCCTCAACACAAACATTTGCGGTACAAGCTTTGACGTAATTCTTTTTCTTTTATTGTGCTCTTGTTCCCTTTGATAACTTTATACAATTATACTCACATAAATAAACTATGCAGAAAGTGAAGCGTACATATTCACATTTACAAAAGTGAGACATTTCAAGGGGTAGAATTTACAAAAATATCTTGTGGCATTGGTGAAGCTTGCTGATCTTGATGAGATGGGATAACTAGACGTTGTAGGGGCTTTAGAGCCACTGTGAGCTGTGCAAATGAGGGACGCAAATTTGGATCCCTGTCAGAAAAAGAGGAAGAAAAAAATAATGGTGGGGGGGGATCAATTGGAAAAATAAATAAAAAATTAAACTTGAAGTTGATCGTGCTTACTGTTGCCAACATTCCCAGATTATTCTTGCAACTAAAGAGTCAACTTCCTTAGGGATATCAAGGCGACGGTTTTGGAAACCTACTGCACCAACAACTTGCATAGGATTCATTCCACTCCAGGGCAACCTTAGAGTGGCAAGCTCCCACAGAATGACTCCAAAACTATAAACGTCACACCTGTACATTTGACTTGATACATATTAATAGTGATGCACTAAATAGACACAGCTTCCATTGCAAGCAACATAGAAATTGACATATATATTGGAATCTAAAGTTCAGAAATTCCAGTATCACCATTCTCAAACTGCAGTAGTCTTGTCCGCCAAGCATTAACTTTTTTAGCACAAAAGATACAGAAAAATGGAATACCATATTTATCAAAAGATTATTGTGGCACTGACAGCGATAACTGTGCTGTTATTAATTGGAAGAAAGAATTCAATCAGACACACCAACCAAAATAGGGATTCACTATAAATTAAATTACCAAATGCTTAAAAAATTTGCTAAGTCTCATTTCAGTTGTCAAAAAGTGCCTTTCACATACCAAAAGACTGTCAAACAGGCCTACCAGAACTTATTTTACTTATGACAGTTGATAAGTATTGTTTTGTTAGGGGCATGGAGGCAGCTGTGACTAGCTGCTTGGAGACAAAAACCTTTGCAATACCGTCCACATTGTTAGGACTCAGTAAAGATTCAGGCAATGATTATGGTATGGACAAACATTGAATACACAAATTATATATTAAAATGACAACTAAAAGTCGAAAGAAAAGCGGCCTTATCATAAATTAAAACAACTCACTTCTCATTTGAGGGCTCGTTGCGGAGAACTTCAGGAGCCATCCATTCAGGCTAACATGTTGAGGAAAAACCATGTCAGGATTGAATATAGAAAAGGCAGATTAAGACACATGTTGCACGTGCCTAACCAAATTATCATCCAGAATAATGCATAATTTTCTCAAATTCTCACCGTTCCAGCAGTTGACTTGGATGACAAAAATGTGTTGTGTTTCAAGCGTGACAACCCAAAATCGCATACCTGCAAAAGCATAAAGAAAAATACCCGGAAAAAAAAGGAGCAGCTTAACTACAGACAAGCTTAGCTGAGAACATTAAATAAGAATAAAATCCAGTCCATAGTTCATATAAATTGAAGCATCCATAGTTCAAAAAATATGTCCAAATAATTTTTTTTAAAAATTATCATATAAATGTATGTAATACCCTTAATGACATGTTAGACTTGTATATATGTACAAAGGTAGCATATGACTTACTTAACATATATGTTTAATTTTGTGACAAACTGAGTTAGTTTAGGCACTTTGTTGTAACACTGAAGGTGAAAAGTAGCTTAAAATGACTTAGATAATAACATAAATTGCTTAGACGAGACAAATAAATATGGATAATTTATTTCTAGATCACAAATGTATGAAACAAGATGTAGTTAAAGTTTCAAGGTAAACTGAGTTAGTTTGACATTTTTAAGTATACTAGTTGTACATTTTATGCCAAATTGACTAGCAGCAAATATGAAAAAATAAGATAATGGTGAAACAACAATTTATATGAATCTTAGGATTTATTTTAAAGTTGTTGGAAGTTGAAAAACTTGATTTAGCTAAATCTAAGTATTTTTAACAGATCAAGGAATATTAGTGTATGGCCTTAAAAGCCTTATAAGTCATTGGTTTCTAACTCTTCACTCATGACTCTCCTTTTTGCAAACAGAAGCAGAAAACGTGAGAGGAGAAAGGAAAGAAGAGGAAAGGAAGAAAAAGGAAGAGGAAGAGAAAAAGGGGAAAGCTAAAGAGAAGACTAAGATTTGAGACCATCCAAGCTTAAAGCTCCATCTCAGCAGCTAAAGGTAGGGGATTAGTGTTCTTCATAGCTTCTTTTATCCATTTTCATCATTGATGTATACTTGATGCATAATAGGTCAAATTGGGTTTTAAAGGTGTTTGAAGTGTTTTTCTTACTTGAATGTGTTTCAATGGTTGTTTATGATTTGTTCATAGCATGAGTTTGAGTTAAAAACTTAGAACTTCTCATTTGGACCTTTGATGCACAAAGTGGGGAATTAGGTTTTTGATGAGTGATTTGGTTCATGAATCCAAATTTAATGGTTTGAGTTGGTGATTGACGATTCTTAGGTGTTAGTGAACTTGTTAGGAACTTAAAATCACCTAGAAATTGTTTTGGAATGACCAAATCTCATGAAAAATTCCAATGGAACAGTGCACGGGTTTTGCAGAATCCAGTTTCTGCAACCGGCACCACGGCGTAGGAATGCACCATGTCGAGGCGTGAGGGACTAGAGAGCTGCACTCCGCGGCGTGACAAGGGCTGCGCCGAGGCGTAAGCTCCAGAATTTCTCAAAAATGGGATTCTTGATGTATTGATGTTTCTTACTAGTTGGAATCATTTATGTATGTTTTCTAATATATGTTAAGACACAAATAAGAATATTTCAATAGAGAAATTATCACCTAACAAGTATGAGAAAACTTAAGCCTTTGAGCATCCAAGAGAGATGGTTTGCCTTAGGTAAACATCTAACACCTTAGGCTACTTTTTGTGGTATTTGTATCACTTAAGATGTAATGAGTGATGATATGGTATTTAGGTGCATGTATGTAAGATGTTCTAGTAGTATTAGTCTTTGTGAGTATCCTTTGATGATGTGCACAATCATTTAGGCCAAGGAAAATAAGTGGGGAGTCCAAAAAGTTATTTTGAGCAAAGATTCAACCCTAACTTCTCGATCCTGCCAAGGTACGTGTAATGTGAAGATGAACTTTCCCTCTATTTACCACAAGATAATACACTAAATCAGAAATCCTAATTAACATCTTAGTTCTAAGTTGAACTAAGTATGTATGATAGAATGTATGTTAACTTGGTATCTTTAGTTACTAAAGTATGACCTTGTAGAGTTTGAACATATCTTATTTAGCATGTGTTAAGATTATGTTTATTATTCTATGCATGACTGGTTTTGTTTTACTCATACTGAGAATTGTTGATTCTCACCCCGCTATGTTGCCATGTAATTCCAAGTGAAAGTTCTTCAAAGAACAAAAAGAAAAAAGCTAAAGAATTATAACAGTTTTAGTTTTATTACTTATGTTACAACTATGTATTTTTTTATACTTCTTTTGTAATGTAAAGAGTTATGCATTACTTCATGCCCCTTGGGAGGCTAATGTTGTATATATGCATTTTGTTATGAGTTTTATGTTTTCCGCAGTTCATAAGGCTCTCTATAATGACTCTAATATACATTATGGATATATTATAAGACTATTATGCATGTAGTGACGTTGTAATGTTGTTTATCATTATAAATGTTACATTTATTAGAATTTCAGTATTAGGTCGTTACAATGTACATTTTCCACATCGTGTGACTGTTCAAAACCCAAGCAAACCTGACCAAATCTGTCCAACCCAACACAAATTTATGGGCAGGTAGGTTTTCAGCCTTAGATTGGGTTGGTTCAGATTCCTTCAAAAAATTACGGTTGAAGTTGGTTTGGATTAGTAAAATGCTAAAACTAGTGTAAACCAACCCAACCCATCTATTGTATTAAACTAAATCAATTTACAACGAGGTATAATACCAATAGAGTAGAATGCTTGGCCTACCTCTTACATGCAGTCACACAACCTATTTCAATCTCGTCCTAATACTAACTTGTTTTCAGATTTGTAGTTGAACTTGTATTCAGAATCTTTTTGCTTACTCTTCTAGATTCATTTCTTTTCTCCCTCCTCAATTATGCAGTCATTTAGAATAAATTATATTATATCCAGCTTGATAAATGTATACAATAGTAGGCAAGAAAATCATCATAAATTCCGCTTATGTAATTTTTTTCACATGTCATTTTGAAGTTTAACTTTAATTTGAAAAGACAATATGTATATTGTATTTTTCATTTCTTTTAAAAAGGTCAGTAAGAAAGGCCCAAACTGATAAACCAACAACCCAGCCCAATTTTTTATTGTTTGGATAGGTCATTTTGCGACCCTTTCTGTTTGTGTTAACTTGGGCCAGAGCGTATAAATGTTCTCAGTTCGAGTTCAGGTTAGGCTTCAACACCAACCTACAAAACCAAACCCATGTACACCCCTACACTCATGTCCAACACAAATAATCCACGTACAGGCAGCCATAAATGGCACTTCCTATATAATATCGACTGGCTTATATAGAGTGATATCAATTTGTTCATTTAAGTCAGGCTCATCCAAGTTTAACTTAACATAGAAACACAGAATGGACCATCTAGCTCATTATCAACTTTTGCATCTGTATATCACAAAGACCACAGAAGTTGCAGTCAGTTGTCAGAACAAAATGCATAAAATAGCCCATGTATACATAAGCATTTGTACAATTGCCGAAGACCAGGCTTCAAATATAATGAAAATGGCATGCAAGTTTTAAGTAAAAACAAGATCAGAAATGAAAACCAAAAAATATCTACCTTGCACAAAATGACAAAATCAGATAACCATTATTAACACCATATTTTCCAGGTCATCAACCTATTTGACTTCACTAAACTAACAAATATATATATTTAAAGTGCAAAGAAGAAATTCAGGAGCAGGTGTAAATGAAAGAAATCACAAATAAGGCACATTGGCAACACAGTTTCAATCACATACCTTGACATTCCAGTTCTTATCAACCAAAAGATTTGGGGACTTCAGATCTCGGTGAACAATAGTAGGTGTGCTGGAATGTAAGCAATTCATGCCCCCGGCCTGGAAAATGGAGAGTCGTAAAATTCAAAGTTTGCTAATGCAAATATTGGTTATAAAGGAAGAAGGGTTAACCTATTTCATACCACATCCAGAGCCATTTTTATCCTTTGTTTCTCATCGATCTGACAATTAGGACGATGAAGAATTCGATATAAGCTTCCTCTGTAAAATGTAACATCAGTATGAAAATTAGATATGGAAAGAGAAGACCCAGAAAAGAAAAAAAAATATGGAAAGAGTAACATAAATTTATGCAACAGTATGCAAATATGGCAACAGCGCTAAACTTGCAAAGACCTATGCAGCTAATAAGCAGTTATCAATATCATATTAAATATATAACAATGACAAAAGTGAAAAACTACTAAGATATGGAAATAACACCAAATGAGCAGAAATATACCTTGGAAGAAACTCTGTGATGATTGAGAGATTGGGAGGACGAGTTACAGCACCAACAAAAAGAACAACATTTGGATGACGCAGTCTACGCATTATCCGAACCTTGCAGCAAAAGGATGGAAAGCAGATTAATTTTTCGGCCTTCAAGAAAATAATGATGGTGGACCCTTACCCATGTAACTACTTCCTTCAATTTTGTTATTTCATTTTGCATTCATCATCTGCTTCACTTCAAGTTAAATTATTCTTTTCCCTCATCAATATTTCCACCTAAATCTTCCAAGTAGTTTTATATCATTATCAAAGTAAATGAATCATAATCTTAATTTTCACATGTTATCTGTATTTTTAACTAATTCTTTAAGCAAATAAGAATAATAGTGGTTGTATGCCCCCCCCCCTCAAAAAAAAACCTTAATGCTTACTTCTCTTTTGAATTCAGACAAGGCATCGCCTGAAAATTCCTGATCCAAAAATTTCTTCACAGCAACCTCCTGACATTTCAACAGCAGATCGCCAGTCAGAAAATCACTAAATCAGAGACTAGGACTCCTTACCTCCTGGGTAAAAAAGCTTTTGAAATTAAGCAAACTGAGAGAAATAATGCTGAGGATTTACTAATCTACCAAAAGATTATCCAATTTTTCACCTTTTTTTTTCTTTACTTCTTTTCTTTTCTTCAGACTTACATAATATTTAAGAGCATGTTTGGGACAGATTATTTCCGTCCCAACATACGTTCATTTGTCCAAAAAAGCTGTTGCTTGCAACAGCAACATGTTTGGGTAACTTTGTAGAAAAAATCAACAGCTTTTTTCTTGAGAAAAAAGCTGTTGAAAAATAAGCAGATCGTTGAGCATTTTATAAAAAAGCTGTTGGAATTATTCTCAACCATGAGATGTAACTACTATTTTATCCTCAATCAAATAATTTTTTTAATCAATCAAATAATTTTTTTAATCATTCTATACCTATTTTAGTAATTTAATACATTAAAACGATTATTTTTATACCATCCAAACGAAACAGATTAGTTTAAAATCGCTTTTCAACTAACATATTCAAACATAATTTTTTTCTTCTTATAATCGATTATAACAAAAAACTTTTATACAATAATCGATTATTGAAATAATCTAGTTTTCACAGCTATCCCAAACACGCACTAAGAAGGTAAAAAAAATACCCAACCTCTTTAACTAGTAGACTTAGTACTAATTTGATGAAATAATTATAATGCCAAAGGCCCATAATAAGAGCAGATTATCCATTAATATAGAAGGATTCAAGGATTACATAATGGATATAGCACATAGAAGGGACATCAAGACAATCAGCAGGCTAAAACTTCCTAGGAGTTGGTCACATGCTTCTTAGTTCTTAAACTGAGAGAGTCCGTAACAAATCACGCACTGATAGTGAGTTAGTAATGTCATTACTTTCATTAAATTATCAATGCCATTGATAACAGTATAAGGCAAGACAAATGACAAGGAAAAACTATCAGTCCAAACGTAGTTATGCTCCTATATTCATTTTCTAACACAATTTTTAACTGTATTAACCATCCCACTCCACTTGAACAGAGATGATGGTAGTGTCAATAAACATCTTGCAATTCAATCTATGACAATAATTGGCCAGTCATTATAGTACTCACTGTGCCATTCCAGTCAGCATGGAATACCTCGCCATATGAACCTATTTGCAAGAAAGCATGAACTCAAAAAATTAATAATCAATAAGCATATGTATAGACATGCAAAACATAAACACTCCAAAAGCCTCACTAACAACCAGTAAACATCTTTTAAAATCCTTGTGAAGATTATAAAACATGTGAAAAAAGGAAAATTTGGGAGGTTAGAAGAGCGCCCAACACCTTGGGACCATACTTGCATAAATAGAAAATATGATCACTTAAAAGTCAGTAGAAATTAATGCTAGATCTGACCCTATTAATGGTTGATTTTCATCATGGTGAAATAGTAAACCAGTGCTACAACACCAAACTTAGAGTGAATATTAATGATATAAGATATTCCAACAAGAAAATAAATACAGGTCATGCACATTACCTAGACCAATTCTTTCACCAATAACCAGATCCTCCCATGGAATCTCACATTCACTGACATCTACATCATCCAACATTTGATCAACCTTGTTTGTAATGGAATCAACTGACAAGCTACGACTCTCTGGATCCTTTAATTTCAATTTTTTCCCCATGAATCTGTCATGTGTCCACTTCCTCTGGTCAATATGACCAATTTCAATGTTTTCATGTTCTTTAACCACATCTAACATGTCATTTTGAGAATTTTCCAAATTCCCTCTATTACAATCAACATTGGGATCCTCAACCCTCTTCATTTCACTTACACCAGCTGGTGCAACTGAACCAGTAACTTGGACCAATTTCGGAGTATTTCTATCATTATTTATATTTGAATTGTATGATGATTTGGAACCACTGAGATTAATCTTTTCAGATATGGAAGAACTATTGGGAACTAATAAAGGCGGGTTATATTCATTAGGATCACAATTAATTTTCCTGGGGACTTCATTGAAAGCATAACGATTCTTCCACATCAATGGGGCAGGGGGTCGACCAGAAACAGTATTATTTCTTGTACTCTGAAGCTCAGGAGCTTTATTTTCCACTGTTTTGTTATGCACAGAGGTCTTGCCAGCTCCTTTTATCTGGAATGGGTTAAGATCTGCAAAAAGACTCCGAGAGTCATCAGAGCTGTTCTGGCCATATGGTACAACATTGACATTCAGTCTAGTCCCATCACCAGCCACATTTGTTCCATGAGTCCCTTTGTACAGAGAAGCACCGGATGATTGTGCAATATTTTCCAGTTGGTTAGGAGTCACTCTATTAGGCATTTTAGAAGGACCAACACCAGTGTCTAAGTTCAAACCAAAGTTTGAAGGCATGTACTCTGGCTTGTCAAAATATGATTTTCCATTTAATGGTGGCGAACCACCATTTATTACAGAATTTTGACTACTACCTTCACCATGAGATGGCATCAGTCTTGTGTAAGAAAAATCAGTTTCCTTAGCGGAAGGTAAACTTGGCATAACCTTGGGGTTGTAAGGATTAAAGGAAGTATCCTTTGCACTTGAAATATCAGCTGGGATAAGCGTGCCAGGAGCAGCCATGAGATCAACCAAAAACTCCCTGAAAGCAGAACAGGAAATATTAGTACCACTGGATTAGAACAGCAGCCTAAAATTTCTGGGTACACTTAAGGAGGTTACCAATCAGTGACGGACCCAGAAAATTTGAATAGTGGGGGCAAAATCAAAGGCAATATACACATTTTTTTAAATGTTTATATATACACATAAAAATAATTAAAGATTAATTAATATTTGTTTCTTGTATATTTTCATATTTTGAGAATAAAAAATATCGTTCTCATTATCAATATATTCAAATATGTATGTCTACATATATATGTAATCAAACAAAGTATCAAATCAACTATTTGTTATAAGTGATGGTGGAGGCAAATATATATCTTTAACTCCAAAAACTATAAAACACAAATGATAGAAGCTATATAGTAATTTTTTTTTAACTCAATGGGGGCATGTGTCCCCACAACCATCCACATAGATCCGTCCCTGTTACCAATGCTTGCATCAGCCAAAATACCTACTCATATTAAAGAAGATAAACAACAGCACGCCATGAACAACAACACATACTCATGCACACACAAATTAATAAATTATCATTTATCAACAAATGCATGAAATTACAAGGACAGTACCTTTCATCCTCCAACTTTATAATGTTGACAGCATCATCCTCAATACCAGTATAATGACTACCTTTTACCAGTCTACAAGGCATGTTGATATTATCAGCTAATACCTACATCCAAAAAAACAAAAAGTATATTACTCAACAGCAAATTGATAAGCAAAAATGTTAAATCTTGGTAAAAACCACACTTAAACTTAATATAATAATAATAATAATAAATTAGAAGACTTATTCTCCACTTGCAAATCCAAAAAAGTTTGCAATTATATGACTACCCAGGATCGTAAAGGTTTGAAACTTGCAATAGTGTTAGAAGAAATATTTATTCATTTATTATTACTTCCTTTTGCAAAATGTTTTAAATGAATTAATTGTTATTTCATGTATCATGTTCACTAAATTTCAATTATATTTTTATGTAACTTGTTGTCTAGTCTGCCACATATTTGTTTATACTAGCCAAACATCAAATTATGGCCTACAAGACTCCAATCACCAACAACAGCCATAATGCTGACCTTGAAAAGCAAAGCACGATGTCTGGAGAGCCCAATATTTATGGACCCAAGAGGCAACACACTCATGTGTTGAGATGTCCTTAACTCTGTACTTCTTTCTGTCCATCTTGCCAATATAATATTAGCATCCTTTACAGCACCACCCATATGGCCCGTAACAAGTTCGGCAAGCCTTTGTACCAAAATACCAACCTCAGTGACAGGGCAGTCTAATGCAATACAATGTGCAATTTGCACCAGCTCTTCGAGAGCAGGATCAATTGTACGGTTAACTATGACAACTTCAAAGCCAGAACCTCCAGGTTTTGCTTCAAGATCTGTCAGAGATGGCATCTTTCCTTGCATTGCTAAATCAGTATACAGCCCATATACATCATAAAAACCATCTACTACTTTCTCCTCATAGTCAAGCACATTGTATTCCTGGTCAAAGGAAAAGAAGATGCAAGAATATCAAACAGGAACTGTTCAACATATGAGCAGTGAATCAAAAGGTGAAAAAAGCTTCAATGGTTATTGGAGCACAACCAATAAAATATAAGTGAAAGTGTACATGTTCACTAAGTGCAAATAAACAATGTACAAGACTGTAACAAAGTTAACCAATATCATATGATGGAGTATTTTTTAATAAAATCTAAATAGAATAATTAATTTTATGTACAGAAACAATAGCATAAAAACATTGAGAAAATCTCCAAAAAAAGATGAGGTGTAAATGCATTAACAATATAATCCACACAAAACTATTGAGTCGAAATCCCAGAAACCACAAATGTACAAAAACAAAGTGCTAAATCTAAGGCAGATATTTCTGCTAATTATCTAGTGGAAATGTAATCAACAAATGTTTGGAAATGGACCGGTTTGGTAAAAATTCACCCACGAACATGTTTTCCTTTCTTATTTTTCATGTCAAGAATGCTAACGAACACAATGGTTCTTGAAATAGTGATCCACAATTCCACATTGCTAATTTTTAAGGACGTAATGCGCTTCCAAAAAAGCACAACATAATTTGATCTCACTTGCCCAATCGCCATTCTAGACTCCCGACCTATGAATAATACTTTCTTTATACGGAGCATAAAGAAAGCTTTGTTCGGTAACACTAGATATCAAAAGTCAAAACATTATAGCCTTAATTGAAAGCAACAAAATTCATATTCCTTCAAAAGCTTCGACTGGTCTCTGCAGCATACAAAATTTACCGACACCATCATTGATCTGCAGTTCAACCTAATTGCTTGCCAGCCCTAGTAGCATATAAAGCCCCGAATTTAAGCCTCGTTGTACCATAACAATTCAACACATGAAGGATTTGATTAAAGCATAAAAAACAAAATCCGCATTAATTAACATCAGTAGTGAGCGTAAAACCCTAACTCATGCCTTCGTTCCAATTAATTCAGACGAAAGACCAAAACAGTGCCAGAAGTGAACTTGAACAGTTGAAGGAACTTACCCAGTACTGCCTAGACAGCGCCTCCGACACACCGTCCTCGTTCCTTGTCGAATCGATTCGATGGCCTCCCAAGCTCTGATCATCCTGGAAGTCCGAATTGGAAGCGCTTATGGCGAGGGCTAGCTGAACCTGAAACTCCTCCTCCGACGAGAAATAGTCTTGCAGATTGGCCACGGCAGTTGCCGGACTGGAAGCAGTGGCAGGCGGGACAGCCGCCGCGGACGGCGATGATGAAGAAGGAGTGGCCAGGGAGGCGCCGGAATTCTGAACGGAAATAGTGCGGTGGTGATCGGTGGCGCAAGACGGTGATGCGACGGAGGAGGAGGCGGTAATTTCATTGGATCGATTAGGGTCGTGATTGGTCCCTATGTGAAGCTTCTTGAAAATGTTCTTCATTTTCTCAATCTCTCTTTGCCCTTGCGACTTTTCACTCGTTCTTCTCTCTCACACTCAACAGTGGAGTCACTGCGTTTCTATGTTTTTCAATTTTCTTCAGCTGGGTGATTCAGTTTCCAATTTTCATAGTTATCTGTGTTTGTTTTCTTCTCTCCAATCTGAACTGTTGTGTTCTGGCCCTTTCTTTGTCACTCTATGTCTGGTTTTGAGGGTCAAGGTCTGGAGGGGAAAGTGTAAGGACTTGGGAGGGAAAACTTAAGGCAGTAGAATAAATAAATGTTTATACCAAAAAAAAAAAGTATTGGCCGGTAATTAAATAGGCACGAGTTTTCCGTAAATTACTCAAATGGCATCCATAATTGGATACGTTAAGATTACAGCGCGAAATAAACGCGCGCAAATTACACATCAACACGGTAACCCACGTGTCAAATGAACAATCTATGTGGCGATCGTGATTCATATATAGAGAATATTATATGTCTTTGCGGTATATAAAGGATATTTTTATTTTTTATATTTTTTTATATTTATTATTTTTATATAATTATACATAATATATCACAATTAGATAGTATGTAAAAAAATAGACAGCAAATGTTGTTAACAAGAAAATACGTGGAATCATAACAATAATAATAATAGTATGAGTATTTTTATCTTTTTATTTTTTTACATTTTTTATTTTTTATATAATTATATATAATATGTCACAGATGGTATGGTAAAAAATAGACAACAAGTGCTGTTAGCGAGAGAAGAGGTGAAATAATAACAACTTTGACGAAAATAATTTTAATTTAATTGAAACCAAATGATGACATGTGTCAATTAGAAGTAGTCCAATTAATTAATAATAATAGATTTACACACAATTTTTGTTATACTATTTTATGTACAATTTTTTTAGATAATAAAATAAAAAATATTTATTTTCATAAACAATCTCTTTATTTCTATTTTCTTAAATAAAAAAAAAAAAGTAATATATAAGATATAATATGCAGATAACATATTTCTTACTATATTGGTACTTTATTTAACAATTTACATATATAAAGATATTCATTAAAGATTGATGTATAATTTTGAACATTACCTACACAATCTTATACATATCTAATATTAGATAAAGTACTTAGAATTTTTTTCATCATGGCATACTAGTCATTTTTAAAGTAAAATAACAATAACATTCACTCATGTAATGTAAATTCGCTTTTTTTTTTTTTGGATAAACATTGTAGGAACATTATTGAAACATAATACATTCATCATGATTTTTTTTGTTCTAATATATTCCTCGTCACATGTATGTTATTAACAACCATTTAACCAAAGTGCAACTACGCCAAGTTGTGTGTCACATTACAGCACTTGCACCCATATACCAGAACTAGGTATACCAGCATGCACCACAAATAACATATAGTACCCCGGCGGTGCAATCTGTGCGGTCGATGGCCCCACCACGGTAGCATAATAAGTCTCCCCGTTCACATGCGTAACCCCAATCAACTTCAACACCACCATTCTCTGATTCATACCAAAAGAATGCGTTGTAAATGATGGTGCGAGGAGCCTAACCGATACTTCACTTGCCGAAGCATACCTGGCTACCGTGAACGTGATATAAGAGAATACCCTGTACCCTAAGATATCACTTGTGACGAACGTAATCGTTGGCCGCACCGGATCAAGCACCGGTGACAAATATGAAGGCGAAAAGGCCTCCAAGCTAAGATCGGTAGGGTAGTCTACCCCAGTGAAATTGTAGTAGATATGTGGGTTGCTACCACCAACTAAGACTCTCCCATCCCTTAACAATACTGCTGAGGAGTGGTAAAGCCTAGGTCTTGATGCAGCTGACATCACACCAAACCGCCACCGTGAGTCAGTCTCAAAAGGCCGGAATATGACCGGTGTCAGCATCGGTTCACGGCCGTGTTCCCACCCGGCTGTGCCTAACCCTGCGCCGTTAATGATAATGACCTCGCCATTGGGGAGAAGTAACATGTCACCCATTACTCTTGGCATTGGCATGTTCTCCATCACCCAATTAGGGTTTGGGTCTGTTACTTTAAGCCGTCCACAGGTGCTAAGAGCTTGCATGAAGTTTCCATGTACCGCACCCACAAATGAACCATGTGGTGCTCCTCCACAGACCACGACTTCAGCTTCAATGTAGCCTTTGTTTTCGTCTAGTGGGAGAAGAACTGATGAGCCAGAGCTTGGATAGTTCCGAGCATCGCCACCTGGGATAGGAGGGAACTCTTTGATGACACGATTTTGGTTATAGTCAAATAACACGGAACGGGTATTGGCGAAAACGAATAGGTTTCCATCTGGTAAAAGGTGCAAAAAAGGGTACAAGTTATTTTCATTTGGGTCAGAAGTATCTTGGAGAAAGCTAAGATGTATAGGTGAGGGTGGATTATTATTGGGGCTTCTAGGATAGAATTCGTAGCTGAATTGTCTTCTCCCTCCAACAACAATGACACGACCATCTGGTAGTATTTGATTAGTTGCATACCATCTTCGTTGGGATAAGTAACCTGGGAATTCAACCCAATCACAGTTTTCATCAAAGCATGGGGTGAACATGCGAAGGTTACGTTCACCGTCGTTGAAACCACCTGTCTGGACCAGGGTACCGTTAGGGAGAACAGAGCCTGAGGAACACCAAGTGTCTGTTTGTACCATTAAGGGTCGGAACGTGTTTGAGGGTATGTCATATAGCAGAGAGTGAGCAGTACAATCAGTTGTAAGGGCTTTCTCGTAGGGGTCCATCCGGCAACGGCCATTGGAAAGAGGGAGGTTTGAGGGGCCAAAATCGGTGCGGTCAAACATGATGACTTTGTCATTATGTAGAAGTTGCATGTGCATAGCTGATATGCCAATGCTTTCTTGCAAGAGTTGCCATTGTCCTTGATAGCCAAAGGGAGTCTGAGATACCACTGGGACTTGAAAATAAGGAAATGAAGCTAGAATAAAGAGAATAAGGATCATGACAGCAATCATTCTCTGGGTAAGCAGAGAGAAGGAGAAGCGTTGGAGGAGTGTAGTTGAAATTACTAGTAAGAGAGTTGGTGGGATTGGGGGTTGAGGGATAGAATGAAATGGGATTTATATTTGCACAGAATAAATTCATTGATATACGATGTTAATTTTCGAACGAGAAAAAGGAGGGCATCTTTGAAAAGAATGATGTATTTGGCAGATAAAAGGGCACAACTAGTGGAAAGCAGTTTAAGGCCAAGAAATATGAGTATGAGCTTGCACATCTCCAGGTGATTTTCAATCATGTTATCTACATGTTCAGAAAATACAGGGCATGGGACTCACGGTAAACTCTTCAACGTGTGAAGTGTAAAACTGCAGCGATTTCAATTATCTGCATCTAGACTTGTTAATTGGAGTATTTTAATAAACTATCACCCATAGAATGATGAAATTCACAAGAACCTTTTATTTTTTAATAAGGATATTCTTATTACACTTTTCTCTCCTGTCACTATTTACACAATTTCTTATATTGATTACATTATTTTTTTCTATTATTTTTATTTAATCATAACTATTAAAAAATAAGATAAAAATTATATAAAATAAAAAGTAATATAAGATCATCAATTTTTCTTTATTTTTAGCAACCCGTCGCTGGCACAGACCCACAAATAAGAGTTTTTTTCAATAACAAAATATGATTTTTTACTTTCAACAATTGACTTATGGAAAGGTGACTGAACGATCTTACGAAAATGGTTCACATATCAGACTTAGTAAAGTAAACTCGAACACCTGTAAACCAGTTTTAAAAAGAAAAATGCGGTAATGTTCCTCCATCATTTTTTTTCCAAAAGTCACTTTTTACACTATTTTCGAATAATTGTGATTAAATGAAAGAAATAATAATAAAAAATAATATAATTAATAATATAAAAATAGTGTAAAAAATGAAAAAATAATAATGAAAGAAAATCAGATTTTTTTTAAAATAAAAAAGTAAACTCAAACACCGGTCCTATGCAGGCGTAGCCTAGGTGGGAATCACTCAGCTGCAAGATTAGGCACAACTTTCAATAGTACAACACACAATGTTTAAAGACAGACAAAAAAAAAACAGATGTAGGGCTCCCCAAATATGTACTTATCCGTTTTTCTAAAGACCACAGAAGATGGATTCCTTTAAATAAGTAAACAAAAAAACAAGATACATAGTTACACACATAAAGAAGATTTGCAATTCCTCAAAAAGCACAAGATAAGAGAGGAAGACTACATATCCTCATAGGAAAATTTGAATGATTTTTCATCTAATTTTTTCTACCCTTATTTCTTCTGTTTGAAACTACAACCCATTCATCATCTGCTTCACCTGCAACAGTCGGCAGAGGCCCATTAACTGGCCAGTTCACTGAATTCACGTTTGAATCAGATTTTGGAATGTCCACATTCATGTTTGAAGAATTATCATCCCCAATAACGTTTTCATCATTATCACCATTTTCCTCTTCATCGTCTTCATCATCATTCACAATCTAGCACAGCATACATGTCTAACATTATTACTCCTTCCAAATTCAATTCAAGTGAAATAGATGATCATCCAGTTGTTACTTAGCACAAGCACATGTGAACAAGGAGAAATGTGTATACATCAGCCCAACATGCTCAGTAAACATATATAACAAATTGACAATTACCATAATCTAGTCCTATGTTAGGAGATTAACAGAAAAGTTGTTCACATTTTTTTGTTAAGAAGGAGTTCTAAGACTGAATGGGATGCAGTCCCGAAATCAAGTGGTCCCCCAAAGTTGATTCTTGACCACACATCTTTAACGTGGTGCAGGAACAGTTCATAGTATTTCCTAATTTTATCAAGTAAAAAAGCTCTTAACTTTCATCAGATTCCTCAACATCGCTACTCACTAAAAGCGTGGTAATTTTTGCCTTATTTCAAATATAGAGAAATATAATAATTCTGGACTTATTCGTGAATATATTTCAACCTTCATGGATGATATGCCATGGAACAAGAAATGAAATACTTGAAGTGACCAAATAAATGCGAAATTTAAGAGTGGTGTTTCTTTAAGTGACTATAATAAGGCTTCAAGATTTTCAATTGACAGACAAGGAAAAGTTTTGAAAGGCAAGAAGATAGCCACTATCACAAAAACAACAAAGTCATTTCAATATCTATCACTTCCCCCCCCCCCCAAAAAAAAAAAAAAGCAAGAAACAAAACAAAACCCTTAAAAGCACCATTTCTAGAACACTAAAGGATGTCAATAAGACTAATCTATCACAAAAAATGTCTAGAGGTCATACTCTCTTTCAATTCAACCCCATACAACAAGAATACTATAAATGTCACAATAATCCATATAGTCCTGTTGCACAGTTTATAGAATAGGACATACCAAAATCATGCATCACATCAAATAATAAGTAAATGTTCCTCCCTCCTAAAATACCCCATCATGTAAAAACTAGAAAACCTAAATCATATATAACCCTGCAAATTGACATTATGAATCTAATTATAAGACAGTTAAGTTCCATTCCGAACATATCATGCTGTAATTTACCTGTGCAACATGAGGATGAGCAGCTTGCTTAAGATTAGTTTCCCTGAGAGTCTCAATAGACCTAAAATTACCTTCTAAGCATTCTTCGTGCATAACCATTAGATTTTCAGCTACCTACATGATCATGAACATCAATATGGAAAATAAGAACAACAAGTGAACATTGCAAATACATACATATATCAGAAACAAGTAACTAGCAGTGACATATATGAAGCTCAAATTTTATTTGACTAAACTCCCATGAAATTTGATATGATCTACATCCATCTGGGACATAATTCAAGTTTAATCTATGTTGCATGGATATGGATACCTCATAACTGTATTTAAACATGTTTTTTTTTTAATAAATGTATCCAAAACAGTATAATTTAGGAATACATAAATTCTTTTAAAATAATCTAAAATACAGGTATCGCAGGCAGGTCTTTAAAATAAAATAACAGTATATAATATGCATATGAAAACTACAAAGCAATGATATCTTTGTTCCAAAAACTAAAAACAGAGAGCACCATGAATTATGTTTAAGATGGGAAAAAACAATAAGTGTAATTTCAACATAAAGTATATTTTCCCCTCGACCTGATCGAAATATAATAAAAAATGATTGCTACTTTTTTTCCATGCCTATGCTTATTAGAAAAGATATTAGCAAAGTTCAACCACAAATAATTACAGATGTAATAATTTGAGCCCAACAAATGCAAAAAATAAAAATAAAAAATACCTCTTCAATGCTGCCATCCTCAACCTCCACATTGAGAGAAAGCATACCTTCATCGAGTATGTTTTCCAAGTCATCAATATAGAGTGGCTCTGGGTAGCAACAATCAATAAAATCCGGAGTTATATCAGAAGCTTTATTACATCTAGAGAGGAAAGCAATATACACACAAGAACAGATTGCTACATATGTGAAAGGTGCAATCAAGCACTAGAAAGGATCTGAGAAAATTAAGAAATATAATACAACAATGAAATATGAAACCAAATCACTTTTTGGTTTTTGCACATGATCCACATGCACATTGCAAACCTTTCCATTAAAGTTTCTTCAAAAACTCAGGTGTGTTCCCCTGCATTTTCTAAATGATGTTTTCAAAAAAGAAAATAAAAAAGAAATTGTTGGGCCATAGGGAGAGCCCAAAAGCTGAGGAGATCTCTATCAATGTACTAAGTGAAGAATCACATAAATAGGCTTGACACCACATCTTAACCCAAAACTTTAAGGCATTAAGTCTATGAGTCTTTTCCACTTATATAGCCTTCAACTTGCCCATTCTTTACCAATGTGGGACTTCAACACTTTTTTTTTTGTTTCTATTATTTCGATTTTTGATATTATATTAATTCGGGCATCAACCAAAGAACAAGTTTTTATGCAACAGATCATTAGAAAGAGAGAAAATTAAGGAACAGCTGCTTTGCAAATTGATTAGCCCCAGCAAAAATTGATAGGGATACTCCAACGACCAATATCAGTTTGACTGGATGGACAAAATATGAAGCATGCAGGGCAGCAAGTCCCATAACATGTTGCACCACTCATCCCTAATTTTGTTTTTGTTCTTGTTCTTTTGCTGGTGTTGGAATATCAGCTCCTGCTCCTCAAAGATATGTAGAGATTCCCAGGCAAAAATTATGGTTTCACCACAAATGATTTTGATGCATCCATATGATTGAGTCGACATGTTCCAATGAGGACTTCCGGGAGCTCATCTTGTGTGTTGCCCTGTATCAAAAATGCCATTTCTACGACCAAATTGTTCAGGTATCCAAGAACTAGGCTGGCCACCCTCCTTGCAACTGTTGAAGATCCAACGTCGATATCGAGCTCTAGATAGTTCTTCCCACGTATATAAAGTATTTCTACTGCTTGGCCCACCAAACATGCTTTCTTTCCAACACTCTGCTTGACTATCCATGATCCCTTAGAAATATATGGTATCAGCTTAAATCTTGAGTTCCTGTAAGCATCATCTCCATCAACAAAACTCTGCAGTAAGGGATTGTCTTCCAAAGTAGTTTTCATCATGTAATAGAGTGCAATGGAATACATGGGATTTCCAGGCATTTGTATGTTAATAACAAAAAAGAATTCTGGACCACCTTTTGCTGCATATCGCTCAGATCATCTTCTCGCGTCTCAGATCAGAGCCAATCTGGACCAATCATTTGCATCAAGGTTCGTTTTGCCTTGACCTTGTGATGATCTTGTAAATAAGTTTCTCCTCGAATCAAAAACAAAGATGCATCAGAAGCAGCCCAGCTGCAGGGTAAAGCACAACTTGGATCTTCTTGAAGAGTGGCTCCATAAGAGCATGATACACTTTCCTCTCTGGCTGCCTCTTGCGAGTCCATATACCCTTTCTTCTGAACTGCAAGGTCATGTAACTTTTTAACCAAACCAGCAGCTGATGATATTCTGGGGTGGGACACAGCCAGCTGTTCTGAAGCCAAGTCAGAGTGCCACTCATTCTCAAAGTGATCATAATCTGTTGATTCAGGAACATCAAAGAACTCATCAGAATCATTCAATCCCATTAAACTTGTACGACCGGAAGGTTCATTGTTCACTTCATCTTTCATTACAAGAAGTTCCTCAATCTTGCTGTTCTCTTCTGAAAATTCAGTCTTAATATCCTCCTTTACACTAAGGCAACCCACATTACAATAGGATCAGACGAGTAATTTCCTGCTTTGGTTCTAAACAACTCTCTTAGTGCTACAATTCTCTCAAGCATATTAACGGTTATGGATCTTGGAGGGGCGCAAATGCAATTTCCAGTACTTCCAATCAACAGCAAGCATGTGTTTTACAACTGACTGCGTTCCTTTGTTAACAGGAGTAACTACAAATCGTCCACTTTTAAGGCAAGCTCGGACGTAGCCTCTTTGGGGTGGACACTTCTTATGATACACTGAATGGTATAATAAAACATATGTGCCATCATCCTCTCTCCTGCAGTATCTTCGTAACAGCAAATCTCGTCGTTTCATTCCCCATGGGAGCCAATCATTGTATAGCTGCATATGAATAATATCTGTATGACCGTCAAGGTGTTCAACCACGTTGCCTCGGTAAATACAAAAGTCCCATTCTGCTCTTGAGGGATCAAGAGACATAAGATTATGGAAAATGACCTCTGAAGTTCCATCAACCACACCAACTTGCATTATTGCTGGGTGATCAACCCAATGTCTTCCATAGGAATCCCAATCTTTTGCTTCTTTGAACATCCTTAGTCCATTCTGACAACCAAAAATCTTCCATGGTGAAGGAGAAATAACATCAGAGGTCATCGCTTCAGTATATATGCATGATTGAAAATTCAAGTCAGAGTATTTCCAATCTGTGCTTTTTGCGCCTCCATTTCTCAAAGTTGAACGTCTTTTCTTCGAAGAAGCCACAAGATTCTTTGCTGGATTTGGGCACTCCTTCAATGCAGCATCCTGCAAAGAACGTATCCATCTTGCAGCTTCTTCTGAACTACTTGCTCCCAACTTAAGCTTATCCCTTTGATTTGAAGCATTATATACAGTGAAAATAAACAACACTTTTCTGTTGGCACTCTCCCTTCCATTGTCAGTAACCCGAATGCAGGAGTCTATTATTGCACTTCTAAATGGCTCCACCATTGGGGAAGTGGGTTTGATCTTGAAGCTTCTGATGACATTTTCTTTGAGGATGAAGTACCTCTTACGTGTGTTATGCTGACCAAACCGATTGGAGCGAACGAGATAAAGCCACCCTTCCATTTTTCCCTCACTCTGCGGGATACCCATTTCGAGAAATCGTCCAAAAACACCACCTGATTCCTCAAAATTGCATTTTGCAACGTTTCAGACACCAAAAGATGAAACTTTCAGAGTCAGAATGTGCAATGCAAAATGCAAATGGAAATGGAGACTCACGCAGAGGGACAGGAAGGATTGTTCAGAAGATGATGGTGATCCTCAGATCCCACAAACGGGAATCAGAGAATCAAGAAAGAGGTCGCTAACAGAAATTAGGCAAGTAGGTTAAATAGAAAGCATTCACCACAGTAAACTCTAACGGACAAGCTTAAATTGATGTTAATGGTTGTTGTGTAACAGAAAGGAGAGGAGTAGGTTCAGATATATATACCTTTGGATTGAGTGAACCAGGAAAGTAGGTCGGCGGCGAGTTGGTCAGCTTTAAGGCGGGACTCACGGCCACCCCATTCGTTCTCAACTGCCGTACGAAGAGACGACCACCGATACAGAACCAAACCAATTCCTTCACTGAATATTGGGATTGATTCTCCTTGTAGCCGTCTCATACCCTCCATCCCTCTCTTTCTCTCTCTCTCTGCTTCAGTTCAGTTCTTCACAGGAAAACAATAAACCCTTCTTCAAAAAGATATGCGTCTGCGTCACCATTTTTTTTTTAATAATACTCGGGCTGGTGCTCCACCTCCCACTTTAGTCCAGCTATCAAAGGCCCATTAAGTGAGGTCCAGCCACTCAGCCCAATGGTTCAGCCTTCACGTCAATACTAATGCATGTGTGATTTGAATATCTGGGTTATCTGGTTGGTTATAGATGGGCATGCATCTAATTTCCAATTTATAACAATAATTTTGTAAATTTAACGCCATCATGTGTCTCTTTCTCTGCTGGTGCACTTTTGGGCATTGTGTGTATTTTTTCCTCCTTTTTTTGGTTTATTGTATTGTAGATATTATTATTATATAGAAAAGATTGAGGAGAACACCTTACAAATGAATGTAATTCATTTTATTTTAGTAATTTTTACTTTATTATCCTTAATTAGAATAGATATAATGGATAAATAAATAAAGATAAAATTGTCAATTCAAATAATTAAAAATTAAATCAAATTTATTCAAATCCAACTAAATTTGAATGAATTTTCTAATATATACAACTTAAATTAAAATAATTGAAAAATCAAATTAATTCTTATTTTAAAACTTTTTAAACAAAAAAATTTATTTATAAACCAAATCAATTTAATTCTTACCCAATAGTGATTAATAACAGTAAATATGAACTACAACCTTAACAAACCTTATCTATAATGGCAGGGTTCGAGTCTGATACACGAGCTTATGGTCATTTCACCAAAAAAATATAAAAGAAAAAGAAGAGCTAATGGTCATTACTAAAAAAATTCGATTTAGAGATAGAATTTAGAGACAGAAAAAATTTTGATAGAGACAAATTTGATGAATTAAAGAGAAAAAAAAATCTAAAACATAGAGATGGAATTTAGAGATGGACAATTCCATGTCAAAATTTTTCGTCTCTAATTTCGTCTCTATTTGATCAATTTAAAGTGAAATATAGTTAGAGACGAAATTTAAACAGAATTTACTCATCTTAAATTTTTTTGTCTCTAATTACATATTTATTCGGTCAATGTAATATTTTAAAAAGTCAAATATGTTTAGAGACGAAATTTATCAATTTCTAAATTTTTCATCTCTAATTTTATCTCTATTTAATTAAATAAATATTTTAAAAAATCAAATATATTAGAAATAGGCGTATTATGTCTCTAAATTATATATAAAATATTTAACTAATAATTTTTTTTTTAAATAGAGACAGAATGTTTCCATCTCTAATATTTCTAGCTAAATCCTCAATTCCAACTCAGAAACCCAATTCTCTCACTCCCACTCTACCATCAATCTCTCATCTCAATCTCTCAGCTTGTTCTCTCATCTCCATCTTTCAGTTCGTTCTGATACGTTCTCCCTCCATCTCTGACCTCGTTCTCGTTCATTCTCGCTCCATCTCTCTGCTCGTTCTCTCTCCATCTCTCAGGTAGCTGTAGCACGTTC
Source organism: Ormosia semicastrata (assembly GCA_029884595.1). Lineage (NCBI taxonomy): Eukaryota > Viridiplantae > Streptophyta > Magnoliopsida > Fabales > Fabaceae > Ormosia > Ormosia semicastrata. The sequence continues at coordinate 6,650,737 of JAQQTO010000054.1, read as the reverse complement.
TCATTTCTCCATCTCTCAAGTCGTTCTAGCTCGTTCTCAGTTCTCAATCTCAGAGTTCTCTCTCAATTTTACAACTACAGCTCAAGTCAGCTCTCAATCTCATAACTCTCTCTCTTAATTTTATATAATTTGTTTGGTAAATTTTTTAGAATGTTCTGTGGGGAAGCATAAGATTTAGTAATTGATTTGACTTCTCCTAGTCGCCTTGTAGTTGTAGTTTAAGGGGATTTTGGATTTGGATTTAGTGCTATTGAAGTTGAGATATATGCTATACTCATGTCTATGCTTCTTGCTATACAATACATTTTAATCTAAACTCGAGAGTGTGTATGTGTTTGTCTATGTGTGTTTTATGTTCCTTTTATTGTCCTATGCAAACTGATTCCCCCCTTTAACTCATGAATTACTGTAGCTGGCATAATAGGATAGTTTTTCTTATGAATCATTTGTAAACATCCTCTTAAGTCATCCCACGCACCTGTTGATGAGAACCTCTGGGGATGAGGGAGAATATTGTATGTAATTTCTCATTTAATGGTAAGAGCAGATGCGTGAACTAGCCAAAAATAGTCTTATTTATTTGTAAGTGAAGCACTGATAAGCTATTATTGAAAAAGTTCAACTTCATATTTATTTGCTTCAAAAACTCATCTATTGAATCATCATTCATTAAGACATTTATCTATAAATGTTGCCCCTTCAGAACAGTTTCTAGTGGTATTAGTAATGCAAGCTATTACACTGGAACTTTCAATACTGTCAATCGCTCTCTAGATGGAAGGTATGTTGCAGTCTCAAGTCGTGGCAACTTCTACTTAACCTGGGAGTCTGATTAGGTGAGGCTTTTACTTTGTGATGCCATTTGTTTTTGCTTCTATGTGCCTGGCACTTGTACTTTTGGTATGCCTACCCTGACATTTGAATTATGCAAAGCGTTCAACTAAAATGAACTCGTCAATGTGGAAAACTAAACAGCAGCCATAAATCAATCAGGAAGAACAGAGTATATGCAGTTGCTAAACTAATGAAAACAGTTACTATAATTGTAATTATGGTCTATTTAAACATATATATGAATATGATGACATCATCCTTGTAAAATAATAGTGTGACACATTGAAAATTTTCTTAGGAACATTAACACTGGATCTTTTTGGATGCTAGGACCCAAAATTGTACTAAACTAAGCTGAAGTGATGTACTAAACTTTCAAATGGTGCACATGCTCAAGAATTTTCTTGTACTCTCCACTTTAAAAGAGTTTCTTTTCTTCTTTCTTTGTTTTCAGAAGAGACTCTCTTTTGCATTTTACGACAGCTTTTCTATTGTAGAAATTTTTCCTTACTTTCTCAATGCATCATGGTTCTAAAATCTACAATAATGCACTACCTCTTCATTGGAATATATATCTCAAATGGTGGTTTGTATAGATGATGGCTATTCCTTTTAATCATCAGATGTCATTTTGATTGATGGTTTATCTACATTAAAAGTGCTTAACTATTATTATTTCTATTATTATTTTTCTTTAATTTTTAACCATTCTGGCAGCCACATAACAGAGCAGTTGCCAGAAGAATCCAGAACATGCGATGGAGAGCTGATGGTGGTCTGTGGCTTCTCATTCGTGGAGCTGGTCTTATCTCAGCAAGGGCACAGGGGTAAGTAATTCTAAAAATATCATTCTAGTGTATCAATATGAGACTAGTAGTCTTCCCTTTCACTCATTTTCATGTTATTCCAGGTAATCTTTGTACTCTCTTCTTAAGTCTTTGCTAGCTATTAATTTTCTCACCCTTCTTCACTGGGGCATTTCCATCTCTATCTTGTACATTTGTATACTAATTTACTTACTCTTTCCATTACCTTATTCATTAATGAGGTAACTTCTATCTTTGATCAAATATCTTTCTTACATTCTCTTTCCTTGTGCTATCACATATTCACCTTAGTATGCTTGTCTCCATTAGATTTATCATATTGATCTGCATTCCCAATTCAACCAGCCCAAAATGTTTGAGTAACATCTTGTAGAATTTGGGAGATGTAGAAAAGGATTAAGAGAAAAAACCCTTTCCATGAAAGTGCGAAAGTGCTAGACCCCTTACATTTCCATCATTAAAATACTAAATATGATAAATCTCTAAACTGATCAAGTAAATATTTTTGGCCTAGCCAGTATAAATGAGAGAAAGTAAGAAATGTTTGGGTTAATCACTAGAACCTGGAATCATAAACAATGTCCAAATGAAAGTAATTATTTTGTCTGCTTATAATAATAGCATTATAATGTATTTAATCAATCAATAATTGATTTTGATACATTTTTTGCTTGCTATAGATTTCTGCCTCATTTTTCTTTTCAAATTTATTTGCATAGTTTTGAGAACAAAAATATTTTATTGTTTCAGATAACTGAAGAATTTGAGGAGGTTCCTGTTCAAAGCTGGGGTTTTGGCATTCTTGATGTGGGGTATCGTTCAATGGTAAAGTTTTCCTGCCTTCAGAAAATTGCTTTATTAATTGACTAATTCTTGCATGTGATAGTAACAGTCTTGTCACTTAGTCTTCAAAGGACATAAAATGTTCACAATATGACTATTGTATCTTCAGTTGTTGCAATATTTATTAATTTTGAAAGTAGAGAATAATGCTGAAGCCTTTTTTTTATACAACACTTATATTTTTATATCAAACAGTGTATACACCTCTTTTTACACCCCATCTAATACCATTCATTATATATACTTTTTTCTATCACTTTCTGTCACTCAATCATATATCTTGAAAATGGTGTAAACAGTACTTACACCCCCTTTTAGGAGTGTAAGATGATTGTTTTCCTTTTTTATATACTTTTCTCAATTATGCATACAGGAGGAGGCTTGGGCAGCAAGAGGAAGTGGTGCTCTGTTGAGAACTACTAATGGTGGCAAGTCATGGATCCATGACAAAGCTGCTAACAACATTGCTGCAAATTTATACTCAATGAAGTCAGTCTAACTATTACTAGAGCATCCCCACTTTTTTATAACTATACTTATTTATTAGTGTACACTTTAAAACCACAAATTTACTTGGAAGAGCTCTTCTCCTAACCACACCAGGCTCCTCAAGTTGCCGATATATTATCCACTTATATTGTTCTACCTGTCTTTGTGATACTCCTTTTCAATTTGTCAGAGATCATAGAAGCAGTTAACTGGAAGTAAACATATATCTGTTATGTTGTTTAAATAAAACAGGAGTTATGAGAGTTAGTTAACAATATTTTGAAGATTATAGAACTTTTATTTGTAAAATCTTATTGTACATGGTCTACTTGTTGCAGGTTCATTAATGACAAGAAGGGATTTGTATTGGGGAATGATGGAGTCTTGCTTCGCTTCCTTGGATAAGTTGTAATTCAACATGGTAAATATTGATCTCCTCATGATTCTGGTTGACATAAGCCGTATCTTTTAATATCACTTCCAGTTTTAGTTGCATCATCTAATTGTACAGTTTTATAATTGTTATGAGATTGAGAATTAGAATCTAAAGATGCCTGCTGACCACCTCCCCATCTTTCTGATTTAATTTATGGGCTGGAGAAAAAAAAGAAAAAGAAACAAGAAGCTAGAAGATATAGAAAAAAAAATTGTGGGAAGAAAAAGAATGGTTATAACCAGACAAGACAAATTGAAGAAGAAAATCTGAAATAACATATTATCTGAAGATTACTTATATGATTTTGTGTTGATCCTCCTGGGCATCATTGATTTTGGTGGTCAACTAATGCATGCAAGGTTTACCACGACCCTCAAGTGTAACACCCCAAAATTTCCTATCTTGTAAACAGTAATTTTGACAGTTAACAAAATTTTACTGTTTAGTAATTTTTGGATGCTATAAAATTATTTTGATTATTTCGTCAGCGTATTTGATCATTTTGAGTGATTTACTCCGAGTCAGGAAAATAAAAATTTTCAGGCCGGGAAAAATTTTACGTAATTTAATTTTTACTGTTAGGTTTTAATTATTTTACGTAATCTGATTTGATATTTGTGTGTTTTCTAATTTTTGTGATTTTATGCGTTATTATGAAAATTTTTACTGCTTGTGGACTCGGGGGTGTATGTGGGCCCAGGTGGCCATACGTGGGCTCAGGTGGGTCCCGCAAAGTAAAAAAATTTTTACACATAGAAAAATTTGTACTGTTTAGACGGAGACAGGGGATCTTACTAAACCCGAATCTGGAAATAGTTTTTAAAATTTTCTTTTACTGTATTTTGTACTGTATTTAATTATCTGGCATAAAAATACAGTAAATATATTCTTTCATGGGGTTTTTAGCAGATAAAAATAAAAACTATACTGCGTAGTCAACAAAGAGGCCTTGACTTGATTTGTATCCTTGGATGAGAATACTTAGTTTGAAGATTAACAATTGATTTAATCAATGGTTAAGAAACAAACTTAATAAAGAAGCATTGGATAATCACCATTGATTTAATCAATGGTGTGAGAATAAACTTAGTTAGGAAGGCTTCAATATCAACCGTAGATTTAATCAATGGTGTAAAATTGGTTATATAAAGTGGTTATGACTATTTACAACCATTGGATTTAGAATTGATCAAGGGTAGAGATTTGGTCTTGAAAAGTGACAGAGACCATTTATAACCATTGGATTTAGATTTAATCTACGGTGGAGATTTAGTCTTATAAAGTAACAAGGACCATTTATGACCATTGGATTTGGATTTAATCAGTGGTGGAGATTTGGTCTTCTAAAAAGGCTATGACTAATTATAACCCTTGGATTAAAAGTAAGAAGGAGTAATCTTAACTCTTTATTTTGGAGACACGTCTAATGACTAGGATTTAAAGGAGAAAGATTCAATGGCCTAGATTTAGTCTTCTAAAAATCAAAAGTCTACCTAAATCCTAACCATTGAGTTAATCAATGATTAGGAATGCTTCAAAAATGGCTTAAAAAAGATGACAGTATTATTGCATGCATAATGCAAGGAGGGGACAATTTTTGTAGTATTTTGGAACTAAAGGTGATTTGATGACCATTATTACTTGTCATGGTCAATATTACATCATTCTTGACCATTATTGATTTGTTTGCATCCTTAGGAGAGTGTTTAGAGGGGAGACAACTTTGAATAGACTTTTTAGACCAAAGAAAAAGATGAAGTCAACAATAGTAGCTTGAATTTGATTAGTAACTAATTAATCCTAATTTGGTTAATCTAATGACCTAATTAATAAGCTAAATGAACTAATCTAATTATTAATTAGTGATGATCTAATTACTAATTAATTGTCCTAATTTTATTTAGAGACTATAATATATGTAATAATATGTTTAATTAATTAGTTATATAGTTAGAATATTAATTAAGATTGATTAGAAAATTTAACCTAACTAATTACCTAATTAATTAGGATGCAATTAGGTGTAAATTGAAAACAATTAATTTCCTAAACACTCAAGGAGTCCCACGATTTTGGCAGCAGCTTGGGGAGGCTTCTACATGAATCTTGAACAATCCAAATAGCCATGCAAAGTCAAGTTGATGACATATGCCATGTGCACATCCATGTGCATCCAATTAGTGATATTTTGAGTCAAGTACATCACTTAAATCTTCATGACTTTCACGGCAGCAACAGCCCTTCATTTACTCTCACAAATTTCATTTTCTCTTTCATCAAAAAGTCTACAACACTTTTTCTCAAAAATTTCAAGAACCAAAGCACCATTTTTCTTCCTTTTCTCTCCATATGGTTCGGCCTCTTCACCCAAATATACCATCCATCACCTATAATTTTCACTCTCACCATTTTTTAAACCTAAACAATATTCTAAACACTTTTCATTTAGAAAGTTTTCCCAAAATCCCACTCTAAGTGCTTCAAAATCCCACTTTTACCTTACTTTTCTAGAGGTAAACTTTGGTTTTTATGGTTTAAATTCATGTTTCTGATTTTTTAAGCCATGATTGTTCCATGATTTGTTATTATTGAGCTTTGTTTGTGATTTTACTAATTATTTTAGAATTGTTAGGAATTGTTTGTGGCTTGTACGAAAATAAGGAGAAGGAGAAGAGTTTAAAAAGCTTGTCTTCAAGAGGTAAGAGGGAGATCCATCTCACCAACCAAGTATGGTGGTGAGAGATGATTTTATATTTGATGGATGGTGAATCCATGTGAGGATTCATATCCATGGTCATGTAATTATTTGTGGGTGTTTATGTGCTTTGATTATTTGCCTATGTTTAGTATGATTTGCATGATTTATTGCTTTGATTATGGCATGTTTATGATATATATTTAAATATGTATATGTATGCTATGATTTGATGGTGGAAAGGAAATTGATTTTTGGATCCAAAGGCCAAGGGGGAGGCTACGGTTTTGAGCTCCCAAAAATTAGAGTTCATGTTAAAAAATTTCAAGAATAAGAGAATTAATTTTTGGTCCCTAGAACTTAGTGAATTTCGGCCAAGACACCAACCAATTTGGTGTTCACAAAATTATATTTTCATGAATGATAAAATTGAATGATTTGAGAAGTAAAGAAAATAAACAAAAGGGTTTGTTTTGCAAAAAGAATGCACATGGTTTTGAGTTATGTTTTCATGAATTTATTTTTTTTGTAAAAACAAGAATGGAATTTATTTAAGTTAGAAAGAAAAAAAATATTTCATGGTTTCAATGGCCATCTATAAGGTTTTGATAATTTAGAAAAATGTTTTGATGTTATAAAATACAAGAATTTTCAAATAAGGATTTTGGAAAGGGAATTAAAGTGTTATCAATTAAGTGAAGTGGAATTTTCATAAATAAAAGAAAAAAAGATTAAAAGTGTTGAACTTCAAATTATTTTAAAGAGAATCAATTTTTAGAAGTGATTTAGAAATATAAAAGAAAATGTTTGTAACTTAAATTTACTAACGTAGAATTTATTTATTGGGTTTTGAAAAACGTTAGGAAATTTAAAGTTAGAAACAATAATTAAATCAACTAAATGTGATTTTGTAAGACTAGATCAATAAAAAGTGATTTTGAGAAAATATATCAAGGAAAAGATTTTTGACTAAGAATAAGAAGGGAATAAAGCAAGAAATTATATTATTATAAGAAAAATCTGAAGTAATATTTTTAAAGTTAAGAAATATTTTACAAAGGGTAAAAATGGTGAAAAATGATTTACGGAACTAAAAAACTTAAATTTTGAGTTACACAATTTGAAAAATGTTAAAATATTTTTACACAATTTTTTTAAAGTTAGAAACATTGATTTAATTCAATGGAATTGTGAATTTGTGGAATATACTTGAAAAAGGATTTTCTTGAGTAAGAAGATATATTAAATGAAGTGGAAAGTTATATTATTTTGAGGAAGGTTGATTTGGAAATGATTTGAGAAAAATGGAGAATATAATGGTATTTTAAAAATTTACTAACGTATAACTTATTTTTGAGTTTTGAAGTACGTTAGAAAATGTTAAATTTTGAAATGTTGATTTATATCAATGAAAAAGTGATTTTGTGAATTATATTTTGGAAAATGATTTCTTGAGTAAAGAAATGTGAAAAAAGATTTTCTTGAGTAAAGAAAATGTGTTAAATAAAGTATAAAGTCATATTATTTTGAGAAAAGTGGAAATGAAATTTTTGAAGAAATGAGAAATATTTTCTGTAATGGAATTGTGGTGAAAAAATTTATTTACATATCTTAAAAATATAATTTTTAAAGTATGTGGTTTGAAATACAGTAAAATATTTCTCAATGTTTGAAAATACAGTAAAATATTTTTATGCAATTTGAAATATGATAAAATATTACTACGCGATTGGAGATGCGTTGAAACATTTTAAGTGATTTGAATTACGTTTAAATATTTTATGTAATTTGAACTACTGTTGAAAAATCACTATGTGATTTAAAAGTGATAGAATATTTTTACGTGATTGTGAAAATGACAGAAAATCGTTATGTGTTTTGGAAAGTGTTTTAAATATTTTGAGAATGATGGAAAATATTTTATGTGACTTAAAAGAATGATTTTTAAGTTATGCGATTTTGAAAATGATGAAAAATCATTACGTGATTTGAGAAATATATATTTTTATGCAATTGAGAAAAATGTTAAAAAATTTAATACGTGGTTTAAAGGGGCAACAGAAGAGTTGCAGTATTGTGAAAACATAACAGAAACGTTTTGAAATTGTGAAAATGAAATGGAAATGTTGCGCAATTTTGTGAAAACACGACGAAAGAGTTTTATAACAATGAAAATGTGATAATATGATTTTCCTGTCAAAAATACAGTATAAATACTGTAGAACTAGTATATGGATGCTGTGTGAGAAAATGACATGTTTTGCCTGTGATTGGCATTTGGTGCATTATACGTGCATTGAAAAAAATATGCATTGAAGCATATGATTACATTGAACAAATGAAATTGAAAAGATTTGGCCCTTTGGGGTTAGACTTGTACTGATATATTCGTGCATTGTATAAAATATAGCTAATAGCTATTATGGCCTTGTGGTTGAAGAGAATGAGAATTGATAGTGAGGTCTATGATGGATCTTGGGGGCGTCGAGCGCGGTCGACCCGAGTGGACGGTTAGCGAGTACCACTGTGCCACTTGGCGCGATGCATTCGTTACAACGCATTGACGATACCCGACAAGAACACGATTCTTTTCAACGACTGGAAGATTGTCTTTGGGCTAAGGCTGATAATTAACCAGAGCATTCTTCTTGAAATTGTGAAAACCTCCATGGAGTTATTTTTGATATACTGAGTCTTTGTGTATATGCATAAATCTGAGCATTTATATCTGTGTGATATATTAATTGAGGAATATTGGTTATGACAATTATTTTGAATACTTGGAAGATGATGATGATGATAATGCTGAGGGCATTATCATAATTATTGTTTATAATAATTGAATGGATAAATAATTGGATGATGATAGTTGATTAATGTTGATGACATGATCATAATTGTGGTATGATCTATCTGTATAATATTGCTGTTTGTGTTATCTCTGTACTGTCATGTTGGTATTGGTGTAGGTGATCTCACCTCTTAGTTGTATTGTTTTGCTTTATCTGTATTGTTAAAATTATACAGTAGAAGGAATGAGTTGTCTTAGACATAACGGGTGGTAGATACTCAGAGATTGATGGAAACATTGAAAAGTGGCTGTCTCAAGTTCAAAGTTGTGCCGGGTAGACAAGGAGTAAAGTCTGATGCATCAAGATGGACAGAAAAAGGAATAAGTATGTTAAAGTTTCTCGTTAGTGTTGTACCATGCTATTAAGTAGGACCCGTCATGGGGTTTGCTACTGTTAAAAAAAATAAGTCTGTTAATTTTATATTTCTTTTTAAATTGTGATATTAATTGGTGTCAATATTGCATAATGAATAGTTGAAATATGATTTTCAATATTACCTAATATTTTCAGTAAATTTACGTTTCAGTAAAGAAGAAATTTTGAAACCCATCTTTTATAACTCAAACTTTGTGTAAACTTCTTTTCAGATTATGAGTCGGGAGTCGGAAATGTGATGCCCTAAGAAGGGTGTTACATCAAACATAGGATCATGGTTCCTCTCATACAATTAGAAGTGGTGAGCAAGTCCAAGTTGGAACATTGGTTTAAGGTGATCTGGATGGTTTGATTTTCTGATTGAAATCTGGAATTTTGTAGGTTTGTTAACTAGATTGCAATTTTGTAGCGGATTACATATTCATGTTTAGTATTCATTACTGTGAAGAGAGCTCTGGGATCAAACCGACTCCTTGCTGTTATTCCCAAATGTGAAGAGATATAGAAACAAACTTTACTACTATGAAGTGAGCTATATTATGTCAATTTAACATTGCAATTACCATGTTACTATTACATTAAAACGCAATTTTATGCTACATATGTTGTACTATATAAGCAACATATAGGCTATACCAAGTCAACTTTGAAGCTTGTCCATATTACATTTGCAAATAGTCTTTCTCATTTAATTCATATGTGATTGTTGGAGACTTTCCTTTGCTTGTTTCCTCCTTATTTGTGAGGGATTATCGAGGATATATATATATATATATATATATATATATATAAAATAAAATGAAGGTGTCTAATTGTGAAAAATCTCAATTAGATACTTATTTTTTTTAAATAATTTTTAAAATATTAGAGACGGATTTAGAGACTGAAAAATCTATCTCTAATTTAGAGATGAAATTTTTTGAAATTTTTTTGACTTTAATTAAAGAACTGGAGACGAATTTTGAGAATTGAATAGTGATGAAATTTTAAAATTTAGAGATGATACAATTTTGTCTCTAATTTAGAGACATAATTAATTTTTTTGTCTCTAAAAATTAGAGACGCCACTTTTAGTGATGGATCAATTTTCATCTTTAATTCCATCTCTAAATATTTAGAGACAAAAATTTACACATTTAGAGACAATTTTTTTGTCTCTAAGTATGAAATTGTTACTAAGTAGCCTCAAACTCAAGAGGGGGGTGAATTGAGTTTATGAAATATTTTCGCAAATCTTTCGTAAAAAGTTTGTTTATCAATTTTCGTTGAAGCTATTGGATAATTGAAGTGAATAAATAAATGAGATTGAATAATTTGCTCATAAATTAAACAAGTCAAGATGAATAACATTCAAGTAAGCATATAAAATAAATGCACAAATGTAAAGAGATAGAGTTGAGAGAATCAAACACGAGGATTTATTCTGGTTCAGCCACCCCTTGTGACCTACATCCAGTCCTCAAGCGAATCACTCAAGATTTTTCACTAAACTTCAAGCTTGAACGAGTGCTTGAAAACCTTTACAGATTAGAGCACTCAACAACACATTGGGATACCTCACCCTTATGCTTTGGGCCTCAAAACAGGAATGTCTCACCCTATACAACCTTTGAGGGATATCTCACCCTCTTTACACCTTTGAAGAATACCTCACCTTCTTCTCAACAAGGGATACCTCACCCTTTTTCACTAGAGGGATACCTCACCCTCTTTACACAATAAACAAAGTGTTTGAATGATAGAAACTCTCTTAAAGAGTAGATTGATACAAATTGAAGCTCTAACAATGTCCCCTTTTGAATATCTCAAGTTTTCTCACAAAAACAGGGCAAAAAACATTTTCAGGATTTGATTATCGTATATGAGTGTTAAATTGATGTTCTAAATTGAAGTTCAACCCTTAAAGAAGTCCCAAGGCAAGTATTTATAAGTTTTGTAAGTAAAGGAGTCATTGGGACATTTTTAGCCTAGCATTAAATGTCATTAATATAGTCGTTGGACTCTGTCAGATTGCTTGTAATCGATTACACAACAAATGTAATCGATTACATTGTTGTTCCAATTTGTTCTTGGCTTTCTAGGCTTTGAGTAATCGATTACAAGACCTCTGACTTGCTTTGTAATCGATTACCATTTCCATGTAATCGATTACATACCTTCTTGAACGTGTTCTTGCCTTTCTGGGTTCAATGTAATTGATTACATTACTGGTGTAATAGATTACAAGACCTCTGACTTGCTTGTAATCGATTACATGCTCTATGTAATTGATTACCTTGGCCTTTGAACACATTTTTCAAGTCCAATTAAGTTTGTAAGTCATTTCTAACACTTCAAGATATTTGATTAAACATAAATCCTTTCATGAGTGTTAAATCTAAGATTGAAAAAAAATGTTTCTTTGAAAAACATGTTTAGCTTAGAATTTTCAAGCTAACTTTGAAAACGATATTTGGAAAATCATTTGAGAATCATTGAGATACTTAAAGAGCATTTTACATTGATATTCTAAGACCTATATCTAATATACCTATTTTGATCTTGGTCTTTTCTTTTGCTCTTGATCTTCTCTTTTTGATCTTGATCTTCTCTTTTTGCTTTTGTTATCATCAAAAACTTATTTGACATGCTTCAAGACATAAGGATTCATAGAAATTTCTTATAGTTGGTCAGCCTTAGGTATATCTCGTCTCAGGTGGTTTTCTTGTTAAAATGTTTGCATTCCATTTAAGGAGTTGACAAGTTTACTCCATGTACTTTTGTCAGTAGGTATCAATTGTCATGAATGAATTGCACAGTACTGAACCTAAAAAATGCCCTGAGTGCTCATCAAAGAGCTAATTTTGCTACTGAAACTACCCGCAATGACAAAATCAAATAGGAAGAGGTTTATATCTTATGTATCCAAAAAAAAAATCTATTTTTAAGGGAGAGCTGATCAGGGAGCTAGCCCGATACTAGTCAGCCCAAAATGGACTGGGTTGGTAAGTGCTAGTGTAAGTTACACGTGTGGAGAACATAGATATATAACAGTGACAGAATTTTAGCGTTAGTAATGGCCAATGGGTCGTTGAGATTGACCTAAATTTATAATTTGATAAGAATTGATAGTTTCTTATTTTATTAAAAGATTTGATTTTGAATTGTAATTAATACCAATATAATAGAGAGATATGTGATATATTTGTTTTTATATAGAAAATTAAGAAAGACTTTATCTTGATAAGGATGAAGACAAGGATAAAGTGGGAGTTATTGATTGTCATGTAAATTTTTGTAAGTTATAAATATTTGTATTAGGGGATTGTAGAAGTTATGAGAATAGGATTTATGTGATTGGGAGGCCTAGTAGAGATGCAAGAATAATGGTGAGGAGTTGTAAGATAGAAAAGATTAAGAGTGCCCACAGATATTATCATGTAATCTTGAAGTGATAGTAGATTTTTCTCGTTCATGAATGTAGGCATGTTGAATCGAACCATATTGAACTTTATGCATGATTGTTTGTGATGTTTTTCCTTAATTACTAGTATTTATGCAACTACACGTAGAAGGGAATGAAGTATTCCTCATCAACTGATATCAGAGTTATGGTTCAAGGAGTTGCATGATGATACGATGTCTTTTATGTCAAAAGTCATCATGATGAAGATCAGGTGGTGAGTCTCGTTATATGACGGCATGTGTGTCGAAAGTCCTCTTGACATGAAGGTCAAGCGGCATGTTCTATGTAACGACGATGTAAACACGAAGATTTGATTGAAATATTTACTTGACAATTTGGTCATAGTATGAAGATTTCAAAGATGTGGTTTGTTGCATTGTGTGAAGATTTGTAATTATGGTGGAGAATCCGTGAACATTGGTAGATTCACATATCTTGAAGATGTTCGTGATGATGAAATTTGGATCAAGGTGAAAAAAATTGCGATTGACCAAAATTCCTATTTTGATAAGAATTGATAGTTTTCTATTTTATCGGTAAATTTGATTTTGAATTGTAATTAATACCAAGAAAATGAAGAGATATGTGTGATATATTTGTTTTTAAATAGGAAACTAGGAAAGACCTTATCTTGATAAGGATGAAGATAAGGATAAAATGAGAGTGATTGATTGTCATTAAATTTTTGTAAGTTATAAATACTTATATTGAAGAATCATAAAAGTTATGAGAAGAGGATGTGTGTGATAAAGAGGCCTTACAGAGATATATGAATCATGGTGAGTAGTTGTAGGATAGAGGAGAGTGAGAGTGCTGACAAATATTATCTTGTAATCTTATTGTGATAGTAGACTATTATCATCTATGAATGTGGGGGAGCATGTTTGGTCCAACTTTACATCATTCTTTTATCACTTTATTTTTGGGTAATAAAATAAGTAAAATATACATTTAAATACATTCTCTCTCAACCTTTTCTTTTGATGAACCTTCAAAAATTCATATTTTTACGGTTCAAAAGTATTGAGTTTTCATTCTCTTTTAATCTTTTTGATTGAGTTTGTCCTTAATTTTCTTTTATTTTTAGTTATTTTTAATTATGTTTTAATTGTGTGTTTTTATGTGTTTTTGATAAGTAATTATGCATGGAAAAAGACTGGACAATTTATGAGACAGAGACCTGATTTTGCATTCTGGTTGTTCAGTGCCTAGGCGCTGAAGTCAGAGCACCTAGGCGCTCGATACGTAAAATACTGTGGTTTTAATGGGCCATCGCCTAGGCGCTGGTAACGTAGCGCCTGAGCGCTGACTGTGCAGAAAGCCCACATTTTTTCTTATAAATTCATAAGTTATGCCACACTCTTAGAGACACTTGGACAGAACGTAGCAGCCGTCAAGAGACACAAACCCTAATGTGGTGTGGGCGCAATTAGGCTTAAAGATTAGGAATTTTCTTTAATCTTTCCACCTTTCTAAAATAGAGTTTGTCATATTCTTCTCTTTGTGTTCTTCTTTTTCCATGTGTAACTAATTCTTCACCTAATGGATCTTGTTCTTGAATGATGTAAATTTCTTTTATGGGTTTAATTTATGTTTCTTTTTCATGATTTACGTGTTTATCTATATTCTTAATGATTTTCTAAACCTGATCAATTTGGGAATGATCTTTTGGGTTTATGTATGATTTGGAAAAATTTGCATAAACGTAGAACTTGTGATAAACACCATAATTTCTGCAATCGCTAAGAATAGACGTTGTGGATTATGTGGTCTTTCTTTTAATTCTCTCGTTCTTGATAATGCCTTTCTTATTGGGGTTAGACTAAGGGATTAGTTAATTCCAATTAGCTTAAGAGGATTAATATACTAAGGAATTGAGTATTAATTAATTTTGGGAATTGACCATAAATTATTGAAATAGAATATAGTTAAACCAATATTTGAATGTACATCTAAAGAGTTCAAGTGAAATCTGAACTCTAACGCTTTAACATCATTGTTTTTTATCCCTTTGATTTATTGTTTGCTAATTTTTATTTTTAATTTAATTTTTAACAACTCTCTTTTCGTTAACTTGGATAGTGTTGATTTAACGAATTTGGTAATTAATAACTTAATCCTTGTAGGACGATACTCTACTCATTCTTTATTACTTTTGTCAATTTGGTACACTTGCCAAATTTCACAACAAGTTTTTGACACCGTTGCCGGGGATTATTGTTATTAATATTAAATAGTAGTTGAAAAGACACCAATTTAAGTATTTTTTTCTTTGTTTAATTTTATTTCTAATTGTTTATTTTTAATTTTAATTTTAATTTATTTTATTTATTTTCTTTAAATTTTCTTTTATTTATAGATAATTATTTTTCTTATTTAATTTTATTTTTCTTTAATTGATTTTCTTTTTAATTTGTTTTTTTTATTTTATTTTTATTTTTCTTTATTTATTTTTATTAGTCATTAATTATTATTATTATTTATTTCTTTTCTTTACTTCACTCTGGTTTGCTTGTTTGTTTGTTTATGCAAGATTCTCTAAAGTCAGAAGAATTATTTTTTGATCCAGAGATAGAGAGAACAGCTAGAGCAAACAGGAAAGCAGCTAGAGAAAGGAAGAAGCTTGAAGAAATAGAAGAAAAGATGGCTGAAATAGTTGTAACTGCAGAGCGAAGACGCACATTGGCTGACTATGCTACTCCATCTGCTAAAAATATTTCTACCAGTATTGTACGTCTTGCTATTCAGGCCAATAATTTTGAGATTAAACCAGTACTTCTACAGCCGATGCAACATAATCAGTTTGGGGGAGGCAAGCAGAAGATCCAAATTTGCACATTGCCAATTTCTTGCAGCTCTGCGATACTATTAAGTATAATGGCATTACTGATGATGCCATTAGATTACGACTGTTTCCATTTTCTCTCAAAGACAAAGCAAAGAGTTAGCTACAAGCCCAGTAACAAGGGAGCATTTCTACTTGGGAGGATCTGGTTGGTAAATTTTTGACTCGATACTTTCCTCTATCAGTGTTTGTGAAGATAAGGGGTGAAATAGCTTGTTTCACTCAAAATCAAGGAAAATCTCTTTACGAAGCATGGGAGAGATTCAAGGAGCTATTAAGGAGGTGTCCTCATCATGCATTTGAAGTTTGGCAGCAGGTGCAGATTTTCTATAATGGTTTGAATCATCCTACCAGAGTTATGGTAGATGCATCTGCAGGCGGATCTTTAAATACCAAAACTCCTGAAGAGGCTCAGGAACTATTTGAGACCATGGCGACCAATGAATATCAGTTGCCTAGTGCGAGAGCAGTAGTCAAACAAGAAGTTATGGAGCTTGGTACTCTCGATGCCTTGCTTGCTCAAAACAAAAGTATTTCTCAGCAGTTAGCTAACCTTACTAAGTGAGTTGAGAGTATGCAGGTAAATTCTGTGAACCACCAAGTGTTAAGTTGTGATTTCTATGGAGGTAATCATGCTAATGGTGGATGTGAGGCAATCAATTCTGGTTTCAGTTCTCAAGAGCAGGTAAATTATATGGGAAATCCTTCCAGACCTCAGGGTGTTCCATTTTCAAATACATATAATTCAGGTTGAAGGAATCATCCCAATTTTTCTTAGAGCAATCAAACAGTGCCATTGAATCCTCAACTAGAGAAGAAATCTCCTCTTGAGATTGCACTTGAGAAACTCTCTATACAAACATCTGCTTTTGTGCAACAGACTTCTGCTTTTATGGAAGGAACAAAAGTAAATTTTCAGAATCAAGGAGCTGCTATTAAAAATTTAGAGAATCAAGTGGGGCAAATAGCGAAACAGCTTCAAGAGAGACCTCCGGGTACCTTCCTGAGTGATACTGTCATCAATCCAAAGGAGCAATGACATGCAATTACACTAAGAAGTGGCAAGACTTTGGAAAGGCAAGTTAAAAAAATTGATGTTCCTGTTGCGGATGTCTCAACTGAAGAGTGCTGTAATGAAGAAGTTAAAGAGAAGCAACCAAAGTGGCAGAGGAAGAAGAAGGAACGTGAGCAGAAAATAGTTGATCCTGCATTGTATGCTAGACTCCCGTTTCCTCAAAGGTTAAAGAAGGAGAACCAAGAGAGGCAATTCTCAAAGTTCTTAGATGTCTTCAAGAAGTTGCAGATAAATATTCCCTTTGCTGAAGCACTTGAGCAGATGCCCTCATATGCTAAATTCATGAAAGATTTGCTCTTAAAGAAGAGGAAGCTCAAGGAAGATGAGACTATGGCACTTACTGAGAAGTGCAGTGCTATAATTTAGAGAAAACTACCACCTGAATTGAAAGATTCAGGTAGTTTCACTATTTCTTGCACCATTGGCAATCTGACTATTGAGAAAGCTCTATGTGATTTAGGAGCTAGCATCAATTTAATGCCATTTCAATTCTTCGCAAGCTTGGGATTGATAAAGTGAAGCCAACTATAATGTCTCTTTAACTAGCTGATCGGTCAATTAAACATCCATATGGTATAGTGGAAGATTTGCTAGTGAAGGTTGACAAATTTATTTTCCCAGCTGATTTTGTAATTTTGGATATGGATGAGGATGCTGATATTCCTCTGATTCTTGGAAGACCGTTCTTGGCTACTTCAGGAGCGTTGATTGATGTACCTAGATGAGAGCTCATTTTGAGGGTGGATGGTGATCGGGTGACTATTAATGTTTTTGATAAATTTGCACCGACATCAGATCTTTATGCCCTTGTCAAATGCATTCAAGATAAGCCTCCACAAGATTTGGCTAGTAAGAGTCCTTCATCATCAATCAATGTTGATCTTCCCACTTCCAAGATTGTGGATAAAAAGGAGAAAAGTCCTCCTCTTTCTGAGATTGCTGCAATTGAAAAAGATCCTCCAGTTTCCATTGATTTATTGCAGATTAATTCAAAAGGCAGTGACAGAGTGTGGAGGCAAAGAGCTGATAAGAGAAAAATGTCATCTTACTTCTTTTGCTTCAAGCCACCATGATTAATTGAGAAAAGACAACGTTGAGCTAATGACGTTAAACAAGCGTTTTTTGGGAGACAATCTAAATTTTCTCTCTTTTTCTCTTTTATTTTTGTTTTTATTTTGTTATTTCTTATTTTGTTGATTAACATTTTTCTATTTTTGTTTTGAAGGTAATGTTGAGTTGGCTTAGGTGCCTCCCTGAGTTCTGGAGCCTTTGTAGGGGGATGTATATAGTTATCAGCTGCCAAAAAGAGTTTTTCTTTTCCTTTCTTGCATTTATTTCATTTAATTACTTGTTTTTATTGATTTTGATTTTACCATTATCATCTATTTTGTGTTTTGAGTCTCTGTTTTAATTTTGTGCATGCCAGTGTGTTGAATTGAAAATCCAATGATTGTTTGAATTATGGATTGATCTGATTTCTTGGGATATCACATGAGAATCTATGAGTTGCATTTATCTCTATTGTTTTAATTGTGTATGGATGTATTTCCCATCTTTATGATTGATAGACCTTGGAATTTAATTTCATGTCAGACTTAGAGAAAGTTTATGGGATTGCATGTGTGTGGATGATTTTCATCTAAAAGTTATTTGATTCTCTTTTGAGGCAACATCCTAGGCAGTGCATGAGTAAGGAAATGATAAGGGCCTTCTTTGGACCGTTTGAGCCTTTCAAGTCAACCTGTGAACACAGTTTATCCTTAGGTCCCTTTTGCAGCTTTGTTATTGTTTGGTTTCTATTTCTTTTCTTTTACCCACATTTTCCTTTTCCCATACCCATATGAAAAAAGAATTCCTCTCTTACATAACCTTTGTTGAGTGCATATCTTGTATTATTTTATTATTCAAGTCTTCATTATTTTTGTGCATGAAGTTTTATGGAGCAGAAAAAAAAGAAAAAAAATTCAAAAAAAAGAAGAGAAGTTTCACCCAACGTATTGCAAAAAAATAAGTTTGGGGGTGGAGGTTGCAAGAAAGAAAAGAAAGAAAGAAAGTGAATGTTGTGTTGATTTCTTTGCTCATTTTTGCACTTATTCAGTTTTTTTTAGGCTTGAATTATGAAATTTACTTGATTTTGTATCTCAATTTTTGTTTTCATTTTCCTACCACTTCTTTCTTAACCCATACCCTTGGCTTTACATTCACTACTAGAAAATTGACTTTTAGAGACCGAAAAATCGGTCTCTAAATCAAGAAAATTGGTCTCTAAAATAATTAGAGACTGATTTAAATCGGTCTCTAAAAGTCTCGTCGCTAAATATTAGAGACCGATTTCTAAGAGATCGATTTTTCAGTCTCTAAATCGGTCTCTAATTTTCGGTTAAATTTTGGTCAAATATATTTCAAAAAAGTTCATTAGAGACTGATTTAGAGACTGACCAAAAAACTAGTCTCTAAATAAGTCTCTAAAGAGGTCTCTAAATCAGTCTCTAAAGCATGAATATATTATATATTTTATAAAATCGGTCGCTAAATTGGTCTCTAAGTTAGAGACCGATTTATCTGTCTCTAAAATCAGTCTCTAAAATCTCTCTAAATATATTATGTATTTTATAAAATCAGTCTCTAAATCGGTCTCTAACTAGAGACTGATTTATCAGTCTCTAAATCGGTCTCTAAAATTCTGAATATATTATATATTTTATAAAATCGGTCTCTAATTATTGGTCTCTAAATCGGTCTCTAAAATGATAAATGTCTTTTTAAAACATTATTAAAATCCAAATTTTTAAAACACCTAATAAACAAAATCAACAATTTATAATTACTTTTAAATTTATTAAAATCCAAATTTTTAGAATACCTAATAAACAACAATCAATAATCTCATATATAACCAAATACATAAATAAAAAATAACGTAAACTAAACTAATTCATCTTTAGAATATATCATTTAAACATCAAGACATGTTAAATAAACTAAAATAAGCATTGTCTACAATATCTCATTACTACAACATTTCGATATAAGAAAGTTGAACACAACACAAACTAAACTCTAATCATAAAAGTTCCTACTCCTACTCGTCCTCGTCCTCGTCCTCGTCTTCTGCTCCACCAGTCATGGAAAATGTTTGAGAAGGTTGAAAGTTAATCGACTGCATTAGCTCTTGTACCAGCCGATTTGTCTCCTCAATTTGTCTCCTATTATCTGCCACTTGAGCCCGAAGCTCATTTCTCTCATTTCTTAATTCTTCAAGTTCATCTTTTCGAACCCAGTCAGATGATGAAGAACTTGAGCCACGGTATTGTGGTCTTCCAGCCACTACGGTTGACTCAATTTCAAGACCATATATTTTACATTTTTTTCACTCCAGCCACATTGTGCCACACATCCAACTCATCTGGGGGAGGAGTTCCCTGCTCTGATGCTCTTTGGGTCATTTCTTGCATTTCATTTACAAATTTGGTCTGTCAATATCAATATGACACTAATTAATGTAAAAAGTTAAAGCAACAAATAAATCTAACATAATAGAAGTCATGACATAAAGTATAAGAATAAACGTGATTTCAATCACAAATACCTCAATCTATTGTGACTTCAAAATTTTATTACAAAAAGTCAAAATTAATCAATGATGTTAGTAATTATTTGGGAGCTGAATCCAAACTCCGCATATTATGGCAAATAAAAGTAAATAAATATAGATAAAAGTTGTTTCTTGACTTATAAGTTAGAACAGTAAAGATATATGATTTTCTAAAGCCAATGTGACGATACTTTTTGGATCCTTTTGGGAAATCACCATGAATTATGGAAGTGCACTAGTGGAACTCAATCATTACTTAATTTACTTTGAGCTTGCTCATGTGAAACAAAATTCATTTTCAAACTACTAGAAACACTAATGAAATAGTGATGGAAACCCGGTTCACCTATTCATTTGTTTTTATTAGGGTATAAGCTCTATGATTAGTTATAATCACTAGGCATGCCCAACCGGAAACTAAGCAGTTCTGACACGAATTATGATTATGATTGTCCAATAAATAATACGTGAAACTTGGAGGATTCAGTATATTTTCTATGTAAATTGCATAAACTGTAATCCTATATATGCCATTAGATAAACCAAAGGATGGTCCGTGATTAGGTGAGTTATGTAAGGAAAAGCTAATTCAGACAATAAATTTTCCACAAGCAAAGGTTTCATCAAGGACCTTTTTGTTTGGCCATGAAACTGTCACCTTTAGTTGTCATATTTTTGCAATTAGAGACAAAATGTTAGTTAAATAGAAGCGACATTTCTCATAAATAAACCAGTGCTAATCTGAAACAAGCACCAAAAGTCACAAGGTTGCATATTTAGAAGGAATCACAAAAAGAAAACAAGATGGGTACACAGGAAATGTATGTATAAACTCTGAATTAATTGTACTCATTCCAAACCAACATATTCAAATAATAAAGTGGCCAAATGGTGGGTACACAAGAAGTGTGCCAAAACAAATGGGAAAGGGACTTTTGACATACAATAAACAAATATCATAACAAGTCAAAAAATAGGCCAGCATAAGAATAAACATGGTTTCAATCACATGTTCAAAGTAAGTTCCTATGATTTATCATAAAAAAGACAATCAAGAGGAATCTAAGCATGATATTGCAAGCACAAACATAAAAAAAAAAAATTATGACTTATATTTAGAGTTCCCTTTAAACATCAAGATAGTAACATAAATACAATTAATGAACATCATTATTTCAAACCCAAGAGTTTGAATTAAATAAAACAATTGCTTACAGCTATATGCTCTGATCTCCTATCCACCCATGTGTGATCCTTACGTCGATGTGTGTGGTGAAACAATGTTGGTGCTGATGGAATAACACCATTCAACTTAGTCTGCGGCAGTTGTAACAAAATCATATTGGTAAATTTAACTATATTAGACAACTTCGACAATAATGCAAGATAATAGTGAATTTAACCAGATTAGCTCTATGCTGAGATGAGGTAATAGAGCCACTGGTGTGATATGAAGCTCCATATCCTCCACAATCAGATGCCCGATTGGCTTTTGCAATTGCACTTTTCTTCTTGAAAGACTCACTTCCCAATATGTATACAATGTGTCCCATATCTCATCCCCAAGCCAACTTGGTTTCTCTATTTTCTTGCGAGCCTTTTCCAAAACATTCTTCAACAATGTTGCACCTCGTTTCTCAAAGTTTCTTTGAGCCAATAACTATCTGGTGGAATGACAGTATACTTCCTCTACAATAAATAAGAGTAAGCAGATTGTTTATGACAAAAAAAAAGTCTATCAAATTTTAAATTGTAGTAATAAAAATTTAAAAATTACCATAAACTCTCCAAACCACATATCTCTTGTGGTACTAATTATCCTTTTCCACGATGTCCATGGCTCTAAATAATGACTCTTGAAGATATCACTGATGCCATTTGCCGCCAGGTGCGAAGGCAAAAATCTACGAACAATACTGGTGTTGGGTTATAATATATCCAACATAATAATGTAATTGAAAAAATATTACTTATACATACCCATCTCCTTCCAGATATAAAATTGGTTTGCTACTAGACAATTGTGCATTTGATGCATCCTGAGTATGACTTGATCCAAGTGCAGATCCTACATCTATTGGAGGTATAGATGATCCAACATTGTGACGAGACTCCTCTATTGGAGGCACCACACGATGAGATGGTTGAGTAAGAGGTGGTGAAAGTGTACTTGGGATCGAATAAGTAAATGCAGGTAATGTGGGTGATGGAGTAGTAGCAGAAGATGGAGAACTAGCAAAGGTTAGAGGTGGGTGAGTAGTAGAATGTTGAACCGGTCACATTGGCTGTTGCTTTTTTGGGCGACTCTTAGAAACTTTTCCTTTACCTCGATCTCTCTCAGATATCTGCGATGAACAGAAATGGAATATAAATTAAAAATGCTTATTAAATAACTAATAATTAATTTATGAAAAATACAATACACAAATAATTTACCTTTTGTTAACAAATGAAAAAAACAAACACTAATCATATTCATGATCATTATCATCACCATCATCGTCATCCCCATCATCGTCATCCCCATCGTCATCAAGTAATTCATATTGTTGAAGATCTTCATCTTCATTGTCATTTGCAGAATCATTGTCAAAATCAAATTCATCTTCCTCACTATCCTCTCCTTCATTACTTTCTACCTCATCTTCCTGCTCATCCTCGCCGACATCAGCTTCTACCTCATGATTATCACCTTCTTCATCTCTTAAGTTATCAAGAGGGTCATCATTTGTTATAAAATCCACATAGGTTGCAGCATCTTGATATGCAACCTCTAATGCATATCGAGCATCAACAGTACCTCTTGGTTTCATTTTAATGACAACCCACCAATTAGCCTTGTCTTTTATTTTTTCAGGATAAGGTGCATAATACACTTGAATTACATTTTAAGCAAATATGAATGGGTCATATTTTGGATACCATCGAGTATGTCAAACCTCCACGATTCCATATTGTTTATGAACCTTCACACCACGATTAAGTACAACATCAAACCATTCACAATTAAATAACACTAACCGTTCATTAGTTCTCCTGGGTATTCTACTTCCACAATTTCTTTAATGATGCTATAATAAGAATTCTCTTCTTCTACTTTGTCATCACCCTTAACACAAACTCCACAATTGATGGCTTTTTTACCGATACTCCAATCTTCTGTATGAAACTTATAACCATTGACAAAGTAGATAGGCCATGTATGAACCTTTCTCTTAGGACCCCATGCTAAATGGTGCAAAAATTGATTTTGTACCAAGTTATTTTTATTGTGAACCTACCAATGAAAATAGTAAAATCAATATAATTTATAACATAACTGTCAAGTATTTATATCATTGAAAAAAGTGTTAAGACACTTACGTAACTTTGGAACCAGGTTAGAAATTCAGATGCAATCATACCATTAACATCAGTGCAACTAATGCTTGGATTAGCTGCTTTCAAGTATTCCTCAAAAAATCTAATAACATGCACAAGGTTACTAAATATGAACCAATTACATATACACACTAAAATAAACAATTCAAGAATGATTTAGTTCACTTACCCAATATATGGTTGAACCTCTTCACAATTAAATAGGATATGTAAATATGCAGCAACTACTTCCTTATCCATTAAATACCTACTGTTACAAGTTCTAGTTGAACGGCCAGGATGATTGAAAATTGATAAAGTAGGTTGGATTGTCTCATCTAAACCTCCATCATCATTTTGACTAACTGTATTTCTCATTGATTGCACATGAGATTCAAAATAATAAGAACAAAAATGAGTAGTCTCTTGGCATAAATATGCCTCACATATGGACCCTTCCATACGTGATTTGTTTTTAACCATTCATTTCAACCTATTCAAGTACCTAAAAGAAACATGATATCATTAATTACTAAACTTTGAAATAAAAAGATTACCACATTTAAAACATAATAAATCACATGATTACCTTTCAAATGGATACATCCATCGATATTGAACAGGGCCTCCTACTCTTGCCTCATACGGCAAATGAATAGGTAAATGCTCCATTGAGTTAAAGAATCCAGGTGGAAAGATTTGTTCCAACTTACACGTTGTAATAACGATGTTTTGCTCCATTAGCAACAAATCAGACACACGTAACACTGTTGAGCACAAATCTCTAAAGAATTTACTTAATTCAGCTAAAGGCTTCCACACTGGATCTGGTAATGCACCAAAAGCAATTGGTAGCAACCGCTCCATAAACACATGACAATCATGACTTTTCATCCCAAGTAGCTTCCCATCTCTCGTGTTTACACATCTATGCAAATTAGAGGCATATCCATCAGACATTTTTAATTCACTAACCTATTTACATACAACCTTTTTTTGCTCCATGGACAAGGCAAATTTTGCTTTAGGCTTCAAAATTTTTCCATTAGGCAATTCTTGCAACTGTAGTTCTCTCCGCCTACAATACTCTTTAAGATCCATCCTAGCTATAACATTGTCTTTGGTTTTGTCTTTAATATCCATCACTATATTAAAGACATTATCAAACACATTTTTCTCAATATGCATCACATCAAGATTGTGTCTGATCATATTAGTTTTCTAATATGGTAACTCCCAGAAAATACTTTGTTTTATCCAATTATGAGTAATCCCGAACCCAACACATGTACATGGACACACCTCAGTCACTTTTGGAACATCACAAATATCTTCCTATACCTCGGTCCCAGACAACCTAGGTGGAGGTACAAATTTCTCTTGTTTATTCTTATAAAATGCATCCTTATTTCTGTGGTATGCATGATCCATAGGCAGAAATTGACGATGACAATCAAACCAAGAACATTTGCCACCATATTTCAAAGTGAAAGCCTTTGTTCGATTCATACAATATGGACATGTCAATATCCCTGCTGTACTCCAACCCGACAATATGTCGTACGCAGGAAAGTCATTTATTGTCCACATTAATGTAGCTTTCATTACGAAATTTTCTTTTTCTGAAATATCATAAGTTAGGACACCTTGTTCCCACAACAATTTCAACTCATCTATCAAAGGTTGCAAATACACATCTATTTTACTTTTCGGATTGTGTGACCCAGGAATAATCAAAGTCAAGAACATATATGGAGTTGTCATGCATAGTTCTGGAGGAAGATTGTACGGAGTGACAATTACAGGCCAACAGGAATAAGGAATAGCTAACTGACTATATGGAGTAAAACCATCAGCACTTAAGCCTAATCTAACATTTCTTGGTTCAGCTTTAAATTCAGGATATGTTTCATCAAAATGTTTCCAGTCTTCTCCATCTGATGGATGACATAACACTCCCGATTCTCGTCTATTTTCATAATGTCATCTCATGTGCGGAGCGGAACTCATTGAAGCATATAATTTCTTCAGCCTAGGAATGAGAGGTAAATAAATCAACCTCTTTACAGGGATCTCCTTGGTTTTTCCCTTACCAATCCTTTTTATTTTATATCGAGCCGCACCACAAAATGTGCATTATGTAACTCCCTCTTCATTGAACAACATACAACCATTCATGCAACAATCAATTCTCCTTACAGTAAGACCTAATTTGGAAACTATTTTTTTCGCCTTGTAAAAATTTTCTGGGATGAGATTTTCAAGAGGATGTGTCCTTTTCACAAGTGTTACTGTTTGATTAAAAGATCATTGGGAAATGTTTCCCTCTGATTTGATATTCAATAATTCAATAGCAACAGATAATTCAGTTTCATCTTTACATCCTAGCCACAAAGGCTTTTGGGCCGCATGAAGCATATCATAAAAATTTTTAGCATCTTTATTTGGAGGTTCCTCTAAGGATTGACTGCTATGGAACCCAAACTCTAGACCAACCGCATCATAATCCATGGCCTCAAATCTATTTAAATAGTCATTATTACCCATTTGTGTAGTGGTAGAGGTGCTTGGATGACTATTGAAAACTCCCGTCAAAGTCGGATCAATTTCTCCATGACTTGTCCAATACCAATAATCATGTTTAAACCCTTTTTGATAAAGATGAACTTTAACGTCCTCAGGAGTCAAGTACTTCAGGTTTTTGCACTTAGAACAAGGGCATCTAATATTTCTATTTGATAGATGTGCTTGTTGGCATGCAAAGGAAACAAATTGTTCAATCCCCTCTACAAACATATCAGCAAGTCCCTTCCTACCCGGCAAAAGTCTATTATACATCCAACAACGATATTGACGAATGTCCATATTTTGTAAGATAATCAAAATGAAATATTAAAACTGCAAGTGAAATTTAGTCTAACCACATGCAACAAATTTCTAAAATTAATCTAAAAATTAGACATTAGTTCATTACTTTTAAACAAAAATTATATAAATTTAAGATACAACAACATCCTCAAAATCATTGTCATTTCAAAACATATAGACCCTAGAACAAGTTTAACATACAAAATAATACCAAGAACAAGCCTAAAGTAGAAGAAGAACAAAATCAAAGTTTGAGATTTACCTTTTATCTCAAAAGATTGAAACTTCAACCTCAAGCACCTATACATACGAAAACAAAATTTAAAAAATCAATAAAGAGACTCATTCAAGAATGGACTAAGAAATAATTGCAGGGGGGAGAAAGAGAAAGAATGTTAAAAGGGTTCCTAGGTCCATTTGAATGCTCAAATTATAGTATTGCGTACCATGTTTTCCAGGTTTTAGATATGACTTAGGTTATTTTCTTCAACCAAAACATATAACATGGCATAGAAGTATAAAACAAAATGTGATCTGACTGAGCATTTTAAAGATAGGCTAACTAAGCAAGACTTTAATTTTCTTTTTGTTGGAAAAGCAATACTTTAATTTGAAGAGTGGCAAGGTAAATTTAGCCGTGGATGGACTACCTATAGAAATCAATTAGATAAAGTATTGTATGATCTTAGATTCTAATCAGATGGTTTCACATGGCCAACTCAAAGCGAACATTGTCTGAACATGTCATCACTTAATTCATGCTTAAAAGAATGTAATTGAAAGAGTTAAGTTAAATTTGAGAGCTGAATAAAGTGTTATAAGTGATAAAAAATACTAAAAAAGTAAGAAAAATAAAAGTAATGTTACTATAACTTCTTCTACACTATTAAAATATCACTCCATTTTTAATAAAAATTATAATATGTGATCATTTATAACTACAAAGATTATTGAATTAAAATTTAAACAATTTTAAATAACATTTAAACGGTTATAAATTTACTTAAAATGATATTCTATGAATATTTTACAATTTTCCTTCCCTTACAAGTTGTGTCGTGGGTTACATGGCACTGCATTCATGAATCTTATGTACTTTATGGTAGCGATATTTTTATTTTGTCTAACCGACATGATTATTTTATTAGATTTCTAATTTTAATCTTACAACCAAAACATATAATTAGATGAATTTGAATTTTTCATGAAAAAAATAAAAATGAGAGATAATTACAAAAGTATTTATTAATAAAATTTAATTATCATTTGAATTTTTTTTATAATTTTTATGTTTATCTTTTTTCTCTATTTAATTACGAGAAAAAATAATGTGAAAGAATTAAAATCTAAACCCAAATTGAATTCGGAGATAGACTCAAAGGAGAGAGATAGTCCAAATTAATTAGCAGGAAATGACATTGGCAAGTTCCACCAAAATTCTCTTGCTTTGCTGTAAGTTGGCAGATAGAGGGGCTGCTACCTGATTGAATCTAGATTTGTATATTTAAAATATATATATTGTATAAGAAGATAGTTTATTATCTATCGAAATATGACCATTTATAATTTTATAGCATAAATCAGATCCAAAAAGAAATAATTTGATAGCATAAATAAATGCTCTAGTTTAAACCATCTTGAGATAAAGAATCTAATAGGACTTAAGGAGGACATCATGAAGAAAGAAATAGTAATCAAATGACTACTGTGAACACTCAATTTTGACCGGGTTCCAAAAAAAAATGAAAAATAAAAAAAATAAAAAAATAAATAAATTAATTAAGTTATTTAATTTTGAGTTTAATTAATTAAAGGTCCATTTTCTTTTTTTAGCCCAAATGAAAGCCCGTTTAAAAAAAAGGGGGGGAAGGGAAGGGTAATCTGTGTGACGTTTGCTGCTAGTTGCTCTCTTTCGGTTTGCTTTCAATTTGGTTGAAATGCAACTACACCATGTCAATGTCTACTGCAATCTTGCAGCAGCTCAAAGGCCCAAGGCTCAAGAGAAGCAAATATGGAAAATTATCAGTGATTTGAAGTTGGAAGAAAGTGACAACCTCAATGAAAATACATGAAAATGGAAAATATCAGTCACTTAGTCTGCTACCTACACTGATCTACTAGGGGTGGCAGATTTTTCTTACAGAGCGTGAAAATGGGTGGGGGGATGGATTGGATATATTGAAAGGGGGAACACAGAGGAAAGAAAAAAAAATGAAGTGCACTCCCTGCTGCCATCTCCAGGAGGAACCCATCCTCACCAACACTTGGACCTCTACCCCATAACCAGCTTGCTGCCATCTCCATTGTGGAGCCACCTTCAACCTCCATCTCCATTGTTGAGCCACCTTCCAACCGAAACACACAACCATCAGCACCTTCAACCTCACCTTTAACCCATCACCAATATCTCATCAAAACTCCCATAACCAACCTCACAAACTTCCATCTTCTTCATCACCTTCAACTGAGTCAACTCACCCCTTTACTATTCATCTTCTTCAACCTCCATCTCCACCACTCCAGACTTCACTTAGAACCGTCAAACCACCACCCATAAACACCCAACACCCACCATAACCAACCTCTTCAAACCAACCTCACCACCACCCAACACCCAAAACCCAAAACCACCCCTGTTTTCTCCAAATCCGGCCAGCACCCGAGCTCCTCCACGCCGGCACTGACCCCGTACCAGCGGCCAAATCTCGTCCGGCGCCGACCTTGAGCCCCTACCCGAGCCCGGATCCGGAGCTCACCTTCCGTCAACGCCGCACCAGTCGCACCTCCCGCAGCGCCGCACGAACTCGGAGCTCCCCCAGATCCCGCCGTCGCCGCGCTGTACATCAGTTCTGAACTGGAAAGCCAGATCCGGCCGGCGAACCAGGAGCCGCTCCACACCGAACCAGCCGCTCCACACCGAACCAGTCGAACCCGATCTCAAGCCCGCCGAGCCACCGAACCGCCGCCCGCTGGTAGCCTCGCCGCGTTGTCCTCTGCTCCTCTGCCCGAGCCCACCGAACCTCTACGCCGTCGGTGGTTCCTCTTCCTTTCTCCCCTGCTCTATCTCCTTTGTGCCTCTAGAACGTTTTTCAGCTGCTTAAAATTTTGAGTTTTTGCCTTATTATTGTTATCTTTGCTTTTTCCTTTGGGTTGTGTTAATCTGAGATAAAAAAATACAAAAAATGAAAATATAAAAAAGGGGGCTTGTCAGTGTAATTTAAAGTTAATCCATGCTTTATAAATTTTATTTTATTTTTTTGCCTCATGATCAGTCAAAAGGGAATGTGTTAAAATTTTTTTTGTTTTGTGTTGTTGTGCTTAAAATATATAAAAAAAAAATGAAGAATGTTAAAGGATAAAAAATAATAATAACAAATTTTTGTTTTGCATTGTTGTGTTTAATTTGGTTTGTATGTATTTTTATTGTATTTACCTAGCTCACAGTGTGACAATGTGTTGTTTGTGCGGTTACTTATCTGTCTTTGTGCATGCCTTAAAACAAAAAAAATAAAAAAAATAAAAAAAAGATCTTTTAATCAATGCAATGACCAATGATGTCGATTGAATAGCGGATGCTATCTTTAACGTTGTTTGGATCATAGGCGTGTATTGAGTAGTCCGGTACTAACTTAAACCCTGTGTAAAAATGTTTTTTTCTTTTCAGACAAAATTCCTTTTCAAAAATCTTTTTCTTAATTAAAATCAATCAACTCACACTCATTTTCTAAAGAACTACGTAACTTTGAGTTCCCCATTGCACCAGGGGATACGTAGGAGCAGAATTTCATTTCTGTCAAGCCAAATTTAAATTTTCATAATTTTGTGATTTTCCTTTTATAAATAGTTACAATGTTTTGCAAAAAGGGGTAAAATAAATATTTTCAAAGATTGTGAAAAATTTGCACAATTAACCTAAGGTACCGTCTTAGGACGGGTGTGTTAGGGGTGCAGTGGGATTAAGTTTCCACCATTCCCTAAGCATAACCGACTCCCGAATCCAATCTGGTTTCAAAGACCATTTTCAAAAAAAGGTTTTCCAATTTTTCCTAAGTTAAAATAAAATTGGTGGCGACTCCATTTTCCATTGTCATATTTTAAAATCACTTGAGTTACTATTTTTCGCCGCGATCCCGGTCGCGACAGATGGCGACTCCACTGGGGACTATTTGGAGAGTCAGGCCTGTTGTTGTTAGTTGTGCAAATTGTTAATAATTTTTACTTATTTATTTTACCCTTTTATCCTTGTTTTTGTTTTATTTTGTTCCATGTAAATATCTAATGGCATTATCTTATGTATATTGTTACTTGTAAATATGTTGTGCATAATTATTGAAACCCTAGGATAGATGATTGTTGCCTGGCTATTGTATATATGCTTTTGCAGGTTTTGGGTATTTTTGTCTTTTAAATTTTTGTACAGGTTTGTATGCTCCCTCACACATATCATTATCACTTACCTCACACACTTTTTGGGCTCTATACCCGAGTGCGTAAATGAGGAGTAGGAGGGGTCTTGGCTTTTGTTATTGAGGGGCTTTATGCTCACTTGACATTTGTTGAGACACCACTCAGATTGTTACCATTATCATGGATGAATCATATTGAGAGGGTTTATCCCAACTTGTGATTAATTCATGAATTGGGTTCTTGTCTTTCGAGATAAGGGCAATCTAAGAACCGTGACTTTTAGAAGTTTTGACCATCCTGAAAAATCTTGCACTGATAGATTGAACATAGTGACTGTCAAATCTTAGGTTCCACCTGATTAGGGCACAAAAGGGAGCGTACTTCTTTATTTATTTATTTATTTATTTCTCATATCATTCATTCTTGCATTTAAAAAAATCAAAAAGAAAAGAATAAAAAAAGGAAGTTATTCATTGCTTGCATTTTCATAAACATGCTTAGCATTATAAAAAAAAATCATACATTTTTATGACATTTCCAGTATTAAAAAAAATAGCATCTTGCATTTTCATAGCATTCTAAAAAAAAGAA
Source organism: Ormosia semicastrata (assembly GCA_029884595.1). Lineage (NCBI taxonomy): Eukaryota > Viridiplantae > Streptophyta > Magnoliopsida > Fabales > Fabaceae > Ormosia > Ormosia semicastrata. Next base: position 6,619,200 of record JAQQTO010000054.1, on the reverse strand, counting down.
AAGAAAAAATGCATCTTGCATTTTCATGACATAACATAAAAAAAAAAAAGAGGAAAGAAAAATGGAAAAAGTGTTTTCAAAGTTCATTCATTTTGTGCATCTCATGCATTTCATCCCATTCTTTGTTAAATGTTATTTTGTTTTAATAAATCAAATTGGTTTGAACCAGAGAGAGCCTAGGAAGGAAGAGACCAATCCAATCCAAATTCACAAGCCTAGATCTCGGACTAGAATGGCTGCTGATAACCCTGAGGATGAAGGAAGAAATTTAAGCATGCACGTAGATGAGATGAAAGAGATGATGATTGAAATGGCAAAATCTCAGAGAAGAATGGAGGAAATGTTGTTGGCCATGAGGGAGACTATCAACTTGATTGGGGCTACTGGAAGTACAAGAGTGACTGGGGCACATCCGCACTTGCCAACTATCACTTCCATAAGGACAAACCCTGGGATCACCACTGAGATTCCTGTTGAGGGAAGAACCTCGAACACTGCACCGCTAGTGCTTCCTATCAGAGAATGGTGTCATTTTTCAGAGGATACTTGAAATGAGGTCCACGGTAATGTCGGATTCATGGGGGAGCAACCACCATATAACCCTAACCTTCACTTTCCATACCAAACACCTACTCCTACATTTCCTTATTACCCTCCCACCAATTTGTTCCAACCACAAATAGCACCCCAACTCCACAATTCCAAACCAACGATGGCCCCATGCCATCACCATATGTGCCAACTCGCCCATCTCATATTCGATATCCACCTGTACCTCCACAAAATTACCCAAACCTCCAATAGCCTCAACCAAACTGCCGAAATCGAGGTCGCTTCCATCCTCAAAACCTACCCATTTCCCAAGATTACCCATGTCAAACGCAAACTTATTCCAAAGGCTGTTCGATGCTCACCTCATGTCGGGAAATCCTGTACGTCCTTTAGAACCACCATTCCCAGCATGGTATAACCTAAGTTTAACTTGCAAATATCACAAGGACATCCTAGGACACTCAATTGAAGATTGTGAATCTTTCAAGGTTGCAGTAAGGAAGCTAATAACTTATGGGAAATTTGACATTCAAGAAATAGTTAGGCCTAGTGTTGTCAACAACTCAATTCTTGATGAGGTAAATGCATGGGAGATGGAAAGATCACCCATAGGAAAGGTCAGAAGCTTGTGTGCGCCAATGGCTGAAGTAGTCGAGGGGCTGAAGAAAGTAGGTTGTAGTATCACTGCACCAGCTGCAACTATGGAAGAAGAGGAGAAGCAGAATGAAGAATCAAGTTGTGATGAGGGTTGTTGGGATTTTAAGGTGCGAAGCCAAGAATTACTCGCTTTAAGGGTAATACAAGCTGGGCAAGATTTAACTTCCTATGAAGAAGTCAATGTGGAGTTGGAGGAAATGGTGAGGAGCATAACTCTGGGAAAAGAAAATGATGCAGCACATTCCTCATCAGAGGGAAATACTCCCCGCACCAGTCAAGATAATCATCTCTGAAGAAGTCACTCATCCTCCAGCAATTTGAAACCTCTGAACAATGGGAGATCTGAGGATTTGATTGAAGTGGTTGCCATAAAAAAAATCAGTGATGATGAACTTATGTTAACTTTCTTGAAGCATTGATGTAATAAATTCGCATGAATATATTGTTTCCTTTCATTTTCAGTGTCTTTCTTGATATTTACTTCTCTTTCAATTCTTCAAAGTGTCTTCCTCATATTCGGGGGCCTATCGGACTCTAATTCTTGGTAATTCTCAATTTGGTAGATGTCAATAAAGTTCACGTGTGCAAGTATCCTTTGCCCAAAAAAAAAACAAACAAACAAAAAAACAAAAAAAAAGAATGAGTAAAAAAAAAAGGAGAAAGATAAAATGGAGCAAAGAAATAATCACTTGGTGTTCATTATCCTTTTTGTCTCTGAATTAAATTTTTTGAAAATGAGCAATCAATATTTGAAATGAAGATTGGCCGTGTTTCTCTATCTTTCATGAGAATTCATCTTTTCATTATCTCTCGTTGTCCTTTTTGAGTTTGAAAATTTCTTCAATAAACCCTCGACAAGAATCACCCCTACACTGGGGGATGACACAAAGTAAAGGTTGATTGTCATGGTGGCTACTTTGAAGCGTCAAAAAAAAAAGAGAAAAAAAACAAAAAAAACCAAAAAAAAAAAAAATGACATGAAATAAGTCATGACAAGGGCGAATGAAAGAAAGTGAAAGAAAAAGGAAGAAATGAAGAAGCGATGAGAAAAGTGTACTTGAAAGTACAAGGTAATTGACAAAGTTTAACGTTGAACAAGGATCCTTGGTCCCATTCAAACCCTTAAACAATTGTTTGAGCCTTATATCTTTTCTTTCATAACCCCTACCCTTGGCCATGTTACAAACCTCAAAAAGTCCATTCTGATCAAGGAAAGATTGTTATCATTTTCACTAACTTTAATTTTGAGACAAATGTTATGCTCATCTAAGCATCTAATTCATTGCTCCTAAAAAAAAAAGAAAAAAGAAAAAAGAGACTTACACTCAGGCAAGTTTCTACCTTGTTCGAGCTGGTCTCACACTGGGACATTCTTCTCCCTAGTTCAATTTGACCTACATCGGGACAAATCTTTTGGGTCACTAGGGCGAGTTTCTGCCCTATTCAGTCTTAGACTGGTGTAAGTTTCTCTTGGTTCAATTTGACCTACATTGGTGTAGCTTCGTGACTTACACTGGGGCAATTTTTGTTCACAAATGACATACTCTGAGCCAAATTCATTTGATATCTTACATGAGGGCAGATTTTTGTATACCTGATAAGACAATAGTCATGATGTCCAGTTGTCGAGTCTAGATCAATCACGTCCATACTGGGGCAAAAAAAAAGAATCTTTTGACTTTCTTGCTATTCTACTTCTTGTGTCTTTACCCTTTGTAAATAATCCCCTTTTCCGTAATCAAGCTTCCAAGAACAATATGAAAGTTGTTCGCTTCTTTTCTGTTATACTTTTTGAGTTCATGAATGTCTGTTACGTAATGCTTCAGGTAAGGTGAACATGAGTACAACACTATGATTTGACCATCTAATGATAATCTCCTGATGAACAATTCAAACTGAAGAGATCTTGAAAATCCCATTTGATGGAAGATGAGGTACCTAAAAAAAAAGGAAAAGAGAGAGAGAGAGAGAGGAAAAGCTCGTTAGTCTGAAAACCCAAAAGGTCGGTCTAAGCAAGAGTTAGGGCAAATAAATGGGCAAAATCTCAGAGAAAGTTGGCCTGAAATGCCTTGAAGGTTGCACCAAACTGGGGCAATTTTGAATTGCGTTTGATCAGCTACACGGGGCAATCTCATTTGCATTCAATTGGCCATATCTTGGGGCAAATATATATATATATATATATATATATATATATATATATATATATATATATATATATATATATATATATATATATTTGAAGGAATGAGAGAAGATGTGTTGAAGGAAGTAGCAACGCAGACATGGATTGAGTTATCAAGCAGTTGCAGGGAATCAACTAGATGAGGGATAAAGCGAAATGCTAGAGTAAAATTTCCTCTCAAGGACTCAGTCAAATAAGGGTTCATGACAAGAGATAATCATCTCATTTCTTAAAAGGAGAAGTTGAAAGTGGAAAACAAGGAAAGAGAAAAAAATAAGAAAAGGGAAAGAAAGGATGAGTAAGAATGATCGAGGTTATCAGGTCCAACGAGCAAAAGCATGTGAATAGGGATTTTGATTAGTCAAAGCTTTCCAAAAGTCGCCATTGGTTCAAAGGACTTTTAATAAAATAAAAAAAAAAGAAAAAAAGACAAAAAGACAAAAAGAAAAAAGAGAAAAGCAAAGGAAAAACAAAGAAAAGAAAATGAAAAAATGAAAAAAAGAAGAAAAAAAAATCTTTTTGATCAAGATGCTTATTCCGTTGTCTTTTAAATTTGGGAGCACAATTGCCCATTGTCTTTTAAATTTATGGGACTCAGTTGCCCATTGTCTTTTAAATTTACATGGAGAACTTGTTGAAATCTTATTATTGCTGCATTTGCCATTGTCTTTTAAATTTGAGAGAAACATGATTGCCCGTTGTCTTTTAAATTTTCGGGACTCAGTTGCCGTTGTCTTTTAAATTTGGGAGCACAGTTGCCCATTGTCTTTTAAATTTTTGGGACTCAGTTGCCCATTGTCTTTTAAATTTACGGGAGCACAGTTGCCCGTTGTCTTTTAAATTTTTGGGACTCAGTTGCCCATTGTCTTTTAAATTTACGGGAGCACAGTTGCCCGTTGTCTTTTAAATTTGTGGGAGCACAGTTGCCCGTTGTCTTTTAAATTTGGGAGCACAGTTGCCCATTGTCTTTTAAATTTCTGGGACTCAGTTGCCCGTTGTCTTTTAAATTTGGGAGCACAGTTGCCCATTGTCTTTTAAATTTTTGGGACTCAGTTGCCCATTGTCTTTTAAATTTTGGGAGCACAGTTGCCCATTGTCTTTTAAATTTCTGGGACTCAGTTGCCCATTGTCTTTTAAATTTGCAGGAGCACAGTTGCCCGTTGTCTTTTAAATTTGGGAGCACAGTTGTCCATTGTCTTTTAAATTTTTGGGACACAGTTGCCCGTTGTCTTTTAAATTTGGGAGCACAGTTGCCCATTGTCTTTTAAATTTCTGGGACTCAGTTGCCCATTGTCTTTTAAATTTGCGGGAGCACAGTTGCCCGTTGTCTTTTAAATTTGGGAGCACAGTTGCCCATTGTCTTTTAAATTTCTGGGACTCAGTTGCCCATTGTCTTTTAAATTTGGGAGCACAGTTGCCCATTGTCTTTTAAATTTTGGGACTCAGTTGCCCATTATCTTTTAAATTTACGAGAGCACAGTTGCCCGTTGTCTTTTAAATTTTTGGGACTCAGTTGCCCATTGTCTTTTAAATTTATGGGAGCACAGTTGCCTGTTGTCTTTTAAATTTGTGGGAGCACAGTTGCCCATTGTCTTTTAAATTTGGGAGCATAGTTGCCCATTGTCTTTTAAATTTTCGAGACTCAGTTGCCCGTTGTCTTTTAAATTTTGGAGCACAGTTGCCCATTGTCTTTTAAATTTTTGGGACTCAGTTGCCCGTTGTCTTTTAAATTTGGGAGCACAGTTGCCCATTATCTTTTAAATTTTTAGGACTCAGTTGCCCATTGTCTTTTAAATTTATGGGAGCACAGTTACCCGTTGTCTTTTAAATTTTTGGGACTCAGTTGCCCATTGTCTTTTAAATTTCCGGGACTCAGTTGCCCGTTGTCTTTTAAATTTGGGAGCACAGTTGCCCATTGTCTTTTAAATTTTTGGGACTCAGTTGCCCATTGTCTTTTAAATTTTGGGAGCACAGTTGCCCATTGTCTTTTAAATTTCTGGGACTCAGTTGCCCATTGTCTTTTAAATTTACGGGAGCACAGTTGCCCGTTGTCTTTTAAATTTGGGAGCACAGTTGCCCATTGTCTTTTAAATTTCTAAGACTCAGTTGCCCGTTGTCTTTTAAATTTACGGGAGCACAGTTGCCCATTGTCTTTTAAATTTTTGGGACTCAGTTGCCCATTGTCTTTTAAATTTACGGGAGCACAGTTACCCGTTGTCTTTTAAATTTGTGGGAGCACAGTTGTCCATTGTCTTTTAAATTTGGGAGCACAGTTGCCTATTGTCTTTTAAATTTTTGGGACTCAGTTGCCCGTTGTCTTTTAAATTTGGGAGCACAGTTGCCCATTGTCTTTTAAATTTTTGGGACTCAGTTACCCATTGTCTTTTAGATTTATGGGAGCACAGTTGCCCGTTGTCTTTTAAATTTTTGGGACTCAGTTGCCCATTGTCTTTTAAATTTGGGAGCACAGTTACCCATTGTCTTTTAAATTTCTGGGACTCAGTTACCCATTGTCTTGTAAATTCCGGGACTCAGTTGCCCATTGTCATTTTACTTTCTATTGAGCAAATCAGCTCCACGCATTCCATGCATTTTAAATTCTCTTGAGCGCATCGGCTCCATGCATTTTACTTTCCGTTGAGCGCATCAGCTCTATGCATTCCATGCATTTTAAATTCTATTGAGCGCATCGGCTCATGCATCTTAATTTCTCACAATTCTTTTGAGCGCATCGGCTCCATGCATTTTAATTTCTGTTAATTCTATTGAGCGCATCGGCTCCATGCATTCCATGCATTTTAAATTCTTTTGAGCGCATCGGCTCCATGCATTTTAATTTCTGTTGAGCGCATTGGCTCCATGCATTTTAAATTTTTGTCTAATTCTTTTGAGCATATCAGCTCCATGCATTTTAATTTCTGTCAATTCTTTTGAGGGCATTGGCACTTCGCATGTTATTTCTCGCATTTGTTTTACATCTTATGCATCACCGGACAAAATTGGAGTTCATGTCTTTACTCGTTTCTTACGACGATAATAAGAAAACCACAATTTTCTTATTATCTAGTAAGAAGCAAGTAAAGAGAAAGAACTGTGAACACTCAATTTTGACCAGGCTCTAAAAAAAAATAAAAAATAAAAAAATAAAAAATTAATTAATTAATTAATTAAGTTAATTAATTTTGAGTTTAATTAATTAAAGGTCCATTTTTTTAACCCAAATGAAATCCCGTTTAAAAAAAGGGGGGGAAGGGAAGGGTAATTTGTGTTACGTTTGCTGCTAGTTGCTCTCTTTCGGTTTGCTTTCAATTTGGTTGAAATGCAACTACACCATGTCAATGTCTCTCGCAATGTCTTTGCAGCGACTCCAAAGGCCCAACGCTCAAGAGAAGCAAATATGGAAAATTATCGGTGATTTGAAGTTGGAAGAAAGTGACAACCTCAATGAAAATACATGAAAATGGAAAATATCAGTCACTTAGTCTGCTACCTACACTGATCTACTAGGGGTGGCAGATTTTTCTTACAGAACGTGAAAATGGGTGGGGGGATGGATTGGATATATTGAAAGGGGGAACACAGAGGAAAGAAAAAAAAATGAAGTGCACTCCCTGCTGCCATCTCCAGGAGGAACCCATCCTTACCAACACTTGGACCTCTACTGCCATGACCGACTTCTTGCGCCATCTCTATTGTGGAGCCACCTTCAACCTCCATCTCCATTGTTGAGCCACCTTCCAACCGAAACACACAACCATCGGTACCTTCAACCTCACCTTTAACCCATCACCAATATCTCATCAAAACTCCCATAACCAACCTCACAAACTTCCATCTTCTTCATTACCTTCAACCGAGTCAACTCACCCCTTTACTATTCATCTTCTTCAACCTCCATCTCCACCACTCCAGCTTTCACTTAGAACTCACAAACCACCACCCATAAACACCCAACACCCACCATAACCAACCTCTTCAAACCAACCTCACCACCACCCAACACCCAAAACCACCCACCCCCGTTTTCTCCAAATCCGGCCAAAGACCCGAGCTCCTCCACGCCGGCACCGACCCCGTACCAGCAGCCAAATCTCGTCTGGCGCCGACCTTGAGCCCCTACCCGAGCCCGGATCCGGAGCTCACCTTCATTCAACGTCACACCAGTCGCACCTCCCGCAGCGCCGCACGAACTCGGAGCTCCCCCAGATCCCGCTGTCGCCGCGCTGTACATCAGTTCTGAACCGGAAAGCCAGATCCGGCCGGCGAACCAGGAGCCGCTCCACACCGAACCAGCCGCTCCACACCGAACCAGTCGAACCCGATCTCGAGCCCGCCGAGCCACCGAACCGCCGCCCGCTGGTAGCCTCGCCGCGTCGTCCTCTGTTCCTCTGCCCGAGCCCACCGAACCTCTACGCCGCCGGTGGTTCCTCTTCCTTTCTCCCCTGCTCTATCTCCTTTGTGCCTCTAGAATGTTTTTCAGCTACTTAAAATTTTGAGTTTTTGCCTTATTATTGTTATCTTTTTCCTTTGGGTTGTGTTAATCTGAGATAAAAAAAATACAAAAAATGAAAATATAAAAAAGGGGGCTTGTCAGTGTAATTTAAAGTTAATCCATGCTTTATAATTTTTTTTTTTTGCCTCATGATCAGTCAAAAGGGAATGTGTTAAAAAAAAATTTTCTTTTGTGTTGTTGTGCTTAAAATATATAAAAAAAATGATGAATGTTAAAGGATAAAAAATAATAATAACAAATTTTTGTTTTGCATTGTTGTGTTTAATTTGGTTTGTATGTATTTTTATTGTATTTACCTAGCTCACGGTGTGACAATATGTTGTTTGTGTGGTTACTTATCTGTCTTTGTGCATGCCTTAAACCAAAAAACAAATAAAAAAAATAAAAAAAAAGATCTTTTAATCAATGCAATGACCAATGATGTCGATTGAATAGCGGATGCTATCTTCAATGTTGTTTGGATCATAAGGGTTTATTGAGTAGTCCGGTACTAACTTGAACCCTGTGCAAAAATGTTTTTTTCTTTTCAGACAAAATTCCTTTTCAAAAATCTTTTTTTAAAATTAAAATTAATCAACTCACACTCATTTTCTAAAGAACTACGTAACTTTGAGTTCCCTATTGCACCAGGGGATACGTAGGAGCATAATTTCATTTCTGTCAAGCCAAATTTAAATTTTCATAATTTTGTGGTTTTCCTTTTATAAATAGTTACAATGTTTTGCAAAAAGGGGTAAAATAAATATTTTCAAAGATTGTGAAAAATTTGCACAATTAACCTAAGGTACTGTCTTAGGACGGGTGTGTTAAGGGTGCAGTGGGATTAAGTTTCCACCCTTCCCTAAGCATAACCGACTCCCGAATCCAATCTGGTTTCAAAGACCATTTTCAAAAAAAGGTTTTCCAATTTTTCCTAAGTTAAAATAAAATTGGTGGCGACTCCATTTTCCATTGTCATATTTTAAAATCACTTGAGTTGCTATTTTTCACCGCGATCCCGGTCGCGACAACTACTTATTGAAGCTATAGGAAGTGGAATGATATGCTTTACCCAAGCATGAATGTATTACGGAAAAGGTTCTCCTAGTGATACCTACAAGGTAGAACAAAGCAAGAGTGAAGCAAAATTTAATCTGAGTGTATGGAACCAAGCTTATTATGGATACTGCTGAACAAATTTATAATAAGCAGTAGCAATAGGTGATAATCTGCTAGATTATCTGTTTTCCATAGCTTTTTGAATGGATTTCACCACTTAAGCCCAACTTTTGACGTTGTTTTGATCTTAAGACAACTTTATTTTATCTTTTTAGTTAATCCATTCTAGCTCGTTAGATTGAGTCATTCTGATTAGAATTATTGGTGTTTTATCTCATTTGCTAATGTTCTGATCGTAGGCACCAAAGGAAATAAGATGAAGCTCAACGGAGCGAAGGACATTCACTGAAGTCTAGGCGTCAGGCGCCCAAATGCTGAGCGCTAGGCACTTAGTATACAGCAAACAACATCTTCTGTAGTCCAGGCGCCAGGCGCCTAAAGTCTGAGCGCTAGGCGCTCACCCTCCCGAGACTCAATTTTAAGTGAAGTCTAGCGCTCAGACTCCCGAGACTCAATTTTAAGTGAAGTCCAGGCACCAGGCGCCCAAAGTCTGAGCGCCAGGCGCTCACCCTCCCGAGATTCAATTTTAAGTGAAGTCCTGAGCGCCAAGCGCCCTGCTCATTCCTGAAGTCTTGTTGCACATGCTCATCTCTCTCGTTCTGTCCTCTCTTCATATATATTCATTCGCAAACACAGAATAACAATAGCAAAGATTGATTAACACAAGGCATTTTATTAGAAGAGAACCTGAAGAAGGAAGGATGTCTAGGAAGACATGCTAGAGCAACCGAATCAGAGAATGGGGAATGAGGCTCAACAATGTTTTCAGCTCTTCCATGAGGCATTCGGGTCTTTGGAGTAGATCCTATTTGAAGCGCATCCGGCAGTGCAGACCGTGGAGCAGATCCGGCAGTGCACTGAGAATGGGGGAATGAGGGGGGGGAATGGGAGGGCCGGAGTAATGGGGGGGGAGAGAATCGGATGGGGGCCGGAGAGAATCGATAGGGAGAAGTATATTTGGCAAATACTTGGGAAATGTTACTGATTATGGGGAGAAGTATTTCTTAGAGACCGAATTTTCTGGTCTCTATTAATTTATTTTTTTATGTAAATTTTTTTTATGTAGAGACCGAAATATCGGTCTCTAATAGTAAAATATATTATTATTTTTTAATTTTTTATAACATAAAAATGGTCTCTAATTTGGTCTCTAAAATATTTAGAGACCGATTTAGAGACTGTTTTTTTTTATAGCAAATTTGATTTTTTTTAAATCGGTCTCTATTTCGGTCTCTATAGAGACCGAAATAAATCAGTCTCTAAATCGGTGTCTAAAACTCAATTTTCTAGTAGTGATTACAAGCTTATAAAGTCCCTTTTGATCATTGGTTGTATGTTGTTTACATTAGTGGAGAGAGAGATGAAGAACAATCCTATGGATGTGGGTTTGATGTGCATTTGCAGTTTTATGAATCTATCTGAGCTTGTACTTTATGAGGAAATTGTGTCTTTCATTCATGTTTTTGGGAAGTCATTTGTGCATGAGAGTTGCATGTGAGAGACGGTGTGGTAATTGAATTATTCATGTGCGACATTTTGAAATTAGATTGTGAAGCAATTTCTGAGGATATGTATGATACTTACTACCTGGTGTTGCCATGTTTTGGTTGTGTGTTTTGACTTGTTATTTGTTTAGTTTTTTTTTGTTTTTGTTTTTCTTTTTACTTGAGGACAAGCAAAAGTTTAAGTTTGGGGAGTGATGAACTTTCAAAATTTTATATTTTTAAGGTTCAAAAGTATTGGTTTTCATTCTCTTTTAATCTTTTTGATTGAGTATGTCCTTAATTTTTTTTTGTTTTTAGTTATTTTTAATTATGTTTTAATTGTGTGTTTTTATGTGTTTTTGATAGGTAATTATGCATGAAAAAAGACTGGACGATTTATGAGACAGAGACCTAATTTTGCATTCTGGTGGTTCAGCGCCCGTGGTTTTAATAGGAGGCGTTGGTAACGTAGCGCCTGAGTGCTGACTGTGCAGAAAACCCACGTTTTTTCTTATAAATTCATAAGTTACGCCACACTCTTAGAGACACTTGGACCGAAACGCAAGTGAGCGTCGAAAGCACAAACCCTAATGTGGTGTGGGCGCAATTAGGCTTGAAGATTAGGGATTTTCTTCAACCTTTTCACCTTTTTACAATGGAGTTTGTCATATTCTTCTCTTTGTGTTCTTTTTTTTTATGTGTAACTAATTTTTCCTTTGTTAGGGGGATGATGGATCTTGTTCTTGGATGATGTAAATATCTTTTATGAGTTTAATTTATATTTCTTTTTCATGATTTACGTGTTTATCTCTATTCTTAATGATTTTCTAAACTTGATCAATTTGGGAATGATCTTTTGGGTTTATGTATGATTTGAGAAAATTTGCATGAACGTAGAACTTGTGATAAACACCATAATTTCTGCAATCGCTAGGAATAGACGTTGTGGATTATGTGATCTTTTTTTTAATTCCCTCGTTCTTGATAATGTCTTTCTAATTAGGGTTAGACTAAAGGATTAGTTAATTTCAATAAGCGTACAAGGATTAATATACCAAGGAATTAAGTATTAATTAATTTTGGGAATTGACCATAAATCATTGAAATAGAACATAGTTAAACCAATATTTGAATGTGCATCTAAAGAGTTCAAGTGAAATCTGAACTCTAACGCTTTAACATCATTGTTTTTCATCCCTTTGATTTATTGTTTGCTGATTTTTATTTTTATTTTTAATTTAATTTTCAACAACTCTCTTTTCGTTAGCTTGAATAGTATTAATTTAATGAATTTAATAATTAATAACTTAATCCTCGTAGGACGATACTTTACTCATTCTTTATTACTTTTGTCGATTTGATGTAATTGCCAAATTCCGCAACATCTTTTCCAAACAAGCAAAATATAAAAATAATGTAGACATTTTTACGTGTAAATATCATTACTCTTTATTACATTCCACACGTACATATTGTTTCGCGAGCTTCCAATAATCTACAATGAAGACATGATTTGAGTTCCCCTTATTGGTTGGCCTTGGATCCTAATCATCCCATCCAACTCTCTTGCAAACCTCTCCATGGCTTCCCCTGGCAAGCTAATTAGCACCACTATGACATACTCTCCTTTATTATTCTGAAATGATATGTAACCACTCGTGATTTCAGGAACACTGGTCATCCCAACCTTGGCAAGCCCACCATAAATTGGCTTGCCCCACCCAAAATCCACCTCTTTGAATCCAGTACGAGTCATATCCGTAACAAGGTAGGACCTAGTCATAGCAAGGTGCGTTCGTCCCTTGATCACCATAAAATCTGCCACGGAGCGCGCATACTCCTCATCCACGTTGGCTTTTACCTTTTTAACCAACTCTAAAGCATACCCAAATGGATTTCCACAGAGCCTCCCTGCTGTGGTTACTGCTGCCGGGAACACAGCCATTACCGTAATAACCAATAGGTAACGGAGGGTTAACCTTGGCACCTACGCCGACAGTGTACATCAACCGAACATCTTCATGTGGGTCAAGTTGCAAAGCTCTTATGCGGCAGCGCCAGATACATGCAGTGATGACCTCAAATGTGGTGCATCGATCAAGGTGTTTGGGAACAAAACGACGGATAGCAGCTACTTCACTAGGCCCGAAGAAGAAAGAGCGGTGCACCATTTCATTTAATGGGATCATAGTCCCTTTGGATTTGTTTTCCAACTGAAATTCCTCATATTCGTGATGGGTGCGTGAAATGCGCGGTGGATCTCTTGCGTTCAAGAGCTCCCTACACCACACTGGTGTAATGGAAGGTTCCTTTGCACCATGGGCCATTTCAGCTAATGCATTCATGAATTTTACAACACCGGGTCCGTCGCTCATGCTGTGATTCAATCGAAGGGCGAAAATGCAACCACCACACTTGAGGCGCGTTACCTATCATTTATATTCATAATATATAATCATCCAATTATCAGATCTTTGTACAAAAACTGTCAAAACATATTTCACCCATCCTATCAAAACCAGAAGTGAGAATAAGAAAGGAAAAACTTGAAAATAAATTGAGACCTATATGGTAGTTCCAAAAAAACAAATCTTATTACAAAAAAAAATGTTATTTTTATAAAAATGTTTATTGTCATTCCTATTTCATTATTTTTTTATTAAATAATCTTTGATCTTATTTTGATCAATGACTCAAAATAGCATCTTTAATAAAAAATTAATAAAATAATAAAAACAATAGATATAAAGGAATGATAATTATTCTTTTTTTTTTACAACATTAATTATACACATTCTTTACACATTGTTTTTAAGTAAATAATTGTTCATTAATTATACCACAGTTGATCCACTTCCATCTTTTAAGCCATGTTTTTACATTCTTTACACATTATTATACATATATATTTTCTATATATTCACACATATCTTTTTTAATTTATATTTCATACACAAGTTTAAATTTTATTTTATTTTTATGTGTGTGAGCAGTAAATGAAGAATATGTATGTCCAAGTAATATTTTTCTTCTTTTATCATATTTATATTTTAAAAAAGGAAAAAAAAAAACCTAGTTAAACATAATATATGAGGAATTTGTTAAACTTGAACTGTTTTACAAAATGTTGTTGTAGACCCATAACATGAAAAAATATAGTTGATTACACATTTACACTTAACATGCGATGTGTAAATCATACAGAATATATATATATATATATATATATATATATATATATATATATATATATATATATATATATATATATATATATATATATATATATATATATATATAATGACACTCAGAGTATCATCTAGAGGCTAGCAAAAATAAGTAAAATAAGTAAAGTTTATGTATAATTATCACTACTCGTAATAACTAGCATATTGACTGACGCTAGTTCCTGTTAATTCTTAATTAGGGAATTTCTCACTTAATTTGGTGTCTAATTTTTTCAAATTATCATTATTAATTAATTATTAAAAATTTTAAAGGATAAATATAAAAAAATTTAATATTATAAATACATTTAAATATTTAAAAATAAATACAAAGAGAGGATTCAAACAATCTTCATTTTTTTTTAATTTTTATGACTGTCGGTCAATATGCTAGTTAAGTTAAAATAAAGGTTTACATATATTTTTAGTTCTCTCTAAATATATTAATTTTTAGTTTTAGTCCCTAAAAATTTTTTGTTACAGTTTGTGTTCTTGTAATTTTAAAAATAAATGAAATTAGTTCATGTTTTTATTTCAAAAGTTAGTGCAATTAACTCAATTCAACCCCTTTCATATTAAACTTTCCCTCATTTTAAGGGTTACGAAAAATTTAATATGAAGAGTTTGAATTAAATTAAATTCACTCATTTTTGAAATAAGAATAGCTACCAATTTAACTTATTTTTTAAATTACAGAGACACAAATCGTTACAAAATTTTTTGAGGAATCAAAACCACATGTAATATATTTAGAAAAACGAAAAACATTTCTAAACCCAAAATAAATAATAATGATAATAAAGAGTGTTTGAAGTATTCCAGGGAAGCAACGATCTTATGGAGAGACCGCATAACTGTCGTGCTCCTACAGTCGAACAGGGATTAGTTCCTTTGATGGCTAAAAAAAAATCGAACTTATGGTAATACCTAGTGGTCTCACAAAAAAAAAATGTTTGAAGTAAATTATAACTATAATTCATTAGAAGTTAAGAAGTATTTAGTAAATTATAACTATAATTCATTAGAAGTTAAGAAGTATTTGAGGACAACTATAATTGGAGAGTAAAAAATATTTATAACTTTATTTTTTGTTTATTTTTATATAATTCTTTAAATAATTAATAATATTTTTATGTGAAAATAATTAATAATATTTGCTTATAGTTTAATTAATTTTTTACATTTTTCTTAATTCATTAAATGAGAAATTAATAATAACAATTTTTGAAAAACAAAAGTTAAACATCAAATCAAAGTAAGAATTCAAATCTTAAAGTCAATACTTTATAGTGAATTTTACTTAATCATCACTTCTAACTTGAAATTACGAGAACAATTTGTTACACCCAAAAATCAAAGTCAGAATTTCCTTTAAAGGTACAAATATATTGACTAGCACTAGTGCACTACATTTCTATTCATTCTCATTTTTAGTTTTTATTGAAAAATAAATAATAACGAAGAGTGTTTAATGTGTTTTGATAAACTTGGCAAAAAAAATTTACAGATATTGTTTGATTTGCAAAACAAAAAAAAAAATTGTAAGAGTGACTATAAATATTGTTTAGATATATATGAGTTTTTTGTTTTAATAATGATATTTGCACATTAAATAATTTACATCATTTTTATATTATATATCTTTATTCTTTTTGTCAAACAAAAAAATATGAAAATGATGTAATATTTTTACTGTGCAAATAACATAACTTTTTATATTTTTGATAAATAGCATGTAAAGAACCTGACAAAAATAACACATAAAAGACCTGTATAAGCAGGAGGGGACAGTTAGTTATTCCTTGTGAGCCAGGAACGTCATACAGAAGCTCCTCAAAGCAAGGGAATGGTGGATGAAGAATGTCACCGAATTGCTCGAGTCTCACATCCGCGTCTGCCTCGATGAAAAGGACACCTTCCCCAGTACAATCCACCATAAGTTTGCGGCCAGGACCTTCCCTAAGCCTACCCGCAAATGGGTTGTAAAATATTAGAGTTTGTGCAAGTGCCTGTCTAATGACTTCAACAGGATCTTTCCCTGCCATTGATGCCTCGTTACCATAGAATTGAATGAATGGAATCTGGAAACGTAGGCCATCTTGGTCATCTAAGTCGGATAGTTGCTTAACTTCACGAGGAGTGGCCTTAGCTGGCGCTATTAGCTCTGGTTGCCTCCTCCGCACTGTAAACACTAGAGTGGGAGATGATAGAACCATATATGTATGGTGGTGATCAGAAATGGAGATTCCTGATGAGTGTTAACTAGAAGCCCTATACTTAAATTGATTAATTAGGCCGTGTGAGTGTGACTGTGTGAGATATATGTGTGTGCCATCATTGATGCATCCGGGTTTTATAATGGGCAATTGAGTTTTACCTGTGTGTGTGTATGAGACGTGTAGTGGGAAACCGAAAGTCCCATGTAGGAGAGATTGGGAAAAAAAAAATGATGTCTTATATACTTGGATTGGCCAGTCTTTGGAGTTAAGTGGTTAATCCAAGTGTTAAGCGACAAACCCAAATACCAACGTGACCATCCAAATCCAAATCAAATAAAGCTCAATGCAAAAGCCAACAAAAACAAGGGCCCAGCCCACGACAAGGTAGGTGAAGCGAATGTAAATGAGGAGTAACTACGGAGAAAAAAACCAAAAGGCATCCAGATAGAGTTCTGTATTTCTCTGGAACCATATCACAGCAAGCGCAAAATGAAGTGATGCTGATGAGGGGCAAGCAGGAGAGGTGCAAAGGGCCAGGCAAGGATGAGCTCAGTGAAGCCAAACCCGAAATGGAGTGACTTTCAAGGCCTTTCATATACAGTAACCAAAACAAGGGTGTTGTTTGATCACACGCAACAGATGCTTCATTACACATCAATTTGCTGTTTATGTACTTCAAGGCCTTTCATATACATACAGTAACCAAAACAAGGCTTATCATATACTTCAAGGGTTCACAAGTAACATTTCATTCTTGAGGATAAATATATCGTGTGGAGGAGCTTTGTTAGATATAAATTATTCTTGAAGCTTAAGCATACAAGAGAGTTGATCATTGATATTAATGTTGAACAAAATTTAACATTAATTCTTTTTTTAAACTCTTTTAATTATTTTTTATATATTCATTAATTTAATTAAATAAAATTAAAAATAATAAATAGAGATTAATTAAAAAATTAAAGAAAAAGTTATAAAAAAATGACGGAAGCCAAGTTTTATTTTATTATGTCAAAGTTTTTATGAGCATTCGATCATGAGTTTAATCATTACTGTCATCGATCATTGCAAAATTTTGGCGTCCGAGCAGGATCTGACTTCTCCGCTGGGCGTCCAGCAGTTGGAGTTTGGACCGTTAGATGAAAATCTAACGGTTCAATTTTTTTTTATAAATTAAAAAAATATTTAATATTAAATTAATTTAGACCGTTAAATTTTCATTCAACATTTCAGATAACAACTGAAGATTGCTGGACCTCCAACTGTTGGAGACAACCCGCATCCGAGCAGGTGTTGGAACGAACACAATGTGACAGACAGTGCATCAAAAAATCAAATAATTAAATATATGTCACTGTTTATATGAATAGAATACCCGTCTTTCACATGTGTGTCACTGTTTATATAGTGGGACCGGAGGAGATCTTCAGATCTATAATGCTGGGCTTAGTGATTTCTTTTTAGTTGTTTGTTATACGTGTTGCAGATTCTCCCCGACAATTAGATATTTATATTTTTGGACTATGCTGATCCCTTGAATCAGGATCGACTCTTTCATCCTTCTAATCATCCCGACTCAATAGATATTTTGTGCGACAGAAATTTGACTCAAATTTTGAGAAGAGTTATTATTATATATTTATTTTATTATTTATTTATATCATTTAATTAAATTAGTGAATATATGATAATAGATTAAAAAATTAAAGAAAGATAATTTTTTTAAAAATTAGAGATAAATTTTATCATATTTCATGAGTGTCTTAGGTTGGTTTTTTTTTGTTGTATTTATTTATTTTAAAATTAACTTGAGCATTAAAATATTTTTATAAATACTTTCACCCAGTGAATCGTCATTCACGATTAGCATAGAACTCTTCGACGATCTCAAACTATCTAAAAGACCACACGGTCAGGTGGAGAATGGAACAATTTCATTCTCAAATAATTAGGTGTTAATATTATTTTGAGTTCACTGACATTGGAACTTAATTAACTATTAAGTAAGTGTATAACATATTATCCTTTTAATTAAGACAATGGATGGACCACGAGTGGTATTATTCGATCACACATCACTGGGCTTAATTCAATTTGATGTTCAAGGACATCAATGCTTGTCAATGCTGTCATACGAGTGATGGGGATTCTTATTCATATTTCTTATATATGCCAACTTTTATATAGCGACAAAGGAGGAAAACGAGTCGATGCTGCTGGGTGATAATTGAAGAAAGAAACGCTAATTCACATGATTTTTTTTTTCAAATTCAAAAAACGTGTGAATTTGAAATTTTGGATGGACAGTGCACGCTGATGTTTGTGAACGAAATCGTTTTATTGGTAAAAGATAAAAATAACGTCATTTGTAATTAAATTCGTAAAATAAACCTTCGTGTTATATAGTACTACTCAATTGAGGATTATTCATTTGAATTTTCATTTTTCTCTAATAACATAATAGTATTATGTTATAAGTTAAAAAGATACAATTGCCCAAGAGAGAATTTGATGCAGGAATCAAATTTTACTAAAGTGACTTTATCCATATTTTAACTTATCTCTTCCCTTACACTTTCTTTGTAACATTTTATTTTGTAAGGGTCTTCTGTTATTGAATAGTTCTAGTAAGTAATTCTTGTAGACACCCTATTGAGTTTGGGTGTCTACGACCTTTGATTTTTACCTGTAAAAGTAAGGTTTTTTTTTTAGCGGTTATTTTTTTTCAGATCATAGTGTTATTTGAAGAGCGACGTTTATTGTTTCAAGCCGAGAAAATGCACTGTTCAATTCGGAAAATACACTGTTTTGTCGAAAAAATGTACTGTTTCTGTTAGAAAATTTACTGTTTTGTCGGAAAATGTAGTTTTCTGTCAGAAAATGTAGTTTCATGTCGGTAAATGTACTGTTCTGTCGAGAAACATGTTGTGTTCTGTCGGAAAATGAACTGTTCTGTCATAAAATGTACTATTTTGTCGGAAAATATACTGTTTCTTTCGGGGGAAAGTACTATTTCTTTCGGAAATGTACTATTTCTATCGAAAAATGTACTGTTACTTACCGAGAATTTTATTGTTCACCGACCCGAAAAGACTGGTACTTCTTTTTTTTAAAATTACACAATTGCTAAGCAGGTTTCCTGTAATTGATCCAAGCCATTGATTATTTTTATGATTAAATCAATGGCTTGGATTACATGGTGTATGATACACCCTCCAAAGGAGGGTGTATATTAGAAATAGCCATAGTTCTAGATCGGTTTCTCGATTAGCAATTTATGAGTAATCAGATCCGTTATAATTATATCTTGAATATTTATGAGTGTTATTGGATAAGTAAATATGTTTATTTATGATGAGTAAATTTTTAATAAAATTTTTCATAGATAGAAAAATTAATTATATCTCTTATAAATAGATAAAATAATTATAAGAGATAACAATCTTACTGGATTCTTATCTTAATTAACAGCATTTAATACAAATTTAAATATGATTCTTATCTATCAAAACGTTCTTATAAATATCATACAAGGTAACAAATGTATACTTCTAATTCCAAATACTATTCACTTTGTAAACAGTCTAACTTGGAAATTGGAGTGTCTTTTGTAAGTACTCACCCCTCGCACAACCGTCACAATCACCATGCATCATAGGAAATCACCTACATCAACCTTATTCAAGTGATTATCTGAAACTGATTCAAAGCATTGACACTACCTGTGGAAAGTTATAAGCACTTAAAAGAGAAAGAATATTTCTGAATATTATTTCTTGATAATCATTGTACAAGTATGATCTACATTATATAAACTTATGACAATAATGACTTGTCTAAGATAGAGCTAAATTATAGGAAATAAATATGTCTTAACACAAAAATCAAATATGCCCTAACAACGAAAATCAGGGAATAAATCTGTACAATAACGAAAATAAATCTGTACAATAAAGTCTAACACTCCCCCTCAAGCTGGTGAATGGATATCTATCATTTCTAACTTGCTAGTAAGATCATGAAAGTACTTTGTGGGTAGTACCTTAGTTAATACATCTGTCAACTGATATCTTGAATGAATGTATGTTGTGATTATAAGTCCACTATCCAACTTCTCCTTGATACAGTGTCGGTCTATTTCAATGTGTTTTGTCCTGTCATGCTGAACTGAATTTTGTGCAATGCTAATGGTTGATTTGTCGTCAAAAAACAGTTTCATAGGCGCTTCATGCTTTAGTTTTAGGTCATCCAATATGATCTTCATCCATAACAACTCACAAACTCCTTGTGTCATAACTCGAAATTCAGCTTCTGCACTTGATCGTGCCACTACATTTTGTTTCTTACTTCTCCATATTATAAGATTTCCGCCCAGAAACATATAATAACCTGATGTTGACCTCCTGTCAGTAACTGAACTTGCATAGTCAGCATCTGTGTACACTTCCATTGATAAGTTTCCCCCTTTCTAAATAGTAATCATCTTCCAAGCGTAGTTTTAAGATACTATAGAATTCAATCTAGAACCTACCTGTGTCTCTCTCGCGGATCATGGATGAATTGGCTAACAATATTGACATCATATGCTAGATCTGGTCTGATATGTGCTAAGTATATCAGCTTCCTTACTAGTCTCTAGTATTGAGCTCTATCCACCTTGGGGCTCTCTTCTTCACTTCCCATTTTGTGATTCTGTTCAATGGGTACACCGGTAGCCTTACACCCAAGCTTTTTGGTCTCTTTGAAAAGATCTAGGATACATTTCCTTTGAGAAATAAAGACACCTTGCTTGAAGTAGGCAACTTCAATTCCAAGGAAGTACTTTAGCTTTCTAAGATCTTTCATTTCAAACACAACTGCTAATTTCTTCTTTAAGAGTTGCTTCTCAATTAGATAATCTCCTGATATAATGATGTCATCAACATATACAAGCAGGATTATGAGTTTACCTTCTTGTGAATGTTTAAAAAAGAAAGTATGATCACCTTGACTTTGTCTGTATCCCAAGGATACCATTATTTTTGTGAATCTTCCAAACAAAGCACGAGAAGACTGCTTCAATCCGTATAAAGCTTTCTTTAACTTGCACACCTTGTTCCTTCCATTAGTGGAGTCATATCCAAGGGGGTTTCCATATAAACTTCCTCCTCTAAGTCGTCATGAAGAAAGTCATTTTTAACATCAAACTGGTATAGTTTCCACCCAAAGTGAGCAGCAAGGGAGAGTAAGATTCTTACAGTGTTCATCTTGGCTACTGGAGTAAATGTCTCTTCATAGTCAATTACATAAGTCTGAGTATATCCTTTTGTCACCAACCTTGTTTTATACTGGTCTAGTGTACCATCAGATCAATATTTCAAAGTATATATCCATCTGCACCCTACTAGTCTTTTGTCACCTGGTCTCTCAACAATTTCCCATGTTTCATTATTTTCCAATGCACCTATCTCCTCATTCAAGGCTTGAATCAAGTTCTTATCCTTCAATGCTTCTTGTACTGATGTTGGAGTTTTTATGGAATTTATGGCTAAAATGAAACTCTAGTGCTGTAGGGAAGGATGTTTAGAAGAGACAAATTAAGAAATAAGGTACTTGGGATTGGGACATACATTTTCCCTTTTCTCAATGCAATGGGTAAGTCATGTAGGTCAGGTTCAAAATTGTTCAAAGACATGTTATCAAGTTCAGAAATAGTATTATCTAGGTTAGGTTCAAAAACAAGAAGTTCAAAGACAAGAGAACTTGTATCATTTGTACTTACCATTGGTTCGGACGTTTGAAGTTACTGTTGGATCAGTTCAGGTTTCCCTCTTCTCTGATACACCAATTTTGATGTGTTAGCCTTGGCCTTGACTTTAGCTAGTTCAAGTAGGGAGCCATAAGAAGATGTCAATTCTTGTGTAGAGTCGGATGGTAAAAGAAAGAAGGACTCAGGAAAGAATGACTCAGCCTCAGCTTCCGAAGTGTTCTCCCCCTGAAGCTGAGGACAAGTAAAGAAGGACTCATTTTCATGAAAAGTGACATCCATGGAGACAAAAAAAATGACAATTTGAAGGGTGATAACATTTGTATCTTTTTTTGTCAGGAGCATAACCCAGAAAAACACATTTGACAGCACATTGATCAAGTTTGTTGTGATGTTGACGATGTACATGAACAAAAGCCAGACAACCAAGGACACAAGACTGTAGACTCTGCATAATAGGAACAAATGGAAAATGAGAAGTCATTAATTGGACAGGACTTACATTACCTAAGACACGAGAGGGTAACCGATTAATTAAAAGCAGTTGGAACAGCCTCCCCCTAGTATAAGCTAGGAACATACATTTGAAAAAGTAAAGCTCTAGTGATTTCAAGTAAATGACGATTTTTTTCTTTCTGCAACACCATTTTGATGAGAAGTATCAACACAGGTAAGTTCATGCACAATACCATATTCTTTAATAAATGTAGAGAAATTTTGGTTAGCATACTCCTTACCATTATTAGAACACAAATGCTTAATAGACTTTCCAAATTGGGTTTGAATCATGCGGTTAAACTGAACAAACAACTGAAACACATCTGATTTATCTTTCATTAGAAAAACCTAAGTTACTCGAGTACAATCATCCCATTTAGTTCCAGAAATATTAGAAATAGATGCAGGACCCCAAACATCAGAGTGGATAAGTGCAAAAGGTTCAACACTTTTATTATAAATAGGTGAAAAAGTTACACGATGGTGTTTGACATACTCACAAATATAACAATGAAAAGACTCAATAGCTTCTTTTAAAAATAAAGACGGAAACATAAAATTAAGTAAAGAAAATGGAGGATGTCCCAAACGCTTGTGTTGTAACCAAATTTGAGAAGCAAGAGACTCAGAACTGGACTTATGACAGGAAAGTAGTAACTTCTGATCGGGACCACCATTAGCTGGCATATTAAGGAGATAGTACAATTATCTCTGTTTCTTAGCAACTCCAATTGTCCTCCCCGTAACAAGATCCTAAAAGACATAATGAGAATGAAAAAAGGTTACAACACAATTATTGTCTTTAGTAAGTTTATGAATGGAAATCAAATTATTGGAAAGCTTGAGAACATGGAGCACATTGTTTAAGTGTAGAGAGGGCTAGAGTTTAATAGTATCAGAACCTACAACTGAGGTGTGAGAGTCATCAGCTACGATTATATAATGCTTACTAGAAGAAGGTTGATAAGATAACAAAGGTGGTGAATAAAAGGTCATATGGTCAGTTGCACCGGAGTCCATAATCCATAAATTCTCAGTACTAAAAGCATTAAAGGATTGAAAACAAAAATTCTTACCAGTCATGGTCAAAGAACATGAGCCAAAAGGCTTACTAAGAGAGTCAATGAGAGTCCGTAAGCACTCTAGCTCATTTTTACTAAGAGTTGGAATTTCATCACCCACATTTGAGTCTTCACCCAGAGGCATAGAATTTGAAGTGGTCATATTTGCTTAACTTTGCTGCATACTCTTAAACCCTCTTGTACGATTAAGAACCTAGTCATTCCCATGGAGTCTGAAGCAGTTTTCCTTGGTATGACTAGATTTCTTACAATGGGTACACCAACGACCCTCTCGATTGGGTCTGGAGAAGGAAGAAGAAGAGCTTGGCTTAGTTGTCTTACCCGTAGCCAAGGCTGATCCACCAGTGGGCTTATCATCAAGCATGACAGCCCTATGACTTTCCTCTCCCCGAACAGTGTAGAATACCTCAGAATAGGATCATATTCAGAATTCAAGCTAGAGAGGAACTCAAACATTCGATCCCATTCCACAAAACTAGTCAATGTGGAAGCATCCTTGCTACACTCCATTTTGAGATTCTAGTATTGATCCAATTCAATCCACAAGCCATTAAGAGTTCCATAATAATCAGTAATCCCCCTATTTGGTAGTAAAGATTTTAATCTTCAACTCATAGCAAGTGGTGATATACTGTTTCATGGAGAAGGTTTGGCAAAGATTGTCCCAAATTTCACGGGAAGACGGAAGGAACATACAGTTTCATGGAATTCCAGAGCCATGTTATAATAAGAGAGTCCTCATCATCCCACGTCTCAAAATGAGGGTTATCCTTTACTAGGGCTGTCCCTTCAATGTGGTTTAACTTCTGACGACCCTTAAGAGTAGTACGAATGACTTGGGCTCACTACAAGTAATTTTTTTCCATTAAGGCGATAGGTGAGGTGCATGACTGGGAGATCATTAGGATTTAGAGGTGTAGGCGGTGCAACACTGAGCTGTGGGATGGCTTTAACAATTTGGTCGTCTGATATGCTCATGTTTTACAACCTATTTTTTTATTTCTTTCTTTTTCCCTTTTTTTTCTTTTTATTTCCTTTTTTTTTACTTGAAAGGCTGGCCGATGCTGTAACAAAATAAACAAAGGAAATGAACAAACAAAACCAAAGAAACAAAGCAGAGGAAAAATAAAGACGACGACGCACGCACCAAGCGATTAGGTGATAGTACACCACGGTGGGACTCACGGGTTGCAGGCAATCTAGTGGTTTGCGGTGCATGGTTTCCGGCTCTGGGGTCGTTGTGGCCCGTGGCGTGGAGAGGCGGACTGGTTTGCGTTGGAGATGATGCGAACTGGTACAGAGAGGAGGCGAAGCTGCATGACTCCGGCAACGGTATCTGGCGGCACAACTTGTGGTGGAGGACTGCGGGCACGGGTTGATCTACGACGGAGTAGGTGGACAATGGAACAGTGGCTCTTTGGGCTATTTGATCTGATTTTTAGTTGAAGGTAGCAATGAAGGCTGCTAGAATCCCAGCGATGAAGGTTGGCTCTAAACCCAATAATGAAGGCTGGTCCGATCAGTAATGAAAGTTGATTGCAGCAGAAACAACAGAGGCTCCCAGATCGGGAGCTCCGATACCAACTTGAAAGAGAAAGAATATTTCTGAATATTATTTCTTGATAATCATTGTACATGTATGATCTACATTATATAGACTTACGAGAATAATGATTTGCCTAAAATAGAGCTAAATTACAATAAATAATATATCTTAATACAAAAATCAAATATGCCCTAATAACGAAAATCAGGGAATAAATCTATACAATAACGAAAATAAATCTATATAATAAAGAAAATAAATATGTACAATAAAGTCTAACATAAACTTTATTTCACAATCATTACCATCATGATCACTACCAGCAGATGAGGTAAAATGGGCCAACCAGCCCCGTCCTGCCCTCAACCCACCAAATTACGGGACTAAATGAGTTGATCTATTTTGAGAAATGAATTGAAAGAGCTAACCCAACCCAAAAATTACATTAGACCAAATTTTAAGAACTCAACTTGATTAAATTAACTTTGGACCAAGTCGAACCATGAGCACTCCTACTTGACAAATACTCCACTAGCTTTGACATAGCTCCCATTTTAATATTTTATTAGTGAAAGTTATATTATAATTTATTAATTTAATTGAAACGTGAATAATGATAATTATGAATAATACTCCTTCTACCAATCATATTCTAAATAATTCTTATATTTTTATATCACTTTTTAATAATGTACAAATTTATGATTAATCACATGTATTAATTAATTAATGAGTAAATCTAAGTTTTAACCCTTAAATTATAAATTTACTTATTAAATAACTAATATACGTAATTAATTATAAATTTATATATCATTAATTAAGTGTAAAAAGTGATATTAAAAAATAATATAATATGATATTTTTCCTATTCTAAAATCCATCACGGAATGTAAAAAAGTGCCATTCAATTTTTTTTATCTCGGTACATAATTGCCATTCTATTTTGCACAATTTATATTCCCCTGTCTTACCATTTTTATGTATACAATTAGATTTCCCCCCCCCCCCAAATCTGTGTAAGCTTATATGTTAAAAAGAAAGTATTCAACAAATTCATTATTATTAAATTATTTATGTAATGTTTCTCTTCTTAACAAATTCAATATTGAGCATTTAATTTAAACAATTAATTAGAATGATGCTCGCCAACCAAAAAAAAATGACGCAGGAATCAATCTTGGAAAAATTAATGATAAAGATTATTAAAAGTAATATTTAATTTAAAAAGATGAAATTAAATGAGATTAAATAGGCTTTTTCAATAATTTTAACTTTATTTATTTTTAAAATTAAATATTAATTCTTGATATTAATTTTCCCATCAATCAACTTAATATATTGAAAGTAGAAATGTTTATTTCTAATAACGTATTAAATGCTATTAGATGTTGTAAATTCACACTATTTTAATCTTTTTTCAAAAGTATATTCACTTAATTAATATATAAGAGATTAATTTTTTAACATATAAAAAAATACCTAAGGGAAGACTTATTTTAATAATATTATTTTTATATATATAAATTCTATATCAAACTTAAAATTATATGATTAAGATATTTAAATATTTCCCACTCAACTAACACAAGTTAAACACACTTTTTTAGTTTATATTGTAATTTTTATTTTTGTATAATATGTACATAACAATAAGTAGGTTGTGGTTGACATCAATCTATTAGCACATTGATAGTGTCGGTGACTCTCTCTCCTCCCTTCCTTATTCCTTATCGCTCACGTGAAAGGGAAAGAGATATTGTTATATGATATTTTATTATTTTTAACAAGTACACTACATTTGATAAAGAATTAAAAGTGAAAAATATTAAATAAAAAGTATATTTTTTTTTATATATTTGAAACTCAACAAGTTATATTTTTCATTTAGTACATATTAATTTTTATATTTTTATTAATAAATACTTTTAAGACACTTATTAAAAATTATTTTTTATTATTAATGTTTTATTCCATTTTTAAAAGGTCATATATCAACTCATTTGTGATTAATGTTAGTCAAATGAATGAATTGGTTTGATTTTGAATTGAATCATAATGGATGAATTCAAAATAAACTATTAATCCATTTAAGATCTATTACAAAATGCTTAATATTATCTAATTCATTTATGACTCAATTTAATGAAAGAATATTTAATCTATCTATTAATCAATTTTAATAGATTGGATGGATGAATATCCAACCTATTTCATTTAAAAAAATATTTCTCTCTCTAAAATTTATTTCTCTAAAATTTTTTATTCTCTCTAAAAAGAATGTTTATTCTCTCTAAAAAATGTTTATTCTCTCTCAAAAGAATAGATATCTATTGGATTGATTTTTAATTGAAAATTCATTGAATATTCAATACATATTTTAGTTGAATTATTAACTATTTATAATTAAATTTAATTTATTAAATATAATCTAATAAGATATATTATTTTAATTAAATAAATTAAATTAATTTTAATAAAAATAAATTAAATAAATTAAAAATTAATAAATTTCATTGTTAACCCTTCACGTTATAGGATAGTTTCATATCTTTTAGAATAAAGCGTAATATACTATTCAAACTTCAAATTACAATACTCTCTCAACGTTAGACGTCTTACACACGTTAGACTTCTCTCAACATATATACTTAAGAGATCTAAACATTTTTTTATTTAAATTAACACACATTAGACACCTTTTTTGGTTTATAATGTCATGTTTATTTTTGTATAATATGTATACATAAAAATAAATTGGTCGTGGCTGACATTGATCTGTTAGCATATTGATAGTGTCATTGACTCGATCTCCTCACTTCCTTATCCCTTGTCCCTTTTCCCTCACGTGAAAGGGAAAGAAAAAAGTAACCGTGTCAAACTTCAAATTACAATATTCTCTATGTTAATCTTAACTGTGAAAAATATTTTAACATCAATAATATTTGGATAATTATCAATTAATACTATATTATTTAATTCAGAATATAAATATCTTTTTCGATTTATAAATTTTATTAAACTTCATTCTTAATGAGTTTTCATTTTCATAAAAGGTATATATCGATCTTGGAGGAATTTTATCTTTATCAATGGAGCCAGCATCCTAACAATAAATGGGCTCCCTCTACGTACATATTTATAATGTACTGGTAAATGGAATTTGTGGATTAAAAAATATTATGCATTCAAACAATTAATATGAGTGTAAGGCCTGTTTGGCATACTGTATTAAGCCTGATAGGATAAGTTAATACAATATATTATGATTTTATCAATTGTTTGGTGTAAACACTGTATTGTATAAGCTTATCCATTAAACCTCTCTTATACATTAAAATGATGGATAATTTAATCAAGCCTTGGGGGGTGGAATTAGGCCTGATTGAATTTTGATGTATAAGGTATTATAAAGACTTTTTTATTATAATTTTAAACATTTCGATATTCTCAACCATTACGTATTAGGTCTTATACTATCAGGTCTTATATTATCAGGTCTTATACTATCATATCTAATATTATCAAGTCTTATCCTATCATTCATACCAAACGGGCCCTAATAAACTAAATAATAAGAGTGTCTGTAGTGGAATTAATCAACTTAATATATTGGAGGTAGAAAATTTTGTAAAAACATACATCGTGCAGCGAAGCAAACATATTTAAATAATTTCTTAAAAATATCTCGCCTAAACATATAGGCTAGAATTTAGTGTTTTACTGTTTTTGCAATATAATACTACAGAGCAACAAGCTACAAGGCAGACTGGATAAACCTAGGAAATTGACCATTCCTTGGAGTTTGGTATTGGCTCAAAAGCATGTGGTCCAACTCTTTGGCAAACCTCTTCATTTCTTTGGCTGGCAAGCAAAGTGGTAATATTATACCTTCTTCTCCTTTCGCATTCTTATACGGAGTGAGAAAGGTTATTGCAGGAAAGGCCCCACCCCCGCTTTTGGCCGGTCCACCAAACACTGCCTTGCCCCACCCAAAATCCACCTCTCTTAACCCAATACGTGTCACGTCTGACACAACGCAAGACCTAACGGTTGTAAACAGGGGTCGTCCCTTAGTCACCATTAGATCTGCCACAGAATGCACATATTCCTCAGTGACCTCAGCTTTTACTTTCTTTATTAACTGTACAGCATATCCAAATGGATTTCCACAAAGCTTCCCTGCAGTGGTGAGCGCAGCTGGGTATACAAAAACATTACCATAATAACCAACAGGTATCGGAGGGTTAAACCTAGCACGTGCGTTGACGACGCACATCATGCGAACCTCTTCCTCTGGCTCTAGCTGCAATGCTTTTGTGCGGCAGCACCAGAGACATGCCGTGATGACCTCGAATCTGGTGCACTCACCAATGTGACGGGGAACCAAGCGACCAAGGGCAGCTATCTCGGCGGGTCCAAAGAAAAAAGATTGTTCAACTATGTCGTCCTCGTATGGAATTATGGTGGTATCAGACACTTGGTCGTATTCGCGATGGTTGCATGTAACGCGCGGTGGAACTCTTGCGTTTAGTAGATCCCTACGCCACACAGGTGGAATGGAAGGTTCACGTGCTCCACGAGCTATTTCAGCCAAGGCGTTCATGAATTGTGCTATACCAGTTCCGTCACTCATGGTGTGGTTCAAGCGGGTGGCAAGGATGAAACCACCGCACTCAAGGCGTGTAACCTGTCATTTTAAACCCAATGTTAATGTATATATAATATAGTATACGTGTAGATATTTGATCTTTTGTAATGCAATCTGCCATATACATGTAATTTGTTCCTAACAAAGTTCCTTTAGTTTTTCTATGACTTTGTTTTCTATAACAAAGAAGTGGATAAGTAATTGAACCTGTATAAGTAGAAGGGGACAATTAATCATTTCTTCTGAGCCTGGAACATTATAAAGGAGTTGTTGGAAGCATGGGAATGGAGGTTGAAGAGTGTCACCAAATTGATCAAGTGTCACGTCTGCATCAGCCTCAATGAAAATGACACCCTCCCCATTACAATCCACCATCAATTTGCGGCCAGGCCCCTCCCTAAGCCTACCCGCAAAGGGGTAGTAGAACACAAGTGTTTGTGCGAGTGCCTGTCTAATGACTTTAACTGGGTCTTTCCCTGCCATTGATGGTTCATAACGATACATGTGCATGATTGGAACTTGGAAACGGAATCCTTCTTGATCATCTATGTCGGATAGTAGTTTAACTTCATGGGGAGTGGGCATAGCTGGAGCCACCAGCTCCGGTTGGCACCTCCTTACTGTAAACATTAGAGAGGGAGTTGATGAAGCCATGTTGGGAGAAAATGGGAATTGCTGGTGAAGAAAGATTGAACGAGAGTAGTTTATAAGTGCTATAGTTTGAGTGAATGAGTGAGGCAAGGGCTGTTAGCATTTATAATGGGGCAGACGGCCAGCCAGAAATTAAATAATTAATGAATTTTGTTAACAAATGTATTAAGGATAGTTATTAAAAAATATAAAATAATTTTTTTATAAAAATAAAATATTTAATACTACTCCCACTACTTAATAATTATTTTTTTAAAAATTTTAATTTGCATTAAATTATTTGTCATTTGAGAATATTAAAATATATTAATTGAATTTTTTAACTTTATTTTTTAATAAAAAAATTTATTATATCATGTAAGATTAATGAAAAGAATTAATAAAGTAAATTAATAATAATTTAATTATATTATATAATATTTTTTATATTTAAAGTTTTTTAATTTTATTCTTAATTTTTATGTAAAAATAAGATAAAAATACATTAAAAAATTAAAAGGCTTTATTATATATCTTATTTTTATAAAAAAAATTATTTTGACTTCTTTTAACATAATCGATAATTAATTGATGGCTACGGGTAAGAACTAGGAAAGATGTTACTTCTGGTCGTGCACCATGTTTGTTTTTGGGTATAATAAATTGTACCACAAATTTAACGTAGGAAAATTGTTGCTTGACGGAAGTCCATTTTCTTTTTTATAGAGATGGAAATGTTATATATTAATTTCTTCACATTCCTCCTATAGCTCTCATGTGCATAACGGTGATGAATGGTTAACATGAAGAACATAAAAAATTTAAGTATGCTTAGATAACAATTACCCCTCTGGTGAAGTAAAATGCCGAGACTTGTACAAAGAGAAATATTTATTGCACATATTTTTTTCACACTTTTGCTGATATCTTCTTATTTGAAAAAAGAGAATGTGTGTTGTATGTGTTAATGTGTTAAATAGAAGAGTACGTTTTTCTTATTATATTATTAATTATAACCAAATTATCCAAAGTAATGTACCATAATAGTCTAAAAATCAGTCAAGCTTAAATTTAAAAATAAATTATAATAATAAAATTAATTGTGGTGTTCAATGAGTTCTAGATACCTGTCAGATAGTACGAAGACAAATTCCTATGTAGAAACTTTTTATAACTCTGACAATATGTAAATATAATTTTTAAAAATTTGTACATTTTTAATATGATCCACAATTTTTTTAATATTTTTAAAATTTGATTTCTATAAATATCAACAAGTAATCTCTGGTACCACGGTTGGAGGATAAGTGGACAAGATTGAATCGTACGAATACGTGTGGGAGTCTAAATTCCAATTAATGTGACCGTTGGGAAGGAAATCCAATTACTGTGGGCGTTGGGAAGGAAAATGAGCATATACGTCATCTTATTCACATGAGTTTTGTTATATTTTTTTAAAGTATTTTTTTAATAATTTTTTTGCTATTTAATAAAAAAATATTACATAAAAAATTAAATATAATTAATATCTTAAAAATATAAAAAATATTTAATATTTTTTTATTTAATAATTAAAAAATTATTTAAAAGATGAGTTAAGAAAATTTTCTTATTCATATTTATAGTGTGATAGTGGTGGGCCTTAATGCCTCTGTGTAGTGTGCACCTTTTCACGCTAAAAAATGTTTTTTCAACACTAGAGTGCAACATCCGCTTCGGACACCGAATCTCATAGAAGTGTGATTTATTATTTCCATATTTTAAGTTGAAATAAATAAATGATATATAAATATAAGTAAAATATCGTTTAAGTATTATATTTTGAATGTTTAAATAATAATTTTTTTACACTATTTACATATTAGAGTCCAAAATGTGGAACTTGAAGGAAAATAATTCATATTTGCATATTATTTTTGTAATTATTTTTCCTACAAATTAATTTTTGCATAAAATTCACATAATAATAATAATTAAAGATATCTCTAGGTAAGAATAATTTTTTGGAAAAAATGTAAGAAACAAAATTTATTCCATGATATACATATATGGAATATTCATTATTTATAATTATGATTATGGCATGACAGTTACGTTGTGTTTGGAATACAAAATGATGATTCTGCATAATAGGAATAGAATTGGAATGAAATAACCAATCCCAATCCAAAGTTCGGTAATTTTTGGAATAGAATTCATTTATAAGTTATTCAATTATTTGGTACATGGAAAGATGGAATTAATGCAGAATGCAATCAATTTTTTAGTAAAATTATAAAATAAAATTTGATTTTAATATCCCTTATGGAAAAAAACAAAGGTTAGATTTTTATTTTTGATGTATAATGTTCGAAATAACTTTAAAAAAACTTAATAACAAAATATTGTCATTAAAAAATAATAAAGGCGGTTTTATTTATGGGAAAAAATTGAATGTGTATATATTTTTTCTATATGAACATGTGTATAATGTTTTGAAAAATAATACTGTGTTCATGTTTTATAATATTCTTTGTTATACTTTGCATAATAATGTTCCACTATACTATTATATATATTTTTATAAATTTTTCACATATTTGTTTGATTATTATTCTTTAAAATTTAACATGAGTATTTAAAATACCAATCTTATAAGAAAAGATAATTATAAGAAATAATAATCTTATTAGATTAATTCTTATCTTAATTAATAATATTTAATACAAATTTAAATATAATTATTATCTATTAAGATACTCTTATAAATATCATATAAAATAATAAAAGTATACATTTAATTCTAAACAATACATATTTTGTGTGACAATCTAACTTAAACGTCGAATATCTTTTATAAATATTTATTTTTTGTATTATCTGTTACTATGACCGTATTTTTAAAATAAATTATTTACATCAACCTTAGTCAAATAATTCTCTAAAATTTATTCAAAATATCTATAAAACTAATTCGAGTATTTATCCCTCATATTTAGATTGTGGAACACCTCATTGTCTCATCTTATGACATTATTATATATATATATATATATGAAAATATCGAATTTATGTGTATAAAAGTTTCCATCAAAAATGAGATTTTCCTTAGAAGTTCATGTTCCTCCAAGTGTAACTGAGCAATTTTTTCCCCAGCACAAAGGCCTGATTATGGGCAATCAGTCATCACTATTTGATTGATGAGTTTTTTGACAAGTTATATATATATATATATATATATATTCCCTTTCCTTTGGATACATAGAAGGATCAAAGAACCAAACTACATGTGCCGTGATCTCAATTGTCCCATCCGTACACAACATATATATGAGTATAGCAGATTGTAACATATATTTTGTTTTAGATTAAAAAATATTTTTATTGTATAACATATATAATGTTAAAATTATAGGTAATTGTGTATTTTATTATGTAATTATCTAATTTAATAAAGAAAGAGAGTATTTAATGCTAATATTAAAAAAGAGAGAATTAAAAAATAAAATTTAACAAAAAAATTTAATTATTAACTCTAATTATTAATTTAAAAATAATATTAAAATTTAATTGATAAACTGAATTGTAACGTTAATATCTTAGAAATCAAAAGGAACATTCTATATGGTTGGACAAATTCATGGCGATAAAAAAATATATCTCATTAGGATAGACTTCATTTTCTTTTTTTTTAAATAAATTAAAATATGTTCATAATGCATTTTGTAAATACAATTTCATTCATATTATATATAAAACTGAATTGTAACGTTATATTTGAAAATCTACATTTGAAATATAAAAATGAACATTTCTTTAAAGGAAATATAATGTTATTAATTACTGGATTTACCGATCTACGTCAATTGTATAATAGATTTTTTTTTTTGAGATTTACGTCTAAAATGTAAAACTGAATTTTTTAGTAGAATAATGTTATAAAACTCAAAAATAATATTGGTGGATTATATTTATATATATATATATTAATATTTTTAAATTATTAATTAGAGTTAATAATAAAAAAATTTATCTTTATTAAAATTAATTTCTTTATTCTTTCTCCTTATTAATATTAGCGTTAAACTATCTCTCTCTTTATTAAATTAGATCATTATATTTGAAATAAAATGACATAACAACCCATGATTTTAAAGTTATTTTAAGAAAAAGATAATATGTTTTTGGTCTAAGACAATGTAGATGTTACTAACCTCTACATGAAGGTGTGAAGGTTAACAATCCTTATATATGTGTATATTCATGTGGAAGTTAGCAATGTGTATATATATATATATATATATATATATATATATATATATTTAATAAGATAAATTTTATATTATATATATATAAATATATTTAATAAGTTTTTATTGAGAGAGTGAAAAGAGTAAATATTGATCATATAACTATACATAAATGATCAAGATTAAAAGTTACTTAAAGGTCATGTGACTACTTAAAATAGTCACATGTATTTATATTCTAATTTTGTCCATTTATTTAAGATTTAATGGTCAAAATTCACTCATCTCACCTAATTTTTACAATAAATATTCATATCACCAAATACACTTCATATATATATATATTGTAAAAAGAGAATAGAAAAATAGAAATATCAAGACAAGAAAATATGGACTCAAAATCTTATTCTATATATTAGATGAGATATATATTTTTGAGATCTGACATAGTATTTATAAGAGCGTTTTAGGGTTTATGCAATATATTTATTTATAATTAGTATTCGTTAGGGATTGTGATCCCTTTCAACTAATTTCTATATTTATGTGGGATAATTAGTGTGCATATTATAACAATCAATTCTTTAAAATCAAATTAAAGTAGTCATCCACCACATGCTAAAAGTGTATGTTTTATAATACTTCCCCCTTAGACGACTATACACTATGAATATGCCTCGTTAAAATTTTATTAAGAAAAACTCAATGGGATAAAAACTTAGTGAAGGAAAAAGAGTGCAACATTCATAGGTAACTTCCCGTCAAAATATAACCAATTATGAAAAGTTATTAAGTTGACGCATTCCAACATTATGTACATGCTATTTGAAAATTGAAGTTGATAATCCCTTTGTGAATAGATCAACTGGGTTGTCACTTGAGCGAATTTTACAAATATCAACATCACCTTTCTTTAGGAGTTTATGAGTGTAAAAATCAAACCTTACTAAGAAAAACTAGTGGGATAAAAACTTAGTGAAGGAAAAAGAGTATAATATTCATAGACAACTTCCCTTCAAAATATAACCAATTATGAAATGTCATTAAATTGACGTATTCTAATATTATGCACATGCTTCTTGAAAATTGAAATTGGTAATACCTTTGTAAATAGATCAGCTGGGTTGTCACTTGAACAAATTTTACAAATATTAACATCACCTTTCTTCAGGAGTTTATGAGTGTAAAAAAACTTTGGTGAAATATATTTAGTTTTATCACACTTTATGCAGCCTCCTTTGATTTGTGCAATACATGTTGCATTATTTTCATATTGTTGGCTCATCATTTTCCTTCAATAATCCACATGCTCCTTTAATGTGTTAAATCATAGTTATCAATCATATACACTCACGACTTGCTTCATGAATAACCAATATTTCTGAATGATTTGATGGGGTAGCAGTAATTGTTTGCTTTACAGACCGCCATGAGATACTAGTATTTTCACATGTGAACACATAATCTGTTTGTGACCGAGTTTTATGTGGATAAGAAAGATAACTAACGTCAACATATCCTACCAATTTTGACTTTTCTCCCGTTGGGTAAAACAAACTCATATCAGATGTGCTATTGAGATAATGAAGAACATGTTTTACTTCATTCCAATGTATTCGAGTTGATGCAGAACTAAACCTTGCTAGCAAATTGACTGCAAAAGCTATATATGGTCTAGTGATGTTTGTAACATACAAAAATGTTCATATTGCATTAAGATATGATATTTCAGGACCAAGAATTTTCTCATCATCTTCCCATGGATGAAAAATATCTCTTTTTATATCAAGTGAACGAACAACCATTAGAGAGTTTAATAGATAAGATTTATCCATATAAAATTGTTTCAAGATTTTTTCTATATAAGATGATTGATGCACAAGAATTTCACTTGCCAAATGTTCAACTTGAAACCCAAGACAAAACTTTGTCTTTCCAAGATCCTTCATTTCAAATTATTTCCTTAGGTAATTTGCAGTCTCAAATATTTCTTTTGGAGTCTTTACTATGTTTAAATCATCAACATAAACTATAACTATAGCAAATCTAGAATTTATTTTCTTAATGAAAACACATGGACAAACAAAATTATTTTCATATCTATTTTTCAGTAAATATTCACTTAAACGATTATACCACATGCATCCAGATTGCTTTAACTCATACAAAGGTCTTTGAAGTTTAATAAAGTACATGAGCTAAGGTTGTGAATTATATGCTTCAGGCATCTTAAATCGTTTAGGAATTTTCATATATATGTCATTATCCAATGATCCATATAATTAAGTTGTCACAACATTCATTAGACGTATGTCAAGTCCTTCAGAGATTGTCAAACAAATCAAAAATTTGAAAGTAATTGCATTCATAATAGGGAAGTAAGTTTGTTCATAATATATGCCAGACCTTTGTGAGAAACCTTGTGCTAAAAGTCGTGTCTTGTATCTCATAATTTCATTTAGCTCATTTCTTTTTTGTACAAAGACCTATTTATACCCAACTAGTTTGACATCTTCAGGTGTCTAAATTATTGGTCCAAATACATTACATTTGGCTAAAAAATCTAACTCAACTTGTATTGCTTCTTTCCATTTTGGCCAATCACATCGATGTCAACATTCTTCTACATTTTGAGACTCAAACTCATTATCATTGATAATTTCAGAAGTAATTACATGTGCAAAAACATTATCAACAACAACTTCATCTCTTCTTGTCATATTTTCAGATTTTTATGAGATCTCATAATTTACTGGAACCAGAACCGCTTCTGGGGTTACTTCCCTAGAAATATAAGGTTGTTGATCTATATTGTTTTTGACCTCTTAATGAGTGTCAAAGACCTCTTACAGAGTGTCATTTTGAATTTTTTTCATTTTCTTCTTTTTTCGAGGAACAGTGTCCTTTGCATCAATAGGTCTACCACGCTTCTGGCGTGCTTTAGATTCATTGGTTGCCATACCTACAGGATGTCCTGTATGAACAACTAATCGTGCATGAGTATTTGTAGCCGGCACATTTGATTTAGTGACCTTTTGGGTGTCAATAAAAATATATGACAATTGATTTACGGTATTTTACAAATGAATTATTCTTTGAACTTGAAGTTTACATCGATTTGAGCATGCATTAAAATTGGACAATGTTGGTGTGTTCCAACAAATTTCTTATATTTTGGACCCTTTACCTTTTTCTTCCCCTAATGACGGGAAAGTTGACTTATCAAATTGACAATCTAAGAATACTGCTCTGAAAAGATCAACAGTTAAAGGTTCAAGATATCTAACGATAGATAGGCAGTCAAAACCAATATAAATACTAATGCGACGTTGGGGCCCCATCTTTGTTCGTTGAGGAGGTGCAATAGGAACATAAACAACACAACCAAAAATTCTAAGATGAGATATATTAGGTTGTTGATCAAACACAAGTTGTAGAGGTGAAAACTTGTGATATGCAGATGGTCAGATGTGAACCAAAGATGCAACATGAATTATAGCATGTCCCCGAGTAGATGCAGGAAGTTTTGATTTCATAAGCATAGGTCTAGTGATAAATTGCAAATGCTTAATAAAAGATTCAGCTAATCCATTTTGAGTATGAACATGTGCAATGAAATGCTCAACACTAATTCTTACTAGTTCCTATTGACATGCAATAATCAGAAAAGACTTTTAAAGTAAACTCACATGTATTATCTAAACGAACTGACTTGATAGGATGGTAAAGAAAACTTGATCTTAACTTTATAATTTGAGTAAGAAATTTAGCAAAAGCAACATTACGAGTTGAAAGCAAACAAACATGTGACCATTGAGTGGAAGCATAAACTAAAACCATGAAATACCAAAATGGTCCACAAGATGGATGGATTGAGTCAGAAATGTCACCTTGTATTCTTTGTAGAAAATCAGGAGACTCCAAAGATAATTTAGATGTGGAAGGCCTAACAATTAATTTACCTTGAGCACAAGAAGTATAAAAATAATGATTAGGCATAAGAATTTTCTGATCCTTTAAAGAATTTCCATATGTATTTTTAATAATACGTTGCATTATAGTTGAACTTGGATGACTAAGACGATCATGCCAAAACATAAAAGTTTTAGGATCTGAGTACCTTTGGCACATATAATTTGACTCAATCACCCTTACTTTTGTAAAATATAATCCAGATGAGAAACTTGAAAATTTCTCTAATATGAACTTCTGGTTCGAAATTATAGAAGTAATATATAGATATTCTACATGTCCCTTTGAACATGATACCCATTGCGACGTATATCTTTGAAACTTAGTAGATTTCTTTGGGATCTACTCGATTACAATGCATCATCAATATATAATTTTGTCCCATTTGGGAACACAATTTAAACTCTTCCAGAGCCTTCAATTACATTTGCAAAATCATATATGGTATTAACATTAATTTTAACTAATGTCAATTGTAAGAAATATTTTTTATCACGAAGAATTGTATGAGTTGTGTCACTGTCCACTAAATATATGTCATCCTTCATTATATCAAGTTTATTTTGCATTATCTAATAACACAAAAATATGTTTATAAGAATTATAAAGAGACAATAAATAAGAAATATGCAAATCATTGATATTCATATTATGAATAAAAACTTTAATGAAAAATTACAAATGATAAACTTCAAAATAATATAAACATAAACATAAACGTATTTCAATAGTAGACATTTCCGTCCCCAATCAGATGATCAATCTTGTCATTATTGTCTTAAAAAAAATCAAAAACATTAAAATCAACATTTATAGTAGACTCATCATCATGAGTACGACCAACAGGTTTAGAAAAATTCACTTTAACATTTTTTTCCTTTCTTTTAATGATGCCTTGTAAAGTTCAATTAGGTGTTTTGGAATGCGATATATGTGAGACCAATCACCTATTATTTCACATCTATAACAAATATTGTCATTATTTTGCTATTTTCCAAAATTTCTCTTATTTTTGACCCATTTCTTTTAGTTTCTTTAAGCACCTTTGCTTTCAAAACTTTGAGGAGGATTAACATGAGTCAAATAATTTTTCCTACCATGGCCTCGTCCATGACCTTGAGAAAATGTAACACATTCATTTCAGGGAATGGTACTAAGCCAGTTGGACGAGATTAATATTGTTTTTATCAAAAGTTTATTGTTTTGTTCAGTTACAAGTAAACAAGAAATTAGCTCAGAATATTTTGTGAATCTATGCTCTCGATACTGCTGTTGCAATAGCACATTCGAGGCATGAAAAGTAGAATATGTTTTTTCTAACATATCCTCATCAGTAATTTTTTCTCCACATAATTTTAATTAAGAGCTAATCTTAAATGAAGTTGAATTATATTCATTTATGGTTTTAAAATCTTGCAAAAGTAAGTGGATTCAATTATAGTGAGCTTTTGGAAGAATCACTGTTTTTTAGTGTTCATATCTCTCCTTCAAATTATTCCAAAGGGCTAATGAGTCCTTAATAGTAATGTACTTCGTTTCAATTTTATGTGCAAATGATGTCAAAGGAAAATCATTGTTTTTGCGCGATCCTGCAGGAATGCTTAGTTTCCTTCTTTTATAGTATCCCTAAGATTCATAGTATTAAGATGAATCTCAACATCAAGTACACATAATAAATAATTTTTTCCAAAAATATCAAGGGCAACAAATTCAAGTTTCGTAAAATTTGACATTCTAATGACACTTGATATATAAAAAGAAACTTGGAGGATTTAGTTACACTGTAAAGACTTGATTGTGCTAATAACGTGTTGTAAATAGAGAAGAGAAAAATTAAAAAATCAATACAAGAAATATATAGATTCAAAATCTTATTTTATATATAAGATGAGATACATATCGTTGAGATTTGGTAGAGTATTTATAAGAGTGTTTTAGGATTTATGCAATATAGTTATTTAGGATTAGTATCTGTAAGAGATTGTGATCCCTTTTAACTAATTTTTTTGTTTACGTGGAATAATTAATGTGCATATTATAACCACCAATCCTTTAAATCAAATTAAAGTAGTCATCCATCACATGTTAAAAGTGTATGATTTACAATAATTTCTTATTTTTTAAAAGCAAAAGATTGTACTGATATTCATTTGAGTTTAGCGAAATTTGAACTAAATTAAGTGTATATATATTAACATTTTAATTTTATGGTAATGGTTTGATTCAAATGATAAATTATCAATTTATTTGATGAATAATTATTTAAATAATTAGTAGTTAATCTACAATATTTAATTTTAATAATAATTTGTGAAAATTATATTGTAATAGATTAATTTAACTCAAAGGTGAGGCACGTAATCATGAATAACCCTCCAACAATCAATCATATTTTTCTTAACTGTGATTAAGTAGTATTTAAGTTAATTAATTAATTTAATCACCTAAACTCATTTGCTTCTTCGGTTTAGTTACAGCTAGGTTATTCATGTTAGGACTTATAAAATATAAATGGGCTTGAACGGGGGTTGTCGATAAAAAATAGTATGCATTTAAACAATTAATAAGAGTGACGTTATAGAGCTGAAGATGAATATTTAATCAACTTATAACGTGTTTAATTTGTTGTTTGGAGCCTCAACATCGGCAAAAGCTGTAAGGGTCCGTTTGGATAGCGAAATTGGAATTGAAACATAGAATTTTAATTTCAATTCCAATTCTTTTAGAATTAGAATTAGTTCAGAATCTTAAATTCTATGTTTGGAGTTGTCAAAGAATTAAGATAAGAAATTGTAATTAAATTCAATTATAATTTTATTGTTTAAAGATATGATCTAAAATATTAAAAAATTATTTACAAAAATAAAATTAATAAAAATATTCATACAAGTAATATTTTTATAATATAATAATCATTTTTTTTTCATAAAGAAAATTTTCATAAATTTTTTTATAAAAAATAAATAGCTATTATAATAATTTTTATATAAAAATATAAATAATTTTTTATATAAATATAAAATCTCAATAAATATGATTATTCATAAATAAATGTGGAGAGAGAAAGAGAGAGAGAGAAAGTTTAATTTTTAAACTATAGAATTGATAATTCTTATGGTATAGGTTAAGAATTGAGAAAGGCTTAACTTAGTTATTTTTCAATTTCATGGAATTAGTTTATGGAATTACAATTCCAATTCTAAATGGTATTCCAAACATAAAAATTAGAATTAAGAGGTCCAATTTCAATTCTAAACTCTAATTCCATGCTCAATTCCAGAAACCAAACGGACACTAAGGGATAAGCTTTTGCCCAAATTTGGGGCTTTCCAAAAGGAAAACCAAACACACATTATATACAGGCAAATCTTTGGACTTTTAGTTAGGCGCATTAATTAGTTTTCTTTAATTGGATTTAAATCTTTTATCCATTTTTTTATATTCCTTATTTTTCTATTTAAATGCTGATAAATCCTCAAAAATAAATTAAATAATACAAGATAAGTTAAAGCTAATTAAAAATTAAAAAATAATTTTCGCTGAATTGTAATTATTTAATTAATTGAAAGATTTAGTGTTTTTGCAATATAATACTTGTGAGGAGTTAAATTAGTTTATTTGTAATGTCTTTTTTATTTAGGACCACACATACGCTACAATGGAAGAGATGGCGATTACTTGTCCCATTTTTTGTCTTCTCCCTTAAATTTTAGAGTAAATTATATGTACTCTCTTTCAAGTTTGATGATATTACACTCAGTTCCATTCTTTTTTAAAAATGACACTCATCCTCATTAATTGATCAAGTTACATAATTGTGTAAATATTATCAGTTAAAATGTATAGGGTTTTCAGCATTCACAGTTATTTATAAAAAAAATTTTAAAAAAAATATCAGCTTCATTTTTTTTAAATGACATTCACCCCTCAATTAATTAATCAAGTTACATAATTGTGTAAATATTA
The DNA here is from genome assembly GCA_029884595.1 of Ormosia semicastrata. NCBI lineage: Eukaryota > Viridiplantae > Streptophyta > Magnoliopsida > Fabales > Fabaceae > Ormosia > Ormosia semicastrata. The sequence continues at coordinate 6,576,885 of JAQQTO010000054.1, read as the reverse complement.
TCAGTTAAAATCTATAGAGTTTTCAGCATTCACAGTTATTTATGAAAAATTGTGTATACTAAAAATAATCACAGTATACTAAAAACCTTCTGATTTTAATTAGTAATATTTATACATAATAATATTTTTTATAAATTTTTTTATAATTTTCTCTGTGTGGGTGTGTAAGGAGTTTTTTAAAAAAATATATACATTTTTTAACTAATTGATGATCATATATTTGATACATTAATAAGCCTTCATTTTTAGTCATTTACACTCTCCATGTACTTAATTGATTGATTTTGATTATATTTTGTAAGTTTGAACTCAAATTGGACTTAATTGAATTTTTTAGCATAATTTATGTCTTACATTGCTTCTGTATTTGGACTATATCTTGGGATGTAGGTAATCAAATGAGGTGAATCTGATGACATTTTAAAGATAAGAGAGAGCTCTATAACTTTCATGAAGACCTCAAAGGCCTAATCACACGAGTAGATAACTCAAATTGGGGTTGAAGCAAGAACTAGAGTGCTTTTCCTGACAGCTTAACCTACGTGTACTGTTCATCACAGTTTTCGGTCTAGATGTTGTCAAATGGACTGATATTTGGATGCTGAATAGTTAAGACCCATATCTACAACTTTCATGTTGAATACTTTTCCAGAATCGGACTCCTTGAAGGTGATATTGGGCTTGGAAGTCAGAACAGAAGAGCTATGATGGGGTTTGGGCAGTGTGCAGTAATTTGAACGTATCTGGAGTTATAGAAATGATATTGGATTCAAACCAAAGCCATTTGAAAGCTAAGATCTAGGCCTACAACTTTCATGAAGACCACTTAGTTCAAAAATGACGAATGCAATAACTTCAGAGCTGCATGATTTCGAAGACAAGGAATCTCCATAATTTTCCACTCACCAAAAGTCATTTGGCATTTCCACTCATTTTCCACTCATCCACCCACTAATGACTCAGCCCACTTATCATTTTGTATATCTAATCCTCTATAAAATGGGTCCTTGGCAGATCATTGAGGGGTGTGATGCGTGAGATCCGCAAGTGTATGGTTTCATCGTCAAGTAATAAAAAGATCAAATCCACAGGGACTGTGTCTATGAATACCAATTAATTAATTAATTCAATTAAATTAAACAAAAGGGAATATGATTGTTGATTAAGAAAAACGTAGTAACAAAGCAATTAAATAAAAATCAAAGTGCAGAATTTAGAACAAAAATAGCAAGTTATCAAGAAAGTTATTCAGATTCAAGAAAGCTTCCAAAATTGGGATACCACAATGATACAAGATAAATCCTAATTGACAATCCTTTTATTAAATCTGAAATTTAATTGAAGGTGAATTACCCTAAATTAGTTAATATTCTTTCTCAAGATACAAGATCCATGCCCAATTAAACCAATTCCTACTCTCGTGGTAAGTGAATTTAAATTGAACCCATTATGCTTTGTGGTAATTCATTGAATCCTCGAAAAGCTAAAACTACTCTCGTGATTTAGACCTTAAGTTCAATTCTTATGGTTCCAATACTTAGGTTTACCTCTCAGTACGTCCCTAAATGCTTATGAGATGCAAATAAGTGGCCAGCAAATTCACATGAATAAAAGCAATAAGGATTGAATCAAAGAACATTCAAGATTAATAAAAGGAGAAACAACGTCAATTAATCATTATCAATGTATTAAAGGGCATTGCCCAATCCTAGAAACAAAGGAAACTACTCAGACATAGAGAAGAAGAAATCAGAAATCAAACTTAAAAACATCCCAAACCCGTAATCCAAGAGAGAAGAGGGAAGAAAGATGAAGATCAAGAACCAAAGCCTCCAATGTGCCTCTCCAAAACCAAATTAGAACCCCTCAATTGTATTCAGAACATCTATTTATAACCTAGGATTTTAATTGGTTAAAAAAGCCCCCAAAAGAAATAAAAATAAAAACTTAAAAACTAATACGTACTGCGATCCACGGCCGTGGATCATTCCACGGGCTGGCCGTGGATCTTGCTGTCAGAATTCCATGGCCATGGATCATTCCATGGCCAGGCCGTGGATCATTCCATGGCCAGGCCGTGGATCATTCCACGACCGTGGATCATTCCACGGCCAGGCCGTGGAACTCCCTGGAATCTCTCTTTTCCTCCTTCAAGTTGCTGCTCGATCTATGACCGTGGTTTAATCCACGGGCAGGCCGTGGATCCCTCTGGAATGGTCTTTTTGCACCTTCTTGCTATCTATTATGCTCCAACTTCAAACATGCAAGCATTCCATTCAATCCAAGGCCAATTCAACATTAATCCTGCACAAGAACACCAAAAACACCGCAGTTATCCGAACTAAGGGAAAAATATACCAAAAAGGAAAACTAAAATGCCTAAATGCTCAAGAATGCATGTAAAACAAGAACAAAACATGATGTTGTTTCACACACATTAAATTCTCCCAAGCTTAAGACTTTGCTTGTCTTCAAGCAATAACGAATGTCAAACCAAGATGTAGGATCAAGAGACAATAATGAACGAGGAACCCGAGAAAATAATATCCAAGCAATAGGCTAAGGCAATCCAAGAATCTGAGAGGTAATCAAAGTCAAGTCCAATTAGAGGCTAAGTTCTCAGAAATCATGCATCCTCACTGATTGAATCAAGTTCACTCTACTAACCACACTCAAAGTGTTTAAGGGTGAAAACCATACGCTCAAAATCTTTCAAAGAAAATGCATTTCCATATGCTTGATAAGAAACCAAATTTCCACTAATAATTAGCATGCATGCAAGAATCAAAAGGTTTTTCAAGGGTTATAATGGGGCCATGGGAATGATGTTAGGTAGGGTAGAGAGAGGAATGTATACACAAAGGGTTCATTAAATTTTTTTCAATAAGCACAAGAAATCCAATAGAACATAAATGTAGCAAAGGCAATTTTTTTTTTCAATCTAAAACATAACTCCACATTTCAAAGAATTTTCTTCCTTACTTTTCCTTCTCCTCTTTCTTCTATTTTTTCAAGCTTTCATCTCATAATGTTTCTTTTATTTCCTTTTTCTTTTTCTCTATTTTTTTTTCATTTGAGAAAGAAGAAGCTCATATACATATAATTCCCAACATAACTTTCAAACAACTTTCAAGCCCAATTTGTTCCATTTAATATTCTAAATGGTAACCAATAATGTTTCAGCATAGGTATCAAGAAAACAAGTATACAGTAGGCTCAAAATGGGCAACTAGAGGATGGAAGTATAACAATTTCAAAAGGTCAGAAAAATACCTAAAATGCCTTAATCACATTCAAGCATGCAACCAAAATTTTTGCCTCAAAAAGGTTTCAAATCAAGTTCTAGAGCACATGATCAATGAGGAATATCACTCAACACAAAGAATGAGAACAAAAATCATATAGTGCATACATCCCATATAAGCTCAAAACTCACATTTAGATGTTTAAAAATTCAATGAGAAGCATAAATTCAAAGAACATATGCTAATTATCAACTATCAAAAGATCACCTCTACTATCAATTAAAACAATGCCTGTAGCCTATCACAAGAATCAACAAATTGGGTTCCAAATCAATACCATCTTAAAATCCTCAAAAGAGATGAGCACAAGTTCAACCAAAAAGCCGAAAGATATGATGATATGAAAATGCAATACAAAACAAGATATGAAAATGCATGAAACTAATGAAAATGAAAATATGAAAATATAAAAATAGTCCCCAATGTAAAAATTTAAAACAAGAGAAGGGATAAAAGAAAAGAACTCACTACGGTGGTGGAAAAACTTCTGGTGTTCAATCCATGGTCATGGAATTTTCATGAGCTGGGTATGGAACCTTCTGACTTCAGTCGTCTTCTAATTTGAGTTCCAAAAGGGTCAAACCTAAATAAGATCCATGAGATAAAGATCAAACCAGCAATCTAACACATAAATTCAAAAAAAAAAGAAAATAAAAAATAAAGAAGCTTGGGTTGCCTCCCAAGAAGCGCTTGTTTAAAGTCATTAGCTTGACTTTGGTCTGATTTCTGTGCTCAGGTGACGTCAACGGAGTAGTGCTCAGTCCCTACTCCTTCAAAGTGTTTCACCCTCTGGCCATTTATCATGAAAGGCTTATGGCCTTCTTTCTTCACCTCAAGCACACCGTAGGATAAAATTCGAACAATCTCATATGGTCCTGACCATTTTGACCATAACTTATTAGGACAGAAACGTAGAAGCGAGAACTTTATCCCCGAGTTTAAATTCACACTTCTCAACACACTTGTCACTCTGCTTCTTAGGTCTTTTCTTGCAGGGCATAGTATCAATCACTGATTCCTGTATACCTGAAAGCACAACACTATCCATAACTTTAGTAGCATCAATGCGATTACATGAATTTAAGGAATTAGAATTATTTTTAGATTTAAAAACATCAAAAACTACTTGCTTATCATTCAATCACAAAGTCAATTTTACTTCATGGACATCAATGATCGCCCTTCCAGTGGCAAGGAATAGACGCCCAAGTATGATCGGCATTGTAGCATCAGCTTCCATGTCAAGCACAATAAAATCCACCGGCATATAAAACTTACCAATCTTAATAGGAACATCCTCCAAGATGCCTATGGGGTACTTGACAGACCGATCCGCCAATTGAAGTGAGATAATTGTGGGTTTCAACTCACCCACCTTCAACTTCTTACACACCAAAAGAGGCATAAGACTAACACTAGCTCCCAAATCACACAAAACTTTATCAAAACTAGTGTTACCAATCAAACAATAAATAAAGAAGCTACCTGGATCTTTTAACTTAGGAGGCAATTTATTTTGAATTAAAGCACTACACTCCTCAGTTAAAGCTACTGTCTTATATTCCTCAAGCTTCCTCTTGTTAGACAAAATGTCCTTAAGAAATTTGGCATAGGTAGGCATTTGTTTTAACGCCTCAGTGAAGGGTACATTAATGTACAATTTCTTAAGAACCTCTAAGAACTTCCCAAACTGCCTGTCTAACTTCGCCTTAGCAAGTCTTTGAGGGAAGGGAACTGGGGGTTGGTATAGCTCAGGGGTACATACTTAGACATTTTCTCATTAGTTTCCTCCTCACCTAAAGGCTGTATCTTAGTCTCTTTTTCCTCAGTCCCCTCATCTTTGTCACTCTCCCCTTTACCTTTGGAATCCTCTAATTTCTTTCCACTCCTCAAACTCACAGCTTTACAATGTTCATTCCCTGGGTTTATTTCTGGTTGACCAGGAAACTTAACTTGTTGCCTATGTGAAGTGCTCGCTTGTTGGGCAATCTGGGTTTCCAACATCTTATTATGAATGGCCAAATTGTCAACATTAGCTGACAACTCTCTAATGGCCTCAGTCACAACTTGCCCATATTACCTAAACTCCTCATTCTGCTTAGATTGGCTTTTAACAAAATTCACAAGAAGAGACTCAAGTCTAGATTTTTGTACCTGTTGAAATCCAGAAGAGGGTTGAGCACTACCTTGCCCAGCTTGATATTGACTATTCCGGTAAGAGAAGTTAGGATGTGACCTCCAACCAGGGTTGTAAGTTTGGGAATACGGATCATTTCTCCCCTTTTGGTTAAAGTCATGAAAATTGTGGCATGATTCCACTTGCTCCACCGGTGCACCATGTGAGGAACCTATTCCAACTTGGCATTCAGCACCAATATGTCCCTGTGCTCCACAAATCTCACAAAAATTGTTAGAGGCACCTATGACATTAACATGAGCTTTCTCAAGCATGTCAAAACGTTTATTCAAAGAATCAAACTTTGACATAATTAAATCAACACCATCTACCTCAAACTTACCTCCCGAGAGCTTTCTCGGGTTATGCCCTCTTTCATTGGCCCATTGGTGATGATTTGAAGCTACACTCTCAATTATCTCATAAGCCTCTGTGAAACTTCTATTCATCAGAGCTCCACCAGCTGCGGAGTCAAGAGACACCTTCGAAGAATATTCTAAACCATTGTAGAAAGTGTGGACAATCAACCACTTTTTTAACCTGTGGTGTGGGCAGGCTTCCAGCAAAGCCTTATATCTATCCCAAGCTTCTGACAATGACTCACCATCTTTCTGAACAAAGCTTGTGATTTGGGTCCTTAGGTGAGCAGTCTTGGAAGGTGGAAAGAATTTGTCCAAAAAGGCTTGCTCCAATTGGTCCCAAGTAGTTATCGTCTTAGCCGGAACGGACTTCAACCAAGCTCTAGCTTTATCTCTCAATTATATAGGAAACAAGCGGAGACGAATAGCATCAACAGAGGTGCCTTCGATCTTGAGGGTCTCACAGAACTCCAAGAATATATCCACATGATCATTAGGATCCTCTGACGGCAATCCTCCAAACTGGTTCTGCCTTATCATAGAAAGTAGGGCAGGATGTATGGTGAAGTGCCTAGCTTCAATGTCTGGCCGAGCAATCCCAGATCGCAAACCCCAGCATTAGGGGCTGCATACTCTTTTAACGGTTTATTATCTTCAACTGCTGCCATGACAAGTGTTGGTTCAAATATTTCTCTTACTCTGTGCATTTCTTGTCTTCTTCTTCTACGTAAAGTCCTTTCAATTTCAGGATCTGCTTCAATGAGAATCCTAGAACGTCTAGTACTTTGCATAAACCAGAGAAATTACCTGCAGAGAGTCAAAGAAAAAACAAGAACGTAATAATATGGCAAAAATAAAAAGGTTTAAAATAATTAAATTAAAATTTAAACTGATATTCAAGAAAAACACAGTCCCCGGCAACGGCGCCAAAAACTTGATGCGTGAGATCCGCAAGTGTAAGGTTTCGTCGTCAAGTAATAAAAAGATCGAATCCACAGGGACTGTGTCTATGAATACCAATTAATTAATTAATTTAATTAAATTAAATAAAAGAGAATATGATTGTTGATTAAGAAAAACGTAGTAACAAAGCAATTAAATAAAAATCAAAGTGCAGAATTTAGAACAAAAATAACAAGTTATCAAGAAAGGTATTCAGATTCAAGAAAGCTTCTAAGATTGGGATACCACAATGATACAAGATAAATCCTAATTGACAATCCTTTTATTAAATCTGAAATTCAATTGAAGGTGAATTGCCCTAAATTAGTTAATATTCTTTCTCAAGATACAAGATCCATGCCCAATTAAACCAATTCCTACTTTTGTGGTAATTAAATTTAAATTGAACCCATTACGCTTTGTGGTAATTCATTGAATCCTCGAAAAGCTAAAACTACTCTCGTGATTTAGACCTTAAGTTCAATTCTTATGGTTCCAACACTTAGGTTCACCTCTCAGTACGTCCCTAAATGCCTATGAGATGCAAATATGTGGCCAGCAAATTCACATGAATAAAAGCAATAAGAATTAAATCAAAGAACATTCAAGATTAATAAAAGGGGAAACAACGTCAATTAATAATTATCAATGTATCAAAAGTCATTGTCCAATCCTAGAAACAAAGGAAACTACTCAGACATAGAGAAGAAGAAATCAGAAATCAAACTTAAAAACATCCCAAACCCGTAATCCAAGAGAGAAGAGGGAAGAAATATGAAGATCAAGAACCAAAGCCTCCAATGTGCCTCTCCAAAACCAAATTAGAACCCCTCATTCCACGGCCGTGGATCATTCCACGGCCGTGGATCATTCCACGGCCAGGCCATGGAACTCCCTGGAATCTCTCTTTTCCTCCTTCAAGTTGCTGCTCGATCCATGACAGTGGTTTAATCTACGGGCAGGCCGTGGATCCCTCTGGAATGGTCTTTTTGCACCTTTTTGCTATCCATTAAGCTCCAACTTCAAATATGCAAGCATTCCATTCAATCCAAGGCCAATTCAACATTAATCCTGCACAAGAACACCAAAAACACCGCAGTTATCCGAACTAAGGGAAAAATAAACCAAAAAGGGAAACTAAAATGCCTAAATGCTCAAGAATGCATGCAAAACAAGAACAAAACATGATGTTGTTTCACACACATCAGGGTGTTAGGTGTTAGTTATCAAAATGATGCCATTTTGTTACTAGGTTTTTTTGTAGTAATTTTTCTTTGTTCTAAATTAAAGTCATGTTCTTCTTCTTCTTCTTCTCTCTTTCTTTCTTCTTATCTATGAGTAACTAAGTTTCATTTTACTTGGGTGAAAGGGTGAAGCTCTTGGTAATAAAGTAAGGTTAGATTTATTCTTCTCTTGTGCTTAAATGATTTATATTTTCTAGTAACCATTATACGTATTATAATTTGTTTCTTATAATTTAGAAACCATCTTTGTAAAGAGGTGTTCTTGATTTGTTGTAGATAAAATATTGGCATAATGAATGTTTTAACCCATTTATAAGTGGTGGTAATATTTTTAGGAAACATAATATAATTACGTATATTATTTTAAATGGACTTTTAATGTTGTATTTTCTGATTGGAACCTTCATGTTGCGAGAATTCTAATTAAGTTATAAAAGGAATTAATCTTACCTTTACTTTATTTACCAAGAGTGGATCTTTTTACCCAAGTAAATAATTTTTATTGTAGTAATAAAATATTTACTTCACCTTAATTAATCTTCAACAATTCCCCGTGGATCAACCTCGAACTCCCGAGAAATTTATTACTTGAGACAACCTGCACTTGGGTTCGCAAAGCAACAATTAATCCCGCATCAAGTTTATAGACTTGTTTCAAACAAAAAATTGTGCATCACTAATAATGTTATCAAATTTTAACTGATAAAAAAAATTATCAGATTTTAACTGGTAATATTTATATATAATAATATTTTTTTAAAAAATATTTTTTTTCATAAATAACTGTAAATGTTGAAAATCTTATAAATTTTAACTGATAATATTTACACAATTATGCAACTTGATCAATTAATGGGGGTGAGTATCATTTTAAAAAAAAATGGGACTGAGTGTAATATCATCAAACTTAGAGGGGGATGAGTGTAATTTATTCTAAATTCTATCAAGTATTCTAAATTTAATTACGTGTCATTTTTTCTTTCTTTTTTATTTGTCACTTGACAAAATTTAAATAGAAAGACATGAAATAAAGACAGGTAATCTTCATCCCACCTAAAAAGGATATCCCACTTTGAGTTAAACCTTGCAATTAATTATAGTGATATTTACTAGACCAGTTAACTAGCACATTCAGTTTATTTGTAACGTTTATATACAGTTAACTCATTCATTTTATTTGTAACGTTTATATATATATATATAGGGAACTTCCATCCATTAGTGTAAATAAAAATACTTACATCTAATTTCTTACCATTAAATTTATTTTAATCTAATGATTCTAAATTATTTAATTAAATGATGAGAGAGAATAATAAACACTCACATTAATATTCTCTCTCATCATTTAATTAAATGATTTAGAACCATTAGATTAAAATGAATTTAATGGTAAGAGATTGGGTGTAAGTCTTTTTAGGGTTTAGAGAGGGGATCCATTTATACCTAGTGTAAGTAAAAATACTAACACTCAATCACTTACCATTAAAATAAATTTAATGGTAAGAGATTGAGTATAAGTATTTTTATTTATATTAAGTGTAAATGGATCTCCTCCTACACACACACACACATATATATATTCATTATGAGCATACTAAAATTCACTGGGTTTTTTTTAAACTGTCACTTTTTTGAACTATTGATCAAATTGTCACTTTTTTTAAACTATTTACCAAAATGTCACTCTTTAAAAACTATATACCAAACTGTCACTTTTTTGTCCTACGTGACTTATTATTATTATTTTTGGCATCAAAATGTTCATGTGGTTTTTTTTAAGAATATGTTTTCTACAACCTAGAAGTTGATCATGTTAGTCGACCTGTATAAGTTGAAGGGGATAGTTAATAATTTATTCTGAGCCTGGAACATCATAAAGGAGTTGTTGGAAGCATGGAAATGGAGGTTGAAGAGTGTCACCAAATTGATCAAGTGTCACGTCTTCATCAGCCTCAATGAACATGACACCCTTCCCCCAGTACAATCCACCATCAATTTGTGACCAGGTCCCTCCCTAAGCCCACTTATAAATGGGTAGCAGTACACAAGTGTTTGTGCGATTGCTTGTCTAATGGCTTCAACTGGGTCTTTCCCTGCCATTGATGGTTTGTAACGACATATCTATACTAATGGAATTTAGAAACACATGCGTTCTTGATCATCTATGTCGGAGAATAGCTTAACTTCGCGGGGTGTAGGCATAGTTAGAGTCACCTACTCCTGTTGGCACCTCCGTATTGTAAACATCAGAGAGAGAGGTAATGAAACTGGATAGAAATCTCCTATTCCATTTGCCTGTCTCACCAATCAAGATTTGCCAATTCAATTAAAAATAACAACTCATTTTTCTATCTGTCTATAGAAAACTTAACGTCGTTCTTCACCATCTTTGACTCATTTCTTCTAAGCATTCACAGTCTCTCGAGCCGCTGCCGACCTCGTTGGCACTATCGGAAGCTTCTCGTCGTCAAGTTAGTGTTCACATTCACTTTGCGCCCCTCACATCATCCAGTTAGTTCATCACAAGTTAGTGATGAAATCTGTCTGGGAAATTAAGCATCAATCAAGTATCATTCTCTAGTGATGGAATTTGTTCATGGATTAGGTTTGGTTTAAGATCGCAGGAAAAATTCTTGATCATTGGAAGTCTACTTTCTATTTGACCATACAAGATCACAGTGTTAGGGTACTCCCTGTAAGAACAAGTTCTATTTCCTTGAATTGAGTTGTGGGAATCTTGAAGAAGTTTAAAATTTAGAAAATTTTGATACATTACAATGAAATTGAAAATTTTGTTCTTGTATTGATGTGTAGTGATTTTAATTTTATCTCTTTTTTACTACATAACTATCTCGACCTGCTTTGTCAACATCTTGCTGTGGATAAGTGAGGAAATAACCACTCAAAGGTAATAAATAATCACTCAATATGAAATAGTAATTATTTGTGAATTTATTTCATATAAAACTTAGTTTGAAAATTATTAGTCACTCAATGATAATTAATGATCATTCAATAAAAAATAATAGTCATTCACAATTTTTTTTAGTTTTAAGTATTTTATATATTAAACTTCATTTGAAACGTTAAATATTCAATGACAATAAATGACAACTCAATAAGAAGTAGTAGTCGTTCACAAATTTTTTTTTATAAATAACTCAATTTGAAACAATTAGCTACTCAATGTTAGCTACTAAATGTCAACTAATGATCATTCAATAAAAAACAATTGTCATTTGTATTTCTTTTCATAATTTATTGTATTTGATATAATAAATTTCACTTGAAATATTAGTCACACAGTAGCAACAAATTAACGACCACTTAATAAGAAGCAGTAACCATTTGTAATTAACTTTTATATAGAATTTAATTTTGAAACTATTAGTCATTTAGTAACAATCAATGACTACTCAATCAAAGGCGATAACCATTCACAAGTTTCTTTCTAATTTTATGAATTTTATTTATTAAAATTCTTTTGAAATGTTAGCCACTCACTAGTAAAAAATGATCACTTAATAAGAAACAGTAATTATTTACAAATTTCTTTTTATAGAACTTAATATAAAACTATTAGTCATTCAGTAGTAACTAGTAACTATTCAATAGAAGTAACTAATAGTAACTCATTAAGAGTATTATTATCTATTAAATAAGATTAAATGGGCCTTCTCAATTATTTTAACTTTATTTATTTCTTTAAATTAAATATTACTCTTTAATATTAATTTTCCCATCAATCAACTTAATATATTGAAAGTAGAAACGTTTATTTCTAATAACGTATATATGTTGTCAATTCACACTATTTTAATCTTTTTTTTTTTATAAATATGATAGGTGAGATATTAATATTTTGAAATATAAAAAACACTTAAGTAAAAAAAATTTAATAATATTATTTTTATATATATAAATCTTATATCAAACTTAAAATTATATACTTAAAAAAATTAAATACTTCCCACTCAAATTAACAGACGGTACTTTTTAAGTTTTTAATGTAATGTTTATTTCTGTATAATATGTACATAACAATAAATTGGTTGTGGTTGACATCGGTCTATCTACATAAATTGCTTGTGGATAACATCGATCTATGAGCACATTAATAGTGTCATTGACTCTCCCTCCCCCATTCCTTATCGCTTGTCCCTTATCCCTCACGTGAAAATATTGTTATTTTTTATGATTTTTTTAACAAATATTCTAAAATTATTTATTAAGGAATTAAAAGTCAAAAATGCTAAATGAAAAGTATAACTTTTTTATATATTTCATTTAATATATATTAATTTCTATTTTTTATTTATTAACAAGTAACTCTAAAACACTTGTTAAAAAATTACTTTTTTATTAATGTTTTGTTTCATTTTTAAGGTGTCATATATCAATTCATTTGTGATTATTCCTATGCTGATGTTCTACTGTTATAACTTATAAGAGAGTTTCAGTTAGAAAGAAGCGTAATACGTTATTCAAACTTCAAATTACAATCCTCTCTCAACGATAGACTTCTTACGCACGTACGTTAGACTTCTCTCAACATATATGCTTAAGATATTTAACCTTTTTCCATTCAAATTAATACACGTTAAACATACTTTTTTAGTTTATAATGTAATATTTATTTTCGTATAATATGTACATAAAAATAAATTGATTATTTGTGGTTGACATCGATCTATTAGCACATTGATAGTGTCATTGACTCTGTCCCCCCCCCCCTTTATCCCTCACGTGAAAGGGAAAGAAAAAAGTGACCGTGTCAAACTTTAAATTACAATATTCTCTATGTTAGTCTTAATTGTGAAAAATATTTTAACATCAATAATCTTTGGATAATTAGCAATTAATACAACAGATTATTATTTAATTCAGAATATAAATATCATTTTCGATTTATAAATTTTATTAAGCTTCATTCTTAATGAATTTCCATTTTCATAAAAGGTATATATCGATCTTGGAGGAATTTTATCTTTATCAATTGAGTCAGCATCCTAACAATAAAAGGGTTCCTCTACGTACATATTTATAATGTACTGGTAAATGGAATTTGTCGATTAAAAAATATTATGCATTCAAACAATTAAAATGAGTGTAATAAAATAATAATTAATAAGAGTGTCTGTGGAGGAATTAATCAACTTAATATATTGGAGGTAGAAGTTTTTGTGAAAACATATATCGTGTAGCGAAGCAGACATATTAAAATAATTTCTTAAAAATATCTCGCCTAAATATACAGGCTAGAATTTAGTGTTTTACTTTTTTTGCAATATAATACTACAGAGAAGTATTTTTTTTTTGACTGGAATGCAGAGAAGTTAAATTAGTTTATTTTGCAACGCTTATTTATATATTATTTATCCATGATTCGAACTGATTAAGGTAGACTGGATAAACCTAGGAAATTGACCATTCCTTGGAGTTTGGTATTGGCTCAAAAGCATGTGGTCCAACTCTTTGGCAAACCTCTTCATAGCTTTGGCTGGCAAGCAAAGGGGTAATATTATACCTTCTTCTCCTTTCGCATTCTTATACGGAGTGAGAAAGGTTATTGCAGGAAAGGCCCCACCCCCGCTTTTGGCCGGTCCACCAAACACTGCCTTGCCCCACCCAAAATCCACCTCTCTTAACCCAATACGTGTCACGTCTGACACAACGCAAGACCTAACGGTTGTAAACAGGGGTCGTCCCTTAGTCACCATTAGATCTGCCACAGAATGCACATATTCCTCAGTGACCTCAGCTTTTACTTTCTTTATTAACTGTACAGCATATCCAAATGGATTTCCACAAAGCTTCCCTGCAGTGGTGAGCGCAGCCGGGTATACAAAAACATTACCATAATAACCAACAGGTATGGAGGGTTAAACCTAGCACGTGCGTTGACGACGATCTCTTACCACATTGATAGTGATCACTGACTCTCTCTCACCCCTTCCTTTTGCCTTATCCCTCACTTGAAAGGGACAGAGATATTGTTAATTTTTAATCATTTTTAATGAGTATTTTAAATATATTTATTAAGAAATTAAAAGTGATAAATATTAAATAAAAAGTATAACATTTTTATATATTAGAAACTCAAAAAATTATATTTTTCATTTAATACATATCAGTTTTTATTTTTTATTCATTAATAAGTATCTAAGATACTTATTAAAAAACATTTTTTATTAATATTTTGATCCATTTTTAAGGTGTCATGTATCAGTTCATTTGTGATTATTCTTATGCTTATGGTCCTACCGTTAAAGGAGAGTTTCAATTCTTTTAGAAGGAAGGTAATATACTATTCAAACTTCAAATTACAATACTCTCACAACGTTAGACTTCAAATTATATATAAATCTAATATTTTCATAAGATATAAAATAAATTTATGTATAAATTAAAAAAATTAAAAAATAAAAATTTTACTAATAATAGAACTGTAAAAATAAATTAGTTGTGGTTCACATCAATCTATTAGCATATTGAGAGTGTCACTGACTCTCTCTCTCTCTCCCCTTCCTTATCCCTTATTCCTCACGTGAAAGGAAAATAAAAAAGTGACCGTGTCAAACTTCAAATTACAATATTCTCAATGTTAGTCTTAATTGTAAAAAATATTTTAACATCAATAATCTTTGGATAATTAGCAATTAATACTACAGATTATTATTTAATTCGGAATATAAATATCTTTTTTCGATTTATAAATTTTGTTAAGCTTCATTCTTAAAGAGTTCTCATTTTCATAAAAGGGATATATCGATCTTGGAAGAATTTTATCTTTATCAATTGAGTCAGCGTCCTAACAATAAATGGGCTGCTCTTCGTATATATTTATAATATACTGGTATATGGAATTTGTCGATTAAAAAATATTATGCATTCAAACAATTAATATGATTGTAATAAAAAAAATAATTAATAAGAGCGTCTTGTAGAGGAATTAATCAACTTAATATATTGGAGGTAGAAATTTTTGTAAAAACAGATATCGTGTAGCGAAGCAGACATATTTAAATAATTTCTTAAAAATATCTCGCCTAAATAATATATAGACTAGAATTTAGTGTTTTAGATTTTTTGCAATATAATACTATAGAGAAGGTTTTTTTTTTTTACTGGACCCACAGAAGTTAAATAAGTACATTTTGCAACGCTTATTTATATATTATTTTTACATGATCAAAACTTAATAAAATTCTCGTCGAACTTCTAAGGTACTAGAGTCTTACAAGCAACGAGTGTAGATGGAAAAAGATGATCTTATATATATTTTTTTAAAAGTATAAATATTATACATATTTGTTTTAAAAATGTGTGATTGAAAAAGAAAAATAAAAAAAATATAATAAACAGATGAGTATGAAAAAAGATATACAATATTTGTTGAAAGAATATCAGATCTTAGATTGGATAAACCTTGGATTTTGACCATTGCTTGGAGTTTGGTATTGGTTCCCAAGCATGTGATCCAACTCTTTGGCAAACGTCTTCATGGCTTTGGCTGGCAAGCAAAGTGGTAATATTATACCTTCTTCTCCTTTCGCATTCTCATACGAAGTGAGAAAGGTTATTGCACGAAAGCCCCCACCCCCGCCTTTGGCCGGTCCACCGTACACTGCCTTGCCCCACCCAAAATCCACCTCTCTTAACCCAGCACGTGTCAGATCTGACACAATACAAGACCTTACGGTTGTAAATAAGGGTCGTCCCTTAGTTACCATTAGATCTGCCACTGAATGCACATATTCCTCAGTGACCTCAGCTTTTGCTTTCTTTATTAACTCTACGGCATATCCAAATGGATTTCCACAAAGCTTCCCTGCAGTGGTGAGCGCAGCCGGGTATACAAAAACGTTACCATAATAACCAACAGGTATCGGAGGGTTAAACCTAGCACGTGCGTTGACGATGCACATCATGCGAACCTCTTCCTCTGGCTCTAGCTGCAATGCTTTTGTGCGGCAGCACCAGAGACATGCCGTGATGACCTCAAATCTGGTGCACTCACCAATGTGACGGGGAACCAAGCGACGAAGGGCAGCTATCTCGGCGGGTCCAAAGAAAAAAGATTGTTCAACTATGTCGTCCTCGTATGGAATTATGGTGGTATCAGACACTTGCTCGTATTCGCGATGGTTGCATGTAACGCGCGGTGGAACTCTTGCGTTTAGTAGCACCCTACGCCACACAGGTGGAATGGAAGGTTCACGTGCTCCACGAGCTATTTCAGCCAAGGCGTTCATGAATTGTGCTATACCAGCTCCGTCACTCATGGTGTGGTTCACGCGGGTGGCAAGGATGAAACCACCGCACTCAAGGCGTGTGACCTGTCATTTTAAACCCAATGTTGATGTATATATAATATATTATACGTGTAGATATTTGATCTTTTGTAATGCAATATGTCATATACATGTAGTTTGTTCCTAAAAAAGTTCATTTAGTTCTTCTATGACTTTGTTTTCTATAACAAAGAAGTGGATAAGTACTTGAACCTGTATGAGTAGAAGGGGACAATTAATAATTTCTTCTGAGCCTGGAACATTATAAAGGAGTTGTTGGAAGCATGGGAATGGAGGTTGAAGAGTGTCACCAAATTGATCGAGTGTCACGTCTGCATCAGCCTCAATGAAAATGACACCCTCCCCATTACAATCCACCATCAATTTGCGGCCAGGCCCCTCCCTAAGCCTACCCGCAAAGGGGTAGTAGAACACAAGTGTTTGTGCAAGTGCCTGTCTAATGACTTTAACTGGGTCTTTCCGTGCCATTGATGGTTCATAACGATACATGTTTATGAATGGAACTTGGAAACGGAGTCCTTCTTGATCATCTATGTAGGATAGTAGTTTAACTTCATGGGAAGTGGGCATAGCTGGAGCCACCAGCTCCGGTTGGCACCTCCTCACTGTAAACAGTAGCGAGGGAGTTGATGAAGCCATGTTGGGAGAAAACGACGGGAACTGCTGGTGTAGATATATATGGACTCAAAATCTTATTCTGTATATTAGATGAGATATATATTTTTGAGATCTGACATAGTATTTATAAGAACGTTTTAGGGTTTATGCAATATATTTATTTATAATTAGTATTCGTTAGGGATTGTGATCCCTTTCAACTAATTTTTATGTTTATGTGGGATAATTAGTGTGCATATTATAACCATCAATTATTTAAAATCAAATATAGTAGTCATCCACCACATGCTAAAAATGTATGTTTTATAATACTTCCCCTTAGACGACTATACACTATGAATATGCCTCGTTAAAATTTTATTAAGAAAAACTCAATGGGATAAAAACTTAGTGAAAGAAAAAGAGTACAACATTCATAGGTAACTTCCCCTCAAAATATAACCAATTATGAAAAGTTATTAAGTTGACGCATTTCAACATTATGTACATGCTATTTGGAAATTGAAGTTGATAATGCCTTTGTGAATAGATCAACTGGGTTGTCACTTGAGCGAATTTTACAAATATCAACATCACCTTTCTTTAGGAGTTTATGAGTGTAAAAATCAAACCTTACTAAGAAAAACCAGTGGGATAAAAACTTAGTGAAGGAAAAAGAGTACAATATTCATAGGCAACTTCCCTTCAAAATATAACCAATTATGAAATGTCATTAAAAGTTGACGCATTCTAATATTATGCACATGTTTCTTGAAAATTGAAATTGGTATTGCCTTTGTAAATAGATCAGCTGGGTTGTCACTTGAACAAATTTTGCAAATATTAACATCACCTTTCTTCAGGAGTTTATGAGTGTAAAAAAACTTTGGTGAAATATATTTAGTTTTATCACACTTTATGTAGTCTCCTTTGATTTGTGCAATACATGTTGCATTATTTTCATATTGTTGGCTCATCATTTTCCTTCAATAATCCACATGCTCCTTTAATGTGTTAAATCATAGTTATCAATCATATACACTCACGACTTGCTTCATGAATGACCAATATTTCTGAATAATTTGATGAGGTAGCAGTAATTGTTTGCTTTACAGACCGTCATGAGATACTAGTATTTTCACATGTGAACACATAACCTGTTTGTGACTGAGTTTTATGTGGATAAGAAAGATAACCAACGTCAACATATCCTACCAATTTTGACTTTTCTCCCGTTGGGTAAAACAAACTCATATCAGATGTGCTATTGAGATAATGAAGAACATGTTTTACTTCATTCCAATGTCTTCCAGTTAGTGCAGAACTAAACCTTGCTAGCAAATTGACTGCAAAAGCTATATATGGTCTATTGATGTTTGTAAGATACAAAAATGTTCATATTGCATTAAGATATGATATTTCAGGACCAAGAATTTTCTCATCATCTTCCCGTGGACGAAAAAGATCTTTTTTTATATCAAGTGAACGAACAACCATTAGAGAGTTTAATAGATAAGATTTATCCATATAAAATTATTTCAAGATTTTTTCTATATAAGATGATTGATGCACAATAATTTCACTTGTCAAATGTTCAACTTGAAACCCAAGACAAAACTTTGTATTTCCAAGATCCTTCATTTCAAATTCTTTCCTTAGGTAATTTGCAGTCTCAAATATTTCTTTTGGAGTCTTTACTATGTTTAAATCATCAAAATAAACTATAACTATAGAAAATCTAGAATTTATTTTCTTAATGACAACACATGGACAAACAAAATTATTTTCATATCTATTTTTCAGTAAATATTCACTTAAACAATTATACCATATGCATCCAGATTGCTTTAACTCATACAAAGATCTTTGAAGTTTAATAAAGTACATGAGCTAAGGTTGTGAATTATATGCTTTAGGCATCTTAAATCCTTTAGGAATTTTCATATATATATCATTATCCAATGATCCATATAATTAAGTTGTCACAACAGTCATTAGACGTATGTTAAGTCCTTCAGAAATTGTCAAACAAATCAAAAATTTGAAAGTAATTGCATTCATAATAGGGGAGTAAGTTTCTTCATAATATATACCAGACCTTTGTGAGAAACCTTGTGCTAAAAGTCGTGTCTTGTATCTCATAATTTCATTTAGCTCATTTCTTTTTTGTACAAAGACCTATTTATACCCAACTAGTTTGACATCTTCAGGTGTCTAAATTATTGGTCCAAATACGTTACATTTGGCTAAAAAATCTAACTCAACTTGTATTGCTTCTTTCCATTTTGGCCAATCACATCGATGTCAACATTCTTCTACATTTTGAGACTCAAACTCATTATCATTGATAATTTCAGAAGTAATTACATGTGCAAAAACATTATCAACAACAACTTCATCTCTTCTTGTCATATTTTCAGATTTTTATGAGATCTCATAATTTACTGGAACCAGAACCGCTTTTGGGGTTACTTCCCTAGAAATATAAGGTTGTTGATCTATATTGTTTTTGACCTCTTAATGAGTGTCAAAGACCTCTTATAGAGTGTCATTTTGAATTTTTTTTCATTTTCTTCTTTTTTCGAGGAACAGTGTCCTTTGCATTAATAGGTCTACCACGCTTCTGGCGTGCTTTAGATTCATTGGTTGCCATACCTACAGGATGTCCTGTATGAACAACTAATCTTGCATGAGTATTTGTTGCCGGCACATTTGATTTAGTGACCTTTTGGGTGTCAATAAAAATATATGGCAATTGATTTACGGTATTTTACAAATGAATTATTCTTTGAACTTGAAGTTTACATCGATTTGAGCATGCATTAAAATTGGACAATGTTGGTGTGTTCCAACAAATTTCTTATATTTTAGACCCTTTACCTTTTTCTTCCCCTAATGACGGGAAAGTTGACTTATCAAATTGACAATCTAAGAATATTGCTCTGAAAAGATCAATAGTTAAAGTTTCAAGATATCTAACGATAGATGGGCAGTCAAAACCAATATAAATACTAATGCGACGTTGGGGCCCCATCTTTGTTCGTTAAGGAGGTGCAATAGGAACATAAACAACACAACCAAAAATTCTAAGATGAGATATATTAGGTTGTTGATCAAACACAAGTTGTAGAGGTGAAAACTTGTGATATGCAGATGGTCAGATGTGAACCAAAGATGCAACATGAATTATAGCATGTCCCCGAGTAGATGCAGGAAGTTTTGATTTCATAAGCATAGGTCTAGTGATAAATTGCAAATGCTTAATAAAAGATTCAGCTAATCCATTTTGAGTATGAACATGTGCAATGAAATGCTCAACACTAATTCTTACTAGTTCCTATTGACATGCAATAATCAGAAAAGACTTTTAAAGTAAACTCACATGTATTATCTAAATGAGCTGACTTGATAGGATGGTAAAGAAAACTTGATCTTAACTTTATAATTTGAGTAAGAAATTTAGCAAAAGCAACATTACGAGTTGAAAGCAAACAAACATGTGACCATTGAGTGGAAGCATAAACTAAAACCGTGAAATACCAAAATGGTCCACAAGATGGATGGATTGAGTCAGAAATGTCACCTTGTATTCTTTGTAGAAAATCAGGAGACTCCAAAGATAATTTAGATGTGGAAGGTCTAACAATTAATTTACCTTGAGCACAATAAGTACAAAAATAATGATTAGGCATAAGAATTTTCTGATCCTTTAAAGAATGTCTATATGTATTTTCAATAATACGTTGCATTATAGTTGAACTTGGATGACTAAGATGATCATGCCAAAACATAAAAGTTTTAGGATCTGAGTACTTTTGGCACATATAATTTGACTCAACCACCCTTACTTTTGTAAAATATAATCCAGATGAGAAACTTGAAAATTTCTCTAATATGAACTTCTGGTTCGAAATTATGGAAGTAATATATAGATATTCTACATGTCCCTTTGAACATGATACCTATTGCGACGTATATCTTTGAAACTTAGTAGATTTCTTTGGGATCTACTCGATTACAATGCATCATCAATATATAATTTTGTCCCATTTGGGAACACAATTTAGACTCTTCCAGAGCCTTCAATTACATTTGCAAAATCATATATGGTATTAACATTAATTTTAACTAATATCAATTGTAAGAAATATTTTTTATCACGAAGAATTGTATGAGTTGTGTCACTGTCCACTAAATATATGTCATCCTTCATTATATCAAGTTTATTTTGCATTATCTAGTAACACAAAAATATGTTTATAAGAATTATAAAGAGACAATAAATAAGAAATATGCAAATCATTGATATTCATATTATGAATAAAAACTTTAATGAAAAATTACAAATGATAAACTTCAAAATAATATAAACATAAACATAAACGTATTTCAATAGTAGACATTTTCGTCCCCAATCAGATGATCAATCTTGTCATTATTGTCTTAAAAAAAATCAGAAACATTAAAATCAACATTTATAGTAGACTCATCATCATGAGTACGACCAACAGGTTTAGAAAAATTCACTTTAACATTTTTTCCCTTTCTTTTAATGATGCCTTGTAAAGTTCAATTAGGTGTTTTGGAATGCGATATATGTGAGACCAATCACCTATTATTTCACATCTATAACAAATATTGTCATTATTTTGCTCTTTCCCAAGATTTCTCTTATTTTTGACCCATTTTTTTTAGTTCCTTTAAGCACCTTTGCTTTCAAAACTTTGAGGAGGATTAACATGAGTCAAATAATTTTTCCTAACATTGCCTCGTCCATGACCTTGAGAAAATGTACCACATTCATTTCAGGGAATGGTACTAAGCCAGTTGGACGAGATTAATATTTTTTTTATCAAAAGTTTATTGTTTTGTTTAGCTACAAGTAAACAAGAAATTAGCTCAGAATATTTTGTGAATATATGCTCTCGATACTGCTGCTGCAATAGCACATTCGAGGCATGAAAAGTAGAATATGTTTTTTCTAACATATTCTCATCAGTAATTTTTTCTCCACATAATTTTAATTGAGAGCTAATCTTAAATGAAGTTGAATTATATTCATTTATGGTTTTAAAATCTTGCAAAAGTAAGTGAATTCAATTATAGTGAGCTTTTGGAAGAATCACTGTTTTTTAGTGTTCATATCTCTCCTTCAAATTATTCCAAAGGGCTAGTGAGTCCTTAATAGTAAGGTACTTCGTTTTCAATTTTCTGTGCAAATGATGTCAAAGGAAAATCATTGTTTTTGCGCGATCCTGCAGGAATGCTTAGTTTCCTTCTTTTATAGTATCCCTAAGATTCATAGTATTAAGATGAATCTCAACATCAAGTACACATGATAAATAATTTTTTTCAAAAATATAAAAGGGCAACAAATTCAAGTTTCGTAAAATTTGACATTCTAATGACACTTGATATATAAAAAGAAATTTGGAGGATTTAGCTGCACTGTAAAGACTTGATCGTGCTAATAACGTGTTGTAAATAGAGAAGAGAAAAATAAAAAAATCAATACAAGAAATATATAGATTCAAAATCTTATTTTGCATATAAGATGAGATACATATCGTTGAGATTTGATAGAGTATTTATAAGAGTGTTTTAGGATTTATGCAATATAGTTATTTAGGATTAGTATCTTTTAGAGATTGTGATCCCTTTTAACTAATTTTTCTGTTTACGTGGGATAATTAATGTGCATATTATAACCACCAATCCTTTAAATCAAATTAAAGTAGTCATCCATCACATGTTAAAAGTGTATGATTTACAATAATTTCTTATTTTTTAAAAGAAAAAGATTGTACTGATATTCATTTGAGTTTAGCGAAATTTGAACTAAATTAAGTGTATATATATTAACATTTTAATTTTATGGTAATGGTTTGATTCAAATGATAAATTATCAATTTATTTGATGAATAATTATTTAAATAATTAGTAGTTAATCTACAATATTTAATTTTAATAATAATTTGTGAAAATTATATTGTAATAGATTAATTTAACTCAAAGGTGAGGCACGTAATCATGAATAACCCTCCAACAATCAATCATATTTTTCTTAACTGTGATTAAGTAGTATTTAAGTTAATTAATTAATTTAATCACCTAAATTCATTTGCTTCTTCGGTTTAGTTACAGCTAGGTTATTCATGTTAGGACTTATAAAATATAAATGGGCTTGAACGGGGGTTGTCGATAAAAAATAGTATGCATTTAAACAATTAATAAGAGTGACGGTATAGAGCTGAAGATGAATATTTAATCAACTTATAACGTGTTTAATTTGTTGTTTGGAACCTCAACATCGGCAAAAGCTGTAAGGGATAAGCTTTTGCCCAAATTTGGGGCTTTCCAAAGGAAAACCAAACACACATTATATACAGGCAAATCTTTGGACTTTTAGTTAGGCGCATTAATTAGTTTTCTTTAATTGGATTTAAATCTTTTATCCATTTTTTTATATTCCTTATTTTTCTATTTAAATGCTGATAAATCCTCAAAAATAAATTAAATAATACAAGATAAGTTAAAGCTAATTAAAAATTAAAAAATAATTTTCGCTGAATTGTAATTATTTAATTAATTGAAAGATTTAGTGTTTTTGCAATATAATACTTGTGAGGAGTTAAATTAGTTTATTTGTAATGTTTTTTTTATTTACGACCACACATACGCTACATTGGAAGAGATGGGGATTACTTGTCACATTTCTTGTCTTCTCACTTAAATTTTAGAGTAAATTATACTTACTCTCTTCTAAGTTTGATGATATTATACTCAGTTCCATTCTTTTTTAAAAATGACATTCATCCTCATTAATTGATCAAATTACATAATTGTGTAAATATTATCAGTTAAAATCTATAGGATTTTCAGCTTTCACATTTATTTATAAAAAAAAATTTAAAAAAATATCAGCTTCATTCTTTTTTAAAAATGACATTCACCCCTCAATTAATTGATCAAGTTACATAATTGTGTAAATATTATCAGTTAAAATCTATAGAGTTTTCAGCATTCACAGTTATTTATGAAAAATTGTGTATACTAAAAATAATCACATCTTGAAAACCTTACAGATTTAATTAGTAATATTTATATATAATAATATTTTTTATAAATTTTTTTTACAATTTTCTCTGTGTGGGTGTGTAAGGAGTTTTTTAAAAAAATATATACATTTTTTAACTAATTGATTATCACATATTTGATACATTAATAAGTCTTCATTTTTAGTCATTTACACTCTCCATGTACTTAATTGATTGATTTTGATTATGTTTTGTAAGTTTGGACTCAAATTGGACTTAATTGAATTTTTTAGCATAATTTATGTCTTACGTTGCTTCTGTATTTGGACTATATCTTGGGATGTAGGTGGTCAAATGAGGTGAATCTGATGGCATTTTAAAGATAAGAGAGAGCTCTATAACTTTCATGAAGACCTCAAAGGCCTAATCACACGTGTAAATAACTCAAATTAGGGTTGAAGCAAGAACCAGAGTGCTTTTCCTGACAGCTTAACCTACGTGTACTATTCATCACAGTTTTTGGGTTAGATGTTGTCAAATGGGCTGAAATTTGGATGCTGAATAGTTAAGACCCATATCTACAACTTTCATGTTGAACACTTTTCCAGAATCGGACTCCTTGAAGGTGATATTGGGCTTGGAAGTCAGAACAGAGGAGCAGTGACGGGGCCTGGGCAGTGTGCAGTAATTTGAACGTATCTGGAGTTATAGAAATGATATTGGACTCAAACTAAAGCCATTTGAAAGCTAAGATCCAGGCCTACAACTTTCATAAAGACCATTTGGTTCAAAAATGACGAATACAATAACTTCAGAGCTGCATGATTTCGGAGACAAGGAATCTCTATAATTTTTCACTCACCAAAAGTCATTTGGCATTTTCCACTCATTTTTCACTCATCCACCCACTAATGACTCTACCCACTTATCATTTTGTATCTCTAATCCTCTATAAAATGGGTCCTTAGCAGATCATTGAGGGGTGTGATCCGCAAGTGTACGGTTTCGTCGTCAAGTAATAAAAAGATCGAATCCACAGAGACTGTGTCTATGAATACCAATTAATTAATTAATTTAATTAAATTAAACAAAAGGGAATATGATTGTTGATTAAGAAAAACGTAGTAACAAAGCAATTAAATAAAAATTAAAGTGCAGAATTTAGAACAAAAATAGCAAGTTATCAAGAAAGGTATTCAGATTCAAGAAAGCTTCCAAGATTGGGATACCACAATGATACAATATAAATCCTAATTGACAATCCTTTTATTAAATCTGAAATTCAATTGAAGGTGAATTTCCCTAAATTAGTTAATGTTCTTTCTCAAGATACAAGATCCGTGCCAAATTAAACCAATTCCTACTCTCGTGGTAAATGGATTTAAATTGAACCCATTACGCTTTGTGGTAATTCATTGAATCCTCGAAAAGCTAAAACTACTCTCGTGATTTAGACCTTAAGTTCAATTCTTATGGTTCCAACACTTAGGTTCACCTCTCAGTACGTCCCTAAATGCTTATGAGATGCAAATAAGTGGCCAGCAAATTCACATGAATAAAAGTAATAAGGATTGAATCAAAGAACATTCAAGATTAATAAAAGGGGAAACAATGTCAATTAATCATTATCAATGTATCAAAGGGCATTACCCAATCCTAGAAACAAAGGAAACTACTCTGACATAGAGAAGAAGAAATCAGAAATCAAACTTAAAAACATCCCAAACCCGTAATCCAAGAGAGAAGAGGGAAGAAAGATGAAGATCAAGAACCAAAGCCTCCAATGTGCCTCTCCAAAACCAAATTAGAACTCCTCAATTGTATTCAGAACATCTATTTATAACCTAGGGTTTTAATTGGCTAAAAAAGTCCCCAAAAGAAATAAAAACAAAAACTTAAAAACTGATGCGTACTGCGATCCACGGCCGTGGATCATTCCACAGGCTGACCGTGGATATTGCTGTCAGAATTCCATGGCCATGGATCATTCCATGGCCAGGCCGTGGATCATTCCACGACCGTGGATCATTCCACAGCCAGGCCGTGGAACTCCCTGGAATCTCTCTTTTCCTCCTTCAAGTTGCTGCTCTATCCATGGCCGTGGTTTAATCCACGGGCAGGCCGTAGATCCCTCTGGAATGGTCTTTTTGAACCTTTTTGCTATCCATTAAGCTCCAACTTCAAACATGCAAGTATTCCATTCAATCCAAGGCTAATTCAACATTAATCCTGCACAAGAACACCAAAAACACTGCAGTTATCCGAACTAAGAGAAAAATAAATCAAAAAGGAAAACTAAAATGCCTAAATGCTCAAGAATGCATGCAAAACAAGAACAAAATATGATGTTGTTTCACACACATCAAATCCCCCAAGCTTAAGACTTTGCTTGTCTCCAAGCAATAACGAATGTCAAACCAAGATGTAGGATCAAGAGACAATAATGAATGAGGAACTCGAGAAAATAATATCCAAGCAATAGGCTAAGGCAATCCAAGAATCTGAGAGGTAATCAAAGTCAAGTCCAATTAGAGGCTAAGTTCTCAGAAATCATGCATCCTCACTGATTGAATCAAGTTCACTCTACTAACCACACTTAAAGTGTTTAAGGGTGAAAACCATACGCTCAAAATCCTTCAAAGAAAATGCACTTCCATATGCTTGATAAGAAACCAAATTTTCACTAATAATCAGCATGCATGCAAGAATCAAAAGGTCTTCCAAGGGTTGTAATGGGGCCATGGGAATGATGTTAGGTAGGGTAGAGAAAGGAAGGTATACACAAAGGGCTCATCAAATTTTTTTCAATAAGCACAAGAAATCTAATAGAACATAAATGGAGCAAAGGCAATTTTTTTTTCAATCTAAAACATAACTTTACATTTCAAAGAATTTTCTTCCTTACTTTTCCTTCTCCTCTTTCTTCTCTTTTTTCAAGCTTTCATCTCATGATATTTATTTTATTTCCTTTTTCTTTTTCTCTATTTTTTTTTTCATTTGAGAAAGAAGAAGCTCATATACATATAATTCCCAACACAACTTTCAAACAACTTTCAAGCCCAATTTGTTCCATTTAATATTCTAAATGATAACCAACAATGTTTCAGCATAGGTATCAAGAAAACAAGTATGCAGTAGGCTCAAAATAGACAACTAGAGGATGAAAGTGTAACAATTTCAAAAGGCCAGAAAAATACCTAAAATGCCTTAATCACATTTAAGCATGCAACTAAAATTTTCGCCTCAAAAAGGTTTCAAATCAAGTTCTAGAGTACATGATCAATGAGGAATATCACTCAACACAAAGAATAGGAACAAAAATCATATAGTGCATACATCCCATATAGGCTCAAAACTCACATTTAGAGGTTTAAAAATTCAATGAGAAGCATAAATTCAAAGAACATATGCTAATTATCAACTATCAAAAGATCACCTCTACTATCAATTAAAACAATGCCTATAGCTTATCATAAGAATCAACAAATTGGGTTCCAAATCAATACCATCTCAAAATCCTCAAAAGAGAGGGGCACAAGTTCAACCAAAAAGCCGAAAGATATGATGATATGAAAATGCAATACAAAACAAGATATGAAAATGCATGAAACTAATGAAAATGAAAATATGAAAATATAAAAATACCCCCCAAGCTTAGAACTTACATTGTCTCTAATGTAAAAATCTAAAACAAGAGAAGGGATAAAAGAAAAGAACTCACTACGGTGGTAGAAAAACTTCTGGTGTTCAATCCATGGTCATGGAATTTTTATGAGCTGGGTATGAAACCTTCTGACTTCACTCGTCTTCTAATTTGAGTTCCAAAAGGGTCAAACCTAAACAAGATCCATGAGATAAAGATCAAACCAGCAATCCAACACACAAATTCAAAAAAAAAAGGAAAATAAAAAACAAAGAAGCTTGAGTTGCCTCCCAAGAAGCGCTTGTTTAAAGTCATTAGCTTGACTTTGGTCTAGTTTCTGTGCTCAGGTGACGTCAACGGAGTAGTGCTCAGTCCCCACTCCTTCAAAGTGTTTCACCCTCTGGCTATTTATCATGAAAGGCTTATGACATTCTTTCTTCATCTCAAGCACACCGTAGGATAAAACTCGAACAATCTCATATGGTCCTGACCATTTTGACCATAACTTATTAGGACAGAAATGTAGAAGCGAGAACTTTATCCCCGAGTTTAAATTCACGCTTCTCAACACACTTGTCACTCTGCTTCTTAAGTCCTTTCTTGCAGGGTATAGCATCAATCACTGATTCCTGTATACCTGAAAACACAACACTATCCATAACTTTAGTAGCATCAATGCGATTACATGAATTTAAGGAATTAGAATTATTTTCAGATTTAAAAACATCAAAAACTACTTGCTCATCATTTAATTGCAAAGTCAATTTTTCTTCATGGACATCAATGATCGCCCTTCCAGTGGCAAAGAATGGACGCCCAAGTATGATCGGCATTGTAGCATCAGCTTCCATGTCAAGCACAACAAAATCCACCGGCATATAAAACTTACCAACCTTAATAGGAACATCCTCCAAGATGCCTATGGGGTACTTGACAGACCGATCCGCCAATTGAAGTGAGATAGTTGTGGGTTTCAGCTCACCTACCTCCAACTTCTTACACACCGAAAGAGGCATAAGACTAACACTAGCTCCCAAATCACACAAAGCTTTATCAAAACTAGTATTACCAATCAAACAAGGAATAGAGAAGCTATCTGGATCTTTTAACTTAGGAGACAATTTATTTTGAATTAAAGTACTACACTCCTCAGTTAAAGCTACTGTCTCATATTCCTCAAGCTTCCTCTTGTTAGACAAAATGTCCTTAAGAAATTTGGCATAGGTAGGCATTTGTTTTAATGCCTCAGTGAAGGGTACATTAATGTACAATTTCTTAAGAACCTCTAAGAACTTCCCAAATTGCCTGTCTAACTTCGCCTTAGCAAGTCTTTGAGGGAAGGGAACTGGGGGTTAGTATGGCTCAGGGGGTACATACTTAGACATTTTCTCATTAGTTTCTTCCTCACCTAAGGGCTGTATCTTAGTCTCTTTTTCCTCAGTCCCCTCATCTTTGTCACTCCCCCCCTTACCTTTGGAATCCTCTAATTTCTTTCCACTCCTCAAACTCACAGCTTTACAATGTTCATTCCCTGGGTTTATTTCTGGTTGACCAGGAAACTTACCTTGTTGCCTATGTGAAGTGCTCGCTTATTGGGCAATCTGGGTTTCCAACATCTTATTATGAATGGCTAAATTGTCAACCTTAGCTGATAACTCTCTAATGACCTCAGTCACAACTTGCCCATGTTGCCTAAACTTCTCATTCTGCTTAGATTGACTTTCAACAAAATTCTCAAGAAGAGACTAAAGTCTAGATTTTTGTACCTGTTGAAATCCAGAAGAGGGTTGAGCACTACCTTTCCCAGCTTGATATTGACTATTCTGGTAAGAGAAGTTAGGATGTGACCTCCAACCAGGGTTGTAAGTTTGGGAATACGGATCATTTCTCCCCTTTTGGTTGAAGTCATGAAAATTGTGGCATAATTCCACTTGCTCCACCGGTGCACCATGTGAGGAACCCATTCCAACTTGGCATTCAGCACCAATATGTCCCTGTGCTCCACAAATCTCACAAAAATTGTTAGAGGCACCTATGGCATTAACATGAGCTTTCTCAAGCATGTCAAAACGTTTATTCAAAGAATCAAACTTTGACATAATTAAATCAACACCATCTACCTCAAACTTACCTCCCGAGAGCTTTCTCGGGTTATGCCCTCTTTCATTGGCCCATTGGTGATGATTTGAAACTACACTCTCAATTATCTCATAAGCCTCTGTGAGCCTTCTATTCATCAGAGCTCCACCAGCTGCGGAGTCAAGAGACACCTTCGAAGAATATTCTAAACCATTGTAGAAGGTGTGGACGATCAACCACTTCTTTAACCCGTGGTGTGGGCAGGCTTCCAGCAAAGCCTTATATCTATCCCAAGCTTCTGACAATGACTCGCCATCTTTCTGAACAAAACTTGTGATTTGGGTCCTTAGGTGAGCAGTCTTGGAAGGTGGAAAGAATTTGTCCAAAAAGGCTTGCTCCAATTAGTCCCAAGTAGTTATCGTCTCAGCCGGAACGGACTTCAACCAAGCTCTAACTCTATCTCTCAATGATATAGGAAACAAGCGGAGACGAATAGCATTAACAGAGGCGCCTTCGATCTTGAGGGTCTCACAGAACTCCAAGAACATATCCACATGATCATTAGGATCCTCTGACGGTAATCCTCCAAACTGGTTCTGCCTTATCATAGAAAGTAGAGCAGGATGTATGGTGAAGTGCCTAGCTTCAATGTCTGGCCGAGCAATCCCAGATCGCAAACCCCAGCATTAGGGGCTGCATACTCTTTTAAAGGTTTATTATCTTCAGCTGCTGCCATGACAAGTGTTGGTTCAAATATTTCTCTTACTCGTGCCTTTGTTGTCTTCTCCTTCTACGTAAAGTCCTTTCAATTTCGAGAATGCTTGATGAGAATCCCGAACGTCTAGTACTTTGCATAAACCAGGAAATTACTGCTGCAGAGTCAAAGAGAAAATAAGAACGTAATAATATGGCAAAAATAAAAAGGTTTAAAATAATTAAATTAAAAATTAAACTGATATTCAAGAAAAACACAGTCCCCGACAACGGCGCTAAAAACTTGATGCATGAGATCCGCAAGTGTACGGTTTTGTCGTCAAGTAATAAAAAGATCGAATCCACAAGGACTATGCCTATGAATACCAATTAATTAATTAATTCAATTAAATTAAATAAAAGGGAATATGATTGTTAATTAAGAAAAACGTAGTAACAAAGTAATTAAATAAAAATCAAAGTGCAGAATTTAGAACAAAAATAGCAAGTTATCAAGAAAGGTATTCAGATTCAAGAAAGCTTCCAAGATTGGGATACCACAATGATACAAGATAAATCCTAATTGACAATCCTTTTATTAAATCTGAAATTCAATAGAAGGTGAATTACCCTAAATTAGTTAATGTTCTTTCTCAAGATACAAGATCCGTTCCCAATTAAACCAATTCCTACTCTCGTGGTACTTGAATTTAAATTGAACCCATTACGTTTTGTGGTAATTCATTGAATCCTCGAAAAGTTAAAACTACTCTCATGATTTAGACCTTAAGTTCAATTCTTATGGTTCCAACACTTAGGTTCACCTCTCAGTACGTCCTTAAATGCCTATAAGATACAAATAAGTGGCCAGCAAATTCACATGAATAAAAGTAATAAGGATTGAATCAAAGAACATTCAAAATTAATAAAAGGGGAAACAACGTCAATTAATCATTATCAATGTATTAAAGGGCATTGCCCAATCTTAGAAACAAAGGAAACTACTCAGACATAGAGAAGAAGAAATCAGAAATCAAACTTAAAAACATCCCAAACCCGTAATCCAAGAGAGAAGAGGGAAGAAAGATGAAGATCAAGAACCAAAGCCTCCAATGTGCCTCTCCAAAACCAAATTAGAACCCCTTAATTGTATTCAGAACATCTATTTATAACCTAGGATTTTAATTGGTTAAAAAGGCCCCCAAAAGAAATAAAAATAAAAACTTAAAAAGCGATGCGTCTTTGCGATCCACGGTAGTGGATCATTCCACTACCGGGTCGTGGATCTTGTCTTGTCGAATTCCATGGCCATGGATCATTCCACGGCCAGGTCGTGGAACTCCCTGGAATCTCTCTTTTCCTCCTTCAAGTTGCTGCTCGATCCATAGCCGTGGTTTAATCCACGGCAGGAAATGGATCCCTCGGAATGGTCTTTTTGCACCTTTTTGCTATCCATTAAGTTCCAACTTCAAACATGCAAGCATTCCATTCAATCCAAGGCCAATTCAACATTAATCCTGCACAAGAATACCAAAAACACCGCAGTTATCCGAACTAAGGGAAAAATAAACCAAAAAGGGAAACTAAAATGCCTAAATGCTCAAGAATGCATGTAAAACAAGAACAAAACATGATGTTGTTTCACACACATCAGGGTGTTAGGTGTTAGTTATCAAAATGATGCCATTTTGTTACTAGGTTTTCTTGTAGTAAATTTCCTTTGTTCTAAATTAAAGTCATGTTCTTCTTCTTCTTCTTCTCTCTTTCTTTCTTCTTATCTATGAGTAACTAAGTTTCATTTTACTTGGGTGAAAGGATGAAGCTCTTGGTAATAAAGTAAGGTTGGATTTATTCTTCTCTTGTGCTTAAATGATTTATATTTTCTAGTAACCATTATACGTATTATAATTTGTTTCTTATAATTTAGAAACCATCTTTGTAAAGAGGAGTTCTTGATTTGTTGTATACAAAATATTGACACAATGAATGCTTTAACCCATTTATTAGTGATGGTAATATTTTTAGGAAACATAATATAATTACGTATATTATTTTAAATGAACTTTTAATGTTATATTTTTCGATTGGAACCTTCATGTTGCGAGAATTCTAATTGAGTTATAAAAGGAATTAATCCTATCTTTACTTTATTTACCAAGAGTGGATTTTTTTACCTAAATAAATAATTTTTACTGTAGTAATAAAATATTTATTTCACCTTAATAAATCTTCAACAATTCCCCGTGGATCGACCTCGAACTCCCGAGAAATTTATTACTTGAGACAACCTACACTTGGGTTCGTAAAACAATAATTAATCTCGCATCAAGTTTGTAGACTTGTTTGAAACAAAAAATTGTGCATCACTAATAATGTTATCAAATTTTAACTAATAAAAAAAATTATCAGATTTTAGCTGGTAATATTTATATATAATAATATTTTTTAAAAATATTTTTTTCATAAATAATCAAATGTTAAAAATCTTATAGATTTTAACTGATAATATTTATACAATTATGTAACTTGATCAATTAATGGGGGTGAGTATCATTTTTAAAAAAAAGAATGGGACTGAGTGTAATATCATCAAACTTAGAGGGGGATGAGTGTAATTTATTCTAAATTTAATTACGTGTCATTTTTTCTTTCTTTTTTATTTGTCACTTGACAAAATTTAAATAGAAAGACATGAAATAAAGACAGATGATCTTCATCCCACCTAAAAAGGATATGCCACTTTGAGTTAAACCTTGCAATTAATTATAGTGATATTTAGTAGACCAGTTAACTAGCACATTCAGTTTATTTGTAACGTTTATATACAGTTAACTCATTCATTTTATTTGTAACGTTTATATATATATATATAGGGAACTTCCATCCATTAGTGTAAATAAAAATACTTACATCTAATTTCTTACCATTAAATTTATTTTAATCTAATGATTCTAAATTATTTAATTAAATGATGAGAGAATAATAAACACTCACATTAATATTCTCTCTCATCATTTAATTAAATGATTTAGAACCATTAGATTAAAATGAATTTAATGGTAAGAGATTGAGTGTAAGTCTTTTTAAGATTTAGAGAGGGGATCCATTTATATCTAGTGTAAGTAAAAATACTAACACTCAATCACTTACCATTAAAATAAATATAATGGTAAGAGATTGAGTATAAGTATTTTTATTTACATTAAATGTAAATGGATCTTCTCCTACACACACACACACACATATATATATATATATATATATTCATTATGAGCATACTAAAATTCACTGGGTTTTTTTTTAAACTGTCACTTTTTTTAACTATTGATCAAATTGTCACTTTTTTTAAACTATTTATCAAAATATCACTCTTTCAAAACTATATATCAAACCGTCACCTTTTTGTCCTACGTGACTTATTATTATTATTTTTGGCATCAAAATGTTCATGTGGTTTTTTTAAGAATATGTTTTCTACAACCTAGAAGTTGATCATGTTAGTCGACCTGTATAAGTTGAAGGGGATAGTAAATAATTTCTTCTGAGCCTGGAACATCATAAAGGAGTTGTTGGAAGCATAGAAATGGAGGTTGAAGAGTGTCACCAAATTGATCAAGTGTCACGTCTTCATCAGCCTCAATGAACATGACACCCTCCCCCCAGTACAATCCACCATCAATTTGTGACCAGGTCCCTCCCTAAGCCTACTTGTAAATGGGTAGCAGTACACAAGTGTTTGTGCGATTACTTGTCTAATGGCTTCAACTGGGTCTTTCCCTGCCATTGATGGTTTGTAACGACATATCTATACTAATGGAATTTAGAAACACATGCGTTCTTGATCATCTATGTCGGAGAATAGCTTAACTTCGCGGGGTGTAGGCATAGTTAGAGTCACCTGCTCCAATTGGCACCTCCGTATTGTAAACATCAGAGAGAGAGGTAATGAAACTGGATAGAAATCTCCTATTCCATTTGCCTGTCTCTTTACCTGTCTCACCAATCAAGATTTGCCAATTCAATTAAAAATAACAACTCATTTTTCTATCTGTCTATAGAAAACTTAACGTCGTTCTTCATCGTCTTTGACTCATTTCTTCTAAGCATTCACAGTCTCTCGAGCCGCTGCCGACCTCGTTGGCACTATCGGAAGCTTCTCGTCGTCAAGTTAGTGTTCACATTCACTTTGCGCCCCTCACATCATCCAGTTAGTTCATCACAAGTTAGTGATGGAATTTGTCTGGGAAATTAAGCATCAATCAAGTATCATTCTCTAGTGATGGAATTTGTTCATGGATTAGGTTTGGTTTAAGATTGCAGGAAAAATTTTTGATCATTGGAAGTCTACTTTCTATTTGACCATACAAGATTATAGTGTTAGGGTACTCCCTGTAAGAACAAGTTCTATTTCCTTGAATTGAGTGGTGGGAATCTTGAAGAAGTCTAAAATTTATAAAATTTTGATACATTACAATGAAATTGAAAATTTTGTTCCTGTATTGATGTGTAGTGATTTTAATTTTATCTCTTTTTTACTACATAACTGTCTCGACCTGCTTTGTCAACATCTTGTTGTGGATAAGTGAGGAAATAACCACTCAAAGGTAATAAATAACCACTCAATATGAAATAGTAATTATTTGTGAATTTATTTCATATAAAACTTAGTTTGAAAATTGTTAGTAACTCAATGATAATTAATGATCATTCAATAAAAAATAATAGTCATTCACAATTTTTTTTTAATTTTAAGTATTTCATATATTAAACTTCATTTGAAACGTTAAATATTCAATGACAATAAATGACAACTCAATAAGAAGTAGTAGTCGTTCACAAACTTTTTTTTTATAAATAACTCAATTTGAAACAGTTAGCTACTCAATGTTAGCTACTAAATGTCAACTAATGATCATTCAATAAAAAACAATTGTCATTTGTATTTCTTTTCATAATTTATTGTATTTGATATAATAAATTTCACTTGAAATATTAGTCACACAGTAGCAACAAATTAACGACCACTTAATAAGAAGCAGTAACCATTTGTAATTAACTTTTATATAGAACTTAATTTTGAAACTATTAGTCATTTAGTAACAATCAATGACTACTCAATCAAAGGCAATAACCATTCACAAGTTTCTTTCTAATTTTATGAATTTTATTTATTAAACTTCTTTTGAAATATTAGCCACTCACTGGTAAAAAATGATCACTTAATAAGAAATAGTAATTATTTACAAATTTCTTTTTATAGAATTTAATATAAAATTATTAGTCATTCAGTAGTAACTAGTAACTATTCAATAAAAGTAACTAATAGTAACTCATTAAGGGTATTATTATCTATTAAATAAGATTAAATGGGCCTTCTCAATTATTTTAAATTTATTTATTTTTTTAAATTAAATATTACTCTTTAATATTAATTTTCCCATCAATCAACTTAATATATTGAAAGTAGAAACGTTTATTTATAATAACGTATATATGTTGTCAATTCACACTATTTTAGTCTCTTTTTTTTTATAAATATGATAGGTGAGATATTAATATTTTAAAATATAAAAAACACTTAAGTAAAAAAAATTAATAATATTATTTTTATATACATAAATCTTATATCAAACTTAAAATTATATACTTAAAAAATTAAATACTTCCCACTCAAATTAACAGACGGTACTTTTTAAGTTTTTAATGTAATGTTTTTTTCTGTATAATATGTACATAACAATAAATTGGTTGTGGTTGACATCGGTCTATCTACATAAATTGCTTGTGGATAACATCGATCTATGAGCACATTAATAGTGTCACTGGCTCTCCCTCCCCCATTCCTTATCGCTTGTCCCTTATCCCTCACGTGAAAATATTGTTATTTTTTTATGATTTTGTTAACAAATATTCTAAAATTATTTATTAAGGAATTAAAAGTCAAAAATGCTAAATGAAAAGTATAACTTTTTTATATATTTCATTTAATATATATTAATTTCTATTTTTTATTTATTAACAAGTAACTCTAAAACACTTGTTAAAAAATTACTTTTTTATTAATGTTTTGTTTCATTTTTAAGGTGTCATATATCAATTCATTTGTGATTATTCCTATGCTGATGTTCTACTGTTATAACTTATAAGAGAGTTTCAGTTAGAAAGAAGCGTAATACGTTATTCAAACTTCAAATTACAATCCTCTCTCAACGATAGACTTCTTACGCACGTACGTTAGACTTCTCTCAACATATATGCTTAAGATATTTAACCTTTTCCATTCAAATTAATACACGTTAAACATACTTTTTTAGTTTATAATGTAATATTTATTTTCGTATAATATGTACATAAAAATAAATTGATTATTTGTGGTTGACATCGATCTATTAGCACATTGATAGTGTCATTGACTCTGTCCCCCCCCCCCCTTTATCCCTCACGTGAAAGGGAAAGAAAAAAGTGACCGTGTCAAACTTTAAATTACAATATTCTCTATGTTAGTCTTAATTGTGAAAAATATTTTAACATCAATAATCTTTGGATAATTAGCAATTAATACAACAGATTATTATTTAATTCAGAATATAAATATCATTTTCGATTTATAAATTTTATTAAGCTTCATTCTTAATGAATTTCCATTTTCATAAAAGGTATATATCGATCTTGGAGGAATTTTATCTTTATCAATTGAGTCAGCATCCTAACAATAAAAGGGTTCCTCTACGTACATATTTATAATGTACTGGTAAATGGAATTTGTCGATTAAAAAATATTATGCATTCAAACAATTAAAATGAGTGTAATAAATAATTAATAAGAGTGTCTGTAGAGGAATTAATCAACTTAATATATTGGAGGTAGAAATTTTTGTGAAAACATATATCGTGTAGCGAAGCAGACATATTAAAATAATTTCTTAAAAATATCTCGCCTAAATATACAGGCTAGAATTTAGTGTTTTACTTTTTTTGCAATATAATACTACAGAGAAGTTAAATTAGTTTATTTTGCAACGCTTATTTATATATTATTTATCCATGATTCGAACTGATTAAGGTAGACTGGATAAACCTAGGAAATTGACCATTCCTTGGAGTTTGGTATTGGCTCAAAAGCATGTGGTCCAACTCTTTGGCAAACCTCTTCATTTCTTTGGCTGGCAAGCAAAGTGGTAATATTATACCTTCTTCTCCTTTCGCATTCTTATACGGAGTGAGAAAGGTTATTGCAGGAAAGGCCCCTCCCCCGCTTTTGGCCGGTCCACCAAACACTGCCTTGCCCCACCCAAAATCCACCTCTCTTAACCCAATACGTGTCACGTCTGACACAACGCAAGACCTAACGGTTGTAAACAGGGGTCGTCCCTTAGTCACCATTAGATCTGCCACAGAATGCACATATTCCTCAGTGACCTCAGCTTTTACTTTCTTTATTAACTGTACAGCATATCCAAATGGATTTCCACAAAGCTTCCCTGCAGTGGTGAGCGCAGCCGGGTATACAAAAACGTTACCATAATAACCAACAGGTATCGGAGGGTTAAACCTAGCACGTGCGTTGACGATGCACATCATGCGAACCTCTTCCTCTGGCTCTAGCTGCAATGCTTTTGTGCGGCAGCACCAGAGACATGCCGTGATGACCTCAAATCTGGTGCACTCACCCATGTGACGGGGAACCAAGCGACGAAGGGCAGCTATCTCGGCGGGTCCAAAGAAAAAAGATTGTTCAACTATGTCGTCCTCGTATGGAATTATGGTGGTATCAGACACTTGCACGTATTCGCGATGGTTGCATGTAACGCGCGGTGGAACTCTTGCGTTTAGTAGCTCCCTACGCCACACAGGTGGAATGGAAGGTTCACGTGCTCCACGAGCTATTTCAGCCAAGGCGTTCATGAATTGTGCTATACCAGTTCCGTCACTCATGGTGTGGTTCAAGCGGGTGGCAAGGATGAAACCACCGCACTCAAGGCGTGTAACCTGTCATTTTAAACCCAATGTTAATGTATATATAATATAGTATACGTGTAGATATTTGATCTTTTGTAATGCAATCTGCCATATGCATGTAATTTGTTCCTAAAAAAGTTCCTTTAGTTTTTCTATGACTTTGTTTTCTATAACAAAGAAGTGGATAAGTAATTGAACCTGTATGAGTAGAAGGGGACAATTAATAATTTCTTCTGAGCCTGGAACATTATAAAGGAGGTGTTGGAAGCATGGGAATGGAGGTTGAAGAGTGTCACCAAATTGATCAAGTGTCACGTCTGCATCAGCCTCAATGAAAATGACACCCTCCCCATTACAATCCACCATCAATTTGCGGCCAGGCCCCTCCCTAAGCCTACCCGCAAAGGGGTAGTAGAACACAAGTGTTTGTGCGAGTGCCTGTCTAATGACTTTAACTGGGTCTTTCCGTGCCATTGATGGTTCATAACGATACATGTTTATGAATGGAACTTGGAAACGGAGTCCTTCTTGATCATCTATGTCGGATAGTAGTTTAACTTCATGGGGAGTGGGCATAGCTGGAGCCACCAGCTCCGGTTGGCACCTCCTCACTGTAAACATTAGCGAGGGAGTTGATGAAGCCATGTTGGGAGAAAATGGGAATTGCTGGTGAAGAAAGATTCAAAGAGAGTTGTTAATAAGTGCTGTATTTAGTTTGAGCGAAATGAGTGGAGCAAGGGCTGCTAGCATTTATAATGGCAAACGGCCAATCAGAAATTAAATAATTAATGAATTTTGTTAACAAATGTATTGAGATAATTTGTTAAGGAATATAAAATATATTTTTTTATAAACATAAGGTATTTAATATTATTTTGGTCTTTTAGTAATTATTTTTAAAAAATAATTTATATTAAATTATATGTAATTTGAAAAATATTAAAAAAGCAATAATTGAATTTTTTACTTTATTTTTTAATAAAAAGATAATTTATTATATCACATGAGATTAATGAAAAGAATTAATAAAATAAAAAAATGATAAATTAATTATATTATATCATATTTTTTATATTTAAAGTTATTTAATTTTATTCTTAATTGTTATGTAAAAATAAGATAAAAAAGCATTAAAAATTTAAAAGGCTTTATTATATATCTTATTTTTATTAAAAAAAATTATTTTGACTTCTTTTGAGATAATCGATAATTAATTGATGGCTACGCGTAGGTACTAGGAAAGATGTTACATCTGTGGCATGCATCGTGCACCATGTTTGTTTTTGGGTAAAATAAATTGTACCACAAATTTAAAATGGGAAAATTGTTACTTGTGTTATAAATAAAGAAAAAAAAATATATAAAGATCAAAATAAAAAGTTGTAAATAGTGAAGAGAAAAATAGAGAAATCAAAACAAAGAAATATGTACTCAAAATTTTAATCATTCTCTTTATTTCTTTGTAAGAAATCATGCTCTTATATAGAAAAATATTCCAATAACTTTTTTAAGAAGTCTCTCATTAGCTTCTTCACGAAACTTCTTATTGGCTTCTTCAAGAAGTCTTCCACACCAAATGTTATAACTATCAACTCTTATTAATGATATCCTTTAAATCAAATTAAGGTAGTCATCCACCACATGTGAAATGTACATATTTTACAATACTTCCCCTTGGATGACTATGCACTATGAATATGCCTCGTTAAAACTTTGCTAAGAAAAATTCAGTGGGATAAAAACTTAGCGAAGGAAAAAGAGTATAATATTCACATGTTTTACTATACTTCCCCTTAGATAACTATACACTATGAATATTACCTCATTAAAACCTTGCTAAGAAAAACTCAGTGGGATAAAAACTTAACGAAGGAAAAAGAGTACAATATTTATAGGCAACTTCCCCTCAAAATATAATTAATTATGAAAGGTCCTTAAATTGATGCATTCCAATGTTATGCACATGCTTCTTGAAAATTGAAGTTGGTAATGTCTTTTTAAATAGATCAGCTGAGTTGTCATTTGAACGAAATTTGCAAATATCAACATCATATTTCTTCAGGAATTCATGAGTGTAAAAAAAAAAATTTGGTGAAATGTGTTAATTCTATCACCCTTTATGTAGCCTCCTTTGATTTGTGCAATACATGCTGCATTATCCTCGTGCAATATTTTTGGCTCATCATTTTCTTTTAACAAGCCACATGCTCCTTTAATGTGTTAGATCATAGTTCTCAACCATATACACTCACGACTTGTTTCATGAATGACCAATATTTCTGAATGGTTTGATGAGGTAGCAGTGATTGTTTACTTTACAGACCGCCATGAGATAGCAGTATTTTCACATGTGAACATACAATCTGTTTATGACCGAGCTTTATGTGGATCAGAAAGATAACTAGTATCAGTATATCTTATCAATTTTGACTTTTCTCCCTTTTGGTAAAATAAACCCATATCAAATGTGCCACGTAGATAATGAAGAACATGTTTTACTTCATTTCAATGTCTTCAAGTTAGTGCAAAACTAAACTTTGCTAGCAAATTAACTTCAAAAGCTATATCTGGTCTAGTGTTGTTTGAAAGGTACAAAAATGCTCCTATTGCACTAAGATATAGTACTTTAGGATCAAGAATTTCTTCATCATCTTTTTGTGGATGAAAAGGATCATTTTTTACATCAAGTGAACGAACAATTATTGGGAAGCTTAATAGATAAGATTTATCCAAATAAAATTGTTTCAAGATTTTTCTATATAAGATGATTGATGCACAAGAATTCCATTTATCAAATGTTCAACTTGAAACCCAAGACAAAACTTTGTCTTTCCAAGATCCTTCATTTCAAATTCCTTCTTTAGGTAGTCTGCAGTCTCAGAGATCTCTTCTGAAGTCTCTACTATGTTTAAATTATCAACATAAACTGCGACTATAGCAAATCCAGAATTCATTTTCTTGATGAAAACACAAGGACAAACAGGATTATTTTCATATCCATTTTTCAATAAATATTCACTTAAACAATTATACCACATACGTCCAGATTGCTTTAACCCATATAAGGATCTTTGAAGTTTAACAGAGTACATGTGTTGAGATTTTGAATTATATGTTTCAGGCATCTTAAATCTTTTAGGGATTTTCATATATATGTCATTATTCAATGATTCATATAAATAAGTTGCCACAACGTCCATTAGACATATGTCAAGTTTTTCAAAGACTATCAAACTAATAAAAAATCTGAAAGTAATTGCATCCATAACAGGGCAGTAAGTTTCTTCAAAATCTATATTAGGCCTTTGTGAGAAACCTTATGCTACAAGTCGTGCCTTGTATCTCACAATTTTATTTAGATCATTTCTTTTCCATACAAAGACCCATTTATTCCCAACGGGTTTGACATATTCAGGTGTCAGAACTACTAGTCCAAATACATTATATTTGGCTAAAGAATTTAACTCAGTTTGTATTGCTTCTTTTCATTTTGGCCGATGTCGTTCTTCTACACTTTGAGGCTCTAGCTTATTATCATTGATAATTTTAGAAGCAATTACATATGCAAAAACATTATCAACAACAACTTCATTTATTCCCCTCATATTTTCATATTTTAATGAGATATCATAATTTGCTAGTACCAGAACCACTTCTGGGGTTGCTTCCCTAGAAATGTGAGGTTATTGATCTATATTGGTTTTGACCTTTTCAAGAGTGTCAATGACCTCTTCTAGAGCATCATTATGAAGGTTTTTTATTTCCTTCTTTTTTCAAGGAACAGTGTCCTTTGCACCAATAGGTTTACCGCGCTTCTGTTGTGTTTTAAATTCATTGGCTGCCATACCCACAGGATATCCTGCAGGGACAATTAATCATGCAAGAATATTTGCAGATGGCACATGAGATTTAGTGACCTTTTTTGGTGTCAACAAAAATATCTGGCAATTGATTTGAGGCATTTTGCAAATGAACTATTCTTTGAATTTCAAGTTTACATTAATTTGTGTGTGCTTCAATATTGGACAATGTTTATGTGTTCCAACAAATTTCTTGTGCTTTGGACCCTTTACCTTTTTCTTACCCTAATGACAGAAAATTTGACTCATCAAATTGACAATCTAAGAATCTTGCTCTAAAAAGATCACCAATTAAAGGTTCAAGATATCTAATGATAGATGAGGAGTCAAAACCAACATAAATACCAAGTACCCATGATAAGCATAGTTCTAGCATATTCTAGCATAGTTCTAACATAGATGCAGCATGAACTATAGCATGTCCCCAAGCAGATGCAAGAAGTTTTAATTTCATAAGCATAGTTTTAGCAATAAATTACAAACGCTTAATAAAAGATTCAACTAATCCATTTTGAGTATGAACATGTGCAATGGAATGCTCAACACTAATTCTTATTGACATACAATAATCAGAAAAAGCTTTTGAAGTAAATTCACCTGCATTATCTAAACCTTAATAGGATGGTCATGAAAACTTAATCTTAACTTTATAATTTAGGCAAAAAAAATTAGCAAAAGCAACATTATGAGTTGAAAGCAAACAAACATGTGACCATCGAGTGGAAGCATCAATTAAAACCATGAAATACCGGAATGGTCCATAAGATGGATGA
This sequence comes from Ormosia semicastrata, assembly GCA_029884595.1. NCBI lineage: Eukaryota > Viridiplantae > Streptophyta > Magnoliopsida > Fabales > Fabaceae > Ormosia > Ormosia semicastrata. Next base: position 6,533,900 of record JAQQTO010000054.1, on the reverse strand, counting down.
ATTACGCCACTAATGTCACCTTGTATTCTTTATAGAAAATTAGGAGACTCCAAAGATAATTTAGATGGGATAGGTCTAACAATTAATTTACCTTGAGCACAACGAGTACAAAAATAATGATTAGGCAAAAGAATTTTCTAATCCTTTAAAGGATGTCCATGTGTATTTTCAATAATACGTCGCATCATAGTTGAAACTAGATGGCCAAGACGATCATGCCAGAGTATAAAAGTTTTAGGATCTGAGTATTTCTGGTACATATAATTTGAATCAACCACCCTTATTTTTGTAAAATATAATCCAGTGCACCCTTATTCTGGTGCACTTCTAATATGAACTACTTGTTCGAAATTGTAGAGGTAATATATAAATACTCTACATGTCCCTCATTTTTTGTTTCAACATGATAGCCATTGCGACGTATATATTTAAAACTTAATAGATTTCTTCAGGATCTACTAGAATATAGCACATCATCAATATACAATTTTGTCCCATTTAGGAACATAATTTGGACTTTTCCAAAGCCTTCGATTACATTTGCAGAACCAGATATAGTATTAACATTAATTTCAGTTAATGTCAATTGTAAGAAATATTTTTTTTTATCACAAAGAATTGTATGAGTTGTTTTCAGCACCTTTGCTTTCAAAACTTTGAGGAGGATTAGCACGAGTCCAATAATTTTTCCTACCACGACTCTTTTTACTACTATGGCCTTGTCCACGACCTTGAGAAAATGTCACATTCACTTCAGGGAATGGTGCTAAGCCAGTTGGACGAGATTGATGGTTTTTAATCAAAAGCTCATTGTTTTGTTCAGCCATAAGTAAACAATAAATTAGTTCAGAATACTTTGTGAATCTACGCTCTCGATATTGCTGCTGCAGGAGCACATTCGAGACATGAAAAGTAGAATATGCTTTTTCTAACATATCTTTATCAGTAATTTTTTCTCCACATAATTTTAATTGAGAGCTAATATTAAACAAGACTGAATTATATTCACTTATGATTTTAAAATATTGTAGACGTAAGTGAATCCAATCATAGCGAGCTTTTGGAAGAATCGCTGTTTTTTTTTATTCATGTCTCTCCTTCAAATTATTCCAAAGGACTAATGAGTCCTTAATAGTAAGGTACTCCATTTTCAATTCTTCATGCAAATAGTGTTGAAGGAAAATTATTGCTTTTGTACAATCCTGCAGGGATGCTTAGCTTCCTTCTTTTATAGTATTCCCAAGATTCATAACATTAAGATGAATCTCAGCATCAAGTACCTATGATAAATAATTTCTTCCATAAATATCAAGAGCAACGAATTCAAGTTTCGTGAGATTTGATATTCTAAAGACACTTAAAATAAAAAAATTAGATGAATAACTAAGAATTTAAACAATAAAGATACTTTGATCATTCACCAAATGATATATGCATAACACATGTTAAAGAAAACAATTTCTTACCTTGATATATAAAAAGAAACTTGGAGGATTTAGTTACACCGTAGAGACTTAATCGTGCTGATAACGTGTTATAAATGGAGAAGAAAAATGTATATAAAGATCAAGACAATAAGTTGTAAATAGCGAAGAGAAAAATAGAGAGATCAAGACAAAGAAATATAGACTCAAAATTTTAATCATTCTTTTCATTTCTTCATAGGGAATCATGCCCTTATATAGAAAAATCATCCATTAGCTTCTTCAAGAAGTCTCTCATTAACTTCTTTAAGAAGCCTCTCATTAACTTCTTAAAGAAGCCTAGTCTTTCATTAGTTTATTCAAGAAATCTCTTATTAGCTTCTTCAAGAAGCTTTTCACGCCAAAGGTTATAACTACCAATCCTTACTAATGGTATCCTTTAAATCAGATTAAGGTAGTCATCCACCACATATAAAATGTACATGTTTTACAATAGCTTGACGGAAGTCCATTTTCTTTTTGAAAAATAATCATTATATATATATTTTTTAAGGGTGTATATAATATTAATTTTTTTAAAGAGATTAGATTTAGTAAGAAAAAATAAAAAATAAAATAAATAATATTAAAAGAAGTGTAAAAATATATATATACTCTTAATAATAAAAATATCAGAATTATTTCTTTTTTTTATATAGAAATGGAAATGTTATGTATTAATTAATTTCTTCACATTCCTCCTATAGCTCTCATGTGTGATGAATGGTTAGGACGAAGAATATAAAAAAAGTAAGTATGCTTAGATAACAATTACCCTTGTGGAGAAGTAAAATGCCGAGACTTGTACAAAGAGAAATTTTTATTGCACATATTTTTTCACACTTTTACTGATATCTTCTTATTTGAAAAAAGAGAATGTGTGTTGTATGTGTTAAATAGAAGTTTCTTATTATATTATTAATTATAACAAAATTATCCAAAGTAATGTACCATAATAGTCTAAAAATAAGTCAAGCTTAAATTTAAAAATAAATTATAATAATAAAATTAATTGTGGTGTTCAATGAGTTCTAGATACATGTCATGATAGTATGAAGACAAATTCTTATGTAGAAACTTTTTATAACTGACACATATGTAAATATAATTTTTAAAAATTTGTACATCTTTAATATGATCCACAATTTTTTTAATAATTTTTAATTTAGATTTCTATAATAAGACCTAAGGGAAAAAGTTAATTATATATATTTTTAGAAATATATATATTATTTATACTTTTTCTAAAAATATATAATTTTATGAAAAAAATAAAAAATAAAAAAAATAATATTAAAATAAATATAAAAAATAATATGAGAGAAAATTGAATAAGAATATCAGAGTTATTTCAATAAGTAATCTCTGGTACCACATAATGTAGTTGGAGGATAAGTGGACAGGATTGAATCGTACGAATACGTGTGGGAGTCTAAATTCCAATTAATGTGGACGTTGGGAAGGAAAATGAGCGTATACGTCATCTTATTCATATTTTAAAATGATGTTCTTCCGTCAATTTTTTTTATATACTTCTTTTAACGTTATTTTTAAATAATTATAATTAAGTGAAAAAAATATTAAAAAAATATGTAATTAATAATATAGAGAGTAGTAAAAAAACTAATATAAAAAAATAATATAAAAAATCATAAATTGATTAATATTTATAGTGTGATAGTGGTGAGCCTTAATGCATCTTTGTAGTGTGTATCTTTTTACACTAATATTATATTTAGATTATAGATAATGAAAAAAAAATAATGAGAAAAAATAATTTTTTTAATTTAAAAATTAAAATATATGAAAATAGAATCGAATACATAAAAAATTATTATTTTTTTTCTTTTTAAATACTCAATTTTTGTTCTTGTTAAAATTAAAGTAAAATAAAAAAATACATGAATAATAAAATTCTGTTCTGATTTATTTTGTTTTATTTATAAAATTTTTAAATAAAGAGAATAATAAACTATGTTTCATTTTTTTTCAGTTTATTTTTATTTATTTTATTTTATTTTATTAATAAAAAAATCTAATCACAAAGATAAAAAATATTTTTTGAACACTAGAGTGCAACATCCGCTTCGGACGCAGAATCTCATAGAAGTGCAATTTATTATTCTCATACTGTACTAAATAAATGATATATAAATATAAGTAAAATATCGTTTAAGTATAATATTTTAAATATTTAAATAATATTTTTTTTTTACATTATTTACATATTATAGGCCAAAATATGGGATTTGAAAGAAAATAATTTACACTGTAAATTAAAATATTTTTTAACTTAACCTAAATTATGAATTTAATTTAATTTGCATTTTATGAATTGAGTTAGATCGTAATATTCCAATGACTTTATGTGGTTGATTTTGGTGCCATGTTGCACCACATTCATGTGGTACACGTATTTTTTTTTTAAATCAAAAAATTATAACTTTTAGTAAATTTCTATTAAGATAAATTTTTATATTAAAATAATATTTTATTCATAAATATTTTTTATAAATATTTTGTATTTAAAAAGTTAATTTTTGTTAATTAAATTCTTATAAATTTTATTTAATGTTTTTTCATTAGTAATAATTATTATAAAATAAAACTAAATAAAATATTTAAGTTAAAAATATTTAAATTTTATTTTTTATAATAATATTTTATAAAAAATAAGATGTTACAACCTGTCTTACCATTTTTATGTGTACAATTAGATTTTCCCCCTCTAAATCTGTGTAAGCTTATATGTTAAAAGGAGAGTATTCAACAAATTCATTATTATTAAATTATTTATGTAATGTTCTCTTTTCAACAAATTTAATATTGAGCATTTAATTTAAACAATTAATTAGAATGACGCTCTTCAACCAAAAAAAGAAAATGACGTGCGGCAGAGGAATCAATCTTGGAAAAATATTTAATTTAAAGGAAAAAAAGTTAAAATTATTAAAAATAATTATTTAAATTTTAATTAAAAATGATTATTTAATTTTACTTAATAATCAAAATTATCATTAATAAAATCTTTATTTTAAAAGTTAGTCACTTAAAGGTAACAAATAACCACTTAATACGAAATAGTAATTATTTATGAATTTATTTCATATAAAATTTAGTTTAATTTAAAATTATTAGTCACTCAATAATAACTAATGACTAGTTAATAAAAAATAATAGTCATTTACAATTTTTTTTTTCTAATTTCATGTATTTTATATACTAAATTTCATTTGAAACATTAAATACTCAATAATAATAAATGACCACTCAATAAAAAATAGTAGTCATTCACAAACTTTTTTTGTAAAGAACTTAATTTGAAACAGTTAATCATTCTATGTTAACTAATAATAATTCAACAAAATGAAATAGTCATTCACAATTTTTTTCATAATTTATTGTATTTGACATAATGAACTTTACTATAAATGTTAATCACTCAATAACAACAAATGATCACTTAATAAAAAGCAGTAACTACTTGTAAATTTCTTTTATATAAAAATTAATTTTAAAACTAGTAGTCATTCAGTAACAACTAATGACCACCGAATTAAAAGCAATAATCATTCACAAGTTTTTTTTTTAATTTCATGTTTTTTTTAATTGAACTTCATTTAAAATATTAGTTACTTAATAATAACAAATGATCACTTAGTAAGAACAATAATTATTTCTAAATTTCTTTTTATAAAACTTAATTTAAAGTTGTTAATCAATCAGTAATAACTAATAATCATTTAATAAAAATATTTAATAATTATTTATTAAGAATATTATTATCTATTAAATGAGACTAAATGGACATTCTCAATTATTTTAATTTTGTTTATCTCTTTAATTAAATATTACTCTTTAATATTAATTTTTCCATCAATCAACTTAATATATTGAAAGTAGAAACATTTATTTGTAATAACGTATTAAATGTCATTATATGTTGTCAAATCACACTATTTTAGCCTTTTTTTAAATATTTTTACTCAATGAAATACTAATATTTTAAAATATAAAGAGACATCTAAATAAAAATTTCTCGTAATAATATTATTTTTATATATATAAATATCATATTAAACCTAAGGCTATATACTAAAGAGATCTAAACCCTTATTTCTCAAACCAACACACTCTAGACACACTTTTTTAGTTTATAATAATGTAATGTTTATTTTTGTATAATATGTACATGACAATAAATTGGTTGCGGTTGACATCGGTCTCTTACCACATTGATAGTGATCACTGGCTCTCTCTCACCCCTTCCTTTTGCCTTATCCCTCACTTGAAAGGGACAGAGATATTATTAATTTTTAATCATTTTTAATGAGTATTTTAAAGATATTTATTAAGAAATTAAAAGTGATAAATATTAAATAAAAAGTATAACATTTTTATATATTAGAAACTCAAAAAATTATATTTTTCATTTAATAAATATCAGTTTTTATTTTTTATTCATTAATAAGTATCTAAGATACTTATTAAAAAAACATTTTTTTATTAATATTTTGATCCATTTTTAAGGTGTCATGTATCAGTTCATTTGTGATTATTCTTATGCTTATGGTCCTACCGTTAAAGGAGAGTTTCAATTCTTTTAGAAGGAAGGTAATATACTATTCAAACTTCAAATTACAATACTCTCACAACGTTAGACTTCAAATTATATATAAATCTAATATTTTCATAAGATATAAAATAAATTTATGTATAAATTAAAAAAATTAAAAAATAAAAATTTTACGAATAATAGAACTGTAAAAATAAATTAGTTGTGGTTCACATCAATCTATTAGCACATTGAGAGTGTCACTGACTCTCTCTCTCTCTCCCCTTCCTTATCCCTTATTCCTCACGTGAAAGGAAAATAAAAAAGTGACCGTGTCAAACTTCAAATTACAATATTCTCAATGTTAGTCTTAATTGTAAAAAATATTTTAACATCAATAATCTTTGGATAATTAGTAATTAATACTACAGATTATTATTTAATTAGGAATATAAATATCTTTTTTCGATTTATAAATTTTGTTAAGCTTCATTCTTAAAGAGTTCTCATTTTCATAAAAGGGATATATCGATCTTGGAAGAATTTTATCTTTATCAATTGAGTCAGCGTCCTAACAATAAATGGGCTGCTCTTCGTATATATTTATAATATACTGGTATATGGAATTTGTCGATTAAAAAATATTATGCATTCAAACAATTAATATGATTGTAATAAAAAAAATAATTAATAAGAGCGTCTTGTAGAGGAATTAATCAACTTAATATATTGGAGGTAGAAATTTTTGTAAAAACAGATATCGTGTAGCGAAGCAGACATATTTAAATAATTTCTTAAAAATATCTCGCCTAAATAATATATAGACTAGAATTTAGTGTTTTAGATTTTTTGCAATATAATACTATAGAGAAGGTTTTTTTTTTTACTGGACCCACAGAAGTTAAATAAGTACATTTTGCAACGCTTATTTATATATTATTTTTACATGATCAAAACTTAATAAAATTCTCGTCGAACTTCTAAGGTACTAGAGTCTTACAAGCAACGAGTGTAGATGGAAAAAGATGATCTTATATATATATTTTTAAAAGTATAAATATTATACATATTTGTTTTAAAAATGTGTGATTGAAAAAGAAAAATAAAAGAAAATATAATAAACAGATGAGTATGAAAAGAGATATACAATATTTGTTGAAAGAATATCAGATCTTAGATTGGATAAACCTTGGATTTTGACCATTGCTTGGAGTTTGGTATTGGTTCCCAAGCATGTGATCCAACTCTTTGGCAAACGTCTTCATGGCTTTGGCTGGCAAGCAAAGTGGTAATATTATACCTTCTTCTCCTTTCGCATTCTCATACGAAGTGAGAAAGGTTATTGCACGAAAGCCCCCACCCCCGCCTTTGGCCGGTCCACCGTACACTGCCTTGCCCCACCCAAAATCCACCTCTCTTAACCCAGCACGTGTCAGATCTGACACAATACAAGACCTTACGGTTGTAAATAAGGGTCGTCCCTTAGTCACCATTAGATCTGCCACTGAATGCACATATTCCTCAGTGACCTCAGCTTTTGCTTTCTTTATTAACTCTACGGCATATCCAAATGGATTTCCACAAAGCTTCCCTGCAGTGGTGAGCGCAGCCGGGTATACAAAAACGTTACCATAATAACCAACAGGTATCGGAGGGTTAAACCTAGCACGTGCGTTGACGATGCACATCATGCGAACCTCTTCCTCTGGCTCTAGCTGCAATGCTTTTGTGCGGCAGCACCAGAGACATGCCGTGATGACCTCAAATCTGGTGTACTCACCAATGTGACGGGGAACCAAGCGACGAAGGGCAGCTATCTCGGCGGGTCCAAAGAAAAAATATGGTGGTATCAGACACTTGCTCGTATTCGCGATGGTTGTATGTAACGCGCGGTGGAACTCTTGCGTTTAGTAGCTCCCTACGCCACACAGGTGGAATGGAAAGTTCACGTGCACCACGAGCTATTTCAGCCAAGGCATTCATGAATTGTGTTATACCAGCTGCGTCACTCATGGTGTGGTTCCAGCGGGTGGCAAGGATAAAACCACCGCACTCAAGGCGTGTGACCTGTCATTTTAAACCCAACGTTAATGTATATATAATATAGTATACGTGTAGATATTTGATCTTCTGTAATGCAATCTGTCATATACATGTAATTTGTTCCTAAAAAAGTTCATTTAGTTCTTCTATGACTTTGTTTTCTATAACAAAGAAGTGGATAAATAATTGAACCTGTATGAGTAGAAGGGGACAATTAATAATTTCTTCCGAGCCTGGAACATTATAAAGGAGTTGTTGGAAGCATGGGAATGGAGGTTGAAGAGTGTCACCAAATTGATCAAGTGTCACGTCTGCATCAGCCTCAATGAAAATGACACCCTCCCCATTACAATCCACCATCAATTTGCGGCCAGGCCCCTCCCTAAGCCTACCCGCAAAGGGGTAGTAGAACACAAGTGTTTGTGAGAGTGCCTGTCTAATGACTTTAACTGGGTCTTTCCCTGCCATTGATGGTTCATAACGATACATGTGTATGATTGGAACTTGGAAACGGAATCCTTCTTGATCATCTATGTCGGATAGTAGTTTAACTTCATGGGGAATGGGCATAGCTGGAGCCACCAGCTCCGGTTGGCACCTCCTCACTGTAAACATTAGCGAGGGAGTTGATGAAGCCATGTTGGGAGAAAACGATGGGAACTGCTGGTGTAGAAAGATTGAAGGAGAGTAGTTAATAAGTACTGTATTTAGTTTGAGTGAATGAGTGTAGCAAGCGCTGTTACCATTTATAATGGCAGACGGCCAGTCGGAAATTAAATAATTAGTGAATTTTGTTAACAAATGTATTAAGAAAACGTTTTTTTTCCAATCTAAATACAGTGGATTATGTCCATCGAATATTTGAACGAGATAATATTAAATCAAGTTGTATATATGTTATTATAATATTTTTATGAAATATAAAATAAATATATAAATGAATTAAATATAAAAATTAAATGAATAATAAGACTAAATGTATTAAGAATATTTGATAAGGAATATAAAATAATTTTTTTATAAATATAAGGTATTTAATATTAATTTGGTCTTTTAATAATTATTTTTAAAAAAATTAATTTGTCTCAAATTATTTATTATTTGAGAATATTAAAAAACATTAATTGATATTTTTTAAATTTATTTTTTAATAAGAAAATTTACTATATTATGTGAGATTAATAAAAATAATTAATAAAATAAGAAAAATAATAGTTTAATTATATTATATGATATTTCTTTATATTTGAAATTTTTTAATTTTATTTTTAATTTTTATAAAAAATTATTATAAAATAGTTATAAATAGATGAATAAAATAGATTAAAAATTAAAAAATTACTATATATATTATTTTCATAAAAAATATTATTTTGACTTCTTTAACCAAATCATAATTAATTGATGGCTAGGCTGAGGTGTTGGAAAAAATAATAAATAAATTATTATGTGTGATTCATGTGAAATAATATTTTGAGTTTATATGTAAATTAATAAAAATAAAAGGATTTATTGATTAATGTAAGAAGTTAAAAATTTCTAATAATTGCTGATAACTTGATGGAGTTATCACTTTTATGTTTTACTGGTTCTGTCTCTCCCATAAAGTTTCTTTATCATTTTGTTATTAAGAATAGAGTGTGAAAAAGAACGTAAAAGAAGAAATAGATTGAAATTAGAAGAATTATTTATACTCTACAAGATTATTTCATGAATCAAGGTAAGTTCCTATTCTATGTGAAAATCATAGATTCTAAGATTTTTTATATTTTTTAGTATTTTTTTTGAATGTGAATTCTAAAAAAAATATAACTTACATGTAGTGTCAGAACAAGACTATAAATTTTATAATTTTTCATGTATGATTGTTTTCCCAATTTTTACCAACCCTAATTTTTAGAATTGAAAATTTATAAATTACATTGTGGTAATGAATTGTGGAATTGAAATTGTGGTAATCGACATTTACCTGTTCTCCCTGTACACAATTCGGGAATCGAGAATACGTCAATTAATGCATTCCAAATGCTTCGTCAATTAATATATGTCTTTTTCCTGTTTATGATCAAATGGCATGATTTGACAAAGTGAAAAAAAATTTAATAGTGGATCACGAGCTCTTTGTTAAAGCATGGATAAAGCCAATTGTGATTGAATATCAACAATTTGAAGTCGTTTTAACGGCATTGCATGCACAGGAGAAAATACATAATTTTGAATACGTGTTATTTACTGTGAAGTATTAAATGGTGTATTGGCTTCACTGTTAATTTTAATTAATTAATTACTAAAATGTTGATATTTGGGAGTTAAATGTATGATGAATTTGTTAATTACCAAAGTAGTCAAATTTTTAAATTTATTTAATTTTAAATTAATGATGATTTATTTTAATTACCCATAGAATAGATGCTATAAATGACATGATGATTATTAGTTTATGAGTAAATTAAAATTCATTGTTATAAGACATTTATGAATCACTCAAAGGTTGATTAGTTATCCTTATAATTAATGGACATAATTGTTGGTAATGTGAATGCGCTATTAGTTTTATTTATATATCCAAAGATATTAAATGTTTTTAGTTAGTGTATGTCTCATTGTCTGATAATGTTGGTTGTATTAGCATCATTATGTTTGTTGTACATTGATGTATCACCCAAAGAAAAATATTGATGTGCACTAAATGTTTAATGTTTATCGTCTGAATTTGTGTTGAATGTTAGATTATAACTCAAAGTATTAATGTTAGGCATGTGTTCATTGCAGTTTCTGTCCCTTTTTTCTTGCACTCGCATGCTTCATCTGTTCCAATATTTAATAGGTTGAATTTCTCTGATTAGAGTGAACAAGTCCAATTTCACCTTGGTGTGATGGATCTTGATTTGACTCTTCAAGTTGAGAAGCCTGCTGCTATTACTGCTGTTAGTAGCAATGAAGAGAAAACCCATTATAAAGCTTGGGAAAAGTCAAACAGACTTAGTTTGATATTTATGCGAATGAGCATAGCAAGTAACATCAAGTCAGCTCTTCCCAAAACTGAAAGTACAAAAGAATTTATGAAATTTGTGGAAGAGTGCTCCCAAACTGCTAACAAGTCTCTTGCTGAGACATTAATGAATACTTTAACCACCATGAAGTTTGATGGTTCTCGTACAATGCATAAGCATGTCATTGAAATGACAAATATTGCAGCAAGACTTAAGTCATTGGGAATGGAAGTGGATGAGAATTTCCTTGTGTAGTTCATTATGAACTCATTACCGTCTGAGTATGGCCCGTTCCAAATGAACTACAACACAATGAAAGACAAATGGAATGTGCATAAATTGCATAGTATATTGGTTCAAGAGGAAACGAGACTTAAGAATCAAGGAATTCATTTTATCCATTATGTGAACTACTAAGGAGTTGGTAAGAAAGCTGATAAGAAACATGAAAAGGGGAAATGACCACTAAAGATAAGTGAGTCCTCCGTTAAGATCCAGAAGAAAGCAAACAATGACAAATGTCATTTCTGTGAGAAATCTGGACACTTCCAGAAGGATTGCCCAAAACGAAATGCTTGGTTCGAAAAGAAAGGTAAGCTTAATGCTTATGTATGTTTCAAATCAAATTTAACTGAAGTTTCACATAATACTTGGTGGATTGATTCTGGATGTACAGCTCATATTTCTAATACAATACAGGGATTCCTTTTAATCCAAATCATAAGCCCAAATGAGAAGTTTGTCTTCATGGGGAATAGAGTGAAAGTTCCAGTGGAAGCTGTCGGGACTTATCGTTTGATCCTAGACACTGGACATCATTTAGATTTGTTAGAAACTTTGTATGTACCTAATGTTTCTAAGAATTTAGTTTCTTTATCTAAACTTGATGTTGCTGGATACTCTTTTAGGTTTGGTAATAGATGTTTCAGTTTGTATAAGCATACCTTTATGATTGGATCTGGTATACTTTGTGATGATTTATATAAATTGAATCTTGATAATTTATATGCTGAAACACTTATGACCTTGCATCATAATGTTGGCACTAAACGTGGTTTAGTGAATGAACATTCTGCTTATTTATGGCATAAGCGTTTGGGTTATATTTCCAAGGAAAGAATGGAAAGACTAGTAAAGAATGAAATTCTTTCAAAATTGGATTTTACTGACCTTAATATTTGTGTGGATTGTATTAAAGGAAAACAAACAAAACTCACAAAGAAAGATGTCACAAAAAGTACTCAGCTTCTTGAAATAGTACACACCGATATATATGGACTTTTTTATGTCAGTTCTTTCGGTAAAGAAAAGTATTTTATCACCTTTATTGATGATTATTCACGTTATTGATATGTCTATTTACTGCATGAGAAGTCTCAAGCAGTGGATGCCTTAGAAATTTACATAAATGAAGTCGAAAGGTAATTAGACAGAAATGTGAAAATCGTTAAGTCTGATAGAGGTAGTGAATATTACAGAAGGTATGATGAAACTAGACAACACCCTGGTCCATTTGCTAAGTTCCTAGGAAAACGTGGCATATGTGCTCAATACACAATGCCGGGTACACCACAACAAAATGGTGTGTCAGAAAGGTGTAACCGAACCTTAATGGATATGGTTAGGAGTATGTTAAGTAATGCATCTTTACCCTTATCATTGTAGATGTATACCTTAAAGACTACCATGTATTTGCTAAACAGGGTTCCTAGTAAGGCAGTTCCAAAGACACTTTTTGAACTTTGGACAGGTAAGAAACCTAGTTTAAGGCACCTGTATGTTTGGGATCACCAAGCAGAAATTAGGATTTATAATCCACAAGAAAAGAAACTGGATGCAAAAACAATCAGTGGATATTTCATTGGTTATCCAGAAAAGTCTAAAGGATATAGATTTTACTGTCCTACCTATAGTACAAGAATTATTGAAATTGAAAATGTTAGGTTCATTGAGAATGGTGAAACCAGTGGGAGTGAAGCTTCACAAAATATGGAGATTAAGGAAGTTAGAATACAAGTCCCTTTGACTTGTGTTCCTACTACTCAAGTTGTTGTTCCTTGTGTACTGTATAATAATCAAGAAGAACAACAAATTAATGATCCCGAGGTTAATAATGAACCTATAGTAGAACAACCATAAGAAATAGCATTAAGAAGATCCCAAAGAGAAAGGAGATCTACTATTTTGAATAATTATGTGGTATATCCACAAGAGTCGAAAAATGACTTAGGAATTGATAATGATCCGGTTTCATTTTTAGAAGCCATTAATGATAACAATTCTGATAAATGGTTGGATGCCATGAAAGATGAGCTTAAATCCATGGAACAGAATGGTGTTTGGGACCTTGTAGAATTGCCTGAAGGTTGCAAGAGAGTTGGGTGTAAATGGGTCTTTAAGACTAAACGTGACTCTCATGGCAACCTTGAATGTTATAAGGCTAGACTTGTTGCTAAAGATTTTACTCAGAAAGATGACATTGACTACAAGAAAACCTTTTCACCAGTTTCCAAGAAAGATTACTTCAGAATTATCATGGCATTGGTAGCTCATTATGATTTAGAGCTGCATCAAATAGATGTGAAAACTGCCTTTCTAAATGGGAATTTAGAGGAAGATGTTTATATGGATCAACCAATGGGGTTCATAGAAAAAGAAAAGGAACACATGGTGTGTAAACTTAAGAGATCAATATACAAACTTAAACAAGCTTCCCGACAATGGTATCTCAAGTTCAATGATACTATTATGTCCTTTGGATTTAAGGAAAACATTATTCATCGGTATATATATATCTAAAGGTCAGTGGGAGTAAGTTTATATTTTTGATTCTGTATGTTGATGATATCTTACTTGTAACTAATGATCTTGGTCTATAACGTGAGACTAAGAATTTTATCTCTAACAACTTTGAAATGAAAGATATGGGAGAGGCAAACTATGTGATCGGAATAGAAATATTCCGAGATAGATCACTTGAATTGTTGGGTTTGTCTCAGAAATCATATATTAATAAATTTTTAGAGAGATTTAGAATGGACAAGTGCTCAGCATCTTCCGTTCCAATTTAGAAAGGAGACAAATTTAGTCTCATGTAAAGTCCAAAGAATGATTTGGAACGGAAATAGATGGAAGCAATTCTGTATGCATCTGTTGTTCGGAGTTTGATGTATGCTCAAACATGTATGAGGCTAGATATTAGCTTTACAGTTGGAATGCTGGGTAGATACCAGAGTAATCCAGGATTGGATCACTGGAAAGCTGCAAAAAAAGTTTTAAGATATTTGCAAGGAACGAAGGATCACATGCTTACCTATAGGAGATCTAACCACCTTGAGGTGATTGAATATTCAGATTCAGACTTTGCTGGTTGTGTGGATACAATAAAGTCCACGTTTGACTATGTATATCTTTTAACCGGAAGAGCGATTTCATAGAAAAGTGCAAAGCAGTCAGTCATTACTACATCCACCATGGAGGCTAAATTTGTGGCATGCTTTGAGGCCATTGCTCAGGCTAATTGGCTGCGAAACTTTATTTCAGGACTTAGAATAGTCACAGCATTGCCAGGCCGCTAAAAATTTATTGTGATAATTCTGTAGCTGTCTTCTTCTCTAAAATGACAAATATTCCAAAGGTGCTAAACATATGGAATTGAAGTGCTTTGCCATTAAAGAAGAAATTCAGAAATATAGAGTGTCAATTGAGCATATTAGCACCGAACTTATGATTGCTGACCTTTTAACAAAAGGGTTATCGCCCAAAATATTTGCTGGCCATGTTGAGAATATGGGCATTATGTCTGCTAGCTAATGTTGAACTGTAATGTTTTATTTCATTATTGTTGTATGTTTGACACTCTGAGCTCGTTAATGTATAAGTTTCTGAATTTTCTGTTTTCTACTTATGTATATGCATGCAATTGATGATGTTGAAAATAGATTATGTTCTTGATAGTAACATTATGTTTGAACCTATTATGGACTTCTCATTTTAAGATCATATTAAGGAGAAAGGCTAATATAGTAGTACATGGAACAAAGTGTGTTGATTCAATAACATGTGACCGCCATAACTTTTATTAGTTTGTATTCTTGATTATGATTAATGATGGAATCAATGTATGTAAGGTCCGTTGGTGCGCATCATGATTGATGTATTATTAAGTCACATGAGTTAAGTGGGAGAGTGGGAGAATGTTGAAAAAAATAATTAATAAATTATTATGTGTGACTCATGTAAAATAATGTTTTAGGCCTATATGTAAATTAATGACAATAAAAGAACTTATTAGTTAATGTGAGAAGTTAAAAACTTCTAATAACTGCTGATAACTTGATGGAGTTATCACTTTCATGTTTTACTGATTCTATCTCTTCCATAAGGTTTCTTTACTATTTTGCCATAAAAAATAAGATGTGAGAAAGAACGTACGAAAAAAGATAAATTAGGATTAAGAGAATTGTTTCTACTCTACAATATTATTTCATGGATCAAGATAAATTCCTCTTCTATGTGAGAATCATAAATTCTAAGATCCTTTATATTTTTTAGTAATTTTCTTCTAAGAAAATTACAACTTACATTAAGAGCTAGGAATGATGTTACTTCTGGTAGGTAGCATACGTCGTGCACCATGTTTGTTTTTGGGTAAAATAAACTGTACCACAAATTTAACATGGGAAAATTGTTGCTTGACGGAAGTCCATTTTCTTTTTTATAGAGATGGAAATGTTATATATTAATTTCTTCACATTCCTCCTATAGCTCTCATGTGCACTAACGGGGATGAATGGTTAAGATGAAGAATATTAAAAAAGTAAGTATGCGTAGATAACAATTACCCTTATAGAGAAGTAAAATGCCGAGACTTGTGCCAAGAGAAGTATTTATTCTACATATTTTTCACACTTTTACTGATATCTTCTTATTTGAAAAAAGAGAATGTGTGTTGTATGTGTTAAATAGAAGAGTATGTTTTTCTTATTATATTATTAATTTTAACCAAATTATCCAAAGTAATGTACCATAATAGTCTAAAAATCAATCAAGCTTAAATTTAAAAATAAATTATAATAATAAAATTAATTGTGATGTTCAATAGTTGAGTTCTAAATACGTGTCATGATAGTATGAAGACAAATTCTTACGTAGAAACTCTTTATCTCTGACATATGTAAATATAATTTTTTAAAATTTGTACATCTTAAATATGATCCACAATTTTTTTTAATAATTTTTAATTTAGATTTCTATAATAAGCGCTACATATGACAAGTATTCTCTGGTACCACACATAATACGGTTGGAAGATAAGCGGATAAGATTGGATCGTACGAATATGTGTAGAAGCACCTTAGGTAAGATTTTTTTACCAAAGTGTCTTTAATAACAAAAATATTTATCAAAATATCACATATTTAAAATTATTTATCAGAATGTTACCTTTTTTTTATCACAATAACATTTTTTAATCTTTATTGTTGCACGTAAGTTATGTCAGAGGAGATGACGTTTTTCACATGGATACACCAACACGCATGACATATCCTATGTGGATACGCGACGTATCTTACGTGGATACGCTAACAAGCTTAGCATTTTTCACGTGATAACTCTACAAGTGATGACGTTTACATGTAAAAAATGTGTGTTGACGTATTCATGTAAGATGTGCCACGCGTGTTAGCATTTCTTCGTAGAGAAAAAAATAAAAAAAAATATCGTATTACATGTGTAGGGCACTTAATTCATTCTACGTAGATCTCTTAAGAAATGATGTTTAAAAACACATATAATTAACATGCTTACTAAAGAGTGTATTATAATATTAAAAAATATTAATTTTAATTAATTTATTTATAAGTTAAATATTTATTTTTGATTTATAAAATAATCAATGTGAGATTTTAGTATTGATAAGATAAAATAACTAAATAAAACAACTAAATATTTTTATTGGATATGAGACTTTTCAGATGGAGTGAGGATTTAGTGGGTATGATATTAGCTCATTCTCAATTTCTGATGCATTCCTCGTTTCTTATGAATAAGATCTTTCCTAATTTCCGTTTTTGATTAATGATATATATTAATTCAATTAGTTCAACTTCGAATAAAATGGTCGTTGTTAATATATGAGCACAAATTTTAGATTATCATCCTGTAGATTTTGAATGCAACTGCAAATCATTAGTAGCAGGCAAGGCAAAATGAATATTATTAATTGAGCATTCTACAACAAAATAACATAATTATCCAACTTTTTGACCAGATAATTTAAATTGAAAAGTTCATTCTGCTGGATAATGAGTTATGACAAGATATGCACAGGAAATTTGATAAAAAAAAATGGAGCTAAAACCAATATTAAATGCTTTTGCACAGTAGCATATATAGAAGCAACCAGTTGCAAGGAATACAAAAATATGAAAATGAAGATAGTGTGGGAGCTACCTTGAGTTCCTTCTGAAGTGAATTCAGTGCCTAATTCATGACTAATCTTTCACTTGTCTCCAAAAATATAAACTGCAGAGAATCAATAATTATTCAATAAACTGGTCCCTAACGGGAAATCCTCTGGAAGAAGAATATGTCATAGCCAGATTCATTTCATACAGACAGAGTCTATTTACTTTGTGGCCTCATTACTTTTTTTTTTTCATTATAAAAACATGTGGACAAATTTTAATCTAAAATTTGTCTTCATATATTAACAACGACCATTTTATTCAAAGTTGAACAAATTGAATTAATATATATCATTAATCGGAAACGGAAATTAGGAAATATCTCATTCATTAGAAACGAGGAATGCTTCTGAAATTGAGAATGAGCTAATATAATACCCACTGAATCCTCACTCCATCTGAAAAGTCTCATATCGAGTAAAAATATTTTATTATCTTACTTAGTTATTTTGTCTTATCAATACTAATATCTCACATCAATTATTTTATAAATAAAAAATAAATACTTGACTTATAAATAAATTAATTAAAACTGATATTTCTTAATATTATGATACACTCTTTAATAAACATGTCAATTGTATGTGTCTCTCGATATCATTTCTCAAGAAATCCATATAAAATAAGTTAAGTGCTCTACACATACAATATGATATTTCTTTTTTTTATTTTTTTCTCCACGTGAAAAATGCCAACACGTATGGCTCATCCTACGTGGATACGCTAACACGCGTGACATTTTCCACATATAAACGTCATAACATGTGACATTACCACGTGAAAAATATCACGCTTGTTGACGTATCTACTTAGGATGCGCCAAACGTGTTGGCGTATACACGTGAAAAATGTCATCTCCTCTGGTGTATCTTATGTAGCACAACAAAGATTAAAAAATGCCACTGTGACAAAAATAATGATATTTTGATAAATAATTTTAAATATGTGACATTTTAGTAAATATTTTTGCCACTAAAACCAATTTGGTAAAAAACTCAAGTTAGGTTAAATTCCAATTAATCTGAACTTTGGGAAGGAAAATTAGCATATACTTCAACCTATTTATATTTATCTGTGATTTTTTTATCACATTTTCTTATATTATTTTTATATTATTAATCAAATCATTTTTTTATATTTTATTTAATTACAATTATTTAAAAATAATATAAAAAATAATATTTTAAAAAATATATATATAGAAACATCATTTTTCATTCATGTTCATATTGTCCTGTGTGTACCCTTTCACACTACAAAAGTGTTTTTAAACACTAGAGTGCAACGTCCGCTTCGAACACCGAATTACATAGAAGTGTGGTTCACTATTTTTATATTTCAAGTTAAAATAAATATATGATATATAGATATAAATGGAATATTGTTTAAGTAACATATTTTGAATATTTAAATAATAGAACTTTTCACACTATTTGCATATTAGAATCTAAGATATGGGAACTGAAGGAAAAGAATTCAAATTTGCATATTATTTTGTAATTACTTTTCCTACAAATTAATTTTTGCATAAAATTCATATAATAATAATAATTAAAGATATCTATAGGTAAGAATTTTTTTTTTGAAAAAATGTAAAAATAAAAATTTATTCCACAAAAATGATTCACATATATGGAATATTCATTATTTATTATTATTATTATTATTATTATTATTATTATTATTATTATTATTATTATTATTGCATGAAAGTTATGCTATGTTTGGAATATAAAATGATGATTCTGCATAGTAGAAATGGAATTGGAATGATTGGAATGAAATAACCAATCCCAATCCAAAGTTCGGTAATTTTTGGAATATAATTCATTTATAAATTATTCAATTATTTGGTACATGGAATGATGGAATTAATGCAGAATGAAATCAATTTTTTAGTAAAATCATGGAATCAAATTTGATTTAATATCCCTTATGACAAAAAGAAAAGGTTAGAATTTTATTTTTCATGTATAATGTTCGAAATAATTTTTTTAAAACTTAATAACAAAATATTGTCTGTAAAAAAATAATAAAGGCGGTTTTATTTCTGGGAAAAAATTGAATGTGTATAATTTTTTTATATGAAAATGTGTATAATGTTTTGATATGAAAATTGAATATGTATAATGTTTAAAAAAAAATACTCTGTTCATGTTTTATAATATTCTTTGTTATACTTTGGATAATAATGTTCCAATATTCTATTATTTTTTTATAATTTTTTCACATATTTGTTTAATTATTATTCTTTAAAATTTAACATGCATATTTAAAATTAATTATAAGACCTGAAGTGTGAGTTGAAAATAAAATAAAATTTAAAAAAGATAAATTTAATATAGGATAATAATTGTCACTCTATAATAATAAGCAAGGTATTTTAAAAAAAAAATATCATTTCCTGGATCATAGAATCACTAATCATACAACTCTAGAAGGAATTCCTGATTCATAATTCTAAGGAATGACGCATGAAATATAATCATTATGACATGCTTTTTTATTAATTAAGAATCTAGTATATCCCATCATGAGTTTCACGGTATTTTTTATTAATTATTTTTTATATTATTCATGTATGTTTTATAATATAATTTTAATGTTATATTGTGTGTATTCTTGTTTATTTTATATATAAGATGATTTTACATTTTTTGGACTTATTAATACAATCATTTTTTAAAGTAACAAAAATAATAATAACTACCAATTGAATACAATAGTTTCCTCATGTTTCTAAAGCATTTTTTATTTTTATCTCCAACTGCACAAATTATAAAACAGATAAAAATTGTTAAAAAAATCTTTCAAAAGTAAAAGAAAGTTCTAAATATTAAAACTACTAATAAACATATTCTAAATTGTTTTCAGGTATACTATATTGTCCAAACATTAAATCATATGCTAGACTTTAAATAAGAAACATAAAAAAAAATTCTATATATTTTAAAATTTAGAGAAAATTATTTTTCTCAAAAATAATTTATTAATATGTTTTACCAGATTTGTTGATTTTTAACAGAGCTGAGCAACACTCAGCAGCTGTCATCAAGTTAGTTAGTTAGCATAGCAGTTACTTTTTCAATTAGTTAGTTAGGAAATTAGTTATTGTCAGTTAGTTACATTTGTAATGCAATATATAAGGAGATATCATGGTGTAAGAACGTAACTCTGAACATATGCAATAAACAAAAACCAATGTTTATTTCAGTATCCTCTCTCCATTTCAAGATTTGATATGGTATCAGAGAGCCATTTTTAGGGCCCTTAGCTTCAAAATTCTTTGATCATTGATCTTTAATCTTCAGTTCTTCTTCATTCATCTTCAATCTTCAATTTATTCATTCTCAGTTCTTTCTTCTTCATTTTTTTCTTGATTAGTTTTCATGACAGATCTACATCAACTTGATCCAATGAATCCTTCTAGTCCCTTCTATATACACCCAAATGAAAATCCCTCCCTGATTTTAGTTTCACCATCATTAACAAGAGCTAACTACCATTCATGGTCCAGAGCCATGAGAATGGCTCTTTTGTCCAAGAACAAGCTGCGATTTATTGATGCAAGCATGCCCATACCACCTGTCATTGATCCAATTTATCCAACATAGGAAAGATCCAAAAATTTGGTGCTCTCATGGATAACTCGTTCAATTTAATATCAAACTGCTCAAAGCATTTTGTGGATCAACAAGGCCACAAATGCATGGGAAGACTTGAAAGAACGATTCTCACAAGGTGATTTGTTTCGAATCTCAGATCTACAAGAGGAAATTTATGCTTTTAGACAATGAAATTTACTAGTAACTGATTATTTTATTGAATTGAAAATAATGTGGTATGAATTAGAGAATTTTAGGCCTTTGCCAACTTGTGGATGTGCTTTACCCTGTAATTGTGGAGGGTACAACACCATGAGGACACAGAGAAATAGTGATTATGTGATCAGATTCTTGAAAGGGTTGAATGAAGACTTTGCTAATGTTAAATCACATATTATGTTGATGGAACATTTGCCTACTATAAATAAAGTTTTTTCACTAGTGATACAACAGGAAAGGCAAATGACCAGTGTTGTTACCAGTACATCCAATGTTTTCTTTAGTTCCTCTGATCAAAACTCCAATAATTTCAAAAAATCATCTTTTGGAAGAGGATATAATGAAAACTATAAAGGAAGAGAGCAAGGTTCTGATTTTGCTAGCAAACCAGGAAAATTTTGTACTTTTTTGTGAGAGGACCAATCATATAGTGGAAAGCATGCTACTATAAGCATGTGTTTCCCCTAGGCTTCAAATTCAGAAAACCAAACTCGATAGTTAATAATGTGACCACTGAAGATGAAGAGGAAGTAGAATCTTTGACTTGCCCTGAGGAAATTCAGAAAGAGCTAGAATTCAATTTTACTCGAGATCAATATCACAGCTTGCTGTCTTTGATTCAGCAATCCAATCCCAAGCCTTCACTTCATATTGTCAACATTGTCCATAATTCCAAATCCTCTATTAATTCACTCACCCAAGGTAAATCACATAATCAACATGGTCATTGGATCTTAGACATAGGAGCCACTGATCATATTTGTCACAATTTGATTTTTTTTTTACTCACATAAAACTATTAAACCAATTTATATTACATTGCCTAATGGTAGTAAAGTCCAAACACACATTTTTGGTACAATCCATTTCTCCCAATCCCTTGTTGTACTAGATGTGTTGTATATTCTAGATTTTCATTTCAATCTAATATCAGTAACCAAACTTACATCTGATATGAATTGGCAATAGCTTTTCCAAAAGCAAAGTTGTCTGATCCAGCAATTTCCTTCATTGAGGATGATTGGTTTAGCTAGAAAGCATGATGGCCTCTACAAGCTGGTAACACCTCTTGATTTTCTCAAGCTCTGCAACTCTGGACTTCAACAACATGTTTCTCTTGACTGTAATAATTCTAGTTCTTCCATTCTTACTGGTACAAATTTGCAAACATTGAGTGATGAAGAAATTTGGCATCTTAGGTTAGGACATTTGTCTTCTAAATGTTTCCATTTGCTACACTCCCAATATTCCTATATTCCTTCATCTGTTAAACTTGTTTGTGATGCTTGTCATTTTGCTAAACAGAAACAATTACCTTATCCTGTTAGCAATTCACATTCTCTTCAATTTTTTGAGCTTATACATGTTGATATTTGGGGACCATTTTCCATTCAATCTTTTAATGGCTGCAAGCATTTTTTGACAATAGTTGATGATTACTGATGAACCGTCAACATGTCATATTTTTACGGTTCAATTCCTTAGTTTTTCATATTCTTTTTATTTATTTTTATTGAATTTTATTCATAAATTTTGGTATATTTTAATATTATTTGTTTGTGTTTTTATTAATTGTTTTGTGTGTTTTTGTCAGGTAATTACACTAGGAGAAGACTGGACGTTCAGAGGAGCAAGAAAAATAAGAATTTTGCAACAGTGATCAGTGCTTGAGCGCTGGTGTTGGAGCGCCTGAGCGCCCAAAGCGTATGCAGCAGCGGTGATTTAGTGTCCCAGCGGCTGAGCACTGGGTGGGGAGTGCTTGAGCGCGCAAGAGGAGCAGCGTGCATTCTGATTTAAGTGACTGAGCACTTGAGCGTTCAGAAATGAGCGTCTAGGCGCTGAGTGCGTAACAGTAGATGTGAATTTCAATAAAATGGGAAAGTTACGCCAAATTCAACACATTGAGCACATTACACAGAAAATTCCTAATCTTGAGAAAGTTATTTTGCGGTAGCAGACCTTGGAGGAAGGCTTGAAAGAGGAATAGATTCTTGAAGGCTTAGAGATCATAATATCCATTAAAGGGGTTTTGATTTCTCTTTCTTTTTAGTTTCCCTTTTTCTTTGGGTTTTCTTTCCATGGGTTTGTATTTTGATATGAGTTTGTTTGTATTGAACATAAGTAGCTAAACCCATAGCTAGGGCTATGGGGGATCTTGTTTTCCTAATTATTTGGGTTTGATTTTTAATTTGATTAAGGTAATTTTTTTAGGGTTTATCATATTACTTGCATTCTTGTCATAACCTGATCACTTTTGGCATGTGTTAATTCATTGTTTGACCGGTGACCATCTTCATTCAATGAGTAGATCTATATGGTAAGCCTAGGATTAGATTAGTGAATGACCAAACATCAATTTTTCCTACTAATGGAATTGACAGGTATGTTAGTTCATCTCTTGAATTGAGACTTAATGCATTCATAATTAATTCAACTAAATGACCAAATAAGTGATTTAATTTAGGAATAGAATATTATTTCATCCATGACCATTGGGATTCAATAGCAGGTAAATGAATATTGGCAAAAGAATTATCTTATATTACAAATGAAAAAAAATTAAATAATTGGATTCAAGTGAACCTTGCACCCTAGTCTCTTTCTCATTAATTATCTATTCTTTGTTTGATTGCTCATTAATTTTCTTTATTTGTTATTTTAATTTTATTTTAAATTTATTCATAGACATTTGATTGTCTGGATAACGAAGAGTTTTGCGAATCTAGTAATTACTACTTATTCCTCGTGAGATCGATAACTGGGACTCAAGTCCTATATTACTTAGCGATAGAGTGTACTTGCTCTTAGTGTATTTTACGCATACCAATTACAGTAGATACACTTGAATTTTGTTAATGAGAGGGAAATATGAAGTTAGATTAGCATTACAAAACTTTATCACTATGATTGAGACACAACATACAACAAAATTGAAAATTCTAAGGAGTAATAATGGTCCTGAGTTTAATATGTTGGAATTTTATAAAAGCAAAGGTGTTGTTCATCACACCACAGCAAAATGCTATAGCTGAAAAGAAACATCAGCATATTTTAAACATTGTTAGAACTCTCTTGTTTTAGGGTAAATTACCAAAAAAAATTTCGAGTTATGTTGTCTCTCATGTTGTTCATCTCATTAACAGAATTCTTACATCCCTTCTGTCAAATAAATCTCCCTTTGAATTGATGCATAACACATTTCTTAATTTGTCTCATTTAAATGTCTTTGTTTCATTATGTTATGCTTCAACAATCACTGCTAACGACAATAAATTTGATTCAAGATCTGAAAAATGCATTTTTTGGGTTTTAAACACAGAGTCAAAGGTTACTTTCTCTATAACCTTCATAACAGTACCATTATTATTTCTCGCAATGTCATTTTTCATAAACACATCTTTTTATGCAATTATGTCATATCTTCTTCACCTCATTCTACTACTTCCACCACTTTACCATCCTTGCAGCCTTCTCCAGTTGATTATTCCTCACCAGTACCAATAGTACCTCATCCTCCTTTACTCAATTCTCCTCATTTCCCTTCTACTTTTTCTTCCCCTAAAGCTGAGCAACACTCAGTAGCTCTCCCTAGACAGTCTCAGAGATGTAGGCAACCACCCAAATATTTTTTACAAGACTATCATTATATGTTAGCCAGCTCTCAGCCATGCCAATCTCCCACAGGTACTGTTTTGTATCCACTATCTTCCACTTTAAGTTATAATTCTATTTTTCCATCACACCAAAAGTTTTATTTTTTTTTATTTCTTCCTTTGTTGAGACAAAATCTTTTAACCAAGCCTTAAAACTAGATTGTTGGAAAGAAGCCATGCAGGCTGAGATCTTGGCCTTAGAGCAAAATCACACTTGGTCTCTTACTGTCACTTCTAGGAAAAATACCAATTGACTACAAATGAGTTTATAAAATCAAGCACAAGGCTGATGGTACTGTGGAGAGATATAAAATCATGTCTGGTAGCCAAGGGATACACCAAAGCTGAGGGTGTGGACTACTTTGATACATTTTCCCCAGTTGCAAAGATGACCATTGTGAGGCTTTTACTCTATATAACAATAGCTAATCATTGGAACCCTCAGCTACTAGATGTCAACAATGAATTTTTGCATGGTGACTTGCATGAGGAGGTTTGCATGATATTACCACCAGGTTTCTCTTCTCCTCGTCCTAATCTAGTTTGCAAATTGAAAAAGTCACTATACGGTTTAAAGTTGGCCTCTAGACAATGGTTTGCCAAGCTGTCCACTGCTTTGATTTCCCTTGGTTATGCTCAATCCATGACAAATTACTCTCTTTTTGTTAAAAATCATTCTGGATCATTTACTGCCTTTCTTATTTATGTGGATGACATCATTCTCACAGGCAATGAGTTTGCTTAGATTGGTTCTGTCAAACAATTCCTTTATTCCTCATTTAAAATCAAGGATTTAGGCAATCTAAATTTCTTCTTAGGCTTGAGATCACACAGTCTTCTAAAGGAATTGTTCTTAATCAATGAAAGTATACATTGGAGATCATTTTTTATGCTAGTTTATTGAATGCCAAAAAAGCATAATCTTTAATTGATCATGCTGTCAAGTTGAATGTTATCACTGGTGATTCATACCCTGATCTAGAATCATATAGGAGACTTATTGGCAGGCTATTGTACTTAACTTCCATTAGACCTGATATCTGCTTTGCTATGTAGCTACTAAGTTAGTTTGTCTCCAAGCTATAACATCCCAAATTACTAACACTAATGACGTACCCGATTTACACATCAGTAATTAGAATTTAGAATGTTACTTATGAATATCCACAAATTTTTGAAATAAACAATTTAATAATATACAAACTATGAGCCTTTAGCATAAGCTTACAATACATAATATATAAAATAAATTTCTATACAAAGTTCTCATCACTGCACTTAATATACATATATCGTCCTATTTACAAAATCTAGGATATCTAACAAAGATATCTTCTCATGTCTAAACTCTATCTTGCTTCATCTTGCTTGCCTATCGTAGATCATTCTTGGAATTATCATAGAAACCATAGAGAATAATGGGGGTGAAAATTTAAAAATTTTCAGTAGCTCATTTAAAACTGTGTCATCATAATAATTTCAACTATTTTGGGGAAAATCCTCATTTTCATTCAAAACATTTATTATTATTCTAGGAAGGCAGCAAAAGGCCAAATCCATCTTTTTCCTCTTCCCGAAATAGGCGGTTCATTTAATTATTATAAAAACTCCTTTAATTCTTCTAATCAAACACAATATCACTAAGTGCTTAAAAATACCATTAAATACCAAATTATACCATAAAAACTCCATTTTAGAGGACTCATCAAAACATAATCAAGTTATGAGCTCATAAAATCATTCATTCATTTAGTAGTATTCTGCTTTTAGGTCGGTGCACATCAACCCATTCATGACAGTACATCGTCACACAGAACTACTCATGGTAATTTGGCCCAGTCTTCCGCTGTCTAGCTTAGAGGAAGTATGTCTCCTCAATATCAAAGCTGGGGTTAGACTTCAATTCATCATGATAAGGATAAGGTACATTATCTCACAATATCAATCATCGAAAATAGTAAGAGAGGTACGTTGATAATTCCATGTAATATAGTTATTTGTGCCCATAATTTGCTTCATAAGAATGCTATGTCCTTGTTATTATGCATATATGGGAGATTTTATGCTTATATTGGTTAAATTTTCTTTAGATGTCTCTCTATATAATTATGAGCAATTTGAATGTATTTGTTAAATGATTAAGTTGATTTATAATTTATATTTAACTTGGTGATATTCCTAATGTAGGATGAGCTTAAAACTGAGGAATTGGAGTAAAACAATGCTCAAAAGGTCAAGAGAAAGCCAAGGAGGCATTCGGGAAGAGAGCGTCGCGGCACAAATGAGCATCATCAGAATTGCCATATTTAGACCCTAGGCTAGAGGGTCGCGGCGCAAGTTAGTATGCATCGCGGCGCTACGCAACTGGCCCAATGAGGGCCGCGGCGCAAGTTAGTGTGCACCACGGCGCGTGATGCTGAACTGAGCCTATAAATATTTTTTTATTAGATTTTCTTAGCATGACTTTCTTGGTTTAGAGAAGCTGTGCCTAGTTCCTCATGGGTGGAGGCTAAGGAAGCCAAAGGAGCCAATGATGGAGGTCTTCTTCCTTAGGGAAGTTGATTGGAGCTTCAAAGGATCACATCTAATGAGTTTCCTCCTTCTCCTTTCTCTTTCTCTTCTTTTCTTTATCATTTGAGCATGTATTTGGATTTGTAATCATGTGTTCAATGATGTAACAGCTGTTTTAGGGAATACTTTGAATCTTTTTTATGAGAATTAATGATTTTGTTCTCTTATGAGTTTATATGGATGTATGATTTTGTTCAATCATATGGTTCTTAATGCTTTTGAAGGTTTGATAAGCTTTTGAATGATTTGTTGAAGTCTGATAAACCTAAACATAGAAATTTGGATTTTAGATCTAATGTATGGTTGATGCATGTTCGATTCTATTCCAATGGTGGGATGAGTTGATTCGCTAACTAGATAGAAATATACCTTTTAGCCATATATAACGTGTGTTTGAGAATAGATCATTCAAGAGTGAATTTTGTGTTAGCTCTCATGGAAACATAGTGAGTTGGGTAACTGAAGCTATGGTTAGATGGCTTAGACATAGACTTTTAGCTAATGAAAATTCTTAAACTAACTTAATCATTACATTCATATTTATGAATAGGATTGCATGTTGTTGGTTGAAGTAAAGGGTGAAGAAGGATTTCCCTAATTTCTAAACCATTATCTTTATTGCTTTTGTAGATTAGATTTAGTTTAGTTTATTACTTTTCTATTTCATATGCTCTTAAATAGAATTAGGTAAGCTATTGGTGTGTGAAATTCGCAAGTATACGGTTTCGTCGTCAAGTAATAAAAAGATCGAATCCACAAGGACTGTATCTATGAATACCAATTAATTAATTAATTCAATTCAATTAAACAAAAAGGAATTTAATTATCAATTAAGAAGAACGTAGTAACAAAGTAATTAAATAAATAAAAATATAAATACAGAATTTAAAACAAAAATAGCAAGTAATCAAGAAGGGGTTTTTCAGATTTAAGAAAACTTCCAAGATTGGAGTACCACAATGATACAAGACAAATCCTAATTGACAACCCTTTTATTAAATCTGAAATTCAATTGAAGGTGAATTACCCTAAATTAGTTAATGTTCTTTCTCAAGATACAAGATCCGTGCCCAATTAAACCAATTCCTACTCTCGTGATAATTGAATTTAAATTGAACCCATTATGCTTTATGGTAATTCATGGAATCCTCGAAAGGCTAAAACTACTCTCGTGATTTAGACCTTAAGTTCAATTATTATGGTTCCAACACCTAGGTTCACCTCTCAGCACGTCCCTAAATGTCTATGAGATACAAATAAGTGGCCAGCAAATTCACATGAATAAGAGTAATAAGGATTGAATCAAAGAACATTTAAGATTAATAAAAGGGGAAACAAAGTCAATTAATCATTATCAAAGTATCAAAGGGCATTGGCCAATCCTAGAAACAAAAGAAACTACTCAGACATAGAGAAGAAGAGACAAGAAATCAAATTTAAGAACATCCCAAACCCATAACAATGGAAGAAGAAGGGAGAAAGATGAAGATCAAGAGCCTCCAATGTGTCTTCTCCAAAACCAAATTAGAACATCTCAATTGTATTCAGAACATCTATTTATACCCTAGGATTTTAATTGGCTAAAAGGCTCTAAAAGAAATAAAAAATAAAACTTAAAAATTGATGCGCACTACGATCCACAGCCGTGGATCATTTCACGGGCTGGCCGTGGATCTTGCTGTCAGAAGTCCATGGCCATGGATCATTCCATGGCCAGGCCGTGGATCATTCCACGGCCAGGCCGTGGAATTCTCTAGAATTTCTCTTTTGCTTCTTCAAACTGCTGCTCGATCCATGGCCATGGGGAATTCCACAAGCAGGCCGTGGATCCCTCTGGAGTGGTCTTTTTGCACCTTTTTGCTATCCATAAAGCTCCAAGTTTAATCATGCAAGCTTTTCATCCATTTCAAGGCCAATTGAGTACCAATCCTGCACAACAACACCACAAATATCGCAGTTATTCGAACTAAGGAAAAAACAAACCAAAAGAAAAAATAAAATGCCTAAAATGCCCAAGAATGCATGCAAAACAAGAATAAAACATGATGTTATTTCACACACATCAAATCCCCCCAAGCTTAAGACTTTGCTTGTCCCCAAGCAATAACTAATTCCAAACCAAGAAGTGGGATCAAAAGACAATAAAGAATAAGGAACCCGAGAAAACAATATTCAAGCAATAGGCTAAGGCAAACTAAGAATCTGAGAGGTAATCAAAGTCAAGTCCAATTAAAAGCTAAGTTCTCAGAAATCATGCATCCTCACTGATTGAATTAAGTTCACTCCACTAACCACACTTAAAGTGTTTAAAGGTGAAAACCATACGCTCAAAATCCTTCAAAGAAAATGCACTTTCATATGCTTGATAAGAAACCAGATTTTCACTAATAATCAGCATGCATGCAATAATCAAATGGTCTTTCAAGGGTTGTAATGGGGCCATAGGAATGATGTTAGGTAAAGTAGAGAAAGAAAGGTATGCACAAAGGACTAACCAAATTTTCAATAATCACAAGAAATACAACAGAACATAAATGAAGCAAAGGTATTTTTTTTCAAAAAGGACCATAACTCCACATTTCCAAGTATTTTCTTCCTTTCTTTTCTTTCCAAGCTTTCATCTCACCATTTTTTTCTTTTATTTTCCTTTCTCTCTTTTTTATATCAATTTTTTTTTCATTTGAGAAAGAGAAAGCTCAAATACATATGATTCCCAACACAACTTTCAAACTCAATTTGCTTCATTTAATATTCTAAATGATTACCAATAATGTTTCATCATAGGCATCAAGAAAAACAATTATGCAATAGGCTCAAAATGGGCAACTAGAGGATGAAAGTGTAATAATTCAGAAGGCCAGAAAAATACCTAAGATACCTTAATCACATTCAAGCATGCAACCAAAAATTTTGCCTCAAAATGGTTTCAAATTAAGTTCTAGAGTACAAGATCAATGAGGAATATCACTCAACACAAAGAATGGGAGCAAAAATCATATAGTGCATATATCTCATACAGGCTCAACTCACATTTAGAGGTTTAAAAATTCAATGAGAAGCACAAATTCAAAGAACATTATGCTAATTATCAACTATGAAAAGATCACATTTACTATCAATTAAAACAATGCCTGTTGCCTACCACAAGAATCAACAAATTGGGTTCCAAATCAATACCATCTCAAAAATCCCCAAAAGAGAGGGGCACAAGTTCAACCAAAAAACTGAGAGATATGATGGTGTGAAAATGCAACATGAAGATGCAATGCAAAATAAGACATGAAAATGCATGAAACTAATGATCTAAAATGAAAATGAAATTACCCCTTTAAGCTTAGAACTTACATTGTCCCCAATGTAACAATCTTTAACTAGAGAAGGGATAAAAGAAATGAACTCACTGCGATGGTGAGAAATCTTTTGGTGTTCAATCCATGGCCATGGAATTTTCTATAGGCTTGGTGTGAAACTTTCTGACTTCACTCTCCTACTAATTTGAGCTTCAAAAAGGGTCAAACCTAGATAAGATCGATGAAACAAAGATCAATCCAGTAATCCAACACATAAAATCAAAAGAAAAAGAAGAAATAAAAAAAAATAAAGAAACTTGGGTTGCCTCCCAAAAAGCGCTTGTTTAAAGTCATTAGCTCGACTTTGTTTGATTTCTGTGCTCAGGTGATGTCAATAGAGTAGTGCTCAGTCCCCACTCCTTCAAAGTAATTCACTCTCTAGTCATTTATCATGAAAGGCTTATGGCCTTCTTTCTTCACCTCAAGCACACCGTAGGATAAAACTCGAACAATCTCATATGGTCCTAACTATTTTGACCATAATTTACTTGGACAGAAACGTAAAAGTGAGTTATTGACAAGAACTTTATCCCCGAGTTTAAATTCACGCTTCTCGACACACTTGTCATTCTGCTTAGGTCCTTTCTTGCAGGTCTTAGACTCCTCAAATTTTGTGATACCCTTGGGCAAGTTCTTTTCTAGCATAGCATCAGTCACTGACTCTTGCACACCTGAAAGCACAACACTATCTACAACATTAGTAGCATCTATGCGATTACATGAATTTGAGGAATTAGAATTTTTTTCAGATTTAACAACATCAAAAACTACTTCCTCATCATTCAATCGCAAAGTCAATTTCTCTTTGTGGACATCAATGATCGCCCTTCCAGTAGCAAGGAATGGACGCTCAAGTATGATAGGTATTTTAGCATCAGCTTCCATGTTAAGTACAACAAAATCCACCGGCATGTAAAACTTACCAACCTTAATGGGAACATCCTCCAAGATGCCTATGGGGTACTTGACAGACCGATCCGCCAATTGAAGGGAGATAGTTGTGGTTTTTAGTTCACCCACCTCTAACTTCTTACATATAGAAAGGGGCATAAGACTAACACTAGCCCCCAAATCATACAGAACTTTATCAAAATTTGTATTACCAATCAAACAGGGAATAGAGAAGCTACCTGGATCTTTTAACTTAGGAGGTAATTTATTTTGAATTAACGCACTACACTCCTCAGTTAAAGCTACTGTCTCATATTCTTCTAGCTTCCTTTTATTAGACAAGATGTCCTTAAGAAACTTAGCATAGGTAAGCATTTGTTTCAACGCCTCAGTGAAGGGTACATTAATGTACAATTTCTTTAGGACCTCTAGGAACTTCCCGAATTGCCTATCTAACTTGGCCTTGGCAAGTCTTTCAGGGAAAGGAACTGGGGGTTGGTATGACTCAGGGGGTACATACTTAGACACTTTCTCATTAGTTTCCTCCTCTTATAAGGGTTGTGCCTTAGTCTCTTTTTCCTTATTCCCCTCATTTTTGTCACTCTCCCCGTTGCCCTTAGGATCCTCTAACTTCTTTCCACTTCTCAAACTCACAGCCTTACAATGTTCATTCCCTGGGTTTATTTCTAGTTGACCAGGAAACTTACCTTGTTGCCTATGTGAAGTACTCGCTTGTTGGACAATCTGGGTTTTCAACATCTTATTATGAATGACCAAATTATCAACCTTAGTTGATAACTCTCTAATGGCCTCAGTCACAACTTGCTCGTGGTGCCGAAACTCCTCATTCTGCTTAGACTAACTCTCAACAAAATTCTCAAGAAGAGACTCAAGTCTAGATTTTTGTACCTGTGAGATTCCAGAAGAAGGTTTAGTATTACCTTGCCCAGTTTGGTACTGATTATTCCGGTAAGAGAAGTTAGGATGTGACCTCCAACCGAGGTTGTAAGTTTGGGAATACGGATCATTCCACCCCTTTTGGTTGAAGTCATGGAAATTGTGGCATGATTCCACTTGCTCCACCGGTGCACCTTGTGAGGATCCAATTCCAACTTGGCATTCGGCACCCACGTGTCCTTGTGCTCCACAAATCTCACAAAAATTGTTAGAAGCACCTATGGCATTAACATGAGCTTTCTCAAGTATGTCAAAACGTTTATTCAAAGAATCAAATTTTGACATAATTAAATCAACACCATCTACCTCAAACTTACCTCCCGAGAGCTTTCTCGAGTTATGGCCTCTTTCATTAGCCCATTGGTGATGATTTGAAGCTACACTCTCAATTATCTCATAAGCTTCTGTGAGCCTTCTATTCATCAAAGCTCCACCAGTTGCGGAGTCAAGAGACACCTTCGAAGAATATTCTAAACCATTGTAGAAGGTGTGGACGATCAACCATTTCTCTAATCCATAGTGTGGGCAGGTTTCCAGTAAAGCCTTATATCTATCCCAAGCTTCTGACAATGACTCACCATCTTTCTGAACAAAGCTTGTGATTTGGGTCCTTAGATGAGCAGTCTTGGAAGGTGGAAAGAATTTGTCCAAGAAGGCTTACTCCAATTGGTCCCAAGTAATTATCGTCTCAGCGGGAACAGACTTCAACCAAGCTCTAGCTCGATCTCTCAAAGATAATGGAAACAAGCGGAGACGAATAACATCAACAGAGGCGCCTTCGATCTTGAGGGTCTCACAGAACTCCAAGAACATATCCACATGATCATTAGGATCCTCTAACGGCAATCCTCCAAACTGGTTATGCCTTATCATAGAAAGAAAGGCAGGAGGTATGGTGAAGCGTGTAATACCCTAGAAAATCATGTTTGGCTTGTATATGGTTACAGAGGTAGCCTAATACTTACTTAACATGTCTATGAAGTTTTGTGACTTTCTGAGCACGTTTAGGCACTTTGCTGTAACGCTAAGTGAGAAATATAACTGTTATTTGCTCTGGAAGTGGCTTAAACTGCTTAGTTAGTGGAAATAAGTGTGGAGAGTTTGTTTCCAAGTCACAAATGTGGGAACTGTGCTACAGTTAAAGTTTGAGAATTTTCGGAGTTAGTTCGGCATTTTTGAGCATACTGGTAGTGTGTTTTAGTGCCGGATTGACCCCTAGCTGATATGGAAATATCAGTTTTTGGTGAAACAGAATTTTTAATGAATCTCAGGATTTATTTTGAATCTGTTGGAAGTTACAGAATCAGATTTGGAGAAGTTTGAGTGTTCTTAGCAGATCGGGGTTTTAGTACCCAACTAAGAGAATTCAAAAGGGATTTCTCTTCTTGAAATATCCCACGGTGGGGATTTTTGAGGGATAAGAACCGAATAGAAAAATAGAGAAGCAGAAAAATAGAGAGGCTGAAAATGTGAGAAAGAAGAAGAGAAAAGAAAGAAAAGAAAGAAGGAAGAGGAGGATCCAAGTGAAGGTCTTGCTTCATCCTCATCATCTTGATCTTGAGGTAGGGGGAAAATATGTGTTACTTCATGACTTCATCTTCTTCATTGGGTTTATGGGGACTTGATGGAGGATGTGGGGTTTTGAAGTGTGAGAATTGTATTTATGTTAGTAAATGCATGAATTTTGCTAGAAAGCTTGAGAATAGTATATTTTTAGTTTGCTAGAGGCAATAGAACAGTTCTTCATCACTTAAATACCCTTGAATGCCATTTGTAAAGGAATTGGAGTTTTAGGGTGTAAATGGATGATTTAATCCAAGAATCAAAAATTTGTGTTGTGAGTTGGTGTTTTAAGTTTCCTTCTTGTTTGTGAACTTGTTTAGGACTTGAAATCACTTAGAAACTAAGTTGGAGTGGCCAAAATCCATGGAAAATGGCCAAAAGAATAATAGCATTATGCAAGAGAGCTTCTGCCATGTTTCTGGTTCAGTTACACGGCTCGTATGAGATTACACGGCCTAGGCCGTGTACCTCTTTGCCAGAAATTTTCCTGATGCACGAAAACACGGCCAGGGCCGTGTAAAATTACACGGCCGTGTATTTTGATACGTCGTGTCTTCTGTGATGAGAATTAGCTTTTGTGATCTTCATAAAAGTTTTATCTCTTTCTCTTAGCTTTCCACCGCCACAGAAATTGCATCATTTCGATAACCGTAGCTCAAGTTATGCTCATTTTACTGCACAAAGGTCAAAGGTTGAATTTGAACAGAATATGTTTTTGGATAGGAAATGAATGTTTTGGGATTTTATAAGGCTAGAAGCCTTAGAGGGACCTTAGATAACCATAGTAGGGTGGATTATCAAGGGGTAATATGTTGGAACACCATAGGCTTCCATAGTGTGGTGGAATGCCATAGGCAAGGATAGGGCGCTTAGATGCCCAGAATAGATTTCATCAGAATTTTTATTTTGATGTTTTGAGGTTCCTAATTGCTAGGATACTTTGTTTATACCTAGTAGAGTATGTTGAAACTCTAATAGGAGTAATTGATGAAGCGAAAATGTATTAAGTCAAGTTGACTTGAAATGTTAATTACGGGAGGTAATTAGACATGGCTATATATATACATATAATTTGTATTGTGATGGAATCGAGGAATTGAGTTTCCCTAAGTGTAGGAATTATTCGTGTATACTCTTTTAAGAGTGATAAGGTAATTTTAAAAGTATTTGATGATTTGTTTGTGAAATAAATTTGAAATACATATAAATCAATTGTGAAATTAGTTATGTGAAGCAATTAGTAATTGGATTGCATGAGATGTTTGTAAAACCTATTGAGGTTTGTAATGCTAATTATGAGGAGTTAATTAGACATGATGATATACTTAATGGTATGATATGCCTTTTTGAAAGGTGTGAGCCCCGTGAAAGTAGGTGTTCTATATCAGGTAAGGCACGTGGTAACCTTCCTAATATAGTGAAATTCTTAAGGATGGACTTCCTTGTTCATTATCGATAACCGTGTAGTTGATGAGACTTCACTACTCGGGGGGGGGGGATGGATTTCCTCTAGGATAATGATGTTTACTAGATGGGACTTTCAGTGCTTGTTCAAGGTTATGGATGAAACTATGGACTTCCATTACTTTGTTCATGTTTCATGCATTCATGACATTACCATGGGATTGGAGGTCCTGGATGTGGTATCATGCATTATTCACTTCCATACTTAGGAAATTGCATAGACATAATCATTAGTCATAATTAAGCATAACATGGCGATTATATGGGCAGTTGCTATCATGACATTTTCATGCATTGCAATTGTATGGGCGATTGCGTGTTGTTGAGATGAGGTGTTGTTGCTTCCATGATTGAAGTGTCAACTTGATAATTGTGATATTATCTGATTTTACATATATGAATATATGCTGGTATTGGAATACTTCTACTGAGATATGTTTTCTCACCCCGATTGTATTGCCATGTAAATCCAGGTGCGAGCTCTTCTAAAGGGAAGCAGAAGATGTATGAAGACTAGCATAGTATAGATGCTGTTTTGAGCTGAGCTTATATATGTTTTATATTTGCTTAGTTGTTTCAGGTTATGTATAACAGTATGCCCTTAAGGCTGTGATGTATATATATAACTTTTGCTATCGTGGCTCTCCATATTTACTCATTACATATGAATGTTATGGGTTAAACGTTGATGTATGTTAGTAGTAGCAGGGTCAATATTGGGTTATTCATTTATATGACGATATATTTGGGTAGCAAATATTGGGCTGTTACAAAGCGCCTAGCTTCAATGTCTGGCTGAGCAATTCCAGATCGCAAACCCCGAGCATTAGGGGCTGCATACTCTTTTAGTGGTCTATTATCCTCAGTTTCAGTCATGACAAGTGTTGGTTCAGGTATTTCTCCTACTCTTTGCCTTTGTTATCTTCTCCTTCTACGTAAAGTTCTTTCAATTTCAGGATCTGCTTTAACAAGAGTCCCAGAACGTCTAGTACTTTGCATAAACAAGAGAAATTACCTACAGAGAGTCAAAGAGAAAAATAAGAACGTAAGAACCAAATAAAAAGAAAAAAAGTTTAAAATAATTAAATTAAAAACTAAATTAGTATTCAAGAAAAATACAGTCCCCGGCAACGGCGCCAAAAACTTGGTGTGTGAAATCCGCAAGTATACAGTTTCATCGTCAAGTAATAAAAAGATCGAATCCATAGGGACTGTATCTATGAATACTAATTAATTAATTAATTCAATTCAATTAAATAAAAAAGAATTTAATTGTTGATTAAGAAGAATCTAGTAACAAAGCAATTAAATAAATAAAAATATAAATGTAGAATTTAAAACAAAAATAGCAAGTAATCAAGAAGGGGTTTTTCAGATTTAAAAAAACTTCCAAGATTGGGGTACCACAATGATACAAGACAAATCCTAATTGACAACCCTTTATTAAATCTGAAATTCAATTGAAGGTGAATTACCCTAAATTAGTTAATGTTCTTTCTCAAGATACAAGATCCGTGCCCAATTAAACCAATTCTTACTCTCGTGGTAATTGAATTTAAATTGAACTCATTACGCTTTGCGGTAATTCATTGAATCCTCGAAAGGCTAAAACTACTCTCGTGATTTAGACCTTAAGTTCAATTCTTATAGTTCCAACACCTAGATTCACCTCTCAATACGTCCCTAAATGTCTATGAGATGCAAATAAGTGGCCAGTAAATTCATATGAATAAGAGCAATAAGGATTGAATCAAAGAACATTCAAGATTGATAAAAGGGGAAATAAAGTCAATTAATCATTATCAAAGTATCAAAGGGCATTGCCCAATCCTAGAAACAAAAGAAACTACTCAGACATAGAGAAGAAGAGACAAGAAATCAAATTTAAGAACATTTCAAACCCGTAACAATGGAAGAAGAAGGGAGAAAGATGAAGATCAAGAGCCTCCAATGTGCCTCCTCCCAAACCAAATTAGAACCCCTCAATTGTATTCAGAACATCTATTTATACCCTAGGATTTTAATTGGCTAAAAGGCTCCAAAAGAAATAAAAAATAAAACTTAAAAATTGATGCGCATTGCGATCCACGGCCGTGGATCATTCCACAGGCTGGTCGTGGATTTTGTTGTCAGAATTCCATGGCCATGGATCATTCCATGGCCAGGCCGTGGATCATTCCACGGCCAGGCCGTGGATCATTCCACGGCCGTGGATCATTCCACGGCCAGGCCGTGGAATTCCCTAGAATTTCTCTTTTACTTCTTCAAACTGCTGCTCGATCCATGGCCGTGGGGAATTCCACAGGCAGGCCGTGGATCCCTCTGGAGTGATCTTTTTGCACCTTTTTCCTATCCATAAAGCTCTAACTTCAATCATGCAAGCTTTCCATCCATTTCAAGGCCAATTGAGTACCAATCCTGCACAACAACACCACAAATATCGCAGTTATTCGAACTAATGGAAAAACAAACCAAATGGAAAACTAAAATGCCTAAAATGCCCAAGAATGCATGCAAAACAAGAATAAAACATGATGTTGTTTCACACACATCAGCTATCGATTAATACTTAGCATTGAAAATAAACTTATCCTTGTCGGAACGAACTTATACTCTGTATCTATATTACTTGGATAACTCGTGCACTTGCGGCCTATTTTGGGACAAACATACGTTACTCAGACTATCCAGGATTTAGGATTACCCCAAGTAGTGAGGGAAACACTCATTCTCAACCACTTAATGACTAGGAAAGCTCAGGTAAAGAGAAAGACTCTTCCTTAACCTCAATTACTCTGGTATAAAGAAAATTACTTATTCTCTTACCATTAACCAAGACTTACCCTAGTACAAGTACATTCAAAATCTAACTCGGCCTAGTTCCACAAAGTGGATACCCATGAAAATCAAAACATCACATATGCAATATAATGCATAATCTAATCAATACTCATTATGGGTATTCAAATATGATGAAAACATTTCTCAAATCGTTAGTCTCATTTGATTCAGTCATGTCATGACACATAGCCTTACATATCATCAGTATGCAATAGTTTGCAAATTCCTCAATCAATCCAAAAACATACTATATGCATAATCATTTCTCTCAATCTTAGTACACTTGATTAAAATAATGTATAATCATACTTTAAATAGCATAATTCATGCTCTTTTTCATCTAATATGTCTTGAAATAACATTACATTGCTTATGGAAATCAAATTCTCAAATAATAAGCTCAAAATCTCATTCTGCCTAATGGGCGCCTAAGCGCTGGTCTCTGAGCACCTAGGCGCTCTACGCATGCTTAGATGTTCAACCATGAGCGCTTGGGCACTCATCACATATCTGGAATAATGTGAGTCTAGGTTTTGGGCGCTCAAGTGCTCAATTTCGGGCGCCTAGGCGCTTAAACCAGAAATCAAAACCCCTATTTTGGAACCAGATTTCAAGCCTTTCAAAAATTAAACTCAAAATCATCAATAAATCATCAAAGTTATCATGTTCAAGCATCAAAATCCTCATCCAAAATCATAATCAAAAGAGGGTTTAATATCCCTTTTTCAACCTC
Organism: Ormosia semicastrata; assembly: GCA_029884595.1. Classification (NCBI taxonomy): domain Eukaryota; kingdom Viridiplantae; phylum Streptophyta; class Magnoliopsida; order Fabales; family Fabaceae; genus Ormosia; species Ormosia semicastrata. The sequence goes on along the minus strand of JAQQTO010000054.1, from coordinate 6,494,529 downwards.
AAAAATCATCAAGAAATTAAGAGAAGAAAACTAAGTTTTCACATCATGAATTAAACATAAAAGCTTAAATCTTTCATTATCAAACTAGAAATCTCACTCAAGGCCATCAAGAAATCAGATCTTGAAATGCAAAATAACAAAAGAAAAGAGTGAGAGAATTCCCCTACCTCAAGCTTCCATGGTGCTTGGTCTTTGGTTCCTCCTTGGTTGGGCTTCTTGCTTATCTTTTCTTCTCATTTCTCTCATTTCTCCCCTGTTTCTCTTCTCTCATTTTTGTCTCCATCTCCCCCCTCTTCTCTTCTTTCTTTTATTTGTTTCAGGAACAGAAACGCATAGGAGAGAGATGAGAGGAAGTGAGAAAAATCTCACTTTTAAAAGATAAGAATTAGGGGCATTTTGATCTTTTCGCTAAACTTCGTATCTGTTAAGAACACTTTGATTTTTCTAAATCAAGTTTCTTAACTTCCAACAACATTAAAAATAAATATAGGATCCATGTAAATTCTTCTTTCATCATTTTCATAATTTTTCATATCTGCTATTTCTCAATTCAGTATTAAAACACTTCTACAGTGTCTTTAAAAATACTAAACTGACTCCGTTTGTCCTTAAAATTTAACCACATTCTCTTTCACATATTTGTGATCTATTAATAAAATTTTCCTTATTTATTTCCTTTGATTTAGCATTTATGCTATTTTTTTTAGTCAAAATAGTCATTTTGTACGTTCTGTATTGTGGCAAAGTGCCTAAATTAACTCAAAACTCAAAAGTTAACAGACATGTTAAACAAGTATTATGGTACCTTATAATCATATACAAGTCTAACTTGCTAAAAAAAAATGTTACACAAGCCATCTATTCCCCACTACCAAGCTGCCACTCATATTCTTACATATCTCAAAGGCACTCTTGGTAAAGGATTGTTCTTTTCTGCTTCTAATGATTTCAAACTCAGGGGCTTTGTTGATAGAGATTGGGCAGGTTATCCTGATACCAGAAAATCTATCACTGGTTATTGTGTATTTCTTAGAGATTATCTCATTTCCTGGAAATCCAAGAAATAACACATCGTTTCAAGGTCTTCCTCTGAAGCTGAATACAATGCTTTGGCTTCCTTGGCTTGTCAGATACAAAGGCTGCAATTCCTATTTACTGATCTTTCAATTTCAGTCCATTTTCTAGCTTTAGTCTACTATGACAATCTCTTTGCTATTCTCTTGCTTCTAATTCCACATTTCATGAAAGGATAAGACATATTGAAATTGATTGCCATCTTATTTGGGAAAAGTTTTCTGCTGGTCTAATCCATCTTCTTCCCATTTCCTCTTTTGTTCAGCTAGCAGATGTTTTTACCAAGCCACTTGTTGTTCATCTTTTTTCCACTCTATGTCTCAAGCTTGGCCTGATTAATCCATATAGTGCAGCTTGTAGGGGGAGGGTAACAGAGCTGAGCAACACTCAGCAGTTGTCATCAAGTTAGTTAGTTAGCATAGCAGATACTTTTTTAGTTAGTTAGTGATAAGCCTATATTTTATAGTCTTAAACTGGATAAATTGTAGTGTTTTGCTTATATTTATTGGTGAATTTTATATGGATCCTTATCCTTGTCTTTGCTTTTACAAATTAAAGAGATTTATCACATTTGGAGTAAAAGCAGGAGAAGACACCATGTTTTCAGAGTAAAAGAGGATCGTTTTAGCTTAGATAGGGCCCTATGTCAACTTAGAAACAATTGAGGAGTTAGACACAACCCTGTCTAACTTGAAGAACGCTTCTGTCTAACTTTTTTAAGAGACACGACCGTGTCTCTGGGTCATAGGGCCGTGTCTCCCTTATGGTGTGAGTTACGCAATTCAAGCTCACACGGTCGTGTCGAGCTTAGACACGGCAGTGTGAAGTCTCCTATGTGTAAAAACGGAAGTTTTTCCTTTAAATATTATAAATAGAAGCGAATCCCTAAACTTGAAGATAACTTTTGTGACACCAGAACTTTTGCGATGACAAACTTTGGAGCGATAATTCAGAAGAGAGAATTGCTAGGAATCTCTAGAAAATGGCTACGAAGAGATGACAAAATTCTTGAAGGCCTGAAGATCATAATCTCCATTAAAAGGGATTTTGATTTCTCTTCCCTCTAATTTTTCCCTTTCTTTATGTTTTTCTTTTGATGGACTTGTATTGTGATTTGGGTTTGTTATTAAACATAAGCAACTAATCCTATAACTAGGGTTATGGGGGATTTGTTTTCCTAATTAATTGGTTTTGATTTCGAATTTGATTAAGATAATTTCTTTTGAGTTTATTGTATTATTTGAATTCTTGTCAAAACTTGATCACTTTTGACATGCTTTAATTCATTGTTTGACTGGTGACCATCCGTATCCAATGAGTGGACTTATATAATAAACTTAGGATTAAATTAGTAAATGACCAAATATCAATTTATTTTATCAATCAAATTGACGATTATATCAGTTCATCTCTTGAATTGGGGCTTAATGCATTCTTAGTTAATTCAACTAAATGACCAAATAGGTGATTTAATTTTGGAATAGAATATTATTTATCCATGACCATTGAAATTCAATAGCAATTAAGAAAATATTAGCAGGAGAATTACCTTACATCATAAATAAATGAAAATTTGATTAATTAGATTCAAGTGAACCTTGCGTCCTAATTTCTCTCCTATTAATTTATCTTTATATTGTTTAATTGTTTATCATTCTTCTTTTATTTATTTTCTGATTTTATTTTGAATTTCTCTTACACTTACAATTGTCTAAATAATTAAGAATTTAGTGAAACTAATAATTATTTCTTATTTTTCATGAGATTAACAATTGAGACTTAAGTACTATATTACTTTATGATAAAGTACACTTACTTTTAATGTATTTTACACGTATCAGTTAGTTAGAAAATTAGTTATTGTTAGTTAGTTACATTTGTGGTGTAATAGATAAGGGGATATCACAGTGTAAGAACGTAACTTTGATCATATGCAATAAACAGAAACCAATGTTTCTTTCAGTATCCTCTCTCTATTTCAAGATTTGATAATTTTTTCAAATAAGAATAAAGTCTTAACAATAAAAAGTCATTTTTAATTTTTTTATTGACAAAACAAATTCAATAGGTACTTTGTAATTTCTGACCGACTGCAATTGAAAAGAGAATTTTCATTCTCTATAATATTTATTTTTTATTCTCATTTAGAAAATTGTTCTTTTTAGAAAGAAAGAAGAAAGTTCAATTTTTTTATTTATTTATTTGTGTGAAGAGAAAGTTTAGGAATGGGAGAGGCTTTTCTCGTTATAAGGTTAGGATAAATTACCAATTTCATTGAAAATTTATAATAGAATCACATATTGTCCATTAACGAAGGAATCTTAGATTTAAATCTAAGTCATGTTATTATTATGAGTAAAAAGTTGACTATATAAGTTAACCCATTGACAAAGAAAGTTCAAAAATTAAAAAGAAATAAAAGAATAAAAAAATAACTTACATGAAGCCTTGACCCACTTGAATCGGAAAGAAACTTGTGGGCTCAAACAAATATGCAGATGACATGAAGGCATGAGGAAATTTAAAATATATATATACATATATATATATATATAATTTTACTTAAGTGAGAAGAATATTTATTGTGATATGTGAAAAGAGTAAATATTGATCATTAAATCTTTTATGAATGGTTAAGATTAGAACATAAATACATGTCACTTTTTTAAGTAGTCACATGACCTTCAAGTAACTTTTAATCTTGACCATCCATGTATGATTGTATGGTCGAGATTTACTCTTCTCACTTTCTCACAATAAAAATTTTTCTCATTAGATATGTCCCCTATATATATATATAGGATCTTAATAAGGTGAAATGAGTATTTATTGTGAGAGGTAAGAGAAGTGAAATTTGACCATTAGATCTTTTATGAATGGTCAAGATTATAACATAAATACATGTGATTTTTTGAAGTGGTCACATGATCTTTAAGTAACTTTTAATTTTGACTATTCATGTGTAGTTGTATAGTCAAGATTTACTCCTCTCACCCTTTCACAATAAAAATTTTTTTCACTAAATATTTTTTATATATATATATATATATATCAAGTGCTGCGAGAAAACATGAGAATTGCGTGCCTGGGAAGAGCGGGGAGGGGGAATAACAGATTTGGGCAGGAATAATATTAATCTAATTGAAACTAAAAAATGATATGTGGCAATATAAGATTGTTTAATTAGTTAAAGATAATAAATATGAAAATGGTCATTTCATGGAATAGAATTACCATTCACAGTACCAAAAACCAACATTAAAATGAGAGACAAAACAATCCACGACATAGTTTAAAATCTTGGCCCATCAAAGCAAGGGAACTAAAAACCCAAACAAAAAAAAAGTTATGAGTGTATGAAGCACGGAAATGAATACGAATACGGGACATAATACGAATACAGAAATACACTAAATTTAAAAATTTTAAGACACAGACACAACACGGATACGACATATATATATATATATATATATATATATATATATATATATATATATATATATATATATATAAAATTTTAATTATAAACATTTCAAATACAACTCTTTAATGACAACACAAATATCTTCGTTTATAACTAAAAAAGAAACTAATAATAATTAAAAATTGAACAACAGACTAGAGTGAAACTCACTTGAAACTTGAATCATTAGCACACAATGAACATAATGTATTGAGGAAGAATAGAAGATTTTTCCTGATGGTAGGTCGAGTGATATTGGGCTTGTTGGCCTTGATATTAGTACACTGTCATACAGTAATTTTTTTTGTTAATTTTAATAGGCTGTGTCTAATATATGTCTGCGGTGTGTCTGAGATGTGTCCTGGCCGTGTTCGAGCCGTGTCTGAGACAAAAAAATAATTTTTTTAATTAGACACACTCAGACACGTGAGACATGCGTGTCATGTACGTGTCGAAATGTGTTTATATCAGACATGTGTCCGACATGTGGACACGTCAGTAAAATAATGTGTCTGTGCTTTCTAGGGTGCAAGTGTGCCCAAACACCAAAATATGACGTTATGGTTTTGGGCACATAAAACATGCCTAAGTATTTTTATTCTTTAGACGAAATTAATTTCAGCATCTTCAAAGAAAATTCAAGACCATTCTTTTCCTTCATCATATTCACTAGAGACAGGTCATAAATGGATAGGGTCCTATAAATTATTACAAAGGGACCAGAAACACTTTATAAAAAATAAATGCCTATCTTTGTTTGAGTAATAATAAAGCCATTAAAGGAATTAGATGGACGACAGATTTCTTTGTTTGAGTGATAATAAAGCCGTCAAAGGAGTTGAGCCAGGAACATACATTCAAGGAGGGTGTCTTGTGCGCAAAAATTACCAACAAGTTAGCAAGCAGGTTGAGGGCTCAATTCAATGCCCTACAATATTTTTGGGATGGAAAGGTTGTTTTCAAATACAAATTATGCAGGCTTGTACCAGTAAAGCATTTTCTACTAAATAAATAACTTTTTAGTTTTCAGAGTTCCATATTAAATGAGATGTTTAATAAATAAAAAAAGAATAAGATTTGTCTGCGACATTTCTTAAGGAATGAAAAAAGAAAAATAATAAATGAAAAGTAAAATATTTAATACATTAAAAATTTTGCAAAACCCAAAAAAAATACTGCTCCCATCCCTTAATAACTATCTTTTAAAAAAATTGATTTATCCAAAATTATCTGTGGTCATTTGATAATATTAAGACATTATTGTCTTTTTTTAAATTTTACCTTATCTCAATTAAACCCAATACTTTCATAATTAATTATCTTTTATCATTTCTTAAATTTTCTCTCCAACATTACATTTATTGGAGAGAATGAAGAGAATTAATAGAGTGAGAAAAAAATATGATTTAGTCACATTATATTATATTTTTTTGTATTTAAAATTATTTAATTTTATCATTAATTCTTGTACAAAAACTTTAAAAACATTTAAAAAAAGAGGAGAGAGTATTAAATAAGATGTATGCGTTCACACTGTACCCAGCTATGCCCTTTTCGCCATGTGAAACAGCAGTAGGATAAGTGACAGTTCCATACTCAAACGCCATCTGTTCTATCTCAACGTATAAAGGATTTAAATGATGGAGAGGGAGGTAATGTCCTGCAGAAGTGGGGGATCACCACATGCATCAGCCAAAATAATGAGAAGTTGATGGAGATTAATCGTAAATATATGACTACATCTTTAAGCAACCTGCGTTCTGCGACTCGAATTTACACTCCTGTATCACCAGACCATGACAAATAGAAACAACCTCGAGCATTCTCAATAGCCTGTAGCATTATAATCTTTAAAAGACTTTGGATTAGGGGTGCACAGCGGTCGGGTTGAGTCGGGTTCAAGAAAAAAAAATTTCAAACCAATCAATTAAGCTTGAGTTGGGTAAGATCGGTTTTTCAAAAATTTTCCGACTACGTGAACTGAACCAACCCAACCTATAGACAGGTTGGATTGAGTTGGGTCATCAAGTTGTTCAAATTTCAAAAGGGTTGCTCAGATGTGTTTGAGAGGAAAAGTTGGAGGTGTGGTAGACTAGTGGCTCTGTTGTGCAGGTTCTACTTGGTGGTCCTTTGGTGAAATTCTTCATGGATCTTTCATGGTCATGATGGTGTTTCTAATGGCGGTTTGTGGTTGAAGAGGTGTTGATAGTGGGGATCCTATAAACCTTGAACTACCGGAAACCCGAACCAAGTCCGACCCAGAACCACGCTCCGCCATCCTCTACCACCACGCTCCACCGCTTGACCTGTTGCCATCCAAACCGAACCAGACCTCCATCCAGCCACTTCAACCCGAGACACCAGTCTTCTACCCTCACCTACAACCCCCTTTCTGTGTTCGTCCCCTGTTTAGAAATTGAAATAGGTTTTATCTGTTTTTGGGTCTACAAGCAAAACCTGCTTGTCAAATGTCAGACTAGCAAAATGAATGCTAAGCAATGAGATTCTCCCTGGGACTAGGACTAGCATCAGGAGAACCAGATTGCAGGCCAAACATTTCAAGAGGGGCCATAATAAAACAACAGAAGCTAACTAAAATGAGCCAGCATTTCAATTGGGTTGTTTCTGTTCCTAATGACTAGCTACTGACAGTAGGGCTAAGGCTGAAATGAGGAGAGGATAGCTGGATGGATCAAGAAGAAACGAAGGAAATGGCAGCACAATACACCCAAAACAATGTCGTATTACTCGGATAATTGGGTGATCAGTTAAGGTATATTAGCTAATTTGTTGAACTCATTACCAAAACCAATATTTATACCGGTTGGTTAAATTTTATCCGAATTAATCCAAGGATCCAAATCAACCCAAAAATTTTATGAGATTAAGTCAAGTTAGTCAAGTTAACTCGAGCCCATATACAACCCTACTTTAAATCTTTTAAAGTAAAAGATACACTTTTGTGAGTAAAGTAAGAGATTATAACTGTTAATAAAAAATTTAAAATTTAAAATTTTATAAAATTCAAGCACTCACATCCCATATTAAATATATAAGATAATCTACATTCTTAATTTTCTTATCAAGGGTTATAATCTCTTATTTTTACTCTTTAAAGTGTACCTCTCACTTTAGAATTTAAATGATCTAAATCCTTATAAAAATACACAATGTGCCTTGGTTTCCCAAATAGCTAGTATGTACAGATTCGCAGCATATAAAGGTTGGTGGATGTATGTTTATGTAATGCTAAGCAGAATCTTATCAACTACAAATCAGATAACGAGCAATCCAGAATATTTCTAAATTTGTAGAGGTAAATAGATCGACAACGATGAGATTTCCTCTATTTTATCAAACACATGCACCGCATTGATGTCAATTCAAACAATTGAAGAGAAATGAAAGGGGCCATGATGAATGTCATAATGAAAGAAAACTGAAAAAAATAGAAATTCTAATGAAATAGAGGTCAATTCGAACAACCATAAGAATTCAAGAAAAAAATATAACACACATCAAGTCTCATTTAACTTAAGAAGGCTGACTCATTTCATATCTATTTCACACCCATTTAAAATTCTGTTTCATTTCATTTCACATCAAGCCAGCTACCATGAACCTTCAGCACCCACTGTTGGATTCTTGAAAGCAGAGAACTCCCAGTATGTTTTCAACGAGAATGGTGGGAAAACAGTAGCACCTTCTTCAGTAATTTTAGATATCTGCAAATTCAACATCACAGATGCACTAAACATCATAATGCAATTGACAACCCATTCAATTCAACTGAAGATTATATTAAGAATAAGAATCCAACAAATGAAGGAAGCAAAGTCATTTACTTTAGATCCAAGCTTCATATACACATGATAGAAAGGGTGCAATAGAGGTACACAGTTTACAGAAAGGGCACAGCAAAAGAAATTGAAACCTTTACACTTTGATGATGAACAAGATGAGTTATTCAACAACTCCTTAGAAACAAGATCAGCAGATACATGACTATCTAGCGATTGACAAGCAACCATCTTCTAGGTTATTCACCTTCCAGTTTGTCTTGCAAATAACTAGTAATTCACTCATTCACTGGATCTCCCACTTTTAAGGCCGCTTAACTGGGTAATAAGCAAGTATACTATTTTGGTTACATTAAGCAAGTGTACTGATATTACTCGAGTCTTGACCATTTAATTTAAAATCTTGATTTAGTTCCCCAACTCATCCACGGGAAGGAAACACAACCACAAACCAATGGCTATATTATTATTATCAGATCCTTTTTCTTTATTTTCTGCCAGTACAGGGTTCTAAGGTAAAGCCTTCATTTCTCAGATGGTTAAGATTCTATGCCAAGCTATGTTGATCTAAGCCAGCCAAAATTAATTATTCTAACCATGCAAGGAAAGTAGGAAACCATGCTCATTACGCTTTATTCACAAGTTATTTCACATAAGTATAATAAAGCTATTTGCTGTCTAGAAACCTACTATCTTCCTTTGGGCTAAGTGGAGATTAGACCCATAAGGATCCAACCTCAGGTAGATAAAGTCACAGAGACCTAGGTTCCATGTGAGTTATCGCTTACCAGCTAAAATCCTACTAATTGAACTTTCTTATAAAAAAGCTTTGGCTTGAACCGTATACTTCTCAAGGGATTAAATGTGATCTCTAAAAGTTCTATCTAAGAAATTAATGTGGCTTTCTGAACAATGACGGGAATGTAGAAGAAATTGAGAGAACTACAGAAAAAAGCACCATTCCATTCCAAACACCTCCCTTGCAAGTTCCATTCATAATTCAAAATCAATCAAAATATTGAGCAATATATTAAAAGACGAAATGTAAAATAGAATAAAGGGACTGAAATATAGGAACAACGGAAAATATAAGGAAATTTAAGAAGAATATTCTCAGAAATGTAGCACCTGGCCACTGGCCTATGGGCATGCTAGCCCTGAGCAAAGATGAAACCTTAACAGCTAAGATTTAGGACAATATATTGAGATTTCACTTATATTAAGTTTTTTGATAAATTGCAAATTGGGAAAAAGGGGGGGGGGGGGAGTGGAGCAGAGTGAAATAAGAAAAGGAAACAGAAACAGGACAACACCTGAATCTTGTTAACAGCAGATCTATCACGATATAAAAGCACACGCATGCATTTTTCTAGTAACTTGACACCTTCTTCAAAGGTCAAGTTTTCATGCCACTCATCACGGAGAATTGGCCTGGCAAGATGATTTCCAAGCCCAGTTGCTACATGGTTGTCTTCAAAATTAATGCCAATCATGTTAACCTGGATAAGATTCACAAATACAAAAACTGAATAAACTTGCAGGTAACTAAACTGTTGAATCAAACATAAAAGACAAAGTAAGGCATACCATGCCAAGGTATTTCTGCCCATTTTTCACACCACCAAGTACAAGTGAGTTCCACAATGGGTTGAACTTGTTGCGCCTATTATACATCACACGAGTTAAATAGTTGTGCAGTTCCTTAGGCCCTAGAGAATTCCCATCATCCCACATGTTGTCATAAAGGCTGCGGCAGTCAATACTCAAAATCAACAGTTAGATGGGAATGTTGAAGTTTTAATATTGTAAAGGTTAAGGGAAAAAATAAACAGATGGAGCCTTTTCCTCAATGTTTGAAATAAAAAAAATAAAAAAAAGCCAAGCAAGAGAAATAAAGCAGTTGCAAGGCATTTAACTAAGCAGACCCTTCTGTGCCTCAATTAATTGAAACAACCAGTGCGTAAATAGTAAAAATTATTAATAAATAAATAAAGGTACTCACACAAGCTCATCAAGGTAGCGTAGAATCTCCTGAAAGTCACTTATTTCGCCGCTGGCACCAAGAAGAGAATGTTTTCCAATAGGCTTCAAACGCTCAATACTCTTGTACCGCAGGGTAGAACCATATGAACCTATCATTACATCCATTATTGACATGAGATGCAGAGTTAAGCCAATACTAAAAAACACTAAGAATTTTGCAGAGATGGCACATTTATGAATCAGAAGATAACCGCCAGCACTTGTAACGAATCAAAATTTATTTGTCCAGAAAAAAAAAAAGAATCCGGAAAAGCAATTTCCGTAAGTATCAGAATGAGAGCATTTTGGTATGAAAATAAAGCCCAATTAAACACTATATTGGAAATTGAAAGGAGCAATCTCTAAATATAAAAGCAGGAAAGGCAACTACAAACTAACCACAACAGTACAAGAGTTAACAAGAAGAAGGCACATCTTACTTCTCATAGAGAGTATAAAAAGAATTGCACTTAAGAAGGTAAAGTTGACTGAAAGAAAGCTAAGATGTTGATATGAATTGATGAGATTGAGCAACAGACCTCCCATATCAGCAGCCATAAGAATCCCATCTTTGTATTTGATGGCGACTACAGAGGATCCAGTTACGTATGGATACCTAACGATGAAGACAAAATTTAGGGTACAGAAAACAAGCTACGAACTACGAAGAATACATTCAAGATGAATAACATATTACTCACTGTGCAGTAAACCCTAAACTCTAGACGTAGAAACGAATAGAGGGAGAGAGAATACATACAGAGTTCTCTCGGTTTCAGCTGCAGAGTCCATCATAGGTGAGGTGAATCGAGTATCGCAGTCGTACAGAGCGAGACGAGATATAGGATCTCAGAAGACGGGAAGAGGGATCAGGAATAGAGTGAGAGAAACTGTGCAGTAAATGTTTTAATACAAACGACGTCGGTTCCATAGTTTATTTTCTGAAGCTCTAAACGACGTCGTCTATCTTAAAAGATTAGAATTCCATGTATTTGAGATTTTGTTGTTAATTTGTTATTAATTAAATCATAAAAAAACCGTAAATTTGGGTAGGAAGAATGATAAATTCTTATATGTACTTAGAAGAAGTCAATTCTCTTATTCTATGTCACATGTTATTTGTCATATAAGATGTGTGAGTTATTTTTGTCTCTTTAAATTAATATTTTTTTCTTAAAATACTAACCATGATTAACAAAAACCAAAAATCATAGTGTAACTCCTAACTCCTAAAATACTAAAGCATGATTTTTTTCATTTTTGATTAACCATGGTTAGTAATTTTGGTGTAACTCATGTATATCATGAAGCCAACAGGGAGGATGGCTGATTGGTTGCCATTCTCGTACCTTTGATTTGGGTTTGTATGTGCTTTCTTACCCTCCTCATGATTGCGGGAATTTAGTGATGGAAGATTTGGCTGGTGTTTCTTTTTTTAGATCAGTAGTTAATTTCTAAGGGCTTTAGCCCCTCTTGTATATCCATGTATCTTATTTGATAAATAATAAATGATATAAAGTAATAGAAATGTGTTGTCATCAATATATATAGATTGAAAGTTCTTATCATATAAATTATATTAATAAAATTTTACATTAATTTAAAATTATTTAATATTTTATTAATATATGTCAAATTTTAAAAGTATATATTACATTAATTTTGGCGTATATCAACGAAGATTAAATAATTTTAAATTAATGTAAAATTTTATAAATATGATATATATGATAGGAACTTTCAATTCAATTATAGATTTATGATATTTAATGGTGTAAGAATAACTTTAACTTACACCTAGGTATATAACTTGATCTCTTCTCATATATATATATATATTTGAATAATTTTTAAAAGATATTTTTTTTTTTGTACCCATTAATTTAAAAGAGTTTTAGAAATCTTTTTTAATTAGAACAAGCATAATGAGACAAATATTTATCTTAAACTCACGTTATTAATGAGACTGTCTATCTTATTGATTTTATTATGAAGTTCATGATATTTTTCTCTTTTTATAATTGTTTCATGAGTTCTTTTAATAATTTTAAAAACTTAATCTCATTCTTATTTCGAAACAACCCTATTAATCTTATGTACCTAACAGTTCATGTCGGAACTCTAGTTCTTCCCCGAACACTAATCAAATCTTTTATGATGAATTTTTACAAAATCAATTCGTACATCCAATATTGCTCCAGCGTTAAGTAATCGGCTTGTTGAATATTGTATCTAAACATTCAAAGATTTAACATATAAATTATTATTACATTTGGTGCATTATCACCGACCACTTCACAGTTTCACGCTGTATTAGCCTCCTCCACCACCTCCACACCCTTCGTCACCACAGCCTCGTCCTCCTCACCCTCCATCACCACCACCACAACCTCCTCCTCCACCATCACCTCCTCCGACATCAGCAACATCAGCGCCCAATGAGAAACTGTCGAGCCAACCTAGCAGGTAACTCTTCCTCTTCTTCGGCTTAGGTTGGTAACCTTGAGGTCCTCCATAACCGTAAGGGACACTAGTTGTCCCACACTTATTTTGTTTCTTCTTTCGTCCAAAGCAAAGACACCCAACATTAATGTCTTCTCACTTCTAAAACCTACTTATGAAATCTCTATGTGGTAATTTTTTGTATCTTCTTTGTGAATTCAAATGCTTGATATGTTGGATTTGGCCCAAATTCTATTAAAAATTATTATGACTAGTTTTCTATTTTATGAAAATATAAAAGATTTGTAAAGATTTGTAAAAATATAAAAGATATGAAGAGATATATGAATATATGCTAAAGATTTTGTTAAAAAATTTAAAAAATGTTAGAAATTTGTGAGATATGTATAAGATTTGTGAGAGATTTATTTACAATAGGTGTCGCGACCAGGATCGCGGCGGATGCAACAACTCATAAAGTTTTTTTAAAAAGAAGAAATAGAGTCGCCACCAATTTTATTTAAATTAGGAAAAATCGGAAAACCTTTCTTTGGAAATGGTCTTTGGAACCAGATTGAATTCGGGAGTCGGTTATGGATAAAAAAGTATGCGAACTTAATCCCACAAAGACTTAACACACCCGCTCTAAAAACGGTAGATCTTAAATTGATTGTGTGAAACTTTATAACTTTCAAGAATATTTGTTTTATCATTAAAAAAAGATAAATAAAAAAGGAAGGAAAAGAAGATTTCGTGAATCATCGAAATCGTCGCGACTTAAATGATTCTAAATCAAAAGAGGAAATTAACAAGTTTGTCATGAAATTTCAAATAATCTCATTTTATTTTTTTAACAACGTTTAATTATTTTATTTTATTTATTTATTTATTTATTTTTTAACAAAAATCAACAGCTAAAAAGGAAGGCAAAAAAAAGATAAAAAAGAAAAGATAAAAAAGATAAATATGATAAACAAAGTTAACCAGAAAAGAAAAAAAGTAACCAACATGCTATTGTTATTCATCTATCCCACCCAAACTCAAGAGAAGGCCTTGGAACACAAAAAATAAAAATAAAAAATAAAAAAAATAAAAAAAAAAATAACCACGAACCCTAACCCAACAGAACTCTCTTTTTGTTTTATCATGCTTTTTGTTATAAATTCCTTCTTAAGACATACATACTAGCAAAAAAAATAATAACAATAATAAAATAAAATAAAATAATAAAGGAAGAAAACAGAAAACAGAGGCTCGTAGCCTCTGATAAGGGAAAAAAGGGAGGCTTTCACCTCGAAGTGGAAAATGAAAACGTGAGGTATCGTGTTGGGGCTATTGGGATCCGACGGTCGGTTGGGAGGATCTGGCTCTGCGAGGTCCGACGGTCGGTGAGGGGATGGATTTGGGTGTTGGACTCGACGGTCGGTTGAAGGGAGAGATTTGGTGTTGGATTCGACGGTCTGGCTGGTTGCCAAGGAGAGATTTGGTGTGGGGCTCGACGGTCGGTTGAAAGGAGAGATTTGTCGGGTTCGTTGTCGGTTGAAGGGAGAAATTTGTTGGGTTCGACGGTCGGTTGCAAGGGGAAATTTGGTGTTGGATTCGACGGTCGGTTGAAAGGAGAGATTTGTCGGGTTCGACGGTCGGTTGAAGGGAGAGATTTGGTGTGGGGCTCGACGGTCGGTTGAAAGGAGAGATTTGTCGGGTTCGACGGTCGGTTGAAGGGAGAAATTTGTTGGGTTCGACGGTCGGTTGCAAGGGGAAATTTGGTGTTGGATTCGACGGTCGGTTGAAGGGAGAGATTTGGTGTGGGGCTCGACGGTCGGTTGAAAGGAGAGATTTGTCGGGTTCGACGGTCGATTTTGATGTCCGACGGTCAGTTTTGATGTCTGACGGTCGGTTTTGATGTCCGACGGTCGGTTTTGAGGTAATGGGTTGTGGGGAGGTTGGTTGCGGAAGTTGAAGATGGGCGAGGCTATGGAGGTGAGGATGAGTTGTTAGGGGAGTGGTGGATGGTAGGTGAGAATCAGAACATGAATATAGAGAAAGACAGAATGTAGAGACTTAAATGCAACAGCAATGGTGGAAGTCCATACATAAGAGAAAGAACAAACAAAATACCTCCGTGCTTCAGTAAAACACTTGGAAAAATCTCTTTCTATTCAAATCCTTTTCTTTACAATTTCACTTCTCACTTTCTCTCAATACCCAGTTTTCTCACCAGTAGCAAACAGTAGCTGCAAGTGAGTTCCAGATTTTTAACTAAGAAGAAGAAGCGTAAACCAAGAAAAATTTCTCTCTCAAAAAACTGGAACAAAAAAAAACACCCACTCCTCAAAAAAAAGAATCCAACCCCTTTTCTTTACATTGTTTCCCTTTATATAGGCACTCAGAACTTCTAGCTTGGCCTCCTGAGCGTCGATCGTGCAGTCTCTTTCTATCCCTCTCTTCTTTGCTTACTTCACTTCCTCTTTCACGGACAGCTTAGGTAGCAGAGCATTGGTCATTTTCAATTTCCAGTTTGATGAACCTTCTCTGTTTTTTGACTCTGCACTCCCTCTAGCTGGCTTCCTCTTACTATTTTCAAAAATTATTTTGAGCCTTGGTTGTGGGAAATCAGAATGTCAAGTCCTTCTCAACTCCATTTTTGGCTTTCAACGCTGCTTCCCCTTCTTTGGTCAACTTGTGTAGCAGCATATAGCAGAGCCTCGGTCGTTGTTCCCTTTCTCGTTTGATGAATCCTTCTTGTTTTTGTCTACCCTGTGCCCTCGTCTCGCTTGCCATTTTCTCGTGTCACAAGAGGTGCAGCTATTCCATCTCCTTATTAGTGTTTCATTTTCAAAGTCTCTAGCCTCACTCTTCCGCGCTTCCTTCTCGCTATCACCGAATGTTCATTTCGTCCTTTTGCTCTTGGCTTGGTTTGCTTGGTCGCTTGTTTGTCTCTTTCAATTGTGTTGAAATTTTTTTTTTTTCAAGTGTTTGGGCCATTTTTCACGCTACGTTGGTTCATTTTCTCTGTTGCTCTTTCTTTTCTCTTTTTTTTTTTTAAAAAAACTTTAAACAAAATGGGCCAAAGTAGCTAAAGGACCAGAACATATTTTCTATTGGGCTATACTTGATCTGGATTAGAAATTAAAGAAATGAGGGTGATTATTTTATTTTATTTTATTATTTTTTGTTTTAGTTCTAAGGATCCGGACAAAATTGGGTGTTCACAGTTGCCCCTCTTTACTTGTTTCTTACTAGGGACTGTGAACAACCATAGTTTTCATGTTATTGCGTAAGAAACGAGTAAAGACGTGAACTTAAATTTTGTCCGGTCAATGTGTGGGATGAGGTGAGTGGACAAGGCAAAGACGCCGCCTGGAAACCAACGAGCTAAAACATGGATTTACGAGTTGTCGCAACATCGTTAATCCTACCAAGGTGAAACTCGGCGTAAAGCCAGAGACGTCACTGCATTGTCAACGAGCTGTCGTAGCTCAGTTGACATTTATTGATTAAAAAGAGTTTTTTTTTTCTTTTTCTTTTTGAATTTTAAAAGACCTTGGGTGACTTTATGACTGGAAATGGTAAGAGACAGTGGGCTTGGCCCAAATTTAAAAGATAGTGGGCTTGGCCCGAAATTTAAAAGACAGTGGGCTTGGCCCGAAATTTAAAAGACAATGGGCTTGGCCCGAAATTTAAAAGACAATGAGCTTGGCCCAAATTTAAAAGACAATGGGCTTGGCCCAAATTTAAAAGACAGTGGGCTTGGCCCGGAATTTAAAAGACAATGGGCTTGGCCCAGAAATTTAAAGACAATGGGCTTGGCCCTAATTTAAAAGACAATGGGCTTGACCGAATTTAAAAGACAATGGGCTTGGCCCGGAATTTAAAGACAGTGGGCTTGACCCGAAATTTAAAAGACAATGGGCTTGGCCCAAATTTAAAAGACAGTGGGCTTGACCCGAAATTTAAAAGACAATGGGCTTGGCCCAAATTTAAAAGACAGTGAGCTTGGCCCAAATTTAGAAGACAATGGGCTTGGCCCGAAATTTAAAAGACAATGGGCTTGGCCCAGAAATTTAAAGACAGTGGGCTTGGCCCGGAATTTAAAAGACAGTGGGCTTGACCCGGAATTTAAAAGACAATGGGCTTGGCCCGGAATTTAAAGACAGTGGGCTTGACCCGAAATTTAAAAGACAATGGGCTTGGCCCGAAATTTAAAAGACAGTGGGCTTGGTCCAAATTTAAAAGACAATGGGCTTGGCCCAAATTTAAAAGACAGTGGGCTTGGCCCAAATTTAAAAGACAGTGGGCTTGGCCCGAAATTTAAAAGACAGTGGGCTTGGCCCGAAATTTAAAAGACAATGGGCTTGGCCCGAAATTTAAAAGACAATGGGCTTGGCCCAAATTTAAAAGACAATGGGCTTGGCCCAAATTTAAAAGACAATGGGCTTGGCCCGGAATTTAAAAGACAGTGGGCTTGGCCTAGAAATTTAAAGACAGTGGGCTTGGCCCGGAATTTAAAAGACAGTGGGCTTGGCCCGAAATGTTTTTTTTTTTTTTTGCTATTTTTTACAATGAAGCTTGGCGCAAAAGCCGAAGACGTCACTTTTCACAAATTTGCAGCTCATGGAGGGATGTTGCAACGTACTTTCCTGCAACTCAAAATCATATCAAAAGACTGAAAACATTATGCCAAAATATTTCACTTGCATACCCGATTCTGATTGCTTCCTCGAAAAATTTTGATCTATCACACCCGGGCGTAGGCTCTCGCAAACTAGGGCTCATCAACTTGTTTCGAGTTCGTTGGGATCCTCGACACTGGAGTCACTTTACTTCTGAGTTGGCTCATCAGGCACATAGTTCCTCTCTCAACATTGTGAATCGCATTGGGAGCTTTTCTTGCCTTATTTGAATCTTCTGATTCATTCTTGATCTAAACTCGTTAGTTAGAGGACTGCCATTAAATTGTTAGATCAATGATATTGAATTTATATTCCCTCTTATCGAAGCATTTTGTGATAAACACGTGTGACTTCACAAATATAAAAAAGAAAGGAACATGACAAAAGAAAGATGGACAATAAAAAGAAAGGAAAGTATTTTCATTGATTTGGATGTTCACAAGCACGAAAAGGCAAATAGTACAAAAGGATGATACAAAGGTAAGGTGGCAGACAATTGCCCCAGTTAGGATTCCTTTCTTCTCATTAGATAGGTCCTAATTCTCAGATGGATATTACAACCACTTGTGACACGAGCTCTCTTCCATCCACCACCGCTTAAAATTGCCACGCTTTGTCTTCCATCACCACTTAAAATTGCCCCAGCTTTTTTTTTTTTTTTTTTTGTAGATGCCCTAACTTTTGCTTAGGCGCCTCATGGGGTTTTCAACCTAACGGGTTATTTTCTTTTTCTCTTTTTTTTTTTTTTTGTTTTAGGCATAGAACTTTTTGACCGCATCAGATTTGTCGGTCTTGGCAACTCATTTCCGTCCATATCCGTTAAAACTAAGGCTCCACCAGAGAATGCCTTCCTAACGATGTACGGCCCTTCATAACTCGGTGCCCATTTTCCTCGAGCGTCCTCTTGGTTTGGAAGTTTTTTCTTTAAAACCAGGTCACCTGCTTGGAACTCCCTAGGGCGCACTTTCTTGTTGAAGGCTCTCGCCATTCTCCTTTGGTATAGTTGTCCATGACAAATAGCTTTCAATCGCTTTTCTTCAATCATGTTTAACTGGTCGTACCGAGTCTTTACCCATTCTGCTTCTTCTAACTCAGCTTCCATCAACACCCTTAAAGATGGGATTTCAACCTCTACGGGGGAGACTGCTTCCATACCATAGACCAAGGAGAACGGTGTTGCCCCAGTGCTGGATCGGATATTAGTGCGATAAGCGTGGAGAGCATAGGGGAGCATCTTATGCCATTCTCTGTAGTTGACCACCATTTTGGCTACTATCTTCTTGATGTTCTTATTTGCTGCTTCTACTGCACCATTCATCTGGGGTCCAGGAGCGTAATCAGATGCTTGATCCTAAATCTCTCACATAAATTCTTGATTTCTCGTGCTATTGAGATTAGGGCCGTTATCTGTGATAATCCTCTCTGAATCCCATACCGACAAATGATGTTTACCCTTAAAAATTTAAGGACAACCTTTTGAGTGACTTTGGCGTAGGAAGCAAATTTCTACCCACTTGGTGAAATAATCAATTGCTACCAGGATAAACCTGTGGCCATTAGAAGCTTTCGGGTTTATTGGCCCAATAACATCGATTCCCACATTGAAAAAGGCCGGGTGCCACCATATTATGCAATGGGACAGGGTGGTGCGTTGATGCGATCAGCGTACACTTGGCATTTATGACACTTTCGAACATATTCTATGCAATCGCTTCCATAGTGGACCAAGAATAACCATATCGCAGATCTCGACGAGCCATCATGATACCATTGGCATGTGTTCCGTATATTCCCTCATGAACTTCTGTTAAGATGGTGAGAGCCTCCTCCAGCGCTATACATCTGAGGAGTGTGCCATCATAGTTCCTTTTGTACAATATATTCCCCATTCAAAAAGAAAGCCATGGAAAGCCGACGGATGCTCTTTTTGTCTGTCTCATTTGCCCCTGATGGGTACTCTCTGAACTTGATGTACTGCATGATATCATGGAACCAAGGCTGCCCATCTTCTTCTTCTTCAACATTAGAACAGTAGACTGGTTCACTTTCTGCCCTTATTCGGATGGGTTGCACATTAGCATGAATATTCAGATTGGTCATTACAGCCAAAGTGGCCAAAGCATCTGCAAACTGGTTCTTATCCCGAGTCAGATGCGAAAAGGTGATCCATTCAAACTTCTCGATCAACTGCATCAAATATTTTTGGTATGGAATCAACTTGGGGTCCTTAGTCTGCCATTCCCCGTTCACTTGATAGATTATCAGTGCTGAATCTCCATATACTTGTAGTTCTTTCACTCCCAATTCTATTGCAACATTTAGCCCTTGAGCACAAGCTTCATACTCAGCTACATTATTGGTGCAATCGAACTCTAACTTGATGGCCACTGGGTATTGCTTCCCACTTGGTGATATGACCACTGCACCTATGCCGTTCCCGTACATATTGATGCTCCATCAAAAACATTTTCCACACGTCCTCTTTATCGACTCTTCTTCTTCAACGCTAAAACATCCTCATCGGAAAATCGGACGTCACAAAGTTGTTGCTTGTAATTGAGTGGATTCTCGGTAAGTGATCTGCAATTATGCTCCCTTTGATAGATTTTCGAGTTACATGCTTTATGTTGAACTCAGAAAGGATCACTTGCCATTTGGAGACTCGTGTGGAAACATGAGGGCTTTTGAATATGTACTTTATCGGGTCCATCCTTGAGATAAGCCAAGTAGTATAGTACAACATGTACTGCCTCAGCCTTCTAGATGTCTATGCCAGTGCACAACATGTTTTCTCAACTGCCATGTAGCGAGACTCGCACTCATTGAACTTCTTGCTCAAATAGTAGATGGCCTGTTCTTTTTTTCTCGTTTCATCATGCTGCCCTAGCATTGCTCCCATGGATGTCTGCAATACCGTGAGGTATAATATCAAAGGACGACCAGGTGTAGGTGGCACCAAAATAGGAGGACTTTGTAAGTAAGTTTTTATCTTCTCAAAAGCTTCCTGACACTGTTCATCCCATTCTCCTGGTTGTTGTTTCTTCAGTAGCTTGAAGATTGGCTCACAAGTCTTGGTCGTTGGCTATGAACCTAGCGATGTAATTCGCCTCCCGAGAAAACCTCTTACTTCCTTTTCGCTTTGGGAGCAGGCATCTCTTGTATGGCTTTGACTTTATCATGGTCCACTTTGATTCCTTCCTTGCTAACAACAAAACCAAGCAATTTTCCAGTCAACGCACCAAAAACACATTTTGCCAGGTTTAGCCTCAACTTGTATTTTCTGAGTCTTTCAAACAACTTTTGTAACACTACCACATGGCTTTCCCCTTCTTGGGACTTAGCAACTATGTCATCCACGTACATCTCAATTTCTTTGTGCATCATATCGTGGAACAAAGCAACCATGGCACGCTGATAGGTGGCCCCAGCATTCTTCAATCCGAATGGCATAACTGTATAACAAAAGGTTCCCCATGATGTGACAAATGTGGTCTTCTCTTTATCACTTGTGTCCATAAGAATTTGATTGTAACCAGAATAACCATCCATGAAAGAGAATCTATGACCTCTTGCTGCATTATCGACAAGGACATCAATGTGAGGTAAGGGGAAATTATCTTTAGGGCTAGCTTTATTCAAATCCCTATAGTCCACACACATCCTGACTTTTCCATCTTTCTTCTAACAGGGACGATATTTGCTACCCATTCTCGGGTGCCTTGAAACTTCTAAAAATCCCGCCTCCAATTGCTTGGTGACTTCCTCTTTGATCTTTAAGGACATTTCGTGGTGCATTCTCCTCAATTTCTCGCTTTTTCGCCTCTCAACATTGGGGTATAGCGGAATCTTGTGGGAAGCTATGCTTGATCCACCGGCATATCTCGGTAAGACCAAGCAAATACATCCATGTAGTCTCCGAATAACTTGATCATGCTTTCACGTTCCAGGTTATCCACCAATCTCAACTCCTTCTTGTCTTCATTGGTTCCCATATTGATCACCTCTACTTCTTCCTCATCCAGGCTGAAGTCTCTTTCCGACCTTTCTACCAATTTGGCAAACTCCTCAGTGGCGTTTACTGTCTTCATCTGAGTCACACTTATCTATATCTATCATTGAATAGGAATCCATCCTTGAGCTTTCAGGTATCCCTTCATGGGGCAATGCCTCTACCAGACCCAAATCCCTGGAAGATTTATTTGTGCCCGATTGGAAACAGAAAGAGAATATGGTAATTGGACAAGACTAAGCAAAGACGTAAATCAAAGATAGAAAAGAATTAAAACAGTGAGTCAACTGAGAAACACACAAGTTCATTGCATTGAAACTTTGATGAAGGATAACATGAGCAGAGAATTATACTGGAAAACACACAAGTTCATCACTTTAAAGCTTCGACAAGAGTTAGCATAAATTCAACATTACAAAAATCTAAGATAACATCATGACCAAACAATTACTTTATGACAATCACATCCATTAACGCCTCAGATCGCCAATTGTTCAGAGGTTCCAAATTGACAGCAGGCTGGATAACATGGTCCTCTCCGGAGTCTTCATCCACATTGTTAATGATTAGCCGGACCTGATGATTGGAGGTTCCATTGATAACCTCGGCAGGGATGGAGAATGTCTCCTTCAGATGAGGAATCATCTTTTTCACTTCATTCACCTTTTTTCCTTCATTGAGAACCAAGTTGTGCTTCATCATGTCTTCCAACGGTGCCTCGTATCCCAGACCATGTCTGTTTTTGTTCTCTGGCAAGGTGATCATAGACTTGGTTCCTTGTAGCTGAATCCCTAAACCTTTTCCGGCTTAGTAACCATTATTGGTCATAATGCGAGTCACAACTTGATGAACATCTTTAGAAGTTGGCTCATCCTTCTCTGCTTTTGATTCCACCAACTGGAAACTGTGTAGGAAGTTTTTCACCTCCAGCTCTGTGTTTTCAACATAAGGCACTGAAGTAGGCTTCATCAATAAGATTTCTTCCTCTCCCTGGATGGTAACCAGACATCCATTTTCAATGTATTTCAGGCATTGGTGCAAGGTTGAGGGAACGACACCAGCAGTGTGAATCCATGGCCTTCCCAAAAGCATAGTATATGTAGGCTCAATATCCATTACTTAAAAAAGCACTTGGAAGCAACTCGGGCCTATCTCAAGTGGAAGGGTCACCTCTCCCAGAATTCCTCTTTTCCTTCCATCGAAGGCTCGCACTGTCATTTCTTGAGGCTTAAGGTCTTCTACACTCATAGCCAGCTGGGACAAGGTTGTCTTTGGGAGGACGTTCAAGGCCGAACCCCCATCAATCAGAACTTTTGCGACTACATACCCCTGATATTTCAAAGTGATATGCAAAGCACGTGGGTTATTCCCTATCGAACGTACCACTTCTTCCTCCGAGAAGGGGATCACATTGGTGTGCCTTACTGGGTCTACCATGTTCACTAAGCTTTCTGGGGTAACATCCGACTTCACATAAGCTTCATTTAACACTCTCTGCAGTGCTTTGCGATGAGGTTCTAACTCAAGATGAGTGACAATAGAGAGATCCGAGTGGAGTTTTTTTGAGTTGTTCTACCACATCATACTCACTTTGCTTCATGATTTTTAGGAATTCTTCTTCATCATCTTCTTTTGTTTCTACAAAGCCTCTTTTCCTTTCCCTGGTCTTATCTTCTTGCCCATAACACCCGCCACTTCTTGTGATCCCTCCTATGCCCACGACGCCGACACCGCTTGTGCGGGCTCGCGCTCGGGCAATAGAGGTTGAAGCGGTTGTCCTATATTATTTTGCGTCTTTACCTTGACATCATACTTCCAAGGGTACAAGATGTGTATCACTATAGGGAAAAGGTGTAGGCTTCTTTATTGCTATGACAACTTTCTCGGGAATCTGGAACTTGACTAGTACGCGGGAGTTTGAGGACTAGACGTTCCACAACATCTACCTCTTTTGCGAACCCTCTTGCTTGGGTAACATCTATTACCCCCAAAGCCATGAACCTTTGCACCTGAGCCTTGAACTCCTGACAACTTTCAATATCGTGTCCCTTTTCTATGTGGTATTCACAGTGAGCTTCAATATTAACATCACCCAAGGCTACAGAAGAACAGTAGCCTGCTCGGACAAGGCCTTGGAATATTAACTTCATAGGAGTTTTGACATCCTCTACATTTTGAAGTCCTTCACTCTCCTTTTCTAATGCGTTTACAATCCCTTTCCCATGATTTGGAATTGGGTTGCTAGTGATGCTAGGTCCCTTCTCCTCTTCGAAGTCCAGCTTTCCGCAGGAAATCAACCTCCTCACTATGTTCTTAAATACCTTGCAATCTTCAATTGAATGTCCTGGATTATCTATGTGGAACCTGCAAGTTACATTGGGATTGTACCAGGCTGGGAATGGGGGCACCATAGGGCGAGAAGGAACGCATGCAACCAAATGTGCATCAAACAACTGTTGAAACAAATCAGCATTGGAGATTGGCAACTTTGGAAAAGGGGGTAGATTCGACGGGGGTCTAGCATACCCTTGGTTTCCTGGATTTCGAGGTGCGGGAGGACGATTGGTATAGACGGGACGTGGTGAGGGAACATTGTTAACTTGGTATGAAGTCTGATAAGCCGGTAAAGCGGGTGAAGGGGCTTGATAAGAAGGGTATGGTTGTGGATTACGAGGAAAACTCGGGTTTTGCTGACGCACATAACTGACTTCTGGCTCTTTCTTCCTTGTTGGTGCCACCTTCTTAGGAAAATTGTTCTCTATATTTCCCGCAGGTAACTTCCCTGCTTTTGCAAGGTTCTCGATCCTTTCTCCACCGAAATTAGATCGAAAAAATCTCTCGTAGGCGCGCCTGCCATCAGCCCAATAAAAGGTGCTCCTAGGGTTCCCATAAAGTATGAGCTCATTTCTGATGGAGTCAATGGTGGTTGGACTTGGGCTGCTAACATTCTCCATCTTTGAGCGTATTGCTTGAAAGCTTCGTCATTCCTTTTCTGCATTGACCCTAACTGTTCTCGGGTAGGTGCGGTATCGATATTGAATCGATATTGCTCCAAGAATAGACTCGTCAAATCATCCCAAAGAAGAAACCTTTGAATGGTCAAGTTGCATGTACCATTCTAAAGCCGACCCAGTCAGTTCTCATGGAAGAAATTGATCAAGAACTTTTGATCCCGTGACCAAATGGCCATTTTGGTGAGGTAAGTCTTCGATGGAATTTTGGATTGGTGCTCCCATCATACTTTGAAAAGTCCGGTACTTTGAAGTCCTTGGGAATATTAACTTCAACCTCATGGAACAGTTCATCGATTCCCACCGAGCCATATGGGTTAGGGCCTTGCATGGCTTTAATTTGTTCTTGCATCTTTCCAATCAACTCATCTCTTAGTTTTTCTTTTTTCCGAATTGCCGTTCGGAATATCTTCATCCTACTGTTCACGAGTTACTTCTACATTATTCTTCTCCTCTTCCTGATTTTCGTTCATGGAATCATTTTCTTCATTTACATTGTTGCTTGCATTTGCGTTTACCCTAGTGCCGACGATGTTCCATTTGTTGCTCTAAGGGTCTCGGTTAACTTGTCTAGTAAATCCTCGACCCTTGATTGCCCTTCTGCCATTGTATTGATCCTTTCTCTCATTTCATCCATCTCTTGACTTAAGTTTCTTTCTGAGTTCGACATCTCTTGTAGCCTAGTTTGCGATCTAGTTCTGTAGGCCCGGGTTTGTGCAATCTGCGTTTTCCGAGGACGAGCAATGATTCAAAGTTTTTACCTGAAAAATTTAGAAGATCAGTGATTATGTTCATTATTTGTTAGAGGACCGTTAGTGAATTTGCGCCAAATAAATTTGAAATGAGTATCTTTGATATTGTTTGTTGTGACTATTACCCAGAACGTCTCGTTCAAAAGTATTAAGTCTCCAGTGAAATATGGGATAGAAAAAAAAAGAGTGCCGACACAAGCGTACTTCATTCATTCAATTGAAGAGATATAACGATACATTGCTTCTTAGATGAATACATCATGACCTAGGCGAAAGAAACTATTCTTTATCTGAATAGGCCTTAGCCATTCGTTTCATCTGCCCTACAAGATTCTTACAATACTCAATGAAACCACTGATTTCTACCGGTGTTTCAAAAGGGTTAACCATCTGATCAGCTTTCTTCAAATGATATGGAGTATCCGCAATCGCCGCATTAGCCAAACATGCCAATTTTGAAAAGCGACTCATCCAAAAATGAACTTCCTCCTTCCATCCATCGATGTCCCTTTTTGTTGTTCCACCTGATCCATCGCTTTTTCATATTTTCCTGTCCTTGTTGCAATGCTACCTCATATTTTGCAACCGTCTCTTTCATGTGTAGCTTCTTATCTTTTATCATATCTTCATATCGCTTAGATGCCACTTCCATCTGCTGCTTCATTTCTTCTACTAGGCGCATTGCATTATTCTGGGTTGTTTTGGCACTCTTGAGCTGCTCCCTCAGCTGTTGATTTTCAGCCATGGCCCTGTCCCTTTCTTGTCTGCGGAGCCCTAATTCCTTGTTTGCTGCCCCCAGACACTGTTTGGTTTTTAGCATGTAATCACGTTCAGCCTTCATCTTTTTATTAGCCTCTTCAATAGTGTGGTCCTTTTCAGCATTTTCTCGCTTCAAGGCCGCACATGCCTGGCGAATCTCTCTCAACTCGGCTTCCATTTTTCTCTTTTCCTCTTCCATTTTCACAAACCTTGGTCTCATTTCTTTCATTTCTTCATTCTCGATCACAACCGAGGCTGAAGGTTCACCAACCATAGGGGTCACGGAT
Source organism: Ormosia semicastrata (assembly GCA_029884595.1). Taxonomy (NCBI): domain Eukaryota; kingdom Viridiplantae; phylum Streptophyta; class Magnoliopsida; order Fabales; family Fabaceae; genus Ormosia; species Ormosia semicastrata. Next base: position 6,468,234 of record JAQQTO010000054.1, on the reverse strand, counting down.
CCTGAATGGCAATTTGATTTCTTGAACTCGTCCTTAACCCATTGGCGATAATCTTCCTTGGTCGCACAACTTCGACTCCCGTTCTTTTCCTTTTCGGATGACCTTGTCCCAAGCACTTCGGACCTCCCGAAGCGAATCGTGTCTTCCGTATCTATATAGTAAAGAACAAAAGAGGTTATTTGGGCTTCGCAGTGGCCCCATCATAGGATAACCGAGTTGTCGCCGTGCCAAGGCCGGATTGTAATTAATACATCCTCGTGTACCCATGAGGGGTACGTTTGGAAACCTTCCGCACCGGTAGATGATAGCTTCTACATCTTTCCATCGAGGATACCATCTTATTTGCTTTTCTTCCAATCTCGCCAAGTGGTCCGCCCATTCGCGGTACGTTCTTAACCTTCAATTGGTACAGGTTAAAGTCAGCGATAGGGCACTCCGCTTTGTATGATCTATTGAAAACATGAGTGTGAGCCAAACATACAACACCTGGCAAGCAACAGAGGACTCTTTTACCATTCCTTTCGTGACAAAAGCTCAGGGTAGAGTAAACATCTCATGAGAACGGCCGGGACATGGTTGTCTGTGTGGGATTTGCAGGCAAGGAACACATTGATTGCTGCATAATCCACGTAATCATCAATATTAGGGAACAAGACTGTGCCGTAGATGGTGAGGGCTAGCACGTCCATGAAAGACTCCCAATCTTCACTTTTTGCTAAGTGACGCATCTGTCCTTCAAGGTATTCCCTTGAAAACCCTTTGGTTTCGTTCCTATTCTGCTGCACATCTTGAAGGTCTCTTGCGTGCACTTTCAAAATGTTCGCCACGCTTGGATGGATGCATAGTGTCCTTTATAAAAGTATGGCCTTTTACCTTCCAATGACAAACCTAGGATTTGCTCGAATTCTTCGAGAGTGGGAGCTAGTTGGAAATCCTGAAAAGTGAAACATCTGAGAGGAGGATCATAGTATTGGGCCACTGCAGTGATCGCTTCCACTTGCACATTCACCTCTAACAGATCCGAACCTTCCCATACTTTGCTTGCAAATGTCGGACGTTGAGTCTTCTTCAACATTCGTCCCATAACCACTAGGCTTTCGGTGTGAACTTTATTAGCCTTGAGTCGCACGCCTCTTCTTCAAGCTTGCATCCTTCGATCGATCCCATATTTCTTTTATCAAAGATACTCACTTTCAAATCTTTGTTGAGTTCTAACGGTTCTCTAACAAAACTGTCTCGGAAAGACAAAAGATTAGGGTATTGCAAAGAAACATGGTGCAAAGATGCAAAGTATGATTTTTTTTTTAATGCAATGCCAAATAAAATCAAAGACAACGAAAAGGTACGCTCCTTTGTGTCCTAAAGGACTCGCCTTAAATTTGTGGAGTTCTACCTTAAAGATCTATAAGGTTGTCTAATTCGTGAGAACTTTCCTTAGGTGGCTCTACTATTCTAAAGGCCTCTAGAGCTAAGTCCCATATCAGAATGTTGACCACAAATAGTGGGTAAACCACCAAAGTGCGGGACATTCATGAAAAGTAGGTACGCTCTAGATGAGGTTTTCGCAATAACCAAACAGGATGTACATCCAAAATGGCTACCACTACGCAACCTCTACCTAACTTAAGATTCACTCAGACCCGGGTATAGGGCCCCACTCGAATGTGTGTGATAAACGTGTAGGTGCAAAGTGTGTAGGGAGCATACAAACCTTCATAATCCTAGAGACTATTTACATCCTACAAAACAACATGAACACAAAACAAGATTCCCAAAAATCTTCTATCCTAAGGTTTGCATGATAAAATAGAACCACAGTTAAGGTGATCAATAAACAATAGAAAAACAAAACAAAATTAACGCAAAAACAAAAGGAGTAAAACAAACATATAAAAGTTACAAAATTTGCACAATCAACTTTCAAAGGCTTGACTCTCAAATGTCCCCAGTGGAATCGTCATCTGTCGCGACCGGGATCGCGGCGAATGCAACAACTCATAAAGTTTTTTTAAAAAGAAGAAATAGAGTCGCCACCAATTTTATTTAAATTAGGAAAAATCGGAAAACCTTTCTTTGGAAATGGTCTTTGGAACCAGATTGAATTCGGGAGTCGGTTATGGATAAGGAAGTGTGGGAACTTAATCCCACAAAGACTTAACACACCCGTTCTAAAAACGGTACCTTAAATTGATTGTGTGAAACTTTATAACTTTCAAGAATATTTGTTTTATCATTAAAAAAAAGATAAATAAAAAAGGAAGGAAAAGAAGATTTCGTGAATCATCGAGTCGTCGCGACTTAAATGATTCTAAATCAAAAGAGGAAATTAACAAGCTGTCGCAGCTCAGCTAATCTCATTTTATTTTTTTAACAACGTTTAATTATTTTATTTTATTTATTTATTTTTTAACAAAAACTAACAGCTAAAAAGGAAGGCAAAAAAAAGATAAAAAAGAAAAGAAAAAAAAGATAAATATGATAAACAAAGTTAACCAGAAAAGAAAAAAAAGTAACCAACATGCTATTGTTATTCATCTATCCCACCCAAACTCAAGAGAAGGCCTTGGAACACAAAAAATAAAAATAAAAAATAAAAAAATAAAAAAAAAATAACCACGAACTCTAACCCAAATAGAACTCTCTTTTTGTTTTATCATGCTTTTTGTTATAAATTCCTTCTTAAGACATACATACTAGCAAAAAATATAATAATAATAATAAAATAAAATAAAATAATAAAGGAAGAAAACAAAAAAACAGAGGCTCGTAGCCTCGATAAGGAAAAAAGGAGGCTTTCACCTCCGAAGTGGGAAAATGAAAACGTGAGGTATCGTGTTGGGGGTATTGGGATCCGACGGTCGGTTGGGAGGATCTGGCTCTGCGAGGTCCGACGGTCGGTGAGGGGATGGATTTGGGTGTTGGACTCGACGGTCGGTTGAAGGGAGAGATTTGGTGTTGGATTCGACGGTCGGTTGAAGGGAGAGATTTGGTGTGGGGCTCGACGGTCGGTTGAAAGGAGAGATTTGTCGGGTTCGTTGTCGGTTGAAGGGAGAAATTTGTTGGGTTCGACGGTCGGTTGCAAGGGGAAATTTGGTGTTGGATTCGACGGTCGGTTGAAGGGAGAGATTTGGTGTGGGGCTCGACGGTCGGTTGAAAGGAGAGATTTGTCGGGTTCGACGGTCGGTTGAAGGGAGAGATTTGGTGTGGGGCTCGACGGTCGGTTGAAAGGAGAGATTTGTCGTGTTCGACGGTCGGTTGAAGGGAGAAATTTGTTGGGTTCGACGGTCGGTTGCAAGGGGAAATTTGGTGTTGGATTCGACGGTCGGTTGAAGGGAGAGATTTGGTGTGGGGCTCGACGATCGGTTGAAAGGAGAGATTTGTCGGGTTCGACGGTCGGTTTTGATGTCCGACGGTCGATTTTGATGTCCGACGGTCGGTTTTGAGGTAATGGGTTGTGGGGAGGTTGGTTGCGGAAGTTGAAGATGGGCGAGGCTATGGAGGTGAGGATGAGTTGTTAGGGAGTGGTGGATGGTAGGTGAGAATCAGAACATGAATATAGAGAAAGACAGAATGCAGAGACTTAAATGCAACAGAATGGTGGAAGTCCATACATAAGAGAAAGAACAAACAAAATACCTCCGTGCTTCAGTAAAACACTTGGAAAAATCTCTTTCTATTCAAATCCTTTTCTTTACAATTTCACTTCTCACTTTCTCTCAATACCCAGTTTTCTCACCAGTAGCAAACAAGCTGCAAGTGAGTTCCAGATTTTTAACTAAGAAGAAGAAGCGTAAACCAAGAAAAATTTCTCTCTCAAAAAACTGGAACAAAAAAAAACACCCACTCCTCAAAAAAAAGAATCCAACCCCTTTTCTTTACATTGTTTCCCTTTATATAGGCACTCAGAACTTCTAGCTTGGCCTCCTGAGCGTCGATCGTGCAATCTCTTTCTATCCCTCTTTCTTTGCTTACTTCACTTCCTCTTTCACGGACAAATTTAGGTAGCGAGCATTGGTCATTTTCAATTTCCGGTTTGATGAACCTTCTCTTTTTTTGACTCTGCACTCCCTCTAGTGGCTTCCTCTTACTATTTTCAAAAATTATTTTGAGCCTTGGTTGTGGGAAATCGAATGTCAAGTCCTTCTCAACTCCATTTTTGGCTTTCAACGCCGCTTCCCCTTCTTTGGTCAACTTGTGTAGCAGATATAGCAGAGCCTCGGTCGTTGTTCCCTTTCTCGTTTGATGAATCCTTCTTGTTTTTGTCTACCCCGTGCCCTCGTCTGCTTGCCATTTTCTGTGTCACAAGAGGTGCAGCTATTCCATCTCCTTATTAGTGTTTCATTTTCAAAGTCTCTAGCCTCACTCTTCGCCTTCCCTTCTGCTATCACCGAATGTTCATTTCGTCCTTTTGCTCTTGGCTTGGTTTGCTTGGTCGCTTGTTTGTCTCTTTCAATTGTGTTGAAATTTTTTTTTTTCAAGTGTTTGGGCCATTGCTGCTACGTTGGTTCATTTTCTCTGTTGCTCTTTCTTTTCTCTTTTTTTTTTTTAAACTTTAAACAAAATGGGCCAAAGTAGCTAAAGGACCAGAACATATTTTCTATTGGGCTATACTTGATCTGGATTAGAAATTAAAGAAATGAGGGTGATTATTTTATTTTTTTTATTTTTTTTTTTTTGAGTTCTAAGGATCCGGACAAAATTGGGTGTTCACAATAGGAAATTATGAAAAATGAGTTATAAATACTTGTATTTGAGAATTAATAAGGTTATAAGAGGGAGAATGAGAGTCTGAGAGAGATTGTCTTGTAAAACCTGCAAGCTATATTTGTTTTGATAATAGATTTGACTCTTTTTATTCGTTGATGTAAGTATACTAATCGAATCATGTTAAACTTTGTACGTGATTTATGTAATATTTTTTTTTATTTATTAATATTTATTGTATATTTGTGTAAAAAGAGATGTGCTATTCCCCAAATAAATTGACGGAGATGTAATATTCCCTAATAAGATTAATGGGGATGTGGTATTCTCCAAAAAATTGAAAGGGGATGCAATTCTAGTACGAATACTGGTCATACACGAAGGTTGAAGTTTACTGAAACTCTACTCAGAATCAAAATATTTATTACAGCACAAGAGGGCCTTCAATTATTCATGGGCAACAAAGGACAATATTCAACAAGCCAATTACTTAACGTTGAGCAATATAAGGATGTATGAATTGATTTTAAAAAAATTTACCAGAAAAATTTGATTAGCGTTCAGGCAAGAACTAGAGTTCAAACATGAAGTTTCAAGTGAAAAAGATCAACAAGGTTGTTTCATAATGGGGATGAAGTTAACTTTTTAAAATTATTAAAAGAACTTATAGGACCATTATAAAAAGAGAAAAATATCAAGGACTTCATAATAAAACTAATAAGTTAGATAGTCTCGTTAATGGCATAGACTTAAAGTGAACACTTGTCTCATTATGTTTGGTCTAATTAAGAAGGATTCCTAAACCCTTCTAAGTTAATGAATATTAAAGAAAAAACATTTTTAAAAAAGTATTTAAAACATAAAATGGATTAGACCAAACTAAACCGAATGGATAGTAAATGTTATAATATTTTTTTTTGAAAGAAAATGTTATACTATTTACGTAATTACTATATTTACAATTCAACATATTTAAATTCATCTTCAAGTAGCTTGCTTAAGACTTCTCTCTCAATTAGACTTAGAAACTCTTTTGATTCAGTTATTATATAATAACATCACTTATTATTTTTAAAGATTTAATTTGAATATACTCTTAGTCTAAATTTTTTTCACTATTATTCAATTATGTATTATTATGTTATAAAAAATATTTGATCCTCATAATAATTACTTCAAAGGTTACATATATAGTGATATATAATTGATTAATAATATAAAAAAATTTATACTAATAATGCATCAAAATTGAACTCTATTTTTAAATATTTTTTATTTATTAAATAGTTGTTTTCACTATTGCATTATCAAAGTTAAACTAGGTTATATTACTAATTTTCTAGAAAGCACGGACACGCCATTTTACTGGCGTGTCTGTGCGTTGGACACGTGTCTGATACGGACACACGACAATACCCACACGACACGTGTATCTCACGTGTCTAAGTGTGTCTAATTAAAAAAATTATTATTTTTAGTTTGGACACGACTCGGACACGACCAAGACACATCTCGGACACACCGCAGACACATATTAGACACAGCCCATTAAAATTTAAAAAAAAAATTATTGTGTGGTAGTGTACTAATATCACGGCCCACAAGCCCAATATCACACGACCCACCTTCAGGAAAAATCTTCTATTCTTTTTTAATATATTGTGTTCACTGTGTGCTAATGGTTCAAGTTTCAAGTGAGTTTCACTCTGATCGGGTGGTTCAATTTTTAATTATTATTGATTTATTTTCTAATTATAAATGAAGATGTTTGTGTTACCATTGAAGAGTTGTATTTAAAATGTTTATAATCAAAATTATATATATATATATATATATTTGTGTCCGTGTCTTAAAATTTTTTAATTTAATATGTCTCTGTGTCCATATCCATGTTGTGTCCTGTGTCTGTGTCCATTTTCGTGCTTCATAGCTAGTTTTATACTTTGACATTCTTAAACTTCCTATCACTATTGCATTCAACGGAAAAAAAAAATGTTGCAAAGTGTTGAAGTTACTGTCACAGCAATAAAAAAATGTAATTTATTAACAATGTGTAATTGGGAGCTGAGTGTGTTTTGCATTTCACCTTGACAGATGGATCAACAAGGAGATGTCACTACAACAAAATTGTAGTGTGTATGCTAACTTTTAGTATAACCAAGCTAACTATGACTGAATTAACACCCATACAATGCAGCACACACTACAAGTCTCGTTCTTGGGAGTTGAATTTCATCTTATAGATAGACAATTACGACTGCTTGCCGAGCAATATTTAAAAACTATCTTCTCTTCATTTTAGTATATTACTATATATTTCAAGCCACCGTCATCAGGTGCTGCCCCTTTAGTCAAATCCCAATAGTTAAGCCTCATGCAGTCATGCCTAATGGATTCAAGCAATGGTGAAGATAGGTAACGCTCTCCAAAACTGGGGAAATACCACCTGTATAGCAACCAGAGTAAATGCAATTATTCAGCATTCAGATTCAACCATTATGAGTTTGCTTGAAAAAGTTAAAAATTATAGATTATGCTGATAATCGATTATTGTTATAATTGATTATAATCGATTTATTTTTATATTTAGATGCATTAATTATAAAATAATTTTAAGTTAATATAATTCGTTTGGATGATATAAAAAAGAATCGTTTTTATATATTAAATTACTAAAATAGATATAAAATGATTAAAAATATTATTTAATTGAGGATAAAATAATATTTACATATCAAAGTGTAAGAAATAATCTATAAATTAAAATCATAAACTTTAATTTTTAGCTTATGATTATTAGTTAAAAAAATTTTTATTTTGCATTGAATTTCGTATAAAAACTTTTTTAAAAAATAATTTTTTTATTCAAACATAATAATTATTTTATAAAATAACTTAATTCTTTAAAAATAACTATTTGAAAAAGATTACATCTTTCTCAAAGATGCTCATAATATTCATTAAATAATACATACACTCCTTTTTACATTTCATTTAATATCATTCATTATACATATTTTTTTCTATTATTTTTTCTCACTCAATTATATTTCTTAAAAATTATGTAAATAGTAATATACTCCTAAAAAAAGAGTGTAAGACTATCTTTATCCATTCACATTTGACTACAACTTCAAGGAAACGTTGAATATGCTCTCTAAAAGTTTTCGAGCAGCCATGCTCCCCTTCAAGCTACATGTTGTAGCCGGTTATTGGTGACTTAATATATTAATAATTTATATAAATAAATTCTTAAGTTAGATATTATATGTCACAGTCTATGTGCGTTGTTTATGTGTAGTAACAGAAGCCTTTGATCTAGGTCTCATCATCTCAGCAGAGAATTCTACCACAACCAGCATCACGTAGGTTCATCCCTTTGGCTGCACCATCAGTATTAAGCTTTGCCCAATAGTGGGGTGGGAACACCCACCCTACCCTATATTTTTGCTGCTACTGTTGTTGTTAATGGCGCCATTTGATGCAGAAGAAGAAGAAGACAAGAGAAGCGAAAAAGCAGGAGTGCCATCGGGCTTGAATAGCCCATAATTGCGCTCCGAAGTAGGCCCCAGTTTCATGTTCTCATTGAACAAAGCAAAAACGTAAATGTTCAAATAAGAGTTCGGCCTCATGGGGGTCGTCCCTTTCCTGGTCCCCTGAGACACCAGCTTGATCAAATTCCCATTGTACTTCTTTGCATTCTTGGCGGTCGAGGGTCAACTCGTCTCCGAAATGTGAACCGGTAACTTCCCTAACCCAAAGAACCCAGTGCTGAGAACACGGCGTCGATCTGCGCGAACAACATGTTATCGTAGCGGAGGTTGGTAGAAGGATCCACCACCCCATGGTTGGGTTGGAAGAACACAAAATCGAGTGAAACCTTGCTTGGGGTTGGGGTTGGCCTTGTAGGCGAAATAAGGGTAAGCCGTAAGCGTTGATGAGGAATGGGGATCCGATTTTGGCTTGGAAGCTGAAGATCGGAGTTAGGCATAGACTGAGGTCCGGACGAACTGCTCCGGTCGAGGGTGGATAAGAATACCAAATGAGTCATTTCAAAATAACTAAACTATATTAAATGCAACACACCTTCAGCAGGTTGCCAGTATGCAATCAGGAACATCCATTATGTTTTCCCAAAAATCTACGGTCAGCTGTTTCTCAGAATTAGTAAGCATGGCATCTCAAAAACTTTTAGAGAGCATATTAAATGTACCATCTATTTGCTATATATAGGTAGAATTTTCACACTAGCTGAAACATCCAGGAGAGTAAAATATCAGGTTAGTGTCGAAGGAAAACCCATCAATCAAGAATATTCTTCCAGACATTGCTTTCGAGTTACATATGTAATACCATGTGTCTGATATATATCTTATATCCAAAAGGAGAACAGCTAAACTGTATGTTTAATTGAGGGGTGGAACATTTGGTCACAATAATAGTCACTCCAACACATGGAAATGGAGCGGTAAAGTTGAGTGCAAGTAATTCCGTCATCTGCAAAGTCAAAAACTTTTCTCCCTTGAACTGTTGGTTTGGAAAACTTTCCAATGTTATTTTTTCTTATGGGCAATAAAATGACACATTTAAGCATGGGTATACCTCTTCTGATATATCATGTGCTCTGATTCAACTTTCTTGATATATAATAAGGTTGTGCTTTGGTAGGGAAGATCCTATATTTGATTGGTCACATACACAATTGGCAGCTAAAGTCAATTCGTTTCGATTGATTTAGTAAATGTAGGAGTTAAAAAAAAACAATGATGAGAAGAGTAACCTGTTTTTCTTGGGTTCAGGTTCTTGGGCACACGGACAGTTTGATCATTCTTTTTTAAGCAGCCTCCTGCGCCTGACTCTTTAAAACAATCCTAGTATGTAATAGTAACCCAACCTGCCCTCCAACAGCAATAGTGGTGTGCGTTATTCATAGAACTCATACTAGTCTTGGCTGTCTTGCTTTAGAGATATAGTACCACATATCGAAGTGAACATGGAAGAAAAGAAATAATAGAAACAATTGACAATGATCTTATCTGGATAGGTTCGGAAAAGAATTCGCTTATGCCCATATGTAATTCATTTGAGAGAATACGTGCTTTCCCTTAGACCCCACCTGGTTTCGAAACTCTTCTTTGTTAGATTTCAAGAATTTAACAAAATGCTTCCCCATATCCTTCAATATGAATTCCTTTCAAATTTCTGGTGTGTGCTTGGTGAAACAGGATTGTCCATAACATCCTCGGAATCTGGTCTTTTCTTCTTTGGATTGCAAGCTCAAATAAATGGTTAACGGCTTTGTCAAAATAATCTCGTTATTCGTCTAATTTTTATACATTCAACATTTTTCAATCTACTCATAAACTCATTCTGTATCTCGCGGGAATGTTACAGTCACATATAACATGATTTGACATCTGTCTCATGCAGATATACGATAAATATACATCTATCATATTTTAGGTTGACAAAAAACGTTTCCGTTGCCAAAATTGATGCCTGCTATTGGTGGTCATTTATTACTAGTACAGACCAACTCTGATAATTCAGAGAGATAAATGAACACAAACCATGTACAAACTACAGCAAAATATTTCTGTCACACCCTAAGTTAGTCCCACATTGATCAGCTTATACATATGCAACCTGACACCATTCTTTAAATAAGGAGCAAGTAGCAACATGTCATTATACTTATTTGGACTGGGTCAATGGATGATCAAGAAGGCTTATGGCCTAGATTGGTGACTTTCATTGCACTTGGGAAAGGTGTCTGCTTAAGGTCTTCCCAAGTGGGAGAGCTTATGCAATAATTTGTGATAATGGAGGCTTGCGTTCGCGCAGCCCCTTTAGATAGTTTATGAATTTATACCAGCTTTCTAGATAGGGTGCTTTTAGAAATGTTGCCTATTTCAATCGCAGACTAGCTTTTAGATGGTTTATGAATTTATACCAGCTTTCTAGATAGGGTGCTTTTAGAAATATTACCTATTTCAATCGCAGATAAGGAATCAAATACGTATGACGTTGTTAGCAAAGTAGACTTTATATGTTTAGGGTAATTTTTAAGCTAAATGAACTAATGAAACCATCAAATGTATAAATGAAAAAAAAAACAAAACAAAACAAGAACAATGATGAGAAGAGTAATTTGTTTTCCTTTAGTTCAGCATTTTAAGCAGCCTCCTGATTGACTCTTCAAAACAATCCTAGTACCCAGCCTGCCCTCCAACAGCAATAGTAGTGTGCATTATTCATAAAACTCATACTAGTCTTGCTTTAGAGATTTAGACTTTGTATCGCATATCAAGAGAACATGGAAGAAAAGAAACAATAGGAACACTTGACAATGATCCAATCTGGATAGGTTTGATGGGTAAACCCAGGGTAAGAATTCGCTTATGCTCATATGTAAGTCATTTCAGAGAACACATGCTTTCCATAGGACTCCACCTGGTTTTGAAACTCTTCTTTGTTAGCTTTCAATAATTTAACAAAATGCTTCCCCTGTCCTTCAATATGAATTCCTTTCAAATTTTTGGTGTGTGCTTGGTGAAACAGGATTGTCAATAACATCCTTGGAAATCTGGTTTTTTCTTAAGCTCAAATAAATGGTGCATGGCTTTGCCTAAATTGATGCCTGCTAATCATTTACTCCTTCAATAGCAGCAGGCATCAATTTAGTATTAGTACAGACACAACTTAGATAATCCAGAGATAAAAGAAGACAAACCATGCACAAACCATAGCAAAGTATTTCTGTCGCGCACACCACCAAGTTAGTCCCACATTGATCAACTTACACATATGCAACCTCACAGCATTCTTTAAATAAGAAGCACATAGCAACATTTCAACATACTTACCTGGACGGGGTCAATGGCTGATCAAGAAGGTCCATGGCCTAGGCTGGTGACCTCCATTGCACTTAGGAGGGGTGCTTGACTAAGGTCTCCCCGAGTGGGAGAGCCTACGTCATAATTTGTGGCAGTGGGGGCCTGCGTTCGCGCGGCCCCTATACAATTATAGTATGAGGTATATAATCTGCGTCTAAACTGGTGCTTTTAGGTTTTAATAGCAGATAAGGAATCAAATACAGACCTGTCTGTGTATGATGTACTCAGCAAAGTAGACATTATACGTTCAGGGTAATTTTTAAGCTAAATAAAGCCATTAAGAGTTGTTATAAATTATTCATACATATGGTTAAAATAATCCCAAACTAAAAACGGTGTGATGAGAGCGAAATATTGGACTCTATCTAATTCTGCTAATTGACACAAAATCTAGTACTTTATTCAGTATTTTCTCCATCGCATGTATCTAAGATTTGTTGAGTGCTTTTCTTTTGATGTCGTTTTGGTAAGATGTTTCAATCCATGTAAGAAATTAAACTTCAAATGAAAATAACACATTTACCCCCTTTCTCAATATATTAGGAAGCCATGCATATCTATCCGATCAGGATCTCACTTTTTCTTAATAAACATACATGCATATAACACCTTTTTCCAGGGAAAATTGCCAAGTCGATAACAATATGGTATATGTTGGCGAGTTGACCTCTATCACAATTTGGAGTGTCTCCTTAAGGATCCCAAGTAGATATATAATTCATGAATCAGGTTTTTAACGAGTGTTTTTCTCCATTAGAAGTTCCAAGAAGGAAATAGAGAATAAAAAACCAGGACTAGGCTAGCAAATAAAATTAGTACTAGCATCATAATCAGCTTAATTATCAATAATTATGAGCGTGTTTGAATATTCCAGCCGCACACTTCTGATAGTATCATTGAATCTTAGTCAATTTACAAGCCAACAGAAAAGCATATTTATTTTTCAGATCCTTGGAAAAAACAGATATACAAACCAAAGAGAAAATGCAACTTGAGAAGCAGCAAATACCTCCAACTTCAGAGATTTAAGCAGCAAAAGATTCATATGGCTTTTAATTTAAGGCTCAAAGACCAGGCTTTCTGCTTCTCGCTTCACGGATTCGAAGAGCACAGATGATAGATAACGCTCTCCAAAGCTTGGGAAGACCACCTATTCAGGTATTCAATGAGCTTATTAGTCGTGGAATATGGTAAAATATGATAATCAGGACGATATTGAATGGAGTAATTTTCCTCTTCAATGCCAATTATGCATTCTATGAGAAAGCTTAAAAAAAAACAGATAATACTACTTATTAATTTTTCTGCAGTGGCAGCGCACAACGTCTATCATCAACAAGGTCATATTAATTTAAAATATAATTTAAAAGAAGAAGCAAGAAGCAAGAAGAAATTATACGAAATTATACTGCATTTCAAGAATTAATGAGAAAAAAATGAGACTAGACTACTAGTAATGAAAATGCAAAATGTCATATTTTTTTTCTTATGTTTAATCTTTTATATTTATTTAGTGCCTAAATATTCTCATTATTCTTATATTTTGATTTAGGATGTAAATCGAGGCATTAAGTGGAAAACAAATCTAATTGAGTGATTTTGAACAGTTTTGATATCACTTCATAATCTTAGACATTCCTTAGCATGCAATTCTAATACACGAATCTAATGTGATGTATTTTTTAAAATTTTCAGATCCGATGCACAAAAAAATTTCAGCTAAAAATATAACTTTCCTAGTTATATTGAGATCTTATTTTATTTTAAATATTTTTTTAATTAGTTAAATTTAAATATTGTTATCTTAGGATAATATTTAAAATATTTATAGGAGATTTTGTAAAAGATTTGGTAAGAGATTTTATAAGAAACTTGGTAGGCCTGAATGCTTATACAAAAAGGATAAAATAGGATAGAAATTAACAGATTTTTCTACACATCGCTCCTCCTCTCTTCTCCTTCAAGTTTTCATCCACAACCCTGCGTGACTAAATTTTATAATTGGTAGAAGAAAATAGAAACCTCTGAATCAATAAAACTGTGAGATCTAATTTATTTCTGTTGTTTAATTTATGCTTTGAGTATCAAATGTTATTCTGTGACTATTTTCATGATTATTTTGTTTAATTACTAGGAGGCCTACTAGTTTATTATTCGCTACAATCTATTGCTAAATTAGATATCAAATCTGTAATTGTTTGATCCCTCTAATTTGTAAAGTAACTAAAATTTAATGATATGTTATGTCAGAAATTATTAGATTTTAGAAAGAATATTTGAATAAATTAAATGCAATCATTTATACTTGTGTTGTTTAGTTTCATCGATCTCTCTAATTCTTAAAGTTGCTACTAGATTAAACCTTTAGTGCTTGTCTTGGGATATTTAGTAGTTAGGGTTATTTAGATCGTTTGTTTTCTGATTAACTACGACTAAGGAGAGATAAGAAAATAGTTTCAACCGTGAATATTCAAAGTGTGAAATGATATATATTTGCATCAATGATCAGTTGTAAAATTCCGATGATGGATGTTAACTTAGACCAATGTTTGTTTTTTTGATTAATTTTGACAATTTAATTAGAATTATTCTTTAATTGTTTTTCTTAAAATTATTTCTATTATATTCAAAACCTCTCATCCACGTTCACGTAGTATAAAACTAAACTAGATACTTTCTGTGAGAATGATCCTTACTCGCACTATTATATGTATTTTTAAGAATATAAGTTTTAATTTTTATTGTCTGCGACAACACACCAACTAACATATAAGGCGTTTATATATATATATATAGGATCTTATTCACTTTGTTTATCAAGAGGTGAGGAGTAAATTGTTGAAAATTATAACATAAATGCATGATGGATGTTGACTTAATTTTGACCAACTCCTCTATTTGTTCTTTTGATTAAATTTGATAATTTAATTAGAATTATTCTTTCATGAATGGTCAAGATTAGAGCAATTAAATTATTTTTTTTAAAATTATTTGACCATCTATGTATGGTTGTATATCAAGATTTACAAAATAAAAACTCTCTCATCCATATTCTTACTCGTAGTAATAAAGGTGAAAGCTTGACCAAAGATCTTTCATGAATTGTCAAGAAGAACATAAATGCATGATTCTTATTCGCACTACTTTTATTGATCATGTATTTTATGGTCAAGAATATAAGTTTTAATTTTTATTGTTTCCGACAACACACCAACTAACATATATGGTTGTATGGTGTTTATATAAAAACTCCTTTCACTGGATATATATATATATATATATAACCGCGCATAGATGAGAACAACTGCAGTTGCCATCAATTGCATCTATAACAAGCAAATGACATCTCATAGCTAATCCCAGAAGCTTCTGCCAATGATCAGCAATTAAAGAAGCAATTTTTTCTAAAAATCTTTAAGCACATTGATATTGCATCTAAAGCAGTTCTAACAACCACATTCACAGAAGAATATCTGATACCAGATGAACAGTAGACAAACTTACAACAATGAGTTTTCCAGCATTTTCTGGCCTCTTTGCAATCTTAATTGCAGCAGCAGCGGCAGCACCAGATGATATCCCCACCTGCAATAAATAGAATAGCATTAAAAACACCCCCTTTTCCTCTCTCTAACAAAACAGAAATAGAAGTCATGCTACTACTAACAAAAGATGATATGCTTCTAAACAAAGCCAAGGCATGACATGAGGTAAGACCACTGAGAAGCCCATTATATCTTTGAGATGAACTAATCAACTTACCAGCAAACCTTCTTTCAAAGCAAGAAGTTTGGCAGTTTCAATAGCTTCTTCACTTGAAATCTACAAAAACAGATAAAAATAAGAGTTACCATCTATATATGGAGTGAAGGTGTAGCACTAAAGAAATGTTATTCAAATACTTGGCAAATCTTAAAACAGGCAAACTGCAACATTCAGAATGCATGGATAGATTATCATAACTCCGGGTTAGTAACGCTTCCTCAATCCTCACATATGAAGTGAATTAACGCACTTCCTTCCCTCAGATGAAATAGGAAGTGCAAGGTTTTTGGTTTTAGTTCCACTTCACCAAGTAGAGAGGGTAAGAAGATAATAGAACGGATTGCATACTCATGTTAATCAAAACGACTGTAATTTGTTTTTTGCTTAAAATAATTCAAAATTTATTCCCAACAGTCTAGTTGACACTAAAAGTAACATATCTGAATACTAATAATTGGAATTTTGCTTTGTTTACATGCTCACTATATTCTCCTCGTCACATGTTTTGCATGAATGCAAAGTACAAAATTGGACTTCTTTTGCGAAGAATAAAAACATTAGGAGTAAGAATGGAGATAATCAGATTATCATACAAGCAAAAAAAATTCGTATTTATTTAAGTGCAAGTAAACTTATCAAAAGGTTTGTGGCTTACTTGAACAACTTCATCAAGTAAATCGACGTCCAAAACACCAGGGATGAATCCAGCGCCAATTCCTTGAATCTTATGAGGACCTAATATACAGTTAACAACCATACATTTGTCAGGGGAATGATACACAGAAGGAGGCAAGCATTAGATAAATCTCAACCATAAAAAATAATATATACTACTTTTTTTTCCTATCATTGTAGGAGGGGGTCATAGATAAGAAGGCAGGTAAAGGCACGCAGATCATATTCAGCCTTCAGGTACCATTTGAACTCCAAGAAAGCACATCCAGTGATAAGCACACAGTATTCTTGTGTTTACAAGTGCTCATTAAGCACATGCTTGAATAATATCATCAATGCAGTAACGGTGGATGACAGAGCACACATGACTCTAAATATAGGAAACTAGAAATTAGATTTGAAAATGGTGATTTGAAAGAGTGGGAGAGAGAGAGAGAGAGAGAGATTCCTACATATACTGTCTAACTCTAAGAACCAAAATATGACCATTAGCAACCAATTGAATTGTATTCTACTAATAAATAATAGACCATACGATATGTACAAAACCAAAGTCAGAGAATAGAAGTTGAACCAGAATATGACTTGAAAAAGGAAATAGTATTGACAAAATGTAAGCAATGAAAGCTAAATTCAACAACAAATCAGCAATATTTTCTGTATATTAGTGAGAAACCAAGTAAACTTGTTAAAAAGAAGTTTATGTATCCATCAAAGTACCAACTGTGATTTATATTAGTGGATTCTCCAAGCAAATGTCAAAACATGGATGTGATAATCATAGACAGATGTGATGAATGAAACACAAAAAATCAATACTCACCAGGTTTCCCTCCAGACAGTACTGGACTTTCAACTGGTTCAATGCCATATAGCTAAGGATAAAAAAAAAAAAAAAAACTCGTAAGCCAAACAATGGAAAAATTAGAAAGACAAAAATGGCAAAAGAAATGTGTCTAGAAATTCTTATGGGGTAATAACCCAAAATCAGAAAATTAAAAGCCTAACCTTGATATCAGGTTTCTGCTCTTTCAGATATTTCCCAGCACCTGTTACTGTACCTCCAGTCCCTATCCCAGAAACAAGAGCATCAACCTTCCCATTGGAGCTCTTCCAGATCTCTGGTCCAGTGGTTTCATAATGGACCTAAGAATAGGAGGAAGAAAGAGTGTGTGTGAATTCTCTTTAACCAACTGATTCTCCAAAGTCCAAACACAGCACATTGACACAATACCTTTGGGTTGGCAGGATTTTCAAACTGCTGAAGAATATAAGCATTGGGAGTCTTTGCCAGTATCTCTTCTGCCTTCTGAACAGCTCCTTTCATACCCTTGGCTGGATCTGTGAGAACTAACTCAGCTCCAAAAGCTCGAAGAATGGTTCTTCTTTCTAGACTCATTGAAGCAGGCATGGTTATAATAAGTTTATAACCCTTAGCAGCTGCCATGAATGCCAAACCTATGCCAGTGTTTCCGCTGGTAGGCTCAATGAGGATACTCTACAACATGAACAACAATAAACCTTATGTATCCAAAGTAAGCAGTAATAAGTCCGCTTGAATGATGACTGAGCTATGATAATGAATTGGTTTAGTATCTTACAGAACCCACTCCTGAGTTGACATTTTAAAATTTGAAAGCAATAGTATATCAGTATTAATAAGAATTAAATAACATCTACTCATACAATACAGCCTCAAAAATTGGAAAAAATAAGTAGAAGGAAGTTTTGATGCATATGAAAGATAGGTGCATGCAACACGAATTTAAATACACAAGAAGGAAAGGAAGATCTAAAACAAGAACTAACTTCACCCGGTCTAATGAGTCCCTGCTCTTCAGCATCTGCAATCATGCTATATCCTATCCTGTAGGAAATGAAAAAATTATATATTAATACATAATCAAACTTCTACGCCAAAACTACAGGTTCCAAAATGCCAGAATTTCTATCAATCCAAGCATTTTTAAAAGGTTGCAAACATACACAGTGGAGCAGCAAACCAAGAGTAAATGGTTAGATGGCATTTCGCTAGTTTACTTTCCAATATAAGAATGAAGAAATCAATCTATATACCTGTCTTTGACACTGGAGCAGGGTTCCATCATTTCTAGCTTTGCAGCAATTCGGGCAACACAGCCATGTACGAGATGGTTGAGATATACCAATGGAGTTTTGCCAATTAACTGTACATTTCAAAAATTAATTTTTATATGTACTGTAAGCTAGAATTCTTCATCATGGAGACAAAAAAGGATAGAGTTGAACATGACTTACTTCAGTGACATCTTTTGCAATGGTCGACTTCTCTTCTGCCATTTTTAGCAAAGCACTGCAAAATCATAAAGGGTTAAAGATTCCAGTAAATACAAACAGAAAGATATAAAATCCTCATAAATTAATTTATCCGGGCTTGGATTGGTTGAGTTGACTTATCCTGTGATGAAAAACAGACCAAGAATATCCGTTCAGAATGTATTTTATTGGTTTATTTCGTTTTTTCTTGTGAATACCAAAGACATCAAAATTCGCCGATTAAGAAACAGATCATGACCCATGTAGGAAAGGCCGAAAAGGGTGGGGAAGCTAAGAAACCAAAATACCAGAGAAAAAGTAAACTTCAAACTTCAAAGGTAAAAAAGGTAAAACACTAGATAATCGATGAACTAAGCAGCGAAAAAGGTACATGAAATTTCAGTATCCAAGTGCTTACGAAGGCGGAAGGTTTTGAGTTTTGAGGCTGAGGATATGAAAGTAACAGAGAAAAAAGCATATGCATCACTCACTCATCAGAAAGTTAGGAAGATACAAAGCTGAAGCAAAAGCAGAAAAGAGAAAAGGAATAAACATAATACTTTGCTACAAGAATGCAAGCAGGGATTGTTGAAAGTAGTAAGTAGGGAAATAGATTTGGATGGCTCACCTCACCACCACTCACTCAGTCACCAGAAGAGGAGCAGAACCTTATCAAAGTCAAGCAATCCGTGTTTGATAAGAGAAGCTTCAAAAGAGAGAAGACTTTTAGACTTGAAGAAAGGGGACAACAAAAACTACGAGATATATTCTGTCTTATTTGGTTGGTTGGACTGTGGTATTTCCGAACACTAAGAGCTAGGCCGCCGAAAAAAGTTGAATATGGCCACCTTTTACGCTTTCTTATATAACATTCATACCCTTTTTTGTTCGTTATTTTTCAATACTCGCCAGCCATGTGGCTTTGTGGTATTGCATTGGAATCAAAATGACGCCAACGAAATTTGAAAAATACGACTTGACAAGACTATTAAGAAAATTAGAAAACAAAACAAACAATACGGCTTTTTTATCTAAGCTATCGTTCATGATAAAATTATTTAATAAAATCTCATTTTTTAAAATTATATATTAAAATATTATTTTTTTGTTTAATGTATTATTTTTATTTTTTTTATTTATGCAAATAATATCATTTACGTTAATATTTTTACAAAGATAATGTTAAAGAGTTTGACATTATTCACATAAAAATATCAATATAAATGATATTATTTACATAAAAATATTATTATAAATAATATTTTTTATGCAATAACATCATCACACTTAGTATTTTTTTATGTAATAACTCATCATACTTCACATTTTTTGTTTGTCATAATTACATGTAATAAAGATTTGTACTAATATTTTTTGTTTTTGATAATTTATTAATTACATGCAATAAAAATTTGTGTTAATTTTGTAAGCTGTATGGTTGTCCCGTTAATTTAAAAAAAAATTGATTAATTAATTTCTTATTATGTCATTCCAATCGCACTCTTTAAATGTTAAACCATTGAGGTTGAGAAGCAACTCTAGAAGTGATAGTAATCTTGTTGTACGTGTTGCTTCCTGAAGAAGATTGCCTCTTCACTTTCCAATTGAGGCATTTTAGCTTCCTGCATAAAATGCAGCTGAACGGTTACCACCATATAGATATTAGTTAAAGCATATTGCAGAATGCAGATTGAAGTAGCAACATGTTTAGTATTTTATTCACGTTATTCATATGGTAGTAGTTACACTGTTATGTATGTTGGCATGTAAGAAATTACCTCTCGTAAATAGTAATGAGGATGCTTTTTACTGGAATTCTTGGACCTTTCGGGCGACCCTCCGTATGGAAGCAAAATTGTTTCGATTTGTTTTATCAGAAATGAAATGAAATTTATGGAAAGTTTTATTTGTAAATAGATTATCTTTGAATTTATCGTGGCCTTGCTGGCAGACTATCATAGAATAAGTGCATTTAAATACCTAATGATGTAACATTTAAAGAGTGCATTAGAAAGAAATAATAAGAAATTAATTAATTAAATTAAATTATTTTTTTTTTAAAATTAACTGACAATCACATATTTCAAAAAAATTAGTATAAATTTTCATTGTATGTACACAAATTTTTATTACATATAATTTGTTTAGTTGAATTACAACAAACAGAAAATGTCAAGCATGATAACGTTACTACACAGAAAACATTACACTATTATATAAAAAACGTCATCTATAATGATATTTTTACATAGATAATATTAAATATTTTAATATTATCTTTTAAAAACGTTAATATATATGATATTATTTACATTAAAAAATATAAAATATCATGTTAAAAATTAATATTTTAATATATAATTTTAAAAAAAATATTTTAATAAATAATTTTATGGTGACAATTTAATAAAAAAATCCAAACAATAACTCCAAAGCGTCAAACGTCAAAACTAAAGATTTATACGATAAAGGTACTTTTAAGGCCCAAATTTTTTAGAGTAACGTTATAAAAATTAATTAATTATTATACCCAAAAAAAAAAAAATACTCTGTATTCTGTACCTATCGGTAACTTTATATAGCAGTGATTTCAATACTGTTACTCTCTTACTCGGATAGTCACACATTTAAATGCAATTATACTTTTTTTGTGTGTGATACAATTATACTTTTTTTTACAACTATAATTTTTCTACTTTTTTATAACGAAATTATCACATCAATCATCCATATCTTTCTCATTTTCAATGCATTTTCTTAATATAATTGTTGATTGTCATCCCCAGAATAATAAAAAATATTTTATTCTCTAATTAAGTATTTAATAAATATGCACTTATTTTAGTGCTATATTTTTTCTTTAAATATTGAATTGGCAGCTGTGTGGACTTATAATGGACTAAAGAGTTTAAAATGTATTACCTTTTTTCTTTTATTCGTTTTAATTTGTTATAAAAAAATCTCTCTTATTTTTCGTTTAGTTGCCATTTTTATAACCTCATTTTAAAAAAATAAAATCAAGTGATAAAATTATTGAAACTTTGGTATTGACCTAATAGATTGTGTTAGGTTGATGGCGTGCCAAAGATTATCAACAAAGTTAAGAATTAGGTGTTGGTTTCTCTTAAATGATAAGGAAAAAACATCATTTCCATTTCTAAAATTTTTGCAAACTTTCAATTTAGTCTTAAAATATTTTTTGTTTTAATTTCGTCCCTAACATTTTTAAAAAAAGTTCCAATGTCTTACTTCCACTTAATGCCATTTAATTGTTAATGGCGAGTTGACGTGGACCTTACATGGTTGACATAGATCTCACGTGACATTGTGACGAAGATCTTATATGTGACACCTGACCAAATTAAAATTTTTGTGAAACATTAGAGATGTAAATAGGACAACAAAAAATTAGAATCAAATCAAAACATTCGTGAAACATGAGGGACGCAACTAAGACAAACAAAACTTTTAAGACCAAGTCAAAAAATTTCGTAAAACATGAGAAACGTAAATAGGATTTTAGAACCACCACCATTCATCCGTGCAATTTCACTCCAGCCACAGTCATTAAATAGAACCACCACCATCGACAATCAAGTTCCTCTTCCTTCCATCACAAAAACACACAATCCAATCTCATTCTTCCACTCATGTCAGACGCCCTTTGTTCCACACCTTTCAATATTAGGTTTGGGTTGACTTCAATTTGTCACGCCATTGAAGCCATTGAAATTGGTCTTTGTTTGTGCTGATTTTTGGTCAAAGGTAGTAACTACTCTTTTTTTATTCAAGATCTAATATCTGGGAGCAAATCAACTCCTCTTAGGATCCTCAAGGTTAAGTAACTGTCGATTGGCCAAGCATAAAAGGTGTATCAAAGTATAGAGTGAAGTTAGATATGAACGTGAATAAATGAAAAGTAAGAATGTGTCAAAATAAACTTACTGAATGTAAATTGACAAAATGGTAATGTCGAAAGTAAACTTGACAGAAATGTAAACAGTTAGATAAAGTAAATGTTTAAAGTAAACTTGTTAGAAGTAAACTGACATTAAAGTAAATGATTGTCGAAAGTAAACTTACGAAAAGTAAACTAATAGAATGTAAATGACATAATGTAAATGGCAACCAACGTGTGTTAGTCCGAGTGGAAGGGACTCAAGTCCCTTAAGCATGTAGTCCTGAGTTCGATCCCAGGATCTATGTGTATGGAAATAACACTGTTGGGAGGGGTCACTGCTTAGACGTCTGACCATACCTCAAGAGATTAATCTCTCACCTATCGAGTGATATGATACTCTGGGAAACCAAAAAAAATTGTAAATGGCAAAAAGTAAAAGCAATGAAGTAAATACCAGATATGTTAAAGTCTATGCAACATATTGACAAAAAGAGAAATGACCTATAATCCCTATTTGTAAGTAGATGGACCAGCCTATTCTTCATTCTAATTCCTATTTATACGCTAATTTTGGCTCCCAACAAACCTGTAATAAAACATAAAGAAAAGCGAAATGGGAGAAAAGATGCATATGATAATGGCTAAATTAGTAAAGGAGAAAAAAAAAGGTTAAAACCCTATTTTTCGTTTTGTGAAAGTTTCGATTTGGTCTTAATTTTTTTCCTATTTATATCTCTCATGTTTTACAAAGATTTCGATTTGATCAAGTGCCATGTGAGATCCACGTTAAATGCTACGTGGGATCTTTGTCAATCATGTAAGATCTATGATAGATGTCACGTTAGCTTGTCATTAGGAAAATTGACAATGTATGTTGATGTGAAAATCGGCAAGTGCACCGAATCACACAAGGTAATAAAATAGTGAAAAGAGAATCGTCCCACGAGGATTATATTGTCAATTACCAAATTCGTTAAATTAACACTATTTAAGCCAATCAAAATATGGAAGTTGGAAAAAATGAAAATAAAGATAATTAAAAGAAAGTAATTAAAACTAAACAAAGTAAAATCAAGAAATTTAACAAGAGATGAAATCAATAATAAGAAAGTGTTAGGGTTCAAACTTCACTTGAACTCTTTCAAATGCACTTCTAAATATTGGTTTAAAACATGTTCTATTTCAATGATTCATAGTCAATTCCCAACATTAATTAATACCCAATCTCTTGGTATATTAATCCTCTTACGCTGATTGAAATTAACTAATCCCTTAGTCTAACTCCAATTAGAAAGGCATTATCAAGCACAAGGGAATTAAAAAAAAGACCACATAACCCACAACGTCTATCCCTAGCGATTGAGAAATTATGGTGTTTATCACAAGTTTTAGGTTCATGCAAATTTTCTCAAATCATATATAAACCCAAATTATCATTCCCAAATTGATCAGGTTTAGAAAAGCATTAAGAACAGAGATAAACACGTAAATCATGAGATAAAAACATGCATTAAACCCATAAAAGAAATTACATCATCAAAGTATCAAGATCCATCGTCCCGCTAACGAGGGGAAGTTAGTTATACATAGGGAAAGAACAAAACAAAGAATAGAAGATGACAAACTCCATTGATAATTAGTGGAAAGATTGAAGAGAATCCCTAATCTTCAAGTTTTGATACGCCCACACCAAATTAGGATTGAGTTGTCTTGACGGTTGTCGCAGAGTGTCTTGAAATTTGGCGTAACTTTTTATTTATAATAAAAAAATCTCGTACAGTTACGCGTCTAGCGCCTGAGCGCTAGTCTCTAAGCGCCTGAGCGCTAACTCACCAGAGACCAGTTCTTCACAATGCACGCGCATGAGCGCTAGCTGTACAGCGCTTGAGCGCTGAAATACCAACAATATTCATCCTGTTCTGCCATTGGCGCGCTTGAGCGATGAACACCCAATGCTTGGGCGCTGGGATAACAGAGAAAACTCCCTCGTTCTGCCTCACCAGCACTTGAGCACTGGTTCTTGAACGCTTAAGCGTTGAGAGTCCAGAGAACTTGTCTAGCAACTCTTTCATGCAAGAAATCCATTCTTTTTCCCCAAAAAAACCTATCAAAAACATAAGAAAATACAAAGAATGAAGAAAAACTCTTTAAATTAAAAACATGAAAAACAAAAGGACAAAACTCAATTAAACAGATTAAAAGAGAATGAAAAACTGAGAAATTAAACCATAAAAACATGACTTTTTAAAGGTTCATCACTCCCCCAAACTTAGGATTTTACTTGTCCTCAAGTAAAAGGAAGAAGAAACAAAAATAAAAAGAAAGAAAATCTTTTTGGTGGCCGACAACTATATACATCCCCCTACAAAGGCTCCGAACTCAGGAAGGCACTTAAGCCGACTCAACAAACAACAAAACATGATACTGCCAGATAACGAACATCATAGAAAACCTCAGAAACTGTTCCAAAACCTCAGTTCAAGGAATCACACATGCAAAATCCAATTATCACATTGCTTTCACATGCATCTCTCACCAATAAATGACTTCCCATAAGCATGAATGAAAGACCAACTCACAGAGACGTTCAAACCCGGATAGGTTTATAAAAATGCAAATGTACATCAAAAATGCATCCATAGGGTTGTTTTTCATCTCCCTCTCCTCTAATATAAACAACACAAAAACAAAGATCATAAGGGTCTTTATGAGCTTGTAATGATAGGCCAGGGGTATGGTTTACGAAAGAAAAGGATAGGCAAAATAAAACAAAGATTGAAATACATAATGATGCATATTCCACAATCCAAGCCTCAAAATATTAGACAAGAGCATAACGGGGCATAAAAATCAACACTCTAATCATCATCATTTCATTTCATCATTTTTGCTTTTCTCCTTTTTTTTTTTCAATAACCTCCTGCACCCCCAAACTTATTTCTTGCAAAACTTGGGGTGAACTTTTTTTTTTTTAACTCCTCAATTAACTCATACACATAATGATGAAGGCTTGAACAGTAGAAAACATAAGACATGCATTCAACAAATGGTAAGAAAAAGGAAACTTTTTTTTTAAACATGTAAATGGGAAGAAAAATGTGGGTAAAAGAGAATAAAACTAAGGCCAAAAATATGTGTGGCTTTAAAAAGGGACCTAGAGATACACTGTATTAATAGGTTAGCTTGAAAGGCTCAAACGGTCCAAAGAAGGCCCTAATCATTTCCCTGATCATGCATCATTTATGATTTCACCTCAAGAGAGAATCAAACAACTTCTAGATGCAATTCATCCACACACAAGCAATCTGATAAACTTTCCCTAAGTTTATCATGCAATCATATATCCAAGGTCTTTTCAATCATACAAATGGGAAGTACAATCATGCACAATCAAAGCAATAGAGATCAATCTAATTTTTGGATTCTCATATGACATCTTGGAAAAGAAATCAAGAACCAGTTCAACCAATCATAGGATTCTCAATTCAAAACACTGGCATGTTAAACCAAAATATTAATCAAAACAACAAAATACCCTCCCCCAAACTTAAACAACCCAGTGCCCTCACTGATCAGATCACAAACTAATGCAATAAACAAGCAGGAACATAAAGGCAAAAGAATAAAAGAGAGGGTAAAGAAAAGCTCATTGTGGCAGCAGGAAATCAATCTAGCGCTTCCTCATCATCATCCTCCTCCTCATCTGCCTCACTGAAGTTGATATTTGCCATGATCTCCTCGTCAGTCATAGGACCAAGAGGAGCAGTGTCAATGTCTAGGCGCTCTGCTATGCGGCGCAACAATGAAGAAGAGAATAGTTGAATTTCCTCTGATTTTGACGCTGCACTCGCTCTAATCTATCCATCCTTTGTGCCAAGGTGAGCGCTGTATGAGGTGGCCTGACCGCTGGGCCTGGAGGAGCAGGAACTTCAGGAGCTGGAACTGCTCGATCCTCCTCAAAATACCTCTCAATAACCGCTGCTATAATAGGAGGAGTTGGGTGAATTAATTGATCACCCGAAATTTGGACACCCTTCTCAGAACATAGGTGGGAAATGAGCAAAGGATAGGGTAAGCTCCCAGAAGTGTCTTGAGCTGTCATTTGCATGTTGAAGGCAATGACCCGGCCAATATCAACAACACTATCAGAGACAATGGCGAAGACAAGTAAGGCCCGCTTAACAGGCACTTCAGAAATGTTAGAGCAAGGCAAAAGGTTGGCTTGAACAAAAGTGCACCACACCTGTGGGATTGGTTTAAAATCAGCTTTCTTCAAAAATTTGGGCTGGTTCTTTGTGTCCAATGCCCATTGAGCGCCTTCCTTGCATAACACACTAAGCACCAGGTTTGCATCCAAATGTGCACTTAACAAGGCATAATAATCACACTGGCCTGGGTAATCATATTCCTGATCAAAATAGTCGTTCAACACATTTTTACTGAACTCTATAAATGTCCCCCTCACCATGCTTTGATATCTGTGTCTGCCAGTGAAGTCAGTGAAAGCATTGGCATAAAATTCCCTAACCAATGTCTGTGATCCTGGTTCTGGAATTTGGCACAATCTGCTCCAACCTTTGTCTATAATTTGTGAATGAATTTCAAGAAATTCATTGTCTTGTAGAACAAGCCCCCGCTCCCGAATGAAATTCCTTTTCAGCAGTGCATTGGTAAACCTTTTTTCATGAATTTCTGATCGGAAACGACTTGCATTAAATGAAGAAGAACTAGAGCCTTCCCCAGAGGGACCTCTTCTTCTCTTAATTGGAGGCATCTTGAATTCCTGAAACCAAAAAGGAAAGGAGATAAATGAGTATCTCTCAGCAAACATTCATAGAACAGAACAATTAGATGGAATAAACAACAGCCAGAAGTCATGTAATACTCTTCAATCAAAAACCAGAAACCAAGTAATACCAAACTTGTCAAAGCAACACAGAGAATAACCAAGAACAGAAGCTATAAATCACATGAGTACACTTAAACTAACCAAAAATCTGGATTCATCACAACTTAAATTCACAGCAATTATCACAGCTTGACAATATCATTATGCCAATTCAACATGCCACAATCACCAAGCAATGAGTTCACACAATATCAAGATAACTCAACCTATGCCAACGGTACTCAAAATAGAAACACCATCAACTAAGCACACAAAATATATCCAGTCACAACAGCATGCAAATTAGCAATGTCAGCAACCAAACGTATTAATCACTCCCAATCAAACAATTTACAAATTTGAATTCCAGTAACAACAACAGACAGAATCAATTCTCACCCAATTTCATAATTTCACAAAATTCCTAATTCTAAAACCCTAATTCCCAAAATTCATAAAATTAACAGAAAAGCACACTAAATTGAGATTAAGGAGAGATGAAATACCTGAATGAGATGAAAATGAAAGCAAGAAATGGGGAAATGAAAAGGTATTCACGGTGAGAATCCCACCACGCACGTATCAACGTATAGGTGGGGACTCCTCCCTTTTCAGATGCAACAAGCAAAAAAATGAAGAACAAGGACACGAGATGAAGAGAAAAATCCAAAAAGAGATCTTTGTGGGAGTGAGGGAGAGTGATTGTTGAGAATGATTAGAGAGGATTCGGGGAGAAAAGCGAGAAAAATCGAACAAGAGAGCGTTCGGCGCTTGGGCGCTCTGAACGCTCGTTTAAATGCTCCTGCTCCTGCGCGCTTGAAGCGCTGGTATTCCAACATTGAGCTACATCGATTTTTTTTTTTATTTTAAAACATGAAATAAAGTTAAAACTTAAAGAAAATAATAATAATAATAATAATAATAATAATAATAATAATAATAATAATAATAATAATAATAATAATAATAAACAAAAAAAAATAAATAAAATAAAATAAAATAAAATAAAAAAAAATACTAAAAAAAAACAAAATAAAAAGGAAAAAGAAAAAGAAAGAAAATTTGAGTTGCCTCCCAAAAAGCGCTTGTTTAACGTCATTAGCTCGATGTTGCTGTTCATTCTCAATCCGGATGGTGAGTGCACGAGAAGACTTCTCGTCGATCAAACTCACCTCCCCAATAATGCTTAAGTCTGTGACTATTGACCTTGAAACCACTTCCTGAACAGGGTTCTACAATTTCAATTGCTCCAAAAGCAGAAACTTCTTTGACCTTGAATGAGCCCGACCACTTGGATTTCAATTTACCTGGAAACAATTTCAACCTTGAGTTAAATAACAACACTTGCTGTCCTGGTTCAAATTGTCTCAAAGTAATCTTTTTATCATGCCACATTTTTGTTTTTTCCTTATACAGCCGAGCATTCTCATAGGCTTCATTCCGAAACTCATCCATCTCGTTCATCTGTAGCACCCTTTTTTCACCTGCAGACTTCACATCAAAATTCAGAAATTTAATTGCCCAAAATGTTTTATGCTCAAGTTCCACAGGGAGATGACATGATTTTCCAAATACCAACTTATATGGGGACATACCAATGAGAGTTTTATATGCAATCCTGTATGCCCATAATGCATCATCTAACTTTAGTGACAAATCCTTCCTAGAGGTATTAACAGTCTTTTCTAAAATGCTTTTCAATTCTCTGTTAGACACCTCTACTTGACCACTTGACTGAGGATGATAGGGAGTGGCTATCTTATGTGTAACACCAAACTTGCTCAAAATAGCCTCAAATTGCCTATTACAAAAATGTTTCCCACCATCGCTAATTATTGCCCTAGGGATGCCAAATCTAGTGAAAATATTCTTTCTAATAAACCTGACAACCACCTTGGCATCATTAGTTTGTGTGGCAATGGCCTCCACCCATTTAGAAACATAATCAACAGCCACCAAGATAAATTGATTAGAGAGTGAAGAAGGAAAATGACCTATAAAATCAATGCCCCATACATCAAACAGATCTACTTCCAAAATATTATTGAGAGGCATCTCATGTTTCCTGGAAATACCACTAACTCTTTGACACCTGTCACAGCTTTCAACAAACTTGTAAGCATCTTTAAACAGGGTAGGCCAATAGAATCCAGATTGTAATACCTTTGCTGCAGTTCTATTGCCTCCAAAATGACCTCCATAATCAGAACTATGACAGTGCCACAGAATGTTTGGCACTTCTTCTTCAGACACACACCTTCTCAATAAACCATCAGCACATATTTTAAAAAGGAAGGGTTCATGCCAAACATAATACCTGACATCTCGAAAGAATTTTTTCTGCTGTTGCCATGTGAAATCTGATGGAACCATTCCAGTCGCCCTGTAATTCGCAAAATCTGCAAACCAAGGAGACAATTGTACAGTAAAAAGTTGTTCATTTGGAAACTCCTCCTTAATGGGCATTTGCTCTTCTTCTGAATCTCCTTCATTAGTGATTCTTGACAAGTGGTCAGCTACCAAATTCTCTGTTCCTTTCTTATCTCTAATTTCCAAGTCAAACTCCTGTAGAAGTAGAATCCATCTGATAAGCCTAGGCTTTGCATCCTGTTTAGTCAAGAGATATTTCAAAGCTGCATGGTCAGTATAAACAATAACTCTTGACCCAACCAAATAAGAATGGAATTTATCAAATGCAAAGATTACAACAAGTAATTCTTTCTCTGTGGTAGCATAGTTAAGCTGTGCATCATTCAAAACTTTACTAGCATAATAAATGACATGCAAAACCTTATCTTTTCTCTGTCCTAAAACAGCACCCATAGCAAAATCACTTGTATCACACATTAATTCAAATAGAAAATTCCAATCAGGAGCAGTAATTATAGGAGCAGAAACAAGTTTGCTTTTCAAGAAATTAAATGTATGCAAACAATCATCATTAAAAACAAATGGTGCATCCTTAACAAGTAACTCGCAGAGAGGCTTAGTAATCTTGGAGAAATCCTTTATGAATCTCCTATAAAAACCGGCATGCCCGAGGAAACTTTTTACTCCCTTGACATTGATGAGAGGGGGTAATTTCTCAATAACCTCAACTTTAGCTCGATCAATCTCAATACCCCTTGAGGAAATGCGATGGCCTAAAACAATGCCTTCCTGCACCATGAAGTGACATTTCTCCCAATTTAAAACCAAATTAGTTTCCTGGCATTTTTTCAAAACCAAAGAAAGGTTAGAAAGACAAGTATCAAAAGAAGAGCCAAAAATAGAAAAGTCATCCATAAAAATCTCAACAAATTTTTCAATCATATCAGAGAAAATGGACAACATACATCTCTGAAAAGTTGCAGGAGCATTGCATAATCCGAAAGGCATCCTCCGGTATGCAAAAATTTCATATGGACAGGTAAAAGCTGTCTTCTCCTGGTCCTCGGGATCCACCAAGATCTGATTATAACCAGAGTAACCATCTAGAAAGCAATAATAGGTGTGCCCTGCAAGTCTCTCTACCATCTAATCAATGAACGGGAGGGGAAAGTGATCCTTTCTTGTTGCACTGTTGAGCCTCCTATAGTCAATGCACATTCTCCAGCCAGTAACTGTCCTTGTAGGGATTAGTTCATTCTTTTCATTGATTATTACTGTCATCCCTCCTTTCTTTGAAACAACTTGGACTGGATTGACCCACGAGCTATCTGAGATAGGGTAAATAATGCCTGCATCGTAAAGCTTCATCACTTCCTTCCTTACCACTTTTTTCATGGTGGGATTCAGTCTTCTCTGTGGTTGCATCACTGGCTTGTAGTTATCCTCCATTAAAATCTTGTGCATGCAAATAGTAGAACTGATGCCCTTAAGATCATCAATGGTCCACCCAATAGCTGACTTATGCTCTCTCAAAACTCTTAAAAGCTCTTCTTCTTCCTTAGGACTAAGGTCCACATTCACAATCACTGGGAAAGTATTATCCTCACCAAGGAATGCATATTTGAGATTAGAGGGAAGTTGCTTTAATTCTGGCTTAGCTGGCTCCTGAATACCCTCAGCCTCCTTCTTCAATTCCTCTCTCTGAAAGTTGGAATGAGAAACAATTGGCTGAGCTTCCAAATTAGCTATGCAATCAGATACTTCTGGTATTGTCTCTGCATCATCATCCATTGAAACTTTAGAATTTACCAACACTGATTCAAGAGGAAATGTAAGAATGCTCTGCTCAAATGGTTTTTCAACCAATGAGTCAACTATGTCCACTCTAAGGCATTGTTCTTCCTCTGCAGAATGTTTTATTGCATCAAGAATACTAAATGTGACCTTCTCATCATGCACTCTCAACATAAGCTCTCCTTGTTGCACATCAATCAATGCTCTTCCAGTTGCTAAGAACGATCTGCCTAAAATGAGAGGGATGTCTGCATCTTCTTCCATATCAAGAACTACAAAATCAGCTGGAAATATGAATTTATCCACCTTAACTAGCACATCATCAACTATACCATATGGATGCTTGATAGATCGATCTGCTAGTTGAAGAGAAATCATTGTTGGCTTTACTGATTCAATTCCCAGCTTGTGCATGATGGAGATAGGCATGAGATTGATACTGGCTCCAAGATCACAAAGAGCTTTTCTAATAGTGAGCTTACCAATGGTGCAAGGAATAGTGAAACTACCTGGATCTTTCAATTTTGGTGGCAGCTTCCTCTGAATTATTGCACTACATTCTTCAGTAAGTATCACTGTCTCATCCTCTTTCAGCTTCCTCTTCTTTGACAACAAGTCCTTCATGAATTTAGCATATGAGGGCATCTGCTCCAGTGCTTCAGCAAAAGGGATGTTGATCTGCAGTTTTTTGAAAACTTCTAAGAACTTGGAGAACTACTTTTCTTGAATCTCCTTCCTAAACCTT
Source organism: Ormosia semicastrata (assembly GCA_029884595.1). Classification (NCBI taxonomy): domain Eukaryota; kingdom Viridiplantae; phylum Streptophyta; class Magnoliopsida; order Fabales; family Fabaceae; genus Ormosia; species Ormosia semicastrata. The sequence continues at coordinate 6,436,201 of JAQQTO010000054.1, read as the reverse complement.
TGAGGGTATGGAAGTTTGGCATAAAGTGAAGGATCAACCACTTTCTTTTGCTCCAACTCTTTCTTTTTCCTTTGCACTCTTGGTTGTTCTTCCTGGATGTCATCTTCTTTACTATCCTCTTGAGACAAAGCCTTTTCAATTGGAAACTCAGTTCTTTCAATTTGATTTTCTGCAGAACCAGATGCTTCATTCTTGTCTTCTTTTAAGGTCTTATCACTTGTTAAGGTGATTGCCTTACACTGCTCCTTAGGATTTACCAAGGTATCACTGGACAAACTACCTGGAAGTCTTTCTTGAAGCTATTTGGCAATTTGCCCCACCTGATTCTCAAGACTTCTAATTACCACCTCATGATTCTTATAATTGGCCATCGACTCTTCCATAAAAGCTGAAGTCTGTTGCATAAAAACTGAGGTCTGCAAAGAGAGTTTCTCCACTGTAATCTCTAGAGGAGACTTCTGTTCGAGCTGAGCATTCAATGGTGCAGCTTAATTCTTCCAAGAGAAATTGGGATGATTCCTCCAGCCTGGATTGTAAGTATTTGAGAAAGGATTACCTTGTGGCCTTAAAGGGTTTCCCATATAATTCACCTGCTCTGAAATGTTGACAACTGAATTTACAGCCTCATATTGCCCATTAACATGGTTATCTCCACAAAAATCGCAAGTCAGACTTTGATGATTAACTGCATTCACCTGTATATTACCAACTTGCTTAGTAAGGTTGACAATGTGTTGCATAATAGTCTGATTCTGTGCAAGTATAGTATCAACAACACTAAGCTCCAACATTCCCTGTTTAACTGCTGCTCTCCCACTAGGCAACTGATATTCATTGGTAGCCATGATCTCAAATAGTTCTAGAGCTTCTTCAGGAGTTTTAGTATTTATAGACCCACCTGCAGACGCATCAACCATTGCTCTAGTAGGATGACTCAACCCATTGTAAAAGATCTATACTTGTTGCCAAATCTCAAAAGAATGGTGAGAACATTTTCTAAGAAGCTCCTTGAACTTTTCCCATGCTTCATAGAATGATTCTCCCTGATTCTGAGTAAAGCAAGCAATCTCACTTCTTATCTTCACGAACATGGAAGGAGGGAAATACCGAGTGAGAAACTTACTAACCAAATCATCCCAAGTAGAAATGCTTCCTTGAGACTGGGCTTGTAGTAAGCTCTTGACTTTATCTCTCAAGGAAAATGGAAAGAGTCGTAACTGTATGGCATCATCATTGGCTCCATTATACTTAATAGTATCACAGAGCTGTAAGAAGTTGGCAATGTGCAAGTTTAGATCTTCATCGACTTCCCCAACCGATTCTCGTTGCACACTAGGTTTAGAAAGAGCTGGTTTAATCTCAAAATTGTTGGCTTTGAATAGTAGGTGCACAATGATGGTTGAGACACTTTCAAAGCAGATGGAGTAGCATAGTCAGCCATAGTGTGTCTTCTCTGTGCAACATTATTCTCAGCCATATCTTCTTCTTTTGCAGTTTTCCTTCCTTCTCTGATTACTTTTCTGATTGTTCCTTCTGTCATTGCTGTTTCTGGATCAAAAAGTAATTCTTCCGATTTCAAAGACCTTTGCATAAACAAACAAGAAACAACCAGAGTGAAGCAAAGAGAACAAAAATAAAAATAAAAATAAACGACGTTAAAGAAATAAAAGAAAAATCAAAAACAAAAAACAATTATCTAAAATAAAATAAAACAAACGCCTAAATTAGTGCTCTTTTAACTACTAATCGATATTAGCAATTAATAATCCCCGGTAACGGCGCCAAAAACTTGATGTGAAAATCGACAAGTGCACCGAATCGCACAAAGTAATAAAGTAGTGAAAAGAGAATCGTCCCACGAGGATTATATTGCCAATTACCAAGTTCGTTAAATTAACACTATTAAAGCCAATCAAAAGATGGAAGTTGGAAAAATTGAAAATAAAGATAATTAAAAGAAAGTAATTAAAACTAAACAAAGTAAAATCAAGCAATTTAACAAAAGATGAAATAAATAATAAGAAAGTGTTAGGGTTCAAACTTCACTTGAACTCTTTCAAATGCACTTTTAAATATTGGTTTAAAACATGTTCTATTTCAATTATTCATGGTCAATTCCCAACATTAATTAATACCCAATCCCTTGGTATATTAATCCTCTTACGCTGATTGAAATTAACTAATTCCTTAGTCTAACTCCAATTAGAAAGGCATTATCAAGCACGAGGGAATTAAAAGAAAGACCACATAACCCACAACGTCTATCCCTAGCGATTGCGAAAATTATGGTGTTTATCACAAGTTCTAGGTTTATGCAAATTTTTCCAAATCATACATAAACCCAAATTATCATTCCCAAATTGATTAGGTTTAGAAAATCATTAAGAACAAATATAAACAAATAAATCATGAGATAAAAACATGCATTAAACCCATAAAAGAAATTACATCATCAAAGTATCAAGATCCATCGTCCCCCTAACGAGGGGAAGTTAGTTACACATAGGGAAAGAACAAAACAAAGAATAGAAGATGACAAACTCCATTGATAATTAGTGGAAAGATTGAAGAGAATCCCTAATCTTTAAGTCTTGATGCGCCCACACCAAATTAGGATTGAGTTGTCTTGACGGCTGTCGCAGAGTGTCTTGAAATTTGGCGTAACTTTTTATATATAATAAAAAAATCTCGTACAGTTACGCGTCTAGCGCCTGAGCGCTAGTCTCCAAGCACCTGAGCGCTAACTCACCAGAGACCAGTTCTTCACAATGCAAGCGCATGAGCGCTAGCTGTACAGCGCCTAAGCGTTGAAATACCAGCAATATTCATCCTGTTCTGCCATTGGCGCACTTGAGCGGTGAACACCCAACGCTTGGGCGCTGGGATAACAGAGAAAACTCCCTCGTTCTGCCTCACCAGCGCTTGAGCGCTGGTTCTTGAACGCTTAAGCGTTGAGAGTCCAGAGAACTTGTTTAGCAACTCTTTCATGCAAGAAATCCATTTTTTTCCCAACAAAAACCTATCAAAAACATAAGAAACTACAAAGAATGAAGAAAAACTCTTTAAATTAAAAACATGAAAAACATAAGGACAAAACTCAAATAAATAGATTAAAAGAGAATGAAAAATTGAGAAATTGAATCGTAAAAATATGACTTTTTAAAGGTTCATCATATGCAAAAAGGAAGATATTGAATTTTTTTTGAAACGTTAAAGACAAAATTAAAATAAAAAAAAATTGTGAGACTAAATTGAAATTTTGCAAAAACTTAAAAAAAATGATGCTTTTGCCCTTTCAATAACATTGGAACTTAATTTTTTGTAAAAAAAGGATAAAATAAACATAAACACTTAAAACATTACAAATATATGTTTGGTATTTATTTTTGTCAAAATGCAAACTACCCACTTTTACTTTAGGCTTCTTATAAATTACTTCTAGAGCTTCAATTTTAGTAAATTACCCCCTCATCCTTTACATGGTTAACAGCTAATATGTTTATTTTTTTATTTTCGAAGCTAAAAACTTCATATATCATTGAAAAATAAAGTTGTATGAAACTTGAATTATAATTATAATCACAATTTTAGGGGAAAATAGTAAATTGCTAAATGTTTAACGATCAAGTGGGTAAATTTGCCAAAATTAAAACTTCAAGAGGTTATTTGCCAAAAGTTTAAAGTTTAAGCAGATAATTTGATATTTAACATATATTTTTGGATAATGTTATATGCACATAAAAAAAAGTGCATATTCGGTGCGGGAAGCTGTGGAAAAGTTTAAAAAAAAATTGCATATTCTTCACATTTGATAAGTGATGAGGTAGAAATATCACCAGCAAACAATTAATAACTCCTCAATTTTAATGTTTATTGCCATTGGTGATGTTTTCACCTCATCAAATATGACGAATATATACATTGTTATTTTTTTAATTTTATGTACATTTGAAAAATTATGATGTTTAATTATAAAAAGTACATTAAAATGTTTTTGAAAAACGTTATGATTGTAGACAAAATATATCTAAATTTTTTTTATACTTTTCTTAAATTGTGACTATTACAGTCATAAGCTAGGACTCAATTGGCAACCTAATAGGAACTCCTCGTGGGAAAAAAATTGTAACTATTATATTTTAACAAAAAATATATATATACTAGTAACAATAGACGTAAAAATAATTCATTATCATTTACTCCCAAAAAAATCGTTAAAATAACTAGTATGACTTATGAAATGCCCAGGTTTCTTGTCCATTTCTCTCACATGCTTTGGTGATTGAGTTTGATTTGTTTTATATATTTTCAGTGAAATGTTCATTTTTTATTTTATGTATTTAAAAAAATATTTGATCTTTTTTTAATCTGAAAATAAATTTTACAAAATGATTGAAAAAGAGCGTCCAACACTACCGTAACAATAAAATTAAGTGGAGACACTAACTACATTCTTAAAGATCTATTTGGTACGAATAATATAATAAAATTTAATAGTTTTAGACTTTATATTATAAAATTTAATAATATAAAATTTAATAATATAATGTTTGATATATAAAAGTTAAAAATATCAGAGTGTTTAGAATTATAATTAAATTTTTTTATAAAAATTTATACATTAAAATTTAATCAAGTTTAATATTATTTCTTAAAACTCGATTAAATTATCTATTATTTTAATATATATAAACAATTTATTAAATAAATTTATATAATGTAATATTTATATTAAATAATTAATAATATTATAACATATTATATTAACTTATTTTATTAAATTTAATACACCTGTGATACAGGCCCTAAGGAACAAGATATAGCATGGTGATGAGGTAGAGTCTGCCACCATATTAGATATTTCATAGGTAAGTTTTCTATTATTATTTATAAAATATTTTTTATTTGTTAGTAGTATAAAAAAACAGTATAAATTTGTTTTTATATTATTATTTAATTATATATTATTATATTATTAAAAATATTTAATTTTTATAATAATTATTTCAAAAATTATATATATAATAATATATAATTAATTAATGATATAAATTTTTTTTTACGATAATACATCAAAATTAAACTCAAAATTAAATGAACCGAATAAAAGTAAAACTCGGTACATTTTGTATTTGCAATATTTGATAATAAATTATTAAATGATGAGTCTTGGACCAATTGGCAGACTGTTCCCACGGATATGAGTCCATGCTGTTCTGTGGATTTTGCTGGATTTGTTTCGTTAGCCGTTATCCTTTCCTTTATCATATGTAATAATAAAATAAAAGCGTGGCTTGCAGGCTATTTGATTCCTTTATCATATGTAATAATAAAATAAAAGCGTGGCTTGCAGGCTATTTGATTACTGATCACTGTTGACCGAATTCAATTGTGGGGATGGCTTGCAGATAAATAGGATGTGATCAAGCGTGGAAGAAGAAGCAAAAGGTTTGAATGGATTTAAAATATTTTAGCACAAATTTTATCATTCTATTAATAGTTTTTTTATTATCAATTATCACTTTGAATGAATTCTATCACATATTTATTAATATTTATTTTAATTTTTGTATGAAATTTGATATATTGTAATAATTTTTTTTTCATAAGTTTAAAACTTGAAGTTTATAATTCTACATTATAAACTATTTTAAAAGTTTCGATATATAAATATTATTTTATTATTTAATTAAATAAATTTTAAATTATTTTATACATCTTTTAATAATTTAACACATAAAAATAATTTTTTATATTATTTAAATAAAATAAGTTATTTTAAAATTATTTTTTAATTAATATATCTAAATATAAAACTAATTTTATTATAATCGATTTTATAATAAAAAAATAATTTAAATTTTCACAACTAAACTAAACATACACTTAGCTCTTTAGTTAATTCTATATCGAGTATTTTATTCTTCGTTTTGTTGTTGTCAAACATGTAACCACATGCGAAAAACAACTAATTATTAAAAAAATGATAGAGCATATAAAGTGACGACATTGTTTCTTCTAAAAATTATACAAAAAAAATTAAATTCCTAGATCAAATTTTTTAAAGTAATAACATTATTCTACTTTAAACATATTTGCGTGATTTTTTTAAAATAATAATAATAACAGTGATCATAGACTATTTGGTACATGTATACATGAAGATGAAGATGAAGTAGTCAAGAAGAAATGCTTTAAAATCTAGATTAAAAATTCATCGATGAGAGATAGGTAGTGGCTTGAATAAAAATAAAATACAAATATATTCACATTACGCGCTCCAATTTGTACAATGGGAATGTTATGAGGAAAAACAGTTCCAGGAATGAAAAAGATAGTTAGGCCTTAATCAAATTTAGTGAAACTGGTTTTGTAAGCCGTGGATTGTACGAAAAGAAAAAGGAAAATTTTCATCTTTTGTTAATATTGATTCTGCATGCAGAGGTATTATTCCTGATGACTTTAAGGGTGGTTTTGCTGCGAATCTGGGAGCTGGCTCTATCACTCCAGCGGAGCTTTGGGAAGTCCTTTTATGGCCTTAGACTCTCGTGGAAAGTTAGAGCTGATTTGGATTCTCAAACTGCTATTATGCTGATTGACAATTACACTCCTTCTCATCTTGCCTTCTCCGTCCTGTGTGAGATTCAATCTTGGCTAGATAGAAGCTAGGAGGTGTTTCCCATACCTTTAGGGATGCATAGTGCCGGAGCCAACCTCTCGAAGTTATGAAGAGCATTAATATTTATTTTGAACCATTTGGATGTTAGATGAGATTTAAAGAAGTAAATTAAAATTTGTCAATTTTTTTTTATAATTTTATCTTAATTTTTTGTTATTTTAATTGAGAGAAATTTTAGTATTTATTATAAGATTTTTTTACGAACTTATCTATATTGACATATTTTATTAAAAATAGTATAATTAACATTATATTACTTTATTAATTTATCTAAATAATTATAATTATAGTAATTAAAGTATTTAATAAAATTATATTACATAAATTAAAATTTTAAATATTAATAAACTCAAATTATGAAAATAAGCATTAAAAGTACTAAAAGTATATAAAGAGAGAAAGAAATATCTAACATTAATTTCACGAAGGAGATAATGGAAGAAAAAAATGCTACCTAAAAAAAAAGCAATAGATAGAAATAAAAAGAACAACTACTATACAACAAATTAAAAAGTTTCACCATATTTTTACAGTAAAAATAGAAGTTTAACACTTGAAAAATTTTATAATAAGAGTGAAAAATACTAATGAGTACAAAGTACTTGAAACAAAAAAAATAATTAATTGAAAAAAGAAAACAAATGAGGTAATATTTTCTCTTCAAAAATACTAAAGTATTCTAAATTTGTATAACACTAAATATTTTTAAAAAAATAAAATCGGCTGACGTCTGAACGTGGCTACGCCACTGGGGAAGCAAACTAAGCAGCTGATAGATTTGCTCATTTTACATTTTTAAGATTTTGGGGTGCATAGGTTTTTGTCCCCTCCAGGGTGTATGGGTGCTCAAGGCTGACCGGCCCACTAAGAAGAACCTAATCATGTTAGGTTTGGAGTCTAATTATTAGATATAATGTATTTTTTGGATCGAATTTAGATTATATTTTGTGTTGGTTTAACTTGACTTGATGTTATATAATATTTTAAAAATAATAATAATATTTTTTAAAAAAATTAATAATAAATTATAAAATTACTTGACTTAATATTTTTTAAATAACCTTATAATATTTTTTATTTCTATAATTTATTTTAACATATATATTATAAAAAATTCCTTAATTTTACTTTTATATTTTTAAAATATTATAACTTAATTATATATAATTTTTAAACTTATACATCTTGTTTAAATATAATGTTAACCTTATCATTTGTCGGATCATAACAATATGCTATTCAAGTTCAAAAAATTGAGCTAATCAAAATTTTGGACCAAATTTTAACAAGTTAAATCTGACCCAACCTAATCTGTAATTATCACTAGATGCATAAAGGATATTCTTCGTGATGATATCTCTCACGTGGGTTGACTTAGCTTTTTTGCCTTTGTGTTTGGATTCGTGGCCTTTCCACCCCATTGTTAAAAAAATAAAATAATAATAATTAATTTTTATATAACTACTTTGAAAGATAATAGATGGGATATTGAGAATTAATTAAAGACATAGAGCTTTTATTAAAAATTATGAAAAAAAAAAAAAATTAAAAGCACAAATCATTCTATAAAACAATTCATTCTAAAAAAATTACGATTGAGAATATATATATATATATAAAAGGATTACTAACTTTTATACTTTCATATAAAGGTTAATAACATTCACATTTTACTTTAGGCAAAAAGATTCATAATCTTTTTTATAAAATAATTTAGAGTTAAAGATATTTTAGTAACTTAAAATTATCAAATTTAATGAAAAAATAGAATATTAATATAAATTTTAATGATGAGAGAGAATTTGACTCTTTTCATTAAATATAAAAAAATAGAAAATTTAATTATAAGAGAATTTTTTGGGTACAATAATTTATAACATAATTTTATTAAAATATAAAAAATATATATAATATATTTCAATGATGGATATAGCTCGTAAAAAAATGGCGCATGCAGTATTTTTTAATTAAGTATACTATATTCATATTCTTTTTAAAATTACATATGTTATATCCATATTATATATATTATACTCATATTATTTCTTTAAATTACGAATGTTGAATTATTCTACATTATAATATGTAAAATTATTAAATTTAAATTATATACAATGTTTAAATTAGGAACAGATAAAGAAATACATGAAAAAATATAACAAGTAAAGAAATTACATCAATAATAAATCCAAATTGAAGTCATTTAATAAGATTTTTTAGATAAACATATACAATATAAAATCACCTCATCACAAGATATCTCAGCACTTAAAAATATAATATGTATCTCACATTTAATATTTGTTAAAAAAATAATGGAACTGGTCAATAAAAAATATTTTTTCCTTTATATATTTGAAATTTAATATTTGATTGACCTATCTAAAAAGTGTGATGATACACAGCCTCTCAACCTTTAGAAATGAGATCCTTTATCCTTGCAAGAATAGGAGCACAAAGATGCCATGGGTTCCACCCAGAATCCACCAAATGAAGCGGAACTTTTGAGTCAGCCTCAACAATAATCTTCGTAAAACTAAATTCAAAAGTCGTTCTCATCCCCAAAAAGAAGCCCGAAGTAAAGCCATCGTGATAGAACAAGCTCCTAAATTAACATAAAAGCCACACAAGAATGCTTCATGTTCATTTCTCAAAATTATTTTAATCAAACATAATCATTACAAAAAAATTATTTTCGTAATTCCTAATCGAATTATAAATTAATAGAAATTTTTTCAATAACATTATTCTACTTTAAACATATTTGAAACGAATTATTTTCATCCCAACATATGTTAGTTGATAGAAGAAAAAAGTTATCGCTTGCAACAACAATATATTTAAGTAATTTGTCTAATGTATGTTGTTGAAAAAATTATTCTTAGCAACAACTTTTTTCAAAAGCTAAATATTGAGCATTATTAAAAAAAAGTTATTGAAATTATTCTCATAAGTGATATGTAAATATTATTTTATTTTTAATTAAATAATTTTTTTAACGAATCAAATAATTTTTTAATTATTCTATATTTATTTTAATAATTTGATACATAAAAATAATTTTTTATACCATCCAAATGAAACATATTAACTTAAAATCACTTTTCAACTAATATATCTAAATATAATTTTTTTTTTATAATCGATTATAACAAAAAAATTTATACAATGATAAATTATTAAAATAATCTAATTTTTATAATTATCTCAAATACATACTTTATTTTAAATTTGTTATTAAATTCAAGATGTTGAGACAAATATATTTTATTTACTAGTATTTAGACTATTTTTTTATTTATATTCCTCCATTATTTCAATCCTAATCAAATCCTAAATTTTTACGAATCATAAATTTATACAAATCATTTCAATATCATTATTCACTTTATTTTTATTTCTTCTTACTATTAAATTCAAGTTCATATATAATCTTAAATATAAAAAACATCTATAAGAAAAAAGTAAAACAAAAATATTGTGAATATAAATCATATTAAATACTTATAAATCATATAAATCATATTAAATACTTATAAATCATATAAATCATATTAAATACTTATAAATCATAGTTATACATTACTTGTCAATTTATGAATCAGATTAAGTACTTATAAGCAAAATAATATAACAAATACCATCACATGATACATGTTTAACAAAATTAAATAATACAAAATGCAATTTATTTTGTGATTGCAATTATAAAAGTGAATATTAAACATAGCAAATGAAGACATATCAAAGATAAAGTTTATGCTAATAAAGTTATATATTACTTGCTAATGTCTTGTTTGAGAAATTTCTCCAATACTTGATTTAGAGATTCTTTTAGCACTATTCTCTAATGAAAGATGTTGTGAGTTTTCATACTTTATTTAATTTATAATTCAAGCCTATGAGTAGTTCAATACCAATTGAATCCTAAATTTATAGGAATACTTTCTATAACATTATCCTATTTTATTTTTTATTTCTAAAATTTGTTCTTAACTTTATTAGCATTATCCTTAATTTTTTTTTGTTATTTATTGAAATTCTCATATTGACATGTAGCGTTTTCTTCATTCAGTGGCTCTTAAATTTATATGATTTTAATTAACTAAATTTTTTAACTAATAATTTATTTATTATTAACTACCTATCTTTAATCACAACTTCTACCACAAATCCCTTGATTAATCATAAGTATATTGGTAGTTAAATAAGTTAATATTTATTTAATAAAAGTAGTATAATATATATATATATATATATATGAGGAGGGATAATTACTACATCCATTGTAAGTTTTTTTTTCTCTTACACCCATTTTCAACCGTTTCTACTTTCATCTAATGGTTAAGATTATTTCATTAAAGATAACTAGATGAAAGTAGATCTAATGGTTAAAAATGAAAGAAGAGAAAAAAAATTTACACTGATATAAGTTGATCTCTCTTATATATATATATATATATATATATATAAGTGTGTGCACAACATTTCTCTATACTTTTCAACTTATAATAAGTGTAATTATATGTATAGTGACCTCTGCTGAAAAAAGAAAATAGATTCTATATAAAGGAGGGTAATGTGGTCTTAATTAGTATAGGTGTTTATAAAAGTGAAAAAATGATGTAAAATTATTCTTAAATATAATGTATATTAAAAGAATGAATTTATATTTGAAAGTTTTTATCAAAAAGTAATAATGTGAAAATAACTGTTTAAATAAATAAATAGTTGTAAACAGTTTAAAACACAAGAAATGAAATGACAGTGTTGTAATTTTATTATATTTTTTTGGATAAAGGACAGTGTTGTAACTTGTGAGATTATAATCATGATCTTTTTTAATATTAACTTATTTTATATTCGAAAAAAAAGTTAATCAAATGTTTTTTAATGACTATGTTAGTTTTTTTTTTAAAATAAAATAAAATAAAATAATCCCAACAGGGTGATAAGTACGAGTTTGGTGAGGGTGCAATTGAAAGAAGGGTATTTTGGTCCCATCAAATAAGGCGGCCACCGCAGTCGCCCAATCAACAACACAGATCTTCAACTGTCTCTTCGTTATATTTTCTCCCTCTGGTCGTTTCTGAACCGGGCCGAACCGAGCCGGAAATATGGGAGTGCCAGCGTTTTACCGGTGGCTCGCGGACCGTTACCCGCTCTCGATCGCCGATGTCGTGGAGGAAGAGCCCGCCGCGGGCGACGGAGGTTTTCCGTTGCCCGTTGATGTGTCTAAACCTAATCCCAATGGCATGGAGTTCGACAACATGTACCTCGACATGAACGGCATCATTCACCCGTGTTTTCACCCTGATGGCAAGGTACGTGCTTCTGCTTCACCTCACTTTCATTCAATCAATTTGTTCTCCCAATTCCATCTCCATTTTGTTCTTGTCATTAGGAATCTTGCAAGCAAGTGACCTATTATCCTGCTAGTAATGTGTGCTATGCTTCTTTGGTTGAAGAAAGTCAATGTCTATAGCGAAAGAGAGAAATAAAGAGAGCTGAAAATTATAAAGTTATATTCCTATTCTGCAAACTGCTTCTTATTGATTAATCTTTAAATGCAGCCAGCACCTGCTACCTATGATGATGTATTCAAATCAATATTTGATTACATTGACCATCTCTTTTCGTTGGTTCGCCCAAGGAAGCTTCTCTATCTCGCGATTGGTATGATGCATTTTCCTATTTTTGTATTTCTGTAATGTGTCAGGTCAGCTCCTTTAAGTTATGGATTTGATAGCTCTATGTCAAAAACCTAGAAATCACACTAAAGAAGTGTATCAACATCCAGCAACTTGGTTTCCACTAAGCCTTCTATTTCTTTTCAATGTTTAGTAACTGAGCATATTCCTGTATGGTTTGAGCATTCAAAAATCTTTTCAAGTAAAAGACTCAGATAATTGTTTGTAAAACAGAAAAGCCAATATGGCAAATTAAAACATATATATGCAATTTTTGGAAGGCTGCAATTTTTCTCTCTGTCAATCTGTAATATTAAGGATCTTAGTTCTATATCATTAAGTTTCAAACTGATAGTTCCCTCTGTCTGACTTAACTTTGAACCACTTTGTCATCCAACCATTTCTTTCCACGTGTACTTTTCTTGCACCTTCAGATGGCGTTGCACCAAGAGCCAAAATGAATCAGCAACGTTCTCGGCGCTTCCGAGCTGCAAAAGATGCAGCTGAGGCTGTAAGAATACGAATATGCTACTGTTTACAATGGTCTTCTACTATTTCTATGATGAAGGTTTTGAGTTACAATATGATGTTGTAGGAAGCTGAAGAGGAAAGGCTGAGGAAAGAATTTGAGGGTGAGATAGAACTTTTGTCTTCTAAAGACAAGCCTGAGACTGCTGACTCAAATGTCATTACCCCTGGCACTCAATTTATGGCAGTGCTGTCAGTGGCTCTTCAGTATTATATACAGACTAGATTGAACTACAACCCTGGCTGGCGGAATACAAAGGTGCACTTGACCTTATCCTATTTATTCTTTGCCTCCATTGATCTCTTGAAGATTGAGTATTCCTTCCTTGTGGAGTAATCCTGTCTCTATATATTTATTTATGGGGCTGCATTGGGTGATTATTTGAAGGTTATACTTTCTGATTCAAATGTTCCTGGCGAGGGAGAACATAAAATAATGGAATACATCCGATTACAACGTAACCTTCCCAGTTTTAATCCAAATACTCTACACTGTTTGTATGGGTTGGTGAGTTTTTGTCCGATTTTGAAATTTTCACCTTATCTGATGTTGCTGTGTTTATCCTTACCCTTATTTTTACATGGTATGCTATGGAATTTAAATTAGGATGCTGATTTGATTATGCTCTCCTTAGCTACACATGAGGTTCACTTCTCAATATTGAGGGAGGTTAGTTTCCAGTTGTGAATTGTCTTGCTGATTTTAGCTTATTGATCCCAATGGATTGCATTGGTGATTAATTTCCTGAGTGAACAGGTAATTACTTTTCCTGGACAACAGGAGAAGTGTTTTCTGTGTGGCCAAGTTGGCCATTTTGCAGCTGAGTGTCGTGGTAAGCCAGGTGATAAAGCAGAGGACTGGAATCCTGTTGATGATGCCCCAATTCACAAGAAGAAATATCAGGTTGGCGGATTGGAATCCATCATGTCAAGCTCAATCTTATTTTTCTTTTCTGTTGATTTTTAATTTTAAACTAATTCCTTGCATTCACAGTTTCTTAACATCTGGGTGCTGCGTGAATATTTGCAATATGATTTGGAGATTCCCAACCCTCCTTTTGAGATTGACTTTGAACGTATAGTGGATGATTTTGTATTTCTATGCTTCTTTGTTGGCAATGACTTTCTTCCACATATGCCAACATTAGAGATCCGGGAGGTAAGCATCTGGAAGGAACCATGTTATATTGAGCTGTAGCTTGAAACAGAAAGTATATCAATGCCATCTGCTTCTTGTTACTATGTAATAATTTCTTTTTTGTCTAAATTTTTTGTAGATGTAGGATCTTAACATGGTTAGGTTATGCCCTTTTGCCTGCATATTTCCCTTTCCACGTAATTGTCAATGCTGTTCTCTTTAATAAACTTTTTACTGTTTCAGGGGGCTGTGAATTTATTGATGCATATTTATAGAAAGGAATTCACTGCCATGGGTGGCTATCTTACTGATGCGGGTGAGGTAAATTTCTCTTTTCTAAAATTCAGTTAAGTTGTGTTCATCTTTGTGTTTGTTATTGTAAGGTTGAGATATGTTATTGAATGTGATAAGAGTCTTCTCCAGCAATCATCTTGTTTGTGCTTTGGATTTAACTCTTAAGTCATCCATCTGGTATTCCTTCTTTTTTCAATGTGAATATCTTTATACCTCCCAGGTTTTCTTAGAGAGAGTGGAACATTTTATCCAGTCTGTTGCTGTTCATGAAGATCAAATATTTCAGAAACGAGTTCGGATTCAGCAGGTATTGTGATTTCCCGGTGTTGACTCTCTTCCTCTTTGGAAGGGGGTAATTATTATGAATTCTTAAACTTCTGAGTTCTGAACCTTCTGAAATTTTGTGCTAATCATAGTTGCTAGCTATAAGAGTACTGCTTATTTTCATGGTTCTGTACTTAGAGATGGGTTAGCATGCTTGATGCATTTTAAGAAAGTTCTTCTGTTGATATTGATATGGAAAAATCTTCTATTCATTCCATTCTATTTTGCATTCTGTGTATTTTGGTCCATCTTATTTGTTGAAAATTTCTAACATAACATCACAATTTTTTTCACTCACCCTTGATTACTGTTAACTATTTGAACTGATTTGGAATTTGATTAATCTATTTGGTAAGCAGACTTGAAAGCTTCGTTAATGATAGTGTGATCTGCTTCTTAACATTTAAAGTTGCTTTGAGCAGATAAGGAGGAACTAAATTGGCTTTGGCTACTACACTGATTAGATAATTATAAAAAAGGGTATAAACTCTAGCTGAAGCATAAATTTGATCTGGTTGTAACATACTTTCTCTAGGAGTGGAGGTGTCCTCTAATTTTCCATTGAATGGAGGAAATGACTCTGAGTAGAGTTCAGTGGTTAGACAAATTCTGGTCAGGATGGAGCATGTAAAGAATTATCGAGGGTCTGCATCCAATAAAATTCTAAAGGATGATTTTTTTTTTTGGGGGGGGGGGGGGTTTGGGGGCTGTGAGTACAGTGTTGGTTATAATTATAAATAAAAATAGATACACTGCTGGCTTTACGTCTGGGGGATATCATTCACAAGTCACACCAATGTCTGCTCAGGGCCGTGTAATTAATTTCATGAACTGATATGCATGAGCTATATATTTATTTAGTATGCTTTTGAAGTTTACTTCCTGATATGTAATGCTTTACGTCTGGGGGATATCATTCACAAGTCACACCAATGTCTGCTCAAGGCCGTGTAATTAATTTCATGAACTGATATGCATGAGCTATATATTTATTATGCTTTTGAAGTTTACTTCCTGATATGTAATGCTTGTGATTGTATTTACAGGCTGCAGAAATTAATGAAGAGATGAAAGCTAGGGCAAGAGGAGAAATGCCTGAAGAGCCACGGGCCTCAGTTGTGGATAAGGTTCAATTATAAGATTTATTGCCAGGATCTTTTAAGCATTTGGCTTGACTAAATTTAGTATTATCTTGCTGACTTTCTAAATGTGTGTTTGGGAACTCCACCAGAATTACTTTTTTGGACCCCCAAAGTAATTCTAGTGGCTTCCCAAACATGCACTAAGGGTAGCATGCCTGGGATTTGTGATGTGTATGTTGATTATTGTATATTCTAATTGTATATTCTGATCTGATCTGATTGTGATTAGATGAGGATTTATTTTGATTTTCCTGTTTAGTGAACTATATCCTTATAGTTTAGGAAACTCCTATTATTTTGGGATGTTGATTGATTCCTTTTGTAATTACTTGCTGTATATATTGAATGAGTGCTGAGAGGCTTTCTCTCAAGCAATTCCTGCACATAAAGTGTGTAATAACATTGTTTTCCCATAGAAGGAAGTTCGTTTGCGGAGCTTGAATTTGCTCATAGTTTGCTTGGTTGCTTTTATGACTAACCAGTTGTTGGGCGCTCTGATATATATTAGTATACATGTTGAAGGGTTTCTACTTGAACTTTCTGTCTGCTTTTTTTTTTTTCTTTGTTATATATAAAATAAAAAGGGCACAGGCAGTGCAAGAAACTACTTCAACATGTGCCTGCCAAAAAGAAAAAAAAGAGTTTGCGTCAATTAATATCAATTTGAAGTTAACTATTCTCTAATATAACTGTTCAGATGCACAGAAAAAAATGTGTGCTACATTTGTGGCTCTTCTAAAGCAACTTAATTTCTCTTTTACTTTTCTGACTAGAGTTTGTCTTTGTGAGTGGCTATTTTAAAATGACTTGATGATAACTCTTTTACTTTCCTGACTATAGTTTGTTGTTTTTAAATTAGATGTTCCTTTTGTTAGCTAGAAGTAAAATAAGGATTCTTGACATGTTTTCTTTTGGGTGCAATTCATATAAAGAGGGAACACTGAACAGGGAAGCTTGGTCAATGTCAAACCACATAAAATCCAATGATTAAGTAACCTAGAAATCCTGAGAAATTTTTTATGAACTACTGAGTGTTTGTCATTTTCTCAGGTTAAGTTAGGGGAGCCTGGATACAAGGAAAGGTATTATGCTGGAAAATTTGGTGTATCGGATCTGGAGGAGATTGACAAAATTAGGAAAGATACAGTAAGTTCTGTCAGTTTTCTGACTTCCGACTAATCAACTTTATGGAATTTTTTTTCTGTTCTTTTATATATATATATGTGTGTGTGTGTGTGTGTGTGTATTGTAACTTTTGAAACTTTTAGGGTTTAATAGGGAAAAGATGGCTATTGGAATATACTGAAAATATAATTGATAGAAGCTGTAATATGTTACGATACCAAAACCTAGTACACCTATTTATACTAATAATTAGGTTAAAGTATTAGTACTAGTAGTACAAGCCTAAGCCCACTACTAATAACCCTAATATATTCTAACAGATTCTATATATTTTACTTTTTTGTTGACGACTATCATACTCAACCACATTAATTTCTGGTTTTCAAAAAAGTATATATTACATTAGAAGATAGCTGATTGTCTTAGTTGTCCTTGTAGGCCTTGAAATATGTGGAAGGCCTTTGTTGGGTTTGCCGGTATTACTATCAGGGTGTCTGCTCATGGCAATGGTTAGTCTTGCTTTTATTAGTTATTAGTTATTATATTTGCTCACCAGTTCCTGCTATTTTTTTTTTTTTGGTTACTGACTTGATAACTTGGTACACTTACAAGCATGATATACTGTTTAGTAACAAGTTTTGGTGAAAAATGCACTTTCAAACTCATGCTGATAAACCATGAACTTCCCTCAAAATATCAAATGCAACTACTTGGACCTTTTGTAGAACTAGAAAGCTGACTTGTCTGGAATTCTGGATGTTTAGTTGACTATGATTATTTCTTGGCTTGAATATATCCTAGGGCAATGGGTGTGTTGAAAAATATAATTTATTATTGTATGATTAAGAAAGTTTTGTTGGTTAAGTAAACACTTGTGGTGCACCCAAAGTAAAGGTCACAAGTGTCTTTTCGTACACATATTTTTAGTATAATAGAGGTGTTAGGTCAGTGTTTTGTATATCCATTATTCCTCATTAGTGAATTACACTCTCGTGTTCCCTTTCTACTTTTCCCCCCACATTTTCCATTTAATTCCTAAAATTTCAACAGGGTGGTTATTTATTAAGATGATCTTTGTGGTAAGATGATCTGAGAATTTTATGATGCTTCACTTGAAGGATGACAAGACGATTAAAAAATAGTGGGTTGATTATTTTCTTTCATAATTGTACTAAATTACTTGAGTGTGGCTTGATCAATGTCTTGGTCCACATCTGTTCTTGTTTATGCAAGTTTTTCCTGCATCTTTCTATTATCTTGAATCAGTAGTGCTACTCCTCAGGACTTAAGTTTCATTAAAATCTG
This sequence comes from Ormosia semicastrata, assembly GCA_029884595.1. NCBI lineage: Eukaryota > Viridiplantae > Streptophyta > Magnoliopsida > Fabales > Fabaceae > Ormosia > Ormosia semicastrata. Next base: position 6,417,976 of record JAQQTO010000054.1, on the reverse strand, counting down.
TTATTACCCCAAAGATGGTTGTGATATGAACCTTGGGAGAACCATACCATAAAAGCTAGCCATTGGGGCGGGAGCATAGTTGTCAAATCGTGAATCGTATCGAGAATCGTTTGCTCAATTTTCAAATCGTGAATCGTGAATCGTTTCGAATCGTACGATTCAGAAACACATCAATAAAAGACTTAAATATACATTTACACACCTAAAACATAAAAAAAACACTTAAAAAGTCTCAAATAAATACTTAAATAAAAACATCATAAATTCATAAGGCATAAGTCATAACTAAAGGCATACGTTATAACTTAAATATAGTTAAGTCATTCCAAATTGATGCAAAAAAGATCTTCAAACAGGGGACTGGAAGAACTAGATACGAAAACAGAGGACTGGAAGGAAGAACGTAACATGAAAAACAGAGCACTGGAAGGAAGAACGTGAAACGAAAAACAGAGCATTGGAACTCTGGAAGAACGGGACTGAAGAGGTGTTTTCAAAGCAGAGTGAGGCGTGACTGCGTGAGTATGTGACTGAATGTGAAGATTGAGGAATAATGTTCGGTGGTTGGCGTTGCAGAATATGATTACGAAAACAGAGTCCACCTCTGGTTGGCCGTTGGCTTTGCAGAATGCAGAGTGAGACGTGAAACGTGGTTGAGGAATTACGTTCGGTGGTTCTGGCCTTCTGGGCTTCTGGTCGCATGAAGTGAAACGTGGGTGAAGGTGGAGAATTAAAAGACCATTAAATTTTAGCTCAACTCCCACCGTCCAGCCCCTTCAGACCCACCGTCCAGCCCCTTCAGATTCGGTAATCTGTGTATTTTCTTTGCACCGTCCAAGCTCCACGAATCGCCGAATCGTGCGATTAACGTGGCCGGTTCTGAATCACACCGATTCAGACGATTCGGTCACGATTCTCAGCAATTTCCGATTCAACACCATTTCCGTATCGCCGGCGGGACGAATCAGATCGAATCGGACGATTCGAATCGTGAATCGTCCGATTCTAACAACTATGGGCGGGAGAGCCCAAGGCCATATAAACCCCATATCGGAATCTCATACTTTCGATGTCCCATATCTTGCAATTGGATCCTAACATTCCACAACGTTCCGCTGCCCAACACCCACGCGGGCGGGCTGTGCGCTAGTCCCTTTGACTAGTCTTGGGCAAACACTGCAATGTTGGCGACACCACCTGTGCCGTTCGTTTGCAACTTAGAGACATGGTGGAAGGTTCTGATACCAATTGATACAAATCTTGGGAGAACAACACCACATAAGCTAACCATTGTGGTGGGAGAGCCCAAGGCCATTTGAACCCCACATCGGAATCCCATACTTCCAATGTGGGACTCCCATACCTTGCAATTGAAACCTAACAGGTTGCTACCAGGAACTTCTAATCATGATTTTATAAGGAATGTAATAAAACATAAAATAGACCAGATGCCTTGATGGCTGGGATACAGGCTTTGATGTCTGAGTTGGTTTAAGATGGTTGACGTGAATTGCTTGGAGAGTCCCCTTCATTTTTAGTTGAATTATCACCTATGACTTTTTGTTTAATTTTTTTACTATTGATTGTTTCTTCAGGTACTACCCATACCATTATGCTCCTTTTGCTTCTGATCTTAAAGATCTAACTGATTTGGAAATAACTTTTTTTTTGGGAGAACCATTTAAACCATTTGATCAGCTCATGGGGACCCTACCCGCTTCAAGGTTTCTTCACCTCTCCTGTCCTCAGATCTTTCATATCATGCTTGCTCTACTGATGCTCGCTAATTTCTTGTTACAGTTCAAATGCACTGCCTGAAAAATATAGGGATTTGATGATTGATCCTTCATCACCTATTTTTGAATTCTACCCTGCTGGTGAGATCACTTGTCTGTTATTGATGTATTCTGCTATATCTTATATACTTTCTTTTCCTGGTATTACTTAGATTCTCTTTTGACAGATGTTGAGATTGATATGAATGGCAAACGATTTGCATGGCAGGTAATATAGTAGTTTTTTTTTTACACATTTATGAATGCTTTAGAATGAAGTGAGAGTAACGGTTGATTATTTCTTTTATTACTGTTGGAGTGTTTTTCAGGGTGTTGCCAAGTTGCCATTCATTGATGAGAAGAAATTGCTTGCTGCCACAAGGAAGCTTGAAGGCACATTAACGGTCTGGAAAAGTTTCTTATTTTTTTCATTTTTTTTATTTTTTTTGGGGCGGGTTGGTACTTGGTTGTTACTATATTTTGTTCTAGTCTTCTACATTTCTGACATATCAGATTTGTGGTCCAAAATTGTTCGCCTTCAAATTGCGTCAAAAAATAAACCATCAAACTAAATCTGGTCATTATGGTTTCTCCACACTTCCATAAATCTAGGATGCTGCAGAACTTGATAAGCAGAGTTTTTTCTATCCATAGATTATTTTACAAGAAATATGGGTTCAGTTGCATTGAGATGTTCCTAGCAGGAGGAAAAAATAGATCTGTTAAGTTTTAAGCCTCTGTTGTCGTTTTGTTTTTGCACAATTATCCCCCTCTTTTTGCCACTCAATTGCTGGATTTTTTTTTTTGGGGGGGGTGGTTTGAGCTGGAATCGTTTTTACTTTTGATCTGTTTAATGTCCTATAGAAGTTTCCAACGGTAACTGTGAATCATATTTTTGTCTAGAGTCAGCCATGTTCTACAGCACAAGAATTTATGAAACCAGCTAATTCTTAGTTGTGTATGAGTGCTCAATTTCATTCAGATTTGTTATATGCAGGAGGAGGAGCAGCTCCGGAATAGTAAGATGCTTGATTTGCTTTACGTCAACTGTGCGCATGATTTGGCTCCACATATCGTTTTGTATTACCAATATTATAGTAAATCACCTCCGCATGAAAGACCTGTTTGGCCAATTGACACAAATGCTAGGTTGGTGAATATGTTTGTTAATGATCATCATTCATGAATTTTGGGTAACTTTTAAATAGGCTCATGTGCTTGTTTTGTTTTCTTTATTAGCAGTGGTGGGATGAATGGATATCTTTGGTTATATGAAAGAAATGTGTTCAGAACCGTTGTATCCTCTCCCATCAAGGGATTGCAAGATATTGAGAATAACCGAGTTTTGTAAGTTTTGTCCTTTACACATGCCTAATATTTTAAAATCTTTGGAGGAACTAATGTTGAGTGTTTTTAAATTTCAGAAATATTACTTATCTTAATCCTCGTAGACATAGGCATATCCCAAAACCTCCGGATGGTGTAGTAATGCCCAAAAAGGTTTGTATACTGACTTCAAAATGTTAATGGGTTCATACTGTGGATGGAGCTTCATGACTCATTTATTGTACTTAGAACCAGATTTTTGTGTGATTAACATGGCTCAGATAGTTGGCATGTATAGAATCATATACATTTTACTATATGTTTTTCTGTTTTATTTTTTCCAATAAAAGTTATTTTCTCTGCTGTTTTCTTTTGGATCAATTATATAGACCGCATTTCCTTTGGCATTGGTTATGTTTGCAGATATTAAAAGCCATTGATATTAAACCTTTTCCTGTGCTATGGCATGAAGACAATGGTGGCCGACGACAGTTAGGCAGAGAAAGGTGAGAGAATAATCTATTTCTATGAGGTCATTAGATGGTGCAGTATAATTTTCATATTCTTGCTTTCTGGGATACAATGTTATCAATCATCCCAGAACTACTGATTAAATTTAATGTGCCATGTGGTAATGTTACTGGTATTACTCATTGCCGTATGTGGACAAAAATGTTAGAAAAAATCATCAGTATTTACTTCAAGTAATATTCTTGAGGAAAATCTTGGAAATTCCACGTTGAGTAGGTTGAAAAGTTCTCAATTCCTTTCAAGTTAAGCATGTAAAGTTCTTGATGCATGAAATCTGGTTTTTATTATGTGGGTGATTTTGAAAGAGTTATTGCCTTACTTTTCTGTGTATGATGCATCTGACAGGCCACAAGTACCTGGAGCAATAGCTGGCTCTCAACTGGGAGAAGCAGCACATCGTCTTGTCAAGAACTCCCTTAATATTAAGCTGAATAATACATCCCATGGATTGTCGGAGCAACTTCCAGGCCATCATACAATGAACAGGCCTAGATCAGCTGGACCATCTGGAAAATATTATGGCGAGGACACAAGCGGTTATTATGGACACTATCATAATCACCAGGGCATAATAAATAGGCCTAGATATCCAATCTCATCCAATGGTGGTCAAAATGACAGACAGAATTTTAGGATACAAGAAAGGTGGCAGCATCATGAACAGTTTCACAATGTGAAAAGTGGGTTTTCTGCTTTGACAATGGAGGAAGGTGTGAGACCTAGGCCACCTGTAGTGCCTTCACCAAAGGCACCTGTAATGATGTTATCGAGGCTGCCAAATTCAGGACCAGTAACCAATCTACAACACCAATTTGTGCAGAACATGGGTCCTCCAATACCACCTCCAAAGTGGACTACTAAAGCACCAGATACAAATGGAATATATGCTAGGCATCAAGAAGCTGCGTTGGGGGGAGCTTATGATAAGCAAATGAAGAAGGTTTACCAAGTTAGAACTCGTCAACCCCAAGATATGCCAGAGTATGGGAATCAATAGTGATTGTTGTGGGTTTTATTTGAGTTGTGTCTGAGGTGCCCTTGCTTCTGTCAGCCTGTTCCTCAAATTGGAGCTCATCCAAGTTCAATAATCGAGTTTGAGGGGGCATTTATTTGATACCCTGATGCAATCGGCAGACAAATGCTGATAAAAAATTTCGATAACACTAATCTGCAGTGAAGGTGCTGCTGCGTTCTGCCTTCATTAGACACGGGCACTTCCTTGATAGTTGACCAGGCTATACCAATTTGAAAGGTGCGGGAGCTATAAGATGTTTACAATTTCCTTGCTTTTCAAGTTCTAAATAAATACTAATGGAGCTGGTCAAGGCCGATGAATAATGTCAACTTGAGACCGAGAGTATTGTAAACAATTTGCGGGATAGGATTCAGCATTAAGTGCTGATTTTGCTGTCCACGGCATGAGTAGGGTAGATGTGTTGTATATTTAAAATCCCGTTGGGCTCAGGAACACTTTTTAACTTGTATACCGTACCTGATGTGAATAGATAATCGTAAATGATCCTGCTTCTCTTCTCGCTTTCTAATTGTGCAACCCTTAAAAAATCTGAAGGGTAGATTTAAATTACCTTACCATGTTTGGTTTTGACTTTCTTAGATTGTTATATTTCATTTGAAGAAAAAGTCTCTATCGCCTTTAAATTTATGCAAGACTTTATTGATTCTAATATATTTCAAATAGCCGACGGTGCCTCTGGTGCTGATATTGACTTAAAAGCACAAAAAGGAATATTCTAGTCCTTTCCAGTGGTTTTGAATAATAAGATATGAATTAGGATTTATTGAAGGCAAAAAAAGAGACAATAATTGTCTAGACTCTAGAATTATCAACTGAACATAATTCATAGAAACAATTTTGATGTGATATTGTGCAGATTTAAAGATAAAGTAGACATTATAAAAATATACATGATTTTTTTAATGTAAATAAAATAGTGTACATTACTGCTGACACTTGGAAAACAGAATTTTTTTCTTATTTAATTCTTTTTTATTTAACTATTTTTTTTAAAAAAAGTTGTTTTATAAAAAATTAGTTATGTTTAGATATTTAAATTAATTTGTAAAAAAGTTTTTATTTTCATAAAAAAAATTGTTTTAGTACAAGCTCATAATATGGACTATTTTTATAAAAAAAAATTATTTTTAGATAGATTTTTTTAACTATATTTTAATGAGAGAAGCATTTCTCATAATGACTTCAATGACTCTTCACCAAATATTATAAATAAAATAAATTTATACTTTTTTTTTAATTTACTATGTAAAAATAATTTTTTTCACACTATTCAAACGAAATAGATTATCTTAAAATCACTTTTCAATAAACATACCCAAATAAAAACACATTATGATTATAATCAATTTTTATAATAATCAATTATACATATAATCAATTATCAGCATAATCTATTTTTTTCAATTTTTTCAAACACACTCTTAGTTTCCATTTTATTTTAAAGACATAATAACCTCCAAATATCCATAAATACACTTAAAAAAACCTATAAATAATCCCCTTTAACTGTGTGTGTGTGTGTGGCCTACTAACGTTTGTTTGATAGAGATTAGTTTTCTTTTTCTTTTATTTCTCATTGTGTGTGTGTGTGTGTGAAGGTGTAGCCTACTAGCGTTTGATAGAGATTAGTTTTCTTTTTCTTTTATTTCTCATTGTACCAAGAAAATATTAAAACCTGTAACAAACATGTCTCACGTGTAATTCAACTGCGCAAATTAACCCAAACTTTACGTTAAAACAGGTAAATACAACAAGCGAGATGCTTGTGTTTCCTAAATTCTAGTCATCCCTTTCTATTAGTGAAAATCAAGTTTGATCCAACATCTAAGATTTAATTGATTTTTAACGAGGGAAAAAAATAATTTCTTTTATTTGAAAACTTAATAATAGATATGAAGAGAAATAAATTCAATAAGAATTATTCTCCACCTCTTCTTTTCAAATATCAAATTTTTGTTTTCAAAAATTATGGTGAAATTAGGGAAATTGTGCTTATAAGCTTAAAAATAAACAATTTACATTCCTTTTCATTTTTTTATGATTTAATTTATAAATAAAATAATAGAATTTTATTCTGTTATCTTATTAATCTTTTAAATAAAAAGAAAGATAACTTTATTCCTTTTTTTTCCTTTCTAATTATTTCTTACTCGTTCTATTAATAAAAAATTATCTAAATACAGTGTAAATGTGCTAAGAATAAGGACTTAATCTTGATTGATGAAAAATTAATCTAAAAATACTCTTATTGTAAAGGAAAATAAATAATTCGCACAGTTCAACAACATATAAAAGTAAAATACATATTTTGAAATTTTAAGGTATCTCTCACTCAGAAGTCAGAACAAATTTAAAGGGGTGACCTATACTTCACCGAAAAAAGAAAAACTTCGTCTAGTTTCCCTCCAGATGCAGTTGTCTTCTCTAATTTGCTAAGTCGTTTTTCACATATAGGAGGGGGAGACTCATTTGTAAATTTCAGGTTTATTGGGAAAATATGTGAGATGAAGAGTACATTCTTTGAGCATGTATCTTTGATTGGATACTTGGCTCTGACTACTGTCTACATACATATACATGTGACCAACAAAGCATTGGATGGTCTTGTGGTTTGAAATAAAAACTAGAACTTTAAGATACTCAATATAGCAGCAAGCAATACACATGATTTCCCTCACACTTGAATAATGAGAAAAAGAAATAATAGAGGAGTTACCTGATGAGATAAACATAAACTATTGTAGGAAGTAGCCACTAAGAAACAGCATAAAGAAAAACAACAAGCTCCCATATATAAGCACAGCCTTCTGACCAGAAGTGAGAGAATTGGCACCAAGCCCAAATTGCTGATTCTCTGCAAACCCAGCAATCTCAACGCTTTTGCTCTCAAAGAAACTCTTCGCCGCCCCACACGTCGGGCACCGCCACTCATCGGGCAGCTTCTGAAACTGAAATCCAGGCGGAATCGGATACGAAGGGTCACCCACCGCCTCGTCGTATTTATACCCACACGAACGGCATTCGTAGATTCCGGTATTCAGCACCGCGAATTTCTCTTCGATGCGACGCTTGTCCAAGTTTTCAGATTCTTGGAGTTGGGAGGGGGGTGACGGTGAGGCTGCAGAATCGGGCTGCTCTAAATTAGGCGTGTCTTCTTTTGAGATGTCAACGGAGTTTACGGTGAATTTTCGAGGATCTGAGCGTTTGGAGAGGTTTTTGGGGAGGAGGAGCAAGGAGGGAGTGGTGAAATGAAGTTTGGATTTGAGAGTGTTGAGTTGGGATTGGGAGAATGGGGTTGAGAGGTGCAAGTGGAAGGAGAAAGAAGCCCTTGGGGTTGCACAAGCCATTGTTAGTTATGAGTTATCTATCACCTACCATGGAAAGCCATAGCATATGCCGTTAGGAACATACTTGGATAAGGTAACCAAATTTTTTTGCTTATTTTTCTCTTATTTTTTTTTATTTAATTTCATGAATTTGTGTTGATTATAATCATTACACCAAAACTACCCGAACAAGGCTTGTTCTTTTGGGTTTGGGTCCATTACAAACAGCATTATCACTATCAGTGCAGCTAGGACTCGTGGCCCACAAACGGTATTGGGTTTCCTAAGTTCCATTTAAGAGGGCAGGGCTTCGCCAGAATTTATCCAAGATGAGTAATAACTCGATAATATATCACACACTTCTTTTTCGGTAAAGAATATCACGCACTTCTACAAATAACAAAACCACTTGTTAGTTGATTCTTTAACCTAAATACAATATACATATAAAAATTAGACACAACATTTCCCTAACATTATAAAAGAGTTTAACTCAAAAGGAATTTACCATATATTATATATTGGAAATAATTCTAGTGCCACATTTTTTGTAACATCAAAAGAAACACACCCCACCTATTAATTTGAGAAAAAGATTATCACATACTTTTTTTAGAAGTGTATGCACTATTGACATTTTTTTTAAAGGTATTAAATTTAGTGAAAAAAAAATAAAAAAATAAATATAATAAATTATATTAAAAAAGTGTAAAAAAAATATATATACTATTTGATGATAAAAATATTAAAACTGATTAATTTGTGGCATTATTCTAAGAACAGAGCCACAAATCCACGTTACATATGGATAGCAATATTATTTTTGGAATAACAATACATAAGATATATAAATGCATAGCAATACATACAAAGAAACTCTTTTACAATTTTTTTTCTTAAACTTTATCTCTAAATATATAAGATCACCTTATTATTTGTTTTATAAATGATTCACATGCAATTCAACATCAATTAAATTTGCCTTTTGTATTTAGAATTTTTTAATGAGTACCCACTTGTTAAGAAATTAAAGATAATTTCTTTTATTAAAAAATAAAACTTTTAAATTTTCAATGTATTAAATGCATCATTTTTAATAAAAAAAATTATCTTTAATTCCTTAGGACACTCGTTTAAATTTTTTTTTTGTAGTATTTTCCTTGTTGCCACGTGTTTGGCACTATCATCATTCATCATTAGTATATTCGGAGAAGTGAAATTGTGGGATTACCCCTATGCAAAAATGAAAAGTGTTTATTGGATAAACTAATAATCATTGCACAAATCTAAACAAATACTCCTTGTCTTCCACCCCTTTCCTCCTCCTACTCCCCAACTCCTTTTTGCTTTTCACCTCTTATTCTGTGGAAAAGCAGAAAAGTAATCAACCTTAACGAAATCACCTAGTAAGAAATACCTGAGCAGTGAGTGCCCTTCAATATAATCTTAATCGCTTCCAAATAAAACAAACCTGAATTTTAAATACCTCTAGTACGAGCAGCAAAAACACAAATCGATCATTGATCACTGATCAGAGGCACTAACTGAAACAGGTTAATCATCATAGTTGAATTTTTTTCTAAAAGAGCTTCAAGGCCCAACCCTGAATTCGAGGGGGGGACTTCGACTTTGACAAGGAACATCGCAGAATCTCTCAGATTAGAAAAGGTCATCTTACAATCGATTGAATTATACTGCTGCTATCCCTCCCCCCATAATAATAATAATACGAAAGGCAATCCAGTAAACCGCAGAGACACAAGGCACAAGATGCTACATGAAATTTTAACAAGAAAGTAACTTTAGTAAGAGACTAAAAACGTTCCACAATTAAGAACCCACTTTTGCATCTTTCACAATATATATCATGGTACAAGGCCGTCATGTTGTACAGAATCATTTCAAAATGTATGTAGATTCTGTACATGTATAAGAACATCATAATTTAAAGGAACAAGAAAATTCTACTGAAGGCTAAAATGTAAAACATTTTATTGGACAAGTGTTCTACAAAATCAGCAAAAAAAAAAAAAATCAAAATAAAATTACTAATTACTAGCTAGCTGCTAAACTATCAAATATGAACCATTGATGGATCAATTACCAAGCAAATCTGTATAAAGCAGACATGAACACAAAGTGGAAGAAGAGGAATTCCAATTAACTTACTACAAAAACAACAAGAAGCAAAGTAAAAGGTGTGGTCATCCTCCACCTCCACCAGTTGAGCGCAACTCCTCAAGAGCCGCCTTGATCTGATCCTGCACCAGCTCCAACCGCTTTGAGTACACTTGCAACTCCAAAATCTGCTGCTTCCTCCACTTGTCATCCGCCACTTCCCCATTCCCCAAACCCAAATAACTAAATGGCATGGGGTTCAACGAGAACCCTCCTCCACCTCCAAACCCTCTTGCCCCAAACGGCCCTCCCATGGCACCACCCACCAACTCTTTCAACAACGGCGACAAACAACTCCTCACCGTCTCTTCAATCAAACCCGGTATGCTATGCCCACTGTTACAATTATTATTATTGTTGTTGTTATTGTTATTATGAGTAGCAGCAACAGCAGCAGCAGTAGCAGTAGTGGCAGCAGTAGCAGTAGCAGTAGTGGTAGTATTGCTGATACAATTATGATGATCTTTGTTCGACACTGATCCATCATTTGACTCGCGTTTCTCATCGGTTCTCATCCCCGATCGCGGCCGTGACCTCTTCCGTGACGGCGTGGTTTTCTTCTCTGCCGAATTCCCGAACATCAACTCGTTCTTTGGCGTAAAATTAGGGTTAGGGTTAGGGTTAAGGTTAAGACTGGGGTTGGGGTTGGGGTTGATTTCGTCGTCGTCTAACGCATTATCTTCGACGGCACCGCCGATTAGGCCCATGTTGTTCCAGATCTTGCGCGAAATTTCAAAGGTGGCTTGATCGTGAGGGCTCTTGAAGGAAAATTCCTTACCGGAGCCAATCTTGTTGAGAACATTACGGTACTTCTTCTTCAACCTTCGGATCTTCTCAACGAGCTGGTTTTTGTTGAAATCAAGCTGGAGCTTCGACTTGATTTGGTCGTAGAACAAAGCGGTGTCGTTGTGGTGAGAGGATCCTCGCTGCGATGTGTAGTCAAGGAAGCCCTGTAACAGCTCGATCTCGTCCCCGTCGGTCCAGAGTCGCTGAAACAGCCTCCGCGAATCGTCCAGCGGTTTTTTCTCTTCAATTTGCTCCACGCGCTGCCGTTTTGAATCTGGGGAATCGGCGACGACGATGGTGGTGGCGGTGGCCGTCGAGATTGGAGCGGTGTCGCCGTTTGAGATGGCGGAGCCGGGAACGGCGACGGTGACGGCCAGAGCGGAGGAGGTGGAAGGAGAAGGCTCGTTTTCTTCGTCATCACCCAAAACGTCGTCGTCGTCCTCTTCTTCTTCTTCGTCCTCTTGAGATTCGTCGTCGTCGTCGTCCATGTATTCTTCGGGGAAAACGGTGTCGTGTTGCACGGATGCCATGAGAGAGAAAGAGAGAGGAAGAGGGAGTTTGGTTTGGTTACCCCTGCTGGTTAGGCCAAAGGGTGGGCTCACGGGTTTTGGTTATTGTTGGACTGACTTAGGTGGTAATGGGAATTGAAATTGGAAGAGTGGTTTTGGTTTTGGTTTTGGTTTTGGTTTCGGTAGTGGACCAACCAACCAAAGTGACCCCACATTGTTTTCCTTTTTCTATTATTATTATATTCAAGGAAGGTACTCTATTGTTACTTGTTGCGAGATTTGCGTGAGAGGGGGTTCTAACTAGTTGCACTTCAAGTTCAACTTGACTATTCAGCACACTCGAAGGGGGGGAGTAAAGTTTGTATATCTATTGGTCTGTCTCTCTCTATTTTATATCCAGCAGGTAATTGAAACCTTGAAACTCACGGATTTCATTCATTTCAGATTTCGTTCCAATTGCCAATTGCTAACTAATTCCATTGACGTGTTCCATTTATATTACCAAGTCCCATATCCCATGCTTTTCTACACTAATTCTTTTTTCTCCTTCCTTTTTCGTAAGTTTATCGCATATACAGCTGGGGTTTCTTATAGTATTTACATTCGTTGTATAATCGCAAGTTTTGATTTATTTGTGTTAAATTAATTATCTTCTTCTGTTTCTTTATTCCACTGTACCAAAAAAATTAATTGCACACAAATCAAAACTTGTTATGTTACTTGTAGTTATACACAAATGTTTTTATGAATGTATTTAGAATGTAAAAAAATAAGAAATAATTTAATTTATAAATTAAATTAAATTAAATTTTATATTTAAAATATTAAAAAATAAGAAATAATTTAATTTTTAAAATTTCATAAATTTTACTTCTTTTATTTTAAAAATTTTATCAAAATTAGTAGGATTTATTAGAATTTAATTTGATTTAGAATGAATAAATTATTTTATCTTTAACAATTATCTCCAATTATTTTTCATAAAGGTTAAAATATAAAATAATAAAATTAAATCTAATCAATTCTAATTTTAATAAATTTTAAATACAAAATTTAATTTTTAAATTAATTTAATTCTTATTTTTAAAAAAATTTAAACATAAAATTTAATTTTTAAATTAAATTAAATTAATTCAAAGTGACTCCGTATAACACTTCTCTCAAGAGTATTGAAGTACTGCCCGAATGAAAATAATAATTTGAGTAATTAGCCCCGAGGAAAGTAGTTTCAACGTGTAAAATGATTTTTGTCCAATCTAAATATTTTCATCGTATGTTTATCGTATATTTATGTATGAGATATATCAAATCAGACTGTATATTACGATAACTTTTTCGTAAAATATAAAATAAATTTATAAGAGAATTAGATGAAAATTAAAATATTTTACTTGGACGAATAACGCTGCTATTTCAATGTTCAAGTATTTTCCATTGAAAATGGATCCTCTCCTATAACAGGATAGGTCCTGTTGGTTTCGTTTGGAATGAGGAAATATTACTGCATGCGATATCTTTTATACATATCACATGCAGTATATATTAAAAATATATGTATTTTTAATTAACAAAATCTTCTCATGTTTTCATAAAACAGGAGAAAAATTCTGATCTTTTCTCATTTATCATGCCAAATTTATCGATTATCATGAAAGCATATGGGATCAGATTTTTTTTCTACTTTTCAACATATTTTCATTCGAAAGCAAGAGACGTAAAGTACTGTCTGCCCCCGTAATTTTTATACCCAATATAAAAAACTCATTTTTTTTTATAATATCATAATCGTATTGTTCAAATATAATAATCTGATTCTGCTATAGGATACTCGCTCAGAGCATGTTTGGACCTCTCTAAAATCAGGAATTCATTTTGATTCAGTTCTCTGTCCTGAATTCAATTGTTTGGAATGAGGAACTAAGTAAAATTATATACAATAAACCTTAAAAATTGTAGAATTCTCACAGGTTTTGAATTACTGTCAGGGTAAGTGAGAGGCCTATAAATAAATAAATAATATATATATATATATATATATATATATATATATATATATATAAAGAAGCATATTTAGTGAAAAAAAATTATATTATGAAAAGGTGAGAGAATAAGAGGAATAAATTTTAATTATATAATTATATATAAATGACAAAGATTAAAAGTTATTTAAAAGTCATGTGATTATTTAAAAAATAATATATTTAATTTTAATTTTTATTATTCATGTAAGATTTAATGATCAAGGTTCACTCATTTCACCTTTTATAATAAACATTTTTCTTACTAGATACATTATAGATACATTATATATATATATATATATATATATATATTTTTTACAAAATTTAATCTTGATATCTTTAATTTTATTTCCAGCAATATTACTATCATACTTTTTAAATATTGCAAAATTGGTCCTCTATGTGCCATGTGTTTTCTATGTTTAGTCATAAAAAATAGTGGCAGGCCCTTCCATGTGATAGGACACAATTTTCATACCATTAGTAAAGAGTGTCGTGTAGGTGACAAATTAATAAAGATTTAAATTGAATTAATTTTAAAGGCTGTTTCCTTTCTTCCAAGCTCCATGTCTTTCTAGCAAACAAATTAAGAAAATGAATTGATTGGGATATATAGCAAAAGCACCTTATTGGGTTGAAGGATAATCTCATACAGATATTTGTAACTTTAAAAAGAATAAGAGGGCATTTAGTAATTTTAGTATTTGTTCTCACTCATGACATGTATTGTGTAAAACAGGTGATCATATTAAAAATATAGTTTAATTTTGAGTTAGTAGTTACATATCAAATTTTATCCTAAAAATGATCTTATATTTAAAAAATATATATTACAAAAGAACCTCAACTTTATTGTGATAATCAAAGATGAACTTGAACTTCAAAACTTATCCATTAAAGATATCAACTTAAAAAATATATATTTTGATAATATTGTATATCAATTTTTTTTTTAAAAAGTCCTATATGCCATGTATTTTGATTATGTCATAAATTATTTTTATATAGTAAGTTGGATATCTTTGTCTCATTGTTAAGATACCGTTGAATAATGCGTCAGAAGGGCTGCTTGGTGGGTCAGCACTGAATCCAAATCCGCTAAATTCCAGTGAAGTTAACGATGAATTCTGGGAGTGGGGGAAGTAGGCAATGAGAAATGGAGAAGCAGAGGATTTTGGAGATGAAGGTCTATTTGAAAAGTTTGGAGATGTTGCAGGACCAGGATCAGTGATTCAGATTGGAGGAGTTGCGTTCTAGCTGAGAATAATTGAGGCTTTATACTCAAGAAACTTCTTAGGAAGTGCAGAAACAGCATGTATCCTCCTCAATACAAACATTGCAATGAATTGAGGATTGAAATAATAGAATAACTGAATCTATTCCGTATTCTTTTGTAGTTTTAGAAGACATGTAATGCAATTATATAAGTGAGAAACTTAGAGTTGGGATTCATTTACATAATGGCATTGTCGTTAATAGATTCAGTCCAGTTGGTATCAAACCCAGCTGCTCCCTTCTGTTGCTTGAACTTGCTTTCCCTACTATGCAACTCTCGAACAATCAAACATACATGTTCCTTCATGAATTTAACATATCAACAATCATTTGCGCAATGCTTCAAACTAAAGACAAGATGACCACCAAGATAGGAGATGCAAATTTTATATTTCTTCAATTCATGAACAGCTGTAACATGTATTCATTATTAACATGATTAGCAATCAGTATCAGTAGAGAGGAAACTTGGCTTTAGTCTTCTGAAATACTTGTTCTGCAATTGCAGCACCAGTACCATCGGCCTTTTTAATCTCCAACTGGGCCTTTTGATAAAAGCCAGTGCCCCTCAGTGCATCGGCAATAAAATCATCAAAGCCAATTGCTATTGCAGCTTCTGCTTTAGCTCCGTAAACCAATCTCTGTTTCGATGTGAACAGAACAAAAATGAGATCAACTTAATAAAAACTAGAGATACATAAGGTGTTCAGAGAAAATGAGGGGAGTGGAAGGTTAACCTTAATTCTTGAAAGATGAATTGCACCAAAGCACATCGGACAAGGCTCACATGATGCATAGATTTCACAGTCAGAGAGCTCAATTTGATTTAGCTTTTGACAAGCCTACAGACATATCCAATTACAACATGAGGTCCAAAAGATATATATATTTAGAAGTATAAAAATAATAAGGTTTGGGCAATGTAACCATGGTTTTCGATATAAATAAAATTATGGCAACTTAACAGAGCTCTCATACTTATAGAATAAGGAATATATACCTGGATGGTCTCCAATCTCAATGAAAACTAGTTAAAAAGGGGAAATATTGATTATTTCATATTTACCTTTCTAAGACCTGTTCGTTTTAATCAGCTATCCTTTCCTTTCTATAGGCAACGTGACAGACCTCACATCTCACAAATCAATACGAAAACTGTGAATGGGAGAGAATAATAATTATTAGTCTAACCTCTCTTATAGCAGTAACCTCGGCATGAGCAGTGGGATCAGTGTTTCTTAAAACCATGTTATGACAGCTTACAACTACTTCAGCATTTCGAACAACAACTGCACCAAATGGGCCTCCATCACCACATTCAACCCCTTTATATGCTTCTTCGACTGCTTTTGTTAGGAATTTGTGGTCTCTATCCTGTACAGCTGGTATAACAGGAGAAAATAACACCAATAGGGTAATAACTACGGAAACTAACCACTCTCACTTCCTCTGTGAGAGTAAGAGTTATCAATTCAGGTAAATCAATAAAATCAATTTTGTAGTCCTATATATCAAAAACCATTATTCAAGAGGCTCATCAAAGCCTCTGAATCATAATTTCAAGTTTATGATGCAATACATGACACATTTGAAAAAGGTTTATTTGAAATGAGCGTTCAGATTTTCATCGGATGTCAAATGTCAATCTGGTACTAAGGTTTTAGAAAGGTAATCCATCTTTCATAATGTATTTGAAGTAAAGTGAAGCATGTTCGTAAAGCAACTATTATTTGAGAAATTTTTACATAAACCAGGAACACTTAAGTTGAGTACACTTGGCTAATCACATCATTAATTATGATGGATTATGGTAGTTGATTATTAATTAATTATAGTAGTTATCTATTAATTAATGATGTTATTAGTCAAGTAAACCCAACTTAGATACTCTTGTTTTATGTAAGAATTTCTCTTATTATATACTGACTATTCTGGAGTCATGATTTCTTTTTTATCAGTTGGGGCAGGGTGCTGTTTTTCTTATGATTTGTGGAGAGAAATTTTTTGAAAAAAAAGGTGTATGGAGATGAGACATAAATTTATCATACCTTCTTGGTGACCAGCAAATGCAGAAGCCAAGGAAATTGTTCCATCTTTAGCTTCCAAAACTATAACAAAAAGGCAGGTAAATGAAAGTATCAAACAATAAGATTATTCCAGCCATAGAAGCAAAATGAACAAAAGGTATCATTATATCAAAATGTTTAATTGCAAAAGAATACAAGTGGACTACTATTATTGATAAACTGCAAAAGGATGAGCAAGAAAAAGGAATACTCAGTTGTTTAGATCCAATGATATAGATCAGATCTTCTTCAGTATGCTATATGAGCTAATCAAGAGAACACAAACAGATGTATATGAAAAGACAAAAGACAAGCCGTAACTCTTGAGTAGTTAAGTTTAATTAGACTTCAAAAATCACACAGAGGCTCAGGCTCTACTTTACTTGCAGAAATATCCATGGGAACGGAGTAGAGAAAAGGCTTTTAGCCACTATATGCAGATAAAACACTATGTCATAAAGCATTTTTACTGGATGCGTCTGGATTCGCAAACCGGGATGGTATTTTCTGTTTTGAAGTAGTTCAGTTCTGGCTTTTACAATCTATATAGCAGATTCTGCTTTGATCTCTCCTAATTTAGTTTCATTATCAATTTAAACATTCAACTTGGCTCTCAGTCATGCCCATAATCAAAGCACGTTCATAATGCAAGTCAAAGAAATTGGATTACATTACAGTTCAACATAGTGATGACAAGAATTGAAGAGGATGAGTCAACTAAACAGAAGAATTTTACCATTGGCAGTAGCAGCAGCTGGTCCAGCATCCTCCATGATGAATAACAAGACAAGGAGGAAATCTCCGAACTGGGTATCCGAGGATCGGGTGGAGGAAACTACTAGAAATTGAAAAGGATACGGAAGGTGTAACCGTGTAAAGTGTAAAGATATTTTTTGTCTACCAAAAAGAAGGAAATTCCTTTTTACATCACCTTTTCTACACTATTTCTTACGCCTTATTGTTTGAGAAAAAAAAAAGTATATTAAAATGGGTAATTATCTTATTTTATTATTGAAAAATAAATGTAAAAATAATTTAATAATGCAAAATGAACCCAAAAAAATGGTCTGCAAAATGACATTGTTGTAAAAGGAAACGAGTAACAAGAAGTATTTGTCCGCAGAGAACGAAATAGTCATTATGGACAATCTTTTAGCTCATGAATATTGAATCTTCGAATCTCTACAGATTAATTAGTACATGAATATACATAAAATTCGTGATAAATTTAGATATGATTGAATTGTGCTTTTAAGTCTTTTTCAATTAATAGAAACATATATTTATACATATTTTCATACATGAATTTAAACATTATCTCTTTTTTTTAATGATTATTTTTATGTGATTTTTTATATGATAAATTAGACATGATCTCTTGAAATTATAATAAAAAAGTTCATATTTTTAATTTAAATCACACAAACATAAGATATTATATACTTTCATACATGAACTTATATTAAAACATGACTGACTGACCTTTTAAATCTTTTCCTATTAATAAATCCATGTATTATATAACTCCCGTACATGGATTTAGAAATAGTCTTTTATATTGCACAATCATGATTTAAAAATTCATTTTAATTCACACAATCATGTAACAAAAAATTAATATGTAAACAATTTTAAAATATCCTTTTTCTAAATTTACATGTTCTAGCATTCATGTATCATTTCACTTTGTTATTTAAGCATGTCACATTAAAATTTGTAAATTTAATTTACAAAATACTTAATAAAACGTTACAAATGCAAGCGCCACCGTAACAGGCGGACTGAACGATACGTAAAAGTGAATTTAACACATTTTCTGGGCACTCTCCTCATTATCCTATCCATTTGCACACAATATCCTAATTTAAAAAATAAATAAATAAATAACCTCGAGTTATAACCTACTACGATTGAGAACTTTTAACAATAGCAATCATAATAAAAAAAATCACATATAAGTTTGGTTCACGTTATTGGACAAAGCTACTCACAAGGTAGTTTAGCCTTTTTTGAAGTTTTTAAGCTTGCAATCCCGTGGACCCTGTCCCATTTTTTCACGTTTCCTTCTTTGCCTATCTCATAAAGAATGAATTCCGGTGACCCAAAAAATAAATGAAAAAAAAAAGAAAAAAAGAAAAAAAGAATGAATGAATGAATTCCATTATATTCGTTTATCAGTGAGAATTTCGGCTTATATAACTTGAGATTGAATTCCTTGTTTTGCAATTGGATTCAGCAACACTATAAACGCTAACAAACGTAAACCATATAAACAGAGATGAGTTTCAGTAAAATATTTTTTTCTAATATGTAATCCAGAAGTGGCAACCAAAACTGTATGGATCCTTCAAAGTCATTATTTTGGGTGTAGTAGTTGACTTAATTCAGTGGACAACTTAATCTAGTAAATAATAACTTAAACCATATATGACTGTTAATAAAACCCTGTAGAATTTCACTAGGTTAATATACTATCAAGCTCCGTTTAATTTGAGGGGTTGAGGTAACAACTATAAACTAGAATGGTGTGAAAACAAACCGTGGGAGATTTGTTCTAAATCGGTAACAATTATAAACAGATAAATCGATGAGAAAAAGTTACCAAGAAAGTCACTTTTTGGCACAGAAACACATATCGGTGTGAAGGAAATGAAATCTTGATCCATATCTACATTTAAAAGAACGGGAGATGAGATGAGTTCTAAATTGATTCTTCGCAAATCTCTACCACACGTCATGTAGTTAACTTCACAACTTGAGTTTGTCCCTAGGAAATGTATTAGACAAACCGTGGGTATTCAATATTCCTTGCCACCTAACATTGCGTGATTATGTTCTGTTCAAACTTTTGCGTATTAGTCCTATAAGCATATAATCCGAGTAAAAACGTCATTATCAGAACACTTTCATGGTATGATGCATAAAAACCCGGATCAAATCCTACGTAAATCAAGCAACGCAGCTGTGATTAGCCCCAGATCATGCAGAGGACAGTAAACTACTGAATTCTCAAAATTGTTCATTGCTAGTACTCAAAATCTCAAGTTATAACCGAACATAAATTAAACCAGGATCAACACTTACAGCAAAATATCTCATTCTATAGACCTAGCATAACATAAAAAAGATTAGAAAACACCCAAAGCAAAATAACCTTAAAATCAGAACAGGGTATCTCAAAACTCATTTCTTTTTTCCAGCCTTGGCAGCATCAGAGGCCTTGGTCTGCACAAACAAAACATGCCAGATGTTATAATTTAATCAAACATGGATGACATAAGACGTAAACAATCATCAACAAACAACAATTATTGTTAACTACAGAAATACCTTCTTTACTCCACGAATCTTCTTAGCTCTATTCTTTCTTTCCTTCATTTGCTTCCTTGACTTTTCTACTTTAGTATCAAGGCCGTTCTGAAATAGATGAAGAGATTTTAGTTTGCTCACACAAAACAAAGCACCCATGCTAAGACAGAAACTAAGCATCTTAAAAAGGCATTGTTTCTAATTCTCAAAGACCATATAAAAAAACATAGATGACAAGATATTAAAGTATAATAAGATTAAGCTGCTAAGTGCTAAATGACAATATATTAAATCATGAAATTATTTAAGAACATATGGGCAGCAGTCACCATTGCCATCTATAGAGCAAAATTTCTTCAGAAAATTGTAAAGAAATCTGATGCTCATACTGGTTTAAATTAATGTTTTTAAAACACTTTGATAACATGTCTTATAACAAGATATGAAGTATAAGGTTTGACAACTAACAATTGCAACACTACCCCCCCGCCCCCAGAAGGAAGGGCAACAAAAGAAACAAGGAGCAATGATAATGTAATGAGTGCACTACTATAATGTAAAGAACATAGAATAAAAAGAATTCAAAGCAAAAAAACAAATTATTATAAACAAAATACATATGAGGAGGTTGTGTTGACTGCTGACTCACCCTGATAAGCCTGTACTTGGGCTCATACTTCTTTGCGTTCTCAACTGAATCATAAATCAAACCAAAACCAGTGGATTTGCCACCTCCAAAATGTGTTCGGAATTTGAAGACAAATACAGTGTTAGGGTCCTTCACTTCATAAATTCTTGCCAGCTTCTCCTTAAGCTCAGCCTTCATGCCACATACACAACAAATTAATAATATTTTGTCATGTAATTGTCAACCAATAACTGCTAACTTAAGATATTATGTACTCCTGAATTCCTAATATTTATTGTTTAAATACGAAATACATATTTCGTAAAAGAAAGTACCTTGGAAACATTTGCCCTCCCTGGATGAAGGACGTCAATGATCTGCATCACAAAATAAAGAGAATATAGAAAGGTTAGGGGTGCCAATGCTAGGAATTTCTGGCACTGGCAGTTAACCTAATTGGGTGATTATGCCTCCAGATTCCATATGCCAACAAACAATTAAATTAAGAGATCTGAAGGACAATTAGATAGAAGTGAAAATCACATAATTCCTTGTGCATTTTCAGATCCAAAGCTTTTCGATATTTGCTTATTAAACAAAACCACTAAATCTTCTAACTCTAACTATGTTATTCAAATAAATTATACATGATATTGATAAAACATAAGCCAAGTCATGCAAAGAAGAAAGCGAGCAAAAAGTTTGAGATTGAATAATATCGGGCGACGAATAACTCAACTACTCCAAAGGAACCTCCTAAATCTGTGTGTGGTACCGAAGCTACAAAGCTATCTTTTGCAGACATGCAGATATGTGGGGGAAAAAAGGGGGCATGGGAAATTGGGAAACTCACGAATTGCTTTCTGGAAAGAAGCCTGTTAGTCATGAACTTTCTGGTTCGGATGGTAACCGCCTTGTCCGCCATGCTGTTCAGCAAGGTGTGCAACTGCACCGCTGGGAAGAGGGTAAGGAAAGAAAGAGT
Organism: Ormosia semicastrata; assembly: GCA_029884595.1. NCBI lineage: Eukaryota > Viridiplantae > Streptophyta > Magnoliopsida > Fabales > Fabaceae > Ormosia > Ormosia semicastrata. The sequence goes on along the minus strand of JAQQTO010000054.1, from coordinate 6,396,228 downwards.
AAGAGATAGTGCAGCTCCACAACACACGGGAAGATGCAGAAAGAAACCCTAACCTTTTATAACACTAGGGTTTCTCTAAGGTTACAAACGACCTGGGCTGGGCTGGGCTGAAACCTTCAATGGGCTTTTTGAGTTGTGCTAGATGGGCCTTAATAATATTTTCTATCAGACAGTTTACTTCATCAACGAGCAGTAACAAGTCCCTTTAAATCATTTCTTGTGATGACTTAAAAATAAAAAAATATATTTATCTGCTTATAATGCCCAAAAGTCAGCTACATATATTTAACAAAAGATTTCCAAGCAAAACGAATGACTAAAACCTTCTTTCGAAAAAAAATCGTTATGTGAATTATTTTAACATAACTTCCTAAAGAATAATTTCTATCTAACCAACATACAAAGAGACATTGTTTTTGGTGAAAATTTAAGATTAAGATTCTCTTAATTTTTTTTCTTTTTAAGTAGTTAATTGTAAGAGAGTGAAAGATACAAAGTCATAAAAAAAATTCACAAGTTTTAAATGAATTTCATTAATAATTTTTTTGATATTTTTTTTCTTAATTGATTAGACATAAAATCTTCTAAAATTTAGGAAAGTTTGTTTCTAAAGCTTTTCTATTCGACTCTTTTTAGATCTTTCTTAGTATTAGACATAAAATTTTAAATATACATTCTATGACATTTTTTGGGTTTGATACTTTTATCTAGTTGATCGATAGATGAATATAATTTCAGAATAATAGCGGTTGGATAAAAATAGAAATATGATTGAATGATTACAAATTCAAGAAAATTGAGAATAAGGCAAGAATAATCAGGTTTGATGTTTGGTTGTTAACTTATTGAAGATGGTGACCGGTGCGTGTAAGGCTGAGGGGATTGAAAGGGCCATAGCTTGTATTGCATTTGTATCATGGCATATATTAATAGTCCCATATCATCTTTCTTAATCTTTTGGATGCGGATTAAATATTTGTTAAGTTACTCTACTTAATATCAATTGATTTTAAGTTAAAATTTAATGTTATCAGTGTATATTTAATTAGTTAGTTAGTTAAATAACTAACCTAGAATAGCCAGCCAATGACAAATTTTACTCTGAAAGCTGCTCACGTTAGAGTAGTTAGTTTTTAGTTTTAGCTAATTGTGTATAAATAGGAACATTGTATTTTTCTACTTTCAATTGAATGAATCAAAATATCATTCACTCATTTCCATCCTTCAATTCTCTCAATCTCTCTCAATTTCTTTCTATCTTCTTCGATAGCTTCTTGGCTAAGTTTGTGTTTGTGTTCTATTGATCAATAGATCAGTCGTTCATTCCACTATCGGCTTCATTTCTATGTATCGTGAGAAATTTTTCGAGCTACGACATCTGTTGGGAAAATAAAGTATTAATACTTCTGTTCGGTGGACAAGAAAATGAATCTTCACCTTTTATATTCATCAATTCTCGAAAATCCTTCGATTGTTCTCGTTACAACAACTTTGACAAAAAAACTATCATCAATGGGCAAGATCTATGGAGATGAGCCTGATTTCAAAGAATAAGATAGGGTTTATCGATGGTACAATCTATACCATCGAAAATATATAAATTTATCCTTCTTGAAGGAGAGCCAATAACCTTGTGGTGTGATGGATTATGGGTTAAAGAAAATAACAAAAAGCATTTTGTTTAATGATGCAACAAGTAATGTTTGGAATGTTTTGCCGATTCTCTCAAGATCTTTTTCGATTTCGTGACTTCAATAATCTCCCTCAAACAAGGAGAATTGAGTGTTATTGACTATTTCCACTTGAATTGATGAGTTTCTACCTGGACTTCCGTGTTGTGAATATGTGATGCTTTAGTCAATGTTGAGAGAATTGAATGATGGAAATGAGTGAATGATATTCTGATTCATTCAACTGAAAGTAGAAAAAATACAATGTTCCTATTTATATACAATTAGCTAAAACTAAAAACTAATTACCTCTAACTGTCGTTTAGCTGTCATTGGCTGGCTATTCTAGTTTATCACATAGTCAGGGACAAATGCAATTCGGGTTTGATCAAGCTGCTTCCTGTATTCTTCAATAAACCTATACATTCACTAAGTATGGAGATGTTTTCAATCACATTCATTCCAAGTTTGGGTCTCTCAATTTATGCACTTTAGGTGTTATCCGTGTATATTTAATTAGTTAGTTAGTTAAATAACTAACCTAGAATAGCCAGCCAATGACAGCTAAGCGACAATTAGAGGTAGTTAGTTTTTAGTTTTAGTTAATTGTGTATAAATAGGAACATTATATTTTTCTACTTTCAGTTGAATGAATCGGAATATCATTCACTCATTTCCATGCTTCAATTCTCTCAATCTCTCTCAATTTCTTTCTATCTTCTTCGATAGCTTCTTGGCTAAGTTTGTGTTTGTGTTCGTGAGATCTTGCTTCTGTGATCAAGATAGATCACTGTGTTCATTCCACTATCAATTTTCTTCATTTCTACATCTAATATGATATCAGAGTCAATATCTTATTTTCGTCGTCTATTCTACTAGGCTCGCCTGTTTTGTCCAAACATATTACTCCACTTAATACTAATTTGTTTTAAATTGAAATCTATCAGCATATATGACTAAGGAAAGTAATAGAGCAGTGTTCTAACTTATAATGGAACAGATTGACTCCCTGAATTTTACTCTGAAAGCTGCTCATAAAGTCACTAATGGAGCATTTATGAAGCAATGGAGCAAACTAATGGAGCATTTATGAAGCAATGGAGCAAACGGGAGTTGCTGTTAACAATGGGTTGCAATCGATCAAACAGTCGTATCAGAAGCAATATATGTCGGGAAAACAAAAGAGGACATCTGTGGAGAAATTTATCATAAGTCCGTGGACGAAAAAAATGTTCTCACAATTTCCTTAACAAAATTTCAAAAACAAGTAATAAAATGAAAATAATGTAATATTTTTCAAAATACTAATGAAAATATATAAATTAAAAAAAAAAACAAACATCCTCTTAACTATGTGACTTCTTAACCCCCTACCCCAATCCCACTTAATTGATCTCTACCTGGACTTCCGTGAATATAGCCTTCGTTTTGTGTTTATGTGTTCATGTTTTCCTTTGTGTTGACCCACAAAATAGAACATGGAATAATCCTATTAAGTATGGAGAGTGGAGACTTTGGTTTGGATACTTTTTCACTTTAGAAATTTATTTATTTATTTACTATATTACGAAATAATGTCACATGCTGATAAAAAAAATAGAAAAAAAAAGTTAATAATATATATTTTTTAAGAGTGTATGTATTGTTTATATTTTTTAAGAATATATGATTTAGTGAGAAAAATAATAAAAAAATATGTATAATAAATAATATTGAGAAAAATATAGAAAGTAATATGGGAGAAAAATAAATAAAAAAATCAAAATTTAAAAAAATAAAGAAATAATGTCTCATGCAATGTGGAATGAGCCACGTGGCGTGGCCTATGGAAAGAGGAGTTGTGAATTTGTGATGAAAGTGAAAAGCACATAGATTTGGGATGAGATGAGGATCACAAAGCATGGTCGATGGCTGCCTACCTGGCCTAAAGCCACACACAGGTCCCCCTATAAACTTGATCACGGTTTGGGTCATTAGATTATTAGATTAATTTAATGAGTTTAGAGTTCTAAATGAGGTGAATTTTATCTTTCACATATTCGACTCATAATTGCACGTTGGCTTAATAGATATAATATAGTCGTTTTTTTTAATAATAATAAATAATAATTCTTTAATTTTATTTTTAGTTAGACTAAAACATTTTGCAATTAAATATATGAAAAAAAATTATGTTTTATTAAATTACAAATTTGAATATAATTTATTTAATTTAAAAAATTTAATTAATACAAGTTTAGCAATGAGATGAAATTGACGTGAAAAACATTATCAAATCTAATTCAGATAATAAGGTGGGTGAAATTGCTAATCTAATTCGATATAGACATGAGTAAATGAAATTATCAAAATTAGTTCGGTATAGGCTGCCTTTGAAGTAGTCTGATTAAGAAAATAGATTCGATTTATTAACGATTAGAGCCCAAGTCAAGCGTAATTGAGTCGGCTTGGCTCAATTTATTGGCGACCTTTTAAAATAGATTGATTAAGAAAATACTCTGCTAAACTCATTTTCATGCCTTTATATTGCCATTTCCATTTTATGTGGAGAGAAATATATTACTCCATTAGATCTCCACAATTCTTGTCATTCTTTCACCTGCAAAGAAAAGAAATCACTAATTCCCCTTTCCCTGACCATTACCACACAATACCAATTATCTCTCATCCAATCCATGACTATGCCCACAACTTTGTTACTTGAAGTAAGCCCCTTGAGCTTGAAATGGAAACAGAGCTTCCCACTACATCGCATACCTAATACCAATCACAGCTTCCTAAAACCTGATAAATTCACTCCAATAACCGTCGCAAAAGGGCAAAGTTCCGCTAGATACAGCGTCAAATGTCTCTCGTCGCAGAAGCCTCAACAAAACTGGACCTCCAAATCCAAATCCCCATCCCCGTTGGAGGTTCTGGCGAACACAGTATGGAATGCGGTGAAGGCGTTGCGGAAACCGGCCATAGCAGCGGTGTTGCTAGGGCTGCTGCTAATGTACGACCCAAACTCTGCAGCATTAGCGGCATCTGGAGGTCGAATGGGTGGAAGGTCCTTCTCTTCCCAATCTTCATCGAGGAGTTATTCAGTGCCCAGGACATCCACCACCACCCCGGGCTTCTCTTTCTCGGCGCCATATTACTCGCCTTCTCCGTTTGGCGGTGGTGGGATTTACGTTGGGCCAGCCGTTGGGGTCGGGGTAGGTGCTGGCTCCAGTTTCTTTCTAATTTTAGTGGGCTTTGCTGCCTTTGTTTTGGTCTCTGGCTTTCTTTCTGACAGGTCTGAAGGTAGTGTTCTCACTACTACCGAGAAAAACAGTGTGCTGAAGCTTCAGGTGTGGTCAAGTTTTGTTTCTTTCCTGATTAATTGCTTTGCTGGCATTAGCATAAACCATTATGTTTCATGTGCCTGTAGTGTCAGCTAGGGAGGTTACCTATCCTGAAGTAATGCCATTAGTACTATGTTTATTCATGGTTCTATATATTTGGTGAATTTCAATTGAGGTGTTGTTCTGATTTTCAATAATTGCTACATCTCTATAGGTTGGGTTGTTGGGGATGGGTCGCTCAATTCAAAGGGCACTGAACAGGATTGCACAAGTTGCAGATACAAAATCTCCTGAAGGTTTGAACTATGTATTGACAGGTGAAGCTCCTAAATATGCGGTTATTTTTTTCACTTGTTTATTATTTATTCCTTTTATATCACTGCACATGGGATTATGGTATTTCTTGTATGGTTTACTGAACATGATTAGTATTTTGTGTATATTGTTTTTTTTAAGAAATATGACTGAAACCAAGGGTTGTTGCCATATTTAAGTGAAAATTAGTGCTTTGTGATATTAGTATTCTTAGGGCTTGAATTTCTGAATTTTGCTAAATCCTGATGAAAATATTCTGTTGGAGGACATCTTGTCCACTGCTCCAACAGAAGACCTTCTTTAATCAAAAGGAAAAGAAAATCTTGGAGAATAATGTGAGTTGCATTACAGAACTTCGCTTTGTTTGAGGATAGTTTTAAGCCTTGAGGTTTATATATCATAATACTTTTAAGTATTTAATATATTCTTCAATTAATGTGTAAGTATTAAGGTTTACACTTTAATTCAAAATTAAGAATAAAGCTTCAATTAATGTGTATGTATTTTCGTCTGGAAAATGATATATGACTGTCAAATCTATTGTTAAGGAAATATAGAAAATCTTGAAAAGAAATTTTTACTTTAAATATTGAATTACTTATGATTGTTATATAATGTAGCTTACAGTAACATGGCTGTATGATCTTCTTTCTATTCTAATTTACTTTTCTATCTGACTTTCTATTTCAGAGACAACAGTAGCTTTGCTTCGGCATCCTGATTACTGTATCTCTGCATATTCATCTGTAAGTGATTTTCATCTCCAAGAGCCTTTGTTGGTTTCTTGACATTAATGCTTAAAGCTTAGTGCTATTGTGCTATCAATCATGTTACTTTCTGTTTGATTATTGACATTAATGCATCGTACCGTACCAAATTTGTCGCTGTGATAAATGAGATCTTGTGGCACACCGCATTCCACATTTATGCTAGATTGTCACTTTAGTTTAAAAGAGAAAGTATTGAAGTGGCTAGATAGCTTCCAATTCAATGCTATTAAATTTTTTTGTGCCTTTTTTGTTTTTGAGAACAGATGAGCTTAATGTTATAACAGAGTAGTATTTTTTGTCCCCTAAAACAATACTCAACTTTAATGTCAGCTGCTGGCCAAGTTAATTGTATCTGATTTCTACTAGAGAACATTATTTATTTATTTTTGAGAGTTCGCCATCGATGAAAAATCTTTCCCAGCTTACATGTACTTTCAATTATACTCTACATTGACCTTACCTGGAACATCTGCTGCAGTAGAGCTAACTGCAACTGAGTTTAAGGAAAGTTGAAAGCATGTATTTCCTGACACTTTTGCAGGTGGACATAAAGCGGGATATAGAAGATGCGGAGAAACGTTTTAATCAACTTTCAATTGAAGAGCGGGGAAAATTTGATGAAGAGACGCTGGTCAATGTGAATAACATAAAGAGGCAAAGCACAAGAAGCCAGAGAGCAAATGGGTTCAGCAATGAATACATAGTGGTATCATCTGGTTTCTGAATAACTTTCTTGGTTTGTGTTTTGACATGTTGTATTCCCGCATGGAAAATAGTTATTTTGATGCATTTTACTGGTCCACGTTTTCACTATATACTTAAGTAGCTTTGGAAGTAGAACAACATAGAGAAACCATATTATTACAAGTTAACCTGTGTCAGGTTTGAAATTTGAAAGACTTAACCTATGAGTAATTGTTTTAGGTACCTCTTACCTGTTCAAACATCTAAGTTTACTAACTGTATTGACATCATGATAGGAACCCAGGTGTTTCATTACAGAAAAATGGAGATAATCCCAATTACAAAGATAGAATCAGGAAACAGAAAAGGAAAATGAGAAGATAGAGCAGACTTAGAGGGTCTGCAAGCCTCCCTGCCCGTAGGCCCCAATCCCTTACTCAATTCCTGCCTAGCTCTCTCTTTCTCTCCCTCTCATATATTCTCATTCCCCTCACTTAATACCCCATGACCTCTCCTCTTCTACTAACTGCCACATATATGCTGCAGCCCGTTAACATACTGAATATCCCATAACCTCTCTTCTTCCACTCACTGCCACATAAATGTTGCAGCCCATTAACATGAAGATTCTCAATATTTTCCATCCTACCCTTACTGCACCTGTGGGCTGATTCCCTGCTTCCCTTTCTACCGTTCCTCATGTATACCAGGGGTCTATCAATACTCTTCCCCAAAAGACTCACCTTGTCCTCAAGGTGAAGGTGGTGAAGGTGAAGGTGAAGGTGCAAGTAAGGGTACCGTAACAACTGCAACAAGATTCCTCCAAGGTCTCATTACTTGAAACATAAGGACCAAGTTATGCTTAAGTATAAAAACTTCCACCGGGATCCACATTGAGAAACAGCAAGGAGAACAACTGGGAAGATATTATGATATTCTTCAACAATTTAACAACACTGCCAAAAGCTCTCCAAAGTGTCAAGCTGCCATTAAACCTACCTGTGGCTATTATGTATGTCTTATGACCATTACAAAGATCATCAGCAAAGCCAAACTCGTGTTAGGTCTCAACTGAGACCTCAGCTCTCCCTTCTCATAAACCCAACTAATGGGACTAATTGGGTCTGGCCCATTAGGTCAAGTAGGCAACACATTTGGTGGATTTCCTTTTCTGCCCTCATCTCTTCCCTTAGTCCCATCATGAGAATCCTTCGCAAAGGTCTTTCTCTGGCCACCTTCTTGTCGCCATGACCAACAGACCACCGTTTCTTCCCGGCAACACATCCCAGCTGCCATCATGACTAAAGCTACTCACCACTTCCAGTTTTGAATCTGGTGGCTCCGGTGGTGGTGGGTGATTGACCAGACCACTGGAGACCCAGGGTTCTGTGGCCTTCACCGACCATTTTCGCCCCCTGTACGTCCACTGTATGACCCATTGAGAGCTGATTCTCCTCTGACTCCATCTCTTCCTCCACCCATGTGTAGCCATGGTTGTGGCTGCTTCCATCTCACTGTGGGAAGCTCCTTTTGTTGTTCTCCTTCATCTTAAGTTTCGATTTCCTTTGTAGTCCCATTGATTAGTTCTGTTTCCTCTCTTGCGAACACCTTCGATGAAATAGCCATAGTTAGAGGGCGGTCTAACGCCTCTATCTTCTTCCCCAAACCATCAAACTTTTCAGATTTGGGTTCTGGTTCCAGTTCTGGTTCCTCATCTGGAATGTAAACCAATTGATCGAGATCATACTCAGGCTGGAATCGATTAATCACTGCCTTCATGAATGCTACCTAGGTCGCGTTGGGGTTGCGCGGATCCCACCAGTTGAGAGTGTGACTGCTCAAAGCTCTCACTGGCCCTGCCTCCGCTAACTTCTGTGATTCAGGTGTTCCCTTCTCTCTGAAGTGCTTTTCGACATTGATTAGCCGCCAATACGCTTCTTCTCCATCAAACAGTGGAATCATTTTCAATTGAGTACCCCCAGCTCCCAGATCAGGAGCTTTGATACCACTTTGATATGAACTCAGGTGTCTCATTACAGAAAAATGGAGATAATCCCAATTACAGAGATAGAATCAGAAAACAGAAAAGGAAAATGAGAAGATAGAGAAACTTCGAGGGTCTGCAATCCTCCCTGCCCTCAGGCCCCAATCCCATACTCAATTCCTGCCTAGCTCTCTCTTTCTCTCCCTGTCATATATATATTCTCATTCCCCTCACTGAAAACCCCACGACCTCTTTTGTTCCACTAATTGCCACATAAATGCTGCAGCCCATTAACATACTAAATACCCCATGACCTCTCCTCTTCCACTAACTGCCACGTAAATGCTGCAGCCCATTAACATGAAGATTCTCAATATTTCCCATCCTGCCCTTACTGCACTTGTGGGCTGATCCACTCCTTCCCTTTCTACCCTTCCTCATGTATACCAGGGGTCTATCACATCAACATCAAGAAAAGAAGATGTGTAGAATGTTTGGCCTGTGGCCTCATGAGGTAAGCATTATGCTTCCAGCCTAAGAGCATATCACAGAGAATGAGACATTTAGTTAATTGTTTTTAGATGATTTGAGTTGACCTTTCCAATAGGAACATTTTTACATACCATGGAGGATGGTTCCTGTGATTAATTTCAAAGATGAACCTTGTTGACATGCTTGGTCTGTGTCAAAAATTATTGCTACAATGAGGAAGACGAAGAAGTAACAAGAAAATGAAGAAAAGGGAACAAACGGATAAAAATCAATCTGAACCAATTGAGAACATTTCTCATCTGTGTTGCTCTTCAGAAACCTCTAGTTCTATAGTGGTGGTTGGTGGACATCAGCACACTTGAGTCTGATCACCTCTGTCTTATTGAAGAAATATGTTGTTGTTTTAATTGCTTCTCATGGGAAGAGATGTAGTTAAGAATGACTTTAGATTGTAACTTCTTTTTTATACTTTCTTTCTTTCTTTACCTTTCTCTCTCTTGATAGTTGTCTGATTGAAATGATTCATTCATGTCACCCCCAGCTCTGGTGGTTAACATTGTGGATTCTTGGTTGCTTCATAATTATAGTGCCTCTTCTTTCTAAATAACATAGGCCAACATCCATTAGCCTACATCTGTGTCCAAACAGGCATATCTTCAATCTCCCTAATTCAATAGGCACATAACTGATGTAAATCTATTTGAACCTATTTTTATTTGTGTTTGGCTTCAAAAATTTTGAATTTGAGCTCTGCGAATCTGTTCAGTGGAAAAGGAAATAGGAGATAGAAGAGAGAAACAATTTGTTTCTGAGGTGTACATTTTTTTATTTTTATTTTTAAACTTATATAGGTAGTACAAGTATACTTTGTTTCCAACTTCTTCCTCCCTTATCGCTCAAAAGGGTGAAGTTCCAAAGGGGCAGTTTTTATATCTTTCTTATAACCCATGTTCTTATATATCAGATAACAATCTTGGTAGCTGCTGAAGGACGACATAAACTTCCTACCATCAATGGAAGTGGAGACTTGAAAGAAGCTTTACAAAAGCTTGGATCCATTCCTTCGAGCCAATTATTAGTAAGATCAATGATATTTTGTTAGTCCTTTTGCTGATTTTATTTATTAATACATTTCTTTGACGCGATATCACTATGTGTTTGAATTACTTAGGCAGCTGAGGTGTTATGGACCCCACAAAATGAGAATGACACCCTCTCAGAACGGGAGTTACTTGAAGATTACCCACTTTTGCGGCCATTGTGAATTGTGATGATATGCTTGCATTCTGCTTCTAGAGTTATGAGCTGAAATTGGGTTGTGTTAGCATAGTTGAGGATCATCTATAGTAATTATACTGAAATAATAATGTTATAACTGTTTATATTGTCTTGCTACTCAATCTGCAAGATTATATTTAGCTGCGACCAATGTCAGTAATGAGGGGGTGCCATTATAAAAGGCTCAATCTTAAATATTGATGATATTAGTTGTACAAATTACCAGTAGGATCAATTCTAAACAATAATGTACAATATTTTAGAGAATTATTTTATCACCTTAATTTGAAATACTTGTCCCGCCTAGTGGGAAAATATTTTTTTGTTGTTGTTTGTTTGGTTGTAATTTAAAATACTTGTCCTTTTGTTTAGAAATTGATCTGCCGTTAAATTCGATGGACTCTTCCAAATTTGTTCGTGAATGCTATTGAAACATATTCATTAAAAACTTATACGTCATTTATGCTATTGCGAGTATCGTTTATAAAATAAAAGAAAATATCATTGTTTAATGTTTTATTTGTTTGGTATTTGATTGTCGTGACGGATGCCAATGTCTGGGGGAATCGCCACTTTGATATCACTTGCTGGCTTCAGCTTTATTATTACATTTGCCGGTTACAAGAAGGTTTAATTTTAAAATCGATTTCAGAGTCACTTCCAACATAAGTGCTCAATCGTGAATGTGGAGATACTTATGTGGTAATATGACAACTTAAAAAAAGGCCAGCACTTCATCTCAAGAAAATAAATAAGTAAATAAAAGGGTCATCATCTCATCATTTTTAGCAGATTTGGCCGGACAAATCTAAGTTTACAACTTTATGTTCCTGGCCTTATTTTTCAATGTTAGACACTGTTATAAATTGTATGGTGTCATTAGTTCGGCATCTTTGTTCTATGTCTCTCTTGTCTTCTACAGACCTCTGGCATCCAGCTTCAGGTAAAGCAAACTCTAATTTCTTAATTAAAGTTGTTGAAAAGCAGGATTTTGCTTAAAATTGCTGCATGAGCTATAAAATAAAGTGGAAAAGCTCCTTATAAAAATTCATCATTAGCTTTTTTGGTATATTAAGAATTGCTAATCCGACTTCAATATGTAACCTATACTTGAATTTTCGCATAACCTAATTCTCTCTGTCTTTTGTTTTTTTGTTTTTTAATACAAAATAGTTGTAAAAATAGGTTATTTCAATATTGCTGGTCAGTGTGCCAGTAACATGTGAGAGACTATTCATCCGTATAGCCCATGTGCACCAGAAGATCTCATCCATACACTCTAAGAGTACAAAATCATATCTGAATTTCTTAATCAGATAAGCCAAACCCGCATAGACACCTAATCATCTATGCTAAATATTGGTAACACTAGATTCACGTCTTTAGAAACATTATACTTGTGCTCTTCTATGTCAATACCGCCAAAACATCCAAAATTATAAATTAACTCTGTTTAATTGTCAATTAAATGAACCCTTACATTTATATTTCGTTATATTAGTTTTTCCTTTCTCCCTTTGACGATTTTGTAAATTATTTTATTCCTTCATATTTTCCATAACTTTTAAATGATTTCGATAAAACCTGATTAAACACTCAAGGGCCTAATGTTTCCTTGAATTTTCAGGGTTTCCCCACACCATGTGAGTTGGTCATCAGTCAAGACTCAAGAGTTAGAAGCCTCAAGAAAATAAATAAATGAATAAGACGTTGTGTTCAGATAAAATATAAATAAATAAGTCATTATGTTGCTCCTTAAAGCAGCATATATACTTGGAATTTTTCAAGGTTTACTTTACGACTATTTTCTAGGTGCTAGTTTACAGCCGACTGAATAAAAACAATTAAAAAGGGAATATATTTTAAACTTTGATGCTGAACCACAACAAAGATAAAGTCGTCCTCTTAGTCATCTAAAATCATAATACTAGTAAATTCATATCAAGAAAATGCTAATAGAAAGTTATATAAAATCTTACACATTAAATTTATTTATACTAATGTATTGATCGACACTATGTGTCTGTCAATTCATTTTTTTTATATTTTGTTAAATAAAAAATTAATAGTAAATAGTGTTTGAAGTAAATTATAACTATATGTAAAAACTTAAGTGTTTAAAGATAATTCTAATTGGAGAGTAAGAAATTATTTTTAATTTTACTATTTTCATATCTTTTTTAAAAATATTTAAATGACTAATAAGATGTATTTACAATTTTTCTTATTTATATTTTTTTTACAGAAATGAGTAATTAATAATGATAATTTAGAAAATTAAAATCAGATGCTCCAGGAAAAAAATAAAAAATCTCGCTATCTTTTTTTTGGTCCAATTAATTGATTACCTTTAGAAAACAACCCCATCCCATCATCCATGATTGAGAATGAGAAATAAAGCAGAGCGGAGGGCCTACGTGAAGCAAAGCAAAGCAAAAAGTTGTGAAACCATCTCATTGGCCAACGCCCGTTCAGAACTGACATACCAAATAATTTTATGTACCAAACTCAAGAAAAGAAGTAAGAAATAATTGATTGCAATGTCATTTTTCGAACGTACCTTCAGCCCCTTCCCTTCTCATGCATATAAATAATCAATGACTTTGTTACCTGTAAGCACTAGTTTTAACAAACATAAATAATGCAGCAAATCGGGGGGAAATCAATGAAGCAACAAGTGCACCAGTGTTACAACTTATTTAGTTGCTTCGCTCAGAATTCAGACACAACCAACGGGCTGTTGCACCAGAGCACTCGAATATGCTCATTGTTTTGGCAGAATCGTAAAGGGTAACTGACTAACATAAATTGACAGACATGAGACAACAATGGTTGAATCGCCACGCGCATTACTTTTGAGGGTGAATTTGACCCAGTTGCTACACTCAATTATTGTAGCTCTTCAGATAAAAACATCCATGCAACATAACACGATGTGGTCTCATTCCTAGTTATTCCAATATTCGTTTCGAACAAAGACTTCGACAAAGATATCTTAACAGCCACATTCATAATCATCACCACCCTCACCAAAATCTGATTTTTTTTTTCTAAATACATAACACTGAAGTCTGAACTGTATATTGATACTTTTGGAGGAAAAGAATTTGATCTCCTTGCTGGTAAATTGAAATTCCTAGATAAAAAAAGGCCAAAGGGTGGGATGTTGAAATCAGATAACCTCTACGAGTGTATATAGACATAGGAAAATGATGATCCTACACCTCTAAAAGAGGTATAAGTACTGTGTACACCCCTTTTAAGGGTGTGTGATTGAGAAAGAGAAAGTGATAAGAAAAAATAAGTATGATAAATAATATTAGATGAGGTATATGCACTATTTGTGTAAGAATATACACATAATATACAAAAGAATTCAACGAGTACATCATAAAATTATATATCCACAGCATCAACAGGGAGGGAAACTGTCCTGTGTAGAGAGTCTGGAAGCAACGATCCTGTGCAAAAACTCCTTGCAGTAACCATACTTTCTCCATGAGAACACATCACCTCACAATTTCGGGCCCTTTGGATTTGGGTGTCCAAATTGGGCTGGTTCTTTTGGACTTGAGAATGGCAACTGGAATCACAATTCCAGTAATTAGTATTACCAAAGGGTTTCAAGTGAATCCCATGGTAACCTCCTTTTAATGTTTCTGCCAGTGAAGGTGGCATAATGCCATGTTCTGTTTTGTGCTCTCTGTTACCAGTATGTGAAGATTTAGCCGTTAGACTGAACCGTTGATCCCTAACTTCCCTTAACTCCATTTGGTATTTTGCTCTGAGCCATCTCAGTTCTTGTTGGATCTCTTTCTCATATTCATCCTCAAGGCCACAATATAAGGAACGGATAGTAGAGAAGTAATGAGTTCCTGATAAATTTCGTAAGGAGTTTCCTGCATGTGCTAACTTGTTTTCCCAAACATCCTTTCCTTTATCTTCGGCTAATACTGATTTATCTAAATGTTCATATTGTTCATCAGAATGGCTTCGATCAGACTCTACTGGACTCAGCTCACGACTTTCATGCTGATTCCATAACTTCTGATACTGCAAGCAGTCTGATTGGCTTGATACGTTAGGTGCATCCTCTCTAACATGAATGTCATACTCCTCAGATTGGAAGGTAATCTCCTCAAACCGCCCATGCATTGAAGCACATCCATGCCTACAGCATTGAAGAAGCTGTAAGTTCTTTCCACCTTGATTATGTGAAAGAAAATCCATAAGAGAACCACTGGAAGTATGATTAGACACACAATTCTGACAGAAACTTTTATTTGCAAAATGGGGAGTTTCCTCAATTCCTGGTCCTGGCCTCCATTCAGGTACCAAGGAAGCAATTTCACCATCTATCATATCTGCTATCCTGGTAACACCCTGATCAGTAATGTCGAGTTCTGCAACCATTTCAGTTGCTACACTAAATGCGGTGTCCATCTCTATGTCAAATGGGAAATAAATATTTCGAATACGGCCTGCCACATAATTAAATCAGACAATCAAGCTTAAATTCCATTATGAAATATACAAGTCATGGTATAACTATAAAGAATCAAGTACCAACATAATAAAAGTGGCATCCCAACCTTCTTTATCTGCAATTCTTAGTCTCAAAAAGATGTCACCGTCATCTTTCCTCTTGCCTTTGATGCTTATGTCAACATCTTCAGAGGGTTCATCATCATGGCACTCAAAAAGTTCAATTCCACAAGGTTCAATCTCAGCTGGATGAGAACAACAGTCTCCTTTAAACCCAAAGCCATTTGAATATTCACCACTGAAGTTACTATAGCTCCAATGAAGATCACTCATGAAATGACCCAAGTCATCAAATAGTCCACCATCTACTGGTCCCAAATCATATTCGTAATCATCAATTCGAAGAAAAGGATCATCTAGAAGCTCCCTTGCAGAGAGCCTTAGAGACACAGTTGCCAAGCATTTCTCAACAAATTGTCGCACTTCTGGATCCTTCACTTTATACAAAGCATCTGGTTTTTTCCCCTGGAGATGTAAAATGTCAATGATATCTTGCTACTCCAGAAAAAAACCCTTATCACGAAGGAAAAGAGAAAGAGAGCAATCTTACAGAAATAACTTTCTTGTAGATTTGTGCTGGATGGTTGCATTCGCTATAAGGATATTCAAATGTGACCATTTCTAATATGCACATCCCAAAGGAATATATGTCAACTAATTCATTATATGCCTCTTCATATACTTCTGGGGCCATGAACTCGGGCGTTCCTGTGAAAATAGAACTGTAACAGATGAAACTCTCTAACTAGAATTACTGATCCTTGTTCAAATCAATCCTCCAATTATCTTAAGAACATCAACCGCACAACAAGGCATCAACTAAGTGAATTAACTGCATATGGGGTTGGAGTTGGCCGGGTCTTTTCTTGATACCTACTTATATGATATATATACTGACATGAAATAAACATACCTACACAATGAGCAGCTTGGGATTTGCGGAGAATTGCTGCCAGGCCAAGATCCCCAATCTTCACTTCCCCTTGGTTTCCATTGACAAAAATATTGTCACATTTGAGATCTCTATGGATCACAGGTGGGTCATGGCTATGAAGATAGAGAAGTCCTCTCAGGATCTGTCTACACCAATGCTTCACTGCTCTGATGTTAACTCTCTTGTGCTTTAGCCTATACCTATCTTGATAATTAAAATAAGTGAAAGAAGAAAAAACAATACAAGATCTCAAAAGCACAAAAAGGATAATGAACATACATAATGTACCAGGGGGGGGGGGAATAGTTGGAACTCCAGAGAACTTACTGTCTAAGAGTACCAGAAGTGAACATTTCAGTCACGAAGTTGATATTCCTATTTGCAGTATCCACCCAAGATGTGTAAAATTTCATAATGTTTCTGTGCTTCAATGTTTTCAGGAGATGAATTTCACAGTAAAGCCTCTCGAGATCTTCTGGGCTTTGGAGGAAATCATACAGTTTGACCTGGTTCCAAGCGACTTCAATCCCTTGATACTCATCAAATGCTCTATATCTGCATCAATTGAGAAGCCAAAACACATACCCAACAACCCCAAAAAATTAAAAAAAAAAAAAACTGTCAGATGCCCATTGCTACAAAACTCAAAGAAATACAAAAAGAAGCTTCAGTTCTGATGTAATCAGTAGTGGGTTAGTAAAATAATCAACTGGAAGAAACAAAAAAAAAAAAAAAAAAAAACAAAATGGGTGTGACAGAAAAACAAAAGGAATAAGATGAGGTTGTATTCATACACTGTCTTGGAAGCTCCTTTGCCGAGGATTTCATTGTACTGCAACAAACATCGAAAACAACGTTATCAAAGTTCAAACTGAGCCCGGACCGGATAAGAAGAATGAGAAAAAGAGAGAAAGAGGGTATACTCTGCCATATCTGCCAGTTGGATCAACTTCCACAAACTCAGAAGAGTAATCTTCTTCAAGCTGTGTCACACCATTCATCATCCTCTATTCTCTATTTTAGATTCTGTTTCTCTTATGATTAGATTAGATTTCTCCTTAAGGCCTTCCTTCTATTGCTCCTTCGGAGAAACAAACAGAGAAGAGACCCAAAAACAGAAACAGAAAGAGAGAAAAATATTAAAAATACCTCTTTTATAGCAGAGATTTTAAAATATAATAAAAATAAAAAATTAAGAAATAATTAATCATAGCCAGAATTGAAGAAAGAGAAAGTTTGCAACAGTGCCATATTTTTTAAGGGATTACAGAGCCACCCAACCCCCGATGGAACGTTACAAATAGATACAGAATTTTTTTTATTAAAAATAAAGAGTAATTAAGCCTTTACTTAATTATGAGTTAATATATCTTGCTAGTTGCTACAATTTTTTTTTTTGCCAAATTTTAAATTTATTTAATATTTTGAAATTTATTTTAATCCTTCATCCTTAGCTCAATTTATGCTAGTTGTTAGTTGCTATAATTCTTGTGTTTGAATATTGTATTCTTCTATTAATATTTGATTTTAAATGTAACCAATAGACTTTTTTGACACATAATATCTTAATCATAACTTGAAGTAGTTCCTTTTGGTAAATGAATTGTACTAATCTTGCAAGTTTTACCTTCCCATTAATCATGTAAGTTTAATTTTGATGTATTATTAATGTAAATTTTTTTGTACCATTAACCAATCGGGCAGCATCACATATATAACTTGTTATTATGAGTGTCGAATATTTTTAATGATATTGTAAAATGCAATTGAATAATATTGTAAAATGCTTTGATACTGAAAGTATATTTAAATTAAATTCTTATCATTAACGCGTATTGGTCCAAGTAGAAGAGACTCAACTCTTTTAAGCATATGATTATAAGTTTGATATCATAATTTATGTGTATGAAAGTAATATTATTAGGAGAGTCTCCACTTATATGTTTGTCTGTATTTTAAAAGATTAGCCTCATACCTATCGAGTAGAAATTTCTAGAAAACAAAATCGAAAAATTTAAATCCTAATCATATTAAGAAACTATTAAATATTTTTATTTATAAGAAAATGTAATTATCTTTTATTGAATTATCTTTTTATCAAAATATTTAAAATATTCTTACTTCATTAATATACTTTCTCATTTCATTTAGTATAAATATCAATATCAAATTTCATTAAATTTTTAAAACAAGAAATAAATTGAAATAAAATAATTTTTATGAATTGATAAATAATTTAAAATGGAAGAAGTAACTGGTTAAGTGCAATTTGCATTTAGTTTTTAAATTACATAAAAACATTTTGGCAATGCAATTCCATATGTTTGAAACGGTGTACTGTACGAAAAATAGCGTTTGATCTTATATAATTTGAAAACTGAAAATTGCGCAAATTATAGTTAATAGTTAATCTGGTTAAAAAGAAGAAAACATCAGTATGATTCGTTGATTACTTTAGATTTTTGTGGCATTAAATTTGTCTGAAATATTAATGGATGCAAGATCGGGTATTTTGAACTTTCATATTGCCGATTATGATTTATCTATTCATAATAAATTTTGAATAGTTTTCCATCGAAGTTATATGAATTTTCATTGTAGAAGAAAGAAACTTTAATTGTTTGATATTATTGAAAATTGAAACAATAATTATACGAGGTAGTGGGAATAAAAATGATATCATATGATGTCAAATATTTAAAAATTATTAAAAACTATTGCTAAAATATTTTAATTATTTTTTGCAAAAAATATTTTAATTATTATAATAACATAGCACATTATTTTTTAGATATAAATTTGAGAGGTTAGTTTATGAGGTATTTTTTAGCGTACAATATAGAGAACTGACTTTATAATAATAGTATAAATGTTCACTGTTATTTCACTATGTGCATATTTAAATTAACTAGGTACCTGTCTTGCCGAATAAAATTTAAATTTTTGCATACAAAATAATAAAAATAAATGATTATAATAAATAATATTAAAAAAATATATAAAAATATATATATATATTATTTGTCAATTGAAAAAAATTAGGTATAATCGATCACGATCAGCCTAGAAATGTACGTGACATTAGAATTGAGATCAACCCTGAGTTGATGAGACATCAAAGTCTTCAACAAACCAAAGACAATAGATCTAAGGTTCTTTCTATCATGGAACATGTTCCTTCCATATCACCCGTTGAATATCATCTAAATTAGATTAAGGTAGGAATAATGAACTTGCAACTTGTCGAGCAAGTGAAATAAGAAAATGCAAAAAATGTAAAAAAACGGTTTACCACATAGGATATTATGAACCAAACATTTAATTTCTCTCTCTTATGTAACTTAGCTTCCTCATGCAGGTGGTAAAAATGAAGGTGCTTTCAAAAAAAAAAATGCAGATATGAAAAAGGATGTCTTCGTGGAAGAAATCTGAACATAACAACACGACCCTCACCCAAACCGCACCACCATCCTCTCTTCCATCCATCCACCGTGAACCCACCGCTGTCCAATCTGTGCTGCCATAGCCATGGCCCCCATTCCTCTCCACCAAATGCCTACCCACCCCAACATGAACCTGAAACCTAAATCCATTACATCCAGCATTTTGATTTAGTCCTCTATCGTTGTCACGGATATTCAAACGAGTGTTTAGGGCCTTTTATTTTGTTGGTATTTGGAATTTTTTTCTTTTTTTGAATTTCAGATTTCATCTTACATGTGAGTTGCAATTCCAAAAGGTGAGGGCTATTGGTTTAATCGTTGGGGGAATAAGGTTTAAACCAATGGAGAAGGTTTCAATCAATGGTAAAAAAATCTCCCTAGTTATGTAATTTGTGGAACAAAACCCAAAAGGCTAGCCAAATATTGAGCAAAAATTGAAGATTTTTTAGAGAAAAAGTATTTGAATGATTTCCATTCTTTCTCAAATCCAATTGCTTGTCTGAGATGCAAATAAATATATACAATAGCTAAACCACATGGAGATGGAAGAATTTGATTTTTTAGATCAAAGTTTGTCGATGCCTTCCTTTTGTCCTCATTTGTGCTGGGTTGTGGCACTTGGAGGTGGTGTCACCTTGTTTACTAGGCGGAGGGTGGTTGTAGGATAGGTCTATCCGCAGTAGACGGGTTGAGGCTGCGGTGGTGGTTTGTGAAGCAGTGGTGGCTCTGACGGGTGACTAGTTGGTTGCTGCCTATGGGAGGAAGGAAAATAATGGAGGATGATCATGGGAGCGAGTTAGAATTTCAGATAAGTGTTAATATCTATGATGAATTGGGTAGAAATTACATTTACTATCATTAACAAACAACAGCACTGGTCCCACATTACTTTATTTTTATGACTCAAATTCAAAATTATGGTGATGTTTTAAATGTTCCTAAATGATATTTTTTCACCGTTGATTTTGTGAACAAATGAATCAATGATTCTTGTGTTAGACTTGTAATATGATTAACAGGTAATCTATACGTAACTCCTTTTTTTCCCTCTCTCTCAAATTATTATTTTTTTCTTCTTCTATGTCATTCTGAGTTCAACAACGACAGCAGCTTCTCCTGCTACGATCCTCGACTCCAGTCGCAGCGCTTCAACTTGTTCTCCAACTTCGACGCCGACTCGGACAAGGACTCGGCTGGTGACTCGTCCCTAATTTTCAGCGACGGGCAATCGTCGTATGCCTCTGGAGACGACGTGTTCTCGTCTCACACGGTGCCTGAGACTCCTTCTCAACCTTGATTTACTCCGCCGCTGTGGGATTTTCCGGGGAATGAAAGGTGGGAGTACGGCGCTAATAGAAGAAAGAAAGGGGGAAGAAAAAACACAGCAGGACCAAAAAGTGTGGTGGTGGGTAGCTATGATGGGTGGAGGTGAAAACAAAAGAAAGAGGGGAAAACGTGAGGCTGCAGTGCGGAAGGAAAAGAAAAGAAAATGTGATAATTTTTTATTAAAAAAAAGTCAACGATTATTACCTGTAATACCAAGTCATTTCTCTTAGAGCATGGATGTTCATATCTTAGTTAAGAGCATTATAACTGTCTCCCAAAATTATATAACCGATTACAAAAGCATGCAACTTGCTATAAACAGTCAAGGCTAAGGAGCATCCATGCTCCATAACATGGAAGGGAGCATCCTAGAATCAGCCTTGATCTAATGTTTTCTCCTCACTGGCTTAGAAGCATTGTTTCACTCAAAATAAAAATAAAATAAAATAACTCGTGTAAATCTCAACAAGAGTTCAAGACAAGAGTGTAATGAAACCTAATGCTGGGATGTTAGGTTAGGTGGACATTTCAAAGTTTTTATTTATTTATTGAGGTACATAAGTAATATTATTTACACACTTATATTTATATTATTTCACATTTACATAATTTTTAACACTTAATTACAATTGGTCTCATATTTTATTTTTTACATATTTACATTTTAATTATGTCATTTCACTATAATATGAAGTAATATACACCTTAAAGTTATGTAAGAACAGAAATTTATAAGAGCATTCTTTACATGATTTAAATATGTAACTATATATTCAAATATTACACATTACATATTCTTTATTCACTAAACCAACTTATTGGAGTTGTTGCCATTTCAAAGCTAGCACTAAATTTTGCTTCATATTTAAATTAGTGTGTATTTAAGATATATGTGAAAATTAGATTATTTTAATAATTAATTATTATATAAATAAAATTTTTTGTTATAATCAATTATAAGAAAAAAATTTATGTTTGATATGTTACTGAAAAGTGATTTTAAATTAATCTGTTTTATTTAGATAATATAAAAAATTACTTTTATGTACTAAAATATTAAAATAAGTATAAAATAATTTAAAAATTATTTAATTAAAGACAAAATGATATTTATATATCACCATTAAAAATAATCCTAATGACTTTTTTGAAAAATATTCAAATTTTAAATTATTATCCAACAACTTTTTCATCTTAAAAAATTGTTGATTTTTTGGCTTTCAAATGCCAAACACATTACTTCTAAAGTAACAGCATAAAAGGTATTAAAAAAATTGTTAGTTCAACTTTTAAGCTGAACAAAACTGAACCAAATATTTTCTTATTGCCTCTTAATTTTTTCTTTTTTCTTTTGAATATTACTGTCTTTCATTAATTGGGTTATGCACATGTAAATGTAAATGAATTGCTTAGAAAATTTATTGAAAATTAAAACAAAAATATCGTGTCTTTAATTTGCTTTAAGTTTTGACAATATGAATTTAATATATCATACACAAAATCCATTAGCCCCTGCACTGGCTGCACACAGAATTTCAGTTCTATCTCTTATAAATTTACTATGTGATTGATTTTTTTTTGGAGTGCGTGTCGATTAATTGAATACGTAATTTTGTTTTGAAAAAATGTTGTCTTTTCGTGGATTTGAAAAATAGGTATATTGTGAAATAAACTAGGCACTAATTAATGATCTCCATTTCACCATTCATGAGAGGAAACGTAAATAAGTATGTATAAAAATATATATATTGTAATGCATTTTCGCATTGCCTGATTAGAAAAATCCATAATGCATGCTATATACAAAGCTTAGCCGATTCAGATATCCTAGTTTAATGAATGAAGGGTTTTTACATTTTATATATTGCGTCTATGGCTCTAGGCAATACACATTGCTTAGGCACTTAAATTTAATTTGTCAAATTTTAAATGTGAGTCAAAAGATGTTGCATGTAAAAAAGTATCTTATTATTTGCAGATTTTTGGGTTAAATATGTTGTCAAATTCACTATTCTGATTCTTGACTTAATTTATGAAAAAAAAATCTAAGCAAAGTTCATAAAAAAAGACTTCAGCATTTTAAACTCTTTTAACCTAACATAATTTGTAAAAAAAAAATGAAAATTGACTTTGATTATTTGGACTTGCTGATTGACATGAGATTACATTGTCATTCTAATTAAAATATAAGGGAAAAAGGAAAAGTTAACATCTAAATTAAACTTGTTATACAATTTATGTTTGTTTGGGGTAAACTTATGTATATTTTAGGGTCTACTTTCTTGAAGAATCAGGACATGCTTAAGGCAATAAAATATTACATTAGATTATATCCACCAAAAAAAAGATATTACATTAGATAATATAGCAAAACTTACACCAGAACAAGTTTATAAAGAAAAGCAGTGGGTGTCACTTTTGAAATTCCTGGTCTAACATCCATCTCCAACAACCCACTGCCCCTAGAGGTTACATTAGATAATATATATCAAAACTTACACCAGACACTGAAATTAAAAATTAAAAATAAATTTAACGAAGTTTATAAAGAAAAGCAGTGGGTGTCACTTTTGAAATTCCTGGTCTAACGTCCATCTCCAACAACCCCCCCCCTTCCCCCCCTCCCAAAAAAAAATCATCTTTTAAATTAAGCTTATAATTAAATACCAAAATTTTGGGTCACTTTCAGAATTGTTGGTCTAACTTGCCTCTTCTATTTAGCAGTCCCATTTGAAATTAAATTATCATTTAAATTATGCATGGTCCTTTGATAAATATTTTAATGTTTTTACTGTATGAAAAATAAATGAGAAAAGTTACTTGCACATCAGTTTCTAATTATCTCTATAGTTTACCAACAATCATTGCTCTAGCAAAGGGGGGAAAAATAGAAAAGGAGAGTTTTTTATTTACATTATATAAAAATAGTTTTATGATATTTTCTTAATTGCTAATTTTTTTTCCTGAGGGGCGTTCTATTCATAATAAATATATAATGAAAATGACTATGATAATCATGGTGTAAATAAAGCCTTTGAAGACTCCAAATTTGACTTCTTGTCGTGGATTCCGTAAGTGCCGTACGCTTGAGGGTCAATAATAAACAAAAGGCATAACCACATGTTAAGGCAAAAAGGCAACACAGAATAAAACAAACGGGGTTATTAAAAAAAAAAACAAATAACGAAAGCCTTTCTTTTTTTCTTTTTTCTTTTTTCAGACGAAAGCGCCCTTCCTTCATGACGTAGTATTGTGCCAATTGGCACTTGGATTTTACAATTTTGAGATTAGAACCAATTCTGATATACAAATCTTATTTATTGGACGAATTTTTATTTAAGAAGCATAGATTTAGATATAAAACATAAATATGATACGACATGAATATATTAATATGTTAAAAATTTAAAAAAATAATAAAAAAATAATATATTAAAATATTAAAATATTTGATATGATATGTATTAAATATAAGTATATAACTATTTTAAAATATCAATGCTATATAATTTTTTATCGTAAGATTTGTTCAGAAAAACAAAAACAAAAAAAACAACAACAGAGAGAAACTCAGCTAGTTAATTTGAGATGTAACAATCATTTCATGGCGAAGATCAGTCCGTAATACACGATATATAATATATATAGCTGCTACACTGTCATTTTTGTCACTATTTCTCCTAAGCAGCTCCTTGTCTATGGATTTCAATCAAAAGTAAAATAGTAAAATGGGGATACAGACCAAAGCTAACAATATATGGAATAGCAGAAAAAAAAAATACTAATTCATTTACCAGAAAAGAGGCCAAATGATGCCTTCTACAGAGTGGATGAATATAAATTACGCTTGATGTGCGTGTATTGATTGATTAATTAATTAATAATAAAAGCATTAACTTTTTCCTACTTTATTAATTATAATCCTAGTCTATAGTTCTCTTAATTGAAAAAAAAAAGAAAAAAGAAAAAGAGATTCCTTGTATGTTCATTTTTATGATTTTACCCTCTAAGCTCCCTGGTCTCGCAAACTCAAACTTGAAGGGAGCTATAGAAACACGACAAAAACGTCGTTCTATTGCTTAAAAAACAGATGAAGGGCAGTGTTTAGTTTTTTAACTTCCAAGTTTTAACTTCCAGGCACTCGGGCTGTTATTATTATTATTTTTAAAAAAATGATAGTAAGAATATGTTACTTTTATATTATGAGTTAAGGCGTCATTAACATATTTGATATTCTAAAGTGCAGGTAGAGAATTGTCTCTATATATTCACTCAAAGGATTTCCTCTATATGGAGGCTACTCACTCGTAGTAGACTAGTAGCCCATTAGCGTCACAATGAATCTCTTTAAAGAGAAATGATGATAGAGCTACAATTCTCCTTTTAAATCAAAGAGAGAAAACTCTCGTATGAATAAAGTTCATCAAAAGAATACAATTTCCCAATGTGTTACATTGACCATTTAAGATTTATTTATACAATTAAGATCCTAAACTAGCTAACCAACGATGTAACTAACAATAAAACTAACAAACGAAAAGTAATATTACCCTTGTCCAAATCATATCAAATGACCATCAAGCAAGGGCAAGAGGGAATTTGAAGAGAGCACACGGGAGTTATTGATGTATATATTTGAAGCGTGTTAGCATGCTAATTTTGAGATTCACAAAAAAAAAAAAAGAAGCTAAAATATTCTAACATAAGGCGTGAGCACATAGATTATTATCATGAATAATCAAAACTCAAGTGGCAACTAGCAAGTACGTATGGCTTTTCTTGTGTAACTACGAAACCAAAGAGGCTAAGACTTACAAACCACAAAAAACTTAGCCTTATTTTGGTAAGTGATATATCTGAATAATAATTTTTTGGGTATTGGCTCTATACATATCTACGAATTATCTCAAATGTAAATTGGGCATATGTGCTGTTTGGAGGTTAGGGTGCATTGATTGCCAACTATAGCACATGCACACATAAATGGGATCCTATATGCACCTATTCATCCAATGCTTATCTATATCTATTCTATTAATTAAACAACCAATCAGGAACCCAATAACAGCAACAACAACAATAATAATAATAGTTAAAAGTAATTAAAAAAAAACTTTGTTCAACTTATTCTACTTGTAGTTTATCTCTTAAAATTTTACCTGGCGCCATTTACTTCATAAAATTTTGATTAATAACAAAAACTATAATTTATCCATTAATTTTTTTATTGATGCAATTTATTGTTTTAACTATCAAACTGAATCATCAATTTTAACAGAAATGAAAGAGAGTAAATCAGATGTTCAAATAGATTTTGAAGTACATAATATTAATAAAAAATAAATTATACATAAATTAAAGCTTTTTAAGGGTAAGCGGCAAGCTTTTTGTTAATGGGTGTATTTTAGCCTAACAGTTGAAAGCCAAATTATATAGAAGTGAATTGGTTATTTCTGTACATTTGTCAAATTAACAATTCATCGCTGAATAGCATATACTAATACTATATCGCATGGTTCATAGCTATAGGTGGAAACTTGGAACCCAAGCCACCACTTCTGCTGCCAAAGACCATCATTTCGGTTTTTGATTTTCGAATTCTAGTATATCTCATATATATTTCAACGTTAATGATTCAAGCAAACTGGCCAAGGAGTTCGTGCAAGTGTGCAACCTATTTCGAATAGAGTTCAAGAAAAAGCTGATGAAAAATCAACTACAGAAAGTGTACACAAGATGCTTTACAAGTCAGCCAATATGTCCCATACCAAAAGATGACCTAAAAGAACAGAGATTAGTATCACCATACCACATGTTTATCTTAAAGTTTAGGGCACACTCATGTGCATCCACTCACATCACAAAATCATTAAGGCATGCATTTAAAACCTTGTCTGCTTCTTCCCCTGCCGTGTATGTGATACGTACGTTTAGTTTTCTCTAGTCCACAAGCAGAACCTTTGCCTGATTGACCTATGCTTAACTGTGCCAATGCCATTGGGGCCCTTAGAAAGTTGGGGTAGGAATATGGTGGCTAGCTATCCCAGTAGTGTTAACGACAGCGACAGGGAAATAAACTCACCCAGCTAAGCTTGTCTTTAATATTTTGGAACAATTTTTTTTTCGGTGCTTAAGATTGTGGAACGTTGAATACGTATCACAACCCATGAAATTTTGTCAAGAAGTTTTGGGTGGGCTAGCTAGTGGATAACTTTTTAATGATTATTATGAAAAATGTTTTTCTAACAAATGCTCCAAAACCTTTTATTAAAGAATTTAAAATAAAAATTTTGTATGAAAAATAATTTTTTTAAATTCTCAATACATTTAATATTTTATTTTTCATGAAAAATTTTTAATTTTAAATTATTAATAAGTACTTCTTAAAACATTTTTTAACAAAATCCTTATTAAAATCCATGGCCATATTTGTTTAGCGAAAGATAACGATGCGTAGGTTTTTTTTTCTCCTCTTATTCTATTTTTTCCCCACCCGGATATCTTTTTCACGTAGTGGCTTGGTTCTACGTTGAAAACTACTCCCTTCCTATATTCAACGGAAGTACCCTTTTTAATCAGTAGCTGTATCATGACTGTGAAGAAAAGTTGCCTTCAATGGATAATTTCAACAATCTCTTAATTAGGTGTCTCAAAAAGGTAACGTGATATTTTCAAAGAATACTCCCGGAAAGAAAATGCACGAATTTCTTACAAGTCCTCAAATTAGTTTTGATTTTAAATACCAATACTGAGGTGTTGTGCAATATTGCTAACAAAAGTTTTTTCCATCCTTCAAAACTTCTACAATGAAAGGAAAATGGACACTTCGATCTGCTCACATATCACATGCATTTTCATTACAACATGATAAGTTAATGGTTCCAAATACATAGATCTATGTATGTGGTTTCTGATTCAGAAACTGGAACATTCTCGGTTTGGATATAACTTTCCTATCCCAAACAAGAATGTTTTAAATAAAGGAAAACCAATGGGCCCCAAGGTAATTAACTCTTGGATGAGCATCCTTCGGTGATGATAACTAAAGGTTCTTTTCAGTCTCATTCCTTTGTCTACTATAAAATACTCTAGTTAGATTATAAAGTTGATTTTTTTTTTTGTGAATATAAATTTATTTATTTTTTCATTGTAGTCGAGTAATTTCTAGAACAACTTGAGTGCATCTCATAAATATACAGAGAAGGTATTAGATATGCCTTGACCAAAATAAATAAATAATCAATAGAGACACTAAAAAATACCTTACTTTGTCGCCAACAACTTGTAATTCCTACTTTTCATATTTAATTCTATTTCTTCTGTTAGTTAATTTCTTCGTAATTTCAAATATTGAAACCTTCTAAAAGAAATGGTATCTACTGCTAGTCAAAAACTAAGCGCTGTAAATGGATCACGTCATACATCCATTATTTCTTCTAGAAAGATTGAGCAGCCAGCCAAAGCAAGATTTTGTTAGTGGGATGCTTTGATTTGATTAGCACCTTCACTGAGTGTGCAACTTTCTGGGTTTTACTAATTTATTTTTCTAAATGGAGGATTCCATTGATCTGTGTAAGAATTGTATCATAGAAGACTTCTCCCTGCCCCCGGGCCCAAGAAAAGTGTAAAAATCGATTGACAAGGTACTGTATTATTTTCCCCTTATTGTTGCATGAGTTCTATTCTGTTCATTTAAATTGATTAAAAAGTTATGATATGTATTAAGTAAGATTCGTATAAAAAAAGACAAAATTTAGCTTTATTATTTTATATTTATTATTTCTATTTTATTGATGAAATTATGATATATGTTTATCAATATTTTATCTTACATTTTTTAAAAAAAAATACATATATATCATATTTTAATTAATAAAATAAATATAAAAAATATAAAAAAATTGACCTAAATTTTTTCAATAAAAATATTGTTTATTGGAGCAATTGATGGAGTACTCTGTTATCCGTAGAATTTGTTCTCGTGTTGTGTTGTTTTCCATTCGGACTTAAGCTTCAGCCTCACGCGAGTATTAAAAGAAAAGAAAAAAAAAAAAACTCACTTTTGAATTTTGATGCCCAAAACGGATGATGCCCTTCTTCTTCTTCTTCTTATTATTATTATTTGACAATTCTATCCCATTTATGATGTGATAGGTGATAATCATAGTAACGCATTTCGGAACCATCAAAATACAGAGTTAGACTCGGTTT
The DNA here is from genome assembly GCA_029884595.1 of Ormosia semicastrata. Taxonomy (NCBI): domain Eukaryota; kingdom Viridiplantae; phylum Streptophyta; class Magnoliopsida; order Fabales; family Fabaceae; genus Ormosia; species Ormosia semicastrata. The sequence continues at coordinate 6,367,250 of JAQQTO010000054.1, read as the reverse complement.
GCGAGTTGATTTATCTAGAACGTGTATGAATACAACTAGTGCATGTACCGTCCAACGCATGGGGTGATTTAAAAATAAATTATATATGTTGAAGATCTATGTGAAATAAAAGTTCGGTAAGTGATTGGATAAAAAATGAATATTGGATAATATTAAAAGTTTGAATTACATGTTTATAAACATACATACATGATAGGATAATTAACACCTATAAAGTAAAGAAAGTAAATAAGAATTAAAGAAATATTATCTGATTGATGAAAATAAATGAATAATTAACTAATAAGTAATATTATGGCAATAATTAATAATTAATTTACTTTATACTCAAATTTGTGAAAAATTTATTTGTAAACAATATTCTTCGTTGTTTGACATAAATTATCATGTTCATTTAAAATAAAAATTTTCAAACCACTCATTATCTTTATTCTTGAAATTGCTACATATAATTGGCCATATGTGAAAACAGGCCTTGTTAAGAATATTTCAACACGTGACAGGGTTTGTCCTTAACTTTTGTTAATAGTCATTGAAAACAAACAGTTAAAGGAAATAGCCTACTTTGAAATTTTATTGGCATTCCAAGATCTAATGGTATCAAATTCATTCGAGGAATATAAATTTTCTCACCAATTTTGTTTCCCTGTTATCATTGTTGCTCTAATAACATCCTTTCCTAAGTCATCAACAATCAATTTCGTCTCATTACAAAGACCTAATGCTTGATCAATATTTCTGAGAAGCATTACCAGAATTCCCTTTTTTCAGAGTAAGTCTATGATTTGGCATGCCCGCACACTTTATCTCATTCAAAAATTCAGTTGTAAATTATTTTGCTTCGATACTAACATATTCATCGATTATTGAGATAGAATTTGAACTAAGATATTCCTTAACGTTTGTAGGAATACTGGAAAGAACGAATTGATTAACTTGTTCCACAACTTCAAGAGTTGGTGCAAGAATTGCTCTATCCTCAAAAAACTTAAAATCTTTCATATTTTCAATCAAAGTGGGATAAACAAAATCAATAATATCTGCAATATGATTGTCTGATTGCATTATCAAAAGATCATGTGAGATTTCTATTTCTGCTTCCCCATCATTGTCACTTCCCAATTCACCATCCCCAACTTTAATAATCCATTCTGCAAAAGACTTAACCTCATCAAGATTTAAGTTATTGGAATATCCTGTTTGTAATCTCATGTTCTTAATCAATGTTAAAACCTTGCATTGATTCCATAACTTTGAGGAATTTACAGTTGCCATGACAATATCTTTTTTGCTGCTTTTAGGAATAACTAGTAATATTTGCCTGAAATCTCTTCCAAGAACAACAACTTTTCCTTCAAAAGGTTGGTCACTATAAATTTCATTACAAAATTTCATAATATCTTGCATAGTTCTGTCAAGAGCCTCAAAAGTCCATTTACTTATCATTAGTACTTCATCCCAAATAATTAAACTTGTATGACAAAGCAATTCTGCCTTAAAACTACCTTGTTTAATATTGCAAGTTGACTCTTCAGTGAGAGAGAATGATATTGAGAATTTTGAATGAGCTGTTTTTCCACCTAGAAGAAGAAGAAGAAAAGCAATACCACTTGAAGCAACATTTAAAACAACTTTTCCTTCTGAGCGAAGAGCTATTAACAAATTTTTTCACACAAAAGTCTTACCTATAACCCCATATACATAAACAAAGAAAAAACCTCCTTTTCCAACATTAACAGTATCAATAACTTGATTATATATACTTTTTTGCTTATCTGTGAGAAGAGAAAAATACCTTTGATGATCTGCAAGCATCTCTTGTCTATTGTAATTTTGCTCATCGACCAATAATTTATTCTCGAATTGATTTCTTAGAGAGTTTGAGGGTAATGACATACAATCAAAATCCTTCAATGATCTCCCATTTGTATGGGTTTGTATTTTTTATTAAAAAAAAGTCAACGATTATTGTCTGTAATACCAAGTCATTTCTCTTAGAGCATGGATGTTGGATGTTCATATCTTAGTTAAGAGCATTATAACTGTCTCCCAAAATTATATAACCGATTACAAAAGCATGCAACTTGCTATAAACAGTCAAGGCTAAGGAGCATCCTAGAATCAGCCTTGATCTAATGTTTTCTCCTCACTGGCTTAGAAGCATTGTTTCACTCAAAATAAAAATAAAATAACTCGTGTAAATCTCAACAAGAGTTCAAGACAAGAGTGTAATGAAACCTAATGCTGGGATGTTAGGTTAGGTGGACATTTCAAAGTTTTTATTTATTTATTGAGGTACATAAGTAATATTATTTACACACTTATATTTATATTATTTCACATTTACATAATTTTTAACACTTAATTACAATTGGTCTCATATTTTATTTTTTACATATTTACATTTTAATTATGTCACTTCACTATAATATGCAGTAATATACACCTTAAAGTTATGTAAGAGCAGAAATTTATAAGAGCATTCTTTACATGATTTAAATATGTAACTATATATTCAAATATTACACATGACATATTCTTTATTCACTAAACCAACTTATTGGAGTTGTTGCCATTTCAAAGCTAGCGCTAAATTTTGCTTCGATATTTATATTAGTGTGTATTTGAGATAGATGTGAAAATTAGATTATTTTAATAATTAATTATTATATAAAAACTTTTTGTTATAATCGATTATAAGAAAAAAATTTATGTTTGGATATATTAAATTTGAAAAGTAATTTTAAACTAATCTTTTTATTTAGATAATATAAAAAATTACTTTTATGTACTAAATTATTAAAATAAGTATAAAATAATTTAAAAAATTATTTAATTAAAGACAAAATAATATTTACATATCACCATTAAAAATAATCCTAATAACTTTTTTGAAAAAATATTCAAATTTTAAATTATTATCCAACAACTTTTTCATCTTAAAAAAACTGTTGATTTTTTGGCTTTCAAATGCCAAACACGTTACTTCTAAAGCAACAGCTTAAAAGGTATAAAAAAAATTGTTAGTTCAACTTTTAAGCTGAACAAAGCTGAACCAAATATTTTCTTATTGCCTCTTAATTTTTTCTTCTTTCTTTTGAATATTACTACCTTTCATTAATTGAGTTATGCACATGTAAATGTAAATGAATTGCTTAGAAAATTTATTGGAAATCAAAACAAAAATATCGTGTCTCTTTAATTTGCTTTTAGTTTTGACAATATGAATTTAATATATCATACACAAAATCCATTAGCCCCTGCACTGGCTGCACACAGAATTTCAGTTCTATCTCTTATAAATTTACTAAGTATATGATTGATTTTTTTTTTGGAGTGCGTGTCGATTAATTGAATATGCAATTTTGTTTTGAAAGAATGTTGTCTTTTCGTGGATTTGAAAAATAGGTATATTGTGAAATAAACTAGGCACTAATTAATGATCTCCATTTCACCATTCATGAGAGGAAACGTAAATAAGTATGTATAAAAATATATATATTGTAATGCATTTTCGCATTGCCTGATTAGAAAAATCCATAATGCATGCTATATACAAAGCTTAGCCGATTCAGATATCCTAGTTTAATGAATGAAGGGTTTTTACATTTTATATATTGCGTCTATGGCTCTAGGCAATACACATTGCTTAGGCACTTAAATTTAATTTGTCAAAATTTAAATGTGAGTGAAAAGATGTTGCATGTAAAAAAGTATCTTATTATTTGAAGATTTTTGGGTTAAATATGTTGTCAAATTCACTATTCTGATTCTTGACTTAATTTATGAAAAAAAAATCTAAGCAAAGTTCATAAAAAAAGACTTCAGCATTTTAAACTCTTTTAACCTAACATAATTTGTAAAAAAAATGAAAATTGACTTTGATTATTTGGACTTGCTGATTGACATGAGATTACATTGTCATTCTAATTAAAATATAAGGGAAAAAGGAAAAGTTAACATCTAAATTAAACTTGTTATACAATTTATGTTTGTTTGGGGTAAACTTATGTATATTTTAGGGTCTACTTTCTTGAAGAATCAGGACATGCTTAAGGCAATAAAATATTACATTAGATTATATCCACCAAAAAAAAGATATTACATTAGATAATATATATCAAAACTTACACCAGAACAAGTTTATAAAGAAAAGCAGTGGTTGTCACTTTTGAAATTCCTGGTCTAACGTCCATCTCCAACAACCCCGCCCCCCCCCCTCCCAAAAAAAAATCATCTTTTAAATTAAGCTTATAATTAAATACCAAAATTTGGGGTCACTTTCAGAATTGTTGGTCAAACTTGTCTCTTCTATTTAGCAGTCCCATTTGAAATTAAATTAATCATTTAAATTATGCATGGTCCTTTGATAAATATTTTAATGTTTTTACTGTATGAAAAATAAATGAGAAAAGTTACTTGCACATCAGTTTCTAATTATCTCTATAGTTTACCAACAATCATTGCTCTAGCAAAGGGGGGAAAATAGAAAAGGAGAGTTTTTTATTTACATTATATAAAAATAGTTTTATGATATTTTCTTAATTGCTAATTTTTTTTTCCTGAGGGGCGTTCTATTCATAATAAATATATAATGAAAATGACTATGATAATCATGGTGTAAATAAAGCCTTAGAAGACTCCAAATTTGACTTCTTGTCGTGGATTCCGTAAGTGCCGTACGCTTGAGGGTCAATAATAAACAAAAGGCATAACCACATGTTAAGGCAAAAAGGCAGCACAATAAAACAAACGGGGTTATTAAAAAAAAACAAATAACGAAAGCCTTTCTTTTTTTCTTTTTTCTTTTTTCAGACGAAAGCGCCCTTCCTTCATGACGTAGTATTGTGCCAATTGGCAATTGGATTTTACAATTTTGAGATTAGAACCCATTCTGATATACAAATCTTATTTATTGGACGAATTTTTATTTAAGAAGCATAGATTTAGATATAAAACATAAATATGATACGACATGAATATATTAATATGTTAAAAATTTAAAAAAATAATAATTAAAATAATATATTAAAATATTAAAATATTTGATATGATATGTATTAAATATAAGTATATAACTATTTTAAAATATCAATGCTATATAATTTTTTATCGTAAGATTTGTTCAGAAAAACAAAAACAAAAAAACAACAACAACAGAGAGAAACTCAGCTAGTTAATTTGAGATGTAACAATCATTTCATGGCGAAGATCAGTCCGTAATACACGATATATAATATATATAGCTGCTACACTGTCATTTTTGTCACTATTTCTCCTAAGCAGCTCCTTGTCTATGGATTTCAATCAAAAGTAAAATAGTAAAATGGGGATACAGACCAAAGCTAACAATATATGGAATAGCAGAAAAAAAAAATACTAATTCATTTACCAGAAAAGAGGCCAAATGATGCCTTCTACAGAGTGGATGAATATAAATTATGCTTGATGTGCGTGTATTGATTGATTAATTAATTAATAATAAAAGCATTAACTTTTTCCTACTTTATTAATTATAATCCTAGTCTATAGTTCTCTTAATTGAAAAAAAAAAGAAAAAAGAAAAAGAGATTCCTTGTATGTTCATTTTTATGATTTTACCCTCTAAGCTCCCTGGTCTCGCAAACTCAAACTTGAAGGGAGCTATAGAAACACGACAAAAACGTCGTTCTATTGCTTAAAAAACAGATGAAGGGCAGTGTTTAGTTTTTTAACTTCCAGGCACTCGGGCTGTTATTATTATTATTTTTAAAAAAATGATAGTAAGAATATGTTACTTTTATATTATGAGTTAAGGCGTCATTAACATATTTGATATTCTAAAGTGCAGGTAGAGAATTGTCTCTATATATTCACTCAAAGGATTTCCTCTATATGGAGGCTACTCACTCGTAGTAGACTAGTAGCCCATTAGCGTCACAATGAATCTCTTTAAAGAGAAATGATGATAGAGCTACAATTCTCCTTTTAAATCAAAGAGAGAAAACTCTCGTATGAATAAAGTTCATCCAAAGAATACAATTTCCCAATGTGTTACATTGACCATTTAAGATTTATTTATACAATTAAGATCCTAAACTAGCTAACCAACGATGTAACTAACAATAAAACTAACAAACTAAAAGTAATATTACCCTTGTCCAAATCATATCAAATGACCACCAAGCAAGGGCAAGAGGGAATTTGAAGAGAGCACACGGGAGTTATTGATGTATATATTTGTAGCGTGTTAGCATGCTAATTTTGAGATTCACAAAAAAAAAAAGAAGCTAAAATATTCTAACATAAGGCGTGAGCACATAGATTATTATCATGAATAATCAAAACTCAAGTGGCAACTAGCAAGTACGTATGGCTTTTCTTGTGTAACTACGAAACCAAAGAGGCTAAGACTTACAAACCACAAAAAACTTAGCCTTATTTTGGTAAGTGATATATCTGAATAATAATTTTTTGGGTATTGGCTCTATACATATCTACGAATTATCTCAAATGTAAATTGGGCATATGTGCTGTTTGGAGGTTAGGGTGCATTGATTGCCAACTATAGCACATGCACACATAAATGGGATCCTATATGCACCTATTCATCCAATGCTTATCTATATCTATTCTAATAATTAAACAACCAATCAGCAACCCAACAACAGCAACAACAACAATAATAATAATAGTTAAAAGTAAATTAAAAAAAAAAACTTTGCTCAACTTATTCTACGTGTAGTTTATCTCTTAAAATTTTACCTGGCGCCATTTACTTCATAAAATTTTGATTAATAACAAAAACTATAATTTATCCATTAATTTTTTTATTGATGCAATTTATCGTGTTAACTATCAAACTGAATCATCAATTTTAACAGAAATGAAAGAGAGTAAATCAGATGTTCAAATAGATTTGAAGTACATAATATTAATAAAAAATAAATTATACATAAATTAAAGCTTTTTTTAAAAGAATTTACCCTTAATTTTATGCCATGGTTAACCTTTAGCTTTTCAATTTTTGTTAATGGGTGTATTTTAGCCTAACAGTTGATAGTTGATACGCAATTAAATTAATGTATGTAGCTTTATTTTAATCTTTTTACAAACTACTAATGGTTAAAAAAAAAGGAATTATCATCTGGCAAAAGTGAGACTAGACACTTGTCTTTCTTTCTTTCTTTCTTTTTTTTTTCTTTTCCAAAACCCTTTTTATCTGCATCTACAGAGGGGGAAAAAAAGGGTCAGCGGCAAGATTGTAAGGGGCTTCTTTTTAAGTACTCCCTCTGGAATAAAGCCAAATTATATAGAAGTGAATTGGTTATTTCAGTACATTTGTCAAATTCACAATTCATCGCAGAATAGCATATACTAATACTATATCGCATGGTTCATAGCTATAGTTGGAAACTTGGAACCCAAGCCACCACTTCTGCTGCCAAAGACCATCATTTCGGTTTTTGATTTTCGAATTCTAGTATATCTCATATATATTTCAACGTTAATGATTCAAGCAAACAGGCCAAGGAGTTCGTGCAAGTGTGCAACCTATTTCGAATAAAGTTCAAGAAAAAGCTGATGAAAAATCAACTACGGAAAGTGTACACAAGATGCTTTACAAGTCAGCCAATATGTCCCATACCAAAAGATGACCTAAAAGAACAGAGATTAGTATCACCATACCACATGTTTATCTTAAAGTTTAGGGCACACTCATGTGCTTCCACTCACATCACAAAATCATCAAGGCATGCATTTAAAACCTTGTCTGCTTCTTCCCCTGCCGTGTATGTGATACGTACGTTTAGTTTTCTCTAGTCCACAAGCAGAACCTTTGCCTGATTGATCTATGCTTAACTGTGCCAATGCCATTGGGGCCCTTAGAAAGTTGGGGTAGGAATATGGTGGCTAGCTATCCCATTAGTGTTAACGACAGCGACGGGGAATTAAACTCACCCAGCTAAGCTTGTCTTTAATATTTTGGAACAATTTTTTTTTTCGGTGCTTAAGATTGTGGAACGTTGAATACGTATCACATCCCATGAAATTTTGTCAAGAAGTTTTGGGTGGGCTAGCTAGTGGATAACTTTTTAATGATTATTATGAAAAATGTTTTTCTAACAAATGCTCTAAAACCTTTTATTAAAGAATTTAAAATAAAAATTTTGTATGAAAAATAATTTTTTTAAATTCTCAATACATTTAATATTTTATTTTTCATGAAAAAATTTTTAATTTTAAATTATTAATAAGTACTTCTTAAAACATTTTTTAACAAAATCCTTATTAAAATCCATGGCCATATTTGTTTAGCGAAAGATAACGATGCGGAGGTTTTTTTTTTTTTCTTATTCTATTTTTCCCCACCCGGATATCTTTTTCACGTAGTGGCTTGGTTCTACGTTGAAAACTACTCCCTTCCTATATTCAACGGAAGTACCCTTTTTAATCAGTAGCTTTATCATGACTGTGAAGAAAAGTTGCCTTCAATGGATAATTTCAACAATCTCTTAATTAGGTGTCTCAAAAAGGTAACGTGATATTTTCAAAGAATACTCCCGGAAAGAAAATGCACGAATTTCTTACAAGTCCTCAAATTAGTTTTGATTTTAAATACCAATACTGAGGTGTTGTGCAATATTGCTAACAAAAGTTTTTTCCATCCTTCAAAACTTCTACAATGAAAGGAAAATGGACCCTTCGATCTGCTCACATATCACATGCATTTTCATTACAACATGATAAGTTAATGGTTCCAAATACATAGATCTATGTATGTGGTTTCTGATTCAGAAACTGGAACATTCTCGGTTTGGATATAACTTTCCTATCCCAAACAAGAATGTTTTAAATAAAGCAAAACCAATGGGCCCCAAGGTAATTAGCTCTTGGATGAGCATCCTTCGGTGATGATAACTAAAGGTTCTTTTCAGTCTTATTCCTTTATGTCTACTATAAAATACTCTAGTTAGATTATAAAGTTGATTTTTTTTTGTGAATATAAATTTATTTACTTTTTTATTGTAGTCAAGTAATTTCTAGAACAACTTGAGTGCATCTCATAAATATACAGAGAAGGTATTATATATGCCTTGACCAAAATAAATAAATAATCAATAGAGACATTAAAAAATACCTTATTTTGTCGCCAACAACTTGTAATTCCTACTTTTCATATTTAATTCTATTTCTTCTGTTAGTTAATTTCTTCGTAATTTCAAATATTGAAACCTTCTAAAAGAAATGGTATCTACTGCTAGTCAAAAACTAAGCGCTGTAAATGGATCACGTCATACATCCATTATTTCTTCTAGAAAGATTGAAGCAGCCAGCCAAAGCAAGATTTTGTTAGTGGGATGCTTTGATTTGATTAGCACCTTCACTGAGTGTGCAACTTTCTGGGTTTTACTAATTTATTTTTCTAAATGGAGGATTCCATTGATCTGTGTAAGAATTGTATCATAGAAGACCTCTCCCTGCCCCCGGGCCCAAGAAAAGTGTAAAAATCGATTGACAAGGTACTGTATTATTTTCCCCTTATTGTTGCATGAGTTCTATTCTGTTCATTTAAATTGATTAAAAAGTTATGATATGTATTAAGTAAGATTCGTATAAAAAAAGACAAAATTTAGCTTTATTTTTTTATATTTATTATATCTATTTTATTAATGAAATTTTGATATATGTTTATTAATATTTTATCTTACTTTTTTAAAAAAATACATATATATCATATGTTAATTAATAAAATAAATATAAAAAATATAAAAAAATTGACCTAAATTTTTTCAATAAAAATATTGTTTATTGGAGCAATTGGTGGAGTACTCTGCTATCCGTAGAATTTGTTCTCGTGTTGTGTTGTTTTCCATTCGGACTTAAGCCTCACGCGAGTATTAAAAGAAAAGAAAAGAAAAACTCACTTTTGAATTTTGATGCCCAAAACGGATGATGCCCTTCTTCTTCTTCTTCTTATTATTATTATTTGACAATTGTATCCCATTCATGATGTGAGAAGTGATAATCATAGTAACGCATTTCGGAACCCTCAAAATACAGAGTTAAACTCGGTTTGCGAGTTGATTTATCTAGAACGTGTATGAATACAACTAGTGCATGTACCGTCCAACGCATGGGGTGATTTAAAAATAAATTATATATGTTGAAGATCTATGTGAAATAAAATATTAGGTAAGTGATTGGATAAAAAATGAATATTGGATAATATTAAAAGTTTGAATTACATGTTTATAAACATACATACATGATAGGATAATTAACACCTGAAAGTAAAGAAAGTAAATATGAATTAAATAAATATTATCTGATTGATGAAAATAAATGAATAATTAACTAATAAGTAATATTATAACAATAATTAATAATTAATTTACTTTATACTCAAATTTTTAAAAAATTTATTTGTAAACAATATACTTCGTTGTTTGACATAAATTATCATATTCATTTAAAATAAGAATTTTCAAATCACTCATTGTCTTTACTCTTGAAGCTGTTACATACAATTGACCATGTGTGAAAACAGGCATTGGTAAGAATATTCCAACACGTGACAGAGTTTGTCCTTAGCTTTTGTTAATAGTCATTGAAAAACAAACAGTTAAAGGAAATAGTCTTTTTTAAAATTTTATTGGCATTCGAGGATCTAATGGTATCAAATTTATTTGACGAATATAAATTTTCTCACCAATTTTGTTTCCCTGTTATTATTGTTGCTCTAATAACATCCTTTCCCAAGTCATCAACAGTCAATCTCGTCCCATTACAAAGACCTAATGCTTGATCAATATTTCTAAGAAGCATTGCCAGAATTCCCTTTTTTAGAGTAAGTCTATGATTTGACATGCCCAAACACTTTATCTCATTCAAAAATTCAATTGTAAATCATTTTGCTTCGATACTAACATCTTCATCGGCTACTGAGATAGAATTTGAACTAAGATATTCCTTAGCGTATATAGGAATACTGGAAAGAACGAGTTGATTAACTTGTTCCACAACATCAAGAGTTGGTGCAAGAATTGCTCTATCCTCCAAAAACTTAAAATCTTTCATATTTTCAATCAAATTGGGATAAGCAAAATCAATAATGTCTGCAATATGATTGTCTGATTGCATTATCAAAAGATCATGTGGGATTTCTATTTCTGCTTCCCCATCATTGTCACTTCCCAATTCACCATCCCCAAGTTTAATAATCCATTCTGCGAAAGACTTAACCTCATCAAGATTTAAGTTATTGGATCCTGTTTGTAATCTCATGTTCTTAATCAATGTTAAAACCTTGCATTGATTCCACAACTTTGAGGAATTTATAGTTGCCATGACAATATCTTCTCTGCTGACTTTAGGAATAACTGGTAATATTTGCCTGAAATCTCCTCCAAGAACAACAACTTTTCCTCCAAAAGGTTGGTCACTATAAATTTTATTACAAAATTTCATAATATCTCGCATAGTTCTGTCAAGAGGCTTAAAAGCTCATTTACTTATCATTGGTACTTCATCCCAAATAATTAAACTTGTATGACAAAGCAATTCTGCCTTAAAGCTACCTTGTTTAATATTGCAAGTAGACTCTTCAGTGAGAGAGAATGATATTGAGAATTTTGAATAAGCTGTTTTTCCACCAAGAAGAAGAAGAAAAAGAGAAGCAATACCACTTGAAGCAACATTTAGAACAACTTTTCCTTCCGAACGAAGAGCTATTAACAAATTTTTCCGCACAAAAGTCTTACCTATACCCCATATCCATAAACAAAGAAAAAACCTTATTTTCCAACATTAACAGCATCAATAACTTGATTATATATACTTTTTTGCTTATCTGTGAGAAGAGAAAAATACCTTTGATGATCTGCAAGCATCTCTTGTCTTTTATAATTTAGCTCATCGACCAATAATTTATTCTCGAATTGATTTATTAGAGAGTTTGAGGGTAATGGCATACAATCAAAATCCTTCAATGATCTCCCATTTGTATGCAGTAGCTTTTCTATCTCAATCAAGCACAAATTCTTCAAATCATCATTTCTAATTTCTAAATCTGTAGAAGTAAAAAAAAAATGATAAGTATAAACATTATAAAAATAGATGTGTGTGAACACTCAATTTTGTCTGAACCTTAAAAAAAAGATGGAAAATTTAATAATCGTCCACTTTTTATGTCTTAGTTTATTTTATCAATTGGTTTTTTTAATGCAATAAATAAATAAATAAATAAATAAAACAAAAAAACAATAAAATAATATAAAAGAAATAATTAAAAAAACACAAAAAGAGAGCTACAAGTAGCAGTTGCACTGTAGCCTTAGCAATGCTCTCTCACAGTTGACAAGAATGAATGAGAAAGAGGAATACAGCAGAGCTGGGAGAAGGAGAAAACATGGAGCAGAGGAATAACACATGAAAGAGGAAATCCAAGTGAGACCCAAGCTTGGTCAACCCTGGCAACCCTTCTGTCTAGTGTAGGGAGTGTAGCTGGACAACAGAGAGGGAGATAGAGACCCTATGATAACCAAAACAAATCTACATACAAATGCATAAGCTACGAGGAGAGGCAAGGGAGAGCCTTGGGGGGAGGGAGAACTATTTTGGAGCAGGAGAAAGCACACTCTACCCCTTGAACCATCTTCTTGCATAATCTCACCAGCCATCTTCAACCAAAATCACGTTCAAGCCTCTTCCATAACCACCATTTTTACCCATAACAATCACCTGCATACCAACAACCACCACCTTCATCACACCCCCAAATCGAAACCCCATTCACACCACCACCTTCATCCACACCATCTTCATCATTTTCTTCCACCACCCACCATGAACCCACCATCTTTCGACAACCTTCATCAATAAACATCACCATCTTCACCACCTTTCAAGATCACCCACTCATCTTCAACCTCCCACCATCTCCATAGTCACCCATCTCCACCTCCCTTCACCCACGGCCTAACCACACACACACCCACCGGAAACCACCATCACCTTGCTGAACCCCACCATAATGACCTTTTTTTTATCTTCAACCTCAAAAACCACCACCAAGCAAAACAAAGAAACCACCGTGACCCACTTCCATCCGAGCCACCACCGAGCCACTCTCCGCGCCGCTCCTTCTAGATCCAGATCCGACAAGCTCCAGCCGCCGCCTGTCCTCATCACTCACCCATCAGAAACCAGCGAGCCACCACCTACTCGGACTGCTACCACCTGATCCTCCTTCATCTTCTTCCTATGTTCTTTCTGTAAACATCAAGAAGAAAAAGAAACAGATCCCCTTTGTTTTTTCTTTCATTCTTTTCGTAAGCCACTCTTATTTCTTTTGCTTATTTTGATTCTATTTTTTATTATTTTATCTGCTTTACTTGCTTTCTCTTTTTTTTTTTTTTGCTTTCTTTATTTTTTATTTAGCTTAATTAAAAAAAAGAAATAAACCCTTTTTTTGTAGAGTTGTTAACTTGTTCTTTTTTTTTTTTCTTTTCCGTAAAGTTGTTAACTTGTTCCCCACTCTTTTTTTTTTTTCTTTTTCTGTAAAGTTGCTAACTTGTCCCCCTCTTTTTTCTTCCTTTCGTAAAGTTGCTGCATTTGTCTTCTTCTTCTTTTTTTGTAAAGCTGCTGCATTTGTTTTTTTTTTAGAGAAATGATTTTGAGTAATGGGCTTTAACTTAATGGGTCGAACTAAAAAAAGATTTAAAAAAAATGAGAAAGGTAAATTAAAATTTGTTTATTTTATTTTATTTTTTTATTAAAATTGCAATAAATTTAATAATTAGTGAGTGACGTCTCTAGCGTGATGCGAGCTTCACCTATTCAATCTTTAATTTGATTAACAGAGTCGCGACGACTTGTTAAATCAAAATTTTTAAAAATAATAATAATAATTAAATTGTTTCTTTAAAAATAAAATCAATCAGTTTTTTCTTTAGATAATTTTAAATAAAAATTTTGTAACAAATTTGATAATAAGTGGGTGACATCTCAGCGTGGCATTCAATCCTTAATTTGATTAACAGAGTCGTGACGACTTGTTAATTCAAATTTTTAAAAATTAGTTTTTTTAATTAAAATCAACCAACCCACAATTATTTTCTAGAGAACTACGTGACTTTGAGTTCATCATTGCACCTGAGGATATGTAGGAGTAGAATTTTTGTTCTGTCAAGCCAAAAAATTAAATTTTTATAATTTGGTCGTTTCTTTTTTTTTCTTAAAAATATAAAAAATAAAAAATAGTTATAATGTTTTTAAAAGGGGTGAAACAAATATATTTGAGATTATCAAATTTTTGCACAACTGATTTAAGGTACCGTCTCACGATGAGTGTGTTAGGGGTGCTGTAGGATTAAGTTTCCACCCTTCCCTATCCATAATCGACTCCTGAATCCGATATGGTTTCGAAGACTATTTTCTAAGAAAGGTTTTTCAATTTTTCGTAATTTAATAAAATTGGTGGCAACTTTATTTTTTTTCATCTTTTTTAAAAACCCACAAGTCGCTATTTAATGTTTTCACCGCGATCAACGGTCGCGACGATGTGAAAATAAAAAATATAAAAATATAAAAATAATTTACCTTTGTTATTGAACATAATTCTCCTTTGGTAAAGTATTCCATCAGCTAAATATTCCCGCATTTGCTCCCAGACAAAAGATGGCCTACTCATTGTGTTTGACACCAACAATGTTACAAAAAGATTCCTTAGATAATGTCAAGATGCCATTTTTGCAGTTTCTTTGATCTCATCAATGAATTCTTTGTCATCTGATAACAATCCTAAAGCATAACATTTTTTTTGAAATGTTTCATAAGGACGACCATTGACTGTCCATATACTTTCAAAATTGGTACATCCTGTTTGTAAGGTTAACAGAAGTCTCATGTAATACAACTCCCCAGTACCTGGAGGTACAAAATATAACCTTTCTATTGATTGACCCTTTTTTCTTATAAACCATTGATGCTTCTCCTTATTATAAACAAAATGGATAGGAAATTAACCATATGTCAAATTTTTTCCCTCAAGATAAAATTTGTTTGCTTCCATCCAAGCTAAAAACATTGTTGACTTTTCCTTGTTCTTTATAACAACTTCATCAATCTTATCATTGTCCTTGAAGATAATTGATTACTTATTAGGAAGATGAAAAGTCAATCTTTGTATAGGAGGCCATCTACTATGAATTTCAAAACAAAAAATTCTCCTATGGAGATAGATACCTACAATCATAATATTGTTGAATCTCATCAACAACATGGATGTGTTGATCACGATCAAGTTCAGATGACACTGAAATAGTAACTTGATCTGGTCATTTATTCACATACTTGAATAAGTATTTGATTGAGTTGGATTTATTGCAAAACTCTAGATTAATATGAGCTTGATATTTCATAAGCAGCTTTGGGTTGTAAGGAACAACATACTTATTGTCTAGTTCTACTCCTTTTCTTGAGGTTGTGGTTCATGCATCTCTTCTTTGGTATATTGGATATCCATCAACATCAAATGAAGTTCTTTCTACAAATTTCTTTGGGAAAAACTTCGAACATTTGCCTTCCTTCATGCAAGGTGAACTTCTATTTTCAGCTCCACATGGACCATGCATCATGAATGAGGAAACAACATTAAAATGTTTAGGAAACTTGAGTTTTTCAGAAATATGATGGTAGGGAAAACGTGTATATATGAATTGCAAAAAACAAACAATCTATTACACAGAGTAAATAACTAATTTTTGTTTAGATGGGGAGATAAACATGCAAAAGGATTATATGTACAAAGATGGACACATATTAGGATAGGTAAAGATAAAAATACCTGTAAAAAGGTTGAAGAAATGTTGATAGTGGTTCGAATTAAGGCAATGTGAGAGGGTGGAAGACAATAGGAACTAAATATATATGATTAAATGAATACATAAGGGTGTCATTAAAGGAACAAATATATCAATTTCCTAGCAAAAAAAAATATACAAACATATTATCCAACATAGGAAAAAAGATAATTTTTGCTTATATGGTAATTAAAAAAAGAAAAATTTAAAAATATCCTTGTCGTAGATACTTGTGAAAGAAACAAAACATGGAAACATATTATATATCACAAATCAAAGGCAGAAGTTTATAACTACATAATATCATTTTCAGAACACACAATCAAAACAACAAAATTGTTTCATTAATGAATGACATAATAAAAATTATATAGGAACCAAATATATATGATTAGATGAATAATTAAGAGTGTGATTAAAGGAACAAATATATCAATTGCCCAACAAAAAAAACTCTTTAAACAGATAATCCAAAAAATAAAAAATATAATTTTCAGATATACTTGTCAAACATTTGTAACATGGAAACAGATTATAACCACAAACCAAAGGTAGAAATTTATAATTTCAAACCAAATCCTGAAGTGAAATATTTGACAGTAAGATAAAAAGAAAAAAAAATGTAAAAAAAATTCAAAAGTAATAGTTGTGAAGTTAAGTAGGACGAAAACTTGGTTTACATAGGAAAAGAAAGTAAATCTAAGAAGGGAGGAGTTAATGGGATGAAATCTTACAAAATTTCAACCGGAACATATTTGAATAATTAGAAGTATGATGATAGGGAAAACATGTATATATGAATCGCACAAAACAAAAAACAATTGTAGAAAATAAAAAATCTATTACATAGAGTAAAGAACTAATTTTTGTTTAGATGTGGAGATAAACATGCAAAAGAATTATATGTACAAAGATGGGCACATATTAGGATAGGTAGAGATAGTAATACCTGAAAAAAAAAAGGTTAAAGAAATGTTGACAGTAGTTCAAATCAAGGTACACTTATAGAGGAGATTGAAGGTAATGTGAGAGGGTGGAAGACAACCTGTTGAAAGGAACCCTATTTTTGACCAGAACAGAGCCCTAAAATAGCACTGACCATTGATTGAAGATATATGTCGTTTCGAATGGCCATCGTGGGCAAAAGATTGCATACGAACCGCCCCTCATCATGATTGAGAATGTCAGCGAGTGTAATAAAAAACTGTGATAGATTAATTGATTACAACAAATATCTGAAAATGAGAGAGCATGGACTGAGAAGTTGGAAACGAAGAGTTTGGAGAAGTACAAATGAACAAAACACTTAGAAGAAGAAGTTTAAAGGACGATAGCTATTTTGGATATAAGTGTAAAGTAAATAATTTGCAAAAAATTATACAACTAATATGAAAAATTAAAAGATATTTGTATCATAACATTTTAAGAGTCAATAATTTCAATTTTTTTTTTTTTTTAGTAATCATATTATAATCCTTGTAATAGTTAGAAGATTTAAATCTATAAAACAAAATATCAATAATTTTTAAAGTTATTTGTAAATATTAAAATATATGTTTTAATATTATATAAAAGAAAAATATGTGCAATATTTTATCATATAATAAAGAAGGAATGTAAATGTCAATAAATAAAGAATATCGAAATGTATTTCTTAAATTAAAACATTAATAAATGCTGCACAAAAGAGATTATATTTAACTAAATTGATTAATTATATTTGATTGGAAAAAATGGTTTACGTTGTATAAAAAAAATACGTATGTATAATATAATAAAATAAATTGAATAATATTAATCAATTGTATAGAACTTGAAGCTAAAAATCGTATAATAGGATTTTAAAATCAGATAAAAAAGTTCATTCATATATAAATATTTTAAAATATTAAATTTGTTAAAATAAGTCCATTAAAATACGTATGGACTTGATTACATCAAGTAAAAGTATAAACATGAAAAATGGGCCACTAAAAAAATAATGGCCAGTATTACATGATGAAAATCCTATATCCTATCCTATATATATATATATATATATATATATATATATATATATATATATATATATATATAAAATGATACTTATGGGCAATATGGGCAACGTCATTTTATGGGCAAAAAGTCATGGTAAATAGTTAATTATGAAGATGAAAGAAATATTCAAAAAGTCATTTTATGGGCAACGTTACAAATATTAACGTTATTTTATGCTTATGATTGCTAAAAAAATTATTAATATTGATTGGTATTAAATTTGGGGAGAGTTTTGAAATTGAAGGTGTTTGCATTAATAAAAGATGAATTTTTAATTGTCATTAATATTTATTTTTTGGTGAGAGATTGATACAAGACTAATTGGTAAATTTGTATAAATGTGATAGTGGAAAGCTTAAAACATGATTGACTGAGATAAGAAAAGTTATAGATGAAAATGCTCTTGAAAATTTGGGCGTGAAAATTTTGCATGAAAAAATAACAGTTGTCCTTTTTTTTTGTTAGTTCTTGAAGATGATTTTGCTTTACATATTACAGTAAGACCAAAGACAAAAAAAAATAAAAAATTAGACGTACAACACATTGATTTAGACGAAGAAAAGATATGTATCTAATGCTTATAATAAGTCTTTGTTTCCTTCTCCAACTTCAAGCAAGTTCTTAAACTCCAAGCTGAAAATCGTAAAATGAGATTAAGAATTCAAATAAAAAACTGTATTCATATATAAAGATTACAAAATTTGAAGTTTGATAAAATGAGCCCATTAAATTACCTATGGCATTGATTACATCAAGTAAAGGTAAAAACAATGGCCACTGTTACATGAAGAAATCCTATATACACAAATGCTACTCATAGTCAAATTAAAAAAAAAATAAAAAACAAAAAACAAATGTACAACACATTGATTGGGATGAAAAAAAGATATGTATTTAATGCTTATACTAAGTCTTATATTCCTACTCCAACTTCAAGCAACTTCTTCCACTTCAAGCAATTTCATATTCCAAAAGGAACTCCGAGCCCTATGAGATGTTAACAACAAGTAAGTTGATGTTAAACATAAAAAAATAATGATAAACAAGAACAGGTATTAAATATAATGTTATTAAGAGTTGAATGAATTTAATTTACCTGTATAAGATATCCACATCAGAAACTTATAAAACAAAATGATATACTTCAGCATATTACATTAGCAACATAATAGAATTAGATAATAATCTGCCAAACTTTAATTAAAATAGTAATGGTCCCATTTACTGCCAATAACCAACAGAAACACATAATTTCAAAGTTCTACCTCAAATAGGCTTTTAGTGTCCTATAAAATACTCAAAAAGGAAATCATATCCCTATTCACATACAATAATGTCCAATCAAAATTCATACACCAAAAAAATCAAAGTGTTCTGATCAATCATTTTCAATTTTCACTTGCTTAAACTTTGTGGAAGACATAACAACATTTCCATTGGTACTGTACTCCTCAGCAAACCTCTTATCACCACAAACATTAAACTCCACGCACTCAGGTTGGGAATTCAGACATATCTCATTGTCACAAAACTGTGACATTAAATCCTATAAAAAAATCAATCAATTAGTAGTATACAATTCATATAAAAATTGAAACACAAAATGTATACTAAACAAATACCTTAGCAACACCAGAATCAACTTCTGGTATGTCAGTAGCAATGTTAATTTCACTGACAGAAACACCTTCTGTCATAATAGCCTAGACATATAAAGTTTAGTCCAATAGTTAGAACAATAGTCATTAGTAAGAGAAATAAAAAACAAAGAGAAAAAATAATATATAAACTAAACCTCCTTTAGGGTCATAGCAGATTCAGACTGTATGAATTTGGTTGTGATTGCCATATCATCGCACACACATCTAACATGAAAAGATGGCTCAAACTGAGAAGCAGTGTTACATTTTGTCTCAACCTTAAAGATGAATGATTTGTCAATCTAGACATCAAACTCCAGAGGATACAGGGAATTTTTTTATTCTGTCTATGAATATAAAAAAATTATAAGAAGTGGGTTAATACTAATTAAGTGAATGCAAAATTTAGTGAAATAAAAATTGAAATTAATTACCTTCTGAAAGAGATCCAGCATCTCAGTGCAATACCTCTTGAGCAGATAAAAAGCATCTAGGTCAAATAGCACAAAGGTTGTACAATCAGAATCATCAATCACTCTTAACTTAATCTTATACCTAACAAACATAAATTTAAGGAGTCAGTATAAGTTAAAGAACTTACAATTAACAAAGCAAACTATAAGTCAATCTTTTAGAATATAACATACAAACCTTGGAAAAACATTAACTACGTGACAATAGCAGGAATCACAGTAATACATGCCACTATCAGGAGTTACTGCCTTGTTGCATTTGCATGCAATATACCACCAAAACTACCGTTGATTATGTGTTTTGCAGTAGCCAGAACAATACAAAATCCCACCTAAAATTATTTAAAAAAATAATATAAGACATTACATATCGGATCATACTTTATATTAAAATCCATATACAAACAACCACCTAAAGAGTATAACAAATACCTCTTTAACATCCTTAAACTGTTCAATAGACATCTTAGGGGTCAATCTGAGGAAATCATCCTCCACAGAAATATTTGGAGATTCAGTTAAATGGGATAAAGCTTGGGAAGGTTCATCTCCAAGCAAAGGCAACCTAAATGAGCATAATTGGGGTTATAAAAAGTTCATGATTTCAAATTAAAAAAAATACAACTAAATAAATAACAAATTAACAGAAAATAAAACCTTTTTCGAAAGTCAGCAACCTTTGAAATGTCAGGATTGAAGAGAATCCTAGTTGCATGCATTACATGTTGTAAAACAGTCTTCCCTATTAATTGAATAATGATAGCATATAAAATAGTGTTACAGATTGATACCAGCGATTATCAAATAAATTTGGATTAATAAGAATAGAAATTTAAGAAAAACCTTTGAAAGTTTTAACTTTTGCAAACTGGATAATGAGTACAGGTTGCACAACATCACCAGTAACAAGAAATGTAGTTAAATAATCAACATAGGAGCCGAACAAAGCACACTCAATTTTCACACTGAAATGATGAAATTAAGATTAATTCAACAAAGAATTTGACAGGAAAACGAAGGAAATAAAGAGTATTTCACAACATATATATTAAATCCTTACCTATCAACATCTAACTCAATCACAATCACAATCATCTTTGTTCTTTTTTCATAGCTGTCATATTCTCGTTCAGTCCCAACCGCAGATAGCAATCCAATAATGTTTGATAATTGTAAAAGGTCAGTTGTTATTGAAAAAAATATACCAAATATCAATGAAAATATAAATTGAAATGGAGATGGAAACAGTACCAACTAAGATTCTCATTTCGCCATTGGAACCAAATATATCCTCCAATGCTAGTAAAGACAGTCCATATAAGGGGATCAATCCAAAGTCTGAAGGCCTCACAGAGGTTTTATATTGAAAATTCAAATGATATTTGTGCTTCGTGGTTCATAATGCACCACTATTCTCACCAACTCCAAAAAACTATAAACATCACCTTCATTAAGTAGACTCTTGAACTTGTACACCAAAGTCTTCCTCACAGAAGCATGAATTTTGCATCCCTGTTTAGTTACAAATGATAATATCAAAATTTGTTGAAAATGTTTTATAAGAAATGAAATATAAAAAACAAAAATCAAAGAGAATCATACATATTCATCCATAAAAATCATTTCAATGGAGTTAGTCATTGCAGGATTGTTGAAGTTTGAAAGGAACCACAGACAAACAACACTAATTTTGATCCTCCAAGACTCTTTCTCAGGTGAGATTTTGACTAAAGGATCGATGGGAGGAGCCATTTCAAATTATAGAAAACAAGGATTGTGAGTAATATGACAAATCAAATTGGGAGAAATAGAAAACAGTAGAAATGCATGAGGAATGAAACAACCTTACTGTCGTATTTATAGCCTTCAATGGGGGGAAATCAAGGTTTGCTGATGAAATAATTACTGCCAGAAAAAATACCCCATGCTTCAATTAGGAAACGGATATTAATGGATGAAAGGCAAACAAACGAAGCAAATTCATCGGGGCAAGGACATAGCGTGCAAAGGAGCAGACAATTGACATAGAGGAGATGAACAGTTGATGAAGCATGAAGAGAGAAGAGGTCTTGAATGAGAAAAACTTATTTGAAATGAACAACATGCGTATGGGATTGAAACAATTGATTTGTTTAAATGAGTTTATTGGATTGAACAAAAATAGGGGAAACAAAATAGGACACCTATTTTGATTAGTAGGTTCCAGCTCTTGCATCGTAAGCGATGTTATGTTTGCTTTTTTTTAAAAAAAATGGAAATAGTAGTTGTTTTTTGGTTACTTATGAAAATGAAAGAAATATTCAAAAAGCCATTTTATGGGAAACGTTACAATTTTTTATTGATTAGCATAGAAATTGTTGTTAATGGTTAATTATGAAGTTTAATAAAATATGAAAAATGAATTTATGCTTATGGTTGCTAAAAAAATTTTACGTTAAAATTTATTAACATTGATTAGTATTAAATTTAGGGGGAATTTCGAAATTGAAGGTGTTTGCATTAATAAAAGATGAATTTTTAATTGTCATTAATATTTGTTTTCTTATGAGAGATAGATATATGGTTAATTGATAAATTTGTATAAATGAGATAGTGGAAAGCTCAAAAGATGATTAGGTGAGACAGGAAAAGTTTTTGATGAAAATGCCCTTAAAAATTTGTGCGAAAAAATTTTACACAAGAGAATGATACCTATCCTTTTTTTTTGTTAGTTCTTGAATATGGTTTTGCTTTATATATATTATAGATTATAGATGATAGATAGATAGATTATAGATTCAAACAATTTTTTTTAGTTTTTTTTTTTAAATATTCCAACAATATTATACTATGTTTAATAAAATTAACTTTAATTTTTACATAAAATTTAATATATTATAAAAGTTTTTCATAATATTAAAAATTAAATTTTATGATTTTAATTTATAAATTATTTTTTATATTTTGAAATATAAATATTATTTTATTTTTAATTAAATAATTTTTTAATCATTCTAGATTATAAAATTCAAATCCGTGGGCATATCAATCAATCACCATTTGGGCCTAAGGCTATCTCATATTGGGCTTCTTCGTTACAAGGGTAAACTTTGTTTGTTTGAGGAGAACGAACAGTTATGACAAAAAAAGAACAGGGTTCAGAAGCCCCAGTCCCTTCAGATTGAGAGATACTACACTCCTGAAGTATCATACCGTTTCAATAAAATTGTACTACATAACCATTTATAATTATAGATGGTTGAATTAAAATTTCTTTTTTCTAGTGTTAGGTTGGATTAAAATTTAAATTTTTTTAAATCAGAACTAGTTATAAACTTACCTATAATATTACTTCGGGAGTAGAATTTTTCCTCCATGTATGGTTCAGAACAATGTGTTTGGGTTGTTTGAAAGAAAAAATCAATAGTTTTTTTAAGGAGAAAAAAGTTGTTGTAACAAAATTTTAAATTTGAACATTATCACAAAAAGTTGTTTATTTTATTCTTAATTAAATAATTTTTTTTAATTATTTTATACTTATTTTAATAATTTAATGCATAAAAATAATTTTTTTATATCATTAAAATAAAACAGATTAGTTTAAAATCACTTTTTAACTAACAGATCAAAACACAATTTTTTTTTCTTATAATCTATTATAACAAAAAGATTTTATATAATAATCAATTATTTAAATAATCAAAATTTTAAAATTATCTCAAACACACTTATTCTTCTTAGATTTTGTTAGTTCCGGATAAGTTCTGGTTGTCCCATCGTGTGTGCCTGTGTAGTGTAGACGTTAGGCCTTTTGTTAGGCTTTGTAGCTCTGATCAGTCGACCAAAAAAACAGAGAATGAACAGAGACAATTGGGCCATCCATCCCTTGAGTGAGCCCTTTGCATATTTATTGTATTGTTTCTGCTGCTAATATTGGAGCTGGCCTTGCGGGCGCGTTAAGTGCAGTGGAACTCTTGGATCATTTTAGTAGTCTGCTCATATCATCATAATATTTTTTAATTGGAAGTTGTTCCGGATACTGATCGAAACCCAAGGTGTTTTAAAAGGAGATCCACCGAAGTTCGCAGAACGGAAAGTCAGTGGAATCAGCTCTTAGGTTTGCCGATCAGTTTGAAGAATTTAGTCAATATAATCAAAGGCTAATAGAATTAGAACATGACCGGCCTAAATGACCGAGCTGACTTATATAAGGACCATCCCTCAGGTCCCTACCGTTAAGGTTATTTTAATCTTCAACCTACGTTATATTTGATCTTAATGGTATATCGCCGTTTTTAGACGTTGGTCATTAAGTCAAGATCCGATGACCGTTAAATGGTTTCACAATTAAACCTCGGTCTTCGTGTTCTTATCGGACACGAATATTTATTAGGCATTGGATCGGCCCAATTAGTCGGAGGAGCTCGGATGATAATCGGGCCAAGACGGGTCCACAATGGCTTCGTTAAATCTTTAGATTTGACCAAGCTTATTTACATAGGTGCTCGATGACCATTGGGTCGGTATGGTCTACAATCCAGCATTTTAGATTTTAACCGAGATTGTTTATTGATAGATCTGGATAAGAGTTCAAATACACGGCTTTTAATCTGGCGCGTAATACCGGAGACATGTCTAGACCGTAGTTTTCTTCTTCGACTAGGCGCTTCGCTTTACGTGTATTGGGTTTTGAATATATCTTGCCACATGTTATGGTTTTGTTCTCCAAACGTCACATGTCACTTCATCATTAATGCATCTGACTCCACGTACTTCTAAAAGGCTTTGATTCTTCACCTTCCACCGTTAGATCACCGTCGATATATCCAACTCATCCGCTTGAAACTTTTCATTTTCCTTGATCTTTTAATTTTAGCGGTTTTATTGTTTTAAAACCTGCCCAACTTCCCTTTATTTATTTTCTTCTTCAACTCACTTCTCCATTTCTTCTTCTTGACCTTCCCTAATCTCATTTCTGCGCGCTGCTGGTAAATCTTTCCATCCCATTTTAAAGTCCATGAAATTTCCTTATTCTGTACAAAGCGAGCATTCTGGGTCTCTTCACACAGCCTTTTCCCTCGCTCATTCCAGGTAATTTCTAAGATACAAGTTTGATTTTCCTTTTGTTTCGACACCCATTTCTGACAGCAAAAGGTGTATAACTAGGATTTTGTTTTTTAACCACCAAATAGGTTTATTCTCCTTCTTTTCCAAACCAAATAGGTTAAAACAGTGTCAACTTCTCTTAGTAAAAGGTTTTTGTCGAGAAATCCTTCCAACCGTGATGTCCGACCGTTCAGGAAATACATCGCCAGGGGAAGAGTCGATGCCGAGTTATGACTGGGTTCACCCAGCAGTCAGTAAATTTCCTTCTATTTATACTACGGCCGAGAGCATTGACGTGCTCCGACAACGTAACTTAGCCGAGATGATGATGAAGGTCGGTTCATCTGCCTCCCCGCCGAGGAGATGAATTCGTATTTATGTCATCGTATGGCGACAACCAGTCATTGTATATGTACGAAACCTTTTTCAATCGCCCGAATTTAAGGCTTCCTTTTACCGATTTCCGATTTCGGTATTGGTCGTCGAACGTGGCTCCAACCCAACTTCATCCCAATAGTTGGGCTTTTGTTAAGGCTTTCAAGTTTTGATGAACTTCCTTGATAGAATTCCCAAAGATAGAAATTTTCTTTTTCTTTTTTCGGTTTGGTAAGGGAGGTTGGGTTTCACTTCAATGTGACCATCCTCGTAAAAAACTTTTCTCGACCTTCGACTCATCCTATAAGAATTTCAAAAGTAAATTTTTTCGATCGAGTTAAGAGCGGTTACTGGCACATACCATTTTATGCCGACCGACTGGGATAGAGAAGTTCCTCTCTATTGGAGAACTAACCAAAATTTATTCTGAGTATTGAATACCGAACCCTTTCGCCAACCGACCGTGAACTAGTTGACTTCTTGGAAGATTGTCCTGTTCTAAATATCAGTGTATTTGTCAGATTTGGGGATTATCCGGACAAAATTGCAAAATTAATGAGTAAGTTTTAAATCATTGCTATTGACTCGGCTTTCAACATAAACCGACTTTTAACCTCTTTTTTTTTTTTTTTTTAGAATCGATGGCACTCTAATCTCACTAAATGCATGAAGAAGTATGCAAATAATAAAGAATTATCGAAACACTTGGTCGATGAAAAAACATCTTCCAAAGCAGAAGACCGAAATTCCTGAAATTTCTCGACTCTCTCGAGACCCAATCAGAACCCTTAGTCAGAAAAAGGAATCGGGTAGAGGGTGAAGAATCAGTTCCAACAATTTCTGCATCCAAACGCCGAACCCTAGGTGAGGGCTCTTCCTCTGAGAATCAGGAAAAACAATATGCGTTTGAGGCATTGAATGGCTTCGATGCTAATGCTAGCCCTTCGCTTGCACTCCCTTCGAATCCTTCTTGGAGACACGTGATTTTCTAAATGACAAGGAACGAAAGGATAAGGTTGGAGGGATCGGACTATGCCGTTGGACTGAAGTTCAACTTCTTCGAGCAACAAGTGCAATCCGATCGGTAGAACACGAGCTAGAAGATTCAAAAAAGAAGTTATCTTATTTCAATTCACTCTTCCGATCAGAAATGGAGAAAACTCGAGCTCACCAGAGGAGGTCTTAACCTTAAAGAAGGAAAATGAAGTTCTAAGGCACAAGATCCTTCATGTCGATGAGCTTGAGATGTCTCTTTCTTCAGAAGAAAGAAAAGGAAGAAGCCGAAGAAGAGCTTTCAATTTTGAAGAAAGCTAAAGAGGATGCAGAGAAACAAAAGATGGAGGCTAGAGTCCTGATAGAAGCGTTAAAATCAAGAGATGCCTTTAAGATCGAGTTGACAAGCTTAAAAGAGGAGGCGGCCGACGAGTGCAGGATCGCCGGTTTTGAGTCCGGTCTTGGGCAAGCAAAACTCCTTAACCCGATGGAGTATTTGATGATCGGCTTGGAGAGAGTCGGTCCATTTAAGATTATTAAGGACGGCGAACCCTCCCGAAGATGAAGATGAAGATGAATGAATTACCAAGCTTTGTCATTTATATACTTTTGTTCTGTTTAGGCCAAAAATTATTGTAGCCTTCTTTTTATTAAATATATTTGAAAACAATTTGTTGTTATTTTATTTCGACTTCGACCGCTATTATGCCGCTTTGTTTCGACATTATTTCGTCTAATTTTTAAGCCTCAACCAAATATTTGGTCGGTCCGAAATACCGATTTTGACATCAAACAAAGTTGATAAAGGAATTTCATCAGCTTTGGTGGCATCGATTTTGGTCGGGTGTTAAAGGGTATCAAACGTCACTTTGGTCCGACTTTGGTCGAGCATCGTAAACATCAACTTCGGTTCGACTTTGGTCTCGGTGGAAAGAATAAAACATCGATTTTTATTATCGACTTTGGTCGGATCGGGCAAGTCGAGTCAAACATCGACTTCAAACTTTAGACTTGGTATCGATTTTTCGACTTTGGTTAGTCCGCCGAAAGTCAGTCAAACATCGACTTTTTAGACTTTATTTCGGTGGCCTAATAAAACATCGACTTTATAATTCGACTTTTCGGCATCAATTTATCAATATGTATCAAAAATATGCTAAAAGATTGTAACATTTTGATTTAAGTGACAAGATGTGCCTCGTTAAAACCTTCCAGGCAAAACCCATCCTGGTAAGGAAAAAGAGTACAACATCCTCGGTACAAGAGATTTCAACTATAAAACTTCCTTAAAGAGGTGAGTTCCAGACCTAGGAAGAATTTTGCCGAAAGTTCCCCGATCCTGTAAGCTCCTCCTCCAACAACCTCTTCAATTCGAAAGGCTCTTCCCGGTTGGCCGACATTTTCCCTCACCTTGTGGTCTTCCGGAGTCTTCCATCTTGCGCGGCACAAATCGCCTCTTTAAAAGTTCTTGATCCGACCTTGCGATTGTACTTCCTTGCCATCCTAGCTTTGATCGCTTCTTCGCGGATGTGGGCGACTTCCCTCTCTCTTCTTCCAATAGATCAAGATCGGTTCTCTTATGCTCGTCATTCGCTTCTTCGAAAACGTCATCCTTCTAAAGCTCGACTCCCACTTCAACCGGGATCATAGCGTCGGCTCCATACGTCGGTCGGAACGGTGTTTCTTGGGTCGAGGATTGGGGTGTCGTATGATATGCCCACAAAGACACTATGTAATTCTTCCGGCCGAGCCCCTAGCGCGATCCGCCTTTCTTGAGTCCCGCTGCATGATCTTGTTTGTAGCTTCGACCAAGCCATTGGTCTCAATGTGCTCTACCGACGTAAAACCTGCTTAATACCATTCTTAAGACAAAATGCTCGAAAATTCTTGTCGTTGAACCGTGTTCCATTATCGTACACAATAATAAATGGTAAACCAAACGGCATATAATACTTTTCCATACAAACCTTTTTACCTTTTCGACGTTATCTTTGTCTACCCTCAATCCACTTCGTAAAGTAGTCGATTGCCACCACAATGTATTTCACTTGTCCCGTGCGATTGGTAAAGGACCCAAAAATCAATTCCCCATCTACGTAATGGCCATGGAGTGTCAAGGTTATGAAGTTCTTCCTACGGGGCCTGTGCAAACTTGAAAACTTTTGGCATTTTTCACATTTTTAGACGTACTCCGTTTCGGTCTTCATAGTAGGCCAATATAATCCTGCACGTAAAACCTTGCCGGCCAAAGAACGTCCTCCGATATGACTACCACAAACACCTTCATGAATTTCCTCCATTACCGACATAATCCGACTTCGCTCAATGCATTTCAGTAAAGGTAAGGAAAGTCCCCTCTTATATAGATCATCACCGATCAAGACATAATAGCTTGTCGACTTTTTAAGCTTTTGGGCCTTTGGTTCGTCGGTCGGTAAATCGCCATGTTTCAGATATTTAATGATCGGAGCCATCCAAGAATCTAGGTCGGTGTCTATAACAAAAGATTCAACTGCATCAATGCTCGGACTTTCTATCACCTCCTGTATGACCGATCTATTGTTTCCTTTCTTCTTAGTTGCTAGCTTAGATAATAGGTCAAGACGAGCATTACGGTCTCTTGGAATGTGTAGAATTTCAAACTCCGCGAATTTCTTGACAATATCCTACACCTTTGACAAATATTTTGTTAGCTGAGCATCTTTAGTTTGGAATTCACCCCTGACCTGTGCAGTCATCAGTTGGGAGTCTGATTTTGCAATCAGTCGGGTTGCTCTCATCTCATCAGCAAGGGAAAGCCCAGCTAGGAGAGCTTCATACTCTGCCTGATTATTACTGGTTCGGAAATTGAACTTTAATGATTGTTCAATCAGAATCTCATTAGGCCCCTCCAATATAATTCCTGCCCCGCTTCCTTTCACATTCGAGGCTCCATCAACAAAAAGATACCAGAGGTCATTATTTGGGTCATGAGAGGGTGAGGATAGTTCAACCAGGAAATCGGATAATACCTGTGCCTTGATTGGTCCCCTAGGTTGATACTGGATATCAAATTCCGAAAGCTCGACCGACCAAGAAATCATACGACCTGCTAACTCTGGTTTTCTTAGAACTTGTTTAATAGGTTGGTCGGTCATGACAATTATTCGATGGCTTTGGAAATATTGTCGGAGACGCCTTGCCGTTACCACGAGGGCCAATGCCATTTTCTCTATCCTTTAATATCTGACTTCCGGTCCTTGCAGCACTCGACTCACGAAGTAGACTGGACGCTGGTCCCTTCCATCTTCTTTAATCAATACCGAACTCAAAGCTTTGTCAGAGACAGATATATAAAGTAATAAAGAATCACCTTGTTCGGGTCTTGTTAGGATTGGCGGTGTGGTTAAGAAGTGCTTCAATTCTACAAATGCCTTTTCGCATTCCTCGGTCCATCGAAAATTAGTCGGTTTCTTTAAGCACTGAAAAAATGGGATAGCTCGGCTATGGTGATTTTGGATGAAACCTTGATAGAGCAGCGATTCTCCCTGTTAGTCTCTGGACCTCCTTGATTGACGAGAGACTCCTCATGTCCATTATAGCTCTACATTTGTCCGGGTTGGCCTCAATCCCTCTGTTGGTTAGGAGGAAACCGAGAAATTTCCCACCTTGAACTCCGAACACGCATTTCTCTGGATTCAATTTCATGTTGTACTTCCTTAATTGAGTGAAGATCTCTAGGAGATCCGAATATTACCGGCCGGTGTCTTTACTACCATATCGTCAACTTACACCTCAATGTTTCTTTCGATTTGGTCCTTAAATATTTTGTTCATGAGTCTCTGATAGGTCGCCCCGGCATTCTTCAAACCAAAAGCCATGACCCGGTAACAGTAATTCCCGAACTCAGTGATAAAGGCGATTTTCTCCTCGTCTTCCCGATGCATCCTGATCTGATTATATCCCGAATAAGCATCCATGAAGCTAAGGAATTGATAACCGTGCAACCGGCCGATCTATGCTTGCTTCGAAGCGGGTAGAAGTCCTTCTGGACAGGCTTTGTTCAAGCTCGGTAAAATCCGTACATCCTCCACTTCCCCATCGACTTCTTGACCATGACCACGTTAGCCCCACGTGGTATACTCAACCTCCCTTATGAAACCAATTCCGGCGGTTTTTGGTCTCCTGAAATTTCACCCGAGCTTCCGCTTCTTCCGAGCAACAGCTTTATCTTCGATTTATTGAGAGTTTATGAGTAATTACCTTTGGATCAATTCCTGGTAAGTCTGTCATGCGGTCCAAGCGAACACATCGGCGTTGTCCTTCGCCAGCTTTTCCAACTCGTTCTTGACATCACCGGAAGGTTGGAACCGATCTGCGAGTTACCCGATTCGATTTCTGGCCCCGGGGATATAACCCGCAAATCTTCTATTGCTTGAGGTCGATCCTGTTCATCACCCTTGGGTCTAATTCCGCCATATTAATGTGTAAGGGTTTGCTCGACGACTCAAATTCCCGCACACCTCTTTGGTTTTGGCTTCGACTTTCGTTATAACATATTCTCGCCTCTCTTTGATCCGCATGAACCACACCTATCTCGCTTTTGGAAATGGGAAACTTTATTGTTAAATGCGGGGTTGATACCACCGCTCCCAAAGAATTAAGAGAAGGTCGTCCAAGGATAATATTGTATAGTAGTATGAGAATCAATAACCAAATATTTAACAAGAATTGTTTTCAAGAGTGTACTGCTTAAAAGTCGTTCGAAGTTCAATATACCTTTTACATTTACCGCTCACCCGAGAAGCCGACCACACCCATCAAACGGTTTTAACTCGGATTCGAATTTGCAATCTACGGAGAGTTGACAAATAAAGTATATCTCGCCGAGCTTCCCGATCGACCAAGACCCTTCGATCCGAAAATTTCCTAGATGATGGAGATCACCATTGGGTCGTCCAAGTTTTCATCGAGACCCGTGAAATCTTTACCGGAAAAAAGATCAACGACTCTCTTCACATTGTAATCGGAGAAGGATGACTTACCGACATAACAACTCGAGAGGTGTCTTTTCCGAGATGAATTCGAACTCCCTCCTCCAAATAATCCTCCAAATGATGGTGTCGATCACTCCCTAATCACATGATCCCTGGAGTCCGAAACAAAGAACTACAACTTTACTCTTTTCTCCGAGCTCGACTCCTTTGTCTGGAATGATTTCCATCTCTTGTCTCTTTTACCTCTCTACTACGGCTTCTACGCCGATATATGTATTTCCCAAGATGACCTTCTCGGATGAGTTGCTCAATTCTGTCTTTTAACGTAATGCATTCCTCTCGTTGAATGTCCGAATACCTTATGAAACTCGCATCTTTTGGTCTTGTCAACATTTGACGGGATCCTTTGTTTTCATGCATTCATCGAATTTGTATCAAGCTAGTACTATATATTTCTCGAAGAATCTGGTCCTGAGGAGTGTTCAAAGGGGTATATCTGTCAAAGATAGATCGAACTCTTCCGAACGCCTCCCTTGAGCCTCGATTAAACCTTTCTGATTGGTCACTATTGCGTGTTGTAGTTCTCCCTCTTGGATTGGATCGGCCCCTTGAAATTTTTCTAACAAACCGGGTGAATAGAGATGTGAGGGTTGCTCCTGTTTCCTGTCGTTCCTAGATCGAAAAATTGTCGCTCCATCTGCTTTCTTGCGAGGGCTATCTCCTCCATGTTTATGTATCCTGCAGATCTACCTCGCAGATCATCAAGGTCCAAAGGGGGCTTTCTGGCTAAGGAATCTGCAAATGGTCCCGGCCGTAATCCTGCCATGATTGCATGCAAAGATACAGCCGGGTTTAGATCTTTAATCTGAACCGCTTCCTCCCTGAATCTCCGCATAAATTCTTTAAGGGGTTCATCTCTTCCCTGTCTTAAGTTGATCAGGCTTGCCAAAGTCTTCTGATGCGCCCTGCTTGTAGAAAAATGGTTAAGGAATTTAATGGACAATTCAAAAAAGTCATAGATTGAACCTGCTTTGAGGCTCGAAAACCAAAGTAAGACCGACTTCTTCAGTGTTGTCGGGAAAGCCCTGCATTTAATCGGATCAGACCCGCCATTCAAAAGCATCATAGAATTAAACATCGTAAGGTGCTCCTGTGGATCGGTCGTTCCATCGTACAACTCCATAGTCGGAAGCCGGAAGCCTTCCGGGAGTTTGATTGACATTATGAAATCCGAAAATGGATGATCCGCAGTCGGGAGAGGGTGATTCTTATGGTTCGTCTGCACACGAACTTCCTGGCTGGTTACTCTTGGCTGGCTCGAGCGTTGATGAAATTCTCTCGCCACGTCTTCATCAGGTAACCCTTCGACCTCCCTCTCGGGTTCCACTATATGTTGTTCTCTGTTGTGCATCCGATCAATCTGGTCCATGCGGCTGTTTATATTCCTTATTGCTTGCATAAGCATCTCCATTGAACCGGGCTGAAGATCAACCGGAGTCTCGTCATTGACAGCATGGTTCTGATTTGTAGCCATAAGTAATCGAAGTAGTGAACTTTTCGAATAACGGAGTTGGTTGCTTGTGAGGTAGGAAATGTTTTACCTAGCCCCACGGTGGGCGCCAAATGTTCCGGATACTGACCGAAACCCAAGGTGTTTTAAAAGGAGATCCACCGAAGTTCGCAGAACGGAAAGTCGGTGGAATCAGCTCTTAGGTTTGCCGATCAGTTTGAAGAATTTAGTCAATATAATCAAAGGCTAATAGAATTGGAACATGGCCGGCCTAAATGACCGAGCTGGCTTATATAAGGACCATCCCTCAGGTCCCTACCGTTAAGGTTATTTTAATCTTCAACCTACGTTATATTTGATCTTAATGGTATATCGCCGTTTTTAGACGTTGGTCATTAAGTCAAGATCCGATGACCATTAATGGTTTCACAATTCGAAACCTCGGGTCTTCGTCGGTCGGTTATCGGACCTGAATATTTATTAGGCATTGGATCGACCCAATTAGTCAGGGTCATAGGAGCTCGGATGATAATCGGGCCAGTACGGTCCAGAAGTTAAGGGGTATACATAGTCAAGTTACCTCTTTAAACAAAGGGGAGTGATTCTGTCTGTCATTACTTTTACGTAATTTTGGTTCTGGATGCACAGGAATATTCTAGCTAATGTATTATTCATTATGTTTTTCTTCAAAATTTTCACATTCAGGTGGATATATACGAGTCGGGGTGTTTAATTGGTGGGAAAGTTGCTTCTTTTGTTGATGAAAGAGGAAATCACATTGAAATGGGACTGCATGTCTTCTGTGGTTGATACAACAATCTTTTCCGTTTGATGAAAAAGGTAAACAGATTTTGCTTGCAGTCACAGTGCATGTTCTTTGTCATCTTTAAAACCTTTTATTCTTCCTCCCTCTTTTTGGCCATGAAACCTATATTCGTGACTTGACATGTCCGTTCTCATTGTATCTGCCTATATTACTTTTTATTATGTACTTGAACTAGGTGGGTGCAGATAATAATCTACTCGTGAAGGATCTGCAGATAATAATCTACTTGTGAAGGATCACACTCACTTTTGCAAACAGAGGGGGTCAAATTGGAGGTACTTCTGGGCTGCAATACCTTGCATTATTTAGTATTTGTTCATTATTTTCTTGCCGTTTTACCCATTCCCTTAGAGCGCCACAGCTTTATGAAAACATGATTTCATAATGCATTGCTCACAACTTAGTTTTCCAGTGCAGAACTACATTTTCGCTTCCCGATATCGATTGGGGCACCATTGCATGGGATAAGGGGATTTTTTTACCACAAATCAGCTTAAGGTAGCCTCATTGTAAATTCTGTTACTGTATTTATTTTCATCGCATGACTTGATCATCAGTATCATGCAGAAACATGGTTTTTTTTTTCTTTTTTTTTGGTGTGAGCAGAAACATGGTTTCTAGTCGCTATCAATGCATGATATATTGTTTTCAAACACTCTGCATGACATCAAAAGAAATGAAGACCCCGCCTTTTTATATGTTCAGCGAAAAGGATGTTATACTTTTATCTATGGTTAAATAATCATCAGTATCATACTCTTTTTGCACTTAACTTTACGTGTTTTTTATGTGCACACTTATGATAAGGCTAGAAATGCTGTGGCTCTTGCACTGAGTCCAGTTATCAAAGCTATTGTTGATCCAGATGGTGCAATGAGGGACATACGGAATTCGGATGGTGTAAGAGGACAGGATATGCTATTTTCTTGTTATTTTTGGTCCTTTCCAAACGATGTTTCATGGCTACTTTGACTGAAACAAGAAATTTCTGCTTGCTACTATCTTTGATTGAATAGGATCAATGGTCGAATATTTCCAACATCTACTGTGAAATACCATGTATTCATGCATTTTTGTGTCACTGATTGTAGTATTCGGGAGTTCTAAGTTTCACTAATATAGCTTCCTTTTACAATTAATTTCATCTACTTTGTGCTTTCTTGAAAGGCTGAAAGTTTTAATTTGTTCAGGACTACAAAGACAGCGTGGAAGGTGCAACGTTGTCCGGCAGGCAAGCTTCACCCTCTATCTGTGATGCAGGGAAAGAACTAGTGCACTAGGACAATCATATTTAATTAATAAATAATCTTATAATGCTATAAACAGGTATAGACATCGGAGACAGATCAAAGGCAGTAGTCGGAAGGAAATCTGATCAAAACACACAGAACCAACCTCAAAAAAAGGATTCAAAGATGTAACATTACATTACACGAGACTCGTATGATACAAAAAAACGCACATCCCCACAAAGATAAGATCCTTAATACAGAGAGAGCAGCTTATTAATACAGTATAACACTCAATCCATAAACATGGTGGAAGAACATAACTTTCAGCATACATAAGAAAGAGCATGAGTTTAAGAAAAGAAATTTTGGTGTTGCAAAATTACTTGTTGGCTAACTCCTTGTCAATAGCGTTTTTAGCAGTTTCAAGATCCTCATCAAAGAACATATCCCAATGGCCATCCCACTTGATGAAGAACTCAGTGTCCTCATAGTATTTCACCCGATGCACATCCCCAGCCGGAGTGAACAAGTAATCCCCAACCGTCAGATCGTATCTCTCCTCCTTCGTCAGATTCCAAACGCTCTTGTTACCTTCGATCACCACCAAATCGTGCCCAAACGTGTGGTGATGCGCCGGCTCCACGCTCCCCGCCTTGAATCTCACGAACGCCGACGTCGGACTCTCCCTCAGAATCTTCATCGACCCGCCCGGAATCAAATCAATCGGGTTCAGCTCTCGATTCTTCACCAAACAACAAACCGCACACGTATCCACAGGGCTTTCATCTTTACCGATTTCCGGCATTTCCACAAGCGAGTTGTCCAGGAACGATTGGACTTCTTGGGGCCAGGGTTTGTTGTCGTTTGCAGGGCAGGGGGCTTTGAAGGGGGTTTTGAGCCACGTGTCGAGGATCTCGATGGCGGTTTCCGGCGAGGTGGACTTTCCGGAGACGGCGAGGACGTTGGAGTTGTTGATGGAGCGAGCGTTGATGGCGTCGGAGGGGTTGAGGCAAGTGTTGGCGAAGACACCGGGGAATTTGTTGGCGAAGATGGAGACGCCGGCGCCGGTGCCGCAGGACACGAGGCCGCGGATCTCCGCAGAAGAGGAGGAAGATTGAGAGATTCGGCGGCCGACCTCGGCTCCGACGGAGTAGTAAGATGAAGTTCCGAGATCTTCGACGTCGATGTTGAGGGAGCGTAAGTGGGAGACTAAAGCATCTTTGAGAGGAGTGCCGAAGTCATCGGCACCGGCGATGATTTTGATGGGGCGATTGGTGGTGGTGGCCTCTGCCATGGGTGGTGGTTGGTGGTGGAGATTGGAGGAGAGTAGACAATATCCAGTGACTGCCTCACACTGATAGCAACCGTAAAAATGATTCGGATGAACCTGACCTTTGTTACTACTCTAATTAATTTTAAGGATTTCTTTATTATATGCTCGAATTTCTCAGGGCCGCCACCTGGGCAGCCTTTTCACTTCAAGCCAAAATTAAAATAAATTGAGACCGCTTATTTCAACTCGGGTGTTAGGGTATTCAACATTCCACTCATCGTACTAATTCGTCTCGATATGAGATTAATTTAGACGGGTTTAAGTTTTCAAATTTAGACTTGGTATATTTTTAAGTTAGTTTTAAATTATATTTTAGCTCATTTCAACCTAATTAAAAACTTATAATTCTTTTTTTAATCAATTTATTATAAATAATATTTTTTTATTTAAATTAATAATTTTAAATAACATAATAATATATTTATATTAATATTATTTATCTTAAAATATATATAATAAAATATATTTTAATTTTAATTTCTTATTTTTATAATTTTATAACTTAATTATACATATATTTAAATTTATAAATTATATCTACATATCAAATTAACTTAATTTTGACTTAGTTATTATTGAATCATGACCAAGTCAGATTCAAGATAAGAAAATAATTTAATTAAAATATTAAAATTTACTTTAATCACACTAAATTCATCTTAATCTATCCATCAATGTCCCTATTAACTGTGAAAATGTGATGTCTCTTAAATATTAAAAAAAGAAGTTGGAAAATAAACTAAATGAATTCAAACACACCATTAGTCTTTTGTATAACAAGAAGTGGTCAAGTCCATCTGTTTGTAGGGAGTGAGATCATTTATGCATTATTTAGATTAACTAATTTTTTGTTTAAAAAAATTATAATCAAAATGTTGAGTACAAGTGCATTAACCCGTGCATAGAAATTTTTTTTATTTATTTGAATAATATGCTTAGTATAAAATGGAATGGCGTAGGTTTGCAAATATTGGACAAATAAAATAAAATTTGATAGAGAGAGATCCAAATTTAATTAGCTAATATCAACATTGGTGATTAATGAATGATATCCTTTTGAATATTATTGACTTTCGAGGTATGGTTAGTATCCATTAAATCTTGCGAATATGTACCCAGTATGCATAATATATGACAACTATCCATTAAGCCTTGCGAATACGATTGTTGTTACAAATATATATATCAAAATATTATTGATTAATTTTCAAGCTAAGTACAATAGAGCTGAATAATAATACCAGCAACATAATATTACATACCTATATATTAATTGCTAAACAGGTTACCATTATGCCTTCCACCAGTACAGCTCGTGAGGCTAAAACCCAATACTCTTATAGAAGCAATGCGGATTAAAAAAGAAGACAATATACAATAACCGAAAATTTTACTTCAGGTGGGGCACCTTGGCTTGTGGGTAACTGGTAATAATGCTTATGGTTTTAATTCTAAAACTTATAGTACATGTGATACAAATGCAGCATTTCAAGCAGCTTACGAATCTGTTTGTCAGAGATTTAGTGGTGGAGAGTGTGGCAGAAGAGGACCCTAACTTGGCTGTTAACAATCAGTATTAACATGACACATTTGCAATAATGTGAATAAATTATTCATGATACAGACAAACTTATCATGTAGAGTAACCTCTAATTTGGCTTATGCTTCCCAGATTGATATGATACCTTCAAACCTGGCTGTGAACTTGTTAACTTTGACATGCAACACCACAAAAGTCAGTCATTGTGGTTGGAGAGCTCAAGACCACCATATAAATCCTACACCATAATTTCATATTTCTGATGTGAGACTCAAGTCTCATATTTTACAATTGGATCATAACATTCCACCATACTCCGCAATCCCAGTGCCCATGCGGGCTGGCTGTGCACTAGCCCTTTAACTAGTTTGCAATGCTGGCATTACCACTCGCGTTACTCGTTTGCAACTTAGAGGCATGGTGGAAGGCTTTGATATCAATTGATACACACCTTAGGAGAATCACACCACAAAAGTTTGTCATTGTGGTTGGAGAGCCCCAGATTATATAAACCCCACATTGAAATTTCATACTTTCGATGTAAGACTCAAGTCTCATATCTTCCAATTGAATCATAACATATTTATTGTACATAATAACAAAGGTATTAATTTAAGCAATCAAACAACCACACCAAAAAGTAATTCCCAAGTTTCATGGATCAAATAATCACAAATTTAAATTGCAGTTCAACTAAATTATATTATTCTTTTTCTTATCTAACTTGCATAAAATCAAGAACTAAAATGAAAACTTTAGATTAAATAATGATAAGCATGGCTAGATAACAATTAATTGTAACCAACATACCAAAATATTGGAAGTTATTTATTTATTTTAACTATTTTGCCTCAACCTAATTATATGTGCAGGTGCATAATAGAGAAAATTAGGGAAACATGCCACATGGTGTTCAATCTGAGTGATAAGATAAAAGACTTTGTAGGCATAACAAATCCTTCAATTTGTTTTGGTTTACTAAAGCAGCGTACACAAAGGTTGCAATATACATAAGTTATTTTTAATATATCAGTGATGCAAGTATGTTAACATATAAGTGCGTCTAATTGAATAACTCATTTAAGAAGCTACGCACATATGCTATATCCAGCTAGATAAAAAGAATTCTCCTTAGGGTCCGTTTAGTATGCAAGATAAAATAAGACCTGATTGTATTAGTCTTGATAGTATAAGGCTTGATAAAGTTTTAATACTATCCATTGTTTGACGCGATATTGTATAAGATATTGTATTGTAAAAGAAAGAGATTTTTGTTCTCAAGAACAGAGAAACGAACAAATGAAAGGGGAGGCTCGTGGTGGAGTTCTCAGCAGCGATGCGGTCTAGGTTGCACTATGACGCAAGCTCGACACATGTCGTCTCAAGCGAGCTAGTCGATGTCGGTTAGTGGCGAAGCGGTTTGGTGCTTTGGGGTTAGGACATGATGGTGGTTGGTAGCTTGTGCATGGGCTGCTGAGGTTACGCGCAGTGGAGGACAACAAAGGAAATGGTGGGGAAACGGACCTGATAAGGAGGAAGGAGTTCTCTGTGTTGGGTATTTTGGTATGGTGGGGATCAATGGTGGCTTGGGGTAGATGTTGGCAGCAATTGTTATGGGTTCCAGGTTCTGGTATGGTGGTTCTGGCTCCTGATGGTTGGCGGTAAAGGTTGTACAGTGGTGGCTTGACTGGAATAAGGTGGTTTGGTTATGGAGGTTTGGGGTATGGGGTTTGATATTGGCTAGTTTATGTTGCAAGAATTGGTAAAGGCTATGTGGTGGTGGCTACCAAAGAAACTTATCCATCAAAACTTAATCAGGCCTAATCTTACCCCCAAGGCCTGATTAAGTTATACATTATTTTAATGTATAAAAGGGATATGCTGGATAAGCTTTATATAATAATGCGATCGCACCAAATAACTGATAAAATCATAATGTATTGTATAAACTTATCCTATCAAGCCTTATACGTCATGCCAAATGTGTCCTTATAGTAGTTAACCTATCTTACTCTAATAGCAACCAATGAAATTAAGATTTAAGGAAATGATCTCATGGAATTCAGTAACCTATCTTACACCTAGGCACAACCCTAACTACCAATTGAAATTCAAGATATACAAAGCCAGTATGACAAATGGAATTAAAATGTACATATGAGGTAATTGGTTTATGTCTTATCTTATTGATGCACACTTTTTAATTGTTGCATTTACAAACCCAAGTGCAGGTTATTTCAAGTAATAAATTTCTCGGTGAGTCTGAGGTCGATCCACAAGGAATTGTTGAAGATTAAGGTGAAGTAAATATTTTGTTACTACGATAAAAATTATTTACTTAGGTAAAAAGATCCACTCTTGGTAAATAAAATAAAAGTAAGATTAATTCTTTTTATAACTCAATTAGAATCCTTGCAACATGGAGGTTCCAATCGGAAAATACAACGTTAAAAGTCCATTAAAATAATATACATAATTATACTATGATTCTTTTAATTATTACTACCACTTGTAAATGAGTTAAAGCATTCACTGTGCCAAAATCTTGTCTACAATAAATCAAGAACTCCTCTTTACAAGGATGGAGTATTCTCGTCTATCACCTGGGATTTTAAATTATCAGAATCAAAATATAATACGTATAAAGAATACTAGAAAAATAAATCATTAAAGCACAAGAGAGGAATAAATCTAACATTATTTTATTACCAAGAGCTTCACACTTTAATTCAAGTAGACTGAAATTTATTTACACATAGACTAAAAGAGAGGAAAAGAGAAAAAGAGAGAGAAAGGAAATTGGAGGGAGGAGGAAATTTCTCAAAATTCC
Organism: Ormosia semicastrata; assembly: GCA_029884595.1. Taxonomy (NCBI): domain Eukaryota; kingdom Viridiplantae; phylum Streptophyta; class Magnoliopsida; order Fabales; family Fabaceae; genus Ormosia; species Ormosia semicastrata. Next base: position 6,326,555 of record JAQQTO010000054.1, on the reverse strand, counting down.
CCCTCCCTCAAAGTGTCCTCCACCTTATTGTGTAATTGCCTATTTATAGACAAATTCATGTTACTGTGCAAATGCACAGTAATATAAATAGTAAAACTTAATTGTTAAGTTTTCCTACATAATCAATGATGTATTATTATTATTATTATTATTATTATTATTATTATTATTATTATTATTATTATTATTATTATTATTATTATTATTATTAATTATTTTAAATAATAATTGAGCAAATGCATAGCCAGTGCGTCTAGTCATTTTTTCATTTTTGAGAGAAGTGGTCTTCATGAAAGTTGTAGGCCTGAATATTTGCTTTAACATGGCTTTGGTTCGAGTCCAAAATCATGCCTAGAACTCAGGATATGGTCCAATTACTGCAGAGTGTTTAGACCCAGTTTCAGCTCTTCTGTTGTGACTTCAAAGCTCAATATCATATCCAAGGAGTCCGATCTTAGTTTTGTGTTCTTCATGAAAGTTGTAGGGAATTGTCTTAGCTTTCCTACAAGACCAAAATCACATCAATCAGATATTTACAACTCAAGTTATAGCCAATTTACTAAACACTTCCAAAGAGATAATTAAGGCTAATTTATGCAATAATTTATTTAATTGTCCAATTAGGCTCAAAATCATAAAATGTGTCAAAATCAACTTAATTAAGCCTAACTGAACCTTAAGAAGCTTAGTGAGAGGATTACAAAATATATAATATACAGTGTTATCAAATTCTCCCACACTTAACTTTTGCACTCCTGGGCAAAATACAAAAGACAAAAACCGAAGAAAAACAACACAGACTCAAAAACTAAAAACTCTAAAGGATTCAATGACTCAAGAAGAGCAACTAGACAATCAAGGGATCAAAACAGTCATGAGGTAACATTTCTTCGCATTTCAAACCAACAAGCAAGGAAACTTCATTTGAAAAGAATGAATCAAGAATGATAGATTCTCACAGAATTCACTCTCAATCTCTCAAGTGTTTGAAAAGGTTAGTCTTTCACTTTATTCAACTCATGAATAATTGCACTACCATAAGCTTACTTATCTTCTACTTCTCCACTACTCAGAACACATGCACATACAAATGATGATAACTTTATTCAAGGTTAAAATAGGGTCAAGGTAAAGGAGAAGGTAATATGGATATGACAAGTTAAATACCAAAGAGAATAAAAGAGCATGAGAGTTGAGTTCAATTAACAAGTATGAAAGTTCATCCCAACTCAACCTAATACAAATTCCCTTTATATATTTTTTCTTTCCTTTATTGCCTTATTGACCCTTCTTTACACAATTATTTATTTATTTTTTAAGAAGAAGAACATAATATATACATTTAAAAAAAAATTATTCTACACACACACCCTCACACTTGTTCAAGAACTCATCGAATGACAAAGCTAATGTTCTCTTATTCCCTAAGGTCAGGTAAGAACATGATTTTTCATTTAAGGTACAAAATGAGTTCAAAACAAAGAATGATCAAATAAGCTCAAAGGGGTTAAGTAAGGGGAAATAGGTCATTTTCAATGCTTTACGTTGGCAGAAATCAGAGAATTTTCAAGAAGTCATAAGAGTGCTTGATATCATATTGAGACAATATGCTGCTAAGCAAGGCTGACTATTTGATTAAAGTAGCTATTTCAAGAAGAATGCCTTAATCATATTTATGTATGCATATGAAAATGTAATCTCAAAAAGAATTTAAGCAAGTTCTAAAGTAATAATTCCATGAGTGAAATTCACACAAGAAAGATGCGAATGGTACAAATATTCAATCCATTCATAAATAGGCTCAAAATCTCACAAGGCATAATTCTATCATTCTCAATCCACCAATTCAACATTCATAACCAAACATGTGAATTTTAAGAAAGAAGACAATTTACTCAGTCATGCAAATTTTCTTGAATTTGAATTGCTACTTCTACACAAACTAGTTGTCTACCCCAATCTAGATGCGTCTCAAGAGTAAAATTATCTCCACAGCAAAATTTACTCCTTACTCTGACATCCTTAATTGGTTTCGCTGTTAGTAAACACGACAAACATATTAATAAACACACTTCCTATTTTTTTTTCAAGTATTTTTTTGCACAATTATTCATATACACAATTATTCATACAACTATTGACACAACTATCCTTCCCCTCAACCAGATCATAACATTGTCCCCAATGTTAAAACATAAAAAGGTAAAGGATAGAAGAAAGTACCTATTGTTACAATTACTGAAAAGATAAACCTCACACAAATTTAAACCAAGCCAAAATATATACACGTAGTTGTGATTGTGGCTCACATCTTCCTCTGATTTTACGTCCAGTAACGGCTTAAACACCTTCTATGAGTCGAGGATAAGCTTCCCATCCAATTTTCTTATAAATTGACAAACATGATCTTTTTGAGTCAGATTCCCAAGACTGTAACGCGCTTACTTGTCCTTGAAGAGATTTCACAAATTAGTATATTCACTATGCACAACTTCACAAGAATGCGTCTCAAGAGTCAATAAGATATCTCCTAATGACTCCTTACTCAGACCATTCTTAATGAAGAATATTCTATCCTTTTTGTTTGCGAAAACCATCCCCAAAGAACAATTTCGCTTGTTACAAGAAAATTGACAATATTAACAAATCAAAACATAAAATTAAAAATTAAAAATACATCCAAAAAAAATCATTGATAGGTGTGATTTTAAAAAAGTGAGCCTATTGTAAGTATGGACAAATGATCTATAATAATATTTTCGGCTCATTTTGAATTCTTGAAGAACAAAATCCACCATATCAACCTAGATTTGCAAAAACTTGTTGAGAAAATCGATAAGTGCACAAAATTGTCAAATTGATTAAGAGGAAAAAAGAAAAACAAACACAAAGACACACAAAATTAAAAAGAAAAAGAGAAAACAAAACATGAAAAATTAAAACACTAAGGATCTGATTTTACTTGATTCAATAATCTATCATAGACAATAGAGTAGCTTTGGGACCTTCCTTCTAATTAATTTCTAGTTATTCAATTGATGGGGAGAATCAGTAATTAATTTTCATTTAATTCCTTAGTCTAAACCTTAATTCTTGAATGCATGACTTTTACTCTTGTGATTCTCATGGAAAATACCACAGTTCTCCCACACAACCTAAAACCTCCATTCCTAGACAATTATAAATCATGACACTTTATTGTTTATGATCTAGGTCATATGCAAACCTTCCGATTCTACATACACCCACTAGATCAATTTATGAGTGGTCAATTCATAAAAGCATTATGAACCATAATAAGCACTCAAATTGAATAGAAAATAGTTAATTAGAATTTTAATTTTAATACATGTCAATTGAATCAAGTTACATATTCACCCTAAAAACACACAAATTTAATTACACATGATAAAAAAGAAAAAGAAATAAGAAAATAAAATAAAAATATATACAAAACTCAACTCTTATATATATATATATATATATTTACAAGTAAATGCGATAAACCTGCATTAAATATTAACAAATGTGTGGAATAAATTGACCACCAAATAAAGAAAAATATAAACAAAGGTGTGGTATTAAACCAACCACCATAAATAAAAATAAAAAAATGCAGAAAATAAAATACGAAAAGTAAATTACAGAAAATAAAAAGAAGAGATTTCCTCCACTGAGTTAGTATATACAAAAAAAAAGGGAGAAATTTTTCTCACTGAGTTAGTATATACAAGAAAATAAAAAAGAGATTTTCCCCCACAAAGTTATATGTACAAAAAAAAAGGGAGAGTTTCCCCTACTAAGTTAGTATATACAAAAAATAAAAGGGAGAGTTTCTCCCATTGTTAGTATGTACAAGAAAATAAAAGGCTTAACTTTTTTATATTACTTTTTTTTCATCTTTTTTTATTTTTTTATTTTTTATTTTTTTTTAATATATAAAAATAAGAAGATAAAAAGCAAGTTTTTGTTTCACGTGGCTGCCTCCAACTTTTTTTTTTGGGTGATCACACTCGTGACTACTTTTCTGTTTCATTTTTCAACGGGGGACAGCGTTGTCCCCCACTTCTATTATTATTATTATTATTTTTAAAATACTATTCACTTAATTTTTTATTCACACTATTCACACACTATTCATTTACTATTCACACTATTCACACTATTCACACATTTTTTTAACCACATTAGTATGTACAAAAATATCTTCAAATCAAGTCCCCGGCAGCGACGCCAAAAACTTGATGCACACTTTTTAATTGTCGCATTTGCAAACTCAAGTACAGATTGTTTCGAGTAATAAATTTCTCGGTGAGTCCGAAGTCGATCTACAGGGAATTGTTGAAGATTAAGGAGAAGTAAATATTTTGTTACTACGGTAAAAATTATTTACTAGAGTAAAAAGATCCACTCTTGGTAAATAAAGTAAAAGTAAAATTAATTCCTTTTATAACTTAATGAGAATCCTCGCAACATGGAGGTTTCAATCGAAAAATACAACGTTAAAAGTCTATTAAAATAATATACGTAATTATACTATGATTCCTTTAATTATTACTACCACTTGTAAATGGGTTAAAGCATTCACTGTGCTAAAATTTTATCTACAATAAATCAAGAACTCCTCTTTACAAGAATGGAGTATTCTTGTCTGTTGTAACACCCCAAATTTCGTATCTCTTAAACAGTAATTTTGACAGTTAACAGAATTTTACTGTTTAGTAATTTCTGGATACTGTAAAATTATTTTGTTTATTCCATCAGCGTATTTGATCATTTTGAGTGATTTACTCCGTGTCAGGAAAATAATAATTTTCAAGCCGGGAAAAATATTTTTGTATTTATTTCTCTTGACTGTTAATTATTTTTAACAATCTGACTTGATTTTTATACGTTTTCTAATTTTTGTGATTTTATGTGTGATTTTAAATTTTTTTTCTGTTTGTGGCCCCACGAGGTGTTTGTGGGCCTAGGTGACCATACGTGGGCCCAGGTGGGTCCATAAAGTAAAAAAAAATTTCTACGCATAGAAAAATTTGTACTGTTTAGATGGAGACAGGGGATCTTACTAAACCTGAATCCAGAAATAGTTTTAGAAAATTTGTTTTGTACTGTATTTATTTATCGGAAGATAAAAATACAATAAATATATTCTTTCGTGGGATTTTTAGTAGATAAAAATAGAAATTATATTGCTTAAGTCAACATTGATGGTTTGGATATCCACTATTGATTTAATTAACGGTTAAGAAATAAATTTAATAAAGAAACATAAGATAATCATCATTGATTTAATCAATGGTGTGAAAATAAACTTAGTTAGGCAAGCTTTAATATCAACCGTAGATTTAATCAATGATGTAAAATTAATTATAGAAAGTGACCATTTACAACCATTGGATTTAGAGTTGATCAAGGGTGGAGATTTGGTCTTAAAAAGTGACAAAGACCATTTATGACTATTGGATGAAGAATTAATCAAGGGTGGAGATTTGGTCTTAAAAAGTAGCAAAGACTAATTATGACCCTTAGATTAAAAGTAAGAAGAAGTAATCTTGATCCTTTATTTTAGAGACACATCTAATGGCTAGAATTTAAAGGAGAAGCATCCAATGGCTTAGATTTAGTCTTCTAAATTAAAAGTCTACCTAAATCCTAACCATTGAATTAATCAATGGCTAGAAATGCTTCAAATAATGGCCTAATTAACAAGCCAAGTAAACTAAATTAAATGTTAAATTGTTATAATTTAATTCTTAATTAGATATCTTAATTTTAATTAGAGATTATAATATATGAAATAATATGTCTAATTAATTAGTTATGTAATTAGAAAATTAGTTAAGATTGATTAGGAAACTTAATCTAATGAATTAACTAATCAATTTGTAAGTAATTATGACAACTTTGGAGTGCATGATGAAGGGGGACGGTTGGAGAAGCAAGAAAGAAGAAGAGACATGTTGAGACATGTTGGAGTAGCCTTTTTAGGCCAAAGAAAAAGATGACAAAGTGGAAGACTTTTGCATGCATGTGATATCCTTCAATTATGCTAAACAAATTTCTATCTCTCTATTCTTTCACTCCTACGGTTACCCACTTCAATTCATCCCTCTATTTTGATTTTCTATCACACTTAGTAACACAAAGACCATTCTTTCTCTTCTCTCTCTTCCAATTTGTCAAGAACACCAAGAACAACACCATTTTCTTTCCTTCCTTGAGCATTCGGTCACCACCCATGGAACCACTTCCAATCTTCTATAATTTTATCTAGTTACATATCTTGAATCCTCTCATCAATCTAAAATACTTTCATGTTGGGAACTTCTCAAAATTCAATCATCTTCATCACTCAACCAAGCCAAGAACACAAAACAACCATTTTCCTTCATTTTCTCACCAAATGGTTCGGCCATGACCACCAAAAGCACCACCCATCACTTTTAATTTCATCCAACCATAGATCTTGAATCTACATGATATTCTAAGTAACTTTCATGTTGGAGACTTTCTCAAAATCATTCATCTTCATGGACTTTCTTCAAGAGCCAAGTTATTGAGTTTTTAAAGTGAAGTGTAAGAAGACTTCAATTCTTATCTCTTTTTCATGATCTAAACCATATTTGATCCATGGTTCCTCTTAATCAAGCTTAGTATATTAATTTCTATGTATTTTGTTTTGAATTTGAGAAGCCCTTGGTGGTGAAGGACTTGGAAAGAGAAGCAAAATCAAGAAGCTTTAAGGATCTTCAAGAGGTAAGAGGGACATCCATCTCACCAACCAATTATGGTGGTGGGAGATGGTCTTATATTTGATGAATTGTGAATTCATGTGAGAATTCCAATCCATGGTCATGTAATAATTAATTGTGTGTTTATGAGCTTTGCTTTATTTTCTTGTGCGTTGATTATTTTGTCTATGCTTAATATGCTTTGCATGATTTTATGGCTTTGATAGTATACTTATAATATGCATGATGAGTATATGGCATATTTGTGATATTTATGATGAAATATATATATATGTATGCCATGATGTGTGGATGGAAGGAAAATTGATCTTGGTTCCAATGGCCAAGGAAGAGCTACGGTTTTGATGCCCTTGATTTGGGTCAATGTTGAAATTTTTCAAGAACAAGGAAATTAAATTTTGATCCTTAGAACAATGAGAATTTCGGCCAAGACACCTCAAAATAGGTGTTTACAAATTAATATGTTTATGGAAGAATAAAATTAGATTAATTTGAGAAGTATGGAAAATGAACTAAAGGTTTGTTTTTTTTAAGAAAACATGAACACAAATTTTAGAGTGAAATTTTATTGATTTATTTTGTGTAGAAACAAGAATGGAATTTATTTAAGTTAGAATAAAAATATTTCATGGTTCCAATGGCCACCTATAAGGTTTTGATAATTTAGAAAAATGTTTTGATGTATGAAATACAAGAATTTTCAAATAAGGATTTTTGAAAAGGGAATTAAGTGTTAGTGAAATTTTCATAAATAAAAGAAAAAGAAGATTGAAAGTATTGAACTTCAAATTAATTTAAAAAGAATCAATTTTTAGAAGTAATTTAGAAATATAAAAAAAATGTTTGTAACTTAAATTTACTCACGAAGAATTTATTTGGGTTTTGGAAAACGTTAGGAAATTTAAAGTTAAGAAACAATAATTAAAACAACTCAATATGATTTTGTAGGACTAGATCAATAAAAAGTGATTTTGAGAAAATATATATTAAGGAAAAGATTTTTGACTAAGAATGAAAAAGGATTTGCAAAGAAAGTGAAAATGAATTTGAACAAATGGGTTTGTTATATGACCAATCGGTACTTTGGCTTTGAAAATAAAACTTTAATGGTTTTGTTTATGTAAAATCATATCAATTTAAAAGGAAAAATATTTTGATAATTTTTCAATAGTAATGCCTAGATTTTGATGAAACAAAGTAATTTTTCAAGTGAAAATATAATTGATTTAATACAAGAAATTTGAAAAGGGAATCAGAGTATTTTACTCACTTGAAAAATTAAGTTTTGTAAACGAAAATGTTTTCAAACTTCAATTTATTTTGAAGTAGGTTAATTTGGAAATGATTTGGGAAAAAATGGAGAATATAATGGTATTTTGAGAATTTACTCAAGTATAACTTATTTTCAAGTTTTGTGGATTATATTTGAAAAAGAATTTCTTGAGTAAAGAAACGTGGAAAAAGATTTTCTTGAGTAAGAAAATGTGAAAAATGAAATACAAAGTCATAATATTTTAAGAAAAGATTAAATGAAATTTTTGAAGGTTGAGAAATATTTTTGTAATAGAATTGTGGTGAAAAATTATTTACGTATCTTAAAAACGTGTTGAAAATGATATTGAATTATTTGAAAGTCCAAATTAATATTATTTTGGAATATTGAGGAATATTTTACGTAATTTGAACTACTATTGAAAAATTACTATGTGAATTAAAAGTAATAGAATATTTTTACGTGATTGAACAACGAAAAAAATATTTTTATGCGAATATGAAAAATGGTGGAAATTGTTATAAGATTTGGAAAGTGTTTTAAATATTTTGAGAATGATAGAAAATGATTTACGTAACTTAAAAGAATGATTTTTGAGATACGTAATTTTGAAACAGTGGAAAAATAATATGTGATTTGAGAAATGTATATTTTTACGCGATTGAGAAAGACATTAAAAAATTAATACGTGATTTAAAAGTGCAACAGAAAAACTGTGACATTTTGAAAACGTAACAAAAGTGTTACAGTATTGTGAAAATATAACAGAAACGTTTTAAAATTTTGAAAATGTGACAGAAACATTTTGGAATTGTGAAAACATAATGGAAATGTTACGCAATTTTGTGAAAACATGGCAAAAGTGTTTTATAACTATGAAAACATGATAACGTGATTTTGTGTTGAAAATATAGTATAATTACTGTTGAACCAACAGGTATGTATGGACAATGATGAAAAATGACATGTTTTGCCTATGATTGGCATTTGGTGCATTATATATACATTGAAAAGAGATATCTGTATTTGAATTTGGTGCATTATATATGCATTGAAAAGATTTAGCCCTTTGGGGTTGGACTTGCACTGATATATTTGTGCATTGTATAAAATATAGCTAATAGCTATTATGGCCTTTGTGGTTGAAGAGGAATGAGAATTGATAGTGAGGTCTATGATGGATCTTGGGGCGTCGAGTAGCGCGATCGATCGACCGTGGACGGTAGGCGAAGTACCACTGTGCCACTTAGCGGTCGATCAGTTGCAACGCATTGACGATACTCGACAAGAACACGATTCTTTTCAACGACCGGGAGATTGTCTTTGGGCTAAGGCGACAATTAACTTGAGCATTCTTCTCGAAATTGTGAAAACCTTCATGGAGTTGTTTTTGATAAATCGAGTCTTTGTGCATATGCATAAATCTGAGCATTTATATCTTATGATATATTAATTGGGGAATGTTGGCTATGACAATTGTTTTGAGTACTTGGATGATGATTGAACTGATAAATGATTAGATGATGATAGTTGATTAATGTTGATAGCATGATTATGGTATGATCTATCTGTATGATATTACTGTTTGTGTTATCTCTGTGCTGCCATGTTGGTATTGGTGTAGGTGATCTCACCTCTTTGTTATATTGTTTTGCTTTGTCTATATTGTTAAAATTATACAGTAGAAGAAATGAGTTTTCTTAGACATAACGAGTGGTAGATACTCAGAGATTGATGAAAATATTGAAAAGTGACTGTCTCAAGTTCGAAGATGTGCCAGGTAGACAAGGAGTAAAGTTCTGATGCATCAAGATAGACAGAAAAAGGAATAAGTATGTTAAAGTTTCTCATTAGTGTTGTACCGTGCTATTAAGTATGACCCGTCATGGGGTTTGCTACTGTCAAAAAATAAAAAAAAATAAGTTTGTTAATTTTATATTTCTCTTTAAATTGTGATATTAATTGGTGTCAATATTGCATAATGAATAGTTGAAATATGATTTTCAATATTACCTAATATTTTCAGTAAATTTACGTGTTAGTAAAGAAGAAATTTTGAAACCCATCTTTTATAACTCAAACTTTGTGCGAACTTCTTTTCAGATTATGAGTTAGGAGTCAAAAATGTGATGCCCTAATTATTTTAAAATACCATTCTTCAGAGATATGAAAAGTGTGGAATTAGGATTTGACTTGTCATTTTGACTTTCAGTACTGGGATTGGATAATGTTTCTTGATCATCCTCATCATATGACACTTAGAAGGTTAAGCTTTATTAAAAAGTTGGAATAGTTAATGTTAAAAATCAATGGTAGTTGATGTTAAAAACTTAAAGACCTTATAATCTCAGGTTAGAAGTGCATAATAAAGACTACAATTCAAAAGGTAAAAAAAAAGGAAGAACATTGACCAAAACGAACAATCAAACAAATGGAAGACATATCTTTCATTCAAAGTGTAGCATAAAAAAGAGTCACAATCATGAGTTAAACCATTACAGAGAAACTTCAATCCCAAAAAAGAAAAAAAATGCCATTTTGCTTTATTCAATCTCTTTTCAAGAACTAAACCACCGATTGAGGCTTTAAGGGGGTTGAAGAAAATTCTTAATTTTCAAGTCTAATTGCACCCACACCACATTAGGATTTGTGCCTCTTGACGGCTGCTACGTTCTATCCAAGTGTCTCCAAGTGTGTGGCGTAACTTATGAATTTATAAGAAAAAACGTGAGCTTTATGTTAGAGTTACAACCTCTCGGGCGCTTACATTACCAGCGCCTTAGCTAATCGGCCCATTAAAACCACTTGATTTACGCATCGAAATTTTGCCTGTTAGTTTGATCGCTAAACCACTAGAATGCAAAATCAACTCTCTATCTCATAAATCATCCAATGAGATTTTTCCATGCATAATTACCTATCAAAAATATATAAAACACACAATTAAAACATAATTTAGAAAAACTAAAAATAAAAGAAACTTGAGCACAAACTCAATCAAAAATAATAAAAGAGAATGAAAACTCAAAACTTTGAACCGTAAAAATATGTATTTTTGAAGGTTCATCAGTCCCACAAACTTAAACTTTTACTTGTCCTCAAGTAAAAAGAAAAATAAAAAGACTAAACAAATAACAATTCAAAACATACAACCAAAACATGGCAACACCAGGTAGTTAATATCATACATATCTTCAGAAATTGCTTCACAATCTAATTTCAAAAGTCACACATGAACAAGCCAACATCGTCTCTCACATGCAACTCTTATACATCAATGACTTCCCAAAAACATGAATGAAAGACACAATCTCCTCATAAAGAATAAACTCAGATAGATTTATAAAACAACAAGTGCACATCAAACCCACATCCATAGGGTTGTTATTCATCTCTCTTTTCACTGATGTAAACAACACACAACCAAAGATCAAAAGGAACTTTATAAGCTTGTAATGTAAGGCCGAGGGTATGAGTTAAGAAAGAAGTGGTAGAAAAATGAAAACAAAAATTAAGATACAAAATCAAGTAAATTTCACAATTCAAGCCTCAAAATACTGAACAAGTGCAAAACGGAGCATAAGAAACAACACAACATTCTTTTTTTTTCTTTCTTTCTTCCCTTTCTTTATTAGCAATCTCCACTCCCAAACTTATTTCTTTGCAATACTTTGGGTGAAACTTCTCTTCTTTTTTTTGTATTTTTCTAATTTTTTTCTTTTTTTTTTTTGAAATTTTTCAGCTCCACAAAACTTCATATACAAAAATAATGAAGACTTGAATAATAAAATAATACAAGATATGCACTCAACAAAGGTTATGTAAGAGAGAATTTTTTTTTCATATGGGTATGAGAAAAGGAAAATGTGGGTAAAGAAAAGAAATAAAGGCCAAACAACAATAAGGCTGTAAAAGGGACCTAAGGATATACTGTGTTCACAGGTTGACTTGAAAGACTCAAACGGTGTAAAGAAGACCCTTATCATTTCCTTAATCATGCAGTGCCTAGGATTTCGCCTCAAAAGAGAATCAAACAACTTCTAGATGCAAATCATCCACACGCATGCAATCCCATAAACATTCTCTAAGCTTAACATGCATTTATATTTTAAGGTCTATCAAACATAAAGATGGGAAGAACATCCATAAACAATTGAAACAATAAAGATAAATATAACTCATAGATTCTCATGTGATATCCCAAAGCAATCAGATCAATTCACATTTCAAACGATCATTGGATATTCAATTTAACACACCGGCATGCAAAATTTCAACACAAAGACTCAAAACACAAAATGAATGATGATGGTAAAATAAAATCAATAAAAACAAACAACTAAAAGAAATAAATACAAGAAAGGAAAAGAAAAACTCTTTTTTGGTAGCCGACAACTATATACATCCCTTACAAAGGCTCCGAACTCGGGAGGCACCTAAGCCGATATCCTCAACACTACCTTCAAAAACAAAAAAAGGAAAAATGTTAGTCAATAAAATAGGAAAATAACAAAATAAAAATAAAAATAAAATAAAAACAAAATAGAAAAGGAGAGAAAATTTGGGTTGCTTTCCAAAAAGCGCTTGTTTAACGTCATTAGCTCAACGTTACCTTTTATTCAATTAATCATGGTGGCTTGAAGCAAGAGAAGTAAGATGACATTTTTCTCTTATCATTTCTTTGCCTCCAGACTCTAACACTGTCTTTGGAATCAATCTGCAATAAATCATTAGAAGTTGGAGGATCTTTTTCAATTGTAGCAATTTTTGCAAGAGGAAGACCTTTCTCCCTTTCATCCACAATCTTGGAAGTGGGAAGATCAGCATTAACTGATGATAAAAGAGTCTTACTAGCCAAATCCTGTAGAGGCTTATCTTGAATGCATTTGATAGGAGCATAAAGATCTGATGTTGGTGCAGATTTATCAAAAATATTAATAGTCACCTGATCTTCATCCACCCTCAAAATGAGCTCTCCTCTAGGAACATCAATCAACGCTCCTGAAGTAGTCAAGAACGGTCTTCCAAGAATCAGAGGAATATCAGCATTCTCATCCATATCCAAAATCATAAAATCAGCTGGGAAAATAAATTTGTCAACCTTCACTAGCAAATCTTCTACTATACCATATGGATGTTTAATTGACCGATCAGCTAGTTGAAGAGACATTATAGTTGGCTTCACTTTATCAATCCCAAACTTGTGGAGAATTGACAATGGCATTAAATTGATGCTAGTCTCTAAATCATATAGAGCTTTTCTCAATAGTTAACTCACCAATAATGCACGAAATGGTAAAATTACTTGGATTTTTCAATTTTGGTGGTAGTTTCCTCTGAATTATAGCACTGCACTCCTCAATAAGTGCCACAGTATCATCTTCCTTGAGTTTTCTCTTCTTTAAGAGCAAATCTTTCATGAATCTAACATATGAGGGCATATGCTCAAGTGCTTCAGCAAAGAGAATGTTTATCTGCAGCTTTTTGAAGACATCCAAGAACTTGGAAAATTGCTTTTCTTGATTCTCCTTCTTTAACCTTTGAGGAAACGGAAGTCTAGCATACAATGCAGGATCAACTATTTTCTGCTCACGTTCCTTCTTCTTCCTCTGCCACTTTGGTTGCTCCTCTTTAACTTCTTTATTACAGTACTCTTGAGATGGGACATCTGTAAAAGGAACATCAATTTCCTTAACTGGTCCATCCAAAGTCTTACCGTTTCTCAGTGTAATTACATGACATTGCTCATTTGGATTGACAACAGTATCACTTGGGAAGGTGCCTAGAAGTCTATCTTGAAGCTGTTTTGCTATCTGCCCCACTTGATTATCTAAATTTTTAGTAGCAGCTTCTTGATTCTGAAAATTTGCTTTTGTTTCCTCCATAAATTGAGAAGTTTGTTGCACAAAAGCAGATGTCTGTTTAGAGAGTTTCTCAAGTGCAATCTCAAGAGGAGACTTCTTCTCTGGTTGAGGATTTAATGGCACTATTTGATTGCTCTAAGAAAAATTGGGATGATTCCTCCACTCTAGATTATATGTATTTGAAAATGGAACACCTTGAGGTCTGGAAAGATTACCTATATAATTTACCTGCTCTTGAGAACTGAAACCAGAATTGCTTACCTCACATCCACCATTAGCATGATTACCTCTATAGAAATCACAACTTAACACTTGGTGGTTCACAGAATTTACCTGTATACTCTCAACTCGCTTGGTGAGGTTAGCTAACTGCTGAGAAATACTTTTGTTTTGAGCAAGCAAGGCATCGAGAGTACCAAACTCCATAACTCCTTGTTTGACTACTGCTCTCCCACTAGGCAACTGATATTCATTGGTTGCCATAGTCTCAAATAGTTCTTGAGCTTCTTCAGGAGTTTTGGTATTTAAAGATCCACTTGCAGATGCATCTACTATAGCTCTGGTAGGATGACTCAAACCATTATAGAAAATCTGCACTTGCTGCCAAACTTCAAATGCATGATGAGGACACCTCCTTACTAGCTCCTTGAATCTCTCCCATGCTTCATAAAGAGATTCTCCTTGATTTTGAGTGAAACAAACAATTTCACCCATCATCTTCACAAACACTGATAGAGGAAAGTATCGAGTTAATAATTTGCCAACTAGATCCTCCCAAATAGAAATGCTCCCTTGTGGCTAGGCTTGTAGCCAGCTCTTTACTTTGTCTTTAAGAGAAAATGGGAACAGTCATAATCTAATGGCATCATCAGTAGCGCCATTATACTTAATAGTATCGCAGAGCTGCAAAAAATTTGTAATGTGTAAAATTGGATCTTCTACCTGACTTCCCCCAAACTGATTATGCTGCACCAACTGTAGAAGTGCTGGTTTAATCTCAAAATTATTGGCCTGAATAGCAGGACGCACAATACTGGTTAGGGGTGATCACGGGTCGGGTCGAGTTTAGGGGATAAAAAAATTCAAACCAATCATATGAGTTCGGGTCGGGTCGGGTTGAGGGGGAAAATTTGAGTAACCCGAACCGAACCAACCCGATTAGAATCGGGTTGGTTCGAGTTAGTTCGGGTTAGTTAATCGGGTTAGTCGGGTTGATCGGGTCACTGGATCTGGTTGTAAGAAAAAAAAACTTAAATATAGGCAAAACGACGTCGTTTTATTGGGTCATCGAGTCGAGTCACTAAACCCGTTACCCGAACTGATATTCAATGGGTTTGTCAAAATTTACCCTAACCGAAAGAGATTCTGTATTTGAACTTTGGTGCATTATATATATATGTTATCGGATTTAGGCTGGGTCGATCGGGTTAGCGAGTCGGGTTGTGCACCCCTAATACTGGTAGAAATATTTTCAACAGATGGAGTAGCATAGTCAACTAATGTGCGTCTTCGTTCTGTAGTTATAACAATTTCTGCCATCTTTGCTTCTATTTCTTCAAGCTTCTTCCTCTCTCTAGCTGTTTTCCTGTTTGCTCTAGCTGTTCTCTCTATCTTTGGATCAAAAATAATTCTTCACTTTGTCCATGGAGTTGTTTTTGATAAATCGAAATTTTGTGCAGAATCTTGCATAAACAAACAAACAAGCAAATTAGAGTGAAGTAAAGAAAGAAATTAAAAATAAAAATAATTACTAATAAAATTAAACAAAAAAAACAAAGAAACAAATTAAAAATAAAATTTAAAAAATTATTAAAAATTAAAAATTAAAATAAACAATTAAAAAGAAAATTAAACAAAGAAAAAATGTTTAAATTAGTGTCTTTTCAACTACTATTTAATATTAATAATAATAATCCCTTAATTAACTACGCTAAAAAATTGTTGAAAATTTGGCAAGTACACCAAATCGACAAAAGTAATAAAGAGTGAGTAGAGTATCGTCCCACGATGATTAAGTTATTAATTACTAAATTCGTTAAATCAACACTATTCAAGTTATCGAAAAGAGGATTGATGCAAATTCAATTAAAAAAAATATAAAAATCAGCAAACAATAAATCAAATGGATGAAAAATAATGATGTTAAAGAATTAGAGTTCAAATTTCACTTGAACTCTTTAGATGCACATTCAAATATTGGTTTAACTATGTTCTATTTCAATGATTTATGGTCAATTCCCAAAATTAATTAATATCTAATTCCTTGGTATATTAATCCTCTTACGCTGATTAGAATTAACTAATCCCTTAGTCTAACCTTAATTAGAAAGGCATTATCAAGAACGAGGGAATTAAAAAAAAGACCACATAACCCACAACGTCTATTCCTAGTGATTACAGAAATTATGATGTTTATCACATGTTCTAGGTTCATGCAAATTTTTTCAAATCATACATTAATCCAAAAGATCATTCCCAAATTGATCAAGTTTAGAAAAATATTAAGAATAGAGATAAGCACGTAAATCATGAAAAAGAAACATAGATTAAACCTATAAAAGAAAGTTACATCATCTAAGAACAAAATCCATCATCCCCCTAACAAAGGAAAAATTAGTTACACATGGAAAAAGAAGAACATAAAGGGAAGAATATGACAAACTCCATTATAGAGAGGTGAAAGGTTGAAGAAAATCCCTAATCTTCAAGCCTAATTGCGCCCACACCACATTAGGATTTGTGCCTCTTGACGGCTGCTGCGTTCTGTTCAAGTGTCTCCAAGTGTGTGGCGTAACTTATGAATTTATAAGAAAAAACGTGGGCTTTTTGCACAACTAGCGCTCAGGCGCTACGTTACCAGTGCTTAAGCGCTGACCCATTAAAACCACGGTGCTTTACGTATTGAGCGCCTAGGTGCTATGACTTCAGTGCCTAGGCGCTGAACCACCAGAATGCAAAATCAGCTCTCTATCTCATAAATCATCCAGTCTTTTTTCATGCATAATTACCTATCAAAAACACATAAAAATACACAATTAAAACATAATTTAAAAAAATTAAAATAAAAGAAACTTGAGCACAAACTCAATCAAAAAGAATAAAAGAGAATGAAAACTCAAGACTTTGAACCGTAAAAATATGAATTTTTGAAGGTTCATCAAGGTCCAAATCAGGACAATAACCTGTGTCAAGATGATAATGGTTCCAAATATAAGTCTATCATTTTTTGTTGCCAACAAAAGGAGATAAAAAAATTTATTATGCCATTTATGATCATCTAATTTATTTCTAATTATTTAACATCACATATATTTTATTCTTGTAGTGAGCATAAACAAAGACCATGAAACTCTACAGCAAAGCCCTTATTAGAACTTTGCAGCCATCAGCATGCATCCAGATAAAACAAATTATGGGATCAAGAACCTAAATTATAGAATCAACACCATTTATTGTACTGAAAAAGGGGCATCCAATTACAGGACATGAATATGGTTAGTTTGTACTTGGGTCCTGATCTTTGCATTCAATTTTTACTTTAAGTGGCTGCTAAGTTATAACTAAAAGTACTTTGTTGGTGACTTAATTTCCTGAGATAACTTCTTTTTAATATTCTATTGCTTTAACAGTCATTATCTGCCAGATGCATTTATGTCTATCCACTTGCCTTCATGTGATCTAACTTGAAGCCCTTCTATTTCATCTCGATATAAGATAGTAATACAGTTCATATCAGTATGCATCCTAAGCCCCTTAACTTAATCTTCTAAACTTTCTGGAGCAGAGTAGTTGTTTATCCTTAAGTAACCATGGCACTTTCTTAATTCAGAATCATAAAACTCCTCCAAGGCATTCCCTAAGCTCATTAACACAAGCTTTAGAATTTTTTTTTGACAAATTTGCCATCTTGCTACAATATTCTTGTAGTGTCTCACTATTGACAACATATAAAGATATATAAACTTATGGTTTGATTAAACAAAAGCAGATAGAGAAATTAAGTATAAAATAACATAATATTACTAAAAGCTTAATTGGATAACAACAATGTGCTTATACATTACCTGGATTTGGAATTTTGTTTTTCAAAGAGGATATCATCAGAATTCTTAGCAGAAACATAGAAGTTGGGTCCACATATGCGTGCTAAAAACACATAGTTGGTGACTTCTTGTGCATGTATATTCTCTATCCTCCTTCAATATTCTGCGTACTAAACAAAACGTGTGACCTTTCTCTTTCAAATCCTAAGGGATTTTCTCGAGGTAATTTTCTAAAAGGTAGAATAGAATTAACTTTTTCCAAAGTGGCATATTCCATCTAGGTAATTAGTCCTCACCTTAGAAGTGAATGAGAATGCTTGTGTAATTGGTTAAGAGGTTGTTGCCCTTGGGCTTTACACAAGAACCCTTTACTCTTTCTATCATTTGCATTTAAAGGAGTTACAATAATCATTGTTAGCAGCTGATCAATATATATCACATAAGACTAAAAATGCTTATTAGCATATACTTGAAAACTATATATTCTGCCAATATATAAAACATTTCCAAACTTCCCCTAGCATAGGAAACTGTCCTCTGATATGCTAAAAAAAGTTGGGGAGCTTTACCGCTCGTCTCTTCTTTGCAAGACGATTTCCCATTTGTTCTACTTCGTGTCATAACGTTGGAAATACATAATTAAAAAAAATACACATATTCTATGTTTATAAGCAGCCTCCTCATCTTTTCTATATTTATAAGCCTCTATTTCATGGATATATTTCTCCTTGTTCTTCTTTGCCATTTTCCAGTTACAAAATAAGTAATTAGTAAGAAATCAAGTCATTAAGGACTAAAAAGAGAAGGGCATAATCAAATGAAGGATGAGGCAAAAGGGGCAAACCTCTTCATAATGTCTCCTTTGTTCTTCTGTCATGTTTTTCCAAGCCACAGCAAGCATAGATAAGAAATTAGATTACTTATGTGGAGCTTATAGTATGCAGCTCAAGTCCTAGCCATAGCAGACACAGATCATAAATTAGATTCTACATCATAGGTCCA
This sequence comes from Ormosia semicastrata, assembly GCA_029884595.1. Taxonomy (NCBI): domain Eukaryota; kingdom Viridiplantae; phylum Streptophyta; class Magnoliopsida; order Fabales; family Fabaceae; genus Ormosia; species Ormosia semicastrata. The sequence continues at coordinate 6,307,618 of JAQQTO010000054.1, read as the reverse complement.
AGTTTGTAGGAGCCACAAAACTAAAGCTTCAATTGATTCATTCCTTCTCCAACAATGTTGAGAAAGAAAGAATGAATTATCATCAAGATCTATACACAATATCAAATGTCAATCTTCTTTACAATTATAAATGTATAGGTATAAACAAATTTTGTATTTCTTAGTTTTGATAGGGCAGGCATAGTTAGAATTTATATACCTCTTATAAACAGGAAGAGAAGTGGGAATTTCTGGCTAATTGTAGTTCGTCCAGTGAAGCCAGCAACTCTTTCCACATATTTTCAATACTAAATCAATAGAAAGATCAGTGTTATACCAACATTAAGAACTATACACATAGAAGATTAATTTATGTAATATGTCAGAGAAGAGAAAAACTTATTAATGTGTTCAATATGATTAAGGACCATAAAGAGCTAGCACAATACCTACATTTTGGGAAGGGTTATCCATTTTTCACCATGACCCAACGCTATAGAGCAATTTGGAATTTCCAAGAAACCAATGGTAGCACACACATTAGAGCAAACAAAAAGCTTGACAAAATTCTAAGTAAGCAACACATGAGATTTTTCTCTTCTGTTTTTTGTAAAACATTATAGAAGCAATATCAATCCTCATAATATCATAATGACCCATTTGTAAAAACTACACTCAGATAAATCATGTTTATCACTGCCCTCAAACTACACTCGTTTTAAGTTCATACTATTATCTTAATAACTCAAGGCATATAATATGGCACGACATCTTAGCCATCAACTAATGAAACAACTATGCTAAACTAATGCATTCTCCTATTTAATCCTTAAATCATTGACACATATAGAAAATTAAATGATTCCCTTTGTAAAAGGATAATTATTTTAAAATACCATTCTTCAGAGATTTGAAAAGTGTGGAATTAGGATTTGACTTGTCATTTTGACTTTCAGTACTGGGATTGGATAATGTTTCTTCATCATCCTCGTCATATGACACTTAAAAGGTTAAACTTTATTAAAAAGTTGGAATAATTAATGTTAAAAATCAATGGTAGTTGATGTTAAAAACTTAAAGACCCTATAATCTCAAGTTAGAAGTGCATAATAAAGACTAAAATTCAAAAGGTAAAAAAAAGGAAGAACACTGACCAAAATGAACAATCAAACACATAGCAGACATTCTTTCATTCAAAGTGTAGCATAAAAAAGAGTCATAATAATGAGTTAAACCATTTCCGAGAAACTTCAATCCCAAAAAGGAAAAAAAAATGCCCTTTTGCTTAATTCAATCTCTTTTCAAGAACTAAACCATCGATTGAGGCTTTAAGGGGGCTGAAGTCTTGAAGGAGAACTGTAGTACAATTCAAGGAAATGATTAAAAGACTAAACAGAAACCCACAAGCAAGAGCATATATGAAAGGCGAAAAACTGCAAATGCCATGTTAGAATATATCTGACCTTCTTTTAAACATATCACAGTTCCAGTGCATCGAATTCGAATGCATTCAAATTTGGGAGTTCCATTCAAGAGTTATCTTCTTTGTCACTTGAAGCAGAACAAATTTATGGTGGGGACTTGCGATCGGAGGTGGTGGAATCCTCATCGTCGTAAATTTGTTCTACTTTAGGTGACAAAGAAGATAACTCTTTGATGGAACTCCCAAATTACAATGGTGGGGACTTGCGATCGGAGGTGGTGGAATCCTCGTCGTCGATCGCCATGAGACACGCCGGGAACCAGAGCCACCGCTCCTTGCCTCTGTTGTTCCAGCCATCACAGTGAAGAGAAAAACAAAAGCATAGTGGCGTAAAGAGAGAAACCAAAAATGAAAAAAAAATATTAAAATTTTGAATGAAGAAAAAAAGGATGAGGATTGGGGAAGGTGTCGTAGAGATGAAAGGGAAAGAAGGAGAGAGAAAAGGCGTAGAAGAAAGAGAAATTAATTATAATTTTTTATATTCCTTTTTTTATGTTTTTATATTATTTTTTATATTATTAATTATATTATTTTTTCCTCACTTTAATCATAATCATTAAAAAATAAAATAAATAATATAAAAATGATATATAAAAAAAAGGGTAATAATTGTGATTGTGATTAAGTAAAGGGTAATATTGTAGAGACAAAATAATCTCCAATCTAATAAACACAAGTAAAGGGTAATATAGTAACTTAAAAAATATAAAATAAAAATAAAATATGATTAAAAGACAAATATATCCTTAATCTAACAAATCATATTTCATCAAACTAAAAAGTTTGGAACAACAATGTAATTTTGAAGCAAACAGTATGAGGTCCCAGAAGCCGGAAAATAGAAATGTACTGTAGATGCTCCATCAATCAACACGTGTATATGAATAGGAAAGTGTACAGTTAAATTTACGGGTATGTAGTTGTATTGTTTATTGCTTATTTATAGATTTTTGACTTAAAAAGAATGTTATGTATAAAAATTAAGAAATAAACGTGGCAATCAATCTCTAGAAGACTAGAACCGTATATAGTAGCACAACAAAATCAACATCTAGTATCTCTGATCATTGCAGCACAAGCAGCAACTTCAGAATTACCTTTAGCTACCTCATCTGTGTTATTATTAAGTTTAAAGTGACCTTTAGGAGGGTAATCCCATGCTGTCTTTGACCACTTGTCTTTAATATAACTCATCCCTTGTCCACAACACCCCAGAACTCAGTGGATTTAGTAAGAGTTGTTGTTTTAGGTTTAAGAGACCATCTTGCAGGTGTGTTTATGAAGAAGATTTTGTGGTTTCTCTGAGAAGAAGGTGCTCCAATCAAGTTCAGGCCAGGATAGAAGCCGTGAGAAAGTAGGTTCCTTTTTTAAATTTATTTAGGAATGAGGATTGAAGGAGGGGTTTTGACAAATTCATTTGATGCCAATTCTGAAGCTTTCAAGGATCAATTGCCCTAAATATGGGAATTACTCACTTTATAATCTCACTTTATGGGCTAAACTATATAATCTCAATTTAGCTTGTGTGGGATTTTAATTTAATTAATGAAGAATTGAAGGTGCCAAGAATTAAAATTTTGACCACTTGATTATATATGCTTTGAAACAATATTAATTTATCTAGAAGCTTATATTGAAGAATAATTTTATATCTCTTTCAGAAAGACGAGGTTAATTTGATATTAGAGAAAATGGTAGGAGTAGAGAAAAGGAGCTCTGTACCAAAAAAAAAATGGAAAGAAAGAAAAACAGCTCATTTTGCAGAGAATTTCCACCGAGCCCATCTTTTATCAGAAACAATGGGTTACCTTTTTATCTGTATTCTGCATACCGTATGATGACTAAGAGGGAGGGGGTCTATGCCACTTCTAGGTGGAATGGTACTAGAGCGTGCGCGATTGTTTGCAATGTTGCTTAGTGTTAAAGTATTTAGTAAACGGTCTTCTGACCTTTGTTGCAGCCACGAGTCATGATTCATAAGTATGACTTTTGAATTAGGTCTCTCACAAGTCATACGTACAACCGTTAAAATGGGTCAAATTCGTTATTTAACGAATGAGTTTGAATAATTCGATAAAATAAATAAATTGAATTAACAAAATATCAAGCTTAAAATTAAAAATAATTTAAATCAGTCAGCCTAAATGGACCAACTTATAATAGACTGAGTCAGTTCAATCTATTTACATTAAAAAGATGTGAGTTATATTGATAAAATGTCAATTCAAATAGACCAACTTGTAATGAATTAGGTCAATTTGATCTGTTTACATTAAAAAGAAGTGAGTTATATTGATAAAATATCAATTCAAAACTTACATGACCGATCTAAACCGATCCGTTTTGACAACTCTAATCATATGTCAACCCCTGACAAAGGGAAACCTAAACAATGGCCCTTGGCTGCCCTTGACGGGATGAACAGTCAGAGAGAGTCATCAAAATATTAGAATTATAACGAGGGTCATATTAAAATCGCATTATATGTCTATTGGATTTTATGGTTCTTTGAAAAAATGTTGCAAACTGGCAACTAATATTAATTAGAAGCATATTATGATATTAAAGGGAGCGAAAGATCACATATCGAGTTAGACATACAAAGATTGTGATACCGTGGAGGGTGAATGCAACCATGCAACATGATTTATGCCAACGTGGCTAGATCTGATTAATGATTATTACCAGGGACTCCCAAGTTCTTCTAAACCTTAAAGATATACATATTGAAATCTTTGTCTTTTTTCTTCTGTCTTTAATTATATTTTGTTAATAAAATACTGTTAATTAAGAGAAAAATATGAATTTTTTAGTCAATAATATTTGATTGAGACAAGATTATAGACATAAGATTTGAATGGAAAGACATTAGTTTCTTTGAGTATGGATAACAATAATTCGGAAGAGAAATGTTGTGCAAGAAAGAAAGGTGCGCATGATACATATATCAAGTTATCAACAAGAAATTGCAGTAGCTCTTCCTCATCAACCTCTTCTCTGGACCGACCATTTCCGTGCCCATTGCCATTGTTGCTGTAAACCACCCGACTCAACCCGTCCCAGTAGAACTCCACTCCCATGCCAACGATGAAATTTTTTTTTAATTAAGAGTCTCACATATTTGTTTGGTCACTTCATTTAATATCAATTAATTTTAAATTTTAAGTTAAAATCTCATATAGTATTAAAGCTAATATCATCATCTCTCTAAATTTATATATTTGTTGAATCACTTTAATGCAATGCAAATTGGTTTTTCACTACCAAGCGAGTATTACCATCCACTTTCACTCTCACACCTTCATTGCATTCGATCTCTATCTCGTGTTTGGAACCCATGAACACATCCCATGTAACTCCTGCTTCCAAACACGTGTTCTCTCCGAGTTTCCAATGAATTCTGCTCTAGCGAAGTTTCAGTGGAGCTTGATCTTCTGGAAGCTATGAAATACGGGTATTTTATAATGTCTGCAGTATTCGTGTCGGATACGTATTCATATCTATACCAGATAATCAGATACTTGATAAATGTTAATTTAATTTTTTAACAAAAGTCGTATTCTCATATTATACTCGTATCATATCCGATACTCTGTATCTGTATTCGTGTATCATGGTCTGGAAGTGTTGGTGGTAGATGGATTTTGAGCCATGTTGTGTTCAGATTCGGAATAAGGAGAAGGTTGATGGGTTGAGACTTGAGAGAGATGGTGATGGAAAAGATGGCAGTGGTGTAGATGGTTAAGGAGTGAGAGAAAAAGGTTCTGGTCCTTCGGGACCAACTGAGGGTGAGATAAGTGGGAGAGTTGCAGAGTTGAGTCTGGTATATGCAGGTTACCACATTCTGGGGCACTTGAGAACTGTTGCTGCTGCTTGATGGTGTGTTGGGTTGGCTGAGGCTGAAACAAGCTGGGATCATGTTTGTTTTGCTTCTTCTTAGAATGTATTCAGTATGTTTCTCAAACCATATGTAGTGAATATGGAGAGGTTAGAAGGAGGAAGAAAGAGAAGATGGAGTTGTAGAGAGATGGGAGGAGAGTGTGTCCTTGGCTTAATCTGAGAATATTGAGAAGGAAAAGTACAAACTAATAAGCTTGGTAATGGTAAGAGAAGCGGGGTTGTTAAATTATAATTTTTTTGGAGGGGGGCGTTCTCTTTAATCTTTTTTTTTTGGGGGGGTTCTTTTTAAGGTGAATTGTTGGCAAAAGTCTAATGCTTTGCATCCTTTAATGATGAAAACACAGGGCTTCCATCACTACAATCATCTACTCCAGTTGCTATGCCTTTCGCAAACTATTCATTGGTTCATGTTTTGCTTCCTTGACTTACGCCTTTGACAAAGCTTTAATGGCTTCTTTCTCATACGCTAGTGAGCTGGGTTGCATTGGGACTTTCCAAGTCATCACAATCATTACAGGTGACTTTGTCATTTTCTTGCATAAACAACTGGCCTTTTTCTGAATTCTTTTCCTCTGTTAATCATCTCAAAAAGGGAATGGAAGATGGGCCCTCCCCTGAAGAAAGGGGTGGCTTAGCGACTTCTCTTTCTCACATCCGAAGAACTCTTTCTTTCTATGATGCAATATTTTAACAAAAGCTAATACATGTTCAACTGCTTAATTGAATATGCGAAACAACCATTTGGATTATCTCTATTTTTTTTTCTCTAATATTGTCAAATGTAAGAAAGAAAAAATACAAAAATTATAAAAGAAATTTCATATTAATAATTAAGTTTTATTAATAACTTTTTTTATATTTTTTTCTCTTACAATTGAACACTTAAAAAAAAATTGATAGAATCCAAATATGAGAAAGAAAGTCTATAGAGTTTAAAGTGAAACAAAGCCAATATTAACTATCGCTACACTCTATCACGGTGGAGCTATTCACTGCCATTACACTCATTATAATTTGGGCAATGGGATTAGGTTAAGGTTCCAGGGGGTCACATACTTAGTGACAAGTGAGTGTTCATCCACCTTATATTCGAGGTTGAACCTCCTTATACACCAAAAAAGTTTAGATGGTTAAGGTCTGCTTGAGGATAACAACGCTCTTAGTTCTACACTTTATTTCTAATGGTTGCCCCAAATTTACATTCTAATGGTTGAGCCCTACCTCGAATTTGAGTATCTTTAAATTGGCTGATGCAATGTTGAGAGTAGATCCCTGGTCTAACATCAGGGAACTTGTTAGTGTAATACCACCAAATCCCATTCCCCTTACTCTCAATAGAGGCCTTCCATTAAACCAAAAAGTAAAAGCATAGCGTTTTCACCTTACACACTTAATAGAAATTCAACAAATGTTTCCTAGCCCAATGTTCTAATCAAGGGCTCAGTTCAATTTGGATAGGATGATATACCAACAGCATCAAATTTAATCCCCCAAATGTTCACATTTTGATTGCAATATGTTTAATTGGACGTTCATGTTCACCAGCATTTCTTAACAAGTCTTCCCTTCCTTTAAAATGCATTAGGCTGAAAAATTAAATGTACATAACAAAGTTTACAAAATATTTACACATATATTTGAAAAGAGCCATCATGATTCTTCTTCAGGTATTTTGAATCACCGGCTCACTTTAGGAAATGATCTTATCATTCAATTTGTATGACATGGATGCCATTAGGTGGCTGTGCAGAGAAGAACCATAACGAAAAGAAGTGCAGCCAGTCCCAAGAACAAGAAGATAGTAGAGTAAGCCTTCCATAGTGAAATCATTGACATGAAACTAAATGGTTGAATCTGCTAGCTCACAAATCAGAATCAACTAATCAAGTGAAAGGATGCAGATATTACAGGTTAACACATATACAGTAGATACCAAAAACTAAATTACATACTTGCTCCTGACTTCTGTTTGCATTATCTGACTGCCACGAATAGAAAACAAGAGGATCACACAACAATATAGCCTTTAAAACCATAAAAAAACTGAATTTCAAGGGTTATAATTTCTGAACTACAAAAACTTACTAGAAGAGGTTTCAGCTACTCTAAATGATCTTGGGAGTACAAGGTTTTCATCAGATCTACAAATGAATGTAGGAAACATTGTAGAAGTAAACTATAACAACAACGATGACAACTAAGTGTCTAAACCTGATCTCATTAGGTAGAATCCGTTACATGGATCAATTAATGCTATGTCAATATTGGGTTATATCAAAAAACCAAATTTTTAGTAACACCTTTTAGAAACACAAGACGCCTTTTAACTCCTTTAACTTTATTTCAAGGGTATATATTCAAATGCTGAGTAGCCTACATCTGATTAACATGCATGTTTTAATTTCTCACTTCAACGTGAAGAGGACGAAGTAAGCAATCATTAGATCTGATTGCAGTATTGAACTCTAAATCAATCCTAGCATCCCTGATTGAAGCAGGTTAGTTTGGATTAGTAGATAGAGTATATTTACAGGTTTAAATTTTCAAATGTGAGTTCTCTGTGACTTACAGGGCCTCGATTCACAAACAATATTTAGCAATATTAAAGCTATTATTACTTAGAAAAGTGTAAAGCCATATGATGGACTCGTTTCCTTTGAAAATTTTTGGATGGAATAATGACATTGTACCTTGGCCATAATAGTCGTGCTGACGTTGTACTTTTTTGCTACAAGTGGCAGGAACATTTCTTGGCCTGAACAGAAGAAAGAAGCGCAAATACTGAAAGGTAAACTTATCTGTCAAAATCAATAGAAATAATGATGACACAATCATTCATTTTCAATTACTATATTGTGTCATAAACAGTGGATGAAGCTATAAAACAATGCCATTTTACCCTGATCTACCACCAAATATTATGTCTTTTCTTGCGGTTGCTATTATGCACCATATTATGTTTAGATGTATGATATATCTTTTTTTATTTATAACAACAGATTTTTTTTATAAGTTATTTTTTTTTTTTTTTTTTTTTTTTTTTAAGCTACCATTATCGGTCACCGTCGACTATCGCCACCCACCATCGGCCACATGCCATCGACCATCACCGGCCACCTGCTTGCCACCACCGTCGACCACCCACCACTAACCACTATTGGCCTTGTCGATAGCCACATTGCCACCTTCGGTTGGCTACTATTTATTTTTTAAATTACATAATCAAATAATATTAATTAAAATTATATTAATTTTTATATATTTTTCATAAATAATTGATATATTAAAAATTTTATAAATTTTAACTTGTAATATTTATACATAAAAATATAATTTTTTGTGTGTAAGTGTGTAAGGATTTTTTAAAAAAATATATATTTTTAAACGATAATATTATCGATTTTAATCGATATAAAAAATATTATCAATTTCAAATTGATAATATTTAAAAAAAATATTTTTCCCTAAAACTATAACTATGTTTGTTGAAAACTTTTATAAATTTTAATCGATAATATTTATATAGTTATGCAACTTAAAAAAAATTTAAAGGTGATCAGTGGTGGCAAAACAGTTGCTGACTGGGGGCTTACGGTGGCCGGCAAGCAATGTACAATGGCCTGCCAACCAACGATAGTGGTGGTGGTAGTATGTAAAAAAAATATAAAACAAAAAAACACGAAAAAAAAAGGAACATGTTTCTTATAATTGATCTAAGTCATTGATATTTTTTATAAATATATCAATGACTTAAATTAGGTGGTGTATCATACACCCTCTTTTAGAGGGTGTATATTAGACTCCACCTTCTTTTCTAACTATTCTAGGATTTGCTTATTGTTATAAGAATAAAAATAATTCTACATTTCTTTTAGAGATGTAAAACTATTAACACTTTTTTAAGGGTGTTGATTAAGTAAAAAAATAATAAAAAAATAAGTATGATTAATAATATTAAGATGAATATAAAAAGAAATATATGTACTATTAATGATAAAATATTAAAGTTATTGCTATAATGGATAGATATTATCTAGAGAAAACTTGCTTTCTCAAAACCTCACTTTTCAACAAAAGAAGTTTTTCAAAGATGTCTGAATCTTATGCTGTCATTGTTATGGTACACCCTATTAAATTAAGGTGTATCATACACTTTTGACTTTACTTATTGTTATAATTTTTTTTGGGTATTTTTTTTTATTTTATGTTTTTTTATTTTTTTTGTTTTATGTTTTTTTAACATCATCACTACCACTTATTGTCGATCGACAATTGTCCACTATCGGCCATGACCACCATCCACCACCACTACCTTTTTTCCATATTATACTTGTTTATTTTTTAAGTTGTATAATTGTGTAAATAATAGAAGTTAAAATAATACTTGTTAAAATTATATTAATCTTTATATTTTTTCATAAATAATCGTGTATGTTAAAAAATTTATAGATTTTAACGATAATATATACACATAATAAAATTTATAAAATTTTAGTATGCACAATTATTTATGAAAAAATATAAAGACTTATACAATTTTAATTAATATTATTTACATAATTGTATAACTTTAAAAAAAATGAACAGTATAACTTGAAAAAGGTAGTGACTGACAGCAGCTGTGGAAGGTGGTTGGCAGTGGCTGGAGGCGGTTGGCGGTATAGTAGTTGGCAGCAGCAGTCGACGCCAGACGTGGTGGTGGTGGTTCAATAAAACAAAACTTAATCTTAATCATTGATGTGTTTTTCAACACAATAAATGGTTAGGATGGACAAGGTGCACCGGAGGAAGTATATTATAATTGGTCATCTTATGCACACAACCCTGCTAAGTTAAAATTCCAACATGTATTCAAGAAAATAGTTTACAGAACTTGATGCAGCCTAAAAATACTGAGATCTCACATTCATCTTACACATCAAGTCAAACGCCGAAACATGATTAGTCTTACACTCAACAGAGTGTGGGAACACCTTGTGAGAGCTATTTACAAAATGGAAAAAGATTATCTTACATTCTTTTTAAGAGTGTATATACTATTGACATTATTTTTAAGAATATCAGATTTAGTGAAAAAAAAAATAAATAAGATAAATGATATTAAAAAAAGTATAAAAAAAAATATATATACTATTAATGGTAAGAATATCAGAACTCTTAAAAAAAGTGTCCAAGAGGGGAAATCGAAGATAAACTTATTATTACTGATTTTAAGTGGACAATGGCATCGTTGACGCATGCCAAAACTGGGTGCTTTTGTGGACGGGATTAATTATGGAGCATGTAGTGTTTAAATTGAGTCTGTTGTTAATATACAACTTACTAAGTTAGGGTGTCTAATACACTCTTTATTTTACATATAATTGTGAGTTTTTTTTAAAGCTTTTTTTTTAGTTTTATATTTTTTTTTTACATATTACCACCATCATTGTTGCTGGCCGACCATTGTCTTCTGCCGATTGATCATTGTCCTTTGCCTCTCTGCCACCACCGATCCACCTGCCACCACCTTTTTTTAAGTATTGTTTATTTTTTAAAATTGTATAAGCGTATAAATAATATTAAATAAAATAATATTAGTTAAAATTATACTAATTTTTATATTTTTTCATAAATAATTGTGTATATTAAAAATTTTATAAATTTTAACGATAATATTTATATATAAAAATATTTAAAAAAAAACCTTTACAATTTTCTCGTGTGAGTGTATAAAGGATTTTTTTAAAAATATTTTTTAACTGATAATATTATCATATTTTAACTATTAAAAAATATTATTAAATTTTAATTTGTAATATTTACACACATTAATATATATATATATATATATATATATATATATCCTAAAATGATAACTATGTATACTAAAAATTTATAAATTTTAATTAATAATATTTATACGATTATATAATTTTGAAAAAAAAAGAATGAGTTAACAAGTTACATGTCATTTATCATCATTGTTAATGTATTTTTCAACACAATTAAAACTATGATTTAAGAAATATACCATACACCCTCCTTAAATTGAAGCAAGTTAGTAGTTTACAACATGGTAATGCTTAAAGAGAGCGAGCCAAAGTTCTAGTTCGTAGTCGGATATCGAAAGCATTTTCCATAGGAAGGAAGGATGCTAATATAGACCAACTTGGTCGGGTCTATCAATAGATTTTATTTAACAGTATTTATATATAAATTTAAATATATAAAAAAATTATCAGTTAAAATTTATAATTTTTTATATTTACAATTATTTATAAAAAAATAAAAAAAAAATAATTTAACAATATTTTTGTATAAATCTAAATACTATTAATTAAATTCTATAAAAATTAATTTTTAATCTAAATTATTAATTTATTTTAATAATAAATCAATATTCAAAATTAATGATTCATCTATTGACCTCTTTTTAAGAAGTCTATATTAAAAAAGAAAATAATGTTTTTACATCATTTTTCTCTCAACATCTCTTTTTACACTCATTTTAAATAGATATGATTAAGTGAAAGAAAATAATAAAAAAAAGTATGATGAATAATATTGAGAGGAGTAAAAAAAAAGTATATATATTATTTGTAATAAAATATCATAATTGTATTAAAAATTTCCTTCCAACATAAATTCATGTCTTCATCTGTTCTGTAAATTTGCTGAAGATATAGATTACTAACTGTTCTGAAGCAAGTCTTTGTGGTGTGGGCTACTTCAGTTCTACTATTTAATAAGATTTACTTTATTTTATTTATTACCAAAGGAAATGTTTGGTAATTGATTTATGGTTGGAAAAAGAAACCCATATATAAAAAGAAATGAAATATACACGATGGGTTTAGCTGGTGGTTTGCGTAGTAGCGATTCAAGGCTGTCGAGCTTTACTCCAAGCTCTAATAGTTCGGTTTGAGCAGAGTCTACGACCATAAGTTTAAAAATCGAATCAATCTAATTGAAATAAAAAAATAATTAAACTCAAAAACTAAAAATTGAACAAACAAAAAATTAAAAAAATTAAAAATAAAAAAATTAATTAAATTAAATCAAATTTTGATTTTAAATTTAAAAATTAATTCAATATAAATCAAACCAAAAGTATATATGTATATTTTAAAATAATATTTTATTTTGAATTTTTTATGTTACATATACTTATTTAAAAACTTTTATATTATACTTCAACTTAAATTTAATTTATTCTCTTGAATTTGAACATATATAGGAGTTTATAATTAATTTGAACTTATATTTTGGTTTTAGATTTGTATTTTGAAAAATTAGTTTGAACTAATTTAAATTATTATTTGATGAATTAGTTTATACATATATTTAATATAGTTCAAAAAATTTGAATTATGTATTTTGTTGAATTTATATATTAAAAAATTATAATAATAAACTAAAAAATCAATTTAATATAAACTAATTTAAATTATATTAAATTAAATCAAATTTATATTTTAAAAAAATTGATAAAGTTTTATCAAATAACTTTTTCTCTTAAAATCAATCCAATCCAATTCAATTTAAGAAGACCCTATCATTACAACATTAACACTCGTACTCGTTTGCGTTCAATTCAAATGCTTGTGATTAAGTTGATCTCAAAGTCCTCCATCCACAGGAAGGCCTCTTCAGCTTCTCTAAGTCACACATCCATTTTCAGATTCACACATATTTTTGACATCTTCTCTCCTCTCCACTGAAAACTCAAGTAGTAACAGACACGCACAATGTCACGTGCCAGTGGGTATTTCTCTAATCACTATACTTTCTGTAGAGTTGTTTAAAACCCGACTAGTCTTAACAATCTATCTTAACTTTAAGTTAATTGAAACTGATTTTGGTTTTATAAATTGGGCCAAATGTATTTTTAAGTCAGGTTTAAATTACATTTTGAGTTGTTTCAACTCGATATTTTATATATTAAACCTTATAATTTTTTATAATTAATGATAAATAATAAAATTTATTAACTTAAATTATATTTTTTCATAATATGATAATATATTTATATTAATATAATATGTCTCAAAATACATATTATAAAATATCTCTTATTTTTAATTTTTACTTTTAAAATCTTATGATTTAATTATATATAAATCTAAATTTATACAATTTACTTAATTATCGAATCAATTTAATTTTTTTCCCGATTATTTGTTGAGTCATATTTATATTGAGTTAAGGTTAAAAAAATTGACAAAATAAAAAATATCAAGTCAAATTTGAATTAGAATAAACTTGTTTCAACCTAGTCCATGAACACTCATAACTTTCTCTAAGAATAATGTTTCATATACATCATATTCGTACACATCTTTCACATTAGCTATTGGTAATTATATTATAAGTAAATGTGAAAAAAAAAAGATTAAATCAGTTATAATCAAACAAAAAAAATGTGAAATGATGTGTCACCTCACATTAACAAACAAAGTGTATGAAAATATGCAGAAAACAAAATTAAACCACTTATAATTAAATGATAAAAACTCTAAAAATATGAAATGAAGTAAATATAAATGAGTATAAGCAGCACTATTCCTTCCGCTACACTGCTGAAAACAACGCAGTTCAAGTAACAAATGAAGTGTGATGTGTTGGGGGGCCCTGGAACCATTTTTGTTTTCGCTATTAATAATCACATCATCATCAAATTAGTATGAGCGATAATAATAGTGGATAAGAATAAGATCATTATCATGATTATGATAGTGATCCATTTCACCCTCTTTTTTGGCCGTCATGCACTTTCTTTGTTCGTGGTCGTCACTTCTTCTCATTCTCATCGCAGGCTTTGGCAGCTTTGGGCCAAACCCTACAGTAGCGTCATTTGTTGATACTTGAAGAATACCTTGCCCGCTACCCCCCAATAATGGCCCGAAAGGCGACTGAGAAATGTAACTGCCTGCTACTGCCAAATTGGGTTCAATTTATCACCACAAAAATCAGTTTTTAATTACTTTCTTTCTTGGATTAATCCAATTTTGCTAACCTGAAATCTTATCATGCATTGTCCAAACCCCAAAAATATATAAAATCGTATTCATTTATATTCACTCATTCATGTCTATATGTAAATTGTAAAGATATTCCCTACTTGATACTTAATTTTTTATTTTTTCAAAACTATTATTATAAAATAGTCATTTAAAGATTTAAAAATAAATATTAAAATAAAATTATAAATATTTATTATTAACCATTTAAATATTCAAAATAAATACAAAAAAATAAAATTATAAATACATCTTACTCTATAACTGCAACTCTATTCAAACAATTCTCACCATATATGTAGTTATAATTCACTTCAAACTATTTATTGAAACCCCACTTCAAACTATTTATTATTATTTATTTTTCCTGTTAATAAAATAATCATTATATTAGTATAATTCATTTCAAATACTTTTTGTTATTATTTATTTTTATTTTAATAAAAAATATAGATGAACAGATATATAATGTTACTCAAGACGTTATATTATCTATTACTATTAATCCATTACCATCTTCTATTACTATTAATAATGGAGATTCTAAGATTTGGTATCTAATTTTTTTATTCTAAAAAATCATCTTCTTTCACTAAACACAAATAATAAAAAGGAATGTAAAATAATGGATAAAATAATAATTTTCATCACGTATCATTATCACTTAATTGCCAATAGTAGGTGGTTATTTATAATTTACAAACTAGTAACTGTGTGAGAGTTATTATGCTTTAGGGTAATTATAAGCAAAAATAACAATATCACACAAAAAAATAATAAATTACTAATATAGATAGAGATAGACAGTTACAATTCAAAAAGGCGTATTGACACGGATTGCATGTCAATTCACTAATATATATAATGTATGTATGTGTTTTAACGCTTCAATTACTCATCTAAATGTACTTTTATTTTTATATCTCACATGAATTTGATTTAAAAAATAATAATATAAAAGAGTATGAGCACAATACCCATATCTTTAATATGCAAAAATAATAAGGGAAATATTTTATGTATATAAGAAAATATATATTATATATTAATATCAAAGATATATCAAATTATTTTATATGTAATTATAATATTTTTGTGATATATAAAATAATTTTATAAATAAATTAAATAAAATTAGATGTATTTTATTAGAGGAATAAGGAGACTCTACTAATAAATAGCACAATAGTTCAGTGTCCAAGCCTACGTGGATGAGTATAAAAACATTAACACCGTTCTTTATTTTACATGTTTATTCTGCTTTAAATATAAAAACGTTTGTTATCATGTTAGTAGGACAATCTCCGGGCGACATAACTCGGGTCAGGCAGCACTGCTCTTTTAATAAGAGAGATATAAGACTCGTTTGCATGCACCATGCACCATCAAGGGATTTGGATTGTCTTCAGCAGCTGGATGTTCAGCAGCACATTTTCATCTTTTATTTCTTATCCAATGGTCATTATTAAAAAATATTAATTTAATATTAAAAAAATTGCCCTTAAAAAAAAATACTGACTGTTAGATAAAAAATAGAAGGTGAAGATGGTGCTGCTGGACATCCAGTTACTGGAGACAATCCAAATCCCACCATCTAGTCCCAATAAAGTTATTGGGAACATCTCGTCCTAATTGATTAGATTATATATATTCAATAAATTTAGTAAGCCAATTAACACTCAAAACTCTTATAGACATGTTTATATTTTCTTACATTTATCTTTAATACTTTTTCTCTCAAAAATGAATCGGTTTTAATTGTCTTTATCCTTTAAAAACAATCTAATCAAATGTAGCGCGATACTTATTATTGGGGTGTCTTTCCTAAAACTTTATCTCGTCTTCAACCAGTGGACCATCGAATGATTGACATTGAAGGTTTTGACTATCTTCCCTTCATATAGAGGACGAAACATCTAGTATCATATGTGAAAATTCGATAAAATGATTCTCATCCTCTCAAAGTGATTGATAAGATCTCAACAATATGAAAGACAATGATCGATTTCTCTTATTGCTTATTTTTTAATTTTTTTATACAATCATTTTGAACTTTTATACTGTTTCCTCTTATCAACATGCAATTAGTTTCCAGATATTAGTGTCAATTCTTTGGAAGGGCAGACCGTTCATTTAGTCTCCCCCTGTTCAGCATCAATTATAGAAGATGGCACTCACATCCAAGGGAGTATGTCAACAATGGATAGCTCTCGTCAAAAGCAGAGTAATAAATATTCCTGAGCATTTATATCTTTGTCATAGCTAAGGACCCCATAATTAGTTTCCCCATCCACACTCTGGATGATAGAGCAAAATATAAGGAAAGTTAATCATGCATTTTATATTGATTGGCGTTTTTACCTTATGTTAAGCAGGAGATTGTTATTTATCATTAATCACATTTATGTATGGATGGTGTGGCCTTGTGTATTCTACTTGTTGTTCAATTTTCTTTCTTTAAAACAAAGAATTCAAATTTTCAAAGGAATCATCTCCATTAGATGCTAGATATTCTTTCCTACAGACAAGACGAGTTTCGATGAGAGGAAAGCTTACATGGCTGGCATTATTGTCTTAAATTATCTTTTTGTATAGAAGGGTTAATTTAGGTAAAACTTCTGACAAATGCAATTAGACTATCTTATTTACTACTCGTGTCACAACCCACAAGAACTATAATATTGATAAATTTTGTACTTACACAGTTGTAGAATGGCCATTATAACTTCAAAAATGCAACAACCACATTTACTTAATAATTCTTAAGCTAAGGTGTCAATAATCTGCACCATTTCTTGCATCTTGAAAAATTTTGGATTCCTTGGTTGTTTCCCATTATTATGTTTGTTACTTTTATGAATTATCATTCACTCGTACATTTTATGTATTCATTCGCTTTTGTAATATATATAGAAGAGTTTTTACTGTGAGAAAGTAAGATGAGTAAATCTTGATCATATAATTATACATAAATGGTCAAGATTAAAAATTACTTAAATATCATATGATCACTTAAAAAAGTCACATGCATTTATGTTCAAATTTTGATCATTCATATAAGATCCAATAGTCAAGATTCATTCATCTCACCTCTTACAATAAACATTAATCTCATCAAATACGTCCCTTATATATATATGCGCATGTAGTGGCTATAACATTATTTGTTTTTGTAATTTAATTTATTCTCTTATTTTTACATGCTAATTGTTATTATTTGACATTATTATATTAATTATTGTTATTATCATTAATGGCATTGATCTCCATTATTATGGAATTAAATGGCTATTGATGCCTTAGTTTCCTTAGTTTAATGCATTCATTATTTTGATTAGAATTTTGAATTATATATGCTATAATTGTATGTAATTCATGGCTAGGCAATATCTTATACAATTAATGTCAATTCATGGCATTCTTCTATTGTTGGTGTGGATGAAAGAGGAGAGGTGACATTAACTTGGAGCAGGATACTACAATGTTGGTCATGAATTATTTGTTTTAGGAGAATCTTGTAGCATGAACTTGAAAATCTGAGATGAAAATTAAGTATTGGCGAAGGCCCCAAAAAATTCAGGATGATAAAAAGCTCTAGAAAATCCATGCGAATGCCTCGAAAATTCAGGATGATAAAAGACCCAGCTTAGTAATTCTGAGGTCATGGTAAACCCACGATCGATGCCCAAAAACATGATTGGCCAAGCTCAGTAATTCTGAGGTCATGATAATTCTATGATACCCAAATACATGATCGACTAAGCTCGAAAAAATTCCGAGGCCAAGGTAATTCTGAGGCCATGGTAATTCTATGATGTCTAATACAATACCCTAATATAAATTATCTCGATAATTCATCAGAATATAAAGATAATCAATATTAGATATGTTACTACTACCTATTTAGTAACTAGTTCCATATCATTTATACAAATAAATAAATATGGAGAGCCACTTAAACAAAACAAAAAAAAATATACATAACTACATCAAAAACCTCACGAGCACTATAAAATATATAGCAAAATACAACTCAAGGCAACAAAAAAAAAATAAGAGTTATAAACTACAAAGTTAAAACTAAACTATTTATTATTGGATCTTTTTCTTGTTTCTCTTTTTCTTCTTCTTTACTTCTTTAGAAGGACCCTGTTCTGCTACCATAAAACATGCAAATAGGGTAAGAACATATAAATTCTCAGTAATACGTACATTGTATGGAACTAATAAAATATATACACAATGGTACATTCATAAACTATAACTCATGAACTTGCTAATGATACTAAACAATTGACTTCATCAACGTAAAATATCATTATCACAAGTATACTATGGTTCGACCCTAAGGGAACCAATGGTTGCTAGGGTTCAACCTCATCAAGGGAACCAATCTTTACTAGGGTTCAACCTCATTAAGGAAACCAATCTTAATAAACTTGGAAATTCAGCTTATACTCAAATCTATTTTATCATTTCTAATACGTTCTTATCATTAATTTATGCAATTCTATATTAGTTATGATTTTAAATACTCAATTTAAGGCATAACATAGCTTGGAAAGGCATAAAAACATGTAAAAGGGAAGATTGTGCCAAGGCACAAAACTCCATTAGCATTGCATAAATAGTACCCGCGTGAACAGTACCATGAATAGTGTGTGAACAGTGCAATTTTTTTGGTTTTTCCAGAATTACACGTTAACTTCATCTTCTTCAATTCATTTTACCCAACATCAAATATACAAACATTCAAACCTTAAAATCATCACTCATCAACTAAACAACATCATAAATTTGAGATTCAAACATTCCAAATTTATCAACTCAATCCAATAAAAAAAATTACTAAATCATTTCTCAATAAACTAATAACTTGGAAGCTATGGATTCCATCACAAAAAGGCTATGGATTTCAAGATTTCCACTTTCTCAACCAAGTATTAACTAGGAATTACTTCTTTGTTTTCACCAAAAAAAAAACAATAGTCTTCATCAAGCCAAAATCAGAGTAAGATGAAGATTAAGGGAAGAAGGTGAGAAATCTAAAACCCTACCTCTAGATGCTTGGATGGTGATGAATGGTTGTTCCTTCTTGGATTTCTTTCTTTGCCTTTCGTCTTTCCCTCTCTCCCTCTTTTCTTTTCTATTCTATCTTTCGTTCTTCTGTTTCTCAGCAGAGAAAACGTGTGGAGGAGAAGATAAGACAAGTCAAAAATAAGACTTGGCCACTTTACTATATACAGATAATTTCATATCTGTTACGAATACTTAAATTTTACTAATCCAAGTTTTTTCAACTTTCAACAACTTTGAAATAAATATTAAGATTCATCAAAATTATTATTTCACTATTTTCTCAAATTTTCATATCTGCTGAAGATCAATCCGACATTAAAACACACAATCAGTATGCTTAAAAATGTCAAACGAACTCTGATTGC
Organism: Ormosia semicastrata; assembly: GCA_029884595.1. Lineage (NCBI taxonomy): Eukaryota > Viridiplantae > Streptophyta > Magnoliopsida > Fabales > Fabaceae > Ormosia > Ormosia semicastrata. The sequence goes on along the minus strand of JAQQTO010000054.1, from coordinate 6,287,810 downwards.
TCTCAAATTTTAACTACATCTTAATCCACCTATTTGTGACCTGAAAATAAATTCTATTTATTTATTTCACTTAACTAGGCCATTTATGTCATTATCTGAGTCATTTTAAGTTATTTTTTTTCATTCTAGGTTGCAGTAAAGTGTCTAAATGAACTCAGTTTGTCACAAAACGTAATTGACTTGTTATATAAGTATAATAGTACCTTTGGAACCATATACAAGCCTAACATGTTTCTCGAGATGTTACATTTCTCCGCTCCTTTTAAAAAAAAAATTGACCTCAAAATTGCTTACCTCAACTGAACAACTCTGGATAATCTTGTTGCATCTGGGACTCTAGTTCCCATGTAGCCTCCTCTGCACCTGCCTCACCCCAAAGTACCTTCACTAGAGGAATTTGCTTACCTCTGAGCTCCTTGACTCCTTTGTCTACAATCCTCATTGGTTTCACTGCATAAGACAAATCATCCTTTAACTGTATAAATTCATTTCTTATGATGTGTGAAGGGTTCAGATTATACTTTCTAAGTTAAGATACATGAAAAGCGTCATGAAGGTTTGACAAACTAGGAGGAATGACTATCTGGTAGGCTACAGGTCCGATCCTTTTGAGAATTTGGTAGGGACCAATGAAACGAGGGTTTAACTTTCGTGTTCTCAATGCTCTATCAATTCTCGTTGTAGGAGTGACTCTCAAGAAAACATGTTCTCCTTCCGCAAACGTTAGAGGTCTCCTCCTTCTATCAGCGTAACTTTTTTGCCTACTTTGAGTTATGGCCATCCTATTTTTGATCTTTTTGATTTGATCTGAAGTTTGTTGTACTATTTCATGTCCTAGAATAGCTCTCTCTCCAACTCCATCCCAACACAATGGTGACCTACACTTCCTACCATAAAGGGCTTCATAAGGTGTCATTCCAATGTTGGTATGATAACTGTTATTGTAGGTAAATTTCACTATTGGTAAAAGTCTATCCTAACTGTCTCGCTAATCTAAAACACATGCTCTGAGCATATCTTCTAGAGTTTGGATAGTTATCTCTGAATGCCCATCTGTTTGTGGATGGTATGCTGTACTAAAACTGAGCTTAGTCCCGTAGGCCTGTTGTAAAGCTCCCCAAAATCTACTTGTAAATATAGGATTTCTATCTGAAACTATGCTGAGGGGTATACCATGCAATCTAACTATCTCTTGTAAATATAACTGACCTAGCCTATCTAAGGAGTAATTAGTCTTAATTGGCAAAAAATGGGTTGACTTGGTTAGTCTATCCACTATGACCCATATTGCATTATTTCCTAACTGAGTTCTAGGTAGACCTGTCACAAAATCCATGGTAATATAGTCCCATTTCCATTTGGGAATCTCTAAGGATTGGAGTGGTCCTAAAGGTTTTTGGTGCTCTATTTTATATTTTTGGCACACCAAGCACCTAGACACAAACTCCACTATCTCTTTCTTCATTCCCAGCCACCAGAGCATTTGTTTTAAATTTTGATACATCTTAGTGGCTCCTGGATGGATGGTGTATTGACTCCTATGAGCCTCTTCTAGGATCTTTTCTTTGATTGCAGAATCTCTTGGAATGTAAAGTCTATCTCTAAACTTAATCATTCCATCATTTGCCATATCATACTTGGTTTGATCCCCTAAGAAGATTTTCTCTCTTATCTCACTTAGGGTCTCATCCTCACTTTGAGCTTTTAGAATTTGAGCTCTCAAATCACTAACTATGTCTACCCTACTCATTAAGAGACTTTGTGGTGTCACAGCTACCTTAAGGCTCAAATCCCTAAACTTATCAAGAAGCTGACCTTCTTATATCATCATCAGGGACATATGTAGGAATTTCTTACTTAGTGCATTGGCCACTACATTAGCCTTGCCCGGGTGATATTTAAGCTCAAAGTCATAATCATTTAGGAACTCCATCTATCTCCTTTGTCTCATGTTTAGCTCCTTTTTATTAAATAAGTATTTCAAACTCTTATTGTCGCTAAACACCTCAAATTGAACCCCAAAAAGATAATGCCTCCAAATTTTCAAGGCAAACACTACCACGGCTAACTCCAGATCATGGGTGGGATAGTTCTCCTCATGAGACCTCAACTGCCTCGATGCATAAGCAACCACCTGCCTATGCTGCATGAGAACATACCCTAATCCCATTCTTCAAGCGTCACAGAACACTTCAAAACTTTCCCGAGGATCTGGAATTACCAAAACTAATGTAGTTGTCAACCTCTTCTTAAGCTCTTGGAAACTATCTTTATACTCTTGAGCCCATATAAAAGTACTACTTTTCCTAGTTAATCTAGTCAAAGGTAGTACTATCTGAAAAAATCCATTAATGAATCTCCTACAGTACCCAGCCAGGCCTATAAAACTCCTTATCTCAGTCACAGTGGTGGGTCTGTCCCATTGTAACACTGTTTCAATTTTACTAGGGTCTACTGAAATTCCTTCTTAGAAATCATATGCCCTAAAAATTGTACTTTTGAAAGCCAAAACTCACACTTTGAAAGTTTGGCATACAACTTATTTTCTCTGAGAATTTGTAGAACTGCTCGGAGATGCATCTCATGTTCTTCTATCGTCTTAGAATAAACTAGGATATCATATATGAATACTACTACAAACTTGTCTAAATGGGGTCTAAAAATCCTATTCATGTAGTCCATGAATATTGCCGGTGCATTTGTTAACTCAAAGGACATCACGAGATTTTTATAATGCCCATACCTAGTTCTGAAAATGGTCTTAGGAAAATCCTCTTCCCTTACCCTTATTTGATGATATCCTGATCTTAGGTCAATTTTTTATAACACTGATGCTCCCCTCAATTAATCTATTAGATCATCTATCCTAGGCAATGGATATTTATTCTTAATGGTTACCTTATTCAACTGCCTGTAATCTACACAAAGTCTCATGGTACCATCTTTCTTCTTTACTAATAAAACAGGTGCTCCCCAAGGAGAAACACTCAGTCTTATGAATTGTTTCTCCAACAATTCCTTTATCTGCTTCTTAAGCCTAGCTAGCTCTAAAGGTGCCATCCCTATAGAAATAGCTCTCGTCCCCGGTAATAAATCTATAGTAAACTCTATCTCTCTCATGAGTGGCAACTCTTTATATCCTTTGGGAACACTTCTGGATACTCCCTCACTATTGGTATTTTTTCCAAACTCTGCTCAACCTCTGTAGTTAGAGAGAAAAGAAGAACATACCCTTGAGCTCCCTCCTCTAGACAATAATGTACTTGGTTAGCATTGAGAAACATTGCCTCAGAAGGCTAAGTTTAGCAAATATATCTGACATAAAGGCAAAGGTTTTATCCACACAATTTAACATCACATGGTTAGAGGACAACCAATTCATGCCAAAAATAACATCAATATCTGCAAGAGGTAAATAGATAAGATTTACAAAGAAAATCCTATCTTCTATATTGATACAATAATTTAGACAAATTTTAGAAGTTGTAACAGATTTACTAGTGGGAGTAGAAACAACAAGATCATATGGAAGGTCTGTCATAGGTAAATTCAACATCCTCACACAATCACAAGAACCAAAAGAGTGTGATGCTCCCGAATCATATAAGACAGTTAACAGGTGATTATGAATTATGCATTTATCTTGGATCAAATCCGTAGACTGAGTCACCTCATTACCACTCAGAGTATAAACTCTTCCTAGAGCTTGCGGTCTTGTGGTGAAAACTGCTTTATGCTTCTGTGGACACTCCTTGGACATATGCACTGGCTGACCATATGTATAACAAACTGATTGCCCTGCCAAGCAAGGCTTGTTCCCATGGAACCTCTCACACTTAGGACACTGAGGTCCTCTCGTTCCTCATTTAACCTGTTTACCCTTATCTTGTGGGTAACCTGGCTTAGAAGTATTCTTTTTCTCATCCATCTTCTTCCGCTTAAGGGAATCTTCTATCTTCTGCTCTGGTTGAAAAGTGAGACAATTCCTTTCTACTATTCTACATTTATTCACTAATGAAGGGAAATCTCTAATCTCCAATAGTTGGACCATCTTTCTAATATCTCTTCTTAATTCGGATTCAAACTTAACATACAAGGAGTTCTCGTCCGGGTTAAATCTATACTAAGGTGAGAACTTTATTAACTCATTAAATTGTGCTTCGTACTCATCCACGGTCATACTTCCTTGTTCGAGTTTCAAAAACTCAACCTCTTTTGCTTCTCGCACTGACTTTGGATAGTATTTTTCTCAAAAAGTGTTTCTAAATACCTCCCAAGTAATTAGTGTTACAGCAGCTTTTAATAATCTTTTAGTATTCCTCCACCATCGCTCCGCTTCTCCACAAAACATGAAAATAGCAAAAGACACTCTTTGCTCATCAGAACATTGCATGGCTTCAAGAATCTTCTCTATTTCAATCAACCACTCCTCGGCTTTCACCGGATCATATTCTCCTTTAAATGATGGAGGGTTCATTTTTCTAAACTCTGCCAAATCTTGGAAATTATGATTTCTTTCCACCTGCACTTCATGCACTAGAGGGGGTATTGGTTGAGACTCCGGTTGTTGAGGTTGATTAGCTTGCAACCTCTCCAACATTCAGTTTGTAGTGGTTATTTGTTCTTGCATAGCTTGGGCCATTGCCATGATAGCCTCAGCTATACTAGGACTCTCACCAGAAGAATCCTGGTTTCCTCTAGCATGCATTGAAGAAGCCATAGTTTCCTGTATACATACGACATTAAATATTGAGTTGGTTAGTCTCAATACAATGTAATAATGTAACAGTAGCTATTAACATTCAACAAGAGGCAAGTCATGCAAGTATCTCGCTCAAGAGACATAACATGCACAACATTAAGCGGAATTCTAACTTTCCTAAGCCTAGTTAGTCCATACTCCGGCTCAGCAGGATGAATTGCTCTGATACCATAATGTAACACCCTAATATAAATTATCTCGATAATTCATCATAATATAAAGATAATCAATATTAGATATGCTACTACTACCTATTTAGTAACTAGTCCCATATCATTTATACAAATAAATAAATATGGAGAGCCACTTAAACAAAAAAATATATATATACATAACTACATCAAAAACCTCACAGGCACTATAAAATATTCAGCAAAATACAACTCAAGGCAACAAAAAAAAAAGAGTTGTAAACTACAAAGTTAAAACTAAACTATTTATTATTGGATCTTTTTCTTGTTTCTCTTTTTCTTCTTCTTTACTTCTTCAGAAGGATCCTGTTCTGCTACCATAAAACATACAAACGGGGTAAGAACATATAAATTCTCAGTAATACGTACATTCTATGGAACTAATAAAATATATACACAATGGTACATTCATAAACTATAAATCATGAACTTGCTAATGATACTAAACAATTGATTTCATTAATGTAAAATATCATTCTCACAAGTATACTATGGTTCAACCCTAAGGGAACCAATGGTTGCTAGGGTTCAACCTCATCAAGGGAGCCAATCTTTGCTAGGGTTCAACCTCATCAAAGGAACCAATCTTTACTAGGGTTCAACCTCATTAAAGGAACCAATCTTAATAAACTTGGAAATTCAGCTTATACTCAAATCTATTTTATTATTTCTAATACTTCCTTATCATTAATTTATGCAATTCCATATTAGTTATGATTTTAAATACTCAATTTAAGGCATAACATAGCTTGGAAAGGCATAAAAACGTGTAAAAGGGAGGATTGTGCCAAGGCACAAAACTCCATTAACACTGCATGAACAGTACCAGTATGAATAGTACTATGAATAGTGCATGTAAACAGTGTAATTTTTTTGGTTTTTCCAGAATTACGCGTTAACTTCATCCACTTCAATTCATTTTACCTAACATCAAATATACAAACATTCAAACCTTAAAATCATCACTCATCAACTAAACAACATCATAAATTTGAAATTCAAATATTCCAAATTTATCAACTCAATCCAATAAAAGAAAAATTACTAAATCATTTCTCAATCAACTAATAACTTGGAAGCTATGGATTCCATCACAAAAAGGCTATAGATTTCAAGAATTCCACTTTCTCAACCAAGTATTAACTAGGAATTACTTCTCTGTTTTCACCCAAAAAAAATAATAGTCTTCATCAAGCCAAAATCAAAGTAAGATGAAGATTAAGGGAAGAAGATGAGAAATCTAAAACCTTTACCTCTAGATGCTTGGATGGTGATGAGTGGTTGTTCCTTCTTAGTTTCTTTCTCTGCCTTTCATCTTTCCCTCTCTCCCTCTTTTCTTTTCTGTTCTGTCTTTCTTTCTTCTGTTTCTCAGCAGAGAAAACGTGTGGAGTAGAAGATAAAACAAGTCAAAAATAAGACTTGGTCACTTTACTATATACAGATAATTTCATATCTATTACGAACACTTAAATTTTACTAGTCCAAGTTTTTTTAACTTCCAACAACTTTGAAATAAATATTAAGATTCATCAAAATTATTGTTTCACCATTTTCTCAAATTTTCATATCTGCTGGAGATCAATCTGACATTAAAACACACAATCAGTATACTTAAAAATGTCAAACGAACTCTGATTGCTCTCAAATTTTAACTACATCTTAATCCACCTATTTGTGACCTGGAAATAAATTCTCTTTATTTATTTCACTTAACTAGGCCATTTATGTCATTATCTGAGTCATTTTAAATTATTTTTTGCATTCTAAGTTGCAGTAAAGTGCCTAAATGAACTCAGTTTGTCATAAAACTTAACTGACATGTTATAAAAGTATAATAGTAGATTTGGAACCATATACAAGCCTAACATGCTTCTCGGGATGTTACACCTGAAAACATGATCGACCAAGCACAGTAATTTTGAGGTCATGGTGATTTCATGATGTCCAAATACATGATCGGCCAAGCTTGGTAATTCCAAGATCAAGGTCAGTAATTTTGAGGTCATGGTAATTCCATGATGCTCAAATACATGATCGGCTAAGCTCGAAAAAGTCCGAGGTCATGGTTAATCCATGATGCCCATATCAGATCGGCCTAACTCAGAAAAGTCTAAGGTTATAGTCAACCTATGATGGCCATACAAGATTGGCCTAGCTCATAATACCTCAGATTAGAGGCAAATATAACCTCATATTAGAAGCACAAAAGACCTCAAATTAGAGGCATATATAACCTTGGATTGGAAGGGGAAACCTCGGATTGGAAGGGGAGTAACCTAAATCTTGGGAAACACAAGCATAAAGGACCTCAGTTTCATAAAGAAATTTGGGTTTCATAAAGAAATTGTCTAAGTCTTGAAAAGTACAGACATATAGAATTCAAAAAAATTCGAGACTAGATTAATCCCCGAAAAAATCTATGAAATTGGAATTCGGTATGAAAACAAACCTTGGAAAAACTCGGTAAAACTCAATATGTCCTTATCTCAACACAGTTAGTATTTTTTAAGGATACTCTAAAATACTTTTGAATTGTACTACCTTGAAACAAAAAACCAAGTATAAACAAAAGAAAAAATATAAACTTGAAACACTAAGAGTAAAATCGAATCATTTCACCACTCATCTCGAGAGGTTACGTAGGAACGAAGATGGAAAATTACGATGAGCTTATAAAAGCTTAGTCATTCACCTTGTGATTGTTCGAGCTGGGGGCTGTGGACTATCAGACCTAATAAGCTTGGATAGGTCTAATCATTACTAATACAAGAGTTGAGGGGTTATGGACCATCCAAGTCCAATAAACTCAAATAAGTCTAATCATCGCAAATACAAGTTCGACCTATCATCACTGATTCCCCAAGCTGGGGGGTTGTGGATCGTTCAGACCCAATAAAATTGGATAAGCTCGATTGGTCTTACCCCAACTGATTAGTTCACACATGCCCAATAAACTTAGTGAGTCCAATTGGCACCCAAGATCCCTATTTAAGCACCCCTAGCAGCAAAAGCCTATGTTCACTTTTTTCTACCTTAACCTTTAACATCGTCTTCTCTCGGAAACAGATCGGTCAGAATGCCTTTCTAGAAACTTCACCCCGTCTCCAACTGGTGGACCGTTGGACGATCGACATGGAGCTCTTCAACTACCTCTCCCTCACATAGAGGACAAAATAAACTATTATAATTCTTTTTATCTCTTATTTTAGTAGTACTTTTTTAAAAATAAATTATTTTATATTTAGATACAATATTAAAAACGTACTTATTTTAGTAGTATTTTTGTAAAATTATATTAAAGAACCACTTTTCCTTTATAATTTTTTAGAAGCAATAAATTATTAATTTTAGAAATCATTTATTTCCTATTTTTTCTTTTATTGCTACTTTTTTTAAGTGACATTCAAACACATTTAAAAACATATTAAAACTAGTAATTGTCCATGCGGCCTTGCGACGGTGATTAAAAAATTATGTATGTTAAAAATTTATGTAAAATATAATATTAATATCTCTTATTTAAATTGTTTAAAAGACTTATTTGTAAATAATATTTTTTAACAAAGATTACTATCATTATCATAAATCAAAATTTTTCAACTATAGAATTCACCTAATATTATAACTTTTGTTATAATAACATAATTCGAATCTCAATATTTTACTATTTGAAAAACTTTATCCAGGATAAAAACATTAATAGAATCTCTAACATTTTGTACTTGGGATAATGAACAAAATTTTTATTTAAAGTAATGGAAGATATAATTTTAAATATTATTTAATAAAAATATTTAATTACTTAAACTTTATAATAATATGTTAAATTTCAATTAATTTTATTATGTATTTATGCAAAAAAATTACCTTCAAGACGTATATTATAATATTTTTCATATAAAGCTTTTACCCATTGCAATGTAAATATTAAAATGCTTAATATTATAAAATAATAAGAATATTTGAATAAAATAAATAATTAATAATGGATAATTAATAAATTTAATTTTCTAATAACAAATTATAGTTTAATTAATTTTAATATATTTTCTTGTAAAATATTCACTCCCGTAATTAAATATAAAAATATATTTTTATGTAAAGTTCTAACTTATGATAATGTAAATATATTTATATTAAAATATTTTAGAATACACATAATAACATAATTTTTTAAAATATTATAAAACACAACCATGTGACTTTACGTAAAGTTTTAAAATTTTTGAGATGTTTTCATAGTTTCCTTTAATACAACTTAATCTTAAATTTTAATTTTATTTGCAAAAAAATATCATCAACAATTATTTAATCTAAATATAAATAATAAAATGTATTTATTTTGGCAAATGGTAGTACTAAAAATATCAATTAGAGATAGATCGATAGATTATATGTATCAATATTTTCACTTAAAAAATTATAAATAGGATATAAGAACCTAGAAGATCTTTAAAAAGAACCTTATGATCTTTATCTTTGTTGAAGTTTTTATAGATGACAGTGACAGTTCAACAAATTCTTGGTAAAAAATAAAAAAATATTATATAAACATCTCAAACAAATAAAGCATGATAAAAATAAACAATGAATAGAATAACACTAACTCATAGGAAGAATCCAGGAACAGATAAATCTTTTTTATTGCTTCAAAATTTTTCAACTATAGAATCCACCTAATATTATAACTTTTGTTATAACAACATAATTTGAATCTCAATATTTTACCATTTGAAAAACTCTATACGGATAAAAACATTAATAAAATCTCTAACATTTTGTACTTGAGATAATGAACAAATTTTGTATTTAAAGTAATTGAAGATATAATTTTAAAGATTATTTAATAAAAATATTTAATTACTTAAACTTTATAATAATATGTTAAATTTCAATTAATTTTGTTATGTATTTATGCAAAATTTTTACCTTCAAGACGTATATTATAATATTTTTCATATAAAGTTTTTACCCAGTGTAATGTAAATATTAAAATGCTTAATATTATAAAATAATAAGAATATTTGAATAAAATAAATAATTAATAATGGATAATTAATAAATTTAATTTTCCAATAACAAATTATAGTTTAATTAATTTTAATATATTTTTTGTAAAATCTTCACTCCCGTAATTGAATATAAAAATATATTTTTATGTAAAATTCTAACTTAAGCTAATGTAAATATATTTATATTAAAATATTATAGAATACACATAATATCATGATTTTTTAAAATATTATAAAACACAACCATGTGACTTTACGTAAAGTTTTAAAATTTCGAGATGTTTTCATAGTTTTCTTTAATACAACTTAATCTTAAATTTTAATTTTATTTGCAAAAAAATATCATCAATAATTATTTAATCTAAATATAAATAATAAAATGTATTTATTTTGGCAAAGGGTAGTACTAAAAATATCAATTAGAGATAGATCAATAGATTATATGTCTCAATATTTCACTTAAAAAAAATTATAAATAGGATATAAGAACTTAGAAGATCTTTAAAATGAACCTGGTGATCTTTATCTTTGTTGAAGTTTTTATAGATAACAGTGGCAGTTCAACAAATTCTTAGTAAAAAATAAAAAAATATTATATAAACATCTCAAACAAATAAAGCATGATAAAAATAAACAATGAATAGAATAACACTAACTCATAGGAAGAATCCAGCAACAGATAAATCTTTTTTATTGTTTTAAATTTTTTTCAACTATAGAATCCACCTAATATTATAACTTTTGTTATAACAATATAATTTGAATCTCAATATTTTACCATTTGAAAAATTCTATACAGGATAAAAACATTAATAATAACATTTTGTACTTGGGATAATGAACAAATTTTGTATTAAGTAATTGAAGATATAATTTTAAAGATTATTTAATAAAAATATTTAATTACTTAAACTTTATAAAAATATGTTAAATTTCAATTAATTTTATTATGTATTTATGCAAAATTTTTACCTTCAAGACGTATATTATAATATTTTTCATATAAAGTTTTTACCCAGTGCAATGTAAATATTAAAATGCTTAATATTATAAAATAATAAGAATGTTTGAATAAAATAAATAATTAATAATGGATAATTAATAAATTTAATTTTTCAATAACAAATTATAGTTTAATTAATTTTAATATATTTTTTGTAGAATCTTCACTCCCGTAATTGAATATAAAAATATATTTTTATGTAAAGTTCTAACTTAAGCTAATGTAAATATATTTATATAAAATATTATAGAATACACATAATATCATGATTTTTTAAAATATTATAAAACACAACCATGTGACTTTACTTAAAGTTTTAAAATTTCGAGATGTTTTCATAGTTTTCTTTAATACAACTTAATCTTAAATTTTAATTTTATTTGCAAAAAATATCATCAACAATTATTTAATCTAAATATAAATAATAAAATGTATTTATTTTGGCAAAGGGTAGTACTAAAAATATCAATTAGAGATAGATTAATAGATTATATGTCTCAATATTTTCACTTTAAAAAATTATAAATAGGATATAAGAACTTAGAAGATCTTTAAAAAGAACCTAGTGCATGTCTCGTGCAACGCACGTGGTGATTTAAACAAAAATGATATATGCTGAAGATCAATGTGAAATAAAAGATTAAGTAAGTGATTGGATACCAAAATGAATACTGGATAAGATTGAAAGTTTGAATTACATGTTTATAAGTATACATACATGACAGGATAATTAACACCTGCAAAGTGAAAAAAGTAAATATGAGTAAACGAAATATTATCTGATTGATGAAAATAAATGGATAATTAACCAATCAGTAACATTAAAGCAATAATTGATAATTAATTTACCTTATACTCGAATCTTTTGAAAAACTTCTTTATAAACAACATTCTTCGTTCTTTGACATAAATTACCATTTTCATCCAAAATAAGAATTTTCAAACCACTCCTTGCCTTGACTCTTGAAACTGCTACATACAATTGGCCATGTGTGAAAACAGGCCTCGGTAAGAATATTCCAACATGTGACAGGGTTTGCCCTTGGCTTTTGTTAATAGTCATTGCAAAACAAACAGTTAAAGGAAATTGCCTTCTTTGAAATTTTATTGGCATTCCGGGATCTGATGGTATCAAATTCATTCGAGGAATATAAATTTTCTCACCAATTTGTTTCCCTGTTACTATTGTTGCTCCAATAACGTTCTTTCCCAAGTCATCAACAATCAATCTCGTCCCGTTACAAAGACCTAATGCTTGATCAATATTTCTGAGAAGCATTACAGGAACTCCTTTTTTCAGGGTGAGTCTATGATTTGGCATACCTGAACACTTTATCTCATTCAAAAATTCTGTTGTGAACCATTCTGCTTCGATACCAACATCTTCATCAGCTACTGAGATAGAATCTGAACTAAGATATTCCTTAGCGTCTGTAGGAATACTGGAAAGAATGAATTGATTAACTTGTTCCACAACTTCAAGAGTTGGTGCAAGAATTGCTCTATCCTCAAAAAACTTAAAATCTTTCATATTTTCAATCAAATTGGGATAAGCAAAATCAACAATGCTCGCAATATGGTTGTCTGATTGCATTATCAAAAGATCATGTGGGATTTCTATTTCTGCTTCCCCATCATTGTCAGTTCCCAATTCACCATCCCCAAGTTTAATACGTATAAAAAAATACGTATCTATAATATAGTAAAATAAATTGAATAATATTAATCAATTGTATACAACTTGACAATAAAAATCATATAATAGGATTCTAAAATCAGATAAAAAAGATCATTCATATATAAATATTTCAAAATATTAAATTTGTTAAAATAAGCACATTTTAATACGCATGGACTTGATTACATTAAGTAAAAGTATAAACATATAAAAAAAGGATACTTATGGGCAATATGGGTAAAGTTATTTTATCGGTAATAAGTCATTTGAAATAGTGACTTAAGATGAAATAAATATTCAAGAATTCAATTTATGGGCAACGTTAAAAATATTAATGTTATTTTACAGTTATGATTGCTAAAAAAATTACTTTAAAAATTATTAACATTGATTGGTATGAAATTTGGGGGGAGTTTCAAAATTGAAAGTGTTTGTATTAATAAAAGATGAAATTTTAATAGTCATTAATATTTGTTTTTTGGTGAGAGATGAATACAGGATAAATTTGCTAATTTTGATATAAAAAAAAAGGATACTTATGGGCAATATGGGTAAAGTTATTTTATCGGTAATAAGTCATTTGAAATAGTGACTTAAGATGAAATAAATATTCAAGAATTCAATTTATGGGCAACGTTAAAAATATTAACGTTATTTTACAGTTATGATTGCTAAAAAAATTAATTTAAAAATTATTAACATTGATTGGTATTAAATTTGGGGGGAGTTTCAAAATTGAAAGTGTTTGTATTAATAAAAGATGAAATTTTAATAATCATTAATATTTGTTTTTTGGTGAGAGATGAATACAGGATAAATTTGCTAATTTTGATAGTTGAAAGCTTAAAACATAATTGTAAAAGCTTTGTATATTATTATAGTCAACTGTAAGACCAAAAAAATAGACGTACAACACATTAATTGAGATAAAGAAAAGATATGTATTTAATGCTTATAATAATTTTTTCTTCTTCTCTTACTTCAAGCAACTTCTTAAACTCCAAGCTGAGTAAAATGAGATTAAGAATTCAAATAAAAAACTTCATTGATATATGAAGATTACAAAATATGAAGTTTGATAAAATAGGTCTATTAAATTACGGATGGACTTGATTACATCAAGTAAAGGTAAAAACAATAGCCACTGTTACATGAAGTAATCTTATATACACAAATGCTACTCATAGTCAAGGCAAAAAAAAAATATAGAAGTACAATACATTGATTGCGATGAAAAAAAATATGTATTTAATGCTTATACTAAGTCTTATATTCTTAGTCCAGCTTCAAGCATCTTCTTCCACCTCAAGCAATTCCATATTCCAAAAGGAACTCCGAGCCCTAAGAGATGTTAACAGCAAGTAAGTTGATGTTAAACATAAAAAAAAAAAAAAATAGGAACAGGTACTAAATATAATGTTATTAAGAGATGAATGAATTTAATTTACCTGTAAAAGATATCCACATCAGAAACTTGTAAAACAAAATGATATACTTCATATACTTCAGCATATTACATTAGCAACATAATAGAGTTAGATAATAATTTGTCAAACTTTAATTAAAATAGTAATGGTCCCATTTACTGCCAATAACCAACGGAAATACATAATTTCAAAGTTCTACCTCAAATAGGCATTCAATGTCCTACAAAATACTCAAAAAGGAAATCACATCCCTGTTCACATACAATAATGTCCAATCAAAATTCATACACCAAAAAGATCAAAGTGTTCTGATCAATCCTTTTCAATTTTCACTTGCTTAAATTTTGTGGTAGACATATCAGCATTTTCATTGGCACTGTACTCCTCAGCAGACCTCTTATCACCACAAACATTCAACTTCACGCACTCAGGTTAGGAATTCAGACATGTCTCACTGTCACAAAACTGTGACATTAAATCCTATAAAAAATCAATCACTTAGTAGTATACAATACATATAAAAATTGAAACATGAAAGGTATACTAAACATATACCTTAGCAACACCGAATCAACTTCTGGTATGTCGATAACAATGTTAACTTCACGACGAAACACCTTCTCACATAACAAATGACCTAGACATATAAAGTTTAGCCCAATAGTCAGAACAACAGTCATTAGTAAGAGAGAAAAAAAACAAAAAAAAAATATATAAACTAAACCTCCTTTGGGGTCTTTGTAGATTCAGACTGCATGAATTTGGTTATGATTGCAACATCATCACACACACGTCTCACACGAAAAGATGGCTCAAACTGAGAAGCAGTGTTACATTTTATCTCAACCTTAAAGAGGAATGATTTGTCAATCCAGACGTCAAACTCCGGAAGATACAGGGAATTTTTTTTATTCTGTTTATGAATATAAAAGAACAAAAATTCTAAGAAATGGGTTGATACTAATTAAGTGAATGCAAAAATTAGTGTAATAAAATTTGCAATTAATTACCTTCTGAAAGAGATCCAGCATCTCAGTGCAGGACCTCTTCAGCAGATAAGAAGCATCTCGGTCAAATAACACAAAGGTTGCACAATCAGAATCATCAATTACTCTTAATTTAATCCTATACCTAACAAACATAAATTTAATGAGTCAGAATAAGTTAAAGAACTTACAATTAACAAAGCAAACTATAAGTCAATATTGCAGAATAGCACATACAAACCTTGGAAAGACATTTACTACATGATAATAGCAGGAATCACAGTAATACATGCCACTATCAGGAGTTACTGCCTTGTTGCATTTGCATGCAGTATACCACCAATCACTACCCTTGATTATGTGTTTTGCAGTAGCCAGAACAATACAAAATCCCTCCTAAAATTATTTAAAAAATATAATATAACACATTACATATCAGATCATATGTAAAAATATCAAAATTCATATACAAACAACCACCTAAAGAGTGTAACAAATACCTCTTTAACGTCCTTCAACTGTTCAATAGACATCCTAGGGGTCAATCTGAGGAAATCATCCTCCACAGAAATATTTGGAGATTCAGTTAAATGGGACAAAGCTTGGGAAGGTTCATCTCCAAGCAAAGGCAACCTAAATGAACATAATTGGATTATAAAAAGATCATTAATTCGAATTGGAAAAAAATTACAACTAATAAATAACAAATTAACAGAAACTAAAACCTTTTTCGAAAGTCAGCAACCTCTGCAATGTCAGGATTGAAGAGAATCCTAGTTGCATGCATTACGTTTTGTAAAACAGTCTTCCCTAATAATTGAATAATGAAAGCACAAAAAATAATGTTAGAGATTGATACTAACGATTATCAAGTTTTAATTAGGATCAATAAGAATAGAAATTTTTAAAAAAAACCTTTGAAAGTTTTAACTTTGACAAATTGGATAATGAGTACAGGTTGCACAACATCACCAGCAGCAAGGAATGCAGTTAAATCATCAACATAGGATCCGAACAAAGCACACTCAATTTTCACACTGAAATTATGAAATTAAGATTACTTCAACAATGTATTTGACAGGATAACAAAGGAGATAAACAGTAGTTCACAACATATATATTAAATCCTTACCTATCAACATCTAACTCAATCACAATCATCTTTGTTCTTTTTCCATAGTTGTCATATTCTCGTTCAGTCCCAACAGACAGCAATCCAATAACGTCTGATAATTGTAAAAGGTCAGTTGTAATTGAAGAAAATATACCAAATATCAATGAAAATATAAATTGAAATGGAGATGGAAACAATACCAACTAAGATTCCCATTTCGCCATTGGAACCAAATATATCCTCTAAGGATAGTAAAGACAGTCCATATAAGGGGATCAATCCAGAGTCTGAAGGCCTCACAGAGGTTTTATATTGAAAATTCAAACGATATTTGTGCTTTGTGGTTTGGAATGCACCACTATTCTCACCAACTCCAAAAAACTCACATACATAAACATCACCTTCATTAAGTAGACTCTTGAATTTGTACACCAGAGTTTTCCTCACAGAAGCATGAATCTTGCATCCCTGTTTAGTTACAAATGATAGTATAAAAATTTGTTCAAAATGTATTATAAGGAATGAAATATAAAAAACATAAATCAGTGAGAATCATACATATTCATCCATAAAAACCATTTCAATGGAGTTAGTCATTGCAGGATTGTTGAAGTTTGGAAGGAACCACAGACGAACAACCCTAATTTTGATCCTCCAAGACTCTTTCTCAGGTGATATTTTGACCAAAGGATCAATGGGAGGAGCCATTTCAGATTACAGAAAACAGGGATTATGAGTAATATGACAAATCAAATTTGTAGGAAGGGAAAATAGTGAAAATGCACGAGGAATTAAACAATCTTACCTTCGTATTTATAGCCTTCAATGGGGGGTGGGAAATTAGGGATTAGGGTTTGCTGGTGAAATAATTACCGTCGAAAAAAATATCGCATGCTTCAGTTGGGAAACAGACATTAATGGATGAAAGGAAAGCAAACGAAGGAAATTCATCGGGGCAAGGACAAATCGTGCAAAGGAGCAGACAATTCACATAGAGGAGATGAACAGTTGATGAAGCGTGAAGAGAGAAGAGGTCTTCGATGAGAAAAACATAACAACAGTGAAGAGAGAAGACGTCTTCATTGAGATAAGCTGAACAACACGCGTGTGGAAAGATCCGCTCAAATGAGTTTATTGGATTGAAGAAAAAAAAGGGTAGGGTACCTAGTCTGACTGGTAGGTTCCAGCTATTGCATTGTAAGTGATGTTATGTTTCTTTATTTTTAAAAAATGGAAATAGAAGTTCTTTTTGGGTGACTTACGGAGATGAAACAAATATTGAAAAAGTCATTGTATGGGAAACGTTTCATTTTTTTGTTGATTAGCATAGAAATAACTGTTACTTGTTATTATGAAGTTTAATAAAATATGAAAAATGAAATTATGCTTATGCTAGTTTAAAAAAATTACTTTAAAATTTATTAACATTCATTGATATTAAATTGAAGAGAGTTTCGAAATTTAGGGTCAGATGCATTAATAAAAGTTGAATTTTTATTTGTTATTTATAAAGTTTAATAAAATATGGAAAATAAATTTATGCTTATGTTAGTTTAAAAAAATTACTTTAAAATTTATTATCATTGATTGATAATAAATTTGGAGAGAGTTTTGAAATTGAGGGTCAAACGCATTAATAAAAGATGAATTTTTATTTGTCATTAATATGTGCAATTTAATTTATATAAATGAGATAGTGGAAAGTTTTAAAGATGATTGGGTGAGACCAAAAAAGGATATGACAAAAAGATCCTTAAAAATTTGGGCGGGAAAATATTGCATGAGAGAATGACATCTGTCTTTTTTTTTTTTTGTAGTTCTTGAAGATGGTTTTGCTTTGTATATATTATAGATACTTTTAAAAAATATAAAAATAAGTGTTTTTTAATAATAAAAAAATCCAAACGAGCACATAATTAACTTGTATATTTTACCCTAATGAATTTCATAGGGTTAGTGCCGTAATATGATCTGTCTGATGATGGGAGGTATCATCAGCTTAAGATAAGTGCAATTTATCCTTTTATTGAAAATAAGCATGACTCCATCGAAAAAGGAAGAAACACGAGCGTTCTCAAATCTCATCCAGAATGTCACATACTAAGAAATTCCTCTTGAACTTTTGTTTTTTCTTTTTCTTTTTTTTTTCTTTTTTTCCCACTTACTCTGAGATATCAGAGGATATGCAAATAAGTATGCATAATTGCAACTTTTGTGGCACACACATTGTAAAAGATCAAAGATATGATGGACAATTATAAAAGCAAATAAGAAAATGGACAAAAAAGTTCTAGAACCCACTCGCAATCTTTTCTTCTTTTTTGTTGTGCATAAATCTCCTTAATGCATGTTTGATTATGATTATTTTTCAAATCAACAATTTTTTTTTTACTAAAAAGATTTTTTTTTATTTATGATATGTTTGGTAATTTTATTTTAATTTTTGTACGAAATTCAATGCATTATAATAACTTTTTTTTGTAAATTTAAAACTTGAAATTTATGATTCTAGATTATAGATTACGCTAAAAGTTTTGATATGTTAATACCATTTTGTCCTCAATTAAAAAATTATTTTAATCATTCTATATATATTCTAGTAATTTAATGCACAAAAATAATTTTTTTATACTATTTAAATGAATCAGATTATTTTAAAATATGTTTTTAGTTAATATATTCAAACATAAAACTGATTCTATTATATATAATCGATTATACAATAATTGATTATTGAAATAATTATAATTTTCATAGCTAAACCTAACACACACTCTTAGTCTTTACCATTTCATTGTCATTTTTATATTTTTAATAAAATTTTAAGCAAGGACGGATCTAAGGGGATATGCAGATGTTGTTACCCTCTAACTTTTATATAATTTTTCGTGGTACATATAGTATTAGTATGTTAAAAAACAAAATAAAAGCCCTTGTTTCTATTTTGTATTGACTCATTCAGTGAGTGACTAAAATAATTCTAAAGGAGTTATTAGGCTTGCTTATTTGTAAACTAATATAATTATTGAAAATGATTTTTTATTATTGAAAGTGATCTTTTATCTAAATAAAAAGTGTATTAAGTTATGTACCCAAAAAAAATGTACAAAGTTTTAAAGTAAGAGATAAAAAGAAGCTTAAGTTTTATCCACCAAAAAAAGTTTCTTCAATATATTTTCACAACAATGATAAAAGTATTTTCACATTTGCACCGATATTTTTCTCTTATTTTTAAAAGAAATTAAAAAAAGTAAAAAATTAACTTTAATGTTTTAGATATTAAAGCAATAAACTGCATAAGTTAAAAATAAAAATTAATTTTATAATTATCTTTAATTAGTATGCACACCTAGTAGGATTTTTTGTTTAAATATTTTGATTATTATCTTTTATAATTTTAATCTCTCATTAATTGATTCATGTATTCATCCCTGATTTTAAGTGCTCTCATACTGGAGCAATCTATTTTTTTTTTCGGGTAATGAGCATTCTACTTTTTTATTCGTAAGATTTTCAAGGCAGAAGATAAAATTTCTCTCTCCCTCTCCTATTCATATTTGTCTTTATTAAATACTAACCCTTACATATATAATATAATAACTATAGAACACGTCAAAAAAAAAAACTATAGAAAAGAAAAAGTAACGTTAGTGAGTTAAGACTCTAATATGAAAATACATATCATGCACCCAATTTTCTTTTCAAAGTTTAACGCCCCATATACGTAAGGGTTTTGTGTATATCCATATCCATATGCACTACGTAACAAATATACATCAGTAAAGAGGCACTCACAACATTACACGTAACACATTGGATGCTTTTACACAGCATCGTAACGTTATTTCATGCATATTTCGTTTTAATTTTTTAATAGACCATATATAAATAACGTTATGTATCTATCTGTTATATTCTTCTTACTTTTCTGCTCCTACACTTCTGTTCCGATGATTGCGTTCCGTCGGTCCAATTATCGTACGTTAGCTATAAAACAGGTTAAAATTTTATTTTTTTATTTTTTTTTTTACTGTCTCGCTAAGCTGCAATTTTCTCTTTTACTAATTAACTTTTCCTTATTCATACGAGACATACACATGATGTTGGTCAAGTCGATCTCCTATAATCCATGGACCACGGTGGTGTTAAAATTAAAAAATTTGAAGTCAACTATCATGTTTTATTAGTTCATCACTCTAAATAAATTATTATCCTACTATCATTACTTTTTTTCCAATTAAACTTTGATAGCATTCTATATAAGAATAGCATTTCAAAGTTTTTTTTTTTTAATCGTTAGTGTGGTAAAATAATGTTTGTCAGATCGGTTCACTCATCACTCCCTCTGCTAAAGGGGACATGTAAGAGAGAATTATTGAATAGGTGAGATTACCGCAAAATACCACATTAACACTGTACATCTGCTTTAGAAACTGAGAGAGCATTAATAAAAAAAGTGAGATTGGAGTAATGGAGGAGAAGCAATAAAGGAGCGGGCCGTAACGCATGCCAACTAACACCCAAGTAACAATGGACAGCAACATGTGAAGACCACGTCTTAGCTCACTTAAGTAACAATTAACAAAGACAAATCCCAATCGTAATTTACGCTGTCCTTTGCTTTTATGCTTGTGCCTCCTTGCACAACCCCCCTACACGGCGCGTGTTTAATATGCCACCAACTTCTGAGGCTGCTTTCATCAAATTCGCGTATTGGGTGGATTTGCTATATACATTTGTTAATGAACGCAAAAGTAATAAGTTTTAAATGGAAAGTAAAGTTTTTTAATTTTTAATATTTTTAATATTTATTTTTCATTTAAAATTTTATATTTTATATTGTTTAACAAATTTTGTAACGAAATCTGTTAGAAAAATTCTTTTTTAAATAACAAATGCAGGTGAATTTTTACTACAAATTTGTATAAACAAAAATATATAGATTAGATATAATTAATATAATCAAATTTAAAAATTCATTTGATAACAAATTAAAAAAAACATTTATTCATAAATTAAGTGTGTAAAATATAAATTATTGTGTACTTTTTTATTCTGAGCTTCAACTTTTATAAAATGATTGAAAATAGATAAGAGACAATATATTATTTAAAAATTATAAATCCACGTGTTTAATATTTTTAAAGATAAAATATATATTGTGTATAAAAATTTTACCACGAATCTATGCACTAAAATAACAGAAGTGCTAAGCACGAATTGGATTTCGTGAACCTTTCACAAACGGTTTTTATTGCCCTGCACTTTTTGTTTTATAATTAGAAAGCAGTGAAGTTTGAAGAAAAAAATAACCACTTCATAAAACCCAAAGTTAGTTTCTCTATTTTGCTGACTCGTGTGCCGTTTCATGAAAACCCAAAGTTAGTGGATCCAGCATTTCTATTAAAATAAAGTACATGAATCAAATTACAAGTACTGAAATTTGTTTAACTGGAAACTGAAAAAAAAAATCATTTATGGCTAAGGATATGAAAAAAAACTGTTGTCAGTTTCCTTTTCATTGTTATGATTGCTTGTTTTAACTTTTTTATATTATAATAAATAAATTGTAACTTTTTTATAATTAAACCATTTAAAATGATATATAAATATATTACATAAAATTTATAAATTAGAATAAGTATAACATAAAAAATAACAACATTTCTCCTTTAATCCTTTTGGTTATATGGTGTTTTACTTTTATTTTTTCTAATAAGACCGTAAGTGTCTCGACATATTGTTTGGGTGTAGGGCTAATTATGATTCAAACGTTATCTGAACTCTAGTCAGTAGTCTTACTTAAGATAAAGGCGTTCACCTATTTTATTATATATATGAAAGAGTTTGTCAATTTTTTTTCTTAAAAAAATGATAAAATTATTTATTTTTTAAATTTTAATTATAAAAGAATAATAATTTCCTTGTGAACTGTCATTTTTGTTTTTCAACAAAAAATTATACAAATATTTCAAATTATAAATATTTTATTTTAGGATGAATTTTGTGCTAGCGTCCTGATACACACATAACAATTTGTTTTTATTTTTAATTTTTTATTAAAAATTCAAATAATTTAGAGACTATAATTATGTAACTATTTAATTGTTATTTTATTCAAAAAAATAAAAATGCACATTTATAACTATGATTTTATGCTTATTAATTTTTTTATAATATAGATACATTAAATACTGAAGTCAGATTTTTTTACATTACATATCTAACCCTATATATTATTTTAAAAATTATTTAATCTCTTAGATTATTCTCTCTCTAAGAATGACATATATCATTTATAATTTTTTTCTTTTAAATTTTGAAATTTAATCATTTTTAAATTAATTATGCATATATTTTTATAATTTTAATATTTTTAAATATTTTAATTTATTTTTTAGATTCATTTTATTTAAATTAATTAATTATACACATCTTTTTATAATTTTAAATATTTTTTCTTTTAATTTATATTTATTTAAATTTTATCTAAATTTTAAAAAAATTGTATAATACATGAGATACTTACTAATTTAATATAAGTGATTACAAGCAACACCAATGAAATAATAAAGAAAAATCACTTGTCAAATATATATATTTTTTAAGGTTAAGACTAAAGAAACATATATACAAATACAAGATATAGATACGATATGATATAGATACATAAAAAATTTAAAAAATAATTAAAATATATATAGACAAAAAATATTTAAAAATATCAAAATATTTAATACGATACATATTAAATATTGATACTATTTTGAAGTATTGATATCACATAAACATAGGACTTATTGTGTGAGGCTGGTAGAAGAACCCTCTAATAGGAAAAATTATTGTGTAATCCGAAAATAATATTTTTGTTTAGTAAAAAATAGATACTTGAGGACTGAGTAATCATATAATTATTAGATTGAAAAATAAAATATTATTAAATTAAATTTAGATGATTACAAAATTATAAAATATAATACTCTTATATAATGTATGAATTTTTTTTCCAAAGAGTACTTGGTTCGGGAGATGGGATAAGGGATAAAAAAATAAAAAGGAAAAAATAGATGGAAAACAATCGTCAGGATCGTTACTATCCCCGCCCTTGCCAAGTATTTTGTCTAACCACCACCAACTCACACTCACCGGAAGATCCCCAAAATCAATTTGTGTGCAGTTTGATTTGATTTTAGATTTTTAGTGGGTTGTTAGTGACGAGTGAAAGAGGGAGAGAGCCTTTGCTTTGCTTTGGTGGTGTGTATTTCTGATGTTTTTATTCAGTCCTCTAGTCAAGTCAAGGCCCCTTCTTCCTGTGTCTCACTTTCTCTGCGTTTTCTCCTCTTTTAACCCTTTTTACAATTTAACAACAAAAAATTAACAATTTTCCTGGATAACATGGAAAAAAATATAGAAAAATGATTCAGAAAATAAAATATTTAGAAGATAACAGGTTAACAATTAGTATTACTATGACGAGGAGGTATGTTAAGCATGTACTATTTCTCCTTCCTATGCATATGTGAGATCGTGCCTGCATTTACACGAGCTTGTGGGTTCCACTTCGTAGGAGCCGTTTCTGAATTATTCTGACAAGCACTCCCATCCCTTTTAACTCCATGAAAAAGAAAAAGAAAATAAAATAGGAACCATAATGGAGAAAATTAAGGGATACATAGATTGGTATTACATGTACATCATAATGTTTATTTGGATTTTTCCATGAAGGATGTGTCATGCGAGGGGGAGACTCACTCCATTCATTCACTCTCTATTTCAACTTCTACCTTCTCTTCCTCTCTTCTCTTGTTCAATCTCAATGTTCATGTGCCTGCCTTTGTCAGGTAAAAGCAATGTCACACAGGAAAGAAAAAAAAAATTACCAGAGTTAAAAAGATACCTTTTTTTTTTTCCCCTTGTATCATTTTAGAGTAACATTTACAAGTCACAACAATACTCAGTTGCCGTTCTTTTCATTTCTCCTTTTTCCCCCTTTCTCTTCTCTTGACCTCCGTTGTTTTGTTTGGGGCGTCGCCATCTTGAGCTTGAGGTTGGTTTGCATTTTATTTTATATATTTTTCATTTTTGGTTGAAAATTTTGAATGGTTAATAGCGCAGAGGCATTGACAGTGAAAGAAGTTTACTTTTTTGTCTGCTTCTCTTTCTCTCTGAGCTGTTCTACTCCCTACATTCTCCAAATTTGTCTTCAATTCACATTATTCTCTCAATTTGGATTCATGACTTCTAAGACCATATCTCCATATCAAATCAAAGCCTTATAAGCATTTCTCCGAAGATGGGGTTCTGCTATGTCTCTGATCAAGTTAAGGTAAAGGGTCTGTGAGTTGTGTCTTATTCCTGAGTGAGTGCTACTGGGCACCATCTTTTTGTTGAAAAACCAGAAGAGAAAAACTTGGTAATTGAATTGAATTGAAGTTGCTTTTGCCAAAAATGAAGGATTTCCCTTCTTGTTTTGGTGAAAATGGAGTTCAAGTGGCCGATTCGTCATCCTCAAACGGCAGCAAAACGGCCCAGAATCTGGTTACTTGTGTTTATCAATGCCGGATTCGTGGTAGGTCCTGTCTGATTACTGTCACTTGGAGTAAGAATTTGATGGGGCAAGGCCTCAGCGTTGGGATCGACGACTCTTCAAATCAGTGTCTTTGTAAGGTGGATATCAAACCATGGGTGTTCTCCAAGAGAAGAGGTTGTAAGAGTCTAGAGGCCTATTCTTGTAAAATTGATGTATATTGGGACCTTTCTTCTGCTAAATTTGGTTCCGGGCCTGAACCATTGGAGGGATTTTATGTAGCAGTTGTTGTACATCGACAAATGGTTCTCCTTCTTGGAGATTTGAGGAAAGAAGCTTTGAAGAAGACCAATGCCGTCCCATTACCCTCCAATGCAGTTTTAGTTGCCAAGAAACAACATGTTTTTGGTAAGAAGTTGTATGGTACCAAGGCTGTATTTTGTGACAATGGTCCAATTCATGATCTTGTGATTGAATGTGACACTACAAGTGTTAGTGACCCCTGCCTTATAATTCGCATAGATAGCAAAACCGTGATGCAAGTGAAGCGGCTGAGATGGAAGTTCAGGGGAAATCATACTATCCTGGTAGATGGCCATGCAGTAGAAGTTTTCTGGGATGCCCATAATTGGCTCTTCGGTACATCTCTTGGAAATAATGCTGTCTTTATGTTTAGAACATGTCTCTCCGCCGAGAAGTCGTGGACTAGCCAACCCCTTTCTGATGCAAATCTGTTGCAGTGGTCTTTCTCTGAGAGATTTTCTGAGACCAAATTGCAAGGTCTTGGTTTCTCCCTTATTTTGTATGCTTGGAAGAACGTGTAGAGATGCAGAAATCCATCATCAATTGAATACTAACAGACCTTTTAGTGAGTTTTGCTTTATCAACCATGTGATTGAAATACAGTTGATTAAAAATGACTCCTTTTGTTTGTCTCATTCCCCCTGTTAAAGTCATACCCTCAATTTAGCTGAGCTATTTGAACAGATCGGAGAAAATTTTTTCCAATTGGCTGTATATTCGTCATCAAGTGTTAATTTTAGGGTCCATTTTACTCAAAATTACAAAGTTTAAAGTTTGTTTTCTATGTTATTCAAGTACATCTTTATTCTCGTTTATTTAGTAATTATGTACCTATTATTCCCAGTTTCAGGTTGTCATACATTTTAACTTTTTGCATTGAGAATTCATTTTATCAAATATGTAAGGCTGGTACTGCAAATTGGAAATGC
The DNA here is from genome assembly GCA_029884595.1 of Ormosia semicastrata. Taxonomy (NCBI): domain Eukaryota; kingdom Viridiplantae; phylum Streptophyta; class Magnoliopsida; order Fabales; family Fabaceae; genus Ormosia; species Ormosia semicastrata. The sequence goes on along the minus strand of JAQQTO010000054.1, from coordinate 6,261,878 downwards.
CCAATTATTACAAAGGTACAACAAATGTTCTTAGCCAAAAGTGTAATAAACGTTGGGGAGCTAGGTTGAAGAGGAAGGTAGTGAGAGAGGAAGATCACCGAATTAGCATGAATGTCAATGTTCTTTCCTTCTTATTCTATAACCATTAGAGACTCTTTTTCTATAGAACTGAGATGGTGAAGCTATCATCAGGCTGTGGAGGATTAAGACTTGTTTTAAGCACCACGCATGGGGCATGGATATGAATATTCCTTGCCGTAATAGAATTGCCTACTTTGATGCCTGATAATAATTAGCAGATTGGGTATGAGATTCTAGCCAATTATATATTTATATGCTCAGAGACCAAATATCATTTTGGTTACTCTCTGAAGATGACTGCCAATCTGCCATGGCTTGTGAATCATTGTTGTCTTTATAAAAGTTTTCTAATATAAGTCACAACTCCCTATATCAGTGCTCTGCTGTTCAATGATGTTACCATTAGACCTCTAATATCCAAATCATCAATTTATCTCTTTTTAGTCCTGTAGCTTGTCTGTTGTACTTCTCTGTGATGCAAATTGTGCTGCAGGAATAAACTTACTAGTTGCTTACAATGATCATTTCTTTTAGACCATACGGCTGCAATTTCAGTTGCAAACTTCACATGGAAGAAATCTTTGTCTATGCAGACTAACAGAAAACTATATTGCTCATTTATTTTTACTTTCTCATTCTTGGCATGGTATCTGTGAAAAATGATATCCCCATGGTAGTCATTCTTTTCAGACTCCAACACAAGCTGTAACTCTCACACCCTTGTTGATCCTTAGGTAAACTCTTTCCATCTTTCTTTATTTTTTATTTTTTAGCACTGCAGAGTCTTTTTTATGCTGTTGTTAATTAATCTGTATAGCATATAGGTATTTTTTTTTACTGCCTTATCCCTTAAATCATTAATGAACTCCAACATGCACATGTGCACATGTGCCTTTACTCATGCTCCTAAGGGGTGTCATCCATATCTATCCTTGTTTCGATTGTTTGGGGCATCACCAAATTTTGATACCCTTGAGAGCCTTTTAAATACCTGTTGTTAGCAGAGAATCCCATATTATGGTTTTCAATCATCCAGCCAGGTATTTCCTGTTAAATGTTGACTCCCCTTATCAGTCTGTTCTTCATAGTTAAGTTCTTGGTAACTTGGTATGTAATTTTGATGTATTTATCTCTTATTTTTTAACCCTTCATTTAGCATGAGATGATTGCACAAATCAGATGTATATCATTTCAGAAAGCATCATACACTTACCCTTGCGTTATTAGGAGTACAGTTCCCAAGGATGAAGTTCATAATCCACTGATATATATCAGCTGTGCAGTCAATAAGGATGGCTGCAAGGTAATAAGATGGAGCAATATTGTAAAATCACTACATATTAGTCTGTGCAAAAAATCGGTGATGATGTCAGAAGTTTGTTGCAGATGTTCTAGCCTGTGGAATAAGGTTTTGGTAAGTAACATGATACATGTCTTTGCATTTTTGTCTCTTCAAGTGTACAGTATATTGATTATTGAGCAAATGGAATTTAACTACTAGAAAATTTGCAGTGATCAAAACAAATGAGATTTTTGTCTCTTTAAGACGTGATCACTGACTTTAAGATTACAAGTCGTGTGTTTCTCCTGTTGGGTGGTAATAAATGAGAAACCTTGTTTATTTCCCGTCATACGTTAGTTGCTGACTTGCCGCGACTCGCATAATATACACAAGTTTACAGGCTGTGTCAATGAAGTTATTAATTACAGGGTGCATGTTCTAGTTTTCCATTTCATGACTAGAAGAATTTATCCATATGATGCTACGATAAGGGTTAAAAGTTTTATCTTTTTTGGGGTAGAATTACTCCAACTCCAGCAAGGGAGGGATATTTTATGAACATAGAAGGAATAAGATTAGGAGCACAATGATTTGTCACAAAGTGCTAATGTCGGGTTGTTTTGCTAAATAAAAAGAAAAGTAAAAGAAAGAAGCTTCCTGGTTGACCAAGCCATGTGTCTCTGGACATGTCAATGTTTGGTCTGAGACTGAGGTATATATAACACTTTGAATATGTTCAAAGAGAGTAGAGAATATTATACAATTGGACATTGCAGTGGAAATGAGGGAATATGTAAATTGACATGACACTTATGAAGTCATTTTCATTGGAATTGACACGAAGAATGCATTAATTTTCGGAATCTTTTTTGTGCTTGTTTCTCTTATTGGCTGTGTATCATCCTACATTCCCACCCTTGGCTAACTTATGATACTGTAATTGAACACTAACTCTATTCTTGGTTTTGTTTTTGAGGGCTAACAAACAATGTACGCTTCTACTCCCTACATTGAGTATGGGGCAGGCCTAATCCCAGGCGATCACAAATTAGCCTGACTATAGTAGAGTCTTCATTTTGTTTTTGTGAGAATTTCTGTCGACTAGGAAAAAAGGCGTTTCAGTTTAACATTTTGTTGTTACCCAAAGAGAAAGGGTAATGTTACAGTGTTATGCATAATACATAGAATAACGCTACTTATTCACACATTTACATATACATCATTTTATATTTGTATAATTTTTATTATTTTATTATATTTAGTTCAACTTTATTTTTTATACACATAATTTCTATAAATATAAAAGATGTGAGACAACAAGTGATGAACAAAAAATATTATTCTAAAAGTTTTTCTAACCAATGGCCTAATCAAAAATAAAAAATATAAATTTTAAATTTTAAATGTGTTTAATATTATACTTTTTAATTCATACTTAAAGCTTTTATTCTAATAAATATGCCTCATTTTTATATCTTCATGAAAAATACAACTCTAATGAATTGGACAGGACTCACGTCACAAGAGTACCAGTTGACTAAAAATAAAGGTCATTTTTTTAAGAATAAAATTTAGCTTCAATTTTTTGTTTCAACCATTGTTTCTAACTTTATTTAAATTTTTTATGTATTTATTAATTCAATTAAATAAAACTAAAAGTAATAAATAAAAAAAATTAAATGAAATTGAACGTAAAAATTGAAGCCAAATATTAAAATTAAAATTTTGTTTAGGTGAAAAAAGGAAGGCACTGCACCCAACACAACAGCGTCTTGCATGGGCGCATGCCGCATGGGGTTATGATGGGGAGACCGTAAAAGCTGCAATTTGTGCGTCAACACTCAACATCAACAACGAGAACTGGGGCCTAATATCTAGCGGGCTTTCCCATCTCGACCAGAACCTGTATATTGCTATTGCATGTGAACGTTTTCAACTTAAAATTTCATGCCCCATATGCATTTATGTCCTCGTTGTGTCCTTAGCGTTTCCGACAAATTCACCATAACCTCGGTGTCGTGTGGCTTCTGAACTATTATGGTTAAGCAATAACCATCAGTGGAGGTTGTGGCATTGCTTCACTGAGCAGTCATTGATAGAGTCTCCGTCGACCCCCGCCCGTTTGTTAATTCCATCACATTAGTGTCACAGTTAAGGGTGCGTATAGCTCCGACCATCTGTCGAGTCTATTGTTTAACTTATTTAACATTTAACTTCACTTAGTCTGTTTAATAAAATGATCTGCTCAAGATTTTTTTAAAAGTTTATCTTATTAAATAGGTCAAATTTCTGTTTTTTAAAAAGTTTTTTAAATATAATAAATTGATTTAATTAATTATATATATTATTAAATTATTATATTTTAATATTTATATAATATAATTAATTTTATAAATAATATAATTTTTTTAAAAACCTAAGCATATTAACTTAGTTTTAAATAGATTTGTTGACATATTTAAAAATTTTATTATAAAGTAAATTTTTAAAATATACCTTAAAAAAGAACTTATATCAAGTAAATAAATTAAATTTAAATCTTCTATTTGAAAAATAAGTCAAGTGAGCTTAAACTAATTTTCACCCCTAATCACAAAGATGATATATTTTTTTTTTGACTGGAGTCACAAAGATGATGTTAGTGTCACAGCTATTATGATAAAAAAAAAATTTATGGTATCCTTGTAACCAAAAGAAATTTATGTTGTCCTTATAATTTAAAACTGAAATGATTATTGCACAGACCAATAATATCACAAAGTAGAAGGTAGGCTATAGACGAGGAGATAAAAAGAAGAGAAAGATAAAAATAAAGAAAAATGAATGAATGAGGGGATCTCAATGAGTTTTTTCCCCCCTATGAGAATAACATTAATGATTTTTAAATTGAATTTAATATAAAGTTTTTATAATGATAATAATAATAATAATAAATTTTATTTTGGTATCTAACAATAATTATTATTATTCATTATATAAAAATATCATGCATTAGTGATATCATAAGTTTTTTCCTAAAAAATAACTCATTATTTTGGTTTTTTGATACATAAACAAGTCTAGTCCGTCTAGTGATTACAAATGTGTGCCTCATGGATAATGTGAAGGCGCAACTTTAAAAATTATTTAAGAAAAAATTAGTTTTTCTAAACAAAAGAATATTTTTTTGACACACATTAATAAAATAATATTATTACCATACATTGCATCAAAATTAAATTTCACATATATATATCAATGATCTAAGTCAAAAGATTTTTTAATTTTTTTTATCAATATATGAACCGATTTGTATCAATGTTTGCAAGTAAAAACTAACCAATTTGGGTAGTTATAGATACATAAAATAAATATAAAAAATAGTCATAGCCACACAATTTGATTATTCGTTACTTATCTCCATTTTTTTGTAGAAAGAAATGAAAAATATAATTTGAGGCCAACAAAGGGTTTGTTTGGTATGCGTCAATAAGGCAAAAGATAGAAAAATACCTTATGATTTGGGTCATTTCTTGTTTGGTAGTGATATACATTCCGTGAGGCTCACAATATTCCATTCTTTATTTTTTGAGATGATTTGGAAAAAAAGAGAGATAGTTGAATGAGTCTCATACATTTTCATTCATCACAATATTATTAATATATATTTTTATTTTTTTCTTAATAAAATCAAATAAGGAAAGGAAAACCTTTTTTTCTTTATTACTTTTCTTTTTCTTTCTTTTTTTTTACTATATCCTTTTTTTTTTCTTTCCCTTCTATTGTACTGAACGAAAGAGGAAAATTTTGATATTTATGATCCATATATGGGAAGGAAAGGAAAGTAAAAAGCAAAAAAAGGAGCCTTTTACTTGTTTGGTATAATAGGATCGAAACGAGTTGGAACTTGGAAGTATGTGGGACCCAATGGTTTATTCATCCATCAAACACGGGACGGGCTGGGAGGGAAAGAGGGTGGTTTTTTGCTTTACCGCTTTTTTTTCCTTTTTGACATTGTACTTTTCCATTTTATCCATCTACACCTAAAGAACTTCAAAATTGCAACTTAGAAATTTTACATCACAATAATTAATAAATTAATAAATTTTATTTAAATACTTATATTTTTATTTAATCAAAAAATTATAAATAGTGAATAATTAATTAAAAAGGTAAAATATTATTTTTTATATTAATCATTGTGGGCCTCATTTTTTTAAACAATTTTTTGATTTTATGAGTTTTAAAGTAATATAGTAATTTAATATTTTTTACATATATTTTTTTTCATAAAACCAAACAAATCATTGGATAATATAAATAATGAGAATAATAACTCTTCTATTTTCTTTATTTTTTTTTATCCTTTTTTAGAGCCTAAGGAACTGAGGATAGAGCTGTTTTCGATTTACGAAATAGGCCCACAGGAGAATCTGTCCAACTCCAATTAAAGTGATGAGCTGGCGAATCTCTTTTGGACCCTACAGCTGTATCATTCTTGCCCTTGTCAATTTACCAGAGAGCCCTTGGTTTTTCGTTTATTAACCCTGTGAGTGCGTGTGTGACTGATGATCAGTGTGACGTGAGTTCACCCATACCCTATGCCAACACTTTGAACGTAGAGTGTACTGAGTCATGAGCAAGTCAATACTCATAACAGGAAACAAAGTCTGTTCAATACGGTAATACTATATCGGAACTACAAACTTGACATCTCAGACCGATAAAGAGGAGGAAAACCTTTTATCTAGATGAATTACACATGTAATGATTAGAAAATCTACAAACTAAAGCAAATGATTTTATTTAATAATAAAATTTAAGTTCATTGCTTTATATTCATTACATTTATTTAACAAATTAAATTATGATATGTATTTATTAATATTTTTTTTATTTTTTTTAAAATATACACATATCATAATTTAATTAATAAAATAGATGTAATAGACATAAAAAAAGTAACCTAGGTCTTGTCCTTTATTTAATTACTATGCTTAAGCTCCAACATCTTCAGCCTCACCCTCAGCCACAGTTTCATCAGCAGGTCAGTCCAACTTCGCACCAATATCTTCAGAATAATCACCGTCAACCCAAGCAAATTAACATATGATCAAGGACATCAAAAGCTAAAAAGGCATCAAAATAAGCAAAGTCTAATAAGCCAGCCCAAATAACCTAATAAAAAATGCAAGCTCAGACAGCAAAATATAAGTCTAATACAATTTCGGCTAGGCCCAGCTGATATATGCTTGGTCCGAGTCGGCCTGGCCAGTTTGACAGCCCGAATGGCTGCCACAAATTTCAAACTCGTTCTACAAACATACCACCTGATTACCACCATGAATTTGATTTAACAATTGACGTAGTCCTTGCCTTTCCTAAAATTACTAGACTCATTCGTCCAGAAGAAAAAGAAAACGGAAAAATAAAAGAAAAGCTTTTAACTTAAATTGTATAACCATCAAAAAAGTAAAAGGATGTCGAGTGTCGACAACAATTTATACCCGACCTTATGCATGAGGAAAGTTCTGACACTATATTTAGATCCACATGGCCATCTGAAGCTTTACATGTCTTTAAATAAATATTCATTAATGAAGGTAAAATGCAGAACTCTGAATTTTCAATTTTAATATTAAGAATAAAACGACTGGGGAATTCTAAATATGTTGATTCAAGCTGGTAACAATCTAAGAAAATGTCAAAAGTGGGCTAAAAAACAAGAATCTTCCAGAAATGCAGCATCATGAGGACAATGTTAAACTCATCAAGGCAGTTGTAAGTTGAGGAAGCTTGTCAGGAGCTCTCTGCTTGTAATCTTTCTCCAACACTTTGGCGGCTAGAGATTGTACCTGTGATCCTTCTTTGTCTTCCTTGCTCTTCCCTTTCGTAAGCTGTGCAATAGCAGAGGTGCACTGGAGAATAGGAGCAAAACTCAATTTTCAGACATAGAAATGAATAGTTTAGAAAAGAAGAATCCAGAAATCCTAAGTTCCTAAGGAGACAATCAACAACCTATGAAGGAAAATCTGAAATCTACCAAAGCTGAACTAAATGATAACTTCCATTGTGACCAATAAAACCTAGGTTCAATCATCTTCCAAATTACACACATGAACTTGCACAGGACCACACAAAATAAACACTCAGATAAGAGAGGGAGAAAGAGCTCACCAAGCATATACCAAAGAGTGCTCTAGTATTCTTGCCTCCAGTCAAGTCAATAGTGGATGCGTAGTATTTCTTGGCAGTCAGGAGATTTTCTAATCCACCAAGCGTATAAAGTACCTGGCAATACCATAAGTCAAGATAATGTTCAAGTGCAATAAAAGTAGGACTCTTGCTCTGTTACTCCCATACATCTCTAATTCTCTAGTATGCAATGTTCTGTGCCTTGCTATTATCATAGCAAAGAAACAAGGGAAAGAGAGAAGAATATGATTTGACTAAAATAAATTAATCACAGTTCATAAAGAAGTTACTTACATCAGCATAGGCTAAGTGGTAGAGTGGAACAGTAGGTTGAGATAATATCAACTCCTCGTAGCAAAATGCTGCTTGTTTATACCTAATAGAAAGACAGATAATATTAGCCAAAAAAACAAAAGGCAGCTAGACAATTGGCAACACAAATAAATCCAAATAATAACTTTTCCAGAGGGGGAGAGAAACAACAGAATAAAAATCTTACATTTGCAGGGAGACGTATATTTCAGCCAGTTCTCCCCATGCATCATGATCTGCCATGAATCTGTTAAAATGAGGAAAAGAATTCAGATACTAGACGTAAACCAGAAACAACATTTTCCTTTCTATCATCAATTTTGGAGAGGGTGGGGGGACTTTAACAGCTGCCTCACATTTCCAGATATTTATTAAGCCATTCAATAGCCCCAGAAATGTTGCCTTGTGCCTTTGCCATAGCCACTCTCCTCTTATGGATGGTCTGCACAACAACAGCACAACCAAAAAGAAAAAAATACTTAAGCTTTTGGTTTTCTTTACCCAGGCAGCCCAGCCTATTTAAGGGTAAAACTGAAAGAATGTTATACATCTAATCAAAGTAATAAAACATGACAAAAAAGAAGTCACTATTCTAAGATTTTTGTTTCATCACATAGAGTAACTGAGCAACTAATTGACTGTTCCTGTTGCAATATCTTCTCTGTTTTAGGGAGATAATGTTGCAGATATTTCCTATTTTCAGTTTATTTTTCCTGTATATTATTTTCCTGTTCATGTATCGTGTTTTTTAGTCATAGGCATTGTTTTTAGAGCTTTAACTCTTGCTTATTTTCTAGGACTTGATTAGCTTGTTTTCTAGGCCTAGATTAGTGTACAGCTGTTCCCCTAATTCCCTATCTATACTACCATGTTGTAATCATTCAAATGAATATATTCAGTTTAGAACCTTTATTGTTCATGGTATTAGAGCTCTCTTAGGGGGGCTCTGATGCAACTATTCTTTTTCATAGGCCTTCATCGCCAATTATTATTCCACATGTCTGAAACCTCAGAAAACAATCCTGGACTACAATCCACTCTCTTAGCGCCTTCCAAAACAACTACTTCTATGGTCCTACCTCAGAACTGCAAAATTTAGGAGTTATTATACTGCTGGATGGAAAAAATTATTTACAATGGGCAAGATCAGTGAACCTGGCTTTAAAGGGGAAGCAGAAACTTCATTATCTCTCTGAGGATCCACCTGCTAGTGACGATAAGAAGTTCAAGACATGGGATGTTGAAGATACCATCATCATGACCTGATTGCTGAACTCAATGCAGATTGCAGTATCCCAAAATTTCATGTTCCTTGAATCAGCAAAACAGATTTGGGAAGCAGTCCAAAAGACGTATTCGAAAGCTCAAGATGCTGCTGTAATCTATGACTTAAAGACACAGATTGCACATACCAAACAAGGTAACCTCTCTGTTATAGAGTATTTCAATGGAATAACTAGTTTATGGCACGAGATGGACTGATACAGGAATCTGAAACTGAAATCAAAAGATGACAATCAAGCTCTTCTTCAAGAGAGGGAGAGAGATCGAGTTTTTGAATTCTTAGCCGGTCTAAATGTAGAATTTGACCAAGTTCGTGTCCAGAAGAGACCCTTTACCCAATCTAAATGAGACTTTGCACTAGTCCAAGGAGAAGAAAGACGCCATACTGTGATGTTGGAGAATGCCTCTGCCTCTGAATCCAACATTGACTCAGCCCTCACCACTGCAAAGAAGGAGAATCGACACACAGGGCCCAAACCAGAGCCAAGCAAGACTCCTTCCCGTGATAACTTATGGTGTACTCATTGCAACAAACCTAGGCACACCAGGGAAAATTGCTCTAAGCTCCACAGTAAAAAAAGAGTGTTGAATCGGATAAAACAGAGGAATGAAACCAACTTTATGGCCAGGAGAAGGAAGTAGAATCTACAACTGCGGACAAAGTGAAGGTTCAGTCCCTCAACAAAGAAGAGATTGAGAAGTTGCAACACTTTCTTGAAACCATAATAGCTAGCTTGAGTTCTTTGACTCATTTAGGTAAGTGTCTAATTTCTGACTCTCTTAAGGCCCATAATACAGTCCCAGAGTCTTTGGATCATAGACTCAGGTGCAACTGACCACATGACCCGCACCTCATATTTGTTTAAAATCTACAAGCCTAATTCTAATAAAAAGTCCATCTTTGTTGCTAATGGAAGATACATTTCAGTTAAAGGACAAGGTAATATCAATCTTTCGCCAACACTCTCCTTGAAAAATGCCCTCCATGTTCTACAAATCTCCAACAACCTTCTCTCCATTCACCAACTCATAAAGAGCCTTGACTGCCCGACTATTTTTAATCCCTCTTATTGTGTGTTTCAGGACCAAAGGACGAAGAAGATGATTAGATATGTTAAGGAACGAAATGGATTGTACTATCTTGAGAGCACAAGCCCTTTCCCTCCACAGAATCCTATCCAACATTCTCAATTGTATTTTTTGTCTGTTGCCCAGAATGTCTTAAAGAATGGTGTCAATACAGTGTGGTTAGAAGACTATAGGCTTGGTCATCCACCATTTTCTTTGATGAAATCTATGTTTCCTTCTTTGTTTACGAATGTTGATTTCAACACTTTACATTGTGAATCTTGTGAACTTGCCAAGCATCACCGAGTAAATTTTCCTATGGTCAATAAAATTTCAAATACACCTTTTCCTTGATTCATACCGATGTTTGGGGACCCTCCAAAATTCCAAATGTTAACGGAGCGAGATAGTTCATATCCTTTATTGATGATTGTACCAGATTAACTTGGCTTTATCTCCTAAAAGAAAAATTTGAAGTCAATCAAGTTATCCCTAAATTTTGTAAAATGGTCTCTAATCAATTTGGGGTTTCCATTAAAAAATTCCATTCAGATAATGCAAGAGACTACTTCAATCATAATCTCAACTCCTTTTTTGATCAAGAAAGAATTGTCCATGAGTTCTCTTGTGTTGATACCCCACAACAAAATAGGGTTGCTGAACGAAAGAATCATCATTTACTGAATATCACTCGTTCCTTACTATTTCAAATGTATGTTCCTAAACACTTTTGGGTTGAAGTTGTCCTCATTGCAGCATTTCTCATTAATCGTCTACCTTCCAAGTCCCTCTCAAACAAAAGTCCTAAAGATGTCCTTATACATCACCATCCAAACTCTATGTCTTTAAACACACTAACTCCGAGAATTTGTGGCTGTCTTACCTTTGTCCACATTCATAAACAACATTGTGGTAGCAAACTTGATCTCCGAGCCCTCAAAGGATACTCCAATGTCCAAAAAGGATATAAGTGTTTTCATCCTCCAACCAGAAAATTATGTCTCTATGAATGTAACTTTTTGTGAATCTCTCCCATATTACTTGTCTCACCATCAGGGGGAGCAGATTCATGATGGTGAGTTATCTACACTTCAATTTCCTCAAACTATCTTCCCATCATCCCCTCAACCTACTCCTCAAACTACTGCTCATCCATCCAGACTGACTGAGTTCATTCCTACACTTTCAAACCAACAAACAAAACCTGTCTCAAGGCCAAAAAAACCACTCAAAGTGTACTCAAGGAAGGAAAAGTCCTGACCTATCCAATAGCATGTTCAATCATTGTATCCGACTCCCACTGAAACTCATGGAGAACCATCAGGTATGGAATCCGAACCTAACCCTCTTGATGTTGATACTTCTTTACCTACTGAGCAAATCTCAGACCTTGATCTACCTATATCTGTCAGAAAAGGAAAAAGAAGTTGCACCCAGCACCCCATATCTCATTACGTATCTTACCATAACAAACAAATACAGAGCCTTCTTGTCAACTTTAAACAATAGATACCCCAAGGACTGTACAAGAAGCCTTAAGGAACAAGAATTGGTCACAAGCAATGAATGAGAAAATGCGAGCACTTGTGAAAAATGAAACGTGGGATGTTGTTACTAAACCTCCAGGATTAGTACCAGTTGGAGGTAGATGGGTTTTCATGGTAAAGTATAAGGCAAATGGGACATTGGAACGTTATAAGGCGAGACTAGTGGCAAAAGGGTATACTCAAAAGCAAGGCATAGATTGCATTGAAACATTTGCTCCTATGGCAAAGATGAATACAGTCCAAGTCCTATCTAGCTCATGTTGTCCACTTTAACTGGTCCTTACTCCAATTTGATGTAAAAAACGCACCCCTGCATGGTGATTTAGAAGAAGTGTGGTGTACATGGAGCCACCACTTGGACTCAACACAGCCTTTGGTAAAGACAAAGTTTGCAAACTTAAAAAGGCTCTTTATGGACTAAAACAGTCACCTAGAGCTTGGTTTGAAAGATTTACCAAAGCAATGAAGAAGATGAAATATGTTCAGAGTAGAGGAGAACACACACTCTTCATTAAACACTCTTCTAAGGGTGAGCTTACAGTTGTGTTGGTGTATGTTTATGATATCATAGTGACAAGAAATGATATGGTTGAAAGGAAAAATCTTAAATCTGAATAGGCTTGAGAGTTTGAGATGAAAGATTTAGGAAGGCTCAAGTACTTTCTGGGCATAGAAGTTGCCTACTCCTAGGAAGAAATTTTCCTATCACAATGAAAATATATTATTGATCTGTTAAAAGACACAGGAACTTTGGAGAGCAAACCAGCAAGCACTTCAACTGACAGAGATCACCAGTTGAGTGAAAGGAAAGGAGATACCATTGAAGACAAAGGGAGATACCAAAGATTAGTTGGAAAGCGGATATATTTGTCACACATCAGACCGGATATAACATATGCAGTTGTTAGTCAGTTTATGCACGATCCAAGAAAGGAACATGTGCAAGCAATCCAAAGAATCTTGCAATATCTGAAAAGTAATCCTGGAACAGGACTCCTACTTCGACCCAATAAAGAACTATCATTAGAAGGGTATACAGATGCTGACTATGGAAGATCTCTTGTTAATCGACGCTCTACAACATGGTACTACACCTTCATTGGAGGTAACTTAGTAACATGGGAGAAGTAAGAAACAAAATGCGGTAGCAAGATCAAGTGCAGAAGTAGAGTTTAGAGCTATGGCTCTCAGAATGTGAGTTATTGTGGCTAAAAGTAATTCTGGATGATTTGGGAATTAAGAGAAAAAATTCAATGGACTTGTATTGTGACAATAAGTTAGCAATCAACATTGCACACAATCCGGTTCAACATTGTCGCACAAAACATGTGGAGATTGATAGACATTTTATAAAAGAAAAGTTAGTAGATGGCATCCTTAATCTCCCATATATTCGATCAGAAGATCAAATAGCAGATGTACTTACCAAAGGCCTCCCAACTCGGAGATTTCAAGAGCTGATTAGCAAGCTAGGACTGAAGGACATTCACTCACCAGCTTAAGGGGGAGTGTTGCAATATCTTCTCTGTTTTAGAGTGATATTATCTGCAGATATTTCCTATTTTCTATTTAATTTTCCTGTATATTATTTCCCTGTTGTTGGTGGTCGGTGTTGTTGTTGGTCAGTGATTCATGTATATCATGTTTCTTAGTCATAGGCATTGTTTTTAGAGCTTTAACTCATGCTTATTTTCTAGGACTTGATTAGCTTGTTTTCTAGGCCTAGATTAGTGTACAATTGTTCCCCTAATTCCCTATTTATACTACCATGTTGTAATCATTCAAATGAATATATTCAGTTCAGAACCTTTATCGTTCAGTTCCCTTTTTTTTTTGTTTCCCCATAAGGTTAAGTGAGTTTACTTGATCAAGAGGATTATCCTCCAAAAGGCTTGTGTAAGCCTTTTCTGCCAATTCCCAGGACCCTTTTGCTTCAAGCAACAATGCCTCCAGCCTGCCTGTAATTTTTTCCACAAAGAATAAGCCACCACAAATCAATCTTTTTCTAGAAGGAACAAGAACATGCATATGCACAGACAAACTTATTTGGATAAATGAATATGAATGTATTTACGTGGCATCCCTCTTGAAAGAATGGAATGCAAATTATCCAAGTTAGTCACCCACCAATCTAAGAGTTTGCTCCAAGAGAACCAGAACTGGGCATCAACAATCAGTGCAGGGCATGCAATTACTTTAGTTTTGGGACAAGTAAACATTACAGTGTGTTTGGAAAATTATCATATAGCTCTAGCAGTATTAAATGTAAGGGGTCAAGAGAGAAGAAATATGCCACCAGATCAATCATTGCAATGTCAAAATAAATTGTGTTTCCTAGCCTACCAGCAACCCATAGATAGGATCATAGGAAGCATAGATACACTGCTGGGCAATTAAAAGGCATCATATGTCACCAAACAAGACCAATTTAGCCAGTGTAATGCTACCTACACAACTCTTGCATTTGCAACTATGCGGAACTGTACAAGTGGGCTCTATCTGAGTACAGGTGGTGCCGCTTGAAATTTTTTTCCTTTAAGCTTTAGATGGAGTCACATGTAGAGTCAGTCACACAGCAAGAGCTGTGTAGATAGCACTATTCACTTAACTAACTCAAATACATAACATGGAAAAACATAGAAAATTAGAAAGCATCAACTTACCAACTCTTTTACTCTCTGGGAATCTCTTCCTAAGAACCTTCGTACAGTCCTGATAAAGAAGTAAATTACTGTCAACTTCAAGACATAAAATCCCGAACTAGAAGGTTTCTCATCATATATGAGGACAACATAAAAGTTCAGCAGCAGACTGCTTTCCAGGTTCAGAAATTAAAAAAGCAAACATGGTCAAACATCTGGCCTCAATTTTAACAAGAATGATACAAAGAATAATGGCATAGCCAGATCAGAAAACCATTATTTTATCCATCCATCACCACCAAAGAAAAAAAAGGGGCCAAAAAAGGGCTCAAACTTAAAACAGTATACTAGCCAGAAAATGAAGAGCAGTCAAAGATAGTGCATGATATCCTTATAAGCGAAGTTTATGTAATACGAATATTATGCTGCATTAAAACAAAAGGCATCAAGCAAGTTTATAATTCCTTGTAGAACTCATGAACAACCATCTAACACATGCATCACCAGCATCTCCATAACAGAAGTGACAAGAAACTAGAGGTATAATCAGATAAGGAAAAAGGTTTCAAATATTTCAAATTAGTAACAAGGAAAACTAGAATCGACTGTGCATAAGATTCCTGAATAAGCGCAACATTAAAAGGGAATTTTATGCCAACAAATATATCTCAACAAAAGGATGCTAAGATTTTACAATTTTTCGTATACATTATGATATATGAAAGAAACTAACCAAAAAATACCAAACCAATTTAGAATGACAAAAAGAGATCAATACCTTGGCAACATCAAGACAATGGCAATCCATAGCTGCAAGTGCAACCTGCTCATACAAAGTCCATTCTGCATCGAGAAAAAAGCAATCATTAGCCACAAGTTGTATTCAATAAAAATGGACTTGCAAGTTACAAGTGAAGTATGGTTAAAAAGCAATCTATCACTAGATAGTGCAATTTGTAGGATAACCACATAAATTTTGAAATATCTATAGTAGATATGAAGACAACTGGCCATAAGATAGCTCATGTAAATTCCATATTACAACTAGATTATATGTAGACGAAATCTGTGAAGCTGTGGTGACCCAATCACACAATTAAATCGTTTCACTAAAAACATCATAATAATAATAATAATAAATAGGTCTAAGGGAATAAGGATAAGAAAGGAGGTGAGAGTGACCATCAGGGCCGAGAGTGGATCTGTTTTTGGGGTCGTTCAAGATGGACAAGCCATGCTTCAGCACCTTGTCTGAACGGCGAACCTTGAGCTTCCTGACAAGGCAGATGTATTCCCAGGCTCCTCCTCCGCCGTTATCGACCTGGTTTTCGAGGCTGTTCAGTTGGGTCTCCTCTGTTTTGGTAACCATCTTCCCCCAATTCACAGATCCAACAAGGAACAAATCGAATCCAATACAATTGTTTTCTTGTCTTGTGTGTCTGTCACAATTCTCTGCCTCTCCGTTTTTGGATCTGTTGTTGGAACCAAGTGGGGAACTATGCACCACACACACAACACAAAGGTAGAACTTTGACTAGGATCGCACTTGCCACCCCGACTTTCAGTCCGTTTGAGGTTCCGGCTGAAATAATAAGGTTAAACAACAACCAAACTCAAGGGAACAGTATATATATATATATATAAACTTAAATTAAAAATAAATTATATTGTACAAAACTAAGAATTTCAACAATCAAATAATTATGTGATTCCTAATCTATTTTATTTAGTTTTAATTAAAGTTTGTAATAATTAATATATTTTTTTGGTAGAGATAATTAATATATTATTACCAAAAACTAATTAAATATATTCTCCTGTTTTTCAAAATAAAATTTTGCATAAATGTATTTCTTAAAAACGAGAGATTAAAAAAAACTACTTCTAGAGTATTTTCTATAAACTATAGGTTTCTGATATTTGTTCTCTTTTTTTTTTCGAGAAGAAAAAAATTGGATTTCTCGAATCATTTATGATAATTTTTTTTACTTTAATAATTTTATGTTGTTTTATTCGAATTATCATAATAGGCTTAAATAAAAAAACCAATATACACGCAGTTAAAAAAAAAAGCCAATATACATGAAGTAAAAAACATTTCTTATGCTTATAGCAAATGAATTGCTTAAATCACATCTCAAGATTCACAAGAGTTACAGGCTAGACTTGTTAATAAAGCTTTTATGATGAAGTTAGGTTGGGGCCTAATACAAAGAAAGGATACTTTATAAGTCCGTATCCTAAGAAGTAAGTATGATTATCAAGATATCTTGATTTTCTAGGTTAGGAAAAAACCAAATGCTTCTAATGTTTGGAGGGGAATTGTTTCGGTTCAATTCTTATATTTTTATCACAAATAATGTATTTATCTTTTTTTATATTTTATTTAATATTATTTATTATATTTATTTTTTTTATTATTTTTTCTCTAATCATATACTCTTAAAAAAAGTGTATGTAATACTTTTACACTCTCTAAAAAAATATAAGATAATTATTTTCTGTTTCGATTTGAAAGAGTGTTGAGGATTTTTTGGCATATTGAAAATAGGGATGACGGATTCATAAAATTTAGGAGTGGGGCAAAGGTAACATATAAATATCCGTTTAGTATCCCCGTTTAAAAAATTAAATAAAAAATATATATTTTATATAAATATTTTATAAAAATTATTAAAAAACTTAATTATATAAATTAAAATATTGTTTTATATAAATTAAAAGTATTTTTGTTTGACTTATTTTTAGATACTTATCAAATTTTTTAAAATTATATATTATACTTTTTTTATTTTTTATTTTATTTTTTTAATTTTTTGAATTTAATTTTAAAAAATATTATAAGAATTTTAATTTCTCTTATAGCATATTTACTTACTTAAAAATATGATAATAAAGTTAAAAATATATGGAATAGAAATGTCAAATAATATTATTCGGGGGGGAGTAATAACTTATTTCCGTTTTTAAGATGAATGCCATCCCAATTGGAAATATATTCATAAAATTATACAAAGGTAACATATAAGTCCCTAAAAAAATTAAATAAAAAATATATATTAATATCAAAATAAAAGATTAATTTATAATTATTTATTTTATGATATAAATAATTTTTTTATATCATATTATCAAATATTTTTTGGAATATATGTATAAATGATATTGACATTTAACTTTGGGAATACAATTTTAAAAAAATATTATAAGGGTTTTAATTTCTCTTATAGCAAATTTATTTACTTACAAATTATATGATAATAAAGTTAAAAATATAAATGAATAGAAATGTCAAATAATTATTATAAGTAATAGAAAATTTTTTAAGATGAATGGGGGCATATTTCTCTATTATTATACAAGTAAATCCGTCCCTATAAATATATATATAATATCAAAGAAAAATTTTTAAATTGAGTAATAGCATGTATCTCCATTCTTTTATATATGGATCGTACCTGTTGGAAATGGTAAAGACTAAAGAGGTTAGGTTTTGGGAGGACCACTGGATTCAAGGGGTTTATAAGCTCAAGGATTCTGCTACAACGGACTTGCCAGATATTCATGCTCATGAGAAGGTTTCTGATTATGCTTCTGATAGTGGTCAGTGGGATTGGGAGAAGTTGGCTATGGTCATTCCCCAATATTTTGTTTACCTCTTAATTCCAATTCGTCCCCCAACACATAATGCTTCTGTGGAGTTAGTTGCATGGTTATTGATGCGTGTAAAAATACATATATATTTTGTTTTATTTATTAATATTTTTATTTAATTTTTATTGAATTTTAATTATTTTATTTGAATTTTAGATAATTATTAATTCTTTTAAATTTTTATTAATATTTTAATTTTTAGAATAAATTTAGAGAATTTTGATTAAAATAAGAAGATCTTGAAGTTAAAGTTTTGAAGAGATATTATCAAATTTTATGTCTCTTCTAAAGTTTTAATTAGATGTAGAAACTTTAAGATAATAATAATTAAAAATTAGATAAATATATTTGAAGAACAATGAGTTTGTTGCAATCTCGGATACGACTATTTTTTAACAATAGTCGTATTCTTATATCATACTCATATCTGATATGATCTTATAGTGTACGGATACAGATACGGGTACTCGATACGATACGGATATTAGGGGTGTAAGTGAGTGGTTTGGTTCAGTTTTTGAGAGAAAATAAATTCTAATCAATCAAAATCAATTGATTTGGTTTGGTTTGGTTTATGTATTTTTTTATAGTCAAATCTGAATTAAATCGAACCAAACATTTACGAATTGGTTTGATTCAGGTGATCGGGTTGACCTTTTTTTAAACACAAATATAAGCTAAATAATTAATTTTTCATAGTAAAAAAATACATAATAAATCTATGAAAAAATTTAAAAAAAGATCAAACTCATTGATTTGAATAATAATAATTATTTGATATTTTAAAATGTGTATTAAAAAGGTTCATAAAGAGGAATAAAGAAACATATTGATATTTGTATTAAAAATTATATTTGAATATGTTAAAAATTATTTAAGAGAGATTTAACTTGACAAGTTGTATACTACTATTATTTAATTAAAGAGGAAGTTGTGAGACTACTAACCTGAAAGTATATATGTAACCAATTAAACCTTTAAGGACATGAGTGAAGCTAATGGAGATTTGATTAGTTGAACTTTGAATTAGCAACCTAGTGAGTCCAAAGTCTTCAACCTTTGCAGTCATATATTCATCCAAGAGAATGTTGTTGGGTTTCAAATCACAATGTACAATAGAAATTTCACTATCATTGTACAAGTAATTCAATGCACAAGCAGCATCAATATCTATATTCAATCTCTCCATAAGGTTAAACTCATTTTCGTTTACATGCTTTCTCTTCCCCTTAATCTAATCTTCCAAGCTCTTATTACTTAAGTACTCATAAATCAGAGCTATAAATTCATTATTTTTAAAGTTAAACTAGAACATTTAAAGTCAATTCATCATTTCCTAACTTCCAAGTTCAGATGATGTTGTTGCTATTACCTTCACTTTTCTGTTCTTTATATATAGTAACAAGTAAATTGTCAGACATAGTATCAGTGTTACCATTATGACTATGATAATGTAACATAGTAAATTGCCATGAGACTCACATGTAAAATGTAAGCAAAATTTTTTATTGTCTTCTAAATGGACAGTAGAGAGATTTTGGAAAACTCCACCACTAGGAATGATTCCTTTTAAATAATTATAAGAGAGGTTCAAAAGTTGAATGACATGTAAATTTTGAAACTCAATAGGAATAAATCCAGAGAGTTGGTTGGAGGAAAGATCCAAAGTTTCCAAACCTCTCACTTCTCCAACAATTTTTGGAATAGCATCTGATAGCATATTCTTGGCCAAAAACAAAATTTTCAAGCTCAGACAATTGTTGAATGAGTTGGGGATGTCACCAAATAATTGTTAATTTTTCAATTTGTTTATATATATTATGCCTAATATTGACTAGAGTTAATTTTATAATCCAAACAATTTTATTTAAGAAACTGATGATGAAATAAGTTAGAAAATTAGTAATTATGCATATCATGACTAATTATTATTAATAGAGTTAAAACACTAGTGTCTCTTTCTGCGTTAGACAAATGGCGCGACTCGAGTTGTGGTGGAACAGATCTGCTTTGAAATGTGGTGGAAGCGAAACCTACGGTGAGTCACAGTCTGCGATAAGCAAATCAACATTTTGGCGAGAAAGTTTTTGACGCCTTCTCGTTAGACGAAGACGATGTTTTAAGAGTTGAGAACTGAGAAAGCATTATAAAAAATCAAAATAATAAGTAGTAGCTAAAAAATGTTGTAGCATAAATTAAAATAATAATAATAATAAAATATATAAATATATGATTTGGTTCGGTTCAGTTTGGTTTGGTTTGGTTTAGTTTAGTTCGATTTTGAAATTTTAAATCCGATAATCGAACTAATTAAGCTTTAATTAATTTAGATTTTACTCGAACCAATTAATATACTCAAACCAAATCGAACTAGTTTAATTGGTTTAGGTCAGATTAGTCGAGTTAGTCAGATTATTTAAACTAATTTACACCCCTACCAGATATAATACAAAAATACAACTATTGCTAAAAAATTAAATTAATATTTATTAAATATATGAGTATCTAATATGAATATGAATAAGCATCCAATACGAGTATAATAGACATTATGAATTACACGTGCTTCATAGCCATGATCAATCTTTGTTGCAGAAGATATGACATCTGAAAGTGCCACAGAGACTGCGGACCTTTCTTTGGCTGGCTGCGAGTGGAGTGCTTCTCACTAACAAGGAAAGGTGCAGAAGGCACATTTCGTTAAGTGCTGTGTATGGGATTTGTGGTCAGAATGAGGAGTCTATTGCATGTCCTTCGTGATTGTCACGTAGCTCGTTATACTTGGAAACACGTGGTTCCTTTATCCCTTCAGACAACGCTTTTCCATCTTGATACTCAACCTTGGTTTGAGGAGAATGTTAAGGTGAGTGGAAGTATCTCGGATTTTAGCTCCTGGCCTCTCCTATTTGCTACTGGTTGCTCTACCCTTTGGCATAGACGTAATAGATTCATTTTTGATGGGGTGTCAGAACCTATTAATAGTCTTCCTCATAAGGTGAGGAATCTTGCTATGGATTATAACTATGCGATGCAGGTTGTTGAACAGGCTCACATGTCCATACCGTCGCTTTGTGTAACAAATATCCAATGGAAATGCCCCCCACCTGGTTGGGCCAAGCTGAACGTGGATGGCTTTGTGATGGCTCAACATTCCAAAGCTGCTTGTGGAGGTTTGTTGAGATATTCACAGGGTAGTTTTATAGTTGCTTTTTCTGGTAACCTTGGGATAACTACAATAACAATGACTGAGGTTTGGGCTATTTGGATGAGTCATCGTATGGCTTTTGATTTGGACCTTAGAATAATTCAGGTGGAAACTGATTCCACGTGTTCTTTGAGGCTAGTTTTGGATGGTTGTGAGAATTGG
This sequence comes from Ormosia semicastrata, assembly GCA_029884595.1. Lineage (NCBI taxonomy): Eukaryota > Viridiplantae > Streptophyta > Magnoliopsida > Fabales > Fabaceae > Ormosia > Ormosia semicastrata. The sequence goes on along the minus strand of JAQQTO010000054.1, from coordinate 6,240,467 downwards.
CACTCCTGCAGTCCCCTGGTTGATTACATCAAGCATATGCTAAGATTGGATTGGGAGTTGAATATTTACCATGTCTTCAAGGAAGCAAACTTTGCTTGTAATGCTTTGGCGAAGCATGGACACACTATTCCTTTGGGCTTTATGGTTTCATGATTCTCCTCCTGTCTTTATTTCTGTTCAGTTTGCTGCTGATGCTAGTAATATTAGTTATCAGCATTCTGTTGTTGGTTAGTTTGGGCATTTACCCTTAATATTTTTTTTTAATTTTTATAAAATTAATTGCTTATTTAAAAAATAAATTATAATTAATTTAATACACAAAAGTAAACATGATTTAAATAAGAATTTTTTCTGTTGTTGGTTAGTTACATTTTTTTGTTATTATTCAAACAAATTGTTATTATTCAAACAAATTGCCTTACTTTTTTTTTTTTGACTGAACAGATTGCCTTGCTTCAATCAATGGGCTAAACGAGATTTTTTTTTTGACATGGATGGGCTAAACGAGATTTGGTAACATTGGCTCACACATTATAATTAGGGTGACTCTTGAGTAGATTGGGGGGTTCAACAGTATTTTTGAACCTGACCTGCTCACTAGAGCAGTGGGTTGGATTGTGTTAAGTTGAAAAGATTTTTTGTTCATCTGACTTAACTTCGACCGCTTCAAAAATAAATTAAGTTGAGTTAAACTCGTAGGTTAACATTTAAAAAAAAAATTCTTAAAAAAATCAAAATATAAAATCTAATAAATTAATACTATAAGTTTTAATCTCAAATATAATAAGTCTCAATCTCAAATATAATAAGTTTTAATCTAATAAATTAATATCATAAGTCTCAACTGATCTTATTCAAGTATAATAAGTCTCAATTTGAAATAAAATAAATATCATAAGTCAATAAGTGCATAATAAATTAATAATTAACAAGTCATACTAAGTCTAAAATAAACTAAATAAAACTAGTCATAACTCAAATAACAAATTATTCTAATTAATAAAAGTCAGTGTCATCATACATGTCATATATATTGACACAATTATTAACTTTACTTTCTATTTTTTATATACTCTTTATCATCTAAAGATTTTAAATGGTTTTTTACTAAAAAAAAAAAGCGTGGGTGGATCAAGTTTGTGTAAATTAGACGTGTTCCAACTCGTTACCCGACTCATATACTGCGAATTGAAATATTTTTCAACTCAACCCAACTTATGAATAGAGCTGGTAAAATGCGGGGCGGGGTGGGTTGGCCTGTTTTTAAAAATGGGTTGGAAGAAATAACCACTATCTTTTAAATTTCATCGCATAAAAGATAAAATGATAAAAAATTAGTTGGTGGATCAATCGACTTAACCCGCCTTTAAAAACAAAAAAAAATTATATAAAAATCAATAAATACTATAAAAAATAATAAATAATAATGGTAAAAAATTATAAATTATATATCTAAAATATAATTTTTAAAATAATCTAATTAAATATTCAAACATAAATTATATAACATCAAAGAGTTTTTCATTTATAGTATTTTTTATTATTTTAAAAAAAAAAATCAACTTCGCAGTAAAAAAGCGTCCGTGGATCAAGTTATGCAAATTATGCGTGTTGAAAAAAATATGGTTCATTCAACTCCAACCCTCATATTGGGTGGATTGAAATATTTTGCTAAGCCCACAACTTATGAATTCAACTCAACTCATATTTTATGAGTTAAATTAAGTCGAAACCTACGAGTTAACATGATGACTCAACCCATTAGAAACTCTTAATTTTAATGGGTTTTCTGTTACATAACCCAAACTTGAATAAACTTGCGGGTTGGAAGGTCTGACTCGCAGGCCCAAGCCCCGGCAGACGGCAGTGCAATTCTAATTTACTTAAAAAACGGTGCGTTTCAGGGAAACCGTAAAGCAAATGCAGCGGCATATAGCATGGTGCTTTCTCCGTCTCTGCTCTGAAACCCTACTCTTAATCTACTTGTTTGGGACTAGTCAGCGTCACCACTTACCAGTCACCACCCACACCAACACCAACACCAACACCGCCATAATAGTAATTAGTGTAAAACGGTGGGTGAGGTGATGGCGATGAAAACCTTTGAAGAATCCGTCGTAGGCATCTCCTGCTACATTTCCAACCTTCCTGGCTTCCGTGGAATTTTAAAGCAAAGGTCTCTTCCTTTTATATATTACATTACATTATTGCACCCATCCTCTGTCACTGCACCTCCTCTTTTAAAACCAAAACAAATGAAGTTGAAGATGACAACTTTTATCCTGTCAAAGCAGTTTTCTCCCTGGGAATGCATACTACTTGAATTGCTCAGTTGGCTTTCAAATTAATATTTTTCAGCTTGGTTGTCACATTCCTCACTCCACCGACCAGCTCCAGCAGTGCTGACTTCTTTCTCTATCTGTCTGAAAAATATAAACGTTGATTGTACTAAATGCTAAATTTTGAAAATTTTGAAAAGAAACCACCACCACCACCACCCCTCCTAAACGCCCCAAAGATCAAAGGACTATATCAAAGACATGTCATTTGGTGTTGTAGTCTTTGATATTCACTATTTCGATATGAGTGAACATGTATAGCAAGACACACCCTATACGAAGCTAATATGACTGAACATGTCAATTTTGTGTTTTTGTTGGAATTTGTTCCAGGTATTCTGATTTTATTGTCAATGAAGTAGGCAGAGATGGACAAGTTGTTCATTTGACCTCACTTGATGCCCCTGCAGAGGAACCAAAGGTCTAATGATTTGGGTTCATTAATAAATTGATTTGCAATTTTGTTAGTATCTGACTTTTTGAGCCCGTTGCAGAGTGTTCAGCAAAATGGAACAAACACATCTGACACAAAAATTATAAGTTATGCCTCTCAAATTGAATCCTTTAAGTCTCTTGCTGGGGATTCTGATGCGGCCCTTCTGGAAGAATTTATTAATCAAATTAATTCTGGTGGTGAAGATAGTGTTTCTCCTATTGTTCTTTCTCCAGATTCTGATAAATCTCACCGAACGGTTAGTATGAGTTTTCTGGCTTTATTGTTCTATGTTAGGTTTGGAAGACATATGAAAAGAAGCCTATATCAACGAGTGCTCTGATCTTGGGTCAAAGTCTAGGGACTGGGGTGTCTCATTGAAATGGATTAAAATTTTTAACGGAGATTATATTGTTTTTGGATTAAGAAACTGAGTATCAAACTGAACCCTTTTGATCTGTGCTTCATTTGTTTAAGTATTTAGCCTTTTTCGAGTTCAGTGCCCAGCCATTATAATTTGCTTTTAGATTTAGTTGAATTGAGAAAGATGAGACTGGTTTGGTTCTGGTATAATGCAAGCATAATGAATCCAGCCTGTAGTTTTTCTGCCAATTCAAAACATAAATTTTATCCTTCTCAAATCTGTCAGGCAATGCATAATTTCTTTAAGGAAAATTTCAAGTTCCTCGTCACCGACGTGGTTGATGGACCAGATGCTTCATCAAAATGCATCCGTGTGAGATTAAATTCTGGTAAGCCCAACAACAAAGGCAGAAACTCCAAGAAACGCAAAGAAAGAGGTGATAAGCCTTTTGACAGCAGAGGTTCAGAAAATTGGCCAGAAAATGTTGGCAAGTTCCTTAGGTGAAGTTGCTCAGGCATTTTGTTTTATAAAATATAATTTATGCAATGCTCACTGTCTTCCATGTGATTTATTTTTTTCCAAAGAAAATTATATTTCTATTTATCTGGTACTTGGAACTTAAAATTTGCACCCTTAATGTTCCCTGCGTGAAATATTGACTGCTTTTCATGTGGATTGATCTTATTTAATTTTTATGAATTATGATTAGGAAGTGTTATGATGTGCAGTGAATTGATAGATATGGTCCTCTCTGTTTTAACTCGTTTAGCATATGTAGTTTGGGGAATAGATAATGGGATCAAGAGTATGTAGAGGCCTGCAAGGAGTTTGGTAGGTGCAAATGTCTTTTTTTTGTTGTTGTAATTGTCTGAACAAGATGGGTTTACCTGTGTAAGTAGTACTTAAAAAACATGCCCATTCATTCTACTGTTTCTATACACTGAAACGGTGAAACCTATTGATGTAGTTGCTAGACAAAACAAGTTAGCAAAAATGTCCCAGAGGACTGTGGTCTTGTGGGGCTTTGATCTGAGTGCCATCTAGTGAGTTAGAAAATGCTTTCCTCATTTCTTCAGCAGAGGAGCTTGGAGTCCTAGAATTTGAGTGCAGTCAACAAGACCATTTTGGTAATTAACTGTAGTATTATGCAGATGAAGTAACCACTTGTAGAGTTTTGAGATATCTGGAAGGATTGGACTTTAAGGAGACTATTGGCTGTATTAAATTATATTTTGTTCAGATATTATCAGAAAGTGATAGTCACTCTTGCTTGCATTTTATATTTGGTCTTGATATTTTCCCCCTTTTCTATTTTTTTAAGTTGCTCATTGTTATCAACTGAATGTTTCTACCAATGTAATTTCTAGGTTTCATCTTTATAAGGAGAACAAAGATACGCAGGAAGCCTTGGAGGTGATTGGAAATATGCTTGGCATCCAGGTGTGTCTTGTTCATTGTTGGATATATTCTTTAGGCATTCTGATGGACAGAAAGTGAAGTTTTTGTTTGCTGATGATTCATTAGGTTCTTGTCTGTGATAATTTCTTTTTTCCTGGTCATTAATGGGCATTTGGGACATGAGTAATAATTGAATTCTGTTTGCCAATTTTTTGGAATTTATGAATTATCTGCTTAACATATTTATGATTGAGTATAAATGTATTATGCCTCTGTTCAACCTTTTGTTATCAACCTGGAGTTTAAGGAACTTGGTATTGTTATTTTCTATAGTTTCATGAATTTTTCTGCTCATAAAATTATGATATATGATGTAAAACGCTATGGCTTCAGTTAGATGCACATTTTTTCCTTTTTGGGTACATGTAAGATGCACATTTTTATAGTCAAATATCCAAGTTTATGCATTTGATGAGTAATTGCATTTTATTCCCCATCTATGTCTTTGCTGCAGCCTTTAACTTAGTTGTGATGACTGATGGGTGAGGAAATTGAGTTCTGTTTGTATTATGTCTTGCCTGCTCCTCCCTCCCTACCCACCCTCCAAAACAGGGAATTGAGTTCTGATTGCTAGAAAAGCTTGTTGAATTTTTTCGACTTCTCCGTTTTAACTGATTGATATTTAACTGACAGTCAAGATCATTTGGATTTGCGGGTACAAAGGACAAACGTGCTATCTCGACCCAAAGAGTAATCAATTTTCACATTCTTTCTGATTTTGCATTAAACATTCGTTTGTTTTTTCATCTTCCGGAGTAATATTACTGTTCATTTAGAGATAGATACTTCAATTGGTTTAGTTCTTGTTTTGTTTCTAGGTTACTGTTTATAAGCAGCAAGCAAGTAGGCTAGCTTCCCTTAACGAGAGGTTGTTTGGTATTAAAGTGGGTGATTTCTGGTAAGGTGATTGAATTTTAAGTGCTTGATGTTCCAACCTATCAGTTCTTTGATGGATGATCAAACTATAAATGCACTTTGTCCAGTTATGTTAACGAAGGACTTCTTCTTGGCCAGCTCTTGGGAAACCGATTTACAATCACATTGCGGTGAGGGTATTATCTATGCAATGAAATCCACTTTTCCTCTGTTAAACTATGATCTCTTGCAGAGTTGCAGTTAGGATTATTTATAATTGTTGATGTAACTGCAGCTTTATATTTTAACCACAGCACTGACGTATTTTCTCAGAGGTATTGTTGCAGATTCTGAAGATACCATAAAAGCATCTGCAGATGCCTTAGGAAGGCATGGCTTCATTAACTACTTTGGTTTACAAGTACTTTTTCTAAGTCACCCTCTTCCTTTCTCTCCCCCTCTGTGTGTGTCTTTCTTCCTCTCTTCTTTTCTTTATTCTTTTATTATTTTTCTCTTACTTGGATTTGTTATTATATCATACAATTAGATAGCTACCTTGTGCTAGTTAGAGGTCAAATTCCCTAAATTTTTGCATTCTCCTATGTATGACAGAGCTTTTCAAGCTCCCTGTTCCAAGTGCTTTAGTATTTGGCAAGTTTCTTTTCTAGTGAAGTCTCTGCTACACGCCTGTGTTGATTTCACTAATTGACCCTATACATATAGTGTAAGTGACAACTTGTTTCCTTTATATTTAATGATTAGGATCTTCCTGAACAACTGGGAAGGCATAATCTCTGATGGCATGGGCCTGCCCTGTATACTACTCGGAACTGACCTCATTAATCAATTACTGTTATTTGTGATTTGTCATTTTCCCATTGTACTGTTATTTTTGTAAGAGCCAGCAAAATTTTTCTCTATGCAAGCATATTTTTTTCAGATTATATTTAGAAAGCAATCTCTTGGAGTTTCATTGTCTCCAACATGTGTCGGCCCTGTATATTTGTAATATAAACATATGTTATGCTGTACGTATTTGGATGAATACATACATTGCCTTAAAAATGATCCTTGCTTTGTGGAACTCAAGTCTAAATTTCATCTTGGGAATGGTTTCGTTTGGGTATGGTGTTGGCTTTCGGCAAAGACATAAAAAGCTTAAACATGTTGGAAATGAATACAAACTACATCTGCCTCATTTCTTCATAAGATATTTTTTCTATTAAAATTCTTTTAACTCCAAAACTTACAGTAAAATGTAAACTTTTGTTTTATATATTGTCTCTTCCTGGTTTTAGTCAATGCTGAATAATTTCATAAAGTAATAACATGGTGTTTTTGACTCTGTCTATTATAGGAATTATTTTGTTTTCCATTTTTGCTTTGTTAAGCAACTTATTTGTATGTGAATGTGCTCAGCGTTTCGGAAGTGGTTCTGTGCCAACTCACCTTATTGGAGCTGCATTACTCCGAGGGGAATGGAAACTTGTTGTAGACATGATCCTTGATCCAAGAGATGGAGATATCCTTTTCATTGTTTCTAACTTTCTATAATATATAATGGATGGATGATAAATCTTAATTGATTTATTGTGCACTGATAGTTAACATTAGCATATAAATTGATTGCCTTTGTTCTTCATAACATTGTTATTTAAATACAAAGAAATGCTATAACCAAGGCGCGCAAGTACTATAAAGATAGTAATGATGTTGAAGGGACACTTAAGCAGTTGCCTCGATATTTGGTTGCTGAAAGGGCTGTGGTAAGCTTCAAATGAAAATGATTTCTGCATGAGTTTCTTTCTTCAGGACCATTAGTGATGTGTTGTGCTTCCTTAAAATTGATGTGAGAGTGAAGCAAATTTTTTGTTTACCCACTATACTTATCCACATATGATGTTATAACCAAGTTTTTGTCAACAAATCTACTGCAGCTGCAAAGTTTAAAAAAGTCTCCTGGAAACCACTTACAGGCTTTGAAATCTATTCCACGGACTTTGAGAATGATGTGAGTTATTTTTATCTGAAGATATTGATGTTATGTTTAGTAAATGTTTGGCTAAAATGGCATTACATTGTTACTGGTACTAATTTTTCTTAGTTGGAGTAATTATATATGTAATACCAAAGTGCATTTCTGTCGCTCCTTAGTTTCTAGCATCATCTGGTGTTATATAATTTGATGAATATCTTTTCTTTGGACACTGTACAGTAGTATGCTTATATTTTAATTGTTTCTTGCTTGGAGAATCCAAAATGGTGTCTGTCACATGTTTAACTTCTCTTTTATATTGATCCGTTTCTTTCTCTCTTTTTCAATTTAAAGACACCTGAGTTTGAATTTCACATAATTTTATATGAAATTTTGTGTTGCATCCAAGTTTGCAGTGCATTCCTTTGTGTGTGTATGGATTAGCTTATTTTGCTTTCGAAAAAGCTTATAATAAAAAGTTCAAGAGAGGAATTTTGGCTGAAAAGCTTATTTTGAGCATAAAATGATCAAAACCAAACATGCACAAGTTTTTTTTTGTTTTTTTAATAGAAAAAGAAATTCATTAAGAAAGAAGAGGATTACAAGAATAGGAGGATAAGATATCCTAGCAGACTACAAAAAGATAAAATTGCAAAGAAACCAGCAAATAAAAGAAAAGAAAAACAACGCACAATGGCAGCCCAATCTCTATGCAGATCTGAAATGGCAACCCCCTTAAAAAGACCATGTGCTGAGCACCAAAGAGAAGCCAAAAACCTTATTCTATCCCATAACGTTATTAAAGACGTTGATACACCTTGAAATATCCGAGCATTCCTCTCCAACCAGATACACCACAGATCACAGATTACATGCATGTTGTTATGCCAGCATTAATTTCCTTTTTAACAGTAGAAATGTCACAACAAGGCTGATAGTGTTGTAATAATTGGGGATTATATCTTTATAAGCATAGTTGCCGATGCCAATTTTGTGCTGGGGTGTATATTTGCTTTGCTCTTCTCCCCACCCATTGGGGTGCTGGTCAGTTCTATACTTTTATTTCAGGCTGATTGTTTATTTTGATGGAAAAATTACTCTATGGCTAACAGGCTGCTGCAATATATATGTGAAACAGAGTTGACAGGTGCATCTAATTTTCATCATGTTGTTATGCTTCACTAACACCATTTAAATTTGGTGGTTTTAGTACTAAAATTTCTGCTTTTGACACAGTATCCAGCTAAGGAGGGTAAGGTTCTGTTGTTGTAAACTTGTAATACAAAATAGTGAAGTCAACACAAATGCAAATGAATAAAATTTGAAAGCTAGGAACATACAAAAGAAATTCTTGCAGAAGCTTTCAAGTGTGCTATTTAGGTTGTCTATCTGATGGTGCTTTGTTCTATGTCATGTGCAATGACAAGTTTGCTTAAATGAACACAAATAAAAGATAGAAGATATTAAGATCATTTATTTGAAAATAATATTAGTCATCTTCATTTTATAGTTCCATTACTGCTTTTTTTTTAGGTATGTACATAGTTACCAAAGCTATTTGTGGAACCATGCAGCAAGTACAAGGGTGCAACAATATGGTAGGTTGTGATTTGTAATAATTTCCTAATATGTCTTGCTTTCTCTGGCAATTAGCTTCTACTGCTACATTTCCTGACATCCTTACTGCATGTGATATACACTCCATACGATCCTTACCATGCATTATCATTATTATGGCAGTTGAAGTCTCAAAATATTCATTTATTAAGTTGAATGTGATTCTACTGTTTGACAGGAACTGAACAAGTTGTATTAGGAGACTTGGTATATTCTAAAGAAAATCCTACTGGAAAAGTTACAGGGCATGTTGGACCTGAATGTGATGATGACTGTGGTGTTAGGTATGATTCTAATAATGAAGATGAAGTCTCTGGAGATATTCATGAAGAAAAAAATAGTTATATCAAGGTTAGCCTTTTGATTTTGGCCCATTACTGAGGTCTGCTAGTGCTCAACCAAAGTTATAGATTTAGAAGTATGTCCTCTTGTTGTGGTTATGACATGTCTTTCTCATATCATCTATTTATTCAGAGTCTAGTGCACACACAATATGTTATGTAGACATGGAGGTACATCTGGGTACAGATAGTTGGTCACACCTATTTTTGAACCTTTATATATATATATATATGTAATTATTCTGATAATGAAAGTTCAAGAAGATTGTATGAAATTAAGGCTTTTTTTATATATAAAGAAATTAAGATAAAGAGAAGATTATTACAAAAAATTATGAGGATAAGAAATCCTCCTGAAAAAAGAAGAAAGAAAACAAACAATAGTGAACAAAGAGAACATCAATGAAGCGAAGCTACCCAAACCCCTGTAGAACGACTTTGTGCTTTATACCAAGTGGAAGCCAAACACCTAATCTTATCCCAAAGAAGCTGCTTGTCCAAAGAAACCTCCTTAAAGATGCGAGAACTACGCCCTAACTTAATGCACCATAGTATAGCATAGATTCTACTTTGCCATAAAATTTTGGCTTCTTTCCTTATACCAAAATCTGTAAAGCAAGTCAACAGAAACTGGTCCAAGGACCTAGGGACACCCAACTCTCTGAAAATGCCAAAGAAAGAATTCTATAAAGAAACAGCTACTGAACAATGTAAGAACAGATGGGGCTTTTTAGTTACACGTTGCAGACTTTTCATGCATTTATCTGTGTATGTAGAATTTTAAAATCTGTAACCGTGCAGTATGAGTTTGCCTTTATCTTCATCCCTATTCATTATTAATCATCAGCATGGTCAGTAAGCTTTAATGAAATCAATACTCTATTGAGCAATGTTGTATCAAATTTCATGAATGAAACACTATGTTGAACCATTTTTCTTAAATGAATGGATTTAATTTCATATAATTTTAGGTGTAGAAACTTGATTTGATGTTGACCAGCATTAGAAGGTAGTAAATTGTGAAATCTATTTTTTAATGGAAAATAAATTTTATTTGAGAGAAAAGAGGGGAAGTACAACTAAGGGAAGGGTAATTTATCTGTTGGAACAAAAAAAAATGACAAAACATGGAACAAGAAAAGTTGTGTGAATGGTGTTCTTACAGGAGGTTGACAATTTAAAGTGGGTTTACTTTATATGACAGGTTGTGACTGCTGAAGATCTTAATTCAAGATGTTATACAATTGATGATGTCATCCTTCCTATGCCAGGGTAAGTTTTGACCGATTAATGCTGGTTAGATTCTTTGGTTCATATAACTCAGATCCAATTAACCAGTATTCAGTTTCTCTTTTTTTTTTTCATGGGTTGAGTCTAACATTTCTGTATTGATGATCTTGCAGTTCACGGGTAATTTATCCAACAAATGATATTGCCAAAGTTTATCATGATTTGGCGAATAAAGTACGTATCACTTCTCTTTCTCCCCTTCCTCCTTCTGTTTCCTTCTGAAACTATGGTACTATGGTCAAGTTGGTACTTCATATTTCTGTTTGGGTTGCTCTCCCAGCCTTATTTGCACCCTGCCTTATTCTGCAACCATTTTACTTCTACTGTTCCATGGATAGTTAATTTTTCCCTAATTAGTTCCCTGTTTTGTTTGTAATGGTCAGGATGGAATTAGTTTAACAGAGAGCGTGCATAATGTGAAGTATGTAATAAGAATCTCAGCTCAAATCTCAATGAGTCCAATTGTTCATTCATTGTTTATCTTACTCTATTTGTTCTCCTGCCGGTTCTCTTACTCCAGTTGATTCCTACTTGTTATCAGGGAATTCTCGATAACTAGTGTGACTGGAAGTTACAGGAGGGTTTTTCAGAAACCAGTTAACTTTGAATGGTATGTACCCAAGTTAACCCTCCACTTGATTGCGTAGACTGTTATTTTTACCCATTTTGTTTTTTGCATGTAGTTCACTTATTGAATAATGTCTTTGATTGTCTGCAATTGCAGGGAATTACTTACATATAGTGATAGTAATAAACCATTGGTAGAGACAGATTTAGACAAAATTGGCAGGTCAAAACCTATAAACAATGTCAAACCAGTGGGTGCACCAAATGGGAAAAATGGAGAAGTCTTTGATTGTATGAGACAATTAGAGAGCTCTGATGATGGTGCAAAGGTTGAGACTGATTATAATAAGATTGCAGATGAGATTGCAGGTGACGAAGTAATAATACCACAGGATGGATCCGTCTGTGGCTCCAGCTCTCAATATTCCCATATTGCTCTCAAATTGAGTTTTACTCTTCCTGCTTCGTGTTATGCAACAATGGCCATAAGAGAGCTGCTGAAGACTTCAACATCTGTAAGCACTCAATTTGAAAAGTCTTGTATCTGGTAATATGTTTGTTCAAAATTAAATAATAATTATGATAGACTTCTAGTAAATTATTGATAATATATTCTTAAATAATGGACTTGTAAAAACATATACAATTGGAGAAAGCCCTGCATATTTCCTTTTTATCGCTTCACTTTGCAGTTTTATGTGCATATAACTCCTTTTTTTTTTAATGCTGTTGCAGGTTGCATATCATAAGACATTAAACCAGTAAGCACGTGGCCTACCCATATAGCAATGTTTTTCTGCAGGAGAAAGTGATTCATAGAACAGAGAGAAAGCCAGAAAGGGAAGTTTCATCTCAGACGTTACTAATTCTCTGTGGATGTGTATAATATCTGTATCTTGTCGGAAGAGAGAAAAGAATCCTCTCACAAGTACACTTTATATCTTGTTAGAGAACAGAGAAATTTAACACTTCATCTGTTTCTGCTGAAATTTTAATTTGAGTAATTGTAAGTGCTATTAATGTTCGTTTTTGTATGAGACGATTTCAAAGTGTTGGATTTTAGTACCTTGGGGACGCTTTCCTGTTGTTCCATTCTAGCAATAACACATTCTCTTTGCTTTCCTGGTGTATATTTGTAGCTGCAATATACCATTCCCAAGTTTTCCTAGGACATGATAAAAGAGTTGTATTACCAAAAACTCAGATTTATGGGGAATTCTATATGTGGTTGCATATCAACTATTCAAAAGATAATTTAAAAGTATAGATATTTACATATTATAAAATTTGTTATATATAAAATTCATAATTAACTTGAGTCTATAGCAACATAATTCCATGATAACAGTGGTCAGTTCGACTGCAGTCTAGGTAATAATGGAAATTTTGAAAGTTAGGAATTGGACACTTATTATTTTTGTTTATAAATCTGCTCTCCTTGTCAGTAACCGATTTGGTGTTCTGGAACTTAAATGTATAGCCAGGGAGCATGCAGCAGAAGATATGGTTATACTTATTTAAACCAATTCAATCTTCCTGGTCCTGCGGCTTCAATCAGAATAAATGTGTATTTTAATTCTCCACCGTGCCTTAAGGTTAGTCCTCTATTTATAAATATATTAAATTAGCTCTTTAATGTTAATTTGTGCTATCGAATTGACTTTTAAAATGATAAAATTAATATTTAATTATTGAATGATAAATTTGATGTTTTTAGTAATTACTCGACTAATGTGAAGTTGCATGCTATTTATTACATTTAACTAAGTTACTCTCTTGCTTCATTAAAGCTCTCTTATTTCATTTAGTGGAAATATAAAAAAAGAATGATAAAATTAGAAGAAAAAATAATTAATACATTTTTTACTTTTTAAAATTACACATAAAACGAAACAAAATTTTCTCCCTCAAAACTGATGGAGTACATTTCTATACGACTAAAATGGAAATCGCTATGTGGTTAAAACTAAAATTTTGCTGGACCATTCACCATCTCACCCCCACGTCAAAAAAAAAAAAACCATCTTACCTCCTCGTTTCGGCTTCCCTCTCCTCTTAATTTTAACCCAAATTGGCAAGCTTTTTTTCTTTTTTTTTTCCTTTTCCTTTAATTTCAAACTCGTTCAACTTCAACCGTAATTTCACCATAGAAAACAAAACCCATTACTGCAGCTATGTACCACTTTTAATATTGTTAGGGGTGCAACATAATAAGTTGCTATTTGATCTTGTCTTTAAATATATTCATTCTTATATTAAACTTCATGTAAACAAGATGAAGTTTAGTATATTCATTCTTGTTTACATGATATTAAACGTACGTCAGTATATTCTAGCTGAGTAGTTTTTTTTTTTTTTTGGAAAGGAGAAATCTTATGAGTAAGTGTTTTGGAGATAATTCTTTAGGTGGACCTTTGCTTGCATGTACTCCAGGGATTCTATGCATGTCACTGGGCGTTGATCGGTGGTATTAGCGTAACCTATCATTGTTACTATTTTTTTTTTTAAAAAAAAAATGAAAGGACCAACCAAATGAGGGAGGGGAAGAAAAAAATGAATGCAGGATCATGCTGAAATCATATTCATAAACAGGCTCTTAAAAATGCAAACCCTGCAGCAAACAGAAAGTAAATCTTGAAGGTAGTGGAAATATTCTTATTGTTTTGTGTTCTTAACCAGACTATCCCTCTTAAGGAAGGAAAGAAGTGGAAGGGCTCTTTGAGCTGAGGCTGTACGATAGCATTGTATTCCTTTGTACCATGCGAAGATTCCCATCCTTAAATGATATTGACCCCATCCTCTGCATGTTTTCACATGTCCTGCCATATAGGTTGCCGTTAATTTCACCATCTTCCGCATGTCACAATAGAATTTTTTTTTCTTTTTTTTTTTAAATATCTAGAACATATTAAATTAAATTTGATTTTATATTATTTTATAAATTTAATTCGTATATAATTAGATATATTATTTTAATTATATTTAATTATATTTTATTTTTATATAAATTCTCTTTTTATAAATAATTTTTTTATATACATTAATTAATTTAAATATAATATAAAAATTAATTCAAAAATAATAAAAAATATATAAAAATTTCTCAAACTTTTTCTTGTATTAATGTTTCTCCGTTTCTAACACTTTAATTAAGTATCATTTTCCATCGCTGTCCTTCTTTCTCCCCACCACACTCTCACGGTCTCACTCCCTCTTGCGTCTACAGTTTACTTCAACACCCGATCACGCTCTTTCTCTTTCGATTTTCCTCATATATAAGGAACTGCATTCATTTTCTAATCAACTTGTCATACAGTGAGGTGATGTTTCGGAATACAAACCAATAATATCACGACACATACAGTAGTTTCAATTTGTAGACTTTTAATCCTCTACGATTTTTTATATACCGACGAATTATATATTAAGTTGATAAATAATCACTGCTTGAATTGTGAGAGTCATGAGACCTAGCAATACCTAAGTTTCTTAATTATTCTTCATCGATCCAAGGTTTTATAATGGATTATGGATGACATAAACATGACTATGGATTTTGTTGGAAAGAGGAAAAAGCTTAAATGAGTTTAAAATGAATTGAATATACCTTTTATTGCAACGTGGTTGGATTACAACTCACACTTTCATTGCAGAGAATAATCTTGAGCAACCCCTTCTTCTACTATGATTCTAAAATCTCAAACTACTGGTGCTGTACAGAAAAAAAAAAAAAAAAACCTAGCTCCTCCTCAAAACCCTAGTTCTTCTCTCAATAGATCCACTAGAGTCAAATTCAGTTTCCACATATAAAGCCTCCTATATATGTCCACCACAGAGAAAGAGGATGTTGGAAGAAGATGGCTAAGAGACCAAGTGTAAACCATTATTAACCATCACTTGAGACGGTGACAAAGCTTGTATGGGGTACGAAGGATATAATTCTCCTTTTAACAATTAAGAATGATTCATAGGAGTAAACAGTGAGGTACATATATACATACCTGTATGTCACCGTGTGATTATTGATAGTGTAAAACTATATATTTCGTTTTTTTAGTTGATAAAAATCAAAACCATATCTTTAAAGAAAAATGTGAATCATTCAAATGAGATTTAAAAAAGAAAATATTAATAGACAACTATTGTTTTAAAACAACTTTTTATTGTGTGAAAATTATTCGTGATTTTTTTTTCCTAATAAAAAATTATACCACCTTTTAATTAAAATAAAATAAATATCTAATAACAATCACGAATTTAGATATTTTGATTTGAACTTGAATTTGATATATCTTAAATATTAAGATTGAGTATATATATATTAAGATTGAGTTTGGACTATAAAATTGACTTTAAATTGGATCACACAAATCAAATACTTTCAATAAAATAAAAAAGCATAATAATTCCAACATTTGCTATATTTTGGCCTTTTATAAATTACCACAATTGCACTTAACAAAACCAACACTACATTTTTAAAGAGGAAGCCAATACAATTATGTTAATGGTAAAGGAAATAGATAATTTACATAAAGTCATAAATTTAAATTTCATTATAATCTATAAATGGAAAATCCATTTTAAAAGAGGGAAATGCAAATATTTATTACGTACACACATTTCCAGCAGCTTCAATCATTTTCCTGCTAACTCATATGTACTTTGCGAGGCGAATCAGTTTGCAGACATACTAGTACTAGTAATTAAGAAGGGGATCCTCGCAAGACGCTTAAGTGGTTCTCTGGCCTCGGCCTCCCTCGGATTTAATTTGCAGCTCCATCGTCTTCTTGCTGTTAAAACAGGGGTGCGCTTTCCACCTTAATTACTTCGTTTCGTCCTTCCTCCTTTTGCATTTATGTGTTAGAAAAACAAAAAACAAACTTAGCTGACTACTTATTGTCGGCTAATTCTACGATACCTTAAATGCAATTGTACAACTGCCTCTATTGACAGTTGAATTAATTAGATATACTTGCATAAGAAATTCTTATTTAAATTATGGGTATTATAATTGAGTGCATTAAATCAATTAAATTTAATATTTTTATTAATTTTTATAAAATTAATTATGTAACACAATTATTTATGAAAATATTCAATCATAATTAATTTAATGTATACTTAACTAAGTATCTATAATTTAGTAAAAAATTTCTCATAGTTGCATATCCATATCCAATAATAAACAAATTACTCCTCCATTCTTTTTTATTTTTTTAAATATTTTATATCAAATTATTTATTATTTAAAATTTTTAAAAATATATTAATTAATATTTTATAATTTTATTCTCACTTTTTATTGTCTCTACTAAATTTAATAATTACATATATTAATAAAATAATAGAAGTAGTGAGTTGAGAAGAGAGAAAATATTTAAAGGAGTTAAAAAATGTAATTTAGTCATATCAATCTATATTTTACTTAATTTGTAGTTATTTAATTGTATCCTTAATTTCTGTTCAAAAATCTTAAAAGACAAATAAAAATGAATGGAATTAGTAATCAATAGGGCAAATTAGTAACTAATGCATTTGGTGCAGGAGCCGTTTATCATATACACCAAGTGTGTTACCACTATAATTAGTTATTTTACAATATAATAAAATTATGTATTCAGTTGGTTAGTTATGTTGACAATTAGTTATTTATTTTGTTATTGTTAGTTAGAGTTAGTTACATTCAGTTAGTAGTGATTACTTGTATAAAAGTAATCATATCAGTTCAGATAAAGTAATGAGAATATTTCTCTCAACTTGTCTCTTGCATTCTCAATCTCTCTACACTTTCAGTCTCTCTGCAATCTAATATGGTATCAGTAGTATATTCGTTTTCTCTTTCTCTACGTTCTTTCCCTCTGTTTCATTTCATTTGATCCATCTTTCTTGCAATTCCATTGATTGTACTTATTATTCACAATCATAGCTAATCTTCCTAATGATACTTTCAATCATTATTTTCTGCATCCCTCTGATCACCTTGGTTTGATTCTGGTTTCTCAACCATTATCAGGGGAGAATTATAGTTCTTGGCATTGAGCAATGAAAATGGCACTCAATGCCAAGAACAAGTATGGTTTTGTAGACGGTTCCATTCCTCAACCAGCTGACGATCCTTAGTTGATTTCATTTTGACAAAGAAACAATGATATTGTTTGTTCATGGCTCTTGAATTCATTCACCAAAGAAATTACTGCTAGTGTTATTTACTGCAACAATGCATCTGAACTTTGGAGTAATCTCAAGGACCGTTTCCATCAACAAAATGGGCCAATAATTTTTCAGATCAAGAAAGATCTCATTAACGCCACTCAAGGTTCATTTTCAATGAGTCAATATTACACCAAGATCAAAACTCTTGGGAAGAGCTTGGTGAATACCATACAGTGAATACCTGCACATGTGGTGGTGTTTGTCCATCCAATGAACATCACCAAATAGAATACGTGATGCTGTTTTTGATGGGGTGCAATGATGCCTTCTCTCATATCAGAGGTTAGATTCTCATGATGGAACCCTTGCCACCAATGGCTAAGGTTTTCTCTTTACTCGTTCAAGAAGAAAAATAGCAAGAACTTTGTGTTATTACTAATGCCAATACTAGTGCTCAATTAGCTTTTGCTGTCAAGAACTCAAGTGCAAGATCAATCTTTGATGCACAAGGTAGACAAGTCAAGCAAGATCGTCCCCTGTGCACTCATTGTGGTGTTTTGGGACATACCAAGGATAGATGCTATAAATTGCATGGTTTTCCTCCAAATTATGGAAAGGGCAAACCAAAGCATCTTGTTCCTACTTCAATAAAACAAGTTGCAGAAGCAATTGCCACCACTGAGTTGCAACAAGCTGGTTCTTCATCTATGCAGTTGACTAATCAACAATACCAACAACTGATTCAACTTCTTCAGACCCAAATTTCACAGGCTACTCAGCCTAATGTGGATTCCCTTAATTCCAATGCTGCAGGTATTGTTCTATCTGCTAGCAGTGTTAATTTTCCAAAACAATCTAGTTCATGGATTTTAGATTCAGGAGCCACTAGTCACATTGCTTGCACTTTGTATAATTTCTTTCGTTATTAGTCCTTAACTGATTTTTTTGTTGACTTACTTGATAAGTCAAAAGTTCTTATATTTGCTTTAGGTACTATCCAAATATTAAAAAAATTAGTTTTGCACAATGTCCTGTATATTCCTGTTTTTCATGTGAATCTAATTTCTGTCAGTTTCTTATTGAAAGATTCCTTGTATTACATTTTGTTTACTTCTGATTCTTTCACCATCCAGGCATCTAATCCATCAAAGATGATTGGGAAGAGTGAAATTGTTGGAGGCCTGTATATGCTCACAATAAATGACAACACATTAAAGTGTAATGCACTTTCTTCATCTGATTGCACTTCTCTTTTCATAATAGTCTCATAAATTTTCAGTTTCTAGTTTGCCTTTAATTTTTAGTTCTAGTTCTAGTGTTTCCAATGTTTCTATTCAAACTTGGCATGCAAGGTTAGGTCATTTGTCATCAAAAGTGTTGAAATTGTTGAAAGATAAAATTTCTCTTAATCAATCCAATTCTTCATTTGATTTTGATTATCATATTTGTCCATTTGCTAAACTTAGAAGATTATCTTTTGTTTCTCACAATAATATGTTTCAATCCCCTTTTGACTTAAACCACTGTGACATTTAGGGTCCTTATCACCACCTAACATATGATGGTAAGAGGTACTTCTTAACATTAGTTGATGATAACACAAGGTTCACTTGGACCTATATGATGAAGTTGAAATAAGAAGCTACTGAACTTGTTATGCAATTCTTCAAACTTGTTAAAACTCAGTTTGGCACCACAATTAAGCAATTAAGGTTAGACAATGTTAAAGAATTTGCACTCACTAAATTATTGCAAGAGCAAATAACACTGCACCAATTTTCATGTGTCTAGAGACCACAACAAAACTCAGTTGTGGAAAAGAAGCACCAACACCTCCTTAATACTGCCAGGTCACTTTTATTTAAGTCCAAAGTACCTATTGGTTTTTGGGGATATTACCTAGTTACTAACACCTTTCTGATTAATAGAATTTCATCCCCTTTATTAAAAAATTAGATCCCTTTTCAGTTATTATACAACAAAACACTTTATTACAATGCCTTAAAAGTTTTTAGGTGTCTTTGTTTTACTTTTTCAGTCATGTCCAGCAGAACCAAGTTCACTTATAGGGCTATCCTATCAGTTTTTATGGGTTATCCAGTAGGGTATAAGGGGTACAAGTTATATAACTTAGAAACCAAGTCTTTTTTTGTCTCAAGAGATGTAGTTTTCTATAAGTCCACTTTTCCATTTCACACAATTTCTTCTTCTACTGAAATTCTAGATTTCTTTCATAATATTGTCATTCCTAGTCCTTCTCTAGATTTACCTTATTTCAGCAATCATGCTTCAAGAAATGAAAATCATGTTCCCAATATTGTTCCACCAGAATCTATTCCATCACATACTTCTCTTATACAAACAAGAAAATCTTCTAGACAGACCAAACCCCCATTATATCTGCAAGATTACACTTGTCAAGCCTTTACTCCTTATCTAATTTTCAACCACATGTCATTTAATAGACTATCTAAACCATACAAGTTATTCATTTGTCAAGTGTCTTAAGTTTATGAACCTCAGATTTACCACCAAGCAAAAAAATTACTCGAGTGGCAGCAAGCTATGACAGATGAACTACTGGCCATGAAATCCAATAATACCTGGTCATTGGTGCAGTTACCTCTTGGTAAACATACAATAAGTTGTCGTTGGATTTATAAAGTCAAGTATAAGTCTGATGGCTCCTTGGACTGATACAAGGCTAGGTTAGTGGCCAAGGGCTACACTCAACAGCCAGGAGTGGATTCCTGGACACATTCTCACCAGTAACAAAGTTAACTATTGTCAGAGTGCTTCTTACAATTATTGTAGTACAAAAATGGAGCATGCTGCAATTGGACATTAACAATGCCTTCCTCAATGGTGATTTATTTGAGGAAGTGTACATGGATCTACTGCAGAGTTATCTTAATGCAAAGGAAGGATTGGTGTGCAAGTTGAACAAATCCATTTATGGACTTAGACAAGCCTCAAGACAGTGGTTTCAAAAATTGTCATTTGCCTTAATCAGTGTAGGATTCACACAATCTAAGTGTGATTACTCATTGTTTTCTCTTGGTACTAGCTCAGCTGTAGTATTTTTACTGATTTATGTGAACGACATAATTGTTGCTAGTCCTAATCCAAATATGATCACTCAGGTTCAGTTTACATTACAAAAGTTGTTCAAATTAAAGGTTCTGGGAGACCTCAAATATTTCCTTGGCCTAGAATTGACATATTCTACCAAAGGAATAGTATTATCACAAAAGAAATATGTTGTTAATCTACTAGAAGACACTGGCTTCTTAGACAGCAAACATTCTGATCTGGCTATGGATTCTAATGTGAAGTTAAGTGCATCATATGGTGATTTGTTAGAAGATGCTGCTCTATATATATAAAAGGCTAATTGCCAAACTCATGTACTTCACTATTTCAAGACCTGGCATCACTTTTGCAATTAACAAATTAAGTCAGTTCATGTCAAACACCTACAGGAAGTGCATCATCTCCTTAGGTACCTAAAAAAGTCCCTTGGTCAAGGCTTACTGTTTCCAGCAGCAAATAGCCTTCACTTATTTACATATGTAGATGCTGACTAGGGCAACTGTAGTGATACCAGAAGTTCTACTACAAGGTATCTGATTTTTCTAGTAGATGCTCTAATTTCTTGGAAATAAAAAAAGTAACCTATCGTATCCAAAAGCTCTGTTGAAGTAGAATACAAATCATTAGCAACTGTAGCTAGTGAACTAACATGGATTTGAAACTTGTTAAGGGATTTTGAAATCAAGCTTGATTCAGCCAGGGTTTTTTGTGATAATCAAGCTGTAATTCAACTTGCTTCAAATCCAACATTCCATGAAAGAACAAAACATATAAAGATTAATTGTCATTTTGTTAGCGAAAAGGTTGCAGCTGGTTTTCTCAAACTTATTCATGTTCAATCTCGGCATCAGCTAGCATACTTATTGACCAAACCATCTTAATTTCCTCTATTTTATCAGTTATTAACCAAGCTGGGTATTATAGATATTTACTTCCCACCTTGATGAGGGGTTTTTATAGTATAATAAATTATGTATTCAGTTGGTTAGTTATACTGACAATTAGTTAGTTATTCTGTTATTGTTAGTTAGAGTTAGTTACATTCAATTAGCAGTGATTACTTGTATAAAAGTAATCATATCAGTTCAGATCAAGTAATGAGAATATTTCTCTCAATTAGCTCTTGCATTCTCAATCTCTCTACACTCAATCTCTCTGCAATCTAATAAGTTATCTGTTTTTTTTTTTTATAATTGTGTCATAATTACTTTTTAAATCAAATTTTAGTTTATGTGTGTATAAATATTATCGGTAAAATTTATAATTTTTTCTATATATATATTTAATTATCTTGAAATAAAAGATGTGTGTAAATATCTACAGTTAAAATTTATGAGAAAAAAATTGTGTGTATGTATGTATAATTATCTATGATAAGAAAAAAGACTAATTTAAATTTTTTGTGTGTGAATTTAAATATGTATAAATATTACGAATTATAATTTGTAAATTATTTTATATATATAACTATTTATAATAATAAATAAATAAATAAAATATGACATATACTTCAAATTACAGATCCTGAATATAAACCATTGATTTAAATTGTGGGTGCATATTAAACGTTCCTTTGATATAGCTCAGAATTCATAACTAATTACCATAAATTCTACCCGTTCTGAAAGATAAAGAAATGATTAACTCAAAATATTATACAAAATCTTTTAGGATTTTCTTAACGAGAAATTCTTAAATTTGCTAAGAGCAAGACATTTGTTACTCTATCTTGTCAGATAAACTATTGGACAACGTTTTTCTTACAATTAAATATGTTTAGCTTTTTTTTATTCTATTTTTATATGAGAAATGTATCAAATTAAATTATATATAATTATAACATTTTTATAAAATATAATATGAATTTATAAATGAGATAAAAAAAATTAAAATATTTTTTATAAACGAATAACGAGAACGTAAAATGTGTGGTCAGTCTTGTCTATTTCAATTAATTTTTATTCTTAAAATAGTAACCACGGTTATTCAACAAAAACCAAAAACCAAATCTCTCAACCCTATTCCTTAGGTTTTATTCTCACCTTCTTCTACCTCATTCCCGTACCCCGCATCTTTCTCCCAATAATGAGGGCCACGAAGTCACCGCTATCAATGACCACTGCGTTTGTCCCCAAACAAATCCCACATTCCTCTCTGCAATTCTAAGCCACTGGGGTGAAATCGTCACGTGTTGTGGCTGTTGAAGATTTTTTAAACCACGTGGGACGAACCACTTCTGCACCATGTTTTGGACATATAGGCTGATATTCTATAGGAATAAACGTCAATTGGAAAAAAAAAAAAAGCTTTAGTTGCAACTGCTTGGAATTGAATCTTAGGCCCTGAATGATTTGAGAACTTGTTATATTTCTCATGAAATTCTGAACCAACCATACTGTTTCTCATCCTTGTCACCTTGTATAAGCTCCTGTGGGATCTCGAAATTCTCCCTTGCCAGAGATGGCTGCTCCACCGGAAATGCTCAAACACAGTAGTACCCTCTGGAGGTGAGAAAGAGGGTCTCGACTCTGGAGTGAGGATTTTTGGATTTTGGGTTAATCATGGTTAAAATTATAACAAAAAAATAGAACAAAATATTAATTAATAAGACAAAAATGGTCCACACAATTTATGTGACAAATAATAAATAATATAGAATAAAAAATATGTTAATTTTAATACATCTAAAAATTTCTCTTTTGCTAACAAGTGCTGCACTTATTAACAAAATACAATCTTTTATTTTCATGAACGAGGATGATTAAATTAGTTACAGTCCAATAGTCCATGTTACCAATAACTATTCCCTATCGATAACACGATTCTTATAATTAAGTAATTCCTGAATAAGAATGTTACAATTAAAATATTCCAGAATAAGAACGTATGCTAAAATATTCATGAAATTGATGCGCGCATTCATGTAGCCCTAACTAGGTATGAGGGTATGAGCTAGTAGTGTTAGTGACGTGTACAACAGTGTACACGGACCATACAGTAAGCAGTGACAGTACACGAGATGCATATGGCGCAATGTTTATGTTATTGTTAGGGGAAGGGTCCCACATTGTCTTTTAGTATGTGAGGCTCCTTTGGGCCCCCACACTTCTGTGTGCAGACACCAGACAGACGCATTCATTCATTACTTTATTCATTGTCATATTTAGGTGTGCTTATATCTTTGTCTCGTTATTAATTTAGTTGAGTTCTTAAAATTAGATTTTTATATAATTTTTAGATTGGATTTAGGTTGTATTTTGAGTCTGCTCAATTCAGTTTAATATCCTTTAATATATTAAAATTTATAATTTTATGAAATTTAATAATAAATTATAAGATTTTTGAATTTAAATTAATATGTTTTATATTAATATAATTTATTTTAAAATATATATTATAAAATATTTTATAATTTTATTTTATATATTTAAAATTTTAAGACTTAATTTTACATAATATTTAAATTTATAATTTTTTTAATATTAAGTTGGCCTTGATCGGACTAAAATCAAGTCAAATTTGCATCTTAAAATTTGGTTGGAGAAAATATCATGTCATATTTAGGCTAGGTTAAACCTGGTAGAATATGACCTATGAACATCGACAGTCATATCATATTAACGTGTGTTGATTTAAATGATAGATGTTTGAGTTCTTTAAATATGTGATTTTAAATTTAATTTTAAAATTTATATATATAAAAATAATATTATTAAAAATATTTTATTTAGACACTTAATTATATTTTAAAAAATTAATTTATCACCTATTAAAAAAATTCTAAAAAAATCATATTTTAATATTTCTTTCACGGTCATCTATTTGCACAATAATTTTTTACAATACTTTTATATTTTTTAATAAAATAAAAAATATATTTTTAAATACACATTTTTTATTTTTTAAAAAAAAATATAACAAAAAAGAATGTACAAAAGAGTGTGCAAAAATTATAAGAATTTTTATGATATCCATTTCTTTTTTAGAATTTAGTATTCAACTTAAATTGTTGAATATTTATTAATTATTAATTATTAATTATTTTTAAATATTTATTATTAATTTAATATTTAATGAATGGTTGAAAACTGACGAAAGTAAATCTATCAAGTATCATAAAAACTCCCAAAAATCATTTCTCCTCTTTCACACACATCAACTCAACTCCCATGTGTTGCTCTTGCTCTGCGTTCTGTGACTGTGTGTGCAAACGTCCACTACACAGTAAGCGCTTGCACGTGCTGACTGATGAGGCTGTATGATAGCACTGTCTTGCTTTGTACCATGTGAAGATTCCCATCCTTAAATCATTGGTCCCACCCCCTGCTTATTTTCACGTGTCCTGCTATCCCTATGCCGTTAATTACACCCATCATCACCGTCAGCTAACCAATGCCCCACACACAATTTTTTTCATCCCAATCCTTCTTCCAACCACACTCTCACCCCCCTCGCGTGTCGACTTAATTCAACTCCCAAATCATATTCATATATAAAATAAAGTAAATTATATCTTAAATCATTTAGCTTAGGTTTTTAATAACTTATGTACGAAATTACGAATTCAACTTTAGATAATTTATTGAACTTCATACTTTATATAAAAAAAGCTAGTCGCCAAAAAATTTGTCAAATATTTGATTTTATTACTGAAGTATTAATTATGTCAATTAATATAAAATAAAGTAACTAAGAATCCCTCTCAATCACAATTTGATTTGTGAGAGTGAAAATATAAGCTATCTAAAGTTTCTTCATGATAAAGATAACTTTGGATTTTGTCTGGAAAGAGAAAAAGGCTTGAATGAGTTTGAAATGAATTGAATATACCTTTAATTGCAAAGTGGTTGAATTGACTTGTCTAACGTCACACCATATTTTATTTTATTTTATTTAAACACTGAAAATATAACAATCAACATATATCTTACATTTTCATATAATATATTTATTTAATCTTAAGATACAATATATCTCTATATTTACTTACACTCATAATAAAATAAAATACATTTTTCATATTTTATTACGTAAAATATTATCTCTTAAGAGGTGGTGAGTTAACAATCTTCTAACAATTTTTATATTTTTATATCAAATAATATATATATCTCTTTTTATATATTATTTAATATTATTTATTATATATATTTTTTATTATTTTTTATCACTTAATCACATCTTTTAAAAAAAATATAAATAATATTTATATCCCTTTTTAAAAATATAAGGTGATCATTTTTCATCTTCTAAATGGTGTCGTAGGCTATCTATTCCCTTCCATGCAAGGACAAATTCCTTGATAAACGCGAGAAAGAGAGAGAAAGGTTAGTGTTTTGTAAAGTTGCTTGTAGCATTTTGCTGATTTACAGTGAGCACTGGGGAGGAAGGAAGAGGTAAAGAAGATAGCACTCCAACACACACACAAACACAAACATGTTCGATGGAGCACCAGACCAGTTCCACCAATTCATAGCGCCAAGGACCACTCTTCCTCTTCACTTATCCTTCCCCCTCCATACGTCTGCAACCCCCCCGAATAGCTTCCTACCGTTTGATCCTTATAACCCTTCTCATCATCAATTGCCACTCCAAGTCAACCTCTTGGACCACCAGTCTCCTACTCACAAAGATGAAGACAAGGAAGCAAACAGCACGGTTTCTTCAATCAACTTCGAGATTGAAAGAGATCACAGACAATTACCTGATGAGTTGATTGATTCCTGGACTAACGATGAAGTGCTTGCACTGTTGAGGATCAGATCTAGCATCGAGTTTTGCTTCCCAGAGCTCACTTGGGAGCATGTCTCAAGGTACCTAGCTACATTTTTTCACTTAATCATATATATGCTTTCAATTAAATTAACCTCACTTTTCTGTTTTCTTTAACTCCTTTTGAGCAAGTCAACAAATTAAAGTTGAACACCTGGGTTTTGAATGATCATCCAGCGAGAATTAAATCAATTCGTTAATAGAAAATTAATGAGCTAGACTTTGTGTTTGATCAGTGGCTGTATCATATCATATGTCACCTCCATGTGGTAGACAAACGCACACGTGCACCTACTTATATGCTACAGTACTTTAGACACACACAAACCCGCACACAAACCCCGAGAGAAAGGCCTGAGGGCCGGCAAGGGAAGGGACGAAAATTGAAGGAACCCATTTTGTCTATTACTTGTTGGAGACACTGGTGTGATGCAAATAAAATTAAGGCTTTTGCTAGTTATGCTTTAAATAAAAAGTGCTTTTATTTTTTTTAATTCTTAATGTATTAAATAATTTATTTTTTATTTTTTTAACAAGTGGCGTCATTACACAAACCCTAAAAAAAATGCTTGTATGGTTAGTCTTGGATTTATATATTTATGATGTGTGCAGGAAGCTAGCAGAGCTTGGATTTAAGAAGAATGCTGAGAGGTGCAAGGAGAAGTTTGAAGATGAAAGCAGATATTTTAACAATATTAATTACGGCAAGAATTACCGGTTTCTTAGTGAGCTTGAAGAGCTTTATCATGATGATCAAAACCCTGATGGGGTTGTGACTGAAAAGAACCTCCAACAGCTTGAAAAGGGAATTGAGGGTCGAGACAGGATGGGCCACGCATTGGAAGAGGAGTCAAGAAATGTTGACCCACTAGTGACCAATCAATGTGACAAGATGGTGGAAAAGTCAAAGGAGCGGAAGAGGAAGAGGAAGAGGCGTGATAGTTTTGAAATATTCAAGGGTTTTTGTGAGAGTGTTGTGAACAAGATGATGGCTCAACAAGAAGAGATACACAACAAGCTCCTTGAAGACATGCTGAAAAGAGATGAAGAGAAGTTTGCAAGAGAGGAAGCATGGAAGAAGCAAGAGATGGATAGGATGAACAAGGAGCTTGAGATGATGGCACAAGAGCAAGCAATTGCGGGCGATAGGCATGCCACCATAATTGAATTCTTGAAGAAATATGCAACGAGTTCCCAAAACTTAGGAGAGGGAAATGGAAAGCAGAAAAAAACAAATGGTTCAAATCGAAATAGTCAACGCACTTCTTCCCCATTGCACTCTCAAAACCCTAATACTTCTACTGGAGAGAACAATCTTGAACCAATACCTTCCTCTAATATGATTATAAATCATCAAACTAATGGTACTTCTCATGCCCAAAACAATTCTGCTTTACCTGTTACGTGGGGTACACTCGCATCAGAAAACGCTAGCTCAAGTGACACATTACAAGTTCCTTCTTCTTCCAATTCATCTCCAGCTCCTCAGAACCCTAGTTCTTCTCTCAATAGCCAGAATAATCCACCAGAGTCAAATTCAGTTTCGACATATAAAGCTTTCTCAACGTTAACCCCTATGTCCATCAATGAGAAAGAGGGTGTTGGGAGAAGATGGCCAAGAGATGAAGTGTTAGCACTGATAAACCTCAGGTGCACAAGTGTAAATAACAACAATGAAGACAAGGAAGGAAACAAGGCTCCTCTGTGGGAGAGAATCTCACAAGGGATGTCAGAGCTGGGATACAAGAGGAGTGCAAAGAGGTGCAAAGAAAAATGGGAGAACATAAACAAGTACTTTAGGAAAACCAAGGATGTTAATAAGAAAAGGTCCCTTGACTCTAGGACCTGCCCCTACTTCCATCAACTGAGGAGTCTGTATAGTCAGGGTAAACTTGTTCCACAATCTGAAAGGCCGGAAGATGACTTGAATCCATCCTTAAATTCCGGGCAAATGCCACCGGATCAAGCCCAAGCTGAGTCTTCTCAAGTGGCCGGTTCTGGAGGTTTCAGTATGCATGTTGACCATGGAGGTGAAAAAACTTTGATACAAGTACCTCCTTTGGATTTTGATTAGTTTTAATTCATTAATTTGTCCATTTTCTATGACATAATAAGTACCACTTCTTCTGTAACTTCTGTATTATTTCCCGTTTCTTTTGTTTTTGGTGGTGGGAGGGCCTTTTTAAATAGCATAAAAAATTGAATGTATCTGAATACATATATATTTAGACTTTGGTGAGCACAGACAGATTGAGGAATAAGAACAATATTCATGTTCCGTGTTGAATATGACTTTTTATATTCTATTTTAATTCAATTTACATAATTTTTTTGGTTGGTTGATGTTTCATATATATATATATATGTGTGTGTGTGTGCTAATGTACATTAATAGGGAACACATTTTGACCCTGAAAAAAAAGGTGGACAAGACATTCGTTAGGACATTCTAAAACTCTGCTTGGACTGGAACTAATTATAAAAAGTGAAAGGAATTACCAGTGCGTTTCATCAAAGTATATTGGAAAAAGAAGATATAGCTAGCTTGCATGACGATCAATCAGTAACATGCTTAAGAATACATACACCGATATTATTTTTTCTTAATTAAAAAATCCTTAGTTCTACTTTTTCAGCTTCCTGGGAATAAAATAATTAATTGTAACATTTTCGTCTGAAAATAGGAAGTTGAATATATTCCAATTTATATGACCGAGCTGCATTGGAGTTTCTTATGTTGTGGAGTGCTCTTTAATTAATACTATTGTAATTTTTTTTTTCTTTTTGGCTAGTTAGTAAGTAGAACGATACTTAATGACTTGACAGTTGGCATTCATATATTTTAAGTGGGACAAAGATATTTTAAACTAAAGATCTTTGTCAAGAACAAATAAATCTATATTAATTATTAATAAATAGATATACATCAACTATTAATAATTAATATAAATTTACTTTTTTATTTTATAAAAATTTTCACTTTATAACATACTATTACATTCTAAGTGAATGCTACCATACATTTTGAATGGTCATTGTCAATGAATGGCTCACAGCATATGTATATATTTTCGTGCCAACATCATCGTGTTCATTATTGATCGACGGCTTCTGCTTATTCCTTCGATTCTTTTTATTTGTTTTTTCTTTAAATTGTTTGAATTTATTTGTTATTTGAGAATTTTAAAAATATATTAATTAATTATTTTAATTTTATCTTATCATTTATTATTTCTATTAAACTTAATAACTACACTTATAAATTAACTTTTACAACTTCTTAAAAAATAAGAAATGATAATTTAGTCATATTAACTTATAGTTCACTTAATTTAAAATTATTTAATAGTGTCCTTAACTCTTGTGTAAAAACTTTAAAAGACAAATAAAAAAAAATGTAGAGAGTAATTCAAGAGAAATGTAAACAAGAAAGTAATGTAATGAAAATAAAAAAACATAATATGAACTTATGTTTATGTTTTTAATTTATATAATTATTTGTTCAAGACTATAACTAATTTAACTAGTTTATACAATGAAAAAAGATGATCCTACACCTCTTTTAGAGGTGTAGGTATTGTACACACTTTTTTTAAGGATATGTGATTGATAAAGAGAAAGTGATAAAAAAATAAGTATAATAAATAGTATTAGATGAGGTATGAAAAGGAGTGTATGTACTGTTTGATATAAGAATATCAGAGTTGTTATACAATCAACACATGCATAATGATTACATCATAATAGAAAGAAAACCCAAGAGTTGGCCCACCAGTATACAAGTATGCCATGTATGAGTAAGCATACGTTCACAAGTTCGAGTCTTAGTTACATCAATTTCTTATGGTCATATTATAAAAAACATATTTGTAAATTCCTTAATCCACACATGAATGAGATGTCTTTAACTAGACCAAAGAGGTAAATTAATCAAGGTATATACAAATTAATCCGAACTTCACCTGACCACAATAAAAAAAAATAATTTAATCTTTAGTTTAGATTGCAGTTTTTATAATTCACTAGACCACGAGAGATTTATACTATATAACAGATACCACATTATTTCAATTATCTAAAAGTTAGAATTGGGTTTTACATAACAAAATGTTAAGCGTAACTAAATTTCTTTCTATTTTCTTTCTCAATATATTTTTTTAATTCTTGTCCGAATATCCCCACATTTTATGGGTATATTTTTTATTCAATGGATAAAAAATATGTTGGATGGTTCATCAATCATTCATTAATAAAAACTGACTTAATCCATTTAATTTATTAAATTTATTTTTAGAATTAAATGAACTTAATTTAATTTATATATGAATAAGTTGGATGGATGGTGAATTACTGAATTAATAGATTGAATTGCCACCCTAATATATTTTATTTTGATGAATGAGGATGATTAAATTGCTATAGTATATGAGTTGAGTTAGGACAAAATTTGTCGGTTTGCAGGTTGATCTTAACTCGCTAGACAACTCTATCTAAGAAGAAATTATTGTGTGCTCTTAAAACACAATCAATATATGTTCTAAAATAGACCTTTATCATTAAATTTAAATTATTGACTTAAAATTTATATACTTAAAATCAATGATAAAAATATTTTCTAAAACATTTATTTATTATATTTCAAAACATGCTAAAATTTCTTTTAGGTGAGAGTGGGAGTTACTAGTAGACATAGTTGTATGACTCGGACTCATCTGACCGGTCAGATTGGAAAACTTGTAATTCGGCCTGTGGATTGGTCCGATTCATACTTAATACGAGTTTTTCATCATTCTAGTCAAACTCAAATGACCTAGTTGACTTGCTCAGATTAGTCTGACTCTGTTTTATTTTTAAATAAAACATAAAAATGGTACTTGAGAGATTTGAACATTGGTACATGAATAATCTTTGTAATGAAATACATTATATCATTAAACCATATATTTTAATTAAATGATGTTCTTAATTTTTTAATTTATATTATTATCCAATTCATTTGATTTTTTAACATCATGTTAAATTATTATCACTATTAATTTAATTACATCATATAATATTTTTTATATAATAATTTTTATATGAAATATCTTTTCATATATAAATATTTAAAAAAATTTATGTACATTTTTTAATTCAACCGCTTGACCTCCAATTAGACTGCTGAACCAAACTTCCTATCCGTATTATACACTTATGCTTATCAGAGACCAGTGTCCACACAATATAGAGTGACAATATTTCTGTTGGGGAGTGGGTCGAACCCATATTGTCTTTTGTTTTGTTATGTGTTTTTTTTTGGTAGTAGCGAAGTATATCTCATATCTCAGGCTCCATCTGGCCTGCACTTTTCTGCACAAACAGACCCATTCATATTTCACTGTCACACGACTGCCACGCACATCACGTCCATGTGCTGCACTGCGCTCTGTATCTCTTCCCTTCTCTTCTGTGTGCAAACGTTCACATAAAGTAAGCGCTTGCACGTGCATGTCTGGTCCCTCCTCACTAATCGAGACTCTCGATGATTTGACTTTGAAGCACAAAAGTCAACGCGATTAGGGCTGTAAACAGAGGAGAGTTCTTTTGTTTTATATATATATATATATATATATATATAAAAATCTTATTTAGGTAAGAGAAGTGTTTATTGTGAGAGGTGAAAGAAATGAATCTTAATTATTAGATTTTTTGTGAATGATCAAGATTAAAACATAAATGCATGTGACTTTTGTAAGTGATCACACGACCTTTAAGTAACTTTTAATCTTGACCATTCATGTATAATTGTATAATCAAGATTTACTCTTCTCACTCTCTCACAATAAAAACTCATTTCACTAGATATGTCTTTATATATATATATGAGGAGGGATTAATTTATATTAGTGTAAGTTTTTTTTCTCTTATACTTATTTTTAATTATTAGTTCTATTTTCATCTAATGGTTAAAATTATTTCATTAAAAATAATCATTAAATAAAAATAAAACTAATAATTAAAAAAATATAAAAAAAATTATATTGAAATAAGTTAATCCTCCCTCTATGTCCGAAACTGAGCTGGGATTTGTAGTTTAGCATTACATATGAGGGAAATGAAAGACCAGACCAGCCTAGCCCACCATGGAAGAACACTTGGGCTTTAATTCAAATACACGACCCAATAATGCCATATCATCTCCCACCCTTTCATGGCATCTTTGGGCCATTCACTCAACACAGTCAAGTTTGAAGTTTTAACATTTTGTGACGCTATGTATATATTGCTAAGGGAAAACCGTAATTTAGAAAACTCAGAACAAGAAATCATTTTCAATAAAAAAAATTTAAAAAAAATTGCAGAAGAACAAAAAAATTGTGGAACCCAACAAAAAAAGAGAATAGATGCCATAGCATAATTTCGTAGCATTTTTTTGGGGGGGGGGGGAGTCATTTTGGTTCAATCAACCTGGATATGTGTGAAAGACAAAAAAACCAGCCTATATCTGGATGCATCAATTCGATCTCAAGCATACTTGTAAAAGATTTATAATTTACTAGTATACCGTCCGTAAGTTTCACGGATTTTTTTACATTTTATTATTTTTATTTTGTGGTTTTTCATATAATTATATTTATAGTAAATATTAAAATTATGAAACTGAAATATTTAAAAATAAAAAATATTATGTTACTGAAAATATTAATAAAATATTAAGTCACCAGTAATTATTAGTTAATTTCAGATTTAGTTTAAAAAAAGAATGCAATTAAAAAAAAACTCAAGAAATAATAGATTAACAAAATCCTATTAATTTCAATCTCCTTTTATCTCTTTTTTTTAGCTATGTGCATGTGCTAAATATAGTTTTAATTTTTTGATCTGTTAAACTTTAAAAACCTTTAAAAAAAAGAAAAATCAAAATAAGCAAAAGCATATAAAATCACTTTTTTTTTTAAAATCTCAATTGAAAAAAATTTAATAAATTTGCCAAAAAAAGGTTTAAAAAAATGAAAAGTCCAAATAAGTTAAAAAGCAAAGTGGCATTACGAAGCTTCCCAAATAAGTTTTATAAGCAAAGCCCAGCATGTACAGCACGTAGACGTGCCATTACTAATCAGAAACCAAAAATAAAGAGAGAAAGCATTGAGGTAAGACCGTGAGACACCGACGACAAAAATTGGAGTTCATTTGTGTGCAGGAGAACTATGAAGGCATGGGTAGTGGCGTCCAATGCATCAGTCAATCTCCGAACTCACGAATTTTAACTTAATCTAATCTATAAAATGTAAAATAGATTGAATTTGCGAATTGAGTTGAGTTGAAAAATGCTTCAATTTATAGTATGTGGATCGAGTAATGGATTAAAACATATTTAACCCGTACAAATTTGACCCACCCATGACTCATTAATTTTTTTTATTATAAAAAAAATAGTTTTCATGGCTTGGACACTGCACTCAGAGTTTTCCAATTCCTAGCATTGCTTCTTCTAGTACAGCTTCCATCCACTCTAGACATCCCCCTCCACACTTTGCAACCTCCTCTCCCTTGCTGGAGTTATCACCACCCACCCTCATCTCTTGGATAGCACATAGCCATTCCGTTTTGCCGTTCACGACTTATCACCATTCCCATCCAAATCGGTGTCGTTTCCTTGCCTGAGAAGTGTTTGCGACCTTCATCGCTTCCCACCTTGTTCGCGACATATCCTCCCTTCCTCACCGTTTTCCATCCCTAATCCAGTGTTGCAGGTAATCGAGGTCATGAGGGAGAGGTTCTACCTTCCAGATCTGATTTCCCCCAATTGTTGTGGCCTTGATGTTCATTTAGTGGGCTTGCACGCGACGCATTACTCTGCTTACAAGTTGCAACACACCGCTTTGTCTTTACTACTCATTTTTCCCTTCCCCTTCCCCTTCAATCAAACAAGCGAACAAGGTATTTTCCTCCCCTGTTTTACTCTTTACATTACATACCCATTAAGATTTAATTTCAAAATTGTTTTGTGGTTGTGCATTATAATGTAAGTCAAATTTGGACTCTATTTGCATGTGTGTATTGCTATAGTGAAAATGAAAATAGAACCTTTTTTTGCATCTGTGTAGAAGGATTAAATGAATAAATTTTTACTTTAGATTTTGTCACTAAGCTTTTAACATCTTCATAACTTGAACTGGGAAGTTCGAAAGTTTTCCTAAACACAGAATTAGGATAATGATAGAGAAGAGGTGCGTATGAACTAACATGGGATTTTAGAATCAATTTAGCTTGAGTTTTAAAACTCTGGTTGACCTACAATTTATACCATAGTACTTCTATTTCTATCTATTGCATAAGATCTATGTATCCAACAAACCAAGAACTAGGAAAATTATCATAAGCCAAAAAGAAAGAAAAGGGAGAGAAAGAACATATGTTCCATATTTTTAAAAAATGTCAATAGAAATTATGCTTCATATTTTTTAGAAGGGGCTTACTAGATAGTAAATATCGACACATATAACATATATTAAGATATTGTAAATTTTTAAGATTATAAAAATAATATTAATGAATTATGAATTTTTTCTCTTAAATTTTGCATATATATACATAAACTAAGTTCTTTAATTTACTTTGATATTAATTTATATATATATATATATATATATATATATATATATATACCTGGATAATATACCTATTGAAGTATGAAAGTGCCTAGGAGAGAAAGGTATAAGTTAGCTTACAAAGTTGTTTAACAAGATAATGATGTCTAAGAAAATGCCAAATGAATGGAAGAGAAGCACTTTAATATCTATTTATAAGAATAAGGGAGATATACAAAACTTTACAAATTACAGAGGGATTAAGCTCATGAGTCATACCATGAAGTTATGAGAAAGAATAATTGAACAAAGATTAAGACAAGAGACTAATATTTCAGAGAATCAATTTGGTTTTATGCTTGGGAGGTCAACTATAGAAGCAATCTATCTTCTACGAAGATTAATGGAAAGGTATCAGAAGAAGCAAAAAGACCTACACATGATTTTCATTGATCTAGAAAAAGCCTACGATAGGGTACTGAGAGAGGTCTTGTAAAAGGCTTTGGAGAAAAAAGGAGTTTGTATTGCCTATATTCGAGCAATTCAAGATATGTTTGATGGGGCTAAAACTAGTGTGAGAACACATGGTGGAATTACAAAAGATTTTCCTATAACTATAGGACTACACCAAGAGTCAACTTTGAGTCCATATATTTTTACCTTGGTCTTGAATGTGCTTAATGGGCATATCCAAGAGCCGGTACCACAAGACATGTTTTCAGATGATATAGTCCTAGTTGGAGAGTCGAGAGAGAAAACAAATGGGAAGCTAGAGCTATGGAGACGAGCATTGGAAGAACATGACTTTCGTCTAAGGAGGAATAAGACAGAGTATATGGAATGTAAGTTCAGTAAAAGACGTGTTAATGCTAGCTTAGCGGTAAAAATTGGAGATCATATCATACCACAAGTCACACAGTTTAGGTATCTTGGATCTATCAAACAAAATGACGGAGAGATAGAGGGAGATGTAAACCATATGATTTAAGCTGGATGGATGAAATGGAGGAGTGCTTCAAGAGTTATTTGTGATAGAAAAGTGTCTTTTAAGCTTAAGGGTAAATTTTACCGTACAGCTATAAGGCCCGTGATGTTGTATGGTACTGAATGTTAGACGGTAAAACGTCAAAAAGAGCATAAGATCAGTGTTGCGGATATGAGAATGTTGCGCTGGATGTGTGACCATACAATACAAGATATGATTATGAATGAATGCATTAGAGAGAAAGTAGGGATAACACCTATTGTGGAAAAGATGAGAGAATCTTGTCTTAGGTAGTTTGGACATGTAAGGAGAAGACCCTTAGAAGCTCTTATAAGAAGAGTAGATCAGGTGGCGAATAACTCAATAGCTAGAAGTAGAGGAAGACCAAGAAAGATTATAGGTGAAACGATTAAAAAAAAATTAGATTTGAATGATATTTTTGAAAACTTGGTTTATAATAAAGCACAAGGGCGTCATTTGATCCATGTAGCCGACCTCACCTAGTGGGAAAAGACTTGGTTGTTATTTTTGTATGTATATATAGGGTTGATATTTATTTACTTATTGATGACAGAAAATGGCTGATGAATGACAACTAAATCTATATATATATATATATAGGGTTGATATTTATTTACTTATTGATGACAGAAAATGACTGATGAATGACAACTAAATCTTGATTAATCACTAACTAGTGGAAAGCAAATTAGAATTACTCTTACACCCCCAAGTTGTGTGCAACCTTTCCAACCTTCCTAACATGTTGAACGTTTAGCTACTGAACAAGGAAGAAGATCATCTGCCGGTAAAGAGATATTCATACTTCTGAAAAAGCCTTTTATGACTAAGTTCACTTATGTGGAAACATTATACTAAAAAAGATAATGGTTAAAAAGCTGAATGCAATTATTTTGGAAAAATATATTCATGTGTTTCTAGAAATCATGATACAACTAATTTGTTTAGTTTATTTCAAACTTAGTAAGACTTGTTAGTTATTAATTTATTATGCACTTATTGATTTATGATGTTTAGTTTGTTTGAGATTGTGGCTTATTATGTTTGAATAAGGTCGGTTGAGACTTATAGTATTAATTTGTTAGATTGAGACCTATTATGTTTGAAATTGAGGTTTATGGTGTTAATTTGTTATATTTTGTATTTTGACTTTTGTTTAGGAATTTTTTTTAAAAAAAAATATGTCGGACTCACGGGTTCGACCCAACCTAACCCACTCTTTAGCAGGTTTGGTTGAACGAAAAAATTTCTTTGACCCAACCCAACCTAACCTAACCTAACCCACAGCTCTAGTGAGTAGGTCAGGTCCAAAAAAGCTGTTGAACCAACTCAACCCACCCAGCGGACACCCCTAGGCTTGGGAAGAAACATTTTGAGCAATATTATCGTCTGTCATGCCCTGGGTGGCTTTGCAACTAGCTTGGGCACAATGGAGCTTGTGTAGCGAGACTGGATGCAACAGTAGCAACATCTGAGAGGAATGCTCCAACTATCCCAAGTTAGACTTAGAGTAAGGGGAGAGTGTTAGTGTTTAAGATAAAGGAAGAATTGACCTAGGAATGCAGAGATCATCACCATTTATAGGGGTTACGGTGCATACCTCACGGGAGATGTGTAGTGCACCCCCTATCTCACTTTTGCCATATTGCAGGGAAGGATTTTATAAGAAAATTATGTTATCTGAGTGGTATATTGGGTGCTGCCATGTGTCTTATTATGTTGAGGAGAGTATTTTGGAACATGGTTTGTGGGTCCTTAGGTCGAGTCTGAACACACAAGTGGATACCTGAGTCCCTTTAAGCTCGGTGATGGTGCTTCAGGGTCAGATGAAGTGCTTCAAGGTTGGGAATCGCATTCTCGACCTGGCAGAATGTTCTGATTCTCGGTGTATGATGGACAAGGTGCAGATGGGTAACCCATTACTAATATGGTCCAAGCGGAAATAATTTTACCTTAATTAAAAGAAGATAGCAACACGTGACATAGAGAAGTAGTCTAATTAATAATAAATAATAGATAATAGATATATAATATATAATTGATTTTAAACTAACATAAATTTAAATTTTATTTAGCTTTAATCTTATATTCATCACAGAAAATTTTTTCTCAATTAAAAATAATTTAGGAAAAAATAAAAAATAAAATAAAAAATAAATTAATAGAATAAAATGAAAAAGAAAACAAATTTTAAAAAATTAACTAAAGGCAGCTTCATTCAGGAAGAAAAGTCACTTCATCCATTACAAATTTACAAACGCGTCCCGACATATAGGTATGCTATCGATATCATGTGATGATGTCAACAAAAGGAAATAAAGGGAAAGAAAAGAAGAAGAAAGAAATTAGGCTCAGAATCGGAGGAGGGAGAGTAAGGAGCAAGGACCGCATAAAATTGGGGGAGACCTAGTGAGAAATTGCTTTTCGCGTGGGAAATATTTTCTCGAATTTAAATTAGAGAACGTCATGTATTAATTAGGTAATTTAATTAGTAATAGATAATAGATTAAAAAAATGCTTTCACGTAGGAAACATTTTTGTGAATTTAAATTAGAGAATGTCACGTTACAATTAGGCAGCCCAATTAGAGAATAAATGTGTTATTGTTCGGTTAATTATTCAAACTTTACCCATATAGACCTACCCAATTTTCCCGTTTTAGGGTGCAATGTCGCTTTCTCGTGCGGTGCAGGGGTGGGAAGTTGACTAGTGAGTACGTATGGATACTCATCTCAGCACTCATCCGACCCGATTATGGGAAGCACATCCAGATTCTCCATGCTTTGGTCCCTCAGCCGCGTAGAACGCTGTCCCAACCCCACGGTCTTTAGATTTTATTCATTTATTTTTACAAGGTTTCAAGGATGTTTGTCCCTGCCTGTCACCTAGCTGTTCATGCTTCGCATATGTCTACTGTATATTATACTATGCTCATACTGTGCTTATATTAGTGTTGTCCAGTCCATGCCCTTAAAATTGGGTAAACACGATGTTGTAGAAATATCGAAATTTTCTTTAGCAATTAGCAATGCTTTTGTTTCATATCTATGATGTGTCCATTCGTAAATTGACCTACAAAATGTATTGTACACGACCTAAATTATGGCAACACCCAACACCAACACAGTACGTGCTCGATGGTATGCTCATATACGCCTTTTAACCAAATAAACAACGATATGAGAAAAGAAAAAGGAGTATATATATTCAAGGTCACACAAAGTTGTATATACTTCACGAGTTACAAATTACTTTATGGGCGATGAGGAACAGCAATAAAACAGGCTTTAATATATGGAAGTAAAGCCTTTTTCAGTTGTTGGGTGGATCTGGAGGTTGCATCCTTTTTAAGTAAACTGATGGCTGTATGTATATTCACATTTAAAGTGTGTTGAAATTAATTTTTCACCAAAAAAAGGTTGAGATTAATTTATTTAACACAACTACAGTTTCGGAATTGAATTGCATATTTAATATTTGCATATGTACAATACATATATATAACTTTTGGCTTAACCAATCCCTCTCCTTTTGGTATGGTCCGTAGGATCCGAAGCTGAAGTAAGAGCTAGCTAGGGCCAATGGGAGGGCAAGCTATGGCTAGCTATGAGTTATCTATGGAAAGTGGTTTCTCATGCCAATGCACATAATTAACCATGCTTGGAAGGCACTTCACATTTTACATTGCAATTTGCAACTGTGAGAATAAGACAATATATAGTCCATGAGATATATATTCCAATATCCAATGTTTTATCGATGCTTACTTGATTTTTTTTCTTAACTATCCTTCTTCGATTGATAACAAATTAATTTTTTAAAATATAATCAGATATTTAAGTGTAATTTTTTCTAAATAATATTATTTTCATATATATATATATATCTTAAGATGAAATCTAATATTACAAGATTTAAACCTTTTTCATTTGAATCAACATACGTTCGTGGTGGGTGCTTAATTGAATATGAATGCCTATATACTAAAACGCAAAACACACCAAATACAGTTGTCACATTCATAAGCATTCATATTGAACAGGTGTTGCAGTTGCGCCTGCCTAGTTATTATCATTTAGCATCGACTTGATGATTATTGAAAACGGGTACGAAACAATAGTACTGAACAACCACAACCACAACCACGTTTCTATTCTCTTAATGCGACAGATACAACATACAAGGCCTTGGCTTTTATCTCAACAGTGCGAGTGTGCGGGGTTTTCTTTTTTCCTCAATTTAGCTATCTTTACTAAGACTATCAATAATCAATAATCATTAACATTGTATAATATATAATAATACATTATTTCCTTGAAAAATGATATTAAATTTTTTAAGTCTACTTAAGTCTTACAAAGCAGAATTAATTTGCAATTGTAGTTGTAAAAATATTTTTGAAAGATATTGTTATGCATCAGTTGAGAAAATATTTTTACTTCAAACAATATTTTGTTATTGCAAAATCCAATCTAAGCATGCAGTGTAATGATAATGAACTTTTAGTCGGAGTCACTGCAGTGGTAACTCTTAATCGCTTATGATGTTTGGCAATTTTATTTTATGAAATAACATTGCTATCTAATTATGCGCCGGATGATAAGGGAGGTGATTGAGAAGAGGCAGTTGAGAACAGAAATCGGGATACGAAGGGGTATACGCTGAACACCAATGATGCGTTTACTTTCCCACTATGCTTTCCCCTGTCCACTTCCTACCATATAAGGAAGATAATAAATATATTATTATTCGGGTCTATTTTATTCAGAAAAAATGTTATCTTTTGGCTCAGATCACTTGTTGAGAGTTCTGAGAAAGAAGATAACTTTGTTTTTTTTTTTTAATTAAAGTTAAAATAGTTAGTATATATAATTAGTTGACTCAACAATGCTGCCTTCGGGAAGGAAAAAAAAAAGTAAGCTAGGAAGTAAATTAATTATATTTAAAGAGACTCTTGCTCTCCAATTAGTTTTGTTAGGCTGTAGTGTTTATTCTTTTTTATCTTTTATCTTTTGTACCAAAAAAACAATAATCTTTCCTTTCAAAAAAAATAAAAATTCCAGAGTCTTTCATTTATTTACTTTTCTTTTCAACGGATGAATTAGAATTTAAACGTGAACTTTCTAAACATAATTTTACCCAAAATGAAATGCAGATGACTAATTTAATGATAAACGGTTTTATAATTGTTTAGAATCGTACAATCTCTACTCTTTTTTCGGGTACATATATAATCTCTACTTTAACTCAGAAGTTGTTAATTCTTTCGGTAGGGGTACTGTCTTTCAGTAGGACTTCAATCACTCTTATATGAAGTTAAAAAAGTAAAAAATCTCAGGGTCCCCCGTCACGAGGGTCATAGTCCCTCAACTCTCGCACGCACAAACCAATTATACCTCTTGCTTTAATAAATTGCAATGTAATTTGTCATTTTCTTTCTCAACCACAGTGGCGAAAGAGCTTATGCAGCTTCCTCTGCTGCTGCTTCTCCTCCAACAAAGGTGTCGTTTTGCAG
Source organism: Ormosia semicastrata (assembly GCA_029884595.1). NCBI lineage: Eukaryota > Viridiplantae > Streptophyta > Magnoliopsida > Fabales > Fabaceae > Ormosia > Ormosia semicastrata. The sequence continues at coordinate 6,199,116 of JAQQTO010000054.1, read as the reverse complement.
TTCCTCTGCCAATGTCGAAGCTCGCATTCTCAGATTTGTCTCTTCCCTCTACGTTTTAAATGTCTTCGATCCCTTGAACTTGTTCTTACACGGACTCAGGTACATTTTGCGTTTTCCAAACGTTTTATTTTGTTCTCTTAGATTTTTCGTACTTTTTGGATTTCTCTCCATCTTCTGCGTTTGCTTCCGTTTTACTCTTTTCCTTCTTCTGCACTTCACTTCCCGAAATACGTATTCTGTAACCGCTTTTCCTGCTGCATATTTCGTCAATGTTAGATTATTTACTACCATTTCTATTTCACGCCAATAATTAGCACACCTGATTCTTCAACCTTGGTGTATAAGTTAATGTAATCGATAGTTACTTCTTTACTTTAGTGCACAGTATCACTATGCTGTCTGCTATATTGTAATGAGCATTACTAAACCCGCTTTTTGACTTTACAAATTACATTTATAACTAGTTACAACCTTGGTTTCTTTATGGTGCATAATCAGCATTGCATTGCCTTGAGAAAGGAGAAACAGAAAAGTTTTACTTACAAGCATATGCAATTCTTGAGTAACTTACGCTGGTAATGTAGTCTTCCTTATCAATCATTTTAGTTGCATTCCTTCTGATGCATCACTATATTTCAATTGTCTTTTTAACTTTGAAATTTGAATCTTTTGCAAGGATCTAACATGCTTGATTTAGTCTGTACTTTGTACCCAGGAGAGTGAAATCTGCTACTTGAGTATATTTCTTATTGATGATATGGAGCAGTATGAAATACTTGAGCAAATTGGAAAAGGTGCTTTTGGTTCTGCTCTTCTTGTGAAGCATAAGCATGAGAAGAAAAAGTGAGAATCGAACCTACATTACCTTTTTTTATGCCTGTCTCTATTCATTTGTGCCATTTAAATTTGTCTTTTGAATTATATAGATATGTGCTGAAGAAGATTCGCCTTGCCCGCCAAACCGAGCGCTCTCGTAGGTCTGCACACCAGGAGGTTTGTGCTTAATAGTGTTTCAACAAGTGAACTAATTGAACATCTTGTGTTGTTTTCTGTTTTCTAAAATCTTCCTTTCTCTGCTTGTTTTTCTGTTGCATGGTTCCTGGTGCATTTTCTTTGTGTTATAGAGGAATTTTATTTGCTAATGGGCCTAAAGAGAAGTTTCAAACTTAAATATGAATAAAATGGATTTAGGCAGTGAACTTAACAACCTCTGTTGACTCAAAAAGTTTGATCTGCAGTTATTTGTGGATATGATTCAGGGTATTTTTTATGTCTTTTTTTTTGGAGGTCTGTGTAGATGGAGCTCATCTCCAAATTAAGAAATCCATTTATTGTGGAGTATAAAGATTCATGGGTAGAAAAGGTATGTTGCTTCTTAACTTCTCTTCATGTCCTCAGTTAATTACAAGAATGGCTTCTACTAGAAGCTTTCCCATATAAGCTTCTATTGGAAGATTGCTACTAAACCTCTGTGCGTTTGTATCATAAAATCTTTTAAGAAGTTTAACTCTTGGACTTGGTCTTATCTGATGCTAACCCTGAATATATTATTTTTTTGGTTTCATTTGTTGTAATAACATTAAATTAGTGTCACCTTTGATGGTTTAGTATGCATCTTCAATGAATATTTACAGTACTGACGAGTAACAGATAGCTTTTTTACTAGTTCAGATTTTAAAGTTCATTTTCTCGTCCAGATTATTGCTTTGGCTATTTCCTTCTATTACTACAGTTTTGCTTTATTGCTGATTGGTGATGACATATAAACTAATTGCAACTGTTTCATGCTGGTATATTTTGATGCCTTCCTTCTCAGGGTTGCTATGTGTGCATTATTATAGGTTATTGTGAGCGTGGAGATATGTAAGTCTCTTTTCTCAAATTTTTGCTAGCTAATAATTTATGGTTCTATATTATTTCACTTGGTTACTTTCATAAATTGGATCATTGATGGTTTTTTAAATACATTATTGATGTAACACAGGGCGGAAGCTATAAAGAAAGCTAATGGTGCTATGTTTCCTGAGGAGGTCATGTCTGATTTTTTTTTTTTTCGTTGCAGAAATTACAATTTTTATTTATATATCTCTTTTCCTTCGAACAAGAATATTCATCTTTAAATAAATTAGATAACATTTAGATTTGCACATTTAAAATCTAAAAGGGTCATTTGTTTTCAGAAACTTTGTAAGTGGCTTGTTCAACTTCTTATGGCACTTGACTACTTGCACATGAACCATATTCTTCATCGTGATGTCAAGGTTAGCAACTGAATCCTCTTTGTGCTTAGCGATAGTATTTCTATTTCCATCTGTATTCTGTCAAGCCACATGCTAATGAGAAAATAACATGATTTTATCAGAGTTCAAATATATTCTTGACTAAAGATCATGACATACGTCTTGGTAAGTTATTCTATTGTTCTTTTAAATAAAACATAGATTGTTAAAATTTTGCTTACAAGTGATCAATGATGAATCAGGTGATTTTGGACTTGCCAAAATGTTGACTTCAGATGATCTTACTTCCTCTGTAAGAAGTTTTTAATCTATGAATCGAGTTTACCTTCCTGATTATATCTTTTGCATGATGTCTTGTAATCATCAACAAGAGTTGTCTTGTAATTTAGGTTGTGGGAACTCCTAGCTACATGTGCCCTGAGCTCCTTGCTGATATACCTTATGGTTCTAAATCAGATATTTGGTCCTTGGGTAAGTACTCATGTATTATGGTTGTTTTTCCTTGATAAGCTTTTTATTATCTGGATGATTATGTATTCATGATCTCTGAAATTGGTTATTCAGGATGCTGTATATATGAAATGACCTCGCTTAAGCCGGCATTCAAAGCATTTGTAAGTTTTCTTTTTAATTAAAAGGTTTCTTTGTTTGTATCTCATCTTCTTGGAGCATATTTAACACTTTCATTGCTGCTGCCATATTACCAATTTTTTAATTTTATTTTTTGGTTACGTCGTATTACCAATTTTCAGTTTATTATCAACCAGTTAATCAAATCCTATTAATGCACTGTCTCTATCTCCATTTGATATGTTTTGAACTTATGCCAATTTTTTTACTATGATTTTCACAATTGATTATCAGCAGCACTCATTTAGCTGCATGGTTATACTTATCTCTCAAAGACTTGAAAACTACTTACATTTACTGCTTTTCATATCGTTTTTCCGAACTTTGCTTTATTTATATAATTATCTTTCAATTTCTTTGAACAGGATATACAAGCACTGATTAACAAGATTAATAAGTCCATAGTGGCTCCCCTGCCAACAAAATATTCTGGTGCATTGTAAGTCCTTGTTCTTTCGTCAGTAGTTACTTTGGCTAATATTGCCAGTTGCAAATTGCATTGTCATGTCTTAACTGTTAAATTTAGCATTTTCACAAACCTAGTGCCTAAAGTTGTCCTAAGCTAACAGCTGTAGGTAAGCCAAAGCTCATTGAAAGTGAGGTTTCTTGTAAATTTATAGTAATTAATTGGTTATATTTTGGACTGTACGATTGATCTAATCATATTTGTTTTCCCTTTTGGCAGTCGAGGTCTTGTTAAAAGCATGCTGCGGAAAAATCCAGAGCTTAGGCCTAGTGTATGTATAAAAATTCTCCTCTGACCTTGAATAATTCAACGCAATGTATTGGTGCAGCATCTAGTACCATATCTCGTTTGCTTTGTGATTAATAGATATTAACAAGAATTCTACCTATTCTCCTCTGACCTAGAGTAATTTTCATTTCTATATTAACAAGAATTCTACTTATTCTCCTTTTATATAAACAAATCTTCCATGGTACAGAAGATGATTCTGATTTCTTCATTAAATCAATAAGAACAGGGAACTTCAATGGGAAAGCAGGTATCTAAATGGGTACAGAAGAGGTACCTAAACACTTGCAATATAAAGCAGTCTGCTGAAATTATACTAAACTTTGTAAGAAGCGTTTCTACATTATTTGAAGCAGCTTTAATTTGTTTGGGTAGATTTAATGATGTCTGATTGACAGAGAAATTAGAAACTAATATTTGTGTCCTTAAACGTTTCGAGTTCGGACACAAGGATTATGAAGTGATGTTGGTTAATGGTTGTGTAGGGGTCTTCTATAAGTGTAACCATCCTTTCTTTCTTACTTTCTTTCATGCTCTTTTGGAGGCAGGCTGCAGAGCTACTTGGGCACCCACATCTTCAACCTTATGTTCTTAATATCCATCTCAAAATCAATAACCCCAGGCGAAGTACATTGCCAGGTCATTGGCCAGAATCCAACTACATGAAGAAAACTAGATTTTTGAAGCCAGAAGATGATCCTGTTTCCATCTATAGGGATAAATGGCATTCTTTCAGCAATGATCGGACTTTAAATCCAAGTGTATCTGGAGCAGAGCAGGATTCTCTATGCTCTACCTTAGAAATAAATTGTACTCCTGATCATTTGAATCAAAGATTAGAAGAACTGTGTGTTGGAGATAGCCATGAAGTGAAGTCAATCCATAAGCCAGTTGTTTCCAGAACTTCATCAAAAGTTTCTGCCCCCCACAAGAATTCAATGGAACCATCAAAGAATCATAAGGCGGTAAGGCAAGCTGGAGTCCATCATGTTTTATTGTTTGCCACATTGTATATTCATGAAACAAATTTAAGCATGTCACCTTTGTTCAGTGGGTGGTTTTACAATGGACTACTCTTGCACGTGTAATGGTATTTTTCAATTAAGAATTTTGGATGTCTGACTTTCTTGAGTTCATGGTTGCAGCTTCCTGTTTCACGCAATACCAAACAACCTGTCCATACAACTCGCAAAGCATCATTGCCGTTGCCAAGAAGTGGTGCCATTCAGCAGCCTCCTCGCAGGCCTAGTATTGGTTTACTTGACCGTGTAAATTCGCCCAATATTTCGGTTAACTCTCCTCGTATTGATAAGATAGCAGAATTCCCACTAGCATCATGTGAAGATCAATTGTTTCCCATCAATAAACCTTCACCAACCTCTGCGCAGGGTTCCTCAGGCTCTCCTCCTTGTGGCAATGATTCAACTATGATAGACAAATGCACAGTCGAGGTATGTGATAGAGCCTGCGTCAGGCCTAGTTGTACTGATGCTTGGCAGGGAATCAAGCGCAGCATGTTCAAGGAAAACGATGAGGATAAAAGTGGCTCATCTGATCAAAATGCAACTGCTGGAGCATCAAGCCACAACTCTTCAGACTTGCGCCGCCGACAGTTTGACACTTCATCATTCCAACAAAGGGCTGAAGCCTTAGAGGGGTTGCTTGAATTTAGTGCAAGATTACTACAGCAGGAAAGGTATGAAGAACTTGGGGTTTTGTTAAAACCGTTTGGGCCCGGGAAGGTTTCCCCAAGGGAAACTGCTATTTGGTTGAGCAAGAGTTTCAAAGTGAACACTTTCAACCGGGAACAATCCGCGTAAAACTGCTGTAATATGTACTGTACTCTTGTAGTCATGTTTGTAGAGTTCAGTGTTTCTTTCTCTTCACACGGTGAATTTAGACAGCTGATTTTTGTAGGTTACAACGTTTTCTCATTTACCCACTTGTTTTTCACTTCACTGAGTAATGATAACCCAAGATTTCAATCTGATGAATGAGGAAGACGATAGACATTTTCATGATATGATGGCATTACCTATCTGACCATAGGAATTAACTAAAATCATAAATTTACAATTTCAAAATTTTTTCCTCCACTTCATAGCAGTCGTAGTCTGGCATCTACCGTACTCTTCGCTTCTGATGCGAAGTATAGGTAGAGAGGTGATGAGGACTAGTACCAGGGCAAACTCAAAAGGGCAACAAGCATTATAAATTATAATAATAGACGACTTGAGCATTAATGTTCAAAATTGAATTATTTACTGGTTCTGCAACTTATCAAGAGTATTCAAATTCAATAGTAGAAATCACTAGTCACCGAGCTGCCAAAGGAATCGCGCCTGCTGTCCTTCATGGACCCACTGAGGCTAATAACCCAATGGTCCAGGCTTCCATGACCGAAGCGCGACGAATTTGAGGACAGACTTTGCCTTGGACCATTCAGTGAGGTAATCAGTTCTTTCGAAGATTCTACAGACTTGCTTTTGTTCTTCATTCCCCATTTGGGTCGTTGTTTTGGTTCACTAAGAGACCTCGCTTTTGCCCTTGAAGATTCTGTCTTGTTCATGTAATTTGGTGACCATGATTGGCGGTGAGACACTAGGTCTCGCTCAGAAGTTGATAAAGCTATTGTTGTTGGGTTAAATTCAGACATGGACCGGTAGTTTTGTGGGCTGTTTGGTGCTGTAATTAAAGTATTCTCCTTGTATTGATGTTGTCGTTTTGAAACTGACAGATGCTTTGAATAGAATGTCATGGAATCATGCTCTGTGCTCTTAACATGTGAACGATCTAGAGGGCCACTTCTGCTTTTAAAAACCTCCAGCATTTCTTCCAGACTCATATCCTTTGAATCCTATATACAATAGCGATATTACAAATTGTAGATATTAGCTAGATTGCAGCATAATAGAACAAGTAACTGAAATTTAGCCAAAAGCTTTATTAGGATGAATTTTCAATAGTAATTACATCTAAATTGAATATAATGATTACTTGAATAATCATATTATGCCAATCTTCAGATATGACCATTGGGAAGATTTTGCAAATGCTTACTTTATTTTCTCTTATAAGACGAGGAATTTCTCTATGTTGCAGAGGCTGTTTTCCAAGAAGATTTGCTTCCTCTACCATATGAATTCTGTGAATTCGAGCTCTAACTTGTATGGCCATCAACGCATGCATGCCACGCAGTGTAGCAGTTGTTTGTTTCCTTACAAGGTGACCCCTCACTAGTGCCTGTAACTTGACTAATCCCCTTAAAGCATGCAATGCTTTCCTTGCCTGAAAATTTGCATGTAGCATGTTCATCAAACCTAGTCCTAATGTTTGAGGCTACGAATAGGATGTAAAGAAAGTTATTAAATTGTCAGAATACAAAGTTCTGCTTATCAAAGGAGATGCCTAGCAAGATGTGACCATAGAAGATTTGATGAGTATAGTTAAATTATAGAGAGAAATTTATACCAAATATGAGCGATAGGCAGCCTGAATCTTTGTAGCAGCTGCGGTTTTATCTTCAGAAACCTCTGCCATTGCTGTTGGAAGAGTCTTTGGAGTTTGAGTTTCCAACAAGGCTTGTATTTGCAGTTTCGCAGAGTCACCTGATGAGTCAAAAGATTTGGAAATTTTATGCCCTGCTACTTTGCCTGTTGTTCTTCCACTTCCACCTGTTAGTTTTCCGAAGCTCCATCTGCGCCTCACTTTGGGACTACTTACCATCTGACTACCCCTCATGTTGGCACTCTTATTCTCAGTGCAGAATGTATCAATCTTCTTGAATTTCTCTTCCTTTTTCCCCAGAAGAAAGTTTGTAATCCATTTGCTCGCCTTCCCCATTTCTCTTTTTCTGTTCCACACTCTCCAAAACACCCGTTAATGGAACCTAGCAACTATAGAAGTCAGTAAGTCACAGAGATTGCTAATTTGCTATTGCCTGAAATACCCGGAAACAGAATTAGATACACATAAGGGAGCAAATCTTCTTGTTCAAATGTTAGTTTTAATCTTGTTACACTAGCATTATATATATTTCATTCTTCTACTTGTTCAGTACGACTCTTTTTTTATGGTTCTTGTGCTGGTATTTAACTATTTATTACTGGCTTTGGCCTGCAAGGCTCTCCGTTATAAAGCCACTTGCCACCCTCCTGGAGTTTCTTAAATATAATTCGGGAAGTATTCCACTTCAACATTGCCTCAACCTGATCGTCAACAGCCGTAAATTTTTCTTACTAGAGTTCAGTAATTTTTTTTAAGGGGACCATGCTGTTAAAATTAAAAGATGTTTCTTATCAGGGTCTACCAGCTGGTTAGAGGAATACATTCAATGACAGTGGCTCTCTATATAAATAAGAAGGCAGAAACGTCACTGTTTTACATGTTATAACCCTTTTTTGGTTCCTTTGAGGCTTATTCCGGGATCCAAGGGCCATACACGGCTTGAACGCAAGTGCTAGTGCTACACAATCTGTGTGTATGTTTTGGAATGTGCCCATACGGCCCTAAAGGCTATAGTTCTTCTCAAGGCGCAGCAGTAAAATGACCGAGCCACAGGCTCCCAACAACTTCATACAAGCCCGAAGACCCCGAACTTTATTCATAAAAGTAACCTAGTAAAGAGAAAGTAAATAAATCAATTAAGATGGAACATTTTAATTCTATCAATGTCCATATTAGAAGATGAATAAGAGAAAGATGATCAACCGAGGTATATAGAAGTTAATGTTAAGCATAAATAAATTAACACAAATTAGTAGAAGAGTTTACTTTTGATACATTGTCACTATAAATTTTTTTATATCAATTAATTATACATCATTATATATATAATTTTTAAAATAATTATTATAATAATCAAATATTTTTTATAATATGGTAATATATAATTGAATTACCGTTGTACTAATAAAACATTCAAATTAAATCCTTACTAAAATATGTGTGTTGACTTTGATCCCGTCTCTTTGCTGTTGTACTCTTTTGGCTGTGATTTAGTCAAGGATTTGAAGCGTTAGCTACTCGGAAATTAGAAGAGTCCAAGAGCCTTTCACATCAACCGACTAAAACAAAAGTAGTGTGGTACTATTTGGTTAATACTTAGTATAACTTCGATGAAGAAAAGAAAGAAACCAGAAAAAAGAGTAAAAAAATCGGGCACTTGATTTGCTTTCTCATTAGTAATTTAGTATGCTTATGTCCTGTTTTGTCTCTGTATCCATCTTCTCTTTCTCTACTCGACTTATTCCTACCACCATTTCAATAAAAAAAACAGTGTTTTGTTTATTTTTCACTCTTCTAGATGAAAAGAACCTTGAATTGTTTGAATCTTGGGGCAGCAGGATAAGAAATTTGGTGATAAAAATAGCAGTTTTTTACCCTGTTGTAAATGGTCTATGCCATTGTGGCAGTTCCTTCTTATAAATTCTTACTAAAATTATACTTACAAGGAAATAATCTGTAGTAAGAAATATATCAATTTGATAATCCCTTATATATATACTTGACCTCATTATATTTTTAAAAAGACTTTATGTATTTGTATTTTGACTATAACATTTTTGCTTTGACTCTACCTCTATAATTCAAGATATTGAAATCAAGTTTAATAAATAAATATTTATCAACTTAATAAACTTTTTAAATAATTATTTTAAATTTAAAAAAATTGTCAGTTTTTTTTTATTTTATCTAAATAAAATTAAAATTAGATAAACAAATGATAGCCGAAATGACCCGCCACATTTTCATGATCCAAAAGTCCGCTGTTGGAATTGCAAGGATTGTTCTACACAATTCAAAACTTTATTATAATTTAGCACGTACCTTGATAAATATATATTGGAACAAACCCAAATCCTCCTCTGATCACACACACACTTCTTCTCTCTGTCTTCGTCTCCAAGTCTCTGTTATTGGTGAAATTACCATTTGGGTTACTGCAGGTTGTTGGGATTTCTGGCCATGCTTCTCATGCTGCTACTACCCATGACTATGACTGCTAAAGGGGACATTGTTGATGATTTGTTAGGTGCTTAAATCCTCTCTTTCTGTTTTTCTTGTGCTTTATCTGTCTATCTAATGCATGGAATATGAAGTCAAGTGGTAGTATAATGAGTGCACAACTTAAACTTCGACGTACGGAGACCTAATAAATTCGACTAAACTCGATTGATTTCCCTCTAACCGATTAACCTACGTAGACTCAATAAATTTGATGAGCTCAATTGACATTGGAAATTCTTATTTAAGCACCCTTAACATCAAAAGTTAGGCATGTTTACTTCTTTGCCTTTACCCTTATCATGGTCTTCACTCTAAAAGCCGATTAAGGTGGAGCTCTCCGCTAGTGTCAAACAATCCGAAAACTACTCCTTCAAGTAGAGGACAGAATATCTGACGCTATGTGAGAACTCGATAAAACGCTTCTCATTTTCTCATGTTGTAGCAAAGATGGATTTGAAAAATCCTTCACCTCGGTAACTCATGATCTAGAAATCAATCTCTGCGGTTTTCTTCCCAATCTATTTTGAAAAAAATGAAGGAAATAAAGTGGCTGAAACTTGACTTGGACTCGAACAGGTTCAGTCAAGGGTGAGATGCATCCCAGTCCCAGATGCCATTGGCTTTTGCGTGTTCCTCCACATGCTTTACATGTAGCAAGAACTCTATGTATCTCACATCTACCTCAAACTTCAGACTCTCAATACATCGTAGTCATCCAGGCAATTGATCCACTTCCTACGAGCCTAGTAGAGTAGTATCCAGCCAAACAAAAGTACAGGTTTTTTAAAAAATATAATAATAAAAAAACAAAAATAATTGTCTTATATCATTTTATATGAAACACCATTTTTTACACCTTTTTGATAAATGTAATTAAGTGAGAAAAAGTAATAGAAAAAAATAAGTATAATGAATGATATTGAGAATGGTGTAAAAAGAGATATATTGTATGTACTATTTGTGATAAAAATATCATTGTTCTAAAAAAAAAACATCGACAATCGTTGGCATTCACTCTTAGATTATTATTATTTATTGTCTCATTTTATGATTCTTTTAAATAACAATATAGCTCTTATACGTTAATTATTTTTTGCTTTTATATTATGATGATCAGATTTAACATACGTTCACTAAATTATTGTCAATACTTGTCTAATAGCCACTATCAGGTCGATTCATGTTATGCTTTTATTTCATGCACTAGTGGCATACTAATAGCATATTGTAATTGTCTTATTGCTTGATATAGTTATGGCATAACGTTGTTCCTCTATTCCTTACTCATTGAATAAATTTTGTCCTCATTGCAAAGAAATGAAATTGTTTATTTAGCGTGTGTAAAATCTGAGATTTTCCATAAAGAAGAATCCAAAAAAAGTAATTATCACAGTATTAATTATTATATTAATTTTCATTAATTTATGTAATTTTCACATGTTTAACACCCTATTTCACAATATTAATAATTCATACGATACGTATTATATTACAGACAAGACTTTCAAGTTAATCATTATTTGATTTCCATGCAGTAATTGTTATGGCATTGATGGCTATTATTTATTATATTTTTTTCTTTTATTATTACATGATATTGTGGAATTAAATGGTTATATATATTTTTTTGCTTGTCATGTTGCCCGTGGAACTTTGATTCGATATTACGAATTAATTATTAATTAATATGTTAACAATAATATTCATTGGTTGAGTGATAGTACTAATTTTCTCATATGCATTATGTGAGTTACATGGCATTAATTAGCACGTAATCCCTTCAAGATATTAACATCAATTTTCGGTCAAAACATTGCTTGCAACAGTTAGCATATTTGAGTGGCATGATTTTCAATCTTACTGCTTTAAATTTTTTATATAAATTTTTTTATTAAGCCGCCTAATATGTGTTTAATTTTTCTAATTAGTAGTAGCCAGTATTTCACTCTTACACTTTTAGGTCGTTTGTTAATTGTTTAATGAGGAGTATAGTAGATACTCCCCCTGAATGCAAGATGTGATGCCTCTAGCAACTAACTATTCGTCGTCATACATTTTATCAATTTGATGTTCCGGTCGGAATTACCACAAATTGGCAACTAGATGTAGGGCATAAAGAAAAATAGCATGGGAGCCATTAAATGTCTTTCATAGTTTTAGACTATTAGGTTCCAAGTTTTGTTTCTAAGCTTACACAGCCGATGGGAAAATTGGCAAATAATGTGAGTACAATTTTCTGCCACAAATTATTGACATCTTGTTATCGACATTAATGGAGAGGTTTGATTAGCATAATTGACATCAATTATGGCTTTATGGCATAATATGATCATTTTATTACTTGCTCACATTATTACATATGACCTTTTCTTTAAATTGCCATTAATTACTATTCATAAATTGACATTTTTTTCTTTTAACTGACATATATTAGCCACGTAACCGACACCAATAGCCATTTTCCATTTAATTTATAATTGACATTTATAGCCATATTTAATATTTATAGCTATATTTAATTAATATTCATTTCCTTTACTATTATTTAATTAATTAAATTTTCATTTACTAGCTGTATTGTTTTTCATTTCCTATTATTTCATTTATAGCTATATTGTCAGTTCACATCATTTTCCTAATTACATCACTATTCACCTTCATTATTTAATGATTATGATTAATCATTTTCCTAATTACATCACTATTCACCTTCATTATTTAATGATTATGATTAAGCATGAGAGAAAATAATAGAAAAAAATAATATAATTAATAATATAAGAAACAATGTAAAATGTGAGTGATATGAAAAAAATAATAATACAAAAAATTATAATTAATTATCAATGTGGGTAATCCTCTCAAGTTTGTAGTAATTCTCCCTTGGTAGCTATATTATTAAGTCCTTTCTCTCACATTGATTGAAGATGACAGCATATACTAATGAAGAAGGGACACCCCTTACGAAGTTTACAGAAGGGGAAATAGTCATCTTTGCACAGCATTAGTTACCATTTATTTGCATCTCTTTAATCCTATTTATTACCATTTTTTTCTTATGTAGTCAAATGAAAAAAATAAATAAATATAAATTTATTTATTAACAAAACTTAGTCATAATTTGTAAAAAATAAAATTATAATCTTTATGTCTATCTATTTCCTCTACTTAATCACATACAAAAATTGACATGAAATGATCCAAATTCATTACCATTCCTTATTATTTGTTTATATGATCAGGTAGAGTCGATAAATTATACGAGGCCATTATTTCCATTCAAACCACTCTTGTTATTGAATTTTATTTGTTAAATTGCTATTAAATCTCATTTATTACTCCTAACTAGATTTTAAATATGTGTGATGCATAGAATGAATAATGAATTAAATAAAAGAATAAATACAATTATAAATAAAAGTAATAATATCAATTAAAATATATGTATTATAATTATATAAGTCTATAAATATAATTATAATTACAGTAAAAACACAACAACATATAACAATTACACTTTATATTATACAATTTTATGAATAACAGATAGTATGAGAAAATTAATATGTAATAAATTTAGAACATAAGACAATTCATCTAATGAAGTAATCACTTTATATATTATAATAAATAATAATTAAAATAAAAATGAAAAGAGATAATAATATAGTTGATATTTTTATTTCACATCATTAGAAAAAATTGAAAAAATAAATAAATAAAATAAAATAACGATAAAAAAGATCTCTATGAAGCAATCACTTTTATATATTATAATAAATAATAGATAAAATAAAAATGAATCAAAATAGGGAAACAAATAAAAGACATGTGGTGAAAGACATGTATTCAACATTAATATATGCTAAATGGTCACATATGCGATAGAATAGGTCCGAATTTGAAAAAAAAAAATATGTGTTCAACATTAATATTGTCACTTAGTAAAATTTCATATCAAATTTAAAAGATGCAATAATGATACATATTATTAAAAAAAAATAGTTGAACAACTTAATAATGATAGCATGTCTTCCCCTTGCAACATAGACAGGGGCGGAACTAGGGGGGACATTTATGAGTCATGGTCCCCCCAAGCTTTCAATAATTGAACATTTTTTTTATATATATATGCTATATTTTTTTGTTGGTCCCTCTAATAAAAAAATAAATATTTATCTTTTAGTTGATAGATTATTTTAGCTTATTTTGACTCTTCTTGTATAACAACAACTACTAAGCATATCTTTTCAGTTATAAAAATTATTAAAATAATGTTGTGTAATAAGATAAAAGATGATTTTTTTTACAGATTACATGATTGTTTATATTGAAAAGAAAATTACTGAAAAATTCACCACAGATGCGATAATAGATGACTTTTATTTTATGAAATAGTGTCGAGCACAGCTTAAAAATTAAAGATATGTATTTAAGATTATTTTATATTAAATTGTGTTTACTATAAATGTTTCTAATTTAAAACATATTGATTATGAATTGAATTGAATTTATTTTTATGTTTATATTATACAATAATTATATTTTTTTAACTTAAATATTTAGAGATATATATTTAATTTTTTGTCTCGGCCCCCCTAAGATCAAAATCCTAGCTCCACCACTGAATATAGACATGAAAACAAATAAATATTAACTAAAATGAGACAATAAAACAAAGTAAAAGAACAAATTAGACAGAGATATGAAAGTTAAAATATAAATTGTAATGAAAATTTTCAAAAGTTATGAAATGAATTTACCCTAAAACATAAAAAGAAAGAAAATTATAAAGCAAACAATACATGAGAAGCTGTCACCCAAACTTTGTAGAGGCATTTTAATGATATTACATGTAAAATAATATGATTCAAAAAATATTATCATTCATTAAATATCAAAACAATAATAATGATCCAAATAAATAAAACTAATTATTATGTGCAAAAGGAGATTAGGTACAAAGAAAATATTTGACCGTGAACAATAAATGCCAAATTTGATATAAATGCTAATTCAATAATAATATTTTCAATTAATATAATTTATTCTTTTGTAAGAAACTTTTTAATATTGCACAACACAAAAAAATGTCATTTATCATGAGGTTTACGCAAAACATACTTAAAAGAATCACCAAAGATGTGAGATAGATTAGATTTACTTTCTTACTCTTTTCAACACTTTTTTTTTCCTTTGAAACCATGAAATAAATATAAAAAATTCATAAAAATAAAAATTCAATCTTTACAATTAAATTGAGCGACATTATGTATTAATTACTGTAATTTTTAGGACTATAGTCATATAAATTTGAAATTGAAGGTAATGCTTCATATTAAAAATTTAACAATAATTACTACAATTAAGTAAAACTAAAATAAAAATATTTTCACTAAATAGAATAAATAAACATAAGATGCATGACAAATGTCTTAAATGGTTTCCTTTTATTAGAAATTACAATTACAATTATAATTACGTATTAAGTAATAATTTGAGTGTAGAAATTAAATTAGCAAAATAATATTTAGTTATAGAGTTTACCAATCAAGTAATATAAATTTCAAATCAATTCGTAAAATTACAAAAATTATTTAACCAAAATTTTTCATATTTGACTTAGAATAAATGCCAAATTAATTTATTTCCATATTTGAATAAATGAAAATCAATTCAAAATTAAAATAAGTGATTGAACAATTTCCAAATTTAATTAGCATCAATATTGTGATTAAAAAATAAATAAAATAAGTTATCATTATTTTTTATATTAAAAGTATCATAATTGATAAGAATAAAAATGGAATCAATCAAATAAAATATGAAATTTGGAAAAAAAATTGAACCTCAAATGCAATCTATCAATTAACTAATTTATAGGCATTTTTAGAAAATTAATTAATTACCTATTCCCCATTCATTCATTTTTGGTTTGACATGAACATGTTGCAGGTTTTGCTGAGGTTTAGCTGAACAACTATTTTTTTTTTTTGCAACATGACCACTGGGAAAAAGTTCAGGCAAAGGAAGTGGTAGACGTAGACTGCCCAAATATGATGTTCCGGCGAGCTGGTTACAACAATTCTTCTAAAGGACGAATGTGAAGGTGAAGGTGAAGGTGAAAGTGAGCCATGAGTATGTGGTGAAGTAGAGTGGTAATATGAGATGAACTTTGAGTATATGTTGAAGGTCTCATCGCTTGTTCTTTCTATGATTTAGAAGCAAAAGACGAACTTTAAGGAGATGAAGACCTGCTGATGCCGTCATACCCAGAAGCTTAACCTTTTTCAAGGATCAAGACCCATCAACTGAAATTGATGAAGGAAACGAGAATTTCAATGTCGTTGTACACAGAAGCTTAATTCTTTTCATGGATGAAGACCCATTGATAACACTGTATTTTATACATTTTGCAATCCTCTCACTAGGCTTCTTAAGGTTCAATTAGGCTTAATTAAGTTGGTTTTAACACATTTTATGATTTTGAGCTGAATTGGACAATTAAATAAATTATTGCATAAATTAACCTTAATTATCTCTTTAGAAGTGTTTAGTAAACTGGCTATAATTTGAGTTTCAAATATCTGATTGATGTGATTTTATTCTTGTAGGAAAGCTTAGATAATTCCCTACAACTTTAATGTTGAACACTTTTTCAGAATCGGACTCCTTGGAGGTGATATTGGGCTTTGAAGTCAAAATAGAGGAGCTGAAATCGGGTCTAAACACTCTGCAGTAATTGGTCCATATCTTGAGTTCTAGGAATGATTTTGGACTGAAACCAAAGCCATTTTAAAGCAAATATTCAGGCCTACAACTTTCATGAAGACCACTTCTCTCAAAAATGAAAAAATGACTGGACACATGGCTGTGCATTTGCTCAATTATTATAATATTAATAAATAAAAAAATAATAAATAAAATGTCGAAACTTAATCGTTAAGTTTCGTTATCATGCAAATTACTGTAGATCACTACAAGATATTCTTGTCAGCGTCCTTTGTAGATCACTGTAGCGTTACTATAACTCCACTTCAAATTGCCTATAAATAGGCAATCAAATGAAAGAAAAACGCACAGGAGGGGAGAGGGGATTCTGGAGACGCAGAGGCAGGAAACAGAGGAGGAATTCCTCCCTCCTCTCCTCAGTTCTTCAATTTTCGTTCTTTTTTTTTTCTTTATTCTACTCTATGTGTAAATAAGTTTTTCTCTACTTGGATCAAAGTGTGAAGCTCTTAGTAATAAAATAAGGTTAGATTTATTCTCTCTCGTTGCTTAAATGATTTATCTTTTTAGTAATTATTATACGTGTTATATTTTTGTTTCGATAATTTAGAAACTACCCTTGTAAAGAGGAGTTCTTGATTTATTGTAAACAAAATATTGCACAGACAAATGCTTTAACCCATTTACAAGTGGTGGTGTTAGAAACTCTCCTTATAAAGTGGAGATCTTGATTTATTGTAGACAAAATATTGGCATAGTAATGCTTGATCCCATTTATGAGTGATGATATTAATGATTAAAGGAAACATAATATAATTACGTATATTATTTTAATGGACTTTTAACGTTATATTTTCTGATTGGAACCTTCATGTTGCGAGGATTCTAATTGAGTTATAAAAGGAATTAATCTTACTTTTCTTTTATTTACCAAGAGTGGATCTTTTTACCCAAGTAAATAATTTTTACCATAGTAACAAAATATTTACTTCACCTTAATCTTCAACAATTCCCTGTGGATCGACCTCGGACTCACCGAGAAATTTATTACTTGAAACAACCTGCATTTGGGTTTGCAATGCAACAATTAAAGAGTGTGCATCAAGTTTTTGGCGCCGTTGTCAGGGACTTGTTTTGAAGAATAAATTTTTGGTGTAAATATTTTTGTACATAGTAAAAAGTAAATAGTGTGTGAATAGTGTGTGAATAGTAATGTGAATAGTATGAATAGTAAAAAATAAAAAAAAAAAAAAAAATTGTGTGAATAATATAAATAGTATAAATAGGATAAATAGTGTGTGAATAGTATAAATAGTAAAAAAGTAAAAAAAATAATATTTTTTTAATAATAATATAAAAATAATAATAAAAAATTTAAAAAAAGATGTGTGAATAGTAATAGTAAAAAAGTAAAAAAAGTAAAAAAAGTAAAAAGTAAAAAAAATTAAAAAAACAAAAATTGAAAAAAAAAAAGAAGGTGGTCACACGAGTGACCACCAAAAAAAAAAAGGAAACCAAAAAAAAAAGAGTTAACCTTTTATTTTATTATTATTTTCTTGTACATATTAACTCCGTGGGAGAAACTCTCACTTTTTTTTCTTGTACATATTAATAGTGGGGTTATTCTTCCTTTTATTATTTTTTTTTGTATAGTGGGGGATTCTCTCCCTTTTATTCTTATTTATTTATTTTTTGTCCTTACTAACAGTGAGAGTAATTCTCTTTTTATTTTTTTGTATATACTAATTCAAATAAGTAATTCTCCTTTTATTTTTTTTGTACATCCTAACTTTGTGGGAGAAATCTCTTCCTTTTAATTCTTGTAAATATTAACAGTGGGGGAAACTCTCCCTTTTGTTTTACGCACTAACAGTGTGGGAATCTCTTCCTTTTAATTTTTTTGTACATACTAACATATTAACAGTGGGGGAACCTTTCCCTTTTAATTTTTATGTATATACAAACTTTGTGGGGAAAATCACTCCCTTTTCTTTTCTTGTACATATTAATTTAGTGGGGGTAATTCTCTCTTTTATTTTTTCTATACTTTACTAATTTAGTGGGGGAAACTCTCCTTAATCTCTCTATAATATGCAATTATTAATGAAATAATCTTTCTTCTTCTCTTCTCTGTCATAGAGCAAAAAATCGACTTGCCGATTCTCCGATTTTCATATTTTAAATTTATTTTTTTACACTTTATTTTTTGTATTTTATTTTTTATACTTTATTTATTTATTTTGTCATTTATTTATTTTTATTTATTTTTTCATTTATTTTTATTATTTTTGTCATTATTTTTTTTTTGTCATTTATTTTTTATTTTTTTGTCATTTATTTATTTTCTCATTTATTTTTTATTATTTTTTTATCATTTATTTTTGTTTACTAACTTACTAACTTTCTTACTAACTATCTAACTTTTTTATTTTACCCGCTTCTAACATTTTAATTTATCTGCATACTAACTTTTTTTTTTTTGTTTATTAACTTATTTGGTAGTTGGTTTATACCACATCTTTTGTTAATATTTATTTACTAAGTGTTAATATACTTATTTGGTAGTTGGTTTATTACCTCACATTTGTTATTTTTATTTGGTGGTTGATTTATACCACACCTTTGTAAAATTTATTTGGTGACTGGTTTATACCACACCTTTGTATATATATTTTTTATTTTATTTTTCTATTTCTTCTTCTATTTTGTTATGTGTAATTAAATTTGTGTGTTTTTAGGGTGAAGACGTAACTTGATTCAATTGACATGTATTAAGATTAGAATTCTAATTAACTCTTTTCTATTCAATTTGAGTGTTTATTATGGTTCATAATGCTTTTACGAATTGACTACTCATAAATTGATCTAGTGGGTATATGTAGAACCCAAAAGGTTTGCATATGACCTAAACCATAAATAATAAAGTGTCATGATTTATAATTATCTAGGAATGGAGGTTATAGGTTGTGTGGGAAAAATCGTGGTATTTTTCCATGAGAATCCATAGAGTAAAAGTCATGCCTTTAAATGTTTTTAATTACTTGATTCTCCTATCAATTGGATGATTAGAAATTGATTAGAAGGAAGGTCCCAAAGCTACTCTATTTGTCTATGATAGATTATTGAATCAAGTGAAGTCTGATCCCTAGTATTCTAATTTCATGTGTTTTCATTTCAAAATAAAAATACAAAAAAAAAAACTTTGTTTTCTCTTTTTCTTCTTAATTTCGTGTATCTTAGTGTTTGTTTTTCTTTTCTTTTTAAATAGTCAACTTTATTTTGACCTTTTGGTCACTCGTCGATTTTCTCAACAAGTTTTTGTAAACCTAGGTTGATACGGTGGATTTTGTTGCTTCAAGAATTCAAAATGAGCCAAAAATGTTTTGTCCATACTTACAATAGGCCCACTTTTCTCTTTTTAAATTACACCTATCAATGATTTTTTTCTCTGATGAATTTTTAATTTCATGTCTTGGTTTGCCCAAATTGTCAATTTTTCTTGTAACAAACGAAATTGTTCTTTGTGGATGGTTTCTGTAAATAAAAAAAAAGATAAAATATTTTTCATTAAAGAATGACCTGAGTAAGGAGTCATTAGATGAAATCTTTTTGACTCTTGAGACGCATTCTTGTGAATTTGTGCAGTGTGAATTTATTAATTTGTGGAATCTCTTCGAAGGCAAGTAAGCGTGTTACAGTCTTGGGAATCTGACTCAAAAAGTCCCTGTTTGTCAATTTATAAGAAAATTGGATGGGAAGCCTATCCTCGACTCATAGAAGGCGTTTAAGCTGTTACTGGACGTAAAACCAGAGGAAGATGTGAGCCACAATCACAACTACATGTATATATTTTCTTGTATATCTTCTTCTTATGACAGACGATCCAAGATGCTTGACTTCGGCTAGAAGTGGTCCGAAGGAAATGTTGTGTGAAGCAGTAAGAAAAGGAAGCCACCAAGACACTCTATCTGTATAAATAATTTCAATCTTTGGTCATACTTTGTTTCTATTTATATTTGTGTGAAGTTTCTCTTTTCAATAATTGCGGTAACAAGTATTATCTTCTATCTTTTTCCTTTCTATTTTTTAACATTGAGGACAATGTTGTGATCTAGTTGGGGGAAAGATAGTTGTGTAAAAAAATGTATAAAAAAATAATAAGTGTGTTTATGTTTGTCGTGTGTAGAGTTATGTACAAAAAAACCCAAAAAAATTTTTTTAGGAAGTGTGTGTATTAATATGTTTGTTGTGTTTATATGTTTGTCAGTAACTTACTAAACCAGTTAAGGATGGCAGAGTAAGTAGTAAATTTTACTCTTGAGACGCATCTTAGTTGGGGTAGACAACTAGTTTGTGTGGAAGTAGAAATTCAAATTCAGAGAAATTTGCATGATTGAGTAAATTGTCTTCTTTCTTAAAATTCACATGCTTGGTTATGGATGTTGAATTGGTGGACTGAGAATGAAAGAATTATGTCTTGTGAGATTTTGAGCCTATTAATGAATGGATTGAACATTTGTACCATTCTTTTCTTTCTTGTGTAAATTTCACTCATGGCATTGTTGCTCTAGAACTTGCTTTTATTCTTTTTGAGACTACAATTTCATATGCATACATGAAAATGATTGAGGTATTTTCTTGAATTAACTACTTTGACCAAATAGTCAACTTTGCATATTTTCCTTTGCTTAACCCCTTTGAGCTTATTTGACTATTCTATATTTCGAACTCATTATGTGCCTTAAATGAAAAATCATGTTCTTACTTAACCTTAAGGAATAAGAGAACATTAGCTTTGTCATTCGATGAGTTCTTGAACAAGTGTGGGGGTGTATGTGCAGAAAGGTTAAAAAAAATGTATATATGATGTTCTTTTTGTAAAAATAAAAAAAAACAAAAAAAAGAAATGTAAAAAGAAAAAAAAAGAAGGTTAACAAGGTAATAAAGGAAAGGAAAAGAATATGTAAAGGGAATTTGTATTAGGTGGAGTTGGAATGAACTTTCATGCTTGTTAATTGAACTCAGCTCTCATGCTCTTTTATTCTCTGGTATTTAACTTGTCATATCCATATTACCTCCTCCTTTACCTTGACCCCATTATAACCTTAAATAAAGTCTTCATGATTTGTGTGTGCATGTGTTTTGAGTTGTGGAGATGTAGAAGATAAGCAAGCTTATGGTAGTGCAATTTTCATGGGTTGAATTGAGTGAAATACCTACCTTTTAAACACTTGAGGGATTGAGAGTGAATCTTGTGAAGATCTATCATTCATGATTCATACTTTTCAACTGAAGTTTCCTTGCTTGTTGGTTTGAGATGAGAAAAAATGTTACCTCATGAATGTTTTGATCCTTGAATGTCTAGTTGCTCTTCTTAAGTCATTGAGTATTTTAGAGTTTTTAGTTTTTGAGTTTGTGTCATTTTTTTTATTCCTTAGTTTTTGTCTTTTGTGTTTTGCCCATGAGTGCAAAAGTTAAGTG
Organism: Ormosia semicastrata; assembly: GCA_029884595.1. Taxonomy (NCBI): domain Eukaryota; kingdom Viridiplantae; phylum Streptophyta; class Magnoliopsida; order Fabales; family Fabaceae; genus Ormosia; species Ormosia semicastrata. The sequence continues at coordinate 6,177,273 of JAQQTO010000054.1, read as the reverse complement.
TGAGAAAATTTAATAACACTGTATTTTATACATTTTGCTATCCTCTCACTAGGCTTATTAAGGTTCAATTAAGCTTAATTAAGTTGGTTTTAACACATTTTATTATTTTGAGCCGAATTGGATAATTAAATAAATTATTGCATAAATTAACCTTAATTATCTCTTTAGAAGTGTTTAGTAAACTGGCTATAATTTGAGTTTCAAATATCTGATTGATGTGATTTTAGTCTTGTAAGAAAGCTTAGACAATTCCCTACAACTTTGATGTTGAACACTTTTTCAGAATCGGACTCATTGGAGGTGATATTGGGCTTTGAAGTCAAAATAGAGGAGCTGAAATCGGGTCTAAACACTCTGCAGTAATTGGTCCATATCTTGAGTTCTAGGAATGATTTTGGACTAAAACTAAAGCCATTTTAAAGCAAATATCCAAGCCTACAACTTTCATGCAGACCACTTCTCTCAAAAATAAAAAAATGACTGGACACACGACTATGCATTTGCTCAATTATTATAATATTAATAAATAAAAAAATAATAAATAAAATATCAGAAACTTAATTGTTAAGTTTCGTTAGATCACTACAGCATTACTGTAGCGTCACTGTAGATAACTGTAGCGTTACTATAGCTCCACTTCAAATTGCCTATAAATAGGCAATCAAATGAAAGAAAAACGCACAGGAGGGGAGGGAGATTCTGAAGACGCAGAGGCAGGAAACAGAGGAGGAATTCCTCCCTCCTCTCTTCAGTTCTTCAATTTTCGTTCTTTTCTTTTTCTTTGTTATACTCTATGTGTGAATAAGTTTTTCTCTACTTGGGTCAAAGTGTGAAGCTCTTGGTAATAAAATAAGGTTAGATTTATTCCTCTCTTGTGCTTAAATGATTTATCTTTTTAGTAATTATTATACGTGTTATATTTTGTTTCTGATAATTTAGAAACTACCCTTGTAAAGAGGAGTTCTTGATTTATTGTAGACAAAATATTGACACAGTGAATGCTTTAACCCATTTACAAGTGGTGGTGTTAGAAACTCTCCTTATAAAGTGGAGATCTTGATTTATTGTAGACAAAATATTGGCACAGTGAATGCTTGATCCCATTTATGAGTGATGATATTAATGATTAAAGGAAATATAATATAATTACGTATATTATTTTAATGGACTTTTAACGTTGTATTTTTCGATTGGAACCTCCATGTTGCGAGGATTCTAATTGAGTTATAAAAGGAATTAATCTTACTTTTCATTTATATACCAAGAGTGGATCTTTTACCCAAGTAAATAATTTTTGCCATAGTAACAAAATATTTACTTCACCTTAATCTTCAACAATTCCCTGTGGATCGACCTCGGACTCACCAAGAAATTTATTACTTGAAACAACCTGTACTTGAATTTGCAATGCAACAATTAAAAAGTGTGTATCAAGTTTTTGGCAGCGCATTCTTGGGGACTTGTTTTTTGAAGAATAAATTTCTGGTGTAAATATTTTTGTACATAGTAAAAAATAAATAGTATGTGAATAGTGCATGAATAGTATGTGAATAATGTGTGAATAGTAATGTGAATAGTATGAATATAAAAAGTAAAAAATAAAAAAAAATTGTGTGAATAATGTAAATAATATAAATAGGATAAATAATGTGTGAATAATATAAATAATAAAAAAGTAAAAATAATAATAAATTTTTTTAATAATAATATAAAAATAATAATAAAAAATTTAAAAAAAGATGTGTAAATAGTAAAATAGTAAAAAAAAAAAAAAAGTAAAAAAAAAAATTAAAAAAACGAAAATTGAAAAAAAAAGTGGTCACACCAGTGACCACCTAAAAAAAAAAAGGAAACCAAAAAAAAAGAGTCAAACCTTTTATTTTATTATTATTTTTTTGTACATATTAACTCCGTGGGAGAAACTCTCCCTTTTCTTTTCTTGTACATATTAATAGTGGGGTTAATTCTTCCTTTTATTATTTGTTTTTGTTCAGTGGGGGGATTTTCTCCCTTTTATTCTTATCTATTTATTTTTTGTCCTTACTAACAGTGGGGGTAATTGTAACACCCTTTGGGATGTCACATTTTGAGATAAATAAAATAAAGATAATAAATATTACCCAAGTTATAAAATAAATATTATAATTAGTACGTATATTTTGTTTATAAAACGTATAAACTACCACACATCACCGCATCTATACAACGTTACCATACATACCAAAACATTTACAACTACTGCCAAAAGATAAAACATAAGTTTTATATACAGTACAACATCAAAAAACAAAGAGTGCCCAAGTGCACATCATGGATATCTAGTTCACTGGGGAATCATTCCTAGATAACTCCTCAGGTGATAGATAACCAGGATGTCTCACATTTTCTTTTCTCTGAGCAGGGGATCCGGTTTGCTTCTACTGGACGGAGTCCTCTTTAGATACCACACTATTTTCATTGGGAACATGGAAAAGTCCATTCCAATGACGTCGGATCTCCAAAGGCAACTCTAACTGTACATACAAGTCAAAAGTAACAACAGGATCAGCATCATATTCCGGACGCAAAGATAAAGTAATGATTCCCGTATACACTACACCATTGCTTTCTTCACGAGTGCGCCAGCCTTCTATTCCTCTATGGAACTCTATTCTTACAAAACCTAAGAATCCTGGCGTAGTCATCTTCTTTGAGTCAATTCAACCGGTACGGATGATTTGAAGGCTCCAAATACTCAGACTGGAAATCTGTAGATTGTGGCTCCTCCTCTATATGATATTCATGGCCTAATACTTGTTCTTCAATCTCTTCATTTTCGTCTCTATATATATATAACACAATAATACAAACAACACATACAACAACAAAGAGGTAAGACAACCCAATATATCACAAGTGTCGCATAAAGAAAACGACAATACAACGAAAATAGCAATTAATATCAACACATAATAAACATTAACAATAACTAATTATGGAAAAGAATAGAATCCATCACAATAAATTATAAATACACGATAAATACGCCAAAACCATAAAATGACTTATTTACTAAGTGTTAATACAACACACACAACGATATCGAGAGAATGATCTGAAAGTTCTAATAATCTTGCCACATTTATTATTTTTTATTTTTGTGTCTTGGTTTACTACCACATCTTTATCAAAATTTGTGTTTATAGCTTGGCTATCCCGGCCACCTTTGTATATAAGACTTTTTTTTTATTCGTTGTTTTTCTATTTCTTCTTCGTATTTTGTTATGTAATTAAAACATCATGGCGTTTTAGTACAAGCAAAAACATCGATTCACGATTGAAATAGACCTCTCAAACTTCAATTATTTACGAAAATACCCTCAAACTTCAAATATTTACAAAAATACCCTCAAATTTTAAATATTTACAAAAATGCCCTCAAATTTTAAATATTTACAAAAATGCCCTCAAAATTCAAATATTTACAAAAATGCCCTCAAAATTCAAATATTTACAAAAATGCCCTCAAAATTCAAATATTTACAAAAAATGCCTCAATGGCAAAAATAATTATGTAAATGCCGAGGTTATAAGACAAATCTCAAAATACATCTGATGCAAAATTTTCCACTTGGTACTATATTTTCCATATAACCAGGTTATAATACGCACCCACTTGGCGCACTATAACTTTCACATATCCGGTCCACCATTTTGGCCCAACAATCAAAATTTGTTGTTTCATCAATCGCGTAAAATTTTTATTAGTTTTTAAAATCCCAATATTTTCCTTAAATAAATGTTTATTTTTCTAATGAAAAAATTTATTAAATAGTTTAAAGCGCCCTTAAAATATTTTTCAAGTAATGCGTAAAATATTTTTGCATTAATGTAAATACGAACAACATTTAAACATTATTAATTCCATTAAATACCCTTAAACACTCTTTGAAATTAATTTAAAAACATCCAAAATCCACTTTTCGTGGTTATGACCAGAGCCTTGTTGTATTCTTTGGAATACTCATGCATTTCTAACATTATACTAATACATACAACATTATAAAAACTAGCAACATTATAAAATTAACAAATCAATTTAACAATACAAAACATACATGGACAAATCATTACAATCAACATATAAATGAATCCTCATGGATTCTACAAACACACATCATTCCATTTTCTTACTACCACTCAAGAATAATTAGGTTATAGTCTTCCTCTTACCTTAAAATGAAGAAAATTCTTCTTTTCTCCTTCCTTGTAATTTCGATTTTAGCTCCTTCAAATATCTAAGAAAATAAATAAAATTTTCTAAAGGTTACTACTAGAAAAGAAAACCATACCATGGATCAATCATGGCTTGGAAACTTGAAAATGAAAATAGAAAGGAAAAACAATGAATTTTACCTTTAAAGAAACAACTCCAAGATGAGTTTTCAAGCTTGCAAATGATGGAATTTGCAAAAACCTCCAACTAGAGATGAGTTTGGGTAGATGTTTAGAGTTAGAAAAACAAAGAAGGAAAATTTTTGGGTGGGTGGATGATATATTGAAGAGCTTGGCCGAATAGAGAGAAGAAAATGGAAGAAGAAAGATGCTTGGAGTCTTGGTGTTTTTGGAGAGAAAATGAAAGACTTATACGTAGAGAAGAGTGAAAATAAAAGTGAAGAAAGCCTCCGAAAGAGCTGCTGCCGTGAGGGGATTTTTGGTGAGTTTAAGTGATTAAGTTCACATGGAAACCATCCTAGCCATCCATCCATTCAACGGTTGAGATCACATCTTGTTGGTGTGCTCAAGAAGCTTTGTAAAGCTTATCCTACAAGCCTCCAAAGGCTGCTGCCCAAATGCGTGTTACCCAAGGCCATTTAAGAATTCAATTTGTTTTATTTACATGTTAATCAATTAGGAAATTTATTTGGCTAAATATCCTAATTAAATCTTAATTAGCATTCTAATCATATGACTAATATATCTAATATATACTAACATATATTATAACCTTTAATTAATATTAGGATATCTAATTAATATTTAGATTATAATTAGTTAAGAATTAAACTAGTTTACTTAATTATTTATCTAATTACATAACTAGTTAATTAGACAAATAATTACATATTTTATAATCTCTAAACAATATTAGCACATCTAATTAATATTTAGATTGTAATTATTTAATAACTAAGCTAGTTTAATTAGTTTGCTAATTAGATAATTAACTTAGTTAAACTAAGCTTAATTAGCTACTAACCCAAAGTCAAGCCTACAAATTTTGACTTAATCCTAGCCACTAATTCATCTTTAAATCTAGCCATTGATCAAATCTATGGTCATCATCCAAGCTTGCTCACCAAGATTTAATCCTAGCCATTTATCAAATCTATGGTCATCATCCAAGCTCATGCTCACCAAGATTCAATCCTATGGTCCAAAATGGTCGTTCCACTTTTGTTGACTTCTCTTTATTAGTTTGACTTAAGTGTCTTATTTCTATTGGTCCAAGTTTCTAATCTATCCATTGGTTACTTTATTTATACGTGGGTCCCGACACACACATGATGTCGGGTCCAGTCCATCAAAATTTATCTTGAGTAATAAAATAATACTAAAAATTATTTTATCGCACAGTTAAATTCTAAAAATTACGAAACTAATACATATATTAATCAGAACTGGGTTTAGTAAGATCCCCCAGCTCTAATTAATTAAAATAATATTTTTTCGGCCAGAAAATTTTTATTTCCCTGACTCGGAGCAAATCATATACAACAATCAAATACACTCACGAAACAGTCAAATTCAGTTTACTACTCATAAAAATTACAAAACAGTATATTGGGACATAGTAGTAATTTATCTTAAAGTTAGAAAAATTCAAGGTGTTACAACTCTCCCCAACAAACAAAAATTTCGTCCTCGAAATTTGTCGTATTTTCCAATTGAGGGTATTGCTCCCTCATCTTATCCTCCAATTCCCGGTAGCATCTCCTGTCACATCGTTCCATATAACTTTGACCAAAATGATCATCTTTCCTCGAAGTCTCTTACTTTTCTTTTCAATCCTTACAGGAGTGTCTCATACGTCGATTTTCTTTTAAGTTACTTCATCGTGTAGCTATATCACGTGTGTCGGATCTGGAATATATTTCTTTAACTGGGACACATGAAATACGTTATGCAGATTAGACAAAAATGGCGGTAAAGCAACTTGATAAGCTACAGGACCTATCCTACGGATAATCTGATAAGGTCCAATAAACTTAGGCGTAAGCTTCTTGGACTTGATAACTCTCCCAATACCAGTCGTAGGAGTCACCCTCAAAAATACATGCTCGCCTTCTTCAATTCCAAGGGTCGCTTCTTTTGTCGATAGCTCTTTTATCTCTTTTGAGTAGTCCTCATCTTTTCTTGGATCATCTTCACCTCTCCTTAGTACCATTGCACTAATTATAACCTTCCAATAGTCATACTCTCTACCGTCTTGATACCAACACAAAGGTGTTTTGATCGTCGTCCATATAATGCTTCAAGGGTGCCATCCCTATACTTGCGTGAAAACTATTGTTGTAGGTGAATTCTATCAAAGATAAAAATTCATCCCACTCCTTGTTGCTCCAAACACTTGCACGCATATGAAGATCTTCTAAAGATCTGTATAGTTCTTTCAGTTTGGCCATCATCTGTGGATGATAAGCGAGCTTAAATGTAACTTAGTTCCCATCGCTTCTTGTAGATTTGGCCAAAACCTTGATGTAAACCTTGGATCCTATCGAAATTATGGAAATAGGTACCCTGTAATTTAACAATCTTATTGATATAGATTTGGGCTAATCTTTCCAATGAATACTTAATGTTAATGGGCAGGAAATGAGCTGACTTTGTAAGCCTATCAACTATAACCCATATTGAGTCATGACCTTTTCTCGTTCTTGGCAGTCCAGTAACGAAATCCATAGAAATATTGTCCCACTTCCATTCTGGAATAGAGAGCGGTTGTAACATTCCAGCTGGCCTCTGATGCTCCACTTTCGCTTTCTGGCAAACTAAATAAGACGCCACACGTTCCGCTACGTCTCTTTTCATCCTTGGCCACCAAAACAATTTCTTTAAATCTTGATACATCTTAGTCATTCCTGGATGCAAACTTAAATTACTAGTATGAGCTTCATCCAATATTGCCGTCTTTAGTTCAGCATCGTTGGGTATACAAACTCTCCCTTGAAATCTTAAAATTCCATCTCGATCCCTCTTCTTGTTGCCTTGTGACCTTGCTTTAACAGTTCTCTTTCATTTTGCAAAAACGCATCTTCCTCCTGTTTATCTCGAATTATATTAAGCAAGTCATTTAAGATTACCATTCTGCCTAAACGAATCTTCCCAGGCACTAATTCCACTGATACTTCTAAATTTCTGAACTCGTTGAGTAATTCCTCTTCCTTTATCATCATTGTAGAAACACTAAGTACTTTTCTACTTAGAGCATCTGCTACCACATTAGCTTTTCCCGGATGATATTGGAGTTGAAAATCATAATCTTTGAGAAACTCAAGCCATCGTCTTTGTCTCATATTCAATTCTTTCTGATCAAACAAGTATTTCAAACTCTTATGATCACTAAAGACATTGAACATGGCTCCATACAGATAATGCCTCCATATCTTTAATGCAAACACCACCGCTGCTAATTCCAAATCATGGGTTGGGTAATTCCTCTCATGAACCTTCAATTGCCTCGAAGCATAAGCTACCACATTTCGGTCTTGCATCAGCACGCATCCCAATCCTTGATACGAAGCATCACAGTACACATCAAAAGATCTGTTAGGATCTGGTAAGATCAACACTGGTGCGGTTGTTAGCTTTTTCTTCAACTCTTGAAAACTGGCTTCACGTTCATCCGTCCATTCAAAAGCTTGACTTTTCCTTGTAAGTTGTGTAAGTGGTCCCAGGCATCTTGGAAAACCTTCTATGAATCTTCGATAATATCCGAATCCAACGAAACTTCCTTCTCATCACTTCTTTTAGGTCTCTCCCATTGCAAAATAGTTTCTATCTTGGATGGATCCACTGCAATACCTTCTTTAGAAATTACGTGACCTAGGAATTGCACTTTTTCCACCAAAATTCACATTTCGCCATTTGCATACAACTGCTTGTCCTTCAAAACTCAAGAACTATACTGAGATGTTCGGCATGCTCTTCTTTAGACCGAGAATAGATTAGAATGTCATCTATAAAGACAACAACAAATCTATCAAGGTACGGGCGAAAAATCCTATTCATATAATCCATGAATATAGCAAGAGCATTTGTCACTCCAAAAGGCATAACTTGATATTCATAATGCCCATAACGAGTTCGAAAGGTCATTTTGGGTACATCCTCCGTCTTAACACGGATTTGATGGTAACGATCTCGGATCTATTTTAGAAAATACTTACGCTCCCTTCAACTGGTCCATCAAATCATCAATCCGTGGGAGTGGATATTTATTCTTTATGGTGACCTTATTCAATGACGATAGTCCACACAGAGTCGAGAAGTTCCATCCTTCTTCTTGACTAGAAGCACCGGTGCTCCCCATGGTGATACACTCGGTCGCACAAAACCGCTTCTCCATGAGTTCTTCCAATTGATTTTTCAACTCCATCAACTTCGTAGGTGACATTCGATACGGATGCAATTGAAATAGGACCTGTTCCTGGTACCAAATCGATAGAAAATTCAATTTCTCTTTCATAGGCAAACCAGGTACATCGTCTAAAAACTTCGGAAATTCATTGACAATAGGAATAGTATGTACATCTTTCTCATTCTCAACTTTTAGAGAAGATAATAATACAAATCCTCTGCGCTCCATTTCTCAAAGAATGACTTAGCTTTAACAATTGGTCAAGAATCCAGAGTTCTCTTCCTTCTAAAAGACTATGGATTTAATTGCACATCTATAAGGATATGGTTAGAAGATAACCAATCCATTCCGAATATCACATCTATCTCTATCGAGGGGCAAATCAAGTTGACTATAAACATACGGTCCTTCACAACAACGGAGACAATCCAAACATATTTTGGACGTGACTACAAGGCTTAGTAGTTGGTGTAGAAACAACCAATGGAAAATCCAAAGAAGACACAGTGCGCTTTAATCTCTCAACACAACTATAGGCAATAAAAAAATGTGTTGCACCAGAATCATACAAGACAATCAAAGGCTTACCTCCTATGGTTCCTTCCCTTGAATAAGATTGTCGGGCGAGAAACTTCGTTCTGTCATAGTATAGACTCGTCCTCCGGATCTTGGGCGATTTGCCCGAAAGATCTTGAATGCGGTTTCTTTTCCAACTAGGACAATCCTTAGAGAAATGTCCAGGTTGTCGACAATTGAAACAAATTGTCCCTTTAATTGGACATCCTGAAGAAATATGACCCTTTTTCCCACATTTGAAACATGTTGGTACAAACGCCGCTTTCTGACTAGGAGTAGTTGTAGCAGAGCTTCCTCCAACAGATGGTCGTTGAAGTTGGTTTCCCGGTGGTCTCGAGTATGGCTTACGCTGAAACCGATTATTATGACTGCTACCTCCCTTTGAAATCTCATTGGTCCAAAATTACGAGTCCTTGGATCCCGTAATTTCCAATTCCTCCAATTGTGCACATATATCTACCAGAGCATGAAATTGAGTCATTTTCAAAGGCAGTACTCCTTGTCTTAACTCCACTCGCAATCCTTCTTCAAACTTCCTACATCGCCACTCATCATTTGGCCTGGTTTGAGCATAATCTGAGAATTGAGACAAACTCTCAAATTTGGATGCATACTCATGGACTGTCATATTTCCTTGACGTAGACCAAGAAATTCTCTTTCCTTGGCATATCGAGCACTAGTAGGAAAATACTTGTCCATAAACGCAGTAGAAAACACTTCCCAAGTTATCACAGTGCCTTCAGCTTGCAACAACCGGCGGGCTCCTCTCCACCAACTTTCTCCGTCTCCTCTTAGCATATAGGTAGCATATGTTACCTTTTTGTCATCTGGGCATCCCATCCCTTCGAATATCTTTTCCAGCTCCTGTATCCACAAACTTGCTTTCTCAGGATTGAACTCGCCTCTGAACTGTGGCGGGTTACTACGTCTAAATTCAGATAAATTTAGGGCATCCGCATGATAGCATCTTCTTTTATTGAGTTTTCTCTACGGTTCTAATTTAGAGTTATTACCTCCGCCATCCGCCGCATAGCCTCTACAAAAATCGTCTTTGTTGAGTTGCTCTCTGTTCTGCAGTTATCACTTCCGCCATCCATTTTCATAGCCTCTACTTTTACCAAAGGGTCCTCTTCTCCAAGGATATTCGCACGTCTTTCTTTTTTCCAGACATCTTTTTTTCTTTCTTCCCGTCACATCAAACATAAAAGTTAGACTCTTCCTTTCGGAAATAAATCACGAGAGAATTCACACAACACAAGCACAAACAGACCCAACCACAACCCCTAAAGACTCTAACTTATCTTACCAAACTAATGTAACACCCTTTGGGATGTCACATTTTGAGATAAATAAAATAAAGATAATAAATATTACCCAAGTTATAAAATAAATATTATAATTAGTACGTATATTTTGTTTATAAAACGTATAAACTACCACACATCACCGCATCTATACAACGTTACCATACATACCAAAACATTTACAACTATTGCAAAAGATAAAACATAAGTTTTATATACAGTACAACATCAAAAAACAAAGAGTGCCCAAGTGCACATCATGGATATCTAGTTCATTTGGGAATCATTCCTAGATAACTCCTCGGGTGACGTTAATATTTATGTCTCACTAAGTTCTTACGAAGGGGATCTTATTACGGACGGAGTCCGGCCGTAGATACCACACTATTTTCATTGGGAACATGGAAAAGTCCATTCCAATGACGTCGGATCTCCAAAGGCAACTCTAACGTACATACAAGTCAAAAGTAACAACGGGATCGACATCATATTCCTGACGCAAAGATAAAGTAATGATTCCCGTATACACTACACCATTGCTTTCTTCACGAGTTCACCTTCTATTCCTCTATGGAACTCTATTCTTACAAAACCTAAGAATCTGGCGTAGTCATCTTCTTTGAGTCAATTCAACCCAGTGCGGATGATTTGAAGGCTCCAAATACTCGATTGGAAATCAGAGATTGTGGCTCCTCCTCTATATGATATTCATGGCCTAATACTTGTTCTTCAATCTCTTCATTTTCGATCTATATATATATATAACACAATAATACAAACAACACATACAACAACAAAGAGGTAAGACAACCCAATATATCACAAGTGTGGCATAAGAAAAAACGACAATACAACGAAAATAGCAATTAATATCAACACAGATAATAAACATTAACAATAACTAATTATGGAAAAGAATAGAATCCATCACAATAAATTATAAATACACGATAAATACGCCAAAACCATAAAATGACTCAGTCCTACTCCATGGAGCTACAACACACACAACGATATCGAGAAATGATCTGAAAGTTCTAATATCTTTTGAATATTATTGCTCTCCTTATCCCTTTGTGTCTATAGCTTGACTACCCATTGATTAGAAGGATTGACCTTTGTCAAGACTTTGTGTCTATAGCTTGGCTATCCCGATAGCCATTATTGAATCAAAGACTTTTTGTGTCTATAACTGATTGTTGTGATTCTTATTCTATTGTCAATACTTTGTGTCTATAGCCAAAAACATCACAAGCGTAGTATAAAAAAACATCGTGTAACTACAGCAAACAAAATAGACCTCTCAAACTTCAATTATTTACTTAAAATACCCTCAAACTTCAAATATTTACAAAAATACCCTCAAACTTTAAATATTTACAAAAATGCCCTCAAAATTCAAATATTTATAAAAATGCCCTCAAAATTCAAATATTTACAAAAATGCCCTCAAAATTCAAATATTTACAAAAATGCCTCAATGGCAAAAATAATTATGTAAATGCACTCGATTTTGACAAATCTCAAAATACAAAATGATGCCAAAACTGTTTTTATATTTTCCATATAACCAGGTTATAATACGCACCCACTTTATAACTTTTTCACATATCCGGTCCATCATTTTGGCCCAACAGTAAAATTTGTTGTTCTCATCAATCGCGTAAAATTTTTATTGCGTTTTTAAAATCCCAATATTTTCCTTAAATAAACAGTTTATTTTTCTAACAAAAAAATTTATTAAATAGTTTAAAACTGCTTAAAATATTTTTCAAGTAAAAAAAAAAATATTTTTGCATTAATGTAAATACGAACAACATTTAAACATTATTAATTCCATTAAATACCCTTAAACACTCTTTGAAATTAATTTAAAAACATCCAAAATCCACTTTTCAGGGTTATGACCGAGCCTAGGGTGTTGTATTCTTTGGAATACTCATGCATTTCTAACATTATACTAATACATACAACATTATAAAAACTAGCAACATTATAAAATTAACAAATCAATTTAACAATACAAAACATACATGGACAAATCATTACAATCAACATATAAATGAATCCTCATGGATTCTACAAACACACATCATTCCATTTTCTTACTACCACTCAAGAATAATTAGGTTATAGTCTTCCTCTTACCTTAAAATGAAGAAAATTCTTCTTTTCTCCTTCCTTGTAATTTCGATTTTAGCTCCTTCAAATATCTAAGAAAATAAATAAAATTTTCTAAAGGTTACTACTAGAAAAGAAAACCATACCATGGATCAATCATGGCTTGGAAACTTGAAAATGAAAATAGAAAGGAAAAACAATGAATTTTACCTTTAAAGAAACAACTCCAAGATGAGTTTTCAAGCTTGCAAATGATGGAATTTGCAAAAACCTCCAACTAGAGATGAGTTTGGGTAGATGTTTAGAGTTAGAAAAACAAAGAAGGAAAATTTTTGGGTGGGTGGATGATATATTGAAGAGCTTGGCGAATAGAGAGAAGAAAATGGAAGAAGAAAGATGCTTGGAGTCTTGGTGTTTTTGGAGATAAAATGAAAGACTTATACGTAGAGAAGAGTGAAAATAAAAGTGAAGAAAGCCTCAAAAAAATTTCTGCTGTGAGTGAGGGGATTTTTTTGGTGAGTTTAAGTGATTAAGTTCACATGGAAACCATCCTAGCCATCCATCCATTCAACGGTTGAGATCACATCTTGTTGGTGTGCTCAAGAAGCTTTGTAAAGCTTATCCTACAAGCCTCCAAAGGCTGCTGCCCAGCCGTGTTACCCAAGGCCATTTAAGAATTCAATTTGTTTTATTTACATGTTAATCAATTAGGAAATTTATTTGGCTAAATATCCTAATTAAATCTTAATTAGCATTCTAATCATATGACTAATATATCTAATATATACTAACATATATTATAACCTTTAATTAATATTAGGATATCTAATTAATATTTAGATTATAATTAGTTAAGAATTAAACTAGTTTACTTAATTATTTATCTAATTACATAACTAGTTAATTAGACAAATAATTACATATTTTATAATCTCTAAACAATATTAGCACATCTAATTAATATTTAGATTGTAATTATTTAATAATTAAGCTAGTTTAATTAGTTTGCTAATTAGATAATTAACTTAGTTAAACTAAACTTAATTAGCTACTAACCCAAAGTTAAGCCTACAAATTTTGACTTAATCCTAGCCACTAATTCATCTTTAAATCTACCATTTATCAAATCTATACATCATCCAAGCTTGCTCACTAAGATTCAATCCTATTTTATCAAATCTATTAAATCATCGTCATCCAAGCTTTGACCAAGATTCAATCCTATGGTCCAAAAAATGGTCAAGCCACTTTTGTTGACTTCTCTTTATTAGTTTGACTTCTAAGTGTCTTATTTCTATTGGTCCAAGTTTCTAATCTATCCATTGGTTACTTTATTTATATGTGGGTCCCGCAAAATGATGTCCCATCCTTGTCAAAATTTATCTTGAGTAATAAAATAATACTAAAAATTATTTTATCGCATTCGAGAGTAAATTCTAAAAATTACGAACTAATACATATATTAATCAGAACTGGGTTTAGTAAGATCCCCAAAATTTCTAATTAATTAAAATAATATTTTTCGGCCGATGAAAATTTTCATTTCCACGACTTTCGGAGCAAATCATATACAACAATCAAATACACTCACGAAACAGTCAAATTCAGTTTACTACTCATAAAAATTACAAAACAGTATGTTGGGACATAGTAGTAATTTATCTTAAAGTTAGAAAAATTCAAGGTGTTACAGTAATTCTCCCTTTTATTTTTTTTGTATATACTAATTCAGTGGGGGTAATTCTCCCTTTTATTTTTTTTTGTACATCCTAACTTTGTGGGAAAAATCTCTCCCTTTTAATTCTTGTAAATATTAACAGTGGGGGAAACTCTCCCTTTAGTTTTACGCACTAACAGTGGGGGAATCTATTCCTTTTAATTTTTCTGTACATACTAACATATTAACAGTGGGGGAACCTTTCCCTTTAATTTTTATGTATATACAAACTTTGTGAGGGAAATCTCTCCTTTTTCTTTTCTTGTACATATTAATTTAGTGAGGGTAATTCTCTCTTTTATTTTTTTCTATACTTTACTAATTTAGTGGGGAAAATCTCCCTAATCTCTCTATAATCTGCAATTATTAATGAAATAATCTTTCTTCTTCTCTTCTCTCATTGAGCAAAAAATCGACTTGATTCTCATGATTTTTATATTTTAAATTTACTTTTTTACACTTTATTTTCTGTATTTTATTTTTTGTACTTTATTTATTTATTTTTTTGTCATTTATTTATTTTCTGTCATTTATTTTTTATTATTTTTGTCATTTATTTATTTTACTGTCATTTATTTTTTATTATTTTTGTCATTTATTTATTTTCTAACATTTATTTTTTATTATTTTTTTGTCATTTATTTTTGTTTACTAACTTACTAACTTTCTTATTAACTATCTAACTTTTTTACTTTACCCGCTTCTAACTTTTTAATTTATCTGCATACTAAATTTTTTTTTTTGCTTATTAACTTATTTGGTGGTTGGTTTATATCACACCTTTGTTAATATTTATTTACTAAGTGTTAATATACTTATTTGGTGGTTGGTTTATTACCCCACCTTTGTTATTTTTTATTTGGTGGTTGGTTTATACCACACCTTTGTAAAATTTATTTGGTGGCTGGTTTATACCACACCTTTGTATATATATTTTTATTTTATTTTTCTATTTCTTCTTCTATTTTGTTATGTGTAATTAAATTTGTGTGTTTTTAGGGTGAAGACGTAACTTGATTCAATTGACATGTATTAAGATTAGAATTCTAATTAATTCTTTTCTATTCAATTTGAGTGTTTATTATGGTTCATAATGCTTTTATGAATTGACCACTCATAAATTGATCTAGTGGGTATATGTAGAACCCAAAAGGTTTGCATATGACCTAAACCATAAATAATAAAGTGTCATGATTTATAATTATCTAGGAATGGAGGTTATAGGTTGTGTGGGAAAACTGTGGTATTTTTTCATGAGAATCCATAGAGTAAAAGTCATGCCTTTAAATGTTTTTAATTACTGATTCTCCCTATCAATTGGATGATTAGAAATTGATTAGAAGGAAGGTCCCAAAGCTACTCTATTGTCTATGATAGATTATTGAATCAAGTGAAGTCTGATCCCTAGTATTCTAATTTCATGTGTTTTCATTTCAAAATAAAAATACAAAAAAAAAACTTTGTTTTCTCTTTTTCTTCTTAATTTCGTGTATCTTAGTGTTTGTTTTTCTTTTCTTTTTAAATAGTCAACTTTATTTTGACCTTTTGGTCACTCGTCGATTTTCTCAACAAGTTTTTGTAAACCTAGGTTGATACGGTGGATTTTGTTGCTTCAAGAATTCAAAATGAGCCAAAAATGTTTTGTCCATACTTACAATAGGCTCACTTTTCTTTTTTTAAATTACACCTATCAATGATTTTTTTCTCTGATGAATTTTTAATTTCTTGTCTTGGTTTACCCAAATTGTCAATTTTTCTTGTAACAAACGAAATTGTTCTTTGTGGATGGTTTCCGCAAATAAAAAAAAGATAAAATATTTTTCATTAAAGAATGACCTGAGTAAGGAGTCATTAGATGAAATCTTTTTGACTCTTGAGACGCATTCTTGTGAATTTGTGCAGTGTGAATTTATTAATTTGTGGAATCTCTTCAAAGGCAAAGTAAGCGTGTTACAGTCTTGAGAATCTGACTCAAAAGATCCTGTTTGCCAATTTATAAGAAAATTACATGGGAAGCCTATCCTCGACTCATAGAAGGCGTTTAAGCCGTTACTGGACGTAAAATCAGAGGAAGATGTGAGCCACAATCACAACTACATGTATATATTTTCTTGTATATCTTCTTCTTATGACAATTTTCCACGATCCAAGGATTTCGGCTAGAAAGTGGTCCGAAGGAAATGTTGTGCGAAGCAGTAAGAAAAGGAAGCCAGTCAAGACACTCTATCTGTATAAATAATTTCAATCTTTGGTCATACTTTGTTTCTGTTTATATTTGTGTGAAGTTTCTCTTTTCAGTAATTGCGGTAACAAGTACTATCTTCTATCTTTTTCCTTTCTATTTTTTAACATTGAGGACAATGTTGTGATCTAGTTGGGGGAAGGATAGTTGTGTAAAAAAATGTATAAAAAAATAATAAGTGTGTTTATGTTTATCGAGTGTAGAGTTGTGTAAAAAAAAAACCCAAAAAAAAATTTTTAGGAAGTGTGTGTATTAATATGTTTGTTGTGTTTATATGTTTGTCAGTAACTTACTAAACCAGTTAAGGATGGCAGAGTAAGGAGTAAATTTTACTCTTGAAACGCATCTTAGTTGGGGTAGACAACTAGTTTGTGTGGAAGTAGCAATTCAAATTCAGGGAAATTTGCATGATTGAGTAAATTGTCTTCTTTCTTAAAATTCACATGTTTGGTTATAGATGTTGAATTGGTGGACTGAGAATGAAAGAATTATGCCTTGTGAGATTTTGAGCCTATTAATGAATGGATTGAACATTTGTACCATTCTTTTCTTTCTTGTGTAAATTTCACTCATGGAATTGTTGCTCTAGAACTTGCTTTTATTCTTTTTGAGACTACAATTTAATATGCATACATGAAAATGATTGAGGTATTTTCTTGAATTAACTACTTTGACCAAATAGCCAACTTTGCATATTTTCCTTTGCTTAACCCCTTTGAGCTTATTTGACCATTCTTTGTTTCGAACTCATTATGTGCCTTAAATGAAAAACCCTGTTCTTACTTAACCTTAGGGAATAAGAGAACATTAGCTTTGTCATTCGATGAGTTCTTGAACAAGTGTGAGGGTGTGTGTGCAGAATGATTAAAAAAATGTATATATGATGTTCTTTTTGTAAAAATCAAAAAAATCAAAAAAATAAAAAAAAAGAAATGTAAAAAGAAAAAAAAAGAAGGTTAACAAGGTAATAAAGGAAAGGAAAAGAATATGTAAAGAGAATTTGTATTAGGTGGAGTTGGGATGAACTTTCATGCTTGTTAATTGAACTTAGCTCTCATGCTCTTTTATTCTCTGGTATTTAACTTGTCATATTCATATTACCTCCTCCTTTACCTTGACCCCATTATAACCTTAAATAAAGTCCTCATGATTTGTGTGTGCATGTGTTTTGAGTAGTGGAGAAGTAGAAGATAAGTAAGCTTATGGTAGTGCAATTTTCATGGGTTGAATTGAGTGAAATACCTACATTTTAAACACTTGAGGGATTGAGAGTGAATCTTGTGAAGATCTATCATTCTTGATTCATTCTTTTCAACTGAAGTTTCCTTGCTTGTTGGTTTAATATGAGAAGAAATGTTACCTCATGAATGTTTTGATTCTTGAATGTCTAGTTGCTCTTCTTAAGTCATTGAGTATTTTAGAGTTTTTAGTTTTTGAGTTTGTGTCGTTTTTCTTTATTCCTTAGTTTTTGTCTTTTGTGTGTTTTACCCAGGAGTGCAAAAGTTAACTGTGAGGGAATTTGATAACACTGTATTTTATACATTTTACAATCCTCTCACTAGGCTTCTTAAGGTTCAATTAGGCTTAATTAAGTTAGTTTTAACACATTTTATGATTTTGAGCCGAATTAGACAATTAAATAAATTATTACATAAATTAACCTTAATTATCTCTTTAGAAGTGTTTAGTAAACTTCTTGTAATTTGAGTTTCAAATATCTGATTGATGTGATTTTGGTCTTGTAAGAAAGCTTAGACAATTCCCTACAACTTTGATGTTGAACACTTTTTCAGAATCGGACTCCTTGGAGGTGATATTGGGCTTTGAAGTCAAAATAAAGGAGCTGAAATCGGGTCTAAACACTCTGCATTAATTGGTCCATATCTTAAGTTCGAGGAATGATTTTGGACTAAAACTAAAGCCATTTTAAAGCAAATATCCAGGCCTACAACTTTCATGAAGACCACTTCTCTCAAAAATGAAAAAATGACTAAACACACGACTGTGCATTTGCTCAATTATTATAATATTAATAAATTAAAAAATAATAAATAAAATGTCGAAACTAATCGTTAAGTTTCGTTATCGTAGATTATCAGATCATGCAGACATTCACCGTAGTGTCACTTCCTTAGAAAGTGTAGATCATCAGTAGCGTCTTTTTTCAATGTAGCTCCACTTCAAATTGCTTATAAATAGGCAATCAAATGAAAGAAAAACGCAATCTTTATAGGGGGAGAGGGGGGGATTCTGGAGACGCAGAGGCGGGAAACAGAGGAGGAATTCCTCCTCCTCTCCTCAGCTCTTCAATTTTCGTTCTTTTCTTTTTCTTTATTCTACTCTATGTGTGAATAAGTTTTTCTCTACTAGGGTCAAAGTGTGAAGCTCTTGGTTTAATAAAATAAGGTTAGATTTATTCTCTCTAATGTACTTAAATGATTTATCTTTTTAGTAATTATTATACGTGTTATATTTTGTTTCGATAATTTAGAAACTACCCTTGTAAAGAGGAGTTCTTGATTTATTGTAGACAAAATATTAGCACATACTTAATGCTTTTAACCCATTTACAAGTGGTTGTGTTAGAAACTCTCCTTTTAAAGTGGAGATCTTGATTTATTGTAGACAAAATATTTTTGAATGCTTGATCCCATTTATGAGTGATGATATTAATGATTAAAGGAAACATAATATAATTACGTATATTATTTTAATGGTCTTTTAACGTTGAAAAACCTTGATTTCTTAGAATCGATTGGACCTCCACCTCGTTTATGGCGAGGATTCTAATTGAGTTATAAAGCTGAAAAATTAAGAAGAGCTCGGATAAACTCAGTCATTCATCTTGTGATTGCCTAAGCTTGGAGAGTGTGGATTGTCTAGGCCCAATAAATTCGGATAAGTCTAATCATTACTAATACAAACTCACACTATCATCACCAGCATTTTTCCATGTGTTGTTCTCGAGGTAAAACTCACTTCACTTTCTTAATTTCCCAATATATCTTAACTACTTTGCTCACACTTTCAAGTTTCAACTTTAGAGACTTGATGGTTAAAAGTTATAAAACTTAAAAAATTCAAATATTAACTTGTTAATATTTTGAGATAATTACGAAGGCAACGCCTGAAACTCTAATCAAAATCGTCTCTTTTCTTAGATAAATATTTTTGTAAAACTTGTATAATTTTATATAAGTTGTATAAATTAAATTAATTAATAAGTGATATATTATTAATTTTAATATAAAATAATTATATAACATAAAAATTTATAAATTATTAAATACTGATTAATTTAATCTATACAATTGAATAAATAAAATTTATCTAAATATTTCTCCTTTTTTTGGCAGTACCCTTAACTACGGTTGCCAGGCAGCTCCACCTCCAGTTTCAAACACGGATTTTCCGCACAACAGATCAACTTTTGATCGTTAGTAACACCAGTTACACCACACCAGTACTTCTTCTTGTTGATTATTTTGCTCATATGCTTATTACAAGTACAACTAATGAGAGTAGTTTTTTTTTTATTGCAAGTAATGAGATTTTTTTTTTGGGGGGGGGGGGGGGAGAGGATAACTAATGAGAGCTTTGATTACAGAGGTTTTTGTTTTTGTTCTACCCATCTTTTTTTTTTATGAAAAATGAAATATATTGTAGCTTGCTATTAGGCATATTGTGGGGATGGTACATGCACCACGAACAGAACATATACTCACAGATGCGAATGCAACCCAATTATTTTAATCTTCTCAACATCTCCGTTTTTCCTTGTTACAGTGAATGTATGGGATTCAAAACTCATTTTTATCTTGACAAATGGTAATAAACTAGTGGGAAATAAGAATAATGATCAAATAGTGTTTGTTTTGGCCATTTAAATTTTAATTGCTTAGGTACTCTTGGATCTGATTGTTCGAGGCTTGGAAATAAAGTTGCGAATTCAACAACAACTGAGATTGGACTTGCCACCTATTTAATTTCTTCTATTTATCTTATATTTTTCTTGGTTATCACTGTTTAATTTGCAAGGCTTGTCCACAAATGGCCAATGTTATTGATTCATACATTATTTAAACGTAAATAATTTTATATCGCCAATTTTGTTCAACTGGCAGGACATTCATTGACATGTCTAATGTCTTGAACTTTGAAATGAAACCTTTCTCTATCTAAACTTTTGTAACATTTGTTCATAAAAAAGATTATATCAAATTATTAAAATATTTATATATTTGAACATCAAATAGAATTTTCTCACAGCAAGCAATGGAGTTTCGCTTCTGTGTTTGGGAACCAAAAACCTCTTCAAACTCTGAACCAAACTCTGACAAAAAAAAAAAACTCTGAACTAAACATGCACTTAGACGCTGTAAAATAGCAAATCAATATAGCCTTATATGCTCACAAAATATTAATATTTAAAAGTGGGGAAAGAAGTTTCCAGAAATATAATGCCATGTCTGCATTTGTATTTTCCCCAGCAAGCTCAATCCTTCCAGGAAGGTTCCATTGGATAATTATGATGTTGGTGTCCACCGGTATGGTTTTGTGGAACTAGGACGCACAGAGATGGCTCGTGGCATTCCTTGGCCCAAATAATGGTTTCTGTCATAGGAAACTGATGGACCGCTGGAGATCATTTTTTCTTTGGTGGTATTGATTTGATTGTTGTCCACATTTACTTTTGTGTAGAAGTAATAGCCTCATTAGCCCGTAGAAATATACAAGGGTTTAATGGGATGATAATTTTCTTAAATGTTTCTTCTTCTTAAGTGATTAATTATAAAAGAGAAAAAAATTTAATATTATAAAAAAATTTCACAAATTTTAATTAAATTCTATTAATAATTTATTTTATATCTTTTTTTTTTATAATTGATTGCTTGAGAGGAAAAAAAATTGAAAGTACAGTGATCCGAAGTGATCCGAGTTCAGTCACTTGCAGAGGATGACTATTGTATATAATTTGGTGCATGTATTCAATGCAGTATAGGACACAGTTGGTTCATCCCATTATTACTGCAGGATTACTGTTTCTTGTATAGGAAAAGAGTTGAGAGAATTCTATTGTACTATCTTTTTTTTTTTTCAGAGTTTGATATTTGAGATGAGTTATTAAGCATTTAATTAGTTATTAATTTTTTTAATATTTATTAAGAAATCAACATTTAATAAATGTTTAATAATTCATCATAGGTACCAAACCTATGATAGTATTATAGAAATTTCTAAATTTTTTTGCTATATCCTTTTCATTACTACAGGATTACTAAAATTTTTTTGTTATATCTTCATAAAAAGGTATTAATACTTAAACTTCACATGATGAGGCGTGTCAAAGAGGATAGGAGAAAAATTGATCAGTGTAATATGTGGTTTATGCCATGTAATCTGTGTCTGTGACATACCTGTGAATTTTGTTTCTGGGTATGTTAGTATGTTACCCATCCCTTACTGTTATATATCGTCTTCCTCTTATTTTTTCATCAGCACTGTATAATATTCATCGTTTTTCTACCTCATTTTTCTCCTACTGTTTTTCTTTTTTCTAAAAATGATTAAGAATAACAATAAGACTCGTCATGACATTGACTTTTATTGACTTTTATTTACGGCAATTCTGAGGAAACGACCAACCACTAAATAATGACAACGTTATTCGTCTAACTAAAATATTCTAACTTTCATCTAACCCACTCACAAACTCATTTTGTATTTTTTGAGAAAGTTACAGTAACGTACAGTTTGATTTAATATCTCTCTTACGTAAATTTATAATATAAATACGGTGTTCATATTTTAATTGTATGAGAAACATTATCTCTAAATAAAAGATGAATTTCTTCTTAAGTTCGGACAGGACAGTAGAGATTGCACTGAGACAGGGCTTAAAGTGCACAGATAGAATAGAACCCCCCACACAACTATTGTATGCAAAATCTCAGTTCCCACCGTAGGTGCCGAAGGATGAGGCGGTTGCACAGCAGGAGATGCTATGGTCATTATTGCAAATCAGTGTCAGTAGCCAAATATAATGAATATGACATGCATTATAACCATATCAGAGGCCCCTGAAATCAAGGATAAATAAAAAATTACAACAATGTGGTTGTAATTTGTAAACATTCTCCAGTAGCTCTCCAGGCTGAGTATTCAATCTGAAACTCCACCAAGAGTCTAGTCTATTGTTACTATTAGCGTCTAGACAATCTAATAAGGGAACCTGGGCTTAGTGTTTGGCATCGAGTCTCAAGATAAAAGATATCCAATGCATATCATATCAACCACAACTTATCCCTTATAAATTAGTCTAGCCCTGGAGTGGATACAGCAATCAGCAGCACCTTGAAACTTGAATTCAATCCAGTCCACTAATTAAAAGACCAAAAACACTCAACCGCAATAGAAGTGGGGGATACATATACTACAATAAATAAAACAAAGGGGGAAGCCACATCTGGAATTGTCGCACATTACGTTCCTGCTTCCATTCATCAACGTTATTATTATTCCCCACGGAACAATACATATGTCCCTTAAACATCAAAAAAAAAAAACCCGAAATTTGCAAAAAAGAATTTAGATTTACCAATCACTTGTTCTTGACTTCAACTCCATTCTTGGCAGCTATGATGACAGAAGTAGCCATGTTCAAGAACAAGCCATGCTCCACGACTCCTTCCAGAGCAGAAATCTCTTTGCCAGCAGCCAAAGCATCCGTGATGGGAGTCTTGAAGTACAAATCCACAATGTAATTGGAATTATCAGTGACATAGGGCTTTCCACTCTCATTCAATCTCAATTTTGCATCGCATCCTTCTTCCTCGAACAACTCCCTCAGCCTAATCAAATTGTACTTCCAACAGAACTGAACCACCTCCACCGGCATCGCCAGCCCACTCCCACCGAGCCCCGCCACCAACTTGGTGTCGTCCGCCACCACCACGAATTTTTCCGATGCAGCCTCCACCATCTTCTCCCTGAGGAGGGCTCCGCCGCGCCCCTTGACGAGGTTGAGGTCGGGGTCGACCTCGTCGGCGCCGTCGATGGCGAGATCGAGGCGGGGGTTGTCGTCAAGGACGGAGAGAGGGATGCCGAGAGAGCGGGCTTGCTCTTCGGTGCGCTTGGAGGTGGGGACGCCCACGATGTCCTTGAGTTGGCCGGAGCTGAGGAGCTCGCCCAGTTTGGCGACGACGAAGGCGGCGGTGGAGCCGGTGCCGAGGCCCAGGACCATGCCGCTCTTTACGTATTCGACGGCTTTGTCGGCGGCGAGCTTCTTGAGGTCGTCTTGGGTGAGGGCTCGAACGGAGAAGGAGAGGGGTCTGTGAGTGTGAGTGTGAGCGTGGGAGTTGGTGCGCAGTTTAAGGTAGTTGGGGGTGCGTAGGATAAGGTGGGTGGAGGCATTGTGGTGTGCGGATGAGAGAGATGACGGAGGCGATGAGAGGGATAAGGAGGCCATTGACATTCAGTAGAAAGGAACAATAACAATGTGATTGTGAGTAAGAGAAAGTGGGCTTTTTTTTTTCTTCCTTCTGTGTCTTATTACCTTTTGTGTCTTATTAGGCTTCTTCACTTCCTATCTACTTCTACTACTCTCTCTTTGGTCGTTGGTGAGAGTGAGACCACTGGTTGGTTTGCCTTGTGTTGGCCTTTTTATTACTTCATCTCTTCCACAATCCGCATTGGGTTTTGCTTTGAAGAACATAGGATATTCCTTTTCCAACAAACAAGGTCTAAATACTCATTCATTCACCTTATTTTTTCTCTTACAATATAGATTGATTTGTTACAAACACATTTTTTAAGTTTTATTTGTTTAAATTATAATCTAATTTAATCTAATTTTAATTAATTTTACTTAAATTTTAGCTGTAATTTAATTTTTATTATTAAATTAGATAAGTCTTAAAGATAGAACTTAAAAAGGAATTTTATCCAAATCAAATTGATTCGAAACTTAAAAAGATCTTGATTGGATTGGAGTACTTATAAGAAAATCAAAGAAATTAGAGACCTAAAAGGATTACAACACTAAAATAAAAAGAGAAAGGAGATGGCACCACATACTTACACGCATAAAGAGACACACAGATAATTCAAGGGCAACTCCAATGAGGATCACCAGCTTCATTTAGTTCTATCTTTTCCTCTTTTGAATTCCGTTATGTTATTTTTTGATTTCTTGAGTTTGATAAATTGTTATATAATCACGAGCGGCTACTTTTCTTGTTTTTGGGATGAAGGAAGTAACTCATCCATAAATTTGTAATCATATCTGTTTCTTTTCTTAATTAATAGAAGATATTTATTTTTTGATTCAATTATAATTTTTTTAATGCTTATTATATGTTGGGTCTCAGATATGCGTAGATTTAAGGTAATTAAGTGAACAATTAAAAAATGAAATTCAATTATCAAAACTTCTAATAATTGAATATAAGAATTTACAATATAGAAAATAGGTTAAATCTTTTGAAGAATAATGAATTATCAAAGAATTTAATGAGTTTCAATTAACGTAATATCCACAAAAATTAGTATTATTTTAATTCTAACATATTCTCTTATATCTACAATAAAAATTTGAATTGCATTAAGATAATTTATAATTAGTGTATTGAAACGTCAGTTTTAGATGTTGAATTGATTGAGTCTTCTTATTAAATTTCGTTGCTTGTTGCCATCGTTTAATTTAGTTGCTTTCAACTCTCATTAAAAAATTAGTCTATATTATTAAAATTTTCATAGTTCAATATTCAATCTCAATCCTCAATACTTTATTTATTACTTTATTTATCACTTTATTATTTATGATAATTCGTGCACTTGCATAATCATTGATACATAGATTTATTGCACTTTCATTCTCGTTATCATAAATCTAACTATTTCTCAATGCAAATATTTATCAGTAATATTAATACAGACTTAGTTTCATGGTAAACCCTATACGTGATAATATATTAACCATTCAAAATATAATTTAAAATTATAAATATATGCATATTATGAAATTTAATTATGGATATACTATCACATATAAAATTCACAATGAACTCAAATTTGTATTAACATTATTCAATATTTTAACCCATAAAAATTTGTTTAACAAGTAATTATCCTTACACGCTTCTTATAACTTTTCTAATTTTTTATTTAAAACAAATATATCATATATCTCTCACATATATTTTATTTTTAACATAATTTTTATATTAATTCAAATCTATTAATAAAATATGAAATTATCAATAATGATACTCAAATTAAGAATTTGGGTTAAAATCAACAAGTTTTTCGGAGCAAGTATTTTTTTTTTTAATTTCATCCTTTACGATGAGTACAACTAGCAACACTTAAATGGCTTAATGAGTTTGGAGGAGTTTGTCACAAGGGCAAAAATTCATTCAAAAGGTATGAGATGAAAGATGAGCATGTTTGGATTTGCGGAACAATCTTCTAAATGTACCCAAAAAAAAAAGGAAATAGTTTCATTGGTCTCTGTTTTGGTATCTAAATGCTTCTAGCACCAAGCAGACAGAAAACATTCAATATCTTTTTTTTTAAAACTAATTAAGATTATTTAATAAATAAAAATAATAAATAGAGATACTAAAATCCTTAAAAAAAAAAGGCAACACACAGAAAAATAGATTACGCATCATAAAATGTAGATTGTGATCCGAATCAATATACTTCGGGTACTAGGCCTGTGTTTTTTAATATAAATATTTGACGCCTTCTTTCTTGATACACCACTCTATCTGTTACCATCCAACTTGCAAACTTTTTCTTCTGCTGTCACATTCAGTCACACATAAGAGACATGAAGAGCGCACAACACCGTTCCAACAGTAAAACCCTTCAAGAATTCTTCAAAGTTTTCCTGCCCGAGACAAGTTCTACCCAGTTGGTATACTCTCTATCTCTTGTTTGAATTCTTATATTTCTCTGCACTGTCTTCTGTTATTTATGCATTCTATCTTTCTTTAGCGGCAAATATAATTATAAAAATAAGGTATTGCTCTGTTAGAAGAATACGTTTGCATTGTGTTGCTTTCAACGCAATTTTCTTTTTTCAAGGATTGAACCAACCAGTGAGAGAAAGAGAATATTCTTTCATTCTGATGATGTTTCATAACCAAGAAGCAGGGCGAAGGTTAATCACGGCTTCCCCACTCCACCTCACACAAGAATTTATTTTTCTCACTATTTGTCTCTTAAAACATGATTATTTATTTAGTAATATTTGGAAATCTTGATTTTCAATGTACCAAGAGCAAGATTTATAGCTACAAAAATCGCTAAGCCCTTCCTAATATATTGATATTGATTTTATATCTACCTCATCATCATACAAGAGTTTTTTAGGCTTGAAGTATAGATAATAAAGAAGATCCTTAAGAGTTTAGACCAAATCAATCTCTACCAGTTGGACACTTTGATAATGTATTAAGAAGTAATAGCATGTTTGGTTTTGATTATTTTAAAAAAAAAATTACTCTTTTTTGAAAAAAAAAGCTCTTATAAATGAATTTCTATTATAAGTTATTTTGAATACAAAATAAATTAATCCAAACAAAAATTAAGTATATCAGGATAAGCTTAAACTATAATGTGGAGGCTCTTGGTTTTATATCTAACATTCACATTTATTGAATGTCGGCTCACTATCAATACTCCTCTTGCTTATGTATGTTATAACTAACAGTGACGTTGGATCATGGAACTTGTTCTTGTTTCAGCGCATACCAAAGGCTTTCACCAAGTTCTTCAATGGAAACACATCAAGCGAGGCCACTCTTGTAGATCATGATAAAAACTCTTGGGATATTGAATTGGCAAAAATCGAGGATCGCATGATCTTTAAAAATGGATGGCAGCAATTTGCCAGAGAGAAATGTTTAGAAGAAGGGGACTTCTTGGTTTTTGAGTATGATGGCAAATCTACGTTTTATGTGAAGATATTTTCCAAAACTGGATGCAGGAAAGAAGCTGCAAATTGTGGAAAATTTGTTCCCATTGTGATTCTGGATGAAGATTCTGATCAGAGTTGTAGAAAAATCCAGCGGGGTAGTAAACGGAAACATTCACGAACAGTAGGTCTCAAAATATATGAGAAATCAGAGTCAGAGGGTTAGTTGTATTTGTATTGTGATAGGCCAGTGCCTGTCTTTTAAACTTTTATTTTCTCATTGTTATGCTAAAGCTAAACGCAATTATATGCCCTTAATGCTTATAGGTCCATCTAAAGGAGCAACAAGAGCTTATGAAGCCAATGATAACGACCATGAGAAGAAGGCGCCTGCTCCGGCAAAGTGTGTTCCACTGAAGAACCCTCATTTTGTGATAACTTTTTCTCGCTGGAGACTGAACAGAGTGGTTAGTTATTTTATACTTGTATATATATGTATATTATTATCCACAATTTTTACTTTATTTTTATCTATTAATATTATACTGCCTAGATTGGATGATATAATTGGTGTTGGTTTTGGTGGTTGCAGGAAATTCCTAGAGGAGTACTGCGGCAATGGAGTATAAAACTGGTGCCAAAGATGAGTCTGAGAGATGAGAATGACAAACTATGGCCGGTGATGATCAGTACTACCGAGCAGGGCCGTCATTATTTTGGCGATGGGTGGTCTGATTTCCGGAAGAGTAACAATATTCAACAAGGCCAACAATGTGATTTTCAGTTTGTTATTGGCAAAGCAAATGTAGCACAAGAACTGCTTGTGCGTGTACATCCACCTTCAAAGTGCCCAAAGTAAAGTCTAGTTAGTTAGCAGGGGCGGAACCACGTACAGTTTTGGGCCACGGCTTTTTAAAATTTTAAAATAACTCTAAAAGTTTATTTCTTTCTTTCATTAAATACAATCTTTAATTGATATATATATATATAACTTTACTCCCCAATTTAACCCAGGGAGTTGCTACTGGAGAGGATTTCCTAAAGATAATCAATTTAACCATGATGAGTCGGTACTACCTGCGAGAGGATTTCCAGTATAAAGAGCAAAGGAAAAAGTGTCACACTGCACAATCATTAAAAAAGTAAAGACTTTATATATAGAAAGTCTCATACCCATATTAAATCATTCCAAATCATTCTTGTTTTACTTGCACGGAGAGATTTTGAATGTGATTGAACCCTAAAAAAAAGGAGAAATAATTTATTTTGTAAATTAAATCTAATTAAATCTTGTGATTGAAATATTAAAAAAATTGATTTTTAATATTTCATGAATTTTATTTTTTATTTTAAAATTTTTATCAAATTTGATAAAATTTATTAAAACTTAATTTAATTTAAAATAAATAAATTATTTTACCTTTAATAATTATCTCTAACTACTTCTTATAAGATAAAATCAAATAAAATCAATTTTTATTTTAATAAATTTTAAATACAAAATTTGATTTCTAAATTAATTTAAATCTCATTTTTTTTAATAAGTTTCAAACACAATTTAATTTTTAAATCAAATCAAATCAATTTAAATAAAATCATTTCTAATTTTAATAGATTCTGCACACTACCTTAAAATTTTTCATCACGTAAAATATCAGTTCAGATCAGGTGGGAGCCAATTAAACCTAAAGGGAAAAGGAGTGCAAAATCCACCTTGAAGTTTCAGAGCAATTGTTTGGTTTCGCAATATATTCTCCAACACTATCAATATCATTTCATAACAGAGTATGCATAATAGATAACTAACAAACGATGCGTCTTCATGTAATTTGCAGGCAAGCCAGTACAACAATTAAAAATCTAAGCGGTCCCATAAAGCAGTTTTCATTGTATTGGAAACATTGACCAGTATAAAAAAGATGAATGGCCTTTAACTATACACCCAGACCGGGAAGTTCTAGTTTGCCTCCTCATTTAGATGATATTCACCCAAGGTGATGCGCTTCCTTTTTCAGTAAAGACATATTGAATCTTCATTTCACATATTGAGCAGAAATATAGACATGATAACAAAATTTGCTCAATTCAGCTGACAATTTACCTATAATTCACATTGGTTTTGCATAGAGGTCAATGCTACCAATTTGCAGCCGGGAAGTAGAATGAATATCTCTGACTGCCAGAAACCTAAACCTGCAAAGCCGTAACTTTTGTGAGTTGGGAAGAACAAGAATATAAAACAGATTCAGCACATGGCAAGGTAAATTACCTGAAAACATTAGATGGAAAACTTGCTGACTTGATCATGTATGTTCTACGCTGGAAACGATCTTCAAAGAACTGAGAGGTTTGCTTATCCAAAACTTGCCAGCTGATCCCTTCATCATTGCTCCCTTCAAGAATCCTGAGAACAAAACGTATACGGCATATGCATATGGTTGCTAGACACACAGCACAGGCAGAGCAACAGCAGATGGACACACACACACAAACAACTTTCTTGGGCTTGGCTTCCATGTTATTTTTAAGGATTTAATTTTGATCAACTGACAGCATAATGAGTTTTATACTACCATTAAACTATATTGTGCCACCTGTTTAATAAACAGTTTAAGTTTTTTATTGAAAGTAAAAAATCAAGTTACTACAATCATGTGACACTTTCTTATTTATTGATGGTGTAACAAGTTTTAATCGACAGTGGATTAAATTTAAACTAAAATTTCAAGGTTAATAATCTCTGGAAGGAGAAGCAATTACATTACTTTAATTTGGAGCAATGAAGCTTATCAGGATTAGAGAATGCTATTAGGTCGAGTAACTCAACTATTCATTAATTAATATTTTAAAAAAAATAAAGGAAAAAAAGAAGAAGAAAGAAGCAAGAGTAAGTAAATCATCTTTTCAGCAAATATCCCAAAGTCCATACCAGTCCATTGGATCCCTTTCTGGTGCATCATTGGCTGACATCAACTCATATGCCACAAGGTCAAACATCTTGTTATCAAATGTTTCATACACAATCCAACAACCTACAGAGTCAGATATATAATAATTTTTTAATACCAGCATAAAAAAAGCAATGTATGCACCTTTTCTAACCAACATGAGAACGGGGGTGGACAGTAGAAATATAATGGAATCATACTTTTGACACAAGCATTTAACCTGGTAATGCTTGGGTTTCTAGCCTGATTATTTTTCATTTCAAAATTATGAATGTTTTTTCTTTAATCTTACAATTTGTGTCGTGAGGGCTGACATTGCAAACAGAGCATAACTCCCAAGAGTGAGTAATTTAACATGAAATTATCAACGCAGAGAAACTTGCTAGACATAGTCAATTTACCAAAGAACATTTGACTATTAGTAGCTAAAAACTATAAATTGTAAGTGGGCGGTTTACAATCTGTTTACAAAATTTGATAGGCGTCAAGGAACAGCAATGAGAATATTGAAGGACTAGGGAAAAATACTTGCAAAGAAAACACCAAATCAAGTAGCCAACATATACTAAGATGATTTGATGTAGTCGGCAGAAATATCATCTACAACGAAGTTACAATAAAAAGAAAATTACATTAAGAAGAAAATTTCAACAATATATATAATTTAATTAAGAATATCAAAGGTAATTAGTATTTAGTAGAACTAGATGGTAGGTGATCCATGGAAATTTGTACTTTTCCAATGGGAGAGCAGATTCATTAATAATGAAAGTTGAAACACAGCAACATCTTAGTTAAGAAGTTCTATAGAACTATGCTTAAGCTTGGACCACAATCTGACATGAATCAAACTCCATAATCCCAAACAAGTTATTTAATTGATTAACTATACCTCTTGCACCGTTTGGTTCTTCCCATTTTGATATTCGAGTTCCATCAAATGCTGATGTTGCCTGAAATTTTATAAAACAAGAACAAAGTTATGGATGCTCTAAGGTGCAAGTAATGGTAAACATATAAAATAAGCCAGCTGTATACAAACTCACAATCCCGAAAGGCAACTCCTCTGCACTTGCAATGACTGAACCGGAATGTATTCTATTTAACTTTAGAAGTGGCAACACAAATGAATCCTTCCCATAGTTTTCACACTTGTTAAGATTGTAAATCATGTCATCCAGAGCATCTAGCACAACGGGCAATGCTAAAGAAGTTACTACAGGGTTACTGGCCAAACAAATTTCAACCCTCCCATCTGTATTCACCTTTTTCTCCAGTGAAAGAGCATCAAGTAAGTCATCAAAAGATGGCAACAGTTTCTGATATTTTGGG
Organism: Ormosia semicastrata; assembly: GCA_029884595.1. NCBI lineage: Eukaryota > Viridiplantae > Streptophyta > Magnoliopsida > Fabales > Fabaceae > Ormosia > Ormosia semicastrata. The sequence goes on along the minus strand of JAQQTO010000054.1, from coordinate 6,145,488 downwards.
TTATTTAGAACTGAATCAATGGAGGTCCTTCTTGTTTTAAAGGGGGAATTGCAAAGATCCAAGAGAATTCCTTTAATAATCCCAAGTACTTCAACAGCTTCAGACTTTGTTAGTTTTTCCTCAACAAATTGATGAAGGGCAGGACAAAATGCATTATAAATTCTTGTCACGTGCTCATCTATGCATGAACGAACTGGGCAAGCAGAAGAACTTAGCACGCCATTCTTATCAGAACCAATTTCTAATCTGGATTTGCGCCATTCCTCATTCCCACTTCTCCTTCCAGGTAATGAGAGTGACTCATCATCTTCAGAATGTAAACTCCTCTCAAGTTGTTGGTTTTCTTCCATATCACGGGCTTCAATCATTGAAATTAGTTGAGATACAAAGCCTCTTCGACTTTCTTTTCTTATATTAGTGAGTATAGATGACAAAGAAGGCTCTGTAAGCATAGTACGTCGAGATAGGACCTTCAGATTTGAAAAAGATACAAAAACTCCTTATCAATTATCAACAAATCAGGATCCTTATGCATGTGAAAAAAGCTTTCATATAAATAGAACACAAGGAAAGAAAGTATATAAATTGTAAAACCCACCTCATGCCACTTCCTCGTGTATCGTTTGGTGACATCATAAACTCCATCTTTTGCTATGGCAATTACATAATTTAATTTCTTATTCCACCTATGCCACAGATTAAAAAATAAAAAATGTGAGAAAACATGCAAGCAAGATGGAAACTTCTAAGGACAAGAACAACTACTTCCCACAGTCAATAAAATGGATGAGAGCAATAAATACTGAAAGGGTTTTGTTAACCCTAAGGGCACACGTTAAGGAATAAAAAATAGAAACTATTAAATAAAAAGTACAAGCATTTATTATTTTAAAAATCTAGAAGACATTTAATACTTTCTTTTTTTAAGTAATTAATAATGAATAATAAATGTTATTTTTAATCCTTAACATGTGTCCTAAGGGCACGTGTTAACAAAACCCATACTGAAAAGTGAAAAGTACTGTAAAAATGAATAATACCCTTTTTCATATAATAATGGCTTGTCATAGATTCCTTCACATGGGTCAAGATGCATCCATCTGTAAGATCATAGGTCGTCAGAAACAAATACTGTCCCACCAGAAACAGTTTTAATGGCAGATTACAAAAACCAGCAGCTTTTTGGTCAATTTTACCTTCCCAAGAATTGAGAGAAGCACTCTGTCCAAACATGATCTGTAAAGTCCAAGATCTGGAGATCAACCAAAATCAACGACAGAAAACTTATTCCTCAGAAGATAAACAAACACATGTATACCCTACGTTGAATATAGATGAAACGAACACAAGGATAGGATCTTTGAAGTTCAAAAGACTTAAAGTTCACCACAAATAAAATTCACTTACGAAACTGTGAGGACATCAATATTCAATACCCATTTGCCCAAGTTAGTGAAAACTGGCCTAATCATCCCAAAGAAATCAATGAACACCAGCGCCAAAATACCATAAAGGGCGAAGTGTTCCCTATAAGAATGCAAGCTAAATTCAAGAATTGGATTTAGATTTACATGTCTAGCCCATGCCTATCTTTTCCTTACAGATTACAATTTAATTTAAAATATCCATCATGACTTCTGTTTTTTTCTATGTATATGCAAACTGAACATATATTTTATGTAAGTAAGACTAAACTTATCTACTCAATTGCATCATAATAAACTAAGAAAAACCAGCATATTGAAAAGACTGAATTTCGTCCTACAAACCAGGCGTGACTCATAGCCAAAAGCTCGACAATAGAGTGTAAAGCAATTGGCCCATTCCCCACAGCGGCCCTTTCTTGTTTCCACAAGCTGCAAATTGAAAGAGAATAAAGGGTGTATTCAACATAAATGTGATAGGCATAGCAGTTTGTTTGGCAGTTGGCCAAGTATATATTATAACATTGACAATTTGATACAAGTTAAAACACCTTTATTGGATCATTGTACCGAGGGAAACGAGTCGGTTTGGAGCAAAAGGTGCAGCTGTGTTGTGGAAAGATAAATGAGAATAACCGAAAAATTCAGAAAGTCAGGCAAATAATAGAAGCTAAAAATTAGTGATTACGAGCAGAAACCTACTAAAATGCTTTATAATCAAAAGGCCAGAATTCAAGTAACAATAATCAGATTAACAGGTTATCACCAGATCTCTTAAATGCAAATAGAGATGTATTGGAGGAATATTTCACCCCATATAAAAATAGAATTTTCCAGCCAAGACCTGTTGTAAATAAATTCAAACAGGAAACAGCTTGTTGATCTTGAAGATTAGGATACTCTCAAATCTAAAGAAACTATTAAGTCGATTCTAATTTTTTTTTTTAAAAAAAAAGTTGCAGAGAGATCAGTTAATTAACTATAGCTTAAAGGAGGTATTCGAACTGTTCAAATGCATGATGTCACAAGAAAATTTTAAGACATATATCAATTATGATAATTACCAAAGCCACACGCCTGATGTTAGTACAAGGAAAACAAAGTAATCTCACATTAAACTAACGCATATATTCAATGGTCATACCGATAAAGCTCAACCCTGGAAGCTCCATAAAGAGTCTCAGAAGGAAGTGCAGCAGTCATACCCTGGCCTACAGTTTTGTTGCCACAATCATGACAAGATGGTGAATCCACCCATCTATTAGATGAGGACAAAATAGAAAGATAAAAAAATAGATCAGATGCAATTACCAAAATAGAACAGGTATGAATTTTAATTGGTATTTTTCAGGGGGTAAAAAAGATGTAACTCAGCCGGATATTGCATGAATCATATTTGAGTTAAATCATAAATAACTCAGCAATTTTATGAAGCTGAGACCTGTGATATGTTCTGCTCTGTCATTGTGGACTTATTTGCCATTGACGCATTTGATTCATTTTGCATGAATTAAAAGCAGAATAGTCAATATAATAAATAATGTATACCTAAAGGATTGTTTGAACCAGAAAAGTAGCTGCAGCAGGAAAGCATGATCTTTTTCTATTTTTGATGGCTTGAAGTTCCCCTCCTGGAAAATGTTTATCAGGCTTACTGATTAGAAAACAATCTTAGCAGAATATGACAAGCTATGCTTATGAAATGGCAACAGCGTCACAAGCTCAAAACTAACATAAAACCAAGAGTAGAAAGGGCAATATCCACATACAAGTGCTTGTCAAAATGAAGACAAAGACAATTCCAGGGTAAATGCATTTCCACAATAGTCAGACAGTGAGTTACAGTAAAATCATAGATTTAGAGTTAACATGATATTGTCTTTCCATGAAAGATAAAAAATTAAATATTTGATGATCATGTATTAAGATGTTGAGTTGAAAGAGAAAAGCACACGCTCTTACCTTGGCCAAAGAAACCAATGCTTTCTCCTCAAGCTCTTCCACAGGAACGGTCTTCCGTGCAGCCTCCTGGCGCCTTGCATCCTCATACTGCAATGCATGGAATCAATTGTGAGATAATATTCAAAAGGACAAAATGGAATCCTGTTTCTTCTACTTCGTAGAATAAAATCAACTGTGAAACCATTTAGAGTTGGTCTACTTTACTGTAAACTAAACTTCGTTTTCACATGCTATGCAGCTTCATAAACCCAAATGTCTTGTACTCTTTATTCAAAATTATTATTATTTTTTTAAAAGATGTCTTTTTGTCAATAAGGTGGAAAATACCATGAGAACTTGAGTAACGTAAGGGAGTATTCTACTCTCAAATTGTTGAGTATCTTCGCTGGCCATATACTGCTGCAACATAAGCGCTTCCTCCTCTGCCTGTATAGATATAGTGTATGTATGTATGTATACACAAACAGAAAAGGAAAACAAAAAACATAGTTCAAACTTGAAATACACACGGAACGCACTCCCTTGGCACAACTTGCAGCCACAGTTGACAGTGAAGGCAGAAAAGGAAAATGGGTGAAAGGCAGCAAACCTGCAAGAGTCTGGCCAATTCCTCATCGGATTTCAACAAATGGGCAGTGCTTGATTGAGGTTCGTTGATGGAGAGAAGTCGTAGTTTGTCAGAAATAGTGATGAGATCAGAGTCAGTGGCCACTGGGGTATCATGTTCAGCTCCATAAATCTATATGCAATTAAGAAAAGTATCAAACTTTACCAGTGGGCAATGAGAATATATTTAAAATTATAAGATTGAGGAAGAAGGGGGAAAGGGAATTGGGACCTTTTGCTGATCAGGTGGAACAGAAGTGAGGGAGAAGAGCTGGAATTGGAAAACCTGCAGTAAATGGAGTGGATGAAGATGTGACAGTGAATTTCGAATTGGAATTGAGAGAAATAGATTGGGTTTCAGATTTAACCGAGAAAGAAACATACTTCGAAGCCGTCATCGGTGTCGTAATCGAGATCCAAGGTGGAGTCATCGTGTTGCACCTGAAATTTGCGCGCCACCATTTTCTTTCTTTCTTTCTTTCTTTCTGTCTTCTCAACCAATTCCGCAGCTCCTTAGTCCTCACCTCAACTGCCAAATTTATGCATTTATGTTTTCCACGAATAAATTTAAGCAATGAGAACATCGAGAGGTATCATTGTCAGTCGTTTGGGGTCAATAAAGCTTCATTAACACGTCAAAAAAAAAATTCTTCATTAATTTTTTTTTTCACTTGAAACGTGTCTCATCAATAAAATGACACGAGGTCATTATCTTTGGGTAAAAAGCTATGAAGCACACATACGATATCTTTATCTTTTTGGTAAAAAGCTATGAAGCATACATACGGAAATGTATACAGATGTCGGATATGATATGGGATACGATAATATATTAAATTTAAAAAAACTATAAGACATATACACAATATATATATATATATATAATAATAAAATTTAATAAAAAAATTCATAATTTATTAATATTATTTTTATAAGTTTAAAGATTTATAATATCTTAATATATATTATATGTGTCAATATTTATTACTTAATAAATTTTTTTAAAAAATATAAAACATAATTTTCTATTGATTTAAAAAACACATAAACCAACTTCTCATAATAGAATTAACTATGTATAAGTACATGTATATAAAAAAAATTAACTAAAAGAAATATTAGTGTGAGGCAAGTTTCGGTGACGATAAAGTGAACAATTTGATACGACGGAGGTAGAAGGAACAGATAAAAAAAATAGTGTGTGAAAAGATAAAATTTAAAAGTCTAATAGTGACGTGTGAAAATATAAAACTTAAAATACTTGTATGTGAAAATAGTGACTTGGAACATCAATTATGTAATTGAACTTGGGTGGGTTACGGGCTTACTAATTAAACGTTAGTCATGAAAACTAATATATTTTTAAAAAAATATTAATGAGTCATGTTCAAGTCGTGTCTTAGACGTGTCCAACCATGTCCAAGACGTGTCCAAACTGAATTTTTTTTAATTAGACACATTGGGACATACAGGACACGTGTATCATACAGGTGTCTTCATGTGTCAGATATAGACATGTATTCGACACGCGGACATGCCTCAAAATGGCGTCTCCGTGCTTCATAGGTAAAAAATAAGGCATCAACAAGTGAAAAAGAAAAGAAAGGAGGTGATGATTAACCCTCCTTCCCATGTTTGATATTAGTTTATCAATGAAAAATAAATTATTTGAGAAAAATTCTTTTATCCTCCAGGAAGAATTTCTTCCTCTTCCAAGGATAATCACTACCATCCACTTTTTGTGTATCCTATTAACTTTATATGTCACATCAACAAATGAATGGTAAGAGATCTTTATAGAAGAAGAAAATTTCTTCCTGTTAGAAGATATACAAATTTTTCATAATTCGGATGGCTGATGTTTTCATGGGCTTAAAATTTTTTCATCCCTCCCTTGGAGGATGGATCGGGAAAGAAAAGATAAGATTAAAATCGAGATTCCTATTTTACCAACATCTTTTTGTAATGATTTTATAATTTATGAATTTTGAAGGGTAAAAAAATAATTTTATATTTATTTATATACATTTTCATTATTTTTCTTAATGAAGTCAAACAAAGGAAGGGAAAGCTCCTTTCTTTTCCATTGGATATACCAAACAAGGGGAGTAATTACTCCTCCACTCTCTTTTCATTTCATTTCTTTTCTTTTCCATCATGTTCCTTTATTTTCTTTTCCATCTATGATACCAAACAAACCTTAAAAGCGAATATATTATGTAAAACTTATATAATATTGACACGAGTGATGGTTTGGAATTATTCTAGTACTTTTTTTCATTTTTTATCTAATGCTTTTTTATCATTAACTAGGTATTCTTATAAGCATTGTTATGAGATTAGCTCTTGAACATTGTTGCGATTAAGAGGTCTTATTAACCATGGAAACCATTACCTAAGAGGGGGAAGAATTGGGTAATTATAAGTTTTTAAAACAACATTAAGAAATTAAGCATTTTGAACCACTCAATTAATAAATGTAGAGGAACATGCATAACGAAGGTACAACTATTAAAAATTACTCAAATACAACTTAGGTTATAGGATAAATCAAGCAAATAAGTTATATATCAAGTTCAATTCAAGCATATATCATTAAAGCACAAATGTAAGGAGATAGGGTAGAGAATAGCAAACACAAGAGTTTATCCTAGTTCAGCCACCAACCACTTGTGGCCTACATCCAGTCCTTAATCTTTAACTTGATATTTTCTTCACTATCTCTTAGACATCATGAGTACTAGAAAAACCTTTGTGTAAGCAATAACACTCCTTATACTTTGGAATACCTCACCCTTGTACTAGAGTCTAAAGCACTCACAATACCTTTGGGATACTTCACCCTTTATGTTTGAGTCTCACTACAAGGGATATCTCACCCTTTTCTTTCTTGAGGGATACATTGTAACACACCAAATTTCGTATCTCTTAAACAATAATTTTGACAGCTAACAGAATTTTACTGTTTAGTAATTTCTGGATACGGTAAAATTATTTTGATTATTCCGTTAGCGTATTTGATCATTTTGAGTGATTTATTCCGTGTCAGGAAAATAATAATTTTTGGGCCGGGGAAAATCTTTTTGTATTTATTTCTCTTGACTGTTAATTATTTTTAACAATTTGACTTGATTTTCATACGTTTTCTAATTTTTGTGATTTTATGTGTGATTTTAAATTCTTTTCTGTTTGTGGGCCCCATGAGGTGTTTGTGGGCCCAGGTTACCATACGCGGGCCTAAGTGGGTCCCGTAAAGTGAAAAAATTTTCTACGCATAGAAAAATTTGTACTGTTTAGACGGAGACAGAGGATCTTACTAAACCTGAATCCGGAAATAGTTTTAGAAAATTTGTTTTATACTGTATTTATTTATCTAAGATAAAAATACAAAGAAATATATTCTTTCGTGGGATTTTTAGTAGATAAAAATAGAAATTATATTGCTTAAGTCAACATTGGTGGTTTGGATATCCACTATTGATTCAATTAACGGTTAAGAAATAAATTTAATAAAGAAACATAAGATAATCATCATTGATTTAATCAATGATGTGAGAATAAACTTAATTAGCAGTTTTCAATATCAACCGTAGATTTAATCAACGGTTTAATTATATAAAGTGACCATTTACAACCATTGGATTTAGAGTTGATCAAGGGTGAAGATTTGGTCTTAAAAAGTGACAAAGACCATTTATGACCATTGGATGAAGAATTAATCAAGGGTGGGGATTTGATCTTAAAAAGTAGCAAAGACTAATTATGACCCTTGGATTAAAAGTAAGAAGAAGTAATCTTGACCCTTTATTTTGGAGACACATCTAATGGCTAGAATTTAAAGGAGAAGGATCCAATGGCTTAGATTTAGTCTTTTAAAAATCAAAAGTCTACCTAAATCCTAACCATTGAATTAATCAATGGCTAGAAATGCTTCAAATAATGGCCTAATTAACAAGCCAAGTAAACTAAATTAAATGTTAAATTGTTATAATCTAATTCTTAATTAGATATCCTAATTTTAATTAGAGATTATAATATATGAAATAATATGTCTAATTAATTAGTTATGTAATTAGAAAATTAGTGAAGATTGATCAGGAAACTTAATCTAATGAATTAACTAATCAATTAGTAAGTAATTATGACAACTTTGGAGTGCATGATGAAGGGGGCAGTTTTGGAGTGTTAGGAAGGAGGAGACATGTTTAGACATGCTTGTATAGCATAATTTTTAGGCCAAAGAAAAGATGACAAAGTGGAAGACTTTCACAGATCATGTGATAGCCTTCAATTATGCCAAATGAATTCATATCTCTCCATTCTTTCACTCCCACGGCAGCAGCACCTTTGGTTACACTCTCCATATTCATTTTTCTCTTTCACCTAAAAAGCCTCCATCTTATTCTCTCAAAGTTCCAAGAACACAAAACAACCATTTTCCTTCCTTTTCTCACCTTATGATTCAGCCAAGCAACCCACAAGCACCATTACTCACCTATAATTTTCACTCACATCATTTCCTAAACCTAAACACCATTCTAAGAACATCTCTAGTTATGAGTTTTTCCAAAATCATTCATCTTGAGCTTCAAATCCAAGCTTCAAGTTTCTATCAAAAATTTCATCTTTGTGCTTCAAGAGAAACCATTTGGTCAAGACACTCAAAACCACCATCCAATCTCTTTTAATTTCATCCAACCATAGATCTTGAATCTACATGATATTCTAAGCAACTTTCATGTTGGAGATTTTCTCTAAATCATTCATCTTCATGGACTTTCTTCAAGATCAAAGTTATTGGATTTTTGAGGTGAAGTATAAGAAGACTTCATTTCTTCTCTTCTTTTTCATGATCTAAACCATGTTTGATCCATGGTTCCTCTTAATCAAGCTTAGTATACTAATTTCTATGTATTTTGTTTTGAATTTGAGAAGCCCTTGGTGTTGAAGGACTTGGAAAGAGAAGCAAAATCAAGAAGCTTTGAGGATCTTCAAGAGGTAAGAGGGAGATCCATCTCACCAACCAATTATGGTGGTGGGAGATGGTCTTATATTTGATGGATTATGAATTCATGTGAGAATTCCAATCCATGGTCATGTAATAATTAATTGTGTGTTTATGAGCTTTGCTTTATTTTCTTGTGTTTTGATTATTTTTGTCTATGCTTAATATGCTTTGCATGATTTTATGGCTTTGATAGTATACTTATAATATGCATGATGAGTATATGGCATGTTTGTGATATTTATGATGAAATATATATATGTATGCCATGATGTGTGGATGGAAAGAAAATTGATCTTGGTTCCAATGGCCAAGGAAGAGCTACGGTTTTGATGCCCTTGATGAGGGTCAATGTTGAAATTTTTCAAGAACAAGGAAATTAAATTTTGATCCCTAGAACAATGAGAATTTCGGCCAAGACACCTCAAAATAGGTGTTTACAAATTAATATGTTTATGGAAGAATAAAATTGGATTGATTTGAGGAGTATGAAAAATGAACTAAAGGTTTATTTTTTTTTTAGAAAACATGAACACAAATTTTGGAATGAAATTTTATTGATTTATTTTGTGTAGAAACAAGAATGGAATTTATTTAAGTTAGAAGAAAAATATTTCATGGTTCCAATGGCCATCTATAAGGTTTTGATAATTTAGAAAAAATGTTTTGATGCTATGAAATACAAGAATTTTCAAATAAGGATTTTTGAAAAGGGAATTAAGTGTTATAAATTAAGTGAAGTGGAATTTTCATAAATAAAAGGAAAAGAAGATTGAAAGTATTGAACTTCAAATTAATTTAAAAAGAATCAATTTTTAGAAGTGATTTAGAAATATAAAAGAAAATGTTTGTAACTTAAATTTACTCACGAAGAATTTATTTGAGTTTTGGAAAATGTTAGAAAATTTAAAGTTAAGAAACAATAATTAAAACAACTCAATATGATTTTGTAGGACTAGATCAATAAAAAGTGATTTTGAGAAAATATATATTAAGGAAAAGATTTTTGACTAAGAATGAAAAAGGATTTGCAAAGAAAGTGAAAATGAATTTGAACAAATGAGTTTGGTTTTTATAACCATCGGTACTTTTTTTGAAAATAAAATTTTAATGGTTTTGTTTGTGTAAAACCATATCAATTTAGAAGGAAAAATATTTAATGGTTTCAATAGTCATGTCCACGTTTTTGAAGGCTTGTAATGCCTTGATTTTTATGAACAAAGTGATTTTCAAAGTGGAAACGTAACTTGAGTTAATACAAGAATTTGGAAATGGAATTAGAGCATTTATCACTTGAGAAATTAAGTTTTTGTAAACGAAAATGTTTTCGAACTTTAATTTATTTTGAAGAAGGTTGTGTTTGGAAATGCTTTGAGAAAAATGGAGAATATAATGGTGATTTGAGAATTTACTAAAGTATAACTTATTTTCAAGTTTTGAAGTACGTGTGAAAATTTTAAGATTTGAAACATTGATTTATATCAATGAAAAAGTAATTTTGTGGATTATATTTGAAAAAAAAATTCTTGAGTAAAGAAACATGGAAAAAGATTTTCTTGAGTAAGAAAATGAGAAAAATGAAGTACAAAGTCATAATATTTTGAGAAAGGATGAAATGGAATTTTTGAAGGTTAAGAAATATTTTTCGTAATAGAATTGTGGTGAAAAATGATTTACGTATCTTAAAAACGATTTAGAATATAGTAAAATATTCTTACGCGATTTAAAATATATTAAAATATTTCTACGTGATTTGAATTACGTTTAAATATTTTACGTGAGTTTAAATATTTGACGTCTTGTTGAAAAATCACTATGTGATTTAAAAGTAATAGAATATTTTTACTAATATTATGAAAATATAACGAAACGCGTTTAATTTTGAAAACGTAATGAAGTGTTACGATATTTTGAAAACGTAATGTAAAACATTTTGGAATTGTGAAAACATAATGAAAATGTTGTGCAATTTTGTGAAAACATGACGAAAGAGTTTTATAACTATGAAAATATGATTTTCCTATTGAAAATATAGTATAAATACTGTAGAACCAGTATAAGGATGCTGTGTGAGAAAATGACATGTTTTGCCTGTGATTGGCATTTGGTGCATTATACATGCATTAGAAAGATATGTCTGTGATTGGATTTGGTGCATTATACGTGCATTGAAAAAAAATATGCGTTGAAGCATATGATTACATTGAACAAATGAAATTGAAAAGATTTGGCCCTTTGGGGTTGGACTTGCACTGATATATTCATGCATTGTATAAAATATAGCTAATAGCTATTATGACCCTTGTGGTTGAAGAGGGAATGAGAATTGATAGTGAGGTCTATGATGGATCTTGGGGGCGTCGAGGCGCGGCGGTCGACCGAGTGGACACACCGGCGAGTACCATTGCCACTTGCGATGCAGATCCGTTGCAACGCATTGACGATACCCGACAAGAACACGATTCTTTTCAACGACTGAGAGATTGTCTTTGGGTTAAGGCTGACAATTAACCAGAGCATTCTTCTCGAAATTGTGAAAACCTCCATGGAGTTGTTTTTGAAAAACTGAGTCTTTGTGCATATGCATAATCAACATTTATATCTCATGTGATATATTAATTGAGGAATATTGGTTATAACGATTGTTATGAATACTTGGATGATGATGATGATAATGCTGATAACATGATTATGGTATGATCTATCTGTATGATATTGTTGGCTGTGTGTTATCTCTGTGCTGCCATATTGGTATTGGTGTAAGTGATCTCACCTCTTTGTTATGTTGTTTTGCTGTGTTTGTATTGTTAAAATCAAACAATAGAAGGATCGAGTTGTCTTAGACATAACGGGCGATAAATACTCTGAGATTGGTGACAACAATAAGGAGTAGACATTCAGACTCGAAGGTGTGCAAGTGTTGACAAAGGAACAGGATGTCGATGCATCAAGATGGACAGAAAAAGGAATAAGTATGTTAAAGTTTTCCATTAGTGTTGTACCGTGCTATTAAGTAGGACCCGTCATGGGGTTTGCTACTGTCAAAAAAAAAATAAGTCTGTTAATTTTATATTTCTTTTTAAATTGTGATATTAATTGGTGTCAATATTGTATAATGATTAGTTGAAATATGATTTACAATATTACCTAATATTTTCAGTAAATTTAGGTTTTAGTAAAAGAAGAAAATTTTGAAATCCATCTTTTATAACTCAAACTTTGTGCGAACTTCTTTTCAGATTATGAGTCGGGAGTCAGAAATGTGATGCCCTAGCTAGGGTGTTACATTAGTTGGTATCAGAGCTAAGGTGTTACATTAGTTGGTATCAGAGCTAGGGTGTTACATACATCGCCCTCTTACAATGATTTCAAGATGAAGAGAAAAATTAGAAACTCTCACAAGAGGATATATACAACTTGAAGAACAAATGAATAGAAATATTTTGCAATAAAGAGCTCAAAATATGATTTTGATGATTTAAGGATCAAATCAAGTGTTCTAGAATTGTAAAAGGTTCAAACATCACTTATATAGAAAGCTCAAGTGATAAAATGGCCATTGATAGTGTTTAGAAATGATTTTTTTTATGAAAACTAATCGTTTATAGTGTTGGGAGCGTTTCTGGGCAGGATGTAATCGATTACAAGTCTCATATAATTACAAAGTCTCTGCTAGAGTTGTAATCGATTACAAGGCTGGTGTAATCGATTACATGGTCTCTAATTTCGAAAACTAATTTTAAATGGTCATAACTTCTTCATTTCTTATCCGTATAAAAAAATTATTACTCATTGAAAAGATCTTTGAGTTTATTTTCAAATGAAATAATTTCACAACAAAACTCAAAATATTTTGAAAGTTATGATCAAAAGAGTAACCAAATGTCAGTTTTTCAAAACTCAAACTTGATTATTTTTCATAATTTTGAACTCCTACCATCACTAGCTTTTCAAAACATGTTTCTTGGGCATCTTAGCATGTAAGAACTATTTGTAAAGATTTAAAAACATATTTGAACTCTTTTCTTGTAAACCCTCTATCTTTACATAAGAGAAAGCCTAAAAGGAAAATATACAAATTCTAGCCCTTAGGCTTTTTGATATAATCCAAGCTTCCACAAATTTCTTCTCTTCAAATTTTGTAAATGCTTGAAACATCTTATTATTCTCATTCTTCTTGAGTTGAGCATAATTATGATCTTTTACTTTCTTGTTGCAATGCTCACTCTTGGTACTTGGACTATCTTACAAAGTATTACTCACTTAAAACAAATATAGTTAGTCCAAATTCATAATTCAATATCTTCATATGCTTGATTCATAAATGTATAACTCTAGTTAGTCTAACATGCATATAAGAATTTCATTACATACATCTAAATAATACATTTATCAATTACTAATAGATATGCTCTATATAGGATGTAACAAAGAATACTTTGCACATTTTCATTCAAATAGAGTCAAATCTAATATTAATTTAATACAACTCATATAACATATTATTGGATATATTCTATAGAAGATGCTATAAAGAATATGCATGATTCTTATATGAAATATAATAAGATGGAGTACATTATCATGCATGATCCAATATAATCTGTTAAGTACATCTATGTAGCATAATCAATATCTTTTTGTAATGCATTTGTCATCATTAAAACTTAACACATTAAATTATTAGGGTAAAGACAGTTCTACAATCTCCCATTTTTTTATGATGACAAATCACCAAAGAAAAATATATTGAGTAATATAGAGGAATAGATATTCATGTAAGCATATCAAGTAATAAGTACAAGAACATATTTTTCTTTCCAATTTTCACTTCCTCTATTTGACATCAACAAAAAGGTTTAGGAAGGAAAGATAATATTTTCTCTCTCTATAGATAAAACTCATGTTGTCAAAAAGAGTAAGATCATCAAAACCAAAACTTCTTCAAGTTATTTAAAACATAACTATTTGATTCTACATATGATTCAAGAATAGAAAGATGAAACAAGCATGCTTTCAAGATATAAAAGATTATTCATGCAATGCTTGTCACATTTTGCTACATTAACATTTAGCATATGATAGCAATAAGCTTAAGAAATTATGTGTAACATATAATATCTTGCATACCACATGATAAATAAGTACCGCTTGATGAAAGTTACAAAATATCCATATAAGGTCATGGAATTAAGGTTTTCAAATGAAAGATCATACAACTTACCACATATCAAGCATTTCTCAATGAAAGAATCAAAAGATGTGAAGTTTAAGAATGTTTACCTTCTTTCATTGATAGAGGGAAAGAAAATAAGAGATGGTCTTCATTGACATGTTGATAGTATTAACAATAAAACATTTCATGTCAAACAAGGATGTAAGCCAAGAGATATAAGCAACAATTTAAGAACTAGGCTCCCCCTCAAAATATGCATATTATCAAAATATAAAATATAATAGTTTAACATAGTCATGCATATATTTATAGTCAATAAGGACATGGAAAAAAAATATAAGATGAAAATGATAAAAAAAATTATAAATCAATAAATAATTATAAGAAGTTATAAGAAAAGAAGATAAGTTTCCTCTTATTGAAGCACAAGATAGATAAAGAGAAATATGTATGTCAAAACAATGTAAACACATTACCATAAAGCAAAGCATGACAAAAGATATTTATTCTTAATCCATCAATCAAAAACTATTTTTAAACTTCTCTCCATTTTAAAAAGAATTTTATAAGAACACATTACATTTTAGAAGGGTAAAGAAGTTTTATATTAAAACCACATATTCCTTGAGAGTGATCAAATCTAAGTCAAAAGAACATTTAAAAGTACATCTTCTCTCTTTCTCATTGAACAAAAGTTTTGAGAAAATAAAACACTTTAAAGAATAAGGCTTATCTTTTGAAGTATTAAGATGGTCTCTATACAAAAGATTTTTATTTGAAAACTTTCTTAAACATTTTCTCAAAATTTAATAACACTTTTCAAAGTAATGAAGAGAGTACTAAACTTATAGTACATATCCAATGATTTCCAAAATTTCAAGACAATTAGGAGGTGAAAGTACTTTTAAGCTCTTAAGACAATTTCAAAAGATTCTCAATGATATAGAACTTGAAAAGCTTATTTCAAATATAATAAGAGATTTTGATTTTAAAAACTTTTTAATCAACTAAGAAACTCTTTTCAAAAGAAGAGCATGATTCTCATAGGTGTTATACCACTAAAAAATCATAGATCAAGAGAATCATAAATATCAATCATTCACCTTAATGAAATATGCTATAGGGATCAAAACATATATAGGACTAACATCAACCACCCTATATGCAATGACAAAATTAACAAGTTAATATCTAATTAGGCATTTTACCAATGCTAAGCATACTTCTCATGTAAAGAAAGCATCTAATCATTTAAGATTAATTTATTAATAAGTATCATACAATACATAGCATATAGAATATCACAATAGCTTAGGGATAGAGATACTTATTGAGTTAGATAAAGAGTGATGCTTCTTTAGAATGTTCTTCGTTTATTGGTCCTTTGAGTTTGAGTTTTTTTTCATTGCGTATTCCATTCTATTGCACTTGAAGAAAGTTTCTTCATGCCCTTCTTCATTCAACTCTTCTCTTTATCCATTTATGCTTGACATTTCAATATCTGATGACTATATTTAAAACACATAGAAACACTTGCAAAACTAACTTCAAAAATTCTCTAAATCATAAGCTATAATCAAATATCATTTAAGCCAATTTACAACTATAATTTAGGTTGATATATGTAATGTAAAGCATGTACCACATTATCAACCATGCAATGTTAGCTCTAACAAGAAAAAAAAAAGGACATATGCACTTGAATCCAAAAAAAATTGTTTAAGCATTTTAAGGCATGATTCAAGTTTATCAAGAAACACTTGATCATCATCAAAACATATATAAGCATTTTGGGGAAAACAATATGATCATGTAAGACATGTAATATGTAATATCAAGTAAGAAATTCTAGTATGCACACATGCCAATCAAGAATAAAAAGTCCGTTATTGCAATGTAAGAATTGAAAAACCATGGAACTATAACTTTTGAAACAATTTATGATTCATTTCGAGATATACTTCAACATAAAAATCATTGAAGTTCAAAGACAAGTTCAAGACATAAAATGAATTATTTACTTCTTGTTTTCAATATATGAACATATCAAGTAATTTCAAACAAGAAGACATATAACTCTTAACATTCTAATCTCCAAGTAAATATATAAAACAATTAAGCATCAAAGAGAAATTATTAGAACTACTTATGAGCATGTGAATTTTCATATTTGAATAAAGACTCAAGAATAAAAATATTATCATAAAATATGTTATTCCAAGCAAAATGTGTACATATCTAGCATGTTAACATATGTAAAGATACTTTCAATACACAATGCTAGAAAAGCACAACTTAAGACATGTTAAGGCATAAAACAAGTCTCTACTTCTCCAAATATCACATAATATTTAATTTAAAGCAAAAATAAGGATAAGAGATTGATATTACCAAAAGTGTACTCTTTTAGTTTTTGTAGATAACTCCAACTTCCAAGATTCAAGTCTTCATGAAAGAAAAGAGATTCTTTGCACCCTTTTTAGAAGTTGAGTACTTTTAAGCTTTACTAACCTCAAGTTGAATAATCTTATTCCATT
Source organism: Ormosia semicastrata (assembly GCA_029884595.1). Taxonomy (NCBI): domain Eukaryota; kingdom Viridiplantae; phylum Streptophyta; class Magnoliopsida; order Fabales; family Fabaceae; genus Ormosia; species Ormosia semicastrata. Next base: position 6,128,778 of record JAQQTO010000054.1, on the reverse strand, counting down.
TAAATGCTTGCTTGAGGTAGTTATCACCCTACAACATAATTCATAGTACTTTATTTGGTATCCATCAATTTTTGATTCATAGGGGTTAGTCATTGATTATTAATCCATTATGCTCTCATAAAGATTAATTTTTCTATAGTATGTAAATTAAGCACAATAAATTAAATAACCAATTGTCATTAAGCACATAACCAATAACATGCTCACTTTCATGATATATAGACAATTTAAAACATAAAAACATACTTAGTCATAGAATACTCTATTATCAAGAAATATGCAAGATAGTGAGTAAAGAATGTAACAAGAATGAACATAATCATGTGTTATATATAATATTTAACTTTTGCCAAGTACGCATGATTCTATCATTTACCTAATGCCTATAAGGAATATATCTCATATTCATTGCCTTTTTAAGTGAATGTGCATAAGAGGTAAAAACTTTTGATACCTTGGCCTTGGTAATCAAGGAAACTATTTCCCTCACCCATTGCTTCTCTTTTAGTATCTTGAACTTTGCAAGTTCCAAATTATGCAAGTGAGAAGTTTTAGTTGAAGGATCCTTGTCTTCATGAACAAGAAGTCTACCATTGAGTTTTGGAAACATTTTCCTTGATGATTCCTCTTTCCTTTGACCAATTAGTCCATCATTTTGAGAAATTTTCTGCATAATTGAAATATTAGAAGGACATTTTGATACCCACTTCATCTTAAGTCTTTGAATGTTAGTATTAGGGCCTTTAAGACCTTTAGGAACCCATACAATACTATTTCTAATATAAGGATTTCTTCTATAATTACATAAATGAGAAACATGTCCTAGATGACCACAGAAATTACAAACAATTGAATTCAATGATGACTTAGCCCTTTGAAGATCATCTTTGAAAAACTTAAACTTTTTGTTGTTATTACATTCTAAACTATTTTTGCCATAAGTCTTGCTTGAATTTCCTTGTGGAATAACATTAATTTCATTCTTATTAAACATGGAATATAAATAATTAAAATCATTAGCGTTGACAAATTTGGAAGATAAGTCTTCAACTTGATTTTCTAAATCAATGCACTTTTCACAAAAAGTTGAGGTTTCACATTTCAAAGACATTTCCTAATCAAGATAATCATATTCATTTTTCAAAGTCTCAATTATGTTTTTAATGGAGGAAATATTTTTCAAACAAGATAAGTTTTTCTTTTCTAAATTCAACAAACCATCATATAATTCATCATATGCTCATTGTAACTCATAATAGGAGAGACTATAATCTAGTTTAACATTATTTATCTCAAAGTCTTTTTTAGCTATATAAGAAATAGTCTCAATTTCTAGCATACTTGACTCTTTAAGAAAATCACCTTATTCCTCATCAATTTTGTTTTGCTTTGTCTCTTCTTCAAATTGAGCACCATCATCACCAAGAGGCATTTGGCTCCCTTCAATAATTTGAACATCTTTTTTATGATGTTTTTCATGACAAGCTTCGTTCAATGACTTTTGCTCTTCTTTCTTTCTATATACAATTTTATACACAAAATCGTTATTAGCAATATAAAGAGCATCAAGGGTGTCCATATTTTTTTTGGCACTAGAGCAATTCTTAATTTTAGCATAAGTTTCATCATTCAAAACACTTCTCAAAATTTGCATAACTCTAATGTTCAAAGAAAAGCATTTCTTGTCATAAGCATTCCAAGTTTGTTTTGATTTGCAAGTAAATTTATCAAGACAATATCCCATAAATCAAGATCAATAGATTGTATATAAAATTTCATTCTAGCTTTCTAATAAACAAAATGCACACTATCAAAGAATGATGGTTTATCAATTTTTTTCCATTTTGAAAAGCTTTCAATGGTTGCCAATAAATAAGGATCTTTAACTCTAATTGGTTAAACTTTCAACAGTGCACGAAGCTCTGATACCATTTGTTAGTCATGGAAACTATTACCCAAGAGGGGGGTGAATTGGGTAATTATAAGTTTTTAAAACAACATTAAGAAATTAAACATTTTGAACCACTCAATTAATAAATGCAACGGAACATACATAATAAAGGTACAACTATTAGAAATTACTCAAATATAACTTAGGTTATAGGATAAATCAAACAAATAGCTAGATATCAAGTTCAACTCAAGCATATATAATTAAAGCACAATTGTAAATGAGATAGAGTAGAGAATAGCAAACACAAGAGTTTATCCTAGTTCAACCACCAACTACTTGTAGCCTACATTCAGTCCTTAAGCTTTAACTTGAGATTTTCTTCACTATCTCCTAGACTTCATGGGTGCTAGGAAAATCTTTGTACAAGTAAGAGCACTCCTCACACCTTGAGATACCTCACCTTTGTGCTAGAGCCTCCAACTCTTCAAGTTTCACATGTGCTTGAAAAACCTTTACATTCAAGAGCACTCACAACACCTTTGGGATACCTCACCTTTTGTGTTTGAGTCTCACTACAAGGGATACCTCACCCTTTTATTTCTTGAGGGATATCTCACCCTCTTACAATGATTTTAAGATGAAGAGAAAGATTAGAAACTCTCATAAGAGGAGATATACAACTTGAAGAACAAAAGAATAGAAGGATTTTGCAATAAAGAGTTTAAAATATGATTTTAATGATTTAATGATCAAATCAAATGTTCTAGAGTTATAAAAGCTTCAAACATCACTTATATAAAGAGTCCAAGTGATAAAATAGTCGTTGGTAGTGTTTAGAAATAATTTTTTATGAAAACTAGTCATTTATAGCGTTGGGAGCGTTTCTGGGCAGGATGTAATCGATTACAAGTCTCATGTAATCAATTACAAAGTCTCTGTCAGAGTTGTAATCGATTACAAGGCTGATGTAATCAATTATATAGCCTCTAGTTTCGAAAATTGATTTTAAATGGTTATAACTTCTTCATTTCTTATCCGTTTAAAGAAAATTATCACTCATTGGAAAGATCATTGAGTCTATTTTCAAATGAAATAATTTCACAACAAAACTCAAAGTATTGTGAAAGTTATGATCAAAAGAGTAACCAAAGGTCAGTTTTTCAAAACTCAAATTTGAGTATTTTTCATAGTTTTGAACTTCTACCATGACTAGCTTTTCAAAACATGTTTCTTAGGCATTTTAGCATGTAAGAACTATTTGTAAAGATTTAAAAACATATTTGAACTCTTTTCTTGTAAACCCTCTATCTTTACATAGGAAAAAGCCTAAAAGAAAAACATACCAATTCTAGTCCTTAGGCTTCTTAATGTAATCCAAGCTTCCACAAATTTCTTCTCTTCAAATCTTGCAAATGCTTGGAACATCTTATTATTCTCATTCTTCTTGAGTTGAGCATAATTATGATCTTTTACTTTCTTGTTGCAATGCTAACTCTTGGTACTTGGACTATCCTACAAAGTATTACTCACTTAAAATAAATATAGTTAGTCTAAATTTATAATTCAATATATTCATATGCTTAATTCATAAATGTATAACTCTAGTTAGTGTAACATGTATATACGAATTTCATAGACACATCCAAATAATACATTTATCAATTACTAATAGATATGCTCTATATAGGATGTAATAAAAAACACTCTGCACATTTTTATTCAAATAGAGTCAAATCCAATATTAATTTAAGACAACTCATATAACATATTATTGGATATATTTTTATAGAATATGCTATAAAGAATATGCATGATTCTTATATGAAATATAATAAGATGGAGTACATATAATCTATTAAGTACATCTATGTAGCACAATCAATATCCTTTTGTAATGCATTTGTTATCATCAAAACTTAACACATTAAATCATTAGGACAAAGACAATTCTACAGGTCTTCCCAACAATTATATTATTCAAGGTTTGAACTTTAGTCGTCTCATTAGGAGTGTAGCTCATTTACCACTAGACTTAACCCTTATTTATTTATTTATTTATTTTACTTTGACACCTAACACTTGGTTTTTCCTAATGATCTAAATTAGTTGTGAAAAAAATTATTGATTATTAGCAACTATTTATTGTAAAAAAATAAAATATCTTAAAAAATTAAGATACCATAACAACTTCTTTAATTGCCTTTATGTAATTGGTTCAATTGATAGAATCAAATAATACAGACAAAAAGAGTTTTGAATTCGATTATTGTCAATAGGCTTTTATTAGTAAGTTATATGCAAGTATCACCACAAGCCCTCACTTAAGCTTTTGGCAATGCCCTCACTTTCATGGTTAGGCCACATATATAAGTGTTATTATAAGCCCTCATTAAGGCTTGTTGCAATGCCCTAATTTTATTGTACAGATGACTTATTAATAAAGGGTTGACAACAAGAACTGAACCCAACACCTTTTTGTTAACGTTATTTGATCAATACTAATTAAGTCAACTCAATTGACAATGAGATTACATTTTTTGTATAAGTGATGTTATATTTTTCTAACAAATTCTCTTACCTCCTCCTACTTACTTAATCTGTGACTAATTAGGTGAGTGAGACCAAATTCACCCATATGCCTTTATTTGAAATAGATAATATTAAATAAAAAATAAATATTTAATATCTTACGAACTTAGAAAATATTAAATACTTTTCTTCTTTACTTCTATTGATTCATTATAAGAATATAAAATTATGTTTTTATATTAATGGTAGTAACTAGTAAAGCAATGTTCTTCCAAAAAAAAAAGATAAATAAATAAAGCAATGAAAAATTTGCAAATGAGAGAAAAATAAGGTGAAACATAATTAAGTTGAGATATTGCTATATTAGGAAGCTAAAGTTAGGGGTGTTCACATCCAATCCAAATCAAAAAACTCGAAAACCGATGAAAATCGAAATAAATTGGATTAATTTGGATGAGATTTTTAAAGAACCGATAGGTTCGGTTCGGTTTTTGGTTTAATTTTCTAAAACCGATCCAAACCAATCTAAACCGATTTTACACTTAAAATTACCTAAATACCCATAATAAACCCATCCCTCATTGGCCTAATGGCCTATTCCCCTCTTCCCCCCAGACCCACCCCCACCGGCCCATGGCCCATTCCCCCCCCCCACCCCCCCACTTCGGCTTCACTTCCTCTTTCCCCCAAATCCCGTAACCTAAGTCCCTAACATCCTGCTGCCGCTGCCTAAATTCCAATCCTAGCATCCTCCCTCACTTCCTACCGCTTCGAATCCGTGACGTCGCCTCCCAGCCACGACCCAACTGTCGTGTCCCAACCACAACCCAGCCGTCTTCTCTTCTCTTCATTGGTCTCTGGCTTCCTCTGTACGGTGAGGTTTGTCCATTTCGATTTGCTTTTCCCCTCTTTGATCTCCTCACCGCGCCAAAGACTCGCATAGTTAAGTTAAGCCCTCTTCATCGAGGTACGTTTCGCCGTGTCTTATTAAGCTTTTTGGCTGTAGAATTTTTAGATTTTAGGTTTCGTTGGGGTTTTCACTGTTTTGGCAAAAAAGAGGCAGTGGGTATGACTGAGTTAGGAGAAAATTAGGTGTCATGTGCCATATTTGGAGGCAGATGCAAGAGCTACCGCCTGCGCCCACACTTTGAGCCGAGCCTTCACATCTCGTGGATCGTCACCTAAATTACAAAATTTGGCAATAAACAACTTGATTAGAGAGGCATCAGTTCATTCATTCTTCTTCCTTGTTCAAACAAATGATAAATTATCTCATTCTTGTTAAATTTGGTTTTAGCTAAAATCAGAATGACAACAGCATTCTGATAGTATCAGACTGTGTTAGGAACACAAATATAATGTTCTACAATGAAAATGAATGTATTATTGTGCATATTCTTTGAAGACTCCTTAATTTGTTTAGTAATTAGTATGGTCCATGATATATAGGTTAATAACTCAGTAAAATAGTGGTAATAACTAACAATAATAATAACCTAATTTTTAACCACGACACGAGTGCGTGTGATATAGATATATGATTCATATGTGAGAGGCAGAGGCAGTAACATAAATATAAATAGAGAGAGAGAGTAAAAAAACATACCAGGAGCAGAGATGCGCCAACTGCTAGGCTTTCAAGTGCAGAATAGCTAGCTTATTTGTTTCTGATTAATTCTTGGAATTAACATGCTGCCTTATGGTTCACTTGTTTTATTTTCTGCCTTAAGATGAGATTTTGTATTTGATTTTGATAATGACTGCATTCTGACTTGTATATAAAGTTGTTTACCCATAATCCCTTTGTATTCTTTTTCATTTTTTAATGTGCTCCTTGTGTGTGTGTTTACAACTTTGGAAGCTATTGTCACCAATAGAATCAGTGGTCTTCCAGCGCCACCACCACTCACTACCATGTCTGAGGTAATATTGCAGTCCCTTACTCCCTATTTTTATAACTTTGATTTTTGTGATTTAGTGTTCATGTACGAGTACACCGTGACCACCCCACATGTAGAATTGATTGGTGTTGCTATGTCTCTTTGTCTTTGTTTTGCAAGCCCTCACCTACTGTTTTTGTCTTTATTTTGTAGACTGAAAATACTATAAGTAGTGAGAAAATGATCGTTGCAAATGTTGAATCCACGAAGTCTACAACTAAACCAAACTGTGAGGAGCAAAATAATTTGAGCAAAGAGGAAGGTTCCAAAGTTTCCAAGGTTGATAAGAAGAGGAAAAATGTAGAAGGGTCCGGTGATGCTAATGCTGATGCTGAATATGCAGGTAAGAGAAAACCTTCTAAGCCTAGATCTTGGACTTGGGATCATTTTACAAAAGATGATTCAACTAATCCTAGAGCTAAATGTAAATGGTGTGGGGCAACCTATGCATGTGATTCACATAGAAATAGTACAAACAATCTTAAAAATCATTTGTTGAGTCAGTGTAAAAAATTTCTCAAAGAGACGGTTGATCCCACTCAAATAACTCTTTCTCTCCAACAATTGAAAAAAGAAGATGGGAAAGGCATTGGTAGTGCTTTTGCTGGTATTGCTTTTGATGTTGATGCTTGTAGACAAGCTCTAGCTAGGATGATAATTATGGATGAGTTGCCTTTTAAGTTTGTAATGGGAGAGGGATTCCATTATTTTATGAGTGTTGTGCAACCTAAAATGTCAATTCCGGGAAGGATTACAATTGCTAGGGATTGTTGGAATCTTTACATGAATGAGAAAAATAAGCTGAAAAGTATGTTTCGTCAATCAAATCAAAGTGTTTGTCTAACAACTGATTGCTGGACTTCTGTGCAAAACCTGAATTATCTTTGTCTTACTGTGCATTTTATTGATAAAGATTAGAAATTGCATAAAAGGATTCTTAACTTTTGTCTAATCAAGAATCATAAGGGAGAAACAATTGGTAGAAAAATTGAGAAATGCTTGGAGGGTTGGTTAATTGGTAGAGTTTTCACTATCATGGTTGATAATGCTAGTTCAAACGACGTTGCCATATCTTACTTGAAAAGTAGAATGGAGGATTGGAATTCACATCCATTAAAAGGAGAACATATGCATGTTAGATGTTGTGCGCATATTTTAAATCTTGTGGTCAATGATGGATTGAAGGACATGCATTCTTCAATTACCAAAATTAGGAATGCTGTTAGGTATGTCCGTGCATCTCCTGGTCGCATGGATAGGTTTAGAACTTGTATCAAGGAAGCTAGGATACAAGAAAAGTGTTCTGTGCAATTGGGTGTTCCTACTAGGTGGAATTCCACCTACATTATGCTTGAAAGTGCATTGAAGTTTCAAAAAAGATTTAAGAGGTTGGGAGAAAGATATGCTAAATTTGTGATGATGCAAGGTGGTATCCCAAAGAATGATGATTGGGATAATACAAAATGTTTTGTTAAGTTCTTGAAAATTTTTTATGATGTCACTAAGAAGGTGTCGGGTTCAAATTTTGTGACTTCTTCTCAATATTTCCATGAGTTTTGTGTGATAATGACTACATTTAAGAAATGGATTGGTAGTCATGATCCATTACTTGCAAGCATGGCTGAAAAAATGAAAGCTAAGCATGATAAATATTGGGAGAACATTAAAAATATGAACATGATGATTTTTATTGCTGTGGTACTTGATCCTCGAAGCAAGTTTCATTTTGTTAAGTGGAGCTTAGAAAAGTTTTTTGAGAAGGATGATGCTGAATTTTTGAGTGAAAAGGTAAATGGGACATTATACAAAATGTTTGATAGCTATAAGTTTTTCCTTAATCAAGGCTAAGTTGAAAATTCTGCACAATCCTCTCATGAAGTGGAAATGGTTGATCTTGAACCAACTAATGACATTTCATTTGCTATGGAATTTGAGAAGGACATGAATCTAAAGGAGAGTATGAATAAAAATGAAGTGGATTTGTATCTCATGGAGACCTTGGAGAAGACAAGTAACCCAAACTTTGACATACTGAACTGGTGGAAGGTGAATTCCACTAAATATCCTATTCTTGGTCATATAGTTAGGGATGTATTGGCCATGCCTGTGTCTACAATTGCTTCAGAGTCTGCATTCAGCACTGGAGGTAGAGTGCTTAATTGTTATAGGAGCTCTCTTACTCCAAAGACAGTTGAAGCTTTAATTTGTACACAAAATTGGTTCCGCTCTACCCCAGTGTCAATGGATATTGAAGAGTTCGTGGAGGAATTAGAAAGGCTTGAGCTAGGTAATTTTGTTATTGATGTTATCTTTTATTTATTAAACTCTATTACACTTGTCTATTTTTTGTATAACTTTGTCATTCATATTGATTATTGTATTTTATACATTTTTTAGAACTTGCCCCAATCCCACAACCAAATGAAGAGGATTCTGGTGCTGATTCTGATTAGCTTTGGAGTTGCTACCTTATTGACTGTACTATGTTGCAATTGCTGACTCAACTCCAAGAAGAATTACAATTGCTGAATTTTCATTTTGATTTTATTTGTTTGAATTCTGAACTTTGAAATTATTGCTGATTTTATTTGTTTGTATGATTTGTATGACTTTATGAATGATTTGGAGTTTGGAATTTAAATTATATTGTTGTGTATTACTCTTATTTAGATTGCATTTTTATTATATTATTGGATAAAAACCAAATCATCCAATCCAATCCAAACCGATTAAAATTAGTTTGGATGGGATCGGTTTGGTTATTGGAATTCATCCAATCCAAACCGAACCGATGATACTTACTTTGTTTGGATCAGATATTTTTTGTCTCAAAACTGATCCAAACCGATCCAAGAACACCCCTAGCTAAAGTTGAAGGTTGATGTCCCCGAGGACCCCGACATAAATAAAACTACCAATCTTGCAACCTCCACTTATCCTCTTTAATTCTCAACTGTCCACCCATATAATTAGGTATTCTTTTAGTAACATTATTTCCCTCTTGCTTTCTGTTTCCTGGTATATGTATATTAGACTCCCCCATATGTATATATAGATACAGAGATAGCCTAATTAAGTTCATCAAATCAATATATAATTTTCTCCGTGTGTCTATCACTCCACTCGCATAATATGGCCTTGGCGGTAGTAGTAAAGGCGAAGCCGGCCACGCACTACTCACAAGCATGTCCAGCTCTAGGGTGACCCTGCACTCCAAACTAACAGTTGTATCCAGCAAATCCGTCTGGTCGGTTAAGACCCACACTCTATCCGCCCTGGACCATGCCATGGGTTTCCATACTCTTCAGATCATATTCTACTATAAGGACGAAGACAACTTGTTTGAGTCATTTGATTTGGACCCGTCGAGGGAGTCATTGTCTGAGGTTCTCACTATGTACCCGACCATGACGGGTCGGTTGGCCTGACGACATGATGGTAACTGGGAAGTTAGGTGCAATGATGCGGGCGTTCGGGTCATAAAAGCCAACGTGGATACCACCCTCCATGAATGGCTCACATCTGCCTCTGGATCTGAAGAGGCACATCTAATAGCTTGGGACGATATGCCTGATGATCCTAGCAAATGGTCGCCCTTTCGAATTCAGGTATATATATGATTTACCTTATTTATATAATTTAGATCGGAGGTAGACCTGAAGTCATTGGCACAACGAACGATATGATCATGAGTTGAATGGTTGAACTAAAAAATTAAGATAAAGAAGAAAATATATTTTAAAAGATATTATATAAAAAATTACTTAATATAAAAAATTATATTAAAAAATACTAAACTAATAATATTATATAAAAAATACTTTCAAATAAGTGATAATAATAATTTATTAGTTTGATAATAATATAAATTAAGATATTAATAATAATATTTAATGGAAATTATAATAGAATGTGTTTTATGACAATTTTTTTTAAATATATGTTCAAATCTTAAAAGTTATATTTTTTAATTTTAGATAATAAAAAATTGATTAAGCCGAGTCAACCCACTCAAGTAAATGAACAGATCACAAGGGTCAATCTGAATTTGACTGGATCATTAAAAAATCTAGTTCAATAGATTAATCGAACCAACCTAAAGTTTGAATTACTAGTCTCATGGATAAACCAATCAGTTCAACCCATACAACTATGTCATTTACTATTTATTTTTTTTGGTGAACATATATCATTTACTATATACTATTAACAACTTGATTGTGCTCAAAACTGTAGACATATTATGAATAATATCTCAGTTATATTCTCAAAAGCACAGAGCTCCAGACTGGAGTAAGAAACACAATTAGCATATATATATATACACGCGTTGTCTTCCCAAAGTAATGTTACTATAAAGTTGAGTTTATGTTTAACCTTATACATTTAAAATTATAAATATTTATATATTATAAAATTCAATAATATATTTATTGTCACATGTAAGATTTACTGTAAATATGAGTTTATACTAACATTGCTCATATTCTTTTCCTACAGTAATTAATGGTTCTAGCTCATCAATCAAGTGTCTGAATTAATGTAAAGATCTTGCACTCATGTTTACTTTCCAACCAGTGAATTTTAAAGATAAATTATAGCTTTAAGAAGAAAATCTTAAACTTGTGTTTTTTTAAAAGATTTACATATTTTTTACATAACAAATAGTATGAAATAAAGTTTTTTGTAAAACAATATGAGCCAAAATATTTTTCTGAATCCGGGTGCCTAATCTAGCTGTGCTATAATAAAAGACCCGAAAAAAAAGAAATTTATATAAACATTATTAGGTTCAAATTAATTAATTACAAAATATTGAACTTTTTCTTTTCATGGATAAGTTGAGCAAATATTTTGGCGGTTGTGTGATTTACCATTTGATTCTTAAGTTTCCATGCATCCAGATATGTCAACGTATAATATCCAAAACAATTAATTAGGATGAAGAGGTAGTTAGAAATAATTCAAATACTGATATAGTGTAATCAGACAGCACAATTGTGTTTATCAGGTAAATGTACAATCTTTCAGAAATGTGGTTTGTTTTATAATTATATCTATTAATTAATTAATTGGTATAGATGATATAGAATAAGATAGATGATCATGGGTGTCGCAGATAAATAGCTTCCATGAAGGAGGTGTTGCAATAGGGCTAAGTTGTAGTCACATGCTTGCTGATCTAACTTGCGCAACATCATTCTTCAAATCATGGACGGAAGCTCACCGCCACTTGCCCATTACCCACCCTCCTTTCATCAGTCCACTTGGTGCTTCAGCTTCACCACTACTATCAGTTCCAAACGCGGAAGCAAAGTCTGATCTCACTCGCTATTCAACGACATTATCCACAAAAGCACAAACGGCCTCTTCAAAAAACATGGCCACAGCCACTTTCAAGTTTTCCAGTCCAATCATTAAGCAGTGCCTCAACGAAGTCCATGACATGTGCCCCAATGCCACCCCATTTGACTTTCTTTCGGCTCTGTTTTGGACTCGTATTGCTCGATTGAAGCCACCAAAAAATCATGATCAAACTCACTCTCCATCCATCTGCACCGACTTTAGGAAGCTCCTGAAAGCACCATTCCCTATAAGGTATTTCGGAAACGCTTTGCATTTTTCAATGCTTTCGCTGAAAGTGAAAGACATGGACAGCGGCGGATTAGGAGGCATAGCTAGTCCTGTGCATAGGCACCTGGCAGGGCTTGAAGAAGAGGAAATCTGGTCTTCCATAGAATGGTTTGAGTCCCAAAAGGAATCAGAGGGTGGGAAACAATCTCAAGGATTATTGCTGCACGTCAATACTATCCATGCAATGTTTAATTTTACCCGTTCGTATATTTTTTATTATTTTTCCTACAATCTTTGTGATACTGATATAACTTATTTTAATTATGAGGTTTTTATGAGGAACTGGGTAACACAGTGAAAAGGGAAAGAGAAGCTCGTGGTTTTAGACGTAGGGGCAGAGGTGCAAACGGCATTATGTGGATTCATGCGCTGATTTTGGGGAGTGTTTGCTGTTGTGGTGCTTAGAGGGCATGGGTTCAGTGAATGAGACAAAGATTTTTTTTGGAAAATGCTTAGCTTGAAGGAGATCAAAGTTGCAAGAGCAAAAATACACAAAACCCTCAAACTCGTTTTGGAGAGTGAGAAGAGACTCGTCACTACTCCACCGCGCGCTGTCGTCAGCCACCAGGTTTTTTTGTTTTTTGTTTCTATTAAATTAAAAGGAAAAAGAAAAATAAGAACATTTAGAGTAAGATTAATGTTAATGGTGAAGCCGTGTGTAGGTGAGGGTAATGCACTAATTTTGTGATATGTGGTTTTACTGTTTAATTGTGTTTTGAATTTATGTTAATGACTTGGTATAAATATCTTAAAGTGTGGGGGTGTCTAATTAAAATTCTTTACCTGAACCAAGAAAGAGACATTATGGTGCTTCTAATTGTGTGAAATAATTTTTAGAAAGACAATTTTTTTTTATGTCTCTCTCGGATAAATCCGTTTTTATGTTGAAGTTGTTTTAAATTCAAAATCATAATTTAATGAGATTAGAAGTGAGTTAAAAGGCTATTGAGTTTAGAATATGATCTAGTAATGGTGCATCACAATCTGAATATGCTCAAATATTGGTAGCATTTATGTACTTGATTTTGCATGTGCTATAAATTGATTGAGTAAATACACACACATAATCCTTATAATGGTTTATGTAGAGTTTGAAAATTAAAATAGAGCATTGAGTGCTTCATATAATGTCTTACATTGTATCTCATATATCATTGTTATCTTTGAGTTACTATTGACTTGGTTATGTGACATGCATAGTTATATATGTATAGAGTGTGATAACCATGATCTAAATGTACATGATCAAGTATTTGATGATGCATGCATGAATGAATTCCATGTCCCTATTGCACTATAAGATTAGATGAGACTATGGACCAAGAGCCATGGTGTTGAATTTGATATGTGGACAAGATGATCATAATGCTAAATAAATCATTGATTCAAATGAGACAAAATCCACAAGTGGGTTTATTTTTAACCTCAATGAAGGTGATGTCACTTGGAAGTCATCCAAGTAGACTTGTATAGCTAGATCTAAAATTGAGGCCGAGTTTATTAACTTGGTAGGATCTGATATTGAGTGACTAAGAAATCTCTTAGCAGATATTCTTTTTATGGAAGAAACCTGAAGACATGGATTCTTCAAAGTCTGTGATTGCCAAAATGGCAAATAGTAAGAGCAAACAAAATGTGTATAATGAAAAATAGTGACATATATGTATACGTCACAATTTTGTGAAGCATATGCTAAAAATGGAATTAAATCCATTAATTATGTGAAGTCATAAGGAAATTTGGCTAATCCTCTGACAAAATCTTTGTGTAGAAACTTAATAAATACCACATCGAGGGGAATGAGACTTAAGCCAATTTGAAACTAATAGTGATGGTAACCCAACTTTTATGATTGGAGATTGATATATGTAAAACAACATCATGTTTTGTTCTTATTTTGCATGCATTCTTGGGTATTTTAGGCATTTTAGTTTTCCTTTTGGTTTGTTTTTTCCTTAGTTCGGATAACTGTGGTGTTTTTGGTGTCCTTGTGCAGGATTAATGCTAAATTGGCCTTGGATTGAATGGAATGCTTGCGTGATTGAAGTTGGAGCTTAACGGATAGCGAAAATGTGCAAAAAGACCACTCCAGAGGGATCCACGGCCTGCCCGTGGATCAAACCACGGCCATGGATCGAGCAGTAGCTTGAAGAAGCAAAATAGAAATTTCAAAGAATTCCACGGCTTGGCCGTGGAATGATCCATGTTGATACCAAATTTTATCCATTATTTATTTATTTATTTTATTTTTATTTTATTTAATTTAATTTCTTTCTTTACAAAAAAAAAAAAAATTTCTTCTACGGGTCAACCCAACCCAAATTCTATCTCAACTCTCCCCTTTCCCCTTCCTGCTGCTGCCACCGAGCCATCAAAGCTGCATTGAATTGGATTAAAAGCTTCAGGCAGTTTTCTTTTTCAATCATCAAGTTCCGCATTCATTCAGAAATTAAAAGTTCAGACCGTTTTGCATTCCAATCATCAGAAATGGAAGAGTTTTGTTTTGGCATTCCTTATAAGAATCACACACAAATCACAGACGGGAGGATTCAATCGTTCAGACAAAAAAAAAAGGGCTACACAGGAGTCAGAAAATACAAGCAAAAATCACAAACTGAGAGGAGATTTCCCCAAACACAGATTCATCACACAAAAATTCCTTCATCATAACCATCAACTCACCTCAACTGAGTTGACTCAGTAGCCTCCATCTTCACCAACACCAAGCCACCCAGTTAACTCACCCTCTTCAACTTCAAAAAAAAAAAAAAAACCTCTTCACACCACCATCACTCCTTCATCTTCATTGTTTCCTTCACCACCCATCCTCAAGCTCATCACCCCACAACCAACACCTACGTAAAACCGTGACCAACCTCCCCAAACGCACCAGCCGTGACCACCCAACACCGTTTGGCCCCAAACGCGCCAGTCCGGCGTTGCGCTAGTCCAAGACGTCCAGAATCCCGCCGCTGCGCAAACCCCGTCACTGCGCAAACCCCACCGCTGCGCGAACCCCGTCGAACCCGCGATGCCGACCCCGCACGAACCTCGCCACTGCGCCAGCCCGTCACGGTCCGTCCACCCTGTTGTCGCCGCTGTGCCTCCACCGGATCTGCCGGATCTCCACTTCTCTGCATCACCGTGAGTCCCCTCTCTCCCTCTACTTCTTTCTTCTATTTTCGTTTGATAGGATTGAGGCTAAAAGCCTCTCTGTCTCCCTGTTTTTGTGTTCTGTTTCTAAATGCCTAAAGAGACTAAAGTCTCTTTATTTCCTTTTTACACTAGTCACCCGTGACTAGCCTTTTATCTTTTTTTTTTCTTTTCTTTCCTTTCTTAGACAATAATAAAGAGAATAATAACAATAATAAAAGGAGTTGTTGGTTAAATGGTTCCACCAGCCCACTTCTACGTGGGTATTTTTATTTGTGACAAAATATAATAATAAAAAGTGGATTGGTTTAATGTTACTTTTGAAGTAAAAAATAATAAAAATATATATTTTTGAATTTAATTACTTTTTTTTTTAGGATTAGTTCTCATTTGGTAGTGTTTGTTTAGTTTAATGATATTTTATGTTGTATCTTGTGGTCAAGGAAAAAATGTATAAAGTAAAAATACATAAAAAAATAAAATAAAATAAAAAATAAAATACATAAAAAAGAAGAAAAAAATAAAAATAAAATAAAATAAAAAATACATAATCTTTTGTTTGTTGTTATGATTATTATACTCATTAGTATGTGATTTTAATTTAATTATTATTATATTAATCAAATAATTTTAAAAATTGACCGATGACGGAAAAATTGGGAGAGGATCGGAGTGCCGATCAGATTACACTCTTCCCAATAATCTTGAGGTTTTATATTGGATTTTGCCAGGAGCGCCGGCGAAGTCTAATTCTCACACCAAATTAATTTTTTTTAAAAATAAAAATATACAAAAATAAAAATCATTTTGTAAAATAAAAATGCACAAATAAAAGTGAAAAATTTATTACAGTTTCAACATCATGGTTGTGGTGAATTAAAGTTCTATTTTTGTAAAGACTTTTTTTTGAAATTGCTACAAAAATCTCATTGTGCTAAAAAATATTTTTCTTGGTTATAAATGAGATTTTATTTGGCCATTTACTTAAAGAAACATTTTCCTACCTTAAACAAATTTCTTTGAATTAAAATTATTCATTAAAATATTTTTTTTTATTTGGCCATTCATTTTGAAAATTACTTCTCTTCAAAAGATAAAATTTTAATTCACCACTTTTATATAATATGTTGTAGACTTAGAATTTGTTTCAAAATAATGGCTATTTTGCCACCCATTGCTTGTCTTATCATTTATCATTCTTGATATTATGCTTGACAAAATGGGACATGTCAAAATAAAATTAAAAAAATTCTTTTCTTTTAATTAATAAAGGACCAATTAAATTAATCTTGCAAATAACATTAGATTAAATAGGTAACCATTCTTAGAACGGACGGTGTAGGGTGCTAACACCTTTCCTACCCGTAATCAATCCCCGAACCTCAAACTCTGAAACGTAGACCATCTTTTAGGTGTCCAATTGCGCCATTCCATTTAATGGATAAAGCGATTGGTGGCGACTCCCAATATCCCGAGGTCTTATCCTCCTCTGTTCTTTTTATTTTCGCGACGCCCTTCCTTCTAGAACGGTTGCGACAAATACCGCGACTCCACCGGGGGACCGCTAGAGGGTTAAACTTTTTTTTAATCTTATGTGATTTGCTCTTTAATTATGTTGGTCCGTTTTTGTTTTATTTGTTTATTTGTTATTTGTTTCATATTATTGTACATTCTGTTTGTATTATATTTATTATATTTCTGCTTTGTAAATAAGTTCTCTCATGTACACTTCCACACACAAGCTCTCTACCCGAGCTCAGTACCTTGTAGGCTTGGACAGAGGGTGAAGTAGTGTTGCTTTGTGGGACCGTTGGTCTCCGTTTAGGCACATGAAAACCCCTCGCTCAAATTGAACTTTTTTCGCTTGTAACCTATCATGGGTGAGGATGGAGGACCCTTGCTAGCCAAAGTCTTGGTGACAGCAAGGGACAATTTGGGGACTTTTTGTCCGATAGGGGTCTAGAACCAAAGCTCTTACTTGTAAATATAATCTTAGAGCTATCATCGTTCATAGAACTTATCCTGCTGATCGGGTACCAAGATTAGGTACCCCTTTTCCTCTAACATATGAGGAATTTCTGTTTGTCTTTTATTTTGTAGTTGTTAACTTTTCTTTTATCTTGCATTTGCATATGTGGTCTAATCCTGTGAAGATATCGATAAACCTCAAGCATGAATAAGGAAAAGATGACTCTAATGTCTGAGGTGGCAGAGAGTATCAGGGTTGTCGGTGAAGAGTCTGCAAGAATTCAAGCCAAGGAAGGAAATAGTTTCATCGCGAGGATGTTCCTTTACCTCTCTTAAAGGGGAGCCATGACTTTGAGCAAAACGACCTAAGGAGGCTCCGTAATGTGTGGTGTAGCATGAGAAGACAAGAAGAGTTCAATAACAAGTATGGAGATATTGCAGCTCTCATGTTTATCACCCCTGACCTCCAAATGTTAAAAGCTATGCTCCATTTTTGGGACCCCTCATATCGGTGTTTTACTTTCCGACAATTTGACTTGGTGCCAACGATTGAGGAGTATGCTAGGCTTCTTAATAGAGACGACGTGCCAAAGGACAAAGTGTACTCACATGACCCTAAGAAGACGCCAAGAAGGATGCTATCCAAATTGATAGGAATTCATGCCAATGAATTGGACAAGTACATGGTGGATGAAGGACGGAGTCTAGATTCGGAGTTCTTGCTTAGGATGGCTGAAGCTCAAGTTGATCAAAGGTTTGGTTTGGTAGCACTAGCCCTCGCTATTTATGGGTTAGTAATTTTCCCAAGATGGAAAAATCAAATAGATGGACATGTGATCAATTTGTTTGAGCAGATTGAGCATGGGGTACACCCAGCCCCACCAATTTTAGCCGAGACAATTCGATCTCTGAACTACTGCCGAGTCCATCAAAAAGGAAGGTTTTGGGGATGTGCACCATTACTTGCAGTATGGATGCTTAGTCATATGCCAACGTTGAAGTGCTTTAACCATCCAGAAATTGATCTAAAACAGTATGTCATACCTAAGCACCCGCTCTCTCTATATGGTCGTGACAATTGGCCTCCCCGAACTCCGATGATGAGGCAATGGATCAGTTTTTTCATGGAAATAGAAGAAGTGGTCTGGAGGGCCAAGTGGTTTCCTTACACTTATACCATATATAGATGTGGAAGCAAACCTTGGGTTCCACTTATTGGTCCATGGGGAGTAGTGGGCTATGCTCCAGCTATGGTCCGAAGACAAATGGCATCCCTGCAATTCATTCCGATGACTCATGGACTGTCCAAATTTGAATTCTCGTATGACGATGAAAGAGCCAATCATAAAATAAAAGAAGTCATTGAAGATTGGAAGGACACAAGAAGTGTGAAGCCCAGTCTCCCATCGTCTGAAACGACACCTGAATACTTAATGGCAGGGCTAGTAGGAGGAAGGGATTTCTTGCTCCCAAGGTACAGGGTCCAGAGTTACCAATGCACCAATTTAATGAACCCAATGACTACTATGCTGAAGCAGAAGGGCGGTATGAAATCATTTATCGGCAGTGGACCACTGAGAGAAGGTCCTTGGAAGATCAACTTATCACTGCAAGAAGAAAAATCCAAAGTCAAGAACAAATGGCCTCTAAGGATATTGAAATAGAGAGGTTGAGGAAAACATGTCAAGCCCTCGAAACAATCATTCAGGGGAAGGATGGTCAACTTCAAGAATTCAAGAATGAAGTTAAAATCTCGAATCAACATTTGGAAAAGCATGTTGAATGGTCTACTTTCTTGGAAAGTAAGAAGAATCGGTTAGAGGATAATGTTCTTTTCTTGACTAATGAAAAGAATTTCTATCGTAATGCAAGCCAAGAAATGGAGCGGAAAGCCGAAATAGTTCTTGATAATATGAGGGAAATCTCCAACCATTCAAGAAAGAGGGCAAGAGAAATCATCAAAGTGGAAGCCAAGCTAGCACCAGGAGAAAACCAAAGATATTTGACTCGGGTTAGAAAGGACCTTGACTTCCTAGGAAAATTTCACTGAAATTAGTTTCTTGTTCTAGGAATGATGATGTAATCTTGTTTTGTAAAGCTAACTCCTCCATCTGACTTGAGGAGTAGCAAAGATCAATATGTGTAAAAATCTCTATGACCATAGAGCTTTTCCCTTTGAATAAATGAGGTTTATCGATATCGCTTGCTACTTTGGATCATGTCTCTACATGCATAGTTTTATTTTTGTTTGCATTTTCTTTTTCTTTTTCATATTTTCTAATAAAAAATGAATACAGAAAGGAAAAATGTCTCTGCGACACCCATATAGGACTCGCTCTCAATCAAGAGTCATGGATGAACTGGGTCAGTCACAAGAAGAGTTGAGAAGTGAAGTAAGCCAGTTCAAAGAACAAATGGCCAAGATCTTGGAAATTCTGGAAAAAACGAAGAACACAGAGGGGACTCCTTCAAAGGCAAATGATGATCCTTCTGCCACGCCTGCTCACCCGCCCGGCTTTACGCCAGTTCCTTGGCAATATCCTAGTGTTACCTCTCAAGGGGCCATGATGCCGCTCACTATTTACTCAAATAATCCTGAAACACAGGCATCTTCATTCCCACCATATGGCCTTCCACCTAGTTATGTGCCACCATTATCCACCAATATTCCTGAGGGCAGTGCACCGACAGTCCCAACGAGTTCAAACCCTCTCCAAGGATCTCAACTAAATACCAGTGAGATTCCTCAGTACCCGATTTCTATTCCACCTTATGACATTTCTCCTGGTTTTATGCCATCCCAAATTACCAACCCTCTTGAGAGCGGCTCATCATTGGTAATACCTACTTCAGGGCCACAAGGCTCGACTCAGGCCCAACCTCCTTTCTACATGCCACAGTTTTTTCCCCATAAAGTCGCTGGAACTTCTCCACTGAACCCTTCAACTGAAGGCATTCAATCCAAGGGAAAATTAGAAGTTCTTGAAGAAAGATTGCGAGCCATAGAAGGAGCAAGTAGCTATGGTCTTCTGGATGCCACAGAGCTCTGTCTTGTCCCGAATGTGGTAATTCCTCCAAAGTTTAAGGTCCCAGATTTTGAAAAATATAAGGGAACCACTTGCCCAAAGAATCATCTGACCATGTACATCCGCAAGATGGCATCCCATGCTCATGATGATAACCTATTGATTCATTTCTTCCAGGATAGCTTAGTGGGCAGCTTCTAATTGGTATACACACTGAACGTGCTCATATACGATGTTTCAAGGACTTGGCTGATGCTTTCTTGAAGCAATATAAGTACAACATCGATATGGCACCAGATAGGTTACAGTTGCAAAATATGGCTAAGAAAGGAGCTGAAACCTTTAAAGAATATGCTCAGCGGTGGAGAGAGATAGCTGCTCAGGTTGAACCCCCATTGACAGAAAGAGAAATGGTGGCGACATTCATTGACACCCTCCAATCACCCTTCTATGACAAAATGATAGGGAATGTGTCGTCGAATTTCTCAGACATGGTCATCATTGGGGAAAGAATTGAAGGAGGAATGAGAAGTGGAAAGATTGCTGAAAGCTCAATAGGGACATTTGGTGCCAAAAAGCCCCCAGCAGGGAAGAAAAGAGAAGGAGAAGCCCATGCTGTGACTTTCGATCAAAGGAGTTTTGCCCAAGGGAGACATAGCCAGACACCTGTTAACCCTCAACCATCCTTCCAACCTCCCTACATGCCTTACTATCCATACATTGCTAATGCCTCTCAAGCTCCATACCCTCAACCTTATCACCCAATGATCCCTTATCGTGCACCGTCTCCTATCCCAAATCAAACACTCCCTACCATGCCATACCAACCAACCCAACCATGGGCCCAAAACTCAAATACCAACCAAAGAAGGCCTCCAGTAAACCAAGAAAAGAAACCTGTCCAATTTGACCTAATTCCCATGACCTATACTGAACTGCTACCACAACTCTTCCGAAATTCCTTATTAGCTCCTTGCCCAATGAAGCCATTGGAACCTCCCTACCCAAGAGGATTTAACCAGAATGCTAAATGTGAGTACCATGCTGGGGCTGTAGGTCACTCAACAGAAAATTACAGAGCCTTGAAGTTCAAAGTGCAAGACTTGATTAATGCCAAATGGTTAAACTTTAAAGAAAAAACTCCTAATGTAGGCCGTAATCCCTTGCCTGATCATGGAGGTCCTGTAGTTAATGCCATAGAGGGGTCTTCTGGACGATGCCTCATAAGTCAGGTAGCTGATGTGAAAACTCCCATGAGAGTAATTTTTCAAGAGCTTTGTAAATATGGGTTGATACAAAACCAAGCTGAGATAAAAAAGGTCAATGAAGATGAAACTGTGTGCAAGATCCATGGGGAAGTCGGGCATTCTATTGAGGAATGTGATGAATTCAAGCGATCCTCCAAAGTTTGATGGACAGTCACCTAGTGCAAATAAGCAATCGACGATAATGGTGACGTCTATATGGTCAAGGAAGTTACACCTCCACCAGTTCAAGAGGCTGCCAATACCTATGCAACGCAACCAATCATAGGGCAAGCTCCAGGTATACCAAGGCCATTGACGATTCATTATAGCAAAGAGGTGTCTCCGCAATTCTCTTTTGGTCGGAATCCTATCACTATCCAAGTGCCGAATCCTTTTCCCTATAAGGATACCAGAGCTGTGCCTTGGAAATATGATGTGCAAGTCGTTGTAAATGATTTCCAGGATAATCAAATGAAAATCCCATCGGCTATCTCTAGCATATCTGGGATCGGTGGAATGACTCGGAGTGGTCGTATTTATACACTTGAGGATCTGCGTAAAGACTAAGTGGAGGAAGTGGAAAGAACTCGGAAAGAGAAAGGCAAGATGGGGGAAACTTCTATTGAAAAAGTCTTGAAAGAAAAGGAAGAACCAAAGGCAACACAGCAAGAGGTCTATAAGAAAGAAGTGACCGAGGAAGAAGCTTGTGAGTTCTTAAAATTCATAAAGCAAAGTGAATACAGGGTGGTGGATCAACTGAACCGCACCCCTGCAAGAATATCACTCTTATCTTTATTACTGAACTCTGAGCCACACAGGAAGGTGCTAATAAAAGTGCTCAATCAAGCCCATGTTTCTCATGACATCACGGTTGACAAGTTGAATGGCGTTATCAGTAACATCACAGCAGATAATTACATCACTTTCACCGATGATGAAATACCCAATGAGGGAAGAGGACATAATAAAGCACTTCATATCTCAGTAAAATGTCAAGATCATATCATGGCTAGAGTACTTGATGGACAATGGTTCTTCCTTGAATGTGATGCCGAAGTCGACACTCTCCAAATTGCCTTTTGATGGGTCACACATGAAATCAAGTGCGATGATAGTAAGGGCATTTGATGGCACAAGGAGAGAAGTCATAGGAGAAATTGAAATACCAATTCAAATTGGTCCTTGCACTTTCAACATACTCTTTCAAGTGATGAACATTGCACCATCATACAGTTGTCTCCTAGGACGACCATGGATTCATTCTCACTGAGTCTGTGCCTTCCACATTGCACCAAAAAGTCAAATTCATAGTTGATAATAAGATGATTACTGTCTTTGGTGAAGAGGACCTACTGGTGAGTAAGCCGCTAGACACCCCTTATATTGAAGCTACGGAAAAGGCTTTGGAGACTGCCTTTCAAGCACTCGAGGTTGTCAATACCATTTATATAAAAGAAGGAGCTCCAATTCCTAAGCCGCAGCCTTCTGTTGCATCTGTAATGATGACAAAAGTTATGCTAGAAGGGGGTTATCAACATGGAGATGGGCTGGGCAAGAAACGACAAGGTGCCACAGGACTTTTTCAACCCTTTGAAAACAAAGATAGATTTGGGCTGGGGTACAAACCCACTAAGGCCGATAAGAGGAGGATAATGGAAGAGAAAAAAGAGAAAAGGCTGGCTCGCTTGGAAAATCGAGAACCTAAAGTAGAGGGAGTCCCCATCTGTGATATACGACAAAGCTTTCGGAGCGCGGGAGTTGTGTTCGTAGACCAAGTGACTGCAGTTGAAGATGATGATTTTGTCAGTCACGCGGACCTGGTATATGCATGTTCTTCAGATACAAGACTCAACAATTGGGAGATCTCCGAGTTTCCCATAACCTTAGAGTCTCTTTCAAAGTAATTCTGTAGTGCTTTTCCTTTAGCTCTGCCCAAGGCTTTAGGATTTTCATTTGTAAATGGGCTCACATGTTTCATTTCCAATAATTGTTATTAATAAAATGCATTTTTGAGTTCTCTCATTTTTCATTTCATTAGCTTTCATCCCACCATTATCATGACCTTCTATTCATTTCATTTTTCTTGTGTCAACATCACTTATTGCAGATCTGAAAATGACTCTCTTGAAAGTGACAGTGTCAATATCTCATCATATAATTTTGAACACCCTGTTAATCATACTGATGAGGATAATGAGGATGATTGGGAAACTTCACCTGAGTTAATGAGATTACTTGAACAAGAAGCTAAAGAAATCCAACCCCATGAGGAACCAATTGAAGTAATTAACTTGGGGACTGAAAATGATAAGAAAGAAATCAAAATTGGTACCTTGATGAAAGAGGATGAGCGTAACAAGTTGATTAAGCTCTTGTTTGATTATAGTGATGTCTTTGCATGGTCATACCAAGATATGCCTGGGCTAGACACTGACATAGTTGAGCACAAATTGCCACTAAAACCTGGGTATCCTCCGGTTAAGCAAAAATTGAGACGAATGAAACCTGAGATGTCCCTAAAAATCGAGATGAAGTAAAAAGACAGCTTGATTTGATCTTGGATTTCTTGCACTTGCAAAATACCCACAATGGGTTGCCAACATTGTTCCTGTCCCAAAGAAAGACGGGAAAGTCTGAATGTGTGTGGACTATCGAGACTTAAATAGGGCCAGCCCTAAAGACGATTTCCCGTTACCTCACATTGATGTTTTGGTGGACAACACTGCTCAACATTCATTTTTTTCCTTTATGGATGGTTTCTCGGGATACAATTAGATCAAGATGGCACCGGAAGACATGGAGAAAATCACATTCATCACTTTATGAGGAACCTTCTGTTACAAAGTGATGCCTTTTGGTTTAAAAAATGCTGGGGCAACGTATCAAAGAGCTATGGTGACATTGTTCCATGACATGATGCACAAAGAAATAGAAGTTTATGTGGATGATATGATTGCAAAGTCAAAAACAGAAAAAGATCATATAATCAATCTGCAAAAGCTTTTTGAGCGATTGAGGAAGTTCAAACTCAGACTTAATCCTGCAAAATGCACTTTTGGTGTCAGATCAGGCAAACTATTGGGGTTTGTGGTGAGCCAGAAAGGAATAGAAGTTGATCCTGACAAGGTTCGAGCAATACTGGACATGACGGTCCCTCGCACTGAAAAGGAAGTTCGAGGATTTTTGGGAAGGTTGAATTACATTGCTCGATTCATATTCCAGCTCACAGCAACATGCGAGCCGCTCTTCAAGTTGTTACGCAAGAATCAGCCAGTCAAGTGGAATGATGATTGCCAAAGAGCCTTTGAAAAAATCAAGCAATATTTACAAGAACCCCCGCTTTGGTGCCTCCAAGTGCCGGAGACCTCTCATTATGTATTTGACGGTTCTTAATGAGTCTATGGGTTGCATACTTGGGGCAAGCATGATGAATCCGGTAGGAAAGAACGCGCCATTTATTACTTAAGTAAAAAGTTCACCGATTATGAGGCAAAGTACTCATTGTTAGAGCGAACTTGTTGCGCCTTGGCATGGGCTGCCCATCGATTGAGGCAATACATGTTGTGTTACACTACTTGGTTGGTGTCCAAAATGGATCCTATCAAGTATATCTTTGAGAAACCTGCTCTCACTGGGAGAATCGCGCGATGGCAAGTTCTATTATCGGAGTATGAAATTGTTTATGTCACCCAAAAGGCAATTAAGGGAAGTGCCCTTGCAGATTATCTGGCTAACCAACTTATAGAAGATTATGGGTCGATGCAATGTAAGTTCCCTGATGAAGATATAATGGCTCTGTTTAAAAATGAGGAATCCTCTGAAAAAGAAAAATGGACCATGTGGTTTGATGGAGCCTCTAATGCACTAGGGCACGGCATTGGAGCCATCTTGATCTCCCCTGAAGATAAATTCATCCCAATCACAGCAAGGTTGTGTTTTGACTGTACTAACAATATAGCAGAATACGAAGCGTGTGCTTTAGGTATTCAGGCAGCAATAGAATCAAAAGCAAAGATCTTGGAAGTATATGGGGACTCTACCTTAGTCATTCATCAACTAAAAGGAGAATGGGAGACCCGTGATGCCAAACTGATCCCATACCATGTTTACATCAAAGAATTGATCAAACAATTTGATGAAGTCACTTTTCATCATGTTCCTCGAGAAGAAAACCAGTTGGCTGATGCTTTGGCCACACTATCATCAATGTTCCAAGTAAGTCATGAAAGGGACCTACCACTTATAAAAATGGAAAGTCGTGACTGTCCTGTATATTGTCAAGCGATTGAAGATAAGCCTGATGGGAAACCGTGGAATCATGACATCAAATGTTTCATCAAGAATAGGGAGTACCCTGCAGGCGCTTCAGAAAATGACAAGAGGACCCTGAGGAGGCTCGCAATGGGTTATTTTCTGAGTGGGGAAGTACTTTACAAAAGAAACCATGATATGGTGCTTCTAAGATGTGTTGATGCAATGGAAGCAGAAAAGATTATTGAAGAAATACATGAGGCCTCCTTTGGAACTCACTCCAATGGACATGCAATGGCAAGGAAAATCCTAAGATCTGGTTATTATTGGTTAACCATGGAAAATGATTGTTTCAATCATGTGAGGAAGTGCCACAAGTGCCAAACATATGCTGATAAGATTAATGCGCCGCCAGTCCCTTTGAATGTCCTAGCAGCACCCTGGCCATTTTCCATGTGGGGTATGGATGTCATAGGACCTATTGAACCTAAGGCCTCAAATGGGCATCGCTTTATCCTTATCGCGATAGACTACTTCACCAAATGG
This sequence comes from Ormosia semicastrata, assembly GCA_029884595.1. Lineage (NCBI taxonomy): Eukaryota > Viridiplantae > Streptophyta > Magnoliopsida > Fabales > Fabaceae > Ormosia > Ormosia semicastrata. The sequence continues at coordinate 6,102,590 of JAQQTO010000054.1, read as the reverse complement.
GTTGAAGCTGCTTCTTATGCTAATGTGACCAGGAATGTGGTGATCAAGTTCATCAAAAGAGAGTTGATATGTCGTTATGGTCTACCGAATAAGATCATCACTGACAATGCAACCAACTTGAATAACAAAATGATGAAGGAAATGTGCGAGAATTTCAAGATCCAACATCATAACTCCTCGCCATACCGCCCAAAGATGAATGGGGCTGTTGAGGCAGCAAACAAAAACATCAAGAAGATCATCCAAAAAATGGTTGTGACATACAAAGATTGGCATGAGATGCTTCCCTTTGCTCTGCATGGTTATCGCACGTCTGTCCGTACCTCAACTGGGGCAACTCCTTTCTCTTTAGTTTATGGAATGGAAGCCGTACTCCCTATTGAGGTAGAGATCCCTTCATTAAGAGTACTAATGGAGACAAAATTAGAAGAGGCCGAGTGGGTCCAAGCTCGACTAGATCAGTTGAATCTTATTGAAGGTAAAAGATTAACTGCACTGTGTCATGGCCAGTTATATCAAAGGAGACTTATGAAAGCCTATGCAAAAAAAGTGCGCCCTCGACAATTTCAAGAAGGAGACTTAGTGCTCAAAAAGATCCTGCCAATGCAAAAAGATCACCGAGGAAAATGGACTCCAAATTATGAAGGACCTTATGTCGTGAAGAAGGCTTTCTCTGGAGGGTCCTTGATTCTCACAAGAATGGATGGTGAAGATCTACCACTTCCTGTAAATTCAGATGCAGTCAAGAAATATTATGCGTAAAAGCACTACTTGTCAAAAAAAAAAAAAAGAAAAAAAAGAAAAGAAAAGAAAAGGGAAAAACATGGCTCGCTAGGTGGAAAACCCGAAAAGGCTACCTAGGCAAAAGTTAGAGCGACCGGTAGGTTGAAAACTCGAAAGAACGACCTAGGCAAAAGTTAAGATCCAAAATAAAAGGACAATAGTGCTTGATATGACAAAGGAAGTGAGACAATATTGCTTGAGTCTCCATGCTAGGGAGAAGCAAATCTCTCGCTTTAGAGTAAACTAAGTTTCCATATTGGGCGAGGCAAATGTGCCAAATGATCCCAATCAAGGGGCGATCAAAGTCTTCATAGGTCAAGTTAATGGATGTTCAAAATCGGGTATGCAAAGGATTGACGCTGATTACGATAAAGGGTTTCATTGGAAGAGTCAAGACCTTTGCCCTTATCATCCCTCTCAAATTTCATGTTGATGACCACAATAATACTTTCTTTTCACCATTCCCATTTCAATACAATATCGTCATGTTTTTACCTTTGCCTCTTCTTTGACTCAATATGCATTTTTCTAATAATCATATATTGGAATATGAAATGTGTGACATTCTTTGTCCGAGCATTAAGAATTGCTAATGACTTGAAAGGTATGGGAAACACAATGATTTCGATAAGAGTGTTGATAAAAGAGAAAGGACAACCAGGTCACCTCAAGGGTCATCTAAAGAGTTTTCCTATTGCTTTGTGTGTCACATCTAATGCACACTTCAGGGTCATTCTGGTTGGACATTTCAACCATCGATGAATAGACAAATGAAAGGATGCCATTAAATCCTATTCCAGTTCATCTTTGAAAATGATTGCAATCATGTCCTCAAGGGTCGTGGAGACAAAAAAAAAAAAAAAAACAAACAAAAAAAAACAAAAAAAGAAAAAAGAAATTTTTTCATACTCTCATACATTTGAAGCATGCATTGCATAGTGCATTTGTTCTCATTTTGCTAGCCTCGACCTACAAAGGTCCAAGTTGTTGTTTCCTTTTCTGGGTCCCCGTACCCATTGTTTTATGTTTTTGGGTCCCCGTACCCATTGCTTTTAAGTTTTTGTTAAGCTTCAGCGGATACTTGACTCCGCAAGCTTTTTATCTTTTTGGGTCCCTGCACCCATTGTTTTATCTTTTCGGGCCCCTGCGCCTATTGTGTTTCCTTTCTGGGTTCCTACACCATTGTTTTCCTTTCTGGGCCCCCGCGCCCATTGTCTTTTAGTTTTGGGTTCCTACACTCATTGTTTTCTCGTTTTCGGGCCCCCGCGCCCATTGTGTTTTCCTTTCTGGGCCCCCGCGCCCATTTGTCTTTTAGTTTTTGGGTCCCTGCACCCATTGTGTTCTCGTTTCTGGGTCTCCGTACCCATTGCCTCTTTGTTTCTGTTAAGCTTCAATGGATACCTGACTCCGTAAGCTTCTTACCTTGTTTTTATTAAGCTTCAAGGGGATATCCGACTCCATGAAACTTTTTACCTTTTCGGGTCCTCGTACCCATTGTTTTTGGGTCCTCGTACCCATTATCTTTTTGTTTCTGTTAAGCTTCAATGGATACCCGACTCCGTAAGCTTCTTGCCTTGGTTAGCTAGCTCACGGATACCACTCCGCAAGCCTTTTACCTTTTTGGGTCCCCGTACCCATTGTTTTCTTTTTGGGTCCCCGTACCCATTGCCTTTAAGTTTTTGTTAAGCTTCAATGGATACCCGACTCCGTAAGCTTTTACCTTTTGGGTCCTCGTACCCATTGTTTGTTTTTGGGTCCCCGTACCCATTGCCTTTAAGTTTTCTGTTAAGCTTCAACGGATACCCGACTCCATAAGCTTCTTACCTTGTTTCTGTAAAGCTTCAGCGGATACCTGACTCCGCAAGCTTTTTACCTTTTTCTGGGTGCTCGTACCCGTTGCTTTTGGGTCCTCGTACCCATTGTTTATGTTATCGGGTCCTCGTACCCATTGCCTTTAAGTTTTCTGTTAAGCTTCAACGGATACTCGACTCCGTAAGCTTCTTACCTTGTTTTTGTTAAGCTTCAGCAGATACCTGACTCTGCAAGCTTTTGGGTCCTCGTACCCATTGTTTTTAAGTTTTCTATTAAGTTTCAGCGTATACCTGACTCTGCAAGCTTTTTACCTTTTTCTGGGTGCCCGTACCCGTTGCTTTTGGGTCCTCGTACCCATTGTTTATGTTATCGGGTCCTCGTACCCATTGCCTTTAAGTTTTCTGTTAAGCTTCAACGGATACGGATATGACCAGTAAGCTTCTTACCTTGTTTTTGTTAAGCTTCAAAGGATACCGACTGCAAGCTTTTGGGTCCTCGTACCCATTGTTTTTAAGTTTTCTATTAAGTTTCAATGACACCGAATCGCAAGTTTTACCTTTTCATGGATAAAATTGAATCAATTCCTTTGTTTTTCATTTATCCTAAATGTACAACAAAGGGGGCAGCATTGATATACCAAATTTATCCATTTTTTTATTTATTTATTTTATTTTTATTTTATTTAATTTAATTTCTTTCTTTACAAAAAAAAAAAAAGAAAAATTTCTTCTACTGGGTCAACCCAACCCAAATTCTATCTCAACTCTCCTTTTCCCTTCCTATTCGTGCTGCCGCCACCGAGCCATCAAAGCTGCATTGAATTGGATTAAAAGCTTCAGGCAGTTTTCTTTTTCAATCATCAAGTTCTGCATTCATTCAGAAATTAAAAGTTCAGACTGTTTTGCATTCCAATCATCAGAAATGGAAGAGTTGTTTTGGCATTCCTTATAAGAATCACACACAAATCACAGACGGGAGGATTCAATCGTTCAGACAAAAAAAAAAAAGGGCTACACAGGAGTCAGAAAATACAAGCAAAAATCACAGACTGAGAGGAGATTTTCCCAAACACAGATTCATCACACAAAAATTCCTTCATCATAACCATCAACTCACCTCAACTGAGTTAACTCAGTAGCCTCCATCTTCACCAACACCAAGCCACCCAGTTAACTCACCCTCTTCAACTTCAAAAAAAAAAAAAAAAAAACTCTTCACACCACCATCACTCCTTCATCTTCATTGTTTCCTTCACCACCCATCCTCAAGCTCATCACCCCACAACCAACACCTACGTAAAACCGTGACCAACCTCCCCAAACGCACCAGCCGTGACCACCCAACACCGTTTGGCCCCAAACGCGCCAGTCCGGCGCTGCGCTGGTCCAAGACGTCCAAAATCCCGCCGCTGCGCGAACCCCGTCACTGCGCGAACCCCACCGCTGCGCGAACCCCGTCGAACCCGCGACGCCGACCCCGCATGAACCCCGCCGCTGCGCCAGCCCGTCACGGTCCGTCCACCCTGTTGTCGCCGCTGTGCCTCCACCGGATCTGCCGGATCTCCACTTCTCTGCATCACCATGAGTCCCCTCTCTCCCTCTGCTTCTTTCTTCTATTTTCGTTTGATAGGATTGAGGCTAAAAGCCTCTCTGTCTCCCTGTTTTTGTGTTCTGTTTCTAAATGCCTAAAAAGACTAAAGTCTCTTTATTTCCTTCTTACACTAGTCACCCGTGACTAGCCTTTTATCTTTCTTTTTTTTTTTCTTTCCTTTCTTAGACAATAATAAAGAGAATAATAACAATAATAAAAGGAGTTGTTGGTTAAATGGTTCCACCAGATTTCACTTCTACGTGGGTATTTTTATTTGTGACAAAATATAATAATAAAAAGTGGATTGGTTTAATGTTACTTTTGAAGTAAAAAATAATAAAAATATATATTTTTGAATTTAATTACTTTTTTTTTAGGATTAGTTCTCATTTGATAGTGTTTGTTTAGTTTAATGATATTTTATGTTGTATCTTGTGGTCAAGGAAAAAATGTATAAAGTAAAAATACATAAAAAAATAAAATAAAATAAAAAATAAAATACATAAAAAAGAAGAAAAATAAAAAAATAAAATAAAAAATACATAATCTTTTGTTTGTTGTTATGATTATTATACTCATTAGTATGTGATTTTAATTTAATTATTATTATATTAATCAAATAATTTTAAAAACTCGACCGATGATGAAAAAATTGGGAGAGGATCGGAGCGCCGATCAGATTACACTCTTCCCAATAATCTTGAGGTTTTATATTGGATTTTGCCAGAGCGCCGGCGAAGTCTAATTCTCACACCAAATTAATTTTTTTTAATTTTTTTTAAAATAAAAATATACAAAAATAAAAATCATTTTGTAAAATAAAAATCCACAAATAAAAGTGAAAAATTTCATACAGTTTCAACATCATGGTTGTAGTGAATTAAAGTTCTATTTTTGTAAAGACTTTTTTTGAAATTGCTACAAAAATCTCATTGTGCTAAAAAATATTTTTCTTGGTTATAAATGAGATTTTATTTGGCTATTTACTTAAAGAAACATTTTCCTACCTTAAACAAATTTCTTTGAATTAAAATTATTCATTGAAATATTTTTTTTTATTTGGCCATTCATTTTGAAAATTACTTCTCTTCAAAAGATAAAATTTTAATTCACCACTTTTATACAATATGTTGTAGACTTAGAATTTGTTTCAAAATAATGGCTATTTTGCCACCCATTGCTTGTCTTATCATTTATCATTCTTGATATTATGCTTGACAAAATGGGACATGTCAAAATAAAATTAAAAAAATTCTTTTCTTTTAATTAATAAAGGACCAATTAAATTAATCTTGCAAATAACATTAGATTAAATAGGTAACCGTTCTTAGAACGGACGGTGTAGGGTGCTAACACCTTCCCTACCCGTAATCAATCCCCAAACCTCAAACTCTGAAACGTAGACCATCTTTTAGGTGTCCAATTGCGCCATTCCATTTAATGGATAAAGCGATTGGTGGCGACTCCCAATATCCCGAGGTCCTATCCTCCTCTGTTCTTTTTATTTTCGCGACGCCCTTCGGGACGGTTGCTACAATCCACAACTGTGGAATTTTGATAGCACTCAAAATTGGCTTATGGCAGAGAGATCCACGGCCAGCCCGTGGAATGATCCACGGCCGTGGATCACAGTGCGTAGTAGAATTTTAGTTTTTATTTTTATTTCTTTTGGGGCCTTTTAGCTAATAAAAAACCCTAGGTTATAAATAGATGTTCTGAATTCAATTGAGGGGTTCTAGTTTGGTTTTGGAGGAGGCACATTAGAGGCTCTTGATCTTCATCTTTCTCCCTTCTTCTTCCATTGTTACGGGTTTGGATGTTGTTGAACATGTTTTCTGATTCTTTCTTCTCCATGTCTGAGTAGTTTCTTTTGTTTCTAAGATTGGGCAATACCCTTTGATACTCTGATAATGACTAATTGACTTTGTTTCCCCTTTTATTAATCTTAAATGTTCTTTGATTCAATCCTTATTGCTCTTATTCATGTGAATTTGCTGGCCACTTATTTGCATCTCATAGACATTTAGGGACGTACTGAGATGTGAACCTAGGTGTTGGAACCATAAGAATTGAACTTAAGGTCTAAATCACGAGAGTAGTTTTAGCCTTTCGAGGATTCAATGAATTACCACAAAGCATAATGGGTTCAATTTAAATTCAATTACCACGAGAGTAGGAATTGGTTTAATTGGGCACGGATCTTGTATCTTGAGAAAGAACATTAACTAATTTAGGATAATTCACCTTCAATTGAATTTCAGATTTAATAAAAGGGTTGTCAATTAGGATTTGTCTTGTATCATTGTGGTACCCCAATCTTACAAGCTTTCTTGAATGTTTTTGTTCTTAATTTTGCACTTTAATAATTATTTACTTAATTACTTGGTTACTACATTCTTATCAATCAATAATCATATTCCCTTTTGTTTAATTTAATTGAATTAATTAATTAATTGGTATTCATAGACACAGTCCCTGTGGATTCGATCTTTTTATTACTTGACGACGAAACCGTACACTTGCGGATTTCACACATCAAGTTTTTGGCGCCGTTGCCGGGGATTGTGTTCTTCCTGAATATCAGTTTAATTTTTAATTTAATTATTTTAAACCTTTTTCTTTTATTTGGTTCTTACATTCTTGATTTCTCTTTGACTCTCTGCAGGTAATTTCTCTTGTTTATGCAAAGTACTAGACGTTCTGGGACTCTTATTGAAGCAAATCCTGAAATTGAAAGAACTTTACGTAGAAGGAGAAGACAACAAAGGCAAAGAGTAAGAGAAATATCTGAACCAACACTTGTCATAGCAGCAGCTGAGAATAATAAATCGTTAAAAGAGTATGCAGCTCCTAATGCTCGGGGTTTGTGATTTGGAATTGCTCGGCCAGACATTGAAGCCAGGCACTTCACCATACCTCCTGCCCTACTTTCTATGATAAGGCAGAACCAGTTTGGAGGATTGCCGTCAGAGGATCCTAATGATCATGTGGATATGTTCTTGGAGTTCTGTGAGACCCTCAAGATCGAAGGCGCCTCTGTTGATGCTATTCGTCTCCGCCTGTTTCCTCTATCATTGAGAGATAGAGCTAGAGCTTGGCTGAAGTCTGTTCCCGCTGAGACGATAACTACTTGGGACCAATTGGAGTAAGCCTTCTTAGACAAATTCTTTCCACCTTCCAAGACTACTCATCTAAGGACCCAAATCACAAACTTTGTTCAGAAAGATGGCGAGTCATTGTCAGAAGCTTGGGATAAATATAAGGCTTTGCTAGAAGCCTGCCCACACCACGGGTTAGAGAAGTGGTTGATCGTCCACACCTTCTACAATGGTTTAGAATATTCTTCGAATGTATCTTTTGACTCCGCAGCTGGTGGAGCTTTGATGAATAGAAGGCTCACAGAAGCTTATGGGATAATTGAGAGTGTAGCTTCAAATCATCACCAATGGGCTAATGAAAGAGGCCATAATCCGAGAAAGCTCTCGAGAGATAAGTTTGAGGTAGATGGTGTTGATTTAATTATGTCAAAGTTTGATTCTTTGAATAAACATTTTGATATGCTTGAGAAAGCTCATGTTAATGCCATAGGTGCCTCTAATAATTTTTGTGAGATTTGTGGAGCACAGGGACATATAGGTGCCAAATGCCAAGTTGGAATTGGATCATTACATGGTGCACCGGTGGAGCAAGTGGAATCATGCCACAATTTCCATGACTTCAACCAAAAAGGGAGGAATGATCCGTATTCCCAAACTTACAACCCCAGTTGGAGGTCACATCCTAACTTCTCCTACCGGAATAATCAGTACCAAGCTGGGCAAGGTAATGCTAAACTCTCTTCTGGAATCCCACAAGTACAAAAATCTAGACTTGAGTCTCTTCTTGAGAATTTTGTTGAGAGTTAGTCTAAGCAAAATGAGGAGTTTAGGCACCATGGACAAGTTGTGACTTAGGCCATTAGAGAGTTGTCAGCTAAGGTGGACAATTTGGCCATTCATAATAAGATGTTAGAAACCCAGATTGCCCAACAAGCAAGCACTTCTCATAGGCAGCAAGGTAAGTTTTCTGGTCAACCTGAAGTCAACCCAGGCAATGAACATTATAAGGTTGTGAGTTTGAGGAGTGGAAAGAAGTTAGAGGATCCTAAGGGTAACGGGGAGAATGACAAAGATGAGGGGAATGAGGAAAAAAAGACTAAGGCACAACCCTTAGAAGATGAAGGAATTAATGAGAAAGTGTCTAAGTATGTATTCCCTGAGCCATACTAACCCCCGGTTCCCTTCCCTCAAAGATTAGCCAAGGCGAAGTTAGACAGGCAGTTTGGGAAGTTCCTAGAGGTCCTTAAGAAATTGTACATTAATGTACCCTTCACTGAGGCGTTGAAACAAATGCCTACCTATGCTAAGTTTCTTAAGGACATCTTGTCTAATAAGAGAAAGCTAGAAGAATATGAGACAGTAGCTTTAACTGAGGAGTGTAGTGCTTTAATTCAAAATAAATTGCCTCCTAAGTTAAAAGATCCAGGTAGCTTCTCTATTCCCTGTTTGATTGGCAACACTAATTTTGACAAAGCTTTGTGTGATTTGGGGGCTAGTGTTAGTCTTATGCCTTTTTCTGTATGTAAGAAGTTGGAGGTGGGTGAGCTAAAACCCACAACTATCTCTCTTCAATTAGCGGATCGGTTTGTCAAGTACCCCATAGGCATCTTAGAGGATGTTCCTATTAAGGTTGGTAAGTTTTATATGCCAGTGAATTTTGTTGTGCTTGACAAGGAAGCTGATGCTACAATGCCGATCATACTTGGGAGTCCAATCTTTGCCACTGGAAGAGCGATCATTGATGTCCATAAAAGAAAATTGACTTTGTGATTGAATGATGAGGAAATAGTTTTTAATGTTTTTAAATATGAAAATAATTCTAATTCCTTAAATTCATGTAATCGCATTGATGCTACTAAAATTGTGGATAATGTTGTGCTTTCAGGTATACAGGAATCAGTGACTGATGCTATGCCCTGCAAGGAAGGACCTAAGAAGCAGAGTGACAAGTGTGTCGAGAAGCGTGAATTTAAAATCAGGGATAAAGTTCTTATTAATAACTCGCTTCTACGTTTCTGTCCTAGTAAGTTATGGTCAAAATGGTCAGGACCATATGAGATTGTTTGAGTTTTATCCTATGGTGTGCTTGGGGTGAAGAAAGAAGACCATGAGCCTTTCTTGATAAATGGACAGAGAGTGAAACACTTTGAAGGAGTGAGGACTGAGCACTACTCCGTTGACGTTACCTGAGCACAGAAATCAGACCAAAGTCGAGCTTATGACTTTAAACAAGCGCTTCTTGGGAGGCAACTCAAGTTTTCTTGTTTTTCTGTTTTAATTTCTTCTTTTTCTTTTGATTTTGTGTGTTAGATTGTTGGTTTGATGTTTATCTCATGGATTTTGTCTAGGTTTGACCCTTTTGAAGCTAAATTAGAAGGAGAGTGAAGTTAGAAAGTTTTACACCTAGCCCATAAAAAATTCCATGGCCATGGATTGAACACTAGAAGATTTTCCACCGCCGTAGTAAGTTCTTTTCTTTTATCCCTTCTCTAGTTATAGATTGTTACATTGGGGACAATGTAAGTTCTAAGCTTGGGGGATATTTTCATTTTCATTTTAGATCATTAGTTTCATGCATTTTTATGTCTTATTTTGCATTGCATATTCATGTTGCATTTTCACACCATTTTATCTCCTGACTTTTTGGTTGAACTTGTGCCCCTCTCTTTTGAGGATTTTGAGATAGTATTGATTTGGAACCCAATTTGTTGATTCATGTGGTAGGCAACAGGCATTGTTTTAATTGATAGTAGATGTGATCTTTTAATAGTTGATAATTAGCATACTATTCTCTGAATTTGTGCTTCTCATTGAATTTTTAAACCTCTAAATGTGAGTTTTGAGCCTGTATGAGATATATGCACTATATGATTTCTGCTCCCATTCTTTGTATTGAGTGATATTCCTTATTGATCTTGTGCTCTAGAACTTGATTTGAAACCATTTTGAGGCGAAATTTTTGTTTGCATGCTTGAACGTGATTAAGGCATCTTAGGTATTTTTCTGACCTTCTGAAATTATTACACTTTCATCCTCTAGTTACCTATTTTGAGCCTATTGCATAATTATTTTTCTTGATACCTATGCTGAAACATTGTTGGTAATCATTTAGAATATTAAATGGAGCGAATTGGGCTTGAAAGTTGTTTGAAAGTTGTGTTGGGAATTATATGTATTTGAGCTTTCTCTTTCTCAAATGAAAATAAAATAAAATAAAATAAAATCATAAGATGAAAGCTTGAAAAAAAGGAGAAAGAGGAGAAGGAAAAGAAAGGAAGAAAATACTTGAAAATATAGAGTTATGATCTTGTTTGAATATATATATATATATATATATATATATATATATATCTTTGCTCCATTTATGTTCTATTGGATTTCTTGTGCTTATTGAAAATTTTGATGAGCCATTTGTGCATACTTTCCTTTCTCTATCTTACCTTACATCATTCCCATGGCCCAATAACAACCCATGAAAGACCTTTTGATTCTTGCATGCATGCTGATTATTAGTGAAAATTTGGTTTCTTATCAAGCATATGGATGTACATTTTCTTTGAAGGATTTTGAGCGTAATGTTTTCACCCTTAAACACTTTGAGTGTGGTTAGTGGAGTGAACTTAATTCAATCAGTGAGGATGCATGATTTCTGAGAACTTAGCCTCTAATTGGACTTGATTTTGATTACCTCTCAGATTCTTGGTTTGCCTTAGCCTATTGCTTGGATATTATTTTCTCGGGTTCCTCATTCATTATTGTCTCCTGATCCCACATCTTGGTTTGACATTAGTTATTGCTTGGGGACAAGCAAAGTCTTAAGCTTGGGGGGATTTGATGTGTGTGAAATAACATCATATTTTGTTCTTATATTGCATACATTCTTGGGTATTTTAGGCATTTTAGTTTCCCTTTTGGTTTATTTTTCCCTTAGTTCAGATAACTGCGGTGTTTTTAGTATTCTTGTGCATGATTAATGCTGAATTGGCATTGGATTGAATGGAATGCTTGCGTGATTGAAGTTGGAGCTTAACGGATAGCGAAAAGGTGCAAAAAGACCACTCCAGAGGGATCCACGGCCTGCCCGTGGATCAAACTGTTGGTCCGTAACTGATCCGTAAATCCGCAAGCGCACGGGTCGACAAGTAATATAAAGGAGAGTTAGAGTGTCGTGTCCCAAGGGATTGATTAATTAGAAGAATGTTAAACTTAATCAAAATTCACAAATTTTTATCCAAGCAACGAATTGTGAGAATGGGTTGCAATTGAAATAACAATTTAAAGAAACAAAATAAGAAAACACCAAACACCAATTCCACAAGAGAAGATGAGAATGATTAAAGCCTAGGGGTCCCTATTCACTTGCTACTTCAAAGGATAAATGCAATCAACAAGCACCAATCAATAAAATGGTATTTGTTAGCTGATAACCTTCAATAGATAAGAGCCTATGTCTAGGACAAATACCCATGTAAAACCTAGCTAATCCACTATGTGTCCATGTGAATTAACATAAAAATCACTCATTGAGACCAATTATCAAACACTTACTATGCATGACTAATGGGTATGTGTCCATCCCATTAGCTAATCAACACACTCAATGCAATAGAATGTAATTGAACATACATCAACCATATCATATCCATATTCACAACTACCTATCTCTAGTTCAATTGGAATACTAAAATCATGCACTTGATGGCCAATCAACAACAAGCATTAAGCATAGATATGGATGAACAAAACCAAATTCATTGAAAGGATACCCAATTAATTACAAATTAATCAAATCCATAGCAAGATCCTAGAGAGCCCCTAGATTAGAGTTTAGCTACACATCATGAAGGAGAAGAAAACAAATGAAATCAAATGATCCATCAAGTTACAATCAAGAGGTAAAGGGAGAGAATAGACAAAAATAGAGAGATTCCAAGCTTGATCCTCTTCCTTGATCTTGATTCTCCCTTGAGTCACCTTCAATCCAAATGGGTTCCTCCTCTTCTCACTTTTTCTCTGAAATTCGTGGTTTAGTCTCCAAAACAGGATATTCTCCCTTTTCCCAAAAATCAGACTAAGAAGGCTGAAATTTGCGTGCCAGGGTTTTTCCCACGCCTAGGCGTGTATTTACCACGCCTAGGCGTGGTTAAGAATCACGTGCCCTTCTCCTGCTTGTCACGCCTAGGCGTGACTTTACCACGCCTAGGCGTGGTGGTCTCTGCCTGGGATTCCTGATAAACTGCAAGGAACACGCCTAGGCGTGGATTAGCTGCGCTTAGGCGTGGATTTGCTTGCCTTTGCTTCCTTTTTGCATCTTTCTTCATTTTGCCCTCTTTCTATGCTTCCATTCCAAGGTCTTTCCTTCTTGAATCTCTGCAACAAAAACAAAGCTTTAACTCATCAAGCCATGATTAATCTCAATTTCTTATTACAAGCATTAACAATTAAAGTATCAAACAATTGAGATACAAAACTTAAAGAATCAAGATCATGCATAAATTTGGACCATTGGGTAATGTCAATTTTAAGGAAAGCATGCTCCTATACATTCAAAGACATATGAAATAACTTCATTTTCCGAAGTTATCACACCCCAAACCTAAAGTTTTGCTAGTCCTCGAGCAAACTAAACCAAGCAAGTAAAGGAAACAAAATCCAATCCCAAGGTCAAGAAATATTAGACAAATTGAACTAGGGCACATCTAGCTTCCAATTATCATTCATATCCTCAGAAATCACATTTCAATCCTTACAACAAGGTCCACACATGCACGAAATTCTCAACTGTCATGCTCACCCTTTAATGCCATCTTTTGTGCATGAAAGATTTCCCAAGCTCATGAATTTAAAACCCTTTCCTAATCATGAAGAGCAAGGTGGATGAATTTATAAAATGCACATGCACTCTCAAAAGAATGTCCTTCATCCCTTTCTCCACTAATGTAGGCAACACATGATCAAGAATCATGAGGGTCTTTTAGGCTTGTAATGTAGGGCTAAGGGTAATGGTTAAGAAAGAAGGGAAAGGAATTAAATTCAAATATCAAACACATAATCACACATTCCCATTGAATCAAGCCCAGCATGCAAGATGTACAAAAAGGATCCAATATGAATCAAAATTCAACTCTCTTTATTCCTCTCTTTTTTTTTTTTTTTTTTTTTTTTATATCTCCTTTGCAAAGAAAAAGGAGACTGTATTTTGTGCAACTCACATTTTTCTTTCTTTTCTTTTTATACTTTTTTTTTTTTTTTTTTTTAACAATTTGTTCCAAAATAATCCTGATTTTTTTTTTTTTTTATTATCATGCACAAATATTGATTTGGCTCAACTCAACAAAAATGTCAAATCATGCATTCAATAAGGGACATGTAATCAAGAGTAAAATGATTTTTTTTTTTTTTTTTTTTTTGGTCAATCAACAAGGTGGATAATTGAAGTTTAAAGAGGGAAAAATTAAGCAAGCACATACACACACTAGGCTTCAAAGGGGTACTAGGAAACTCATTAAGTCAAGGTTGGCTTGAAAGGCCCAATCGCTTCAAAGAACTCGCCCTAGTCATTTCCTTGAAAACACATCACCTAGGATTTCGCCTTGAAAGGGAATCGACAAGCTTCTAAGATGCAAAATGACTATACACATGCCTTTTATAAATTTTTCTCCAAACATGCATTTCATTTATATTCCAAGATTTATCACACATGCAACTGGAAATCCACTCATACACTAATATAACAAAAGTGTAAGCACAAAATCTGAAATTTTTACATGTGATTTCCCAAGTAATGAGGCATATCTGTGCTCCACACAATCATTGGATAATCAAATCAAAATTCCAACATGCATAAGTTCAATTTGCCTCTCAACATACTCATCAATTAAGAGCATAATTCAGTCAGCCCAATTAACCCTAATCAATCAAGCACACTCACATCCACAAATTTGGAAAAAACAAAGCAAGACCAAAGGAAAGAGAAAGAAATCCATAATATCAACAAAAAGCGATTCAAGAGATTAACGAGAGAAAGTACTAAATCTCCCCAAACCCAAGTCATGCGGTGTCTCACTCGCATACAAAATAGGGAATGTATCCAATAAATACGAGACGGTGCCGAAAGTCAAGACAAAAAAACAAAGCGAAAAAATAGCATGAAAGTAATAGGCCCCGGCGCCTCAAATCAAGTCATCCTCATCCAACAGTCATCGCCTCTGCGCCCATCTCCTGATCATCGCGGGTGGGGAGGCGGGCCGAGGAGGTGAAGCTGGAACCGGAGGAGCCGCAAAAGGTGGAAAAAGCGGGAAAATCATCCATCGGGCGCCCCGACCCAAGGCCATCCAATGAATGCCCCGGTAAAGCGAAGCGCATCTCCCGCCGTGGTCGGCATCTCCCGCTGCCGATCCGTGCGCCGCTCAATGGAGTGTGCCCGGTGGCATCAAAAACCGGAACAGTGCCGTGGAGCAGAGCGGTGTAGGTGCGGGAGCAGAGCTCGGGAGAGCCGGAACCCAGGGGGGCGGACCGGGCTCGCCCGCGCTTCTCCCGAGCGGTCATAATAGTCTCGCACCGCCCGTTCAGCATGGGTGTCTTCGGCCACACGGACTTCGCGTGTCCTTCCAAGACACCTTCGCATGCGCACACAGTTGACATATGAGGAATGGAAAGAACAAGGATTTGAGCTTTTCGGTGATGCACAGCCGGATTTGATCATAGAGTATCTGAGCGGTGTCCACCTGAAGAAGATTATAAATTGCATAAAGCATGTAGGCACGCTCAGGATAAATTTCCGACCTGTGCTCAGTAGGAAGCAAACAGGAACACACAAAATGGTTCCACGGGCGCAGCTCACGGCGCAAACTCTCCTGCTTGAGAAAGCGGATAGAATTATCAGTGTTCCTCTGGACTTGGACCGGGAAAGTGGAGTCACAAATCACTGTCCATCACAGTGCTAAAGGGGTGCCCCCTTGCTCCTCGTGTAATTGCATCTCTCTGTATGAACGTACTAAGGAGGGGGGCCAAGGTCCGGACTTGCTTGGATGCGCTCCACGGAGTAGTCAACCGTCCGTCTTCTAACTCTAACGGTTGTAGAAGACCGTTGCTCGGCATGGGCATTAGCATAGAACTCTTTCACCACCGCAGCCCACGGTTCTTCAATGGGATGTTCGGCAAAAGTTTGCCAATGAAAAGCAGCTGTGGCGCGAGAGATGGCTGGATAACGCACCACATTTAACTCATGGAACCCCTTTCCGGTATGATATTGATTTTTCGCAAGTGCTTCCAGAAGTGGTCAAAGGCCTGCTGTGAAATGAAAAAGGCAGGGTCATATGCTGGAATTGCTTCACTTTCATCAGGGTTACTTGGCCCAGCTTCAACATTTTTTCTCTGACGCTTTGACATGGTGAATGATGACCTGAAGAGAAGAAGGGCTGATTATTAGCATTGGAACAAAGACTAAGAATAATTAGAAGGAAATCAGTCACTTCCAAGAAGATAGCATGCAAGGCAATCAAGCAACCCAAGTCAAATAACCAACCAAAAATGCATGCAGAACCAAAAATAAGGCAACATACCACAACATGCAACAGGGTCCTACTCAATAATAAGCATTGAAGCATCAGATCCCAATCAGTTCAAATATTCGCATGCAATTGCAACAGGTCCAGCATAGTCAACAAGGCCAACTATCCAAACCATGGTCATCCCCAAATCAAAAGAATCAGAAATAGGTAAACAGGTCCAACCAGTTAAATTTCATGCAATCAGCAATAAGCAAGTGACAATGCAAACCAGTCTTATCTTAGCCAGTGACAACAGATACTAAGAACAACTACAGGGTGATTTAAACTGAAGGAACACCTCACGTATGTCAACAGGCAGAGGATTTAACACAAATAGGCATGTAACATAGTCCTTGTTCATCAGAAATAATCAAGCCAGAAGCCCAATAGAAATCAACAATTATAAAAAGAAATCAAATTGCAAAACACAAAAAGGATACATGAAAATCAAAAGACAAAAGGAAGAGGAGGAAATGGAGAAGCAATCTAACCTTGAAGAAGGGGGAAATGGACAAAGTACCCAAAACTAGCAAGAAACCCCAATCAAGCACACAAACAAGCAGCAGGAAGATGTATTGGTGGATTGGCCGTGTGGTGGGTACGGTGGAAAAGTGGTGTGTTGGTGAAGTGTGTGTACGGTGGAGAGGAAAGAGAAAAGAAGGAGGGAAGGAGGAAAGGGGGTTACGGTGGTGGTGATATGGTGAGAAGGTGGATATGGTGATGTGGGTGTTGTGGGGAAGAAGATTGGAGGAAAAGATGAGGAGGGAGGGGTACGGTGGTGGGGGAAATGTGGTGGGAATGTGGGTTGTGTGTAGAAGGAAAGAGGAGGAAGAGGGAAGAAGGATGGAGTGGTTACGGTGGTGGGGAAGCTTGTAGGAGGAAGAAGGCTAAGGTTAGAGAAGAAGGGAGAGGGGGACGGTGGAATGCACAAAGGGATGAAATGGGGGGGAATTAGGGATTTAGGGATAAAATGGGGGGGGGGTGCGTTTTGTGCAAAGAGAGGCCCATCACGCCTAGGCGTGACATACCACGCTTAGGCGTGTAAAAATTTTTTTTTTTTTTTTTATTATTATTTTTTTTTTTTTTTTTTTATTTTATTTTTTTATTTTTTTTTTTTTTTAGAAACCGCGCTAGGCGTGTAAAACCACGCCTAGGCGTGATGCTCGCAGTTACAACTACTAAAAACACAGAGAGACCACGCCTGGCGTGATAAAACCACGCCTAGGCGTGGAACTCTCTCGGAAAAATGTTCGATAGCAAATGAGAGGACACGCTAGGCGTGTATAAACCACGCCAGGCGTGGGTTACCGGAACGAAATACTAACAAAACACCGAAAACCCCACAACCAAGCATCAAATACACTCTCCCGAGTCTCAAACACCTAAGAAAAAGCATAGGACTAATATGAACAGCCAAATCCTCCAAATGAAAATCAAACACAACAAAACAATAAAACAACATTCAATCAAAAAAAAAAAAAAATAATGTCCTAAGTGATGAGATAGGGTTAGAAATTGGGTTGCCTCCCAACAAGCGCCTTATTTATAGTCTTGGGCGGACTTTGCAGATTGTCAAGTTGGAGGAGCCAAGGTGAGTGAGGTTTTGTGCCTCTCCACCTCACCACCTAAGTAGAGCTTAAGCCGCTGGCCGTTGACCTTGAACGTTGACTTTGAAACCGGATCCTCTAAGGTTACAAAGACCATGGGGAAACACTTCCACCACTAAAAATGGACCTGACCATCTGGATTTGAGCTTGCCAGGAAACAATTTCAACCTTGAGTTGAATAAGAGGACCTTCTGACCTAACTCAAAGCTTCTTGGGATAATGTGCTTGTCATGCCACCGCTTCACTTTCTCCTTATATAATTTAGCATTCTCATATGCTTGTAAGCGGAATTCCTCGAGTGCATTCAGTTGCAACAATCTCTTCTCCCCACAAGCGTTGGAATCCCAGTTCAATTGTTTGATGGCCCAATAAGCGTGGTGCTCAAGCTCAACAGAAGATGGCAAGCCTTACCAAAGACCATTTGATAAGGAGACATGCCAAGAGGGGTTTTGTAGGCAAGTGCGATAAGCCCATAAAGCGTCGTCCAACTTCTTAGACCAATCCTTCCTAGAAGGACTTACGCTTTTTCAAGGATCCGCTTCAACTCTCTATTAGAAATCTCACTTGACCACTGGATCGTGGATGGTAGGTCAGTGGCTACTCTATGTTTCACACCATATTTAGCAAGTAGAGTAGCAAAATGCCTCAAGTTGCGTGTAAGTGTGATCCTCCATCACTGATAATGGCTCTAGGGGTCCCAAACCTTGTAAAGATATTCTTTTTTTTAGGAAAACAAGAACCACCTTAGAATCACTCGTTGGTAAGGCACAAGCTTCTACCCACTTTGACACATAATCCACCGCCACAAGGATGTAGCGGTTACCAAAAGATGATACAAAGGGCCCCATAAAGTCGATGCCCCACACATCAAAGAGCTCTACTTCCGTAATGGAATTCAATGGCATCTCATTCTTCCTGGAGATATTTCCAGTTCCTCGACATCTATCACACTTTCTTGCAAATGAGTGGGCATCACGAAACAAAGTTGGCCAATAAAACCAGTTGCAACACCTTAGTCAGCTGCTCGTTCACCCCCATAATGACCTCCATAAGGTGAAGCATGACAATGCTCAAGTACAAAGACTAGTCTCTTCGATAGAATGCACCTCCGAAGCACCCGATCCGCACCTTGTTTAAAGAGATATGGTTCATCCCAAACATAGTATCTCGACATCCCGAGGAATTTCTTCTTCTGCCGATAAGACCATTCAGGTTGGTAACAATCCACTCACAATGTAATTAGCAAAATCAAAGATACCATGGATCTGAACAAGCTAACACAAAGAAATAGTTGTTCATCCGGGAATGTCTCACAAATCAAAGTTGGGTTCTTTTGATATTTCTCATTTTCCAACCTGGAAAGATGGTCACCACTGATTTTCAGCACCCTTTCGATCCCTAATCTCAAGGTCAAACTCTTGCAGTAATAACACCCATCGAATCAATCTTGGCTTAGCATCCTTTTTGCTCACTAGATATTTGATGGCTGAGTGATCCGTGAAGACAATGACTTTAGTACCAACCAAATAAGCACGGAATTTGTCAAATGCAAAGACAACTACAAGGAGCTCCTTCTCAGTGGTGGTGTAGTTCAACTGAGCATCAGTGAGTGTTCGGCTCGCATAATAGATGGAATGAAAGATTTTGTTTTTCCTTTGGCCCAATACCGCTCCAATAGCATAATCGCTAGCGTCACACATGAGCTCAAAAGGTAAGGACCAATCGGAGTGGTAATAATGGGCGCTGAGACAAGTCTCTTCTTAAGCTCCACAAAAGCTTCCATACATGGCTCGTCAAACTTGAAGGTCACATCTTTTTCCAGCAAATTGCACAATGGTTTGGCAAGCTTAGAAAAGTCCTTGATAAACCGTCGATAAAAGCCGGCATGCCCTAGGAAACTCCGAACTCCCTTCACTGAAATTGGTGGTGGTAATTTCTCAATCACCTCAATCTTGGCTCTATCCACCTCCATTCCCTTATGAGACACTCTATGGCCCAGTACTATGCCCTCTGAACCATAAAATGACATTTTTCCCAATTAAGCACCAAACTTGTCTCCTCACACCTTTGAAGTACAAGGGCCAAGTTATGGAGACACTCATCAAAGGAATCACCAAACACAGAGAAGTCATCCATAAATATTTCCAAACAGCTTCTCCACCATGTCGGTGAAAATAGCCATCATACATCTCTCGAAACGTAGTGGGGCATTGCATAACCCAAAGGGCATTCTTCTGAAGGCATAAGTACCATATGGACAGGTAAATGTTGTCTTCTCTTGATCTTCCGGGGAAATGGCAATCTGGTTATACCCCGAATACCCATCCAAAAAACAGTAGAAAGCACGTCCTGCCAACCTATCCAGCATCTGATCAATAAATGGTAATGGAAAATGATCCTTCCGGGTTGCAGTGTTAAGCTTCCTATAGTCCATGCAAATGCGCCATCCTGTGACAGTTCTAGTGGGAATCAAATCATTATTGTCATTGGCGACCACAGTCATCCCACCCTTCTTAGGCACGCACTGAACTGGGCTTACCCATTTGCTGTCAGAGATAGGGTATATGATACCCGCATCCAGCCACTTAATGATCTCTTTCTTAACCACCTCCTTCATGATAGGATTAAGGCGCCTTTGATGTTCAATTGTTGGCTTATGATCTGATTCCAACAATATTTTGTGCATGCATATGGTGGGGCTAATGCCTCTGATATCCGCAATAGACCACCCCAAGGCCCTTTTGTATTCTCTGAGCACTCTAAGCAACTTGGATTCTTGCTCCTCTGACAAATATGAAGAAATAATGACTGGCAATGTGGATGAATCCCCCAAATATGAATACCTCAAATGATCAGGCAAAGGCTTGAGCTCTAATGTGGGAGGAGTGATTATAGAAGGTTGGAGAATGGGCTTGTCAGAAGGTATGTTCAACGGTTCAAAGCCTGGTGTCCTGAAACACTTAGCAGACGAGTCAAGCAGCTTTAATACATTCCAAAACATCTTCCCTATCTACATGCTCATATATGGATGTCAATGATAAAGCAAGATAGTCATCAGTGAAATTAGCATGGAATGCATTATTAACTACTTGATCAATCATACCTATGTAAGAACACTCTCATGATCATTTGGAAATTTCATGGCCTTGTAAATATTAAAAGTTACCTTCTCATCATTGACTTGCATAGTGAGCTCACCTTTTTGAACATCAATCATAGTCTTACCTGGCTAGGAAAGGTCTTCCAAGAATCAAAGGTACATTGCGATCTTCCTCCATGTCCAGGATGATGAAGTCCGCTGGAAAGATGAACTTGTCAACCTTGACCAAGACATCTTCAATGACTCCCTTAGGATAAGTGAGAGATCGGTCGGCAAGTTGCAATGTAACCGAAGTTGGCTTCGCCTCCCCCAAACCTAGCCGTTGGAAGATGGATAGAGGCATCAAGTTTATGCTTGCCCCTAGGTCACACAAAGCCTTTCCAAAGAATTGGTTGCCAATGGTGCATGGAATGGTGAAGCTCCTGGATCCTTCAACTTAGGAGGTAGCTTATTTTGCAAAATGGCACTGCATTCTTCAATAAGTGCAACAGCTTTCATAATCCCCAAACCTTCTCTTCTTAGACAAGATGTCCTTCATAAACTTCACATAACTAGGCATTTGTTCCAAAGCCTCAGCAAACGGTATGTTTATGTGAAGTTTCTTGAAAATATCCAAAAACTTTTGGAATTGAGCATCAAGCTTTTGTTTAGCTAGCCGGTTGGGGAAAGGTGGAGGTAGTGTATAAGGCTTGTCCTCCTTCTTCTTGTCTTCAACCTTCCTCTCTGCTAGCTCTTCATTCTTCTCCACCCTTTGGCTCACAACTTCTTCATCTTGAGCTACCTCCACTTCTTTTTCAAGTAGCTTGGTCTTCACATTTCCTTCAATTTCTTTCCCACTCCTCGTTGTTATAGCCTTGCAATGCTCCTTGGTAGAACCTCCGGGATTGTTGATGGTGTCACTAGGAAAACTCCTTGAGGCCTACTACTTAAGGCTTGGGCAAGTTGGCCAACTTGGGTCTCAAGATTTCTCAAGGAGGCCGCTTGACCTTGCATCAAAGCATCATGCGAAGCAAGCCTTGAGTCGGTCTTAGTCATGTACTCTTGCTGGCTAGTCATAAATTGAGCAAACATCTTCTCCAAATTGGATGTTGAAGTCGATGTTGAGGTTTGGGCTTGAAGGGGGCTCTCCTTGTTGAAAACCCGGAGGAGCACGGGAGCTTCCCTATTCTGATAAGAAGAAGAGGAATGACCTTGAACTTGACCACCCCATGAGAGATTAGGATGGTTCTTCCAACTCGGATTATAAGAATTGCCCAACACATTGTTGTGAATTGGTTGACGAAATTGATTTGCATATTGTACACTTTCCAAGCTAGCTGTGCAATTAGCAGTTGAATGAAAGTCCCCACAAAGGATCACAAATTTCAGCCGAGTTACTAACTCCACTTGCTGCTGCACTGAAATTGACTCCCATGGTGTCCAACTTCTTAGAAAGAGTCGCCACTTGAGTCAGTAAGAGATGTAAGAGCATCAACTTCATGAATACCGCTCGCTAATCTCTTGGGAGTAACTCTTTCACCGGCCACCGATAGTTGTTATTAGCCATTTCCTCCAAAAGGTTGTAGGCGCATCCACGGTCTTGCTCATGAGAGCCCCTCCACCGCTTTGCATCAATTATGGATCTAATGGAGGTTGTCAAGCTATTGTAAAAGTATGAACCAACATCCATTTTGCTATACCATGATGGGGGCACTTCCTTAGCAACTCCTTGAATCGCTCCCAAGCCTCATACAAGGTTTCTCCTTCGAATTGTCTCAAGGACAAGATGTCATTCCTATACTTCATTGCTTTCATGGGAGGAAAGAATCGATCCAAGAACTTCGAGCCAGCTCTTCCCAAGTAGTGATGGAATGTTCGGTAATGATTGAAGCCATGCCTTGGCCCTATCTCTTAATGAAAAAGAGAAAAGCCTCAATCGAGCCGCATCATCACCATCCCTTGATGCTTGAAGGTATCACAAATCTCCGTAAAATTGGCTAAATGAGCATTAGGATCTTCATGGGGAAGATCCGCAAATTACAAATTATTCTCGCACCATCCGGATAATAGCAGGCTTGATCTCAAAAGTCCGAGCCCGAATAGTGGCCTTCTAATGCTAGATCGAATGTCTCTAGCATTTGGAGTGGCATACTCTCTCAAGAGCCTTTCAAAGATTCGCTTCTTCCGCCATCTCCGATTCACTTATCCAATTCAAGTGCCTTCCTTGTACTAGTCGTTCCCTTAGCAATCTACGAAAAGTCCTCTCGATCTCGGGATCGTAAGGAAATCGAGATACACTTTGAGTCCTTCGCATACAAGAGCTAAGTACCGAAAAACAAAACAAAACAACAAAGAAAACTTGAAATAAGAATTATGAATAATTGTAAGAAATAACACAAATTCTAAACTCAATCCCCGGCAAGAATCGCCAAAAACTTGTTGGTCCGTAATCGATCCGTAAATCATGCAAGCGCACGGGTCGACAAGTAATATAAAGGAGAGTTAGAGTGTCGTGTCCCAAGGATTGATTAATTAGAAGAATGTTAAACTTAATCAAAATTCACAAATTTTTATCCAAGCAACGAATTGTGAGAATGAGTTGCAATTGAAATAACAATTTAAAGAAACAAAATAAGAAAACACCAAACACCAATTCCACAAGAGAAGATGAGAATGATTAAAGCCTAGGGGTCCCTATTCACTTGCTACTTCAAAGGATAAATGCAATCAACAAGCACCAATCAATAAAATGGTATTTGTTAGCTGATAACCTTCAATAGATAAGAGCCTATGTCTAGGACAAATACCCATGTAAAACCTAGCTAATCCACTATGTGTCCATGTGAATTAACATAAGAATCACTCATTGAGACCAATTATCAAACACTTGCTATGCATGACTAATGGGTATGTGTCCATCCCATTAGCTAATCAACACACTCAATGCAATAGAATGTAATTGAACATACATCAACCATATCATATCCATATTCACAACTACCTATCTCTAGTTCAATTGGAATACTAAAATCATGCACTTGATGGCCAATCAACAACAAGCATTAAGCATAGATATGGATGAACAAAACCAAATTCATTGAAAGGATACCCAATTAATTACAAATTAATCAAATCCATAGCAAGATCCTAGAGAGCCCCTAGATTAGAGTTTAGCTACACATCATGAAGGAGAAGAAAACAAATGAAATCAAATGATCCATCAAGTTACAATCAAGAGGTAAAGGGAGAGAATAGACAAAAATAGAGAGATTCCAAGCTTGATCCTCTTCCTTGATCTTGATTCTCCCTTGAGTCACCTTCAATCCAAATGGGTTCCTCCTCTTCTCACTTTTTCTCTGAAATTCGTGGTTTAGTCTCCAAAACAAAGATATTCTCCCTTTTTCCAAAAATCGACTAAGAAGGCTGAAATTTGCGTGCCGTAGTTTTTCCCACGCCTGGCGTGTATTTACCACGCCTAGGCGTGGTTAAGAATCACGTGCCCTTCTCCTGCTTGTCACGCCTAGGCGTGACTTTACCACGCCTAGGCGTGGTGGTCTCTACGGGATTCCCGATAAATCGCAAGGAACACGCCTAGGCGTGATTAGGCTACGCTTAGGCGTGGATTTGCTGCCTTTGCTTCCTTTTTGCATCTTTCTTCATTTTGCCCTCTTCTATGCTTCCATTCCAAGGTCTTTCCTTCTTGAATCTCTGCAACAAAAACAAAGCTTTAACTCATCAAGCCATGATTAATCTCAATTTCTTATTACAAGCATTAACAATTAAAGTATCAAACAATTGAGATACAAAACTTAAAGAATCAAGATCATGCATAAATTTGGACCATTGGGTAATGTCAATTTTAAGGAAAGCATGCTCCTATACATTCAAAGACATATGAAATAACTTCATTTTCCGAAGTTATCACAAACCACGGCCATGGATCAAGCAGTAGCTTGAAAAAGCAAAACAAAAATTCCAGAGAATTCCACGGCCTGGCCGTGGAATGATCCACGGTCGTGGAATTTTGATAGCACTCAAAATTGGCTTGTGGCAGAGAGATCCACGGCCAGCCCGTGGAATGATCCACGACCGTGGATCGCAGTGCGCAGCAGAATTTTAGTTTTTATTTTTATTTCTTTTGGGGCCTTTTAGCTAATAAAAAACCCTAGGTTATAAATAGATGTTCTGAATTCAATTGAGGGGTTCTAATTTGGTTTTGGAGGAGGCACATTGGAGGCTCTTGATCTTCATCTTTCTCCCTTCTTCTTCCATTGTTATGGGTTTGGATGTTCTTGAACATGTTTTCTGATTCTTTCTTCTCCATGTCTGAGTAGTTTCTTTTGTTTCTAAGATTGGGCAATGCCCTTTGATACTTTGATAATGACTAATTGACTTTGTTTCTCCTTTTATTAATCTTGAATGTTCTTTGATTCAATTCTTATTGCTCTTATTCATGTGAATTTGCTGGCCACTTATTTGCATCTCATAGACATTTAGGGACGTACTGAGAGGTGAACCTAGGTGTTGGAACCATAAGAATTGAACTTAAGGTCTAAATCACGAGAGTAGTTTTAGCCTTTCGAGGATTCAATGAATTACCACAAAGCGTAATGGGTTCAATTTAAATTCAATTACCACGAGAGTAGGAATTGGTTTAATTGGGCACGAATCTTGTATCTTGAGAAAGAACATTAACTAATTTAGGGTAATTCATCTTCAATTGAATTTCAGATTTAATAAAAGGGTTGTCAATTAGGATTTGTCTTGTATCATTGTGGTACCCCAATTTTGGAAGCTTTCTTAAATCTGAATACCTTTCTTGATAACTTGCTGTTTTTATTCTTAATTTTACACTTTAATAATTATTTACTTAATTGATTGGTTACTACATTTTTATCAATCAATAATCATATTCCCTTTTGTTTAATTGAATTGAATTAATTAATTAATTAGTATTCATAGACACAGTCCTTGTGGATTCGATCTTTTTATTACTTGACGATGAAACCATACACTTGCAGATTTCACGCATCAAAGATCCCATGAAAAAGTTCATATGGGTAATAACAAGTCACTTGTTAGTACTGCTAGCACTTTGTTTGTCCCTTCCTATGGTGTGAGAAGTATGAGAAGTGCTAGACTGCATTTATTGTGAGGATAAGCTAAATGCTTTTAATGAATTTTATATCCTTACGGGTGGTATAAAGTGCAATATACACTTGATAAAATCACCTATATGAGTGTGGAGTGGAACCTCTCCTATGAGATAATGACATATTCTCTAGAGCACTCATGAACAATCAGGCATGCACATGGCCGAAAAATGTAAAATTGCGTTAACAGCAAGAGATAAATGAGGGTGTAAATGTGATCAAGTGGGATTCTAATTTATACAAAAAATGTTTTGGTTCATAAAAGTTTAAACTTCACCAATTATATTGTAAGTTAAAATCCTATTTATCTAGGTCTGGTTCATAGTCCAGAAGACACTAGATTCGAAACGTTTGCACTCATGATGTAACCTAGATTCTGTTTTTAAATTATTGATTTTATTTAATATTCTTTTGAAATATGTGGGGGATTGTTGTGAAAAATGCTTTATTTCAAAAGAATAAATATCCCACATTAGTTGAAAATAAGTTTTTGAAGAGAAGTTCTGTTCAAGTAAGGTCGTACCACTATGTCCTTGAGTTCTAAGGAGACAGGAACGTAAGTCTGGTGTGTAACACCCCAAAATTTCCTATCTTGTAAATAGTAATTTTGACAGTTAACAGAATTTTACTATTTAGTAATTTTTGAATGCTGTAAAATTATTTTGATTATTTCATTAGCGTATTTGATCTTTTTGAGTGATTTACTCCGTGTCAGGAAAATAAAAATTTTTGGGTCAGGGAAAACTTTACGTAATTTAATTTTTACCGTTAAGTTTTAATTATTTTACGTGATCTGATTTGATATTTGTGTGCTTTCTAATATTTGTGATTTTGTGGATGATTATGAATTTTTTTATTGTATGTGGGCCCAGGTGGCCATACGTGGGCCCAGGTAGGTCCCGCAAAGTGAAAAAAATTTCTACGGATAGAAAAATTTGTACTGTTTAGACGAAGATAAAGGATCTTATTAAACCTGAATCTGGAAACAATTTTTATAATTTTCCTTTACTATATTTTGTACTGTATTTATTTATCAGGTGATAAAAATACAGTAAAAATATTATTTGTAGGGTTATAGCAGATAAAAATAATAAAAATTATACTACGTAGTCAACAAAGAAGGCTTGACTTGATTTGTACCCTTGGATGAGAATACTTAGTTTGAAGATTAACCATTGATTTAATCAACGGTTAAGAAACAAATTTAAATAAAGAAGCATTAAATAATCACCATTGATTTAATCAATGGTGTGAGAATAAACTTAGTTAGGAAGACTTCAATATCAACCGTAGATTTAATCAACGGTGTAAAATTGGTGGCTATGACCATTTACAACCATTGGATTTAGAATTGATCAAGGGTGGAGATTTAGTCTTATAAAGTAACAAGGACCATTTATGACCATTGGATTTGGATTTAATCAATGGTGGAGATTTGGTCTTCTAAAAAGGCTATGATTCATTATAACCCTTAGATTAAAAGTAAGAAGGAGTAATCTTAACCCTTTATTTTGGAGACACATCTAATGACTAAGATTTAAAGGAGAAAGATTCAATGGCCTAGATTTAGTCTTCTAAAAATCAAAAGTCTACCTAAATCTTAACCATTGAATTAATCAATGGTTAGGAATGCTTCAAATAATGGCTTGAAAAATATGACAATATTATTGCATGCATAATGCAAGGAGGGGACGATTTTTGTAGTATTTTGGAGCTAAAGGTGATTTGATGACCATTATTACTTGTCATGGTCAATATTACATCATTCTTGACCATTATTGATTTGTTTGCATCCTTAGGAGAGTGCTTGGAGGGGGCACGGTTTTTGGTGCCTTATGAGGATGGCAAAGTAGAAGACCATCATTATTACTCATTATTGGTCTTTCTTTGTCAATTTCAAGAAGCTAGATAAATATTTAATTATCTAGAAATATGACATGACCATAGAATGTAATTAAATAATTAAAATATAGTTATAAAAATCCTAACTAAACTAATTTAAGAGAAACTAAATAAATTAATTATTTAATTAAGGAGTAATTAAGAATTGAAATAGAATTAAAACTTGGTTAATTGCCTCTTGAACTCCACGGTTGCATAGTATTTTCTAGGAGATTCATGACTTTTCTAATAACCAAAGAATGATTATTTAATGACTTTAAGCATGTGAGTCCATGTGCTTATGTTTCTATCTTGCAAAATAAGCTTTGCACTTTTCTATCCAAGTGACTACACGGCCATGCATAGAAGGAATAGTTTTTTTTTTATTTCATTCTATTACTTTGTGAGACAATAAACTATCTCACCTTTTTTCAAAAGACCACACGGTCAACTTGGCTTTCTAGCCAATTATTGAACCATCTAAATGACCAAGTGATGACCATTATGTGACATTGGACATGTGGGAGCCATGTGAACATTATGTAATATTTAATTTCCTTGAATAAACAATTCTATTTCTCCTACACACCCATTCACACGGCTGCCCACTTCAATTCAGCCATTTAATTTCATTTTTTATCACATTTTATAACACTTAATACATTCTCTCTCTTCTCTCTCTTCCAATTTGTCAAGAACACCAAAAATAATACCATGAACTTCACCTTCTCTCTTCTTTGAGCTATTCGGTCACCACCCATAGAACCACTTCCAATCTTTCATAATTTTATCTAGCTACATATTTTGAATCCTCTCATCAATCTAAAACACTTTCATGTTGAGAACTTCTCAAAATTCACTCATCTTCATCACTCTACCAAGCCAAGAACACAAAAGTTCATATCTTTTCTTATTGAAGAATTCGGTCCATACTCATAAATCTCATTTCTAAGCTTCAATAATTTTATATAATCTTAGATTTAGAACCTATACACAATCCTAAGATACTTTGTAGTTGAGATCTAAGCCTAGTTTCATCATCTTTATGCTTGAATCTTGGATTTAAGTTTTAAGGTTTCAAGGTAAAAATCTTGAAACTTGGTTTTTTATTTAATTCTTAGAATCCTAAAACTATGTTTGATCCATGGTTCCTCTTAATCAAGCTTAGTATACTAATTTCTATGTATTTTGTTTTGTATTTGAGAAGCCTTTGGTGGTGAAGGACTTGGAAAAAGAAGCAAATCAAGAAGCTTTTGAGGATCTTCAAGAGGTAAGAGGAAGATCCATCTCACCAACCAAGCATGGTGGTGAGAGATGGTTTTATATTTGATGGATGGTGAATCCATGTGAGAATTCCAATCCATGGTCATGTGATAATTTATGTGTGTTTATGTGCTTTGATTATTTGCCTATGTTTGGTATGATTTGTATGATTTATTGCTTTGATTATGGCATGTTTGTGATATATATTTAAATATGTATATGTATGCCATGATTTGATGGTGGAAAGGAAATTGATTTTTGGCTCCAAAGGCCAAGGGGGAGGCTACGATTTTGAACTCCCAAAAAAATTAGAGTTCATATTGAAAATTTTCAAGAATAAGGGAATTAATTTTTGGTCCCTAGAACTTAGTGAATTTCGGCTAAGACACCTCAAAATAGGTGTTCACAAATTAATATTTTCATGAAAAATAAAATTGGATGATTTGAAGAGTATGGAAAATAAACAAAGGATTTGTTTTTCAAGAGAACAAGAATATGGTCTTTGAGGAATTTTTATTGATTTATTTTGTGTAAAAAGATCCTAAGTATTTTTCTAAATATGAGTTTTGAATGAAACAGGCAAACGTTGATTTTAAGGATTTGCAAAGAAAGTGAAAAAGGATTTGCAAAGAAAGTGAAAAAGGATTTACAAAGAAAGTGAAAAAGGATTTGCAAAGAAAGTAAAAATGAATTTGAACAAATGGGTTTGGTTTTTATAACCATCAGTATTTCGGTTTTTGAAAATAAAATTTTAATGGTTTTGTTTGTGTAAAGCCATATCAATTTAGAAGGAAAAATGTTTTGATAATTTTCAATAGTCATGTCCACGTTTTCGAAGGCTTGTAATGCATTGATTTTGATGAAACAAAGTAATTTTTCAAGTGGAAATATAATTAATTTAATACAAAGAATTTGAAAAGGAAATCAGAGTATTTTAGCACTTGAGAAATAAATTTTTATGTAAATGAAAAAGAGAGGTTGCAAGTGAGCCTCAATTTGTTTTAAAAAGAATTTATTTTTGTTAAAATTGATTTAAAAAAAATGAAGAATACAATAGTGATTTGGTATTTTCTAACGTGTAACTCATCCGTTGGATTTTGAAAAGCGTTAGTAATTTTTAAAGTTAGAAACATTGATTTAATTCAATGGAATTGTGAATTTGTGGAATATAGTGTGAAAAAGGATTTTCTTGAGTAAGAAGATATATTAAATGAAGTAGAAAGTTATATTATTTTGAGGAAGGTTGATTTGGAAATGATTTGGGAAAAATGGAGAATATAATGGTATTTTAAAAATTTACTAACGTATAACTTATTTTCGAGTTTTGAAGTACGTTAGAAAATGTTAAGTTTTGAAACGTTGATTTATATCAATGGAAAAGTGATTTTGTGAATTATATTTTGGAAAAGGATTTCTTGAGTAAAGAAATGTGGAAAAAGATTTTCTTGAGTAAAGAAAATGTGTTAAATAAAGTATAAAGTCATATTATTTTGAGAAAAGTGGAAATGGAATTTTTGAAGAAATGAGAAATATTTTCTGTTACGTAATGGAATTGTGGTGAAAAAAAAATATTTACGTATCTTAAAAATGTAATTTTTAAAGTATGTGGTTTGAAATACAAGATGAAAATATTTCTAAGTGTTTGGAAATACGAAAAGAAAATATTTTTGACGCGATTTGAGAAACGTGATATTTTTATGCGATTGAGAAAAATGTTGAAAATTTTAATACGTGATTTAAAGGTGCAATACATGCATTGGAAGATATATCTGATTGGATTTGGTGCATTATCGTGCATTGATTGTGAAAAAATGAAATTGAAAAGATTTGCCCTTTGGGGTTGGAAACGTTTTGGAATTGTGAAAATGAAATGGAAATATTGAGGTCTATGATTTTGTGAAAACACGACAAAAGAGTTTTATAACTATGAAAATGTGATAATATGATTTTTCTATTGAAAATACGACCGAGAGATTCTTTGGGCTAAGGCTCACAATTAATGTCCCCATTCTTCTCGAAATTGTGAACCTCCATGGAGTATGGATCTATAAATCGAGCATTTATATATGTAAGAAAATGACATGTTTTTCTCACTTTGATTGGCATTTGGTGCATTATACATGCATTGGAAAGATATGTCCAAGATGTGATTGGATTTGGTGCATTTATCCTGCATTGGAAAAACTTCAAGCTTGATGATACAATAGAGCACTCATGGGATACCTCACCCTTGTGCTTATGCCTCTGCCCTTTACAACCTTTTTGAGGGATGCCTCACCTGAGGGATACCTCACCCTTTTCTAACTTTGCCTCATATGATTCACCCTCTCTTTTTCGGAGATACACAAAGTATAAAGATGAAATTGAATAATACAAATTGAACAAAGAGATTTGGCCTAATATGCTCTCAAAGAAACAAATTTTTCGGACTTGATTCTGTTTGAGATATATTCGTAAAGACATTGTATATAAAATATAGCTAATAGCTATTATGACCCTTGTGGTTGAAGAACTTAATGAGAATTGATACTTTCTCAGGTCTATGATGGATTCTTGGTGTAATCGATTACATGAGGCGGCTTGTGTGTAATCGACATGGATATCTGTTAATTGATTACATATGGGATTCCAATGTGTTCTTGACTGGCGCTCATTGTAATCGATTACATTATTGGTGTAATCGATTACATGGACTTGCGATTACAATATCACGTGTAATCGATTACATGTTGACTTCTGCGTAATCGATTACAATATCCATGTAATGATTACATGCATTGACGATACGGGCTTGATGTAATCGATTACAATATTGTTAATCGATTACATGGCCTTTGCGATTCTTTTCAATCGACATCATGTAATCGAGATTGTCTTTGGCAAGTCATTTCTAACACCTCAAGACACTTGATTAAACTATAAATCCTTTTAAGAGACAATTAACCTCAGGCATTCTTCTCACTTAAATTGTGAAAACCTCCATGGAGTTATTTTTGATAACTAAATAAACCTTCTTGTCTTCTTTGTGCATATGCATAAATGCTCATTTATTCATAAGCATTCACATGTATGATATATTAATTGAGGAATGTTGGCTATGACAATTGTTTTGAGTACTTGGATGATGATTGAACTGATAAATGATTAGATAATGATAGTTGATTAATGCTGATAGTTGATTAATGCTGATAGCATGATTATGGTATGATCTATCTGTATGATAATGTTGTTTGTGTTATCTCTGTGCTGCCATGTTGGTATTGGTGTAGGTGATCTCACCTCTTTGTTATATTGTTTTGCTTTGTCTGTATTGTTAAAATTATACAGTAGAAAGAATGAGTTGTCTTAGACATAATGAGTGGTAGATACTCAGAGATTGATGAAAACACTGAAAAGTGGTGTCTCAAGTTCAAGATGTCTTAGGGTAGACAAGGAGTAAAGTTCTGATGCATCAAGTTGATACAAGAGAAGGAACGAGTATGTTAAGATTTAATGTTAGTGTTGTACCGTGCTATTAAGTAGGACCCGTCATGGGGTTTGCTACTGTAAAAAAAAATAAGTCTGTTAATTTTATATTTCTCTTTAAATTGTGATATTAATTGGTGTCAATATTGCATAATGAATAGTTGAAATATGATTTTCAATATTACCTAATATTTTCAGTAAATTTACGTTTCAGTAAAGAAGAAATTTTGAAACTCATCTTTTATAACTCAAACTTTGTGCGAATTTCTTTTCAGATTATGAGTCGGGAGTCAGAAATGTGATGCCCTAAGGAGGGTGTTACATGGTGGATGAATCATGACCGTGTGATCAGAGCGTGATTAATGGCCCAATGATCCCTCAACTGGGGGTTTCATTTGGGTAGTGGAGGATCGTTCTCAACCAATTCCATCTGGTTGGGATGGTCACACAATTATCTGACAGACTAAATCACTTTTAAACTTTTTCAAAAACTTATTTTCAACCAATGTGGGACATTTATTCTTTTGAAATAAAGCATTTTTCACAACAATGAAACCATACTCACTTGGAATCACCTCGGTTTCATAGGAGTAACATCATAGTGGAAAGAATTTTAAATCTTCTAATACAATTCTCCTACTAATCTTTTTAATTACTAAATAAAGAAAGTATTGAATACTTTTTATATTTTTAAGACATTAAATGCATTTACTTTTTTATTAAATATTTTTTTATCAAGTAGGGGCAAGTCCTTTCTCCTAACCTTGTCAACCCCTTTTAAAAGCATATAAAGGGAACTTTGCCTCTTGAATGCAACAACTTTTGAGGCAATTTCGACCACAATCCTGGACATGGCGAGCAACCTCCCCTGCTGGGTAACGATGACCCAGAGGAGAGGTTACTCAACAAGTTCTGCATAGAGGTCATGAAGCCTAGTATCATACAACACTGATAGAGGATAATTCAATTTAGAATATATATATATATATAAGCCCCATAACAAATGCAACAAACATTGAGCCACCCAAGAATGGTGACAAGTCTTATAGGTCATTTATTATCAATCACAATCGTCCTTTAACTTTATTACTTAATCAACAGTAATGTGATCATTGTGCATCGGTGCACCCAAAAATTTTTAGGTGCAAGGAAACGTTTTTGTCTTTTAGATTTCGTGTAGTTTTCCATTTATATTATGCTATTTTAAATTTGTCTTGTCTTTTAAAAAATTCTCAAAATCTCAACCAATATTATCTAAAAATATTTGAATTCTTTGTAATTTTTTTAGTTTGCAAACTTGAGGACTAATGTGTTGGAAATTCTATTGAAGATTTGTTATTGATAGTTTTCTATTATATTGAAAGATGTGTAAATATATATGAAGATATGTAAAAGATTTAAAAAATATGTGAGAGATTTGAAAGATAAGTTAAGATATCTGAGAGATGTATAAGATTTGTGAGAGATTTGCTTATAATAAGAAACTAGGAAGGATGAGCTATAAATACTTGTATTGCATAATTGTAAAGGTTAGAAGAGTGAAAATGAGAGTTTAAGAGAGATTGTCTTGTAAGGCTTGCATGTTCGATTTGTTTGATAGTAGTACATTTGACTCTTCTCATCCATGGATATAAGTATGTTAGGTCAAACTGCATTAAACCTTTGTGCGTGATTTGTTTGTAGTAGAAAGGGATGTGATATTCTTCAAAGAGATTGGCGGGGTAAGGTATTCCCTGACAAGATTGAAGGTGAGAGATGTGGTATTCCCACTCAACAAGTCGTATTAAGGCCGATTGTTTGAGGATTTAGGCGATGGTATGGTTCTTTTGGGCCCTTGTATTGAAAGTCTTCCTAGCAATGGAGATTAGGTGGCGTGTCTCATTATAATAGCGGTAGATATGACAGATGTGTCGAAAGTTTTCTTGACATGGAGGTCAAACAACGTGTTTTATATAACGATAGTACAAACATGAATATTTGATTTGAAGATTTGAGAGATTAAGTGTTATGAATGGCGGCATGTGTGTCGAAAGTCTTCTAGGCATGAAAGTCAAGTGGCTATTCCATTGTTAACTATAGGTTTGAAGATCTGATAGATTTGAAGATTTGTTTTAAAGATTTGATAAATTTAAATATTTGCTTTGAAGATTTGTGAGGATTTAAAGAATGATAGATTTGTTAGAGATGATGAAGATTTGAAGAATGTTAGGAATGACGATAGAATTTGGATTAAACTGGAAATTGTTGGGTTTGACTTAAATTCCAATGAAGATCTGTATTGATAGTTTCTTATTATATTGAACTATATACAAAGATATATGAAGATATATAAAATATTTGTTATAAGATTTGAAAGATATGTGAAAGATTTAAAAGATAAGTTAAAAATATATGATATATGTATAAGATTTGTGAGAGATTTTTTTATAATAGAAAATTAGGAATGATGAGCTTTAAATACTTGTATTAGGGAATTGTAAGGGTTATGAAAGTGAGAATGAGAGTTTAAAAAAATTATCTTTTATGGCCTGGAAGCTAGATTTGTTTGATAGTACATTTTACTTATTTAATAGTATATTTGACTCTTTTATTCATAAATATAAATATGTTGGGCCACACCACTTTAAACTTTTGTGTGTAATTTATTTGTAGTATCAATTACTTGTATTTATATGCATATTTGTGTAGAAAAGATCTAGTATTTTCTTCAAAGAGATTGACCGG
The DNA here is from genome assembly GCA_029884595.1 of Ormosia semicastrata. Classification (NCBI taxonomy): domain Eukaryota; kingdom Viridiplantae; phylum Streptophyta; class Magnoliopsida; order Fabales; family Fabaceae; genus Ormosia; species Ormosia semicastrata. The sequence continues at coordinate 6,067,583 of JAQQTO010000054.1, read as the reverse complement.
GATATATATTCTCCGATAAGATTGACAATGAAGATGTGATATTCTCCCAACATAACGAAGACTGTTTATTTTGGGATTTATTTAACCATCCCACTCGTGTGTGTGTATATATAAAATCTGACGAGATAAAAATTGGTTTCTGGGTGGGTTTCAGTGGTGCAAATTGCAAAACTACTATCATAAATCTTAGAAGGGAATGATAGTTGATACAAACATAAAATGCCGGAATGTTCTCTGGTTGAAATTCAGTTATAATGACAAGTTAAATTTTTAACTGACAACCAAAACGGCGATTTACATTCTACTCGCGCACAACACACAGCACCAACAATATTTGACTATCCAATCTTTCATTCACAGAGAAAGTCTGACGCATTTGAAGTTTGAACTCTGAAGTATGTACTAAAGAAGGGCATTACTCCATACCCATCCAAGACAAAGAAAAGAATTCATAATTTCACCTCTCCATACAAGAAAATTAACATGACATGTTTCAGCAAAAAGACTGGTACCCATGATGATTGAAATCTTGGATTCAGGTCACACTGTCTCTGTCTCATCATTCAATAACATAACATGTACATAATTAAGTATGCAACAAGAGTTTTACGAGTTATCCGTATCGGACCAATAACAATTAGTCTTATTGAGATGTGATTAAATTTGAGATGCAAGCAAAGAGACCGGAAAATAGATAAGAAAAGAGCTTGTGCATAACTGGCATCTAGCTATGCTTTGCTGGAGTATTAGCAAACTTCCATGAGCATTTTATAAAAGCATCAGTACTCCGATTCCCTGCCACCTCAGATATTGGTATAGCATCTGTAATCTCCCTCAAATCATCTTTGCTGAGCTTCACTTCAAATGAACCGATATTACTGTCAAGGTTTTTTATCTTGGTTGTTCCTACAATACATGAGAGGTTCAATAGATATGTTATTACTGGCAAAAAAATTTTTTTTTAAAAAAATCATAGGTTGAAAGGTCTCAAAATGTTTTAGATAATATGGTATGGTATGAGCTCATGATGAAGGGGGTTCATATATATGTTCAGAGAAAACATGACTTCTTGACCGATGTAAAAAACAGAAACAAAATTCCGAATTCAAAGCAACACTAAAGGAAATGACCAGAACATATTATACTGCCTGCTTAAACATGTAACGAGGTGAAAGCAGGTAGAAAATTCAAATTCCCCAGATGGCAAGGCTATGGGTGACGACAACATTTATAGAGACAAAATGGAAGAGGAAGAAATGGAAAGGAGAAGAGAACCGGTGAGAGAGGTGACTTCTGGCTTCTGAAGAGAAATGGTAGTTTGTATCTTTTGAAATGGAGCTGTGTTAAATACACAGAAAGAAAGTTTACAGGAACCTCACAGACCAACAATCTCTACCCTTCTTTTTTCTTTTTCTTTCTCTCTTTCTTTTTGCCCTTCCCATCTACGACCGCTATCCACCCTGTTTCTTTTCTGTTTTTAAAATGCCTGTGAGAGTATGTTTTCCGTTTGTGATGTCAAGGATTCAAGGGACAATTTTGTTCAAGAAAAAGAGTCAGGTGCTTCCTAGTCAACTTCTCTCTCATTTACCGCAGGATTTTTTTTAGAAAAAAGTCAGAAAATGTAGCTTCTTCTAAATATAAGTGTGTTTGTCCCTTCAATTTTTTTATTTTCAAAAGCTAATCCAAGTTGCACCAATAACAGAAAAGCTAATCCAAGAACTCATTTTCTCTTAAGTGCTTTTTTAACCAAAAAAGAAAAGGTAGTTATTTTCCCAAAAGACCCATCCAAGCGAGCTTAATGTGAAGAATTTTCTATAAATAATATTGTCTTAAGATAATTTCATATAATACTCGTCATAACAGATTAATGCTAGCAGATAAAATTACCTCCCTCTCTGTTCATTCAAATTATATTCATGAGTAAGCTTCACACAGACCTAATTTCATCCAGGTGGCAAAATTGAAAATCACTCACCAGGGATGGGTACCACATCGTCCCCTTGATGAAGAATCCATGCAAGAGCAAGTTGTGAAGGTTTACATCCATGCTTCTCTGCCAACTTTTCTATCCTATAATATAAGATCTTGTTCTTGTCAAAGTTCTCCCCTCGTAACCTTGGCTGGAATGCCTGATGAAAAGAGATGTTGGTGAAGTGAACAATGAACAAAACCAATTGTCGTCAGAAACAAAGGATTAAAGTCCATGACAGAAAATTCACCAAAAAAAAAAAATGAAGTCCATACCAGAAAACTTTCTGCAGGTATACTTTCAATGACTGCCTTGCCACCAAAAAATCCACGGCCAAGGGGACAGTATGGTACTATTCCAATTCCAAGTTCCCTGTGAGTGTTGTCACCAAAGTCATTTAATGAAGATTCATGAAGGATATGGAAAAGCACTAAGTCAAGAAAAGAAAGAAACAACCTAGTCGGGTACACATTCCATACAGAAATCCCAAGGTTTCAATTCAAGCAAGTCAAAGTAAAACTATTTGATCAAAAGTATATCTATAGAAATTAAACAACTTTCTTTGCTTGAAAGATATCACAAAAAAATTGGGTATGTTGCAGCCATTTCTGAAACCATTAAAGATGTATAAACCCAATGATTCAAGGAATCATTTTTAGTTGTCTAAACAACTATATGAGAATGAAAAATATAAATGATTCTAAAGGAGACAGACCAAAAAGAAGGGTGTAGAAACCACTCAATAAATACCTTAGAAGTTTGTTTTCCTTAAAGTTATTTGAGATTTATCCAACTTGAGTTATGAAATTGTGAATAAGAGATGTTTTTCTTCGGATTAAAGGAAATGGCTTCATTCTTTGCTGAAGAAATGCTCATGATCTTAATCCACAAGTTCCATTTAGAAACCTATAAGGTAGAGCTTTCAAGCAATCCAAACTCAATAGTGACCAGGAAGTAGGAAACTAATCATGTAGGATAACAAATTCTCTAAACAATCAACATTTCACATGCCAACATCCTGGACATTTACTTACCTGCAAAGTGGAACAATATCATCCTCAATATCACGAGTCCAAAGGGACCACTCCATTTGCACAGCAGTAATGGGATGAACAGCGTGTGCCCTCCTAATTGTGTCAGGACTGGCTTCAGATAATCCTATGTACCTTATTTTTCCCTCTTGGACCAGCTTTTTAAGCTCTCCCATCTATCATGAATAGCAAATCAAAGACATAGCTACAGAACTACCTCAAATCAAAAAAAGAAGTAAAAAGTTTATTGGCACTTACAGTGTCCTCAATGGGTACTGTGGTGTCAATACGGTGCTGATAATAGAGATCAATGTAGTGGAGACCAAGGCGCTGAAGGCTAGCCTCACAACAGGATCGAACATATTCAGGGGTACCGTTTACTATGACATTATTAGGTTCCATTTTGACAATCCCAAATTTTGTGGCAATCTGAATTTTATCTCGTGGTAAATCCTTGAGCGCCTGGCAGTTAAAATGTTGCTAAAGTCATTGCTCCAAAAAAAAAAAAAAAAAACACCAGAAACAATTCAAATTGTTATAGGTAGGGTAACTAAGCCTAAGCTAACCTTTCCGACCAGAACTTCGTTGGCATGGGCTCCATAAAAATCTGCAGTATCAAAGAAGGTGATTCCTTTGCTGAATGCATACTTGATCACAGAGATGCCAACCTCTTCTGGAACAGGAGCGTTGTACACTCCAGTAAGCCCCATACACCCAAATCCCATCTTGGAAACCTGTAAGTATAACCAAGAAATCCAAAAATGATTCAGTTCACACAAGGAGGCAAGTCAAATCAAAGTGGAATTACTAGTGAAATCAAATGACTCACATAACATACTTACCTCGAGGCCTTGGGTTCCAAGCTTCACTCGAGGAATAGGAACGTCTGCCATTTTTGTGTTTCTCGCTGCCTACTACCACTTCCCTCTATATTCCTCCCCTCTTCAAATTTTACACCAATCTATCTCTTTTGTTATGCTATGACAATTATAAGCCTAAACAATCACATCATTTAATTAATTAAACACATTTTCTAATAATTATTACGCTATCAGGAGGAGAAAGTTGGTGTATCGTTGTTGCTGCGTTCTGCCACGTGTAATTTGGTAGGTGAACCTAACTGGTATTTCTTATAGTATTTGAGCATGACCGCACCATCGGGTCAATTGCACTATCCTACCCAAATTTATTAATAATAATATGACTTTTTTTTTCTATGCCTCTCTCAGTACAGCTACAATGACACACACAATTTAAATAGGAAAATGTTAAATCCCACGAAATGAGATTCGTGAAACGTTTACGAAGAGAGAGAAGGATTTGCGTTTTGTGAATAATACATTTTTAAATAAATAATAATTTTATAATTATTCAACCAATAACAATAAGTCTTATTGAGATGGGATTAAATTTGGGACGTATGCAAACAGACCAAAACATAGATTAAAATAAAGATCCGAGTTATGAGGTTGTGCTTGTTCATAACTGGTATCTAGTCATGCTTTTTTGTAGTGTTTTGTCCTCTACTTAAGTGGAATTTGTTGGAGAATCCTAAGTCAGTTGTTCGACAGTTACCTGAAGAAGACGAGGTGGAATATCTGCCAAGGTATCTCGACTGATCAGTCTTGGCATCAAGATTGTGATAAAGACATAGGTAGAGAAAATAAAAAATATACCTGGCCTAGGCTGTCAAGTCGGTTTATATAGAGATCTGAAGGACTAATTCTTTGGATACCTTTCGTTCAGGCTATTTAAGATTCTGACCATTATGTCTAGTTATTTTGACACGAGACGTTATGTCTGGTCATTATGGCACGAGGTCGTTATGTCTGTTAGTAGATTGTATTAAACACATGCTTTGTCAAGCCGTTACCATTCAGGTATAGGTCGGTCAAACCTTGCAGAAATAAGCCGATAACTTCATAGAATGTAGTTATTTTGTGCCCTATTTCTGTGTTTAAAAGAGTGCTTAGTTCTTGTGTATAATGCATATTTGGAAGGTTTTATGCTTATATTTGTCATATTCTAAATCTGATACCTCCTATGTATTATTGAGCAAATTGTGCTTATTTGATAAGTGATTGAGTGGATTTGTAATTATTATTGATTTGGTAATTTCTTTATATTAGGAAGGGCTCCAAACAAGCTCAAATGTGGAGGACTTGGACAAAAAATGGAAGAAAAAGCTAAATCTGCATATCAGCAGTCAACGTCGCGGCGCAGGCATATCAATGCCGCGGCTTTGTGATGAATCCCCTGCATCAGTATAAAGACCCGAGGCCAAAGCGCCGCGGCGCAAGGAAGTTAATGTCGCGGCGTAGGTTACCTAAATATCTAGGGCACTGCAACGCTGAGAATTGGACGTCACGGCGTATGTAACCTAATTATACGCTCGTCGCAGCGTGGTGTGTTTAACGTTGCGGCGTCCCCTGTTTTTCTGCGCCTATAAATACTATTTTATTAGATTTTAGAGGCAGCTTTTTAGAGAGTTCGTTTAGGTTTAGAGAGCTGCGGCTAGAATTCATGTTTTGGAGGCTGAGGAGGCTAAGGGAGCCAAGGTTGGAGGCCATCTTTTTCATGGAATGAGATTCAAGCTTCAAAGATGATATCTAAGAGTTTTCTCCTTTCTCCCTATGCTTTCCCTTCTCTTCCTTATCTCTTGAACACTGTTTTTGATGTATATTTTCGTGTTCAATGATTAGCTAAGCTGTATTTAGGGATTACTTTGGATCCTTGTATGAATATTGATGTTTATGTAGTACTTTGAGTATATATTGATGTTTGGTTCTGTTTAATCATATGGATATTAATGCTCTTGATTGTTTGATTAGCTTTTGAGTGATTTGATGAAATCTGATGAATCTAGACATAGGAATTTAGATTTTAGATCATACGTATGATTAATACATGTTCGATTTCATTCAATTGACTTGGATAAGTTGATTCACTAATGGGATAGAAATACCTCTTAGTCATGCATAGCGGGTGTTTGAGAATAGATCGTTCATGAGTGGAAGTTGTACTAGTTTTCATGGAAACATAGTGAATTAGGTAAATGAAGCTATGGTTGATTGACCTAGACATAGGCTTTTAACTAAATCAGATTCTCAAGCTAACTTAACAATCCATTGATGTTGCTTGTAAGGATTGCATGTCATTAGTTGAAATAGGAGGTGAAGAAGGATTCCTTAGATCTCTAAACATTATCTTTATTGCTTTGTAGTTTAGATTTAATTTATTTGTAATTTCTCTATTTTTATATCCTTGAATAGAATTAGTTAAGCTATTGGTTGATATTTAGCTTTGGAAGCCAATGTCCTCATGGGAACGATCTCTTACTCTGTATCTGTATTACTTAAATGACCCGTGCACTTGTGATAAGCAAATGGGTTAACAAGTTTTTGGTCAAGAAAATAAATTTTTATCTTATGAAAGCACTAAGAATTTGCTTATCAAGTTTTTGGCATCGTTGTCAGGGACAAGTCATTATCCCTCAATGGTAAGCTAAAGACTTGGTTTATCAAGTTTTGGTGCCGTTGTCGGGGATGTTGGTTTAATTCTGTATTGCTAATATCAACAATGAGTTTAGTTAGTTCTAATTCAAGTTGTATAGTTTTTTTTTTCATTTAAGTTTTCATTCTTTGTATTTTAGGTACAATAAAGAAGCCGAATGATCATAATCATACGAGGCCCTTCAGGGAATTCACGACTCCTAAAAAGGAAAACCTTTGATCAAGTTCATGAAGACTGCTCATCCGCACAATCCATTTTGGAGACAAAGTCCTGTCAGGACTGTAAACTATGCCCTTCTTGGGAGGAAACCCAATATTATGTTAAATTTTTGTCTTTACTTTTTGCATAAATAGGTAGTATGTTGAATTTTGTATGTTAATATGTTATGTTAATTGTGTTAGTGTGTTGTTTTTGTTAATATGTTAGTAGGTAATATATGTTAGTATGTTAATATGGTAGTATATAGTTTTTGTTAGTTTTTATGTCTTAATTATGTTTGTATTTTGTTTGTTAAGTCTTAGATCTTAACTATGTTAGTACTTATATATATGTTAGTATTAAATATGTTAGTTTTATGTTTTGATTATTTTTATGTTTTAGTTATGTTTCAAGTTTTAAATATGTTAGTACGTTGATTTTGTTGTTTTATTATATTTTTATTGTACATTTTGTAATTTAGCTTTTTGAACAAGTTTTGTTGGTGCTGGAGACCACTTTGAAGTAATTCTAGTAGCAAAATTGTGTTTGCTGTAAGATTTTGCAGATTGACCTCTCATGTCGCGGCGCAATGCACTCAACATTGTGGCCTTGGAGTGATTTTTCTGCAGACGAGCTACACGCTGCGGCGTTGGAAGTTTCATGCCGCAACGTTGTGCTCTGTTTTGTACATATTTCTTTTATTTTTCATGTTATTTCATATTGTAGTATGCTCAGATTAATAGTATGCTTAATTTGAAAGGTTTAGGTACCAATGTGCTAATGAAAGTGAGGACTGTGTCGCACTTTGGTTTGGGAGAGTATCATTATGTACTTTGATTATAATGAACTATTTGTTTGCATGTGATGATGTTTACTGTATGCAGTTGTGATAGTCACCATGTTTTCATGATTTTCTATTACTTTGGCTATTACTAAAGGGTATTAATGAAGATATTTCAATTTTTAACATTAGACAAATGATGTTATGCATGCTTGAATTAAGAAAGTTGAATCTATTTGAATGTATGATATAATGCCTATTGCTGGTGTTGTTATGGTTGTCCATTAATGTGAAACGTTGCTATTTGCTCCCTTTTTAGTGAAACCTTATGTGATCTTGAAGTATGTGAAACAGTTTAGTTGTTTTTTATGCATGATTTACATTCCACTTAGATGCAAGTGTAACTTTGAAAATGATAAGAGTGCATGTCTAGAGAATGTTTATGGATGTACATGTAGAGTTTCGATTATTCTAGAATCTATTTTTCAACTCTCTTGAGGCGAAATCCTAAGTTGTGCATGATTGAGAAAATGATTAGGACATTGTTTGGACCGATTGATCCTTTCAAGCTTACCTGAAATGATTTTATCATAGGTCCCTTTTGAAGCCTTATAATTATTTGGTCTTATATGTTTTTCATAACCATTGTGTTCGTTAACCTATTAATCATTCTAATGCATGTGAAAGCATTGCATTTTCTTCCTACCATTATTGTTTGTTGAGTACATAATATGTTATTTCTTGAAGTGAGTCTATTGATTAGGGGAGTTAATGAATATTCAATACAAAATGAGCATGAAGGAACTAGATGCAGTCAAAGAAAAGAAGCATTGCTTTGCAAAATAAAAGGAAAAAATGAAAAGAAAATGAAAAAAGAAAAGAAAAGCAAAGCAAAGCATAAGAATAGAAAAGTAAGAAAAGCATCAAAATAGTTCTGGCAAGTTTTCTACTTACACTGTTGAATACCCTACTAATATCAGTTAGTGGCTTATGACTTGAAATAACATGTTTATGTTTCTCAATGTTTGTGTTATATCTTATCATTTTTGTTCTTTCACCCATACCGTTGGCCTAACATTACAAGCTATTAAAATCCCTTTTAATCTTCAGTTTTGTGTGATTTACATTAGTGGAGAGAGAGTTGGATTACAATTTTGTTTATTTTATTATTTATATGCATGTAAGTTTATAAACTTATCTAGATGAGTATGACTTGATTAGGAGAAGTTTATCTTGCATGTTTATGGAAAAATGTAAATTGAATGAAAGCTGGCTGAATTATTAGCATGTGAAGGATTGTATATGTGTGGAACTGATTATGGGGCATTTGAACATTTTAAGGACTGATACAATCATTATTCACTAGTTGTGGTTTAAAAGGAAAAATTAAAATTTTGTTAGATGCTGAATGAATGTTTGTACATGAATTATTAAGCAGATTTCCTTAGTTCTATTATGTTTTGCTCGAGAACTAGCAAAATTTAGGTTTGGAGTGTGATAACTTCATAGAATGTAGTTATTCTATGCCCTATTTTTGTGCTTAAAAGAGTGCTTAGTTCTTGTGTATAATGCATATTTGGAAAGTTTTATACTTATATTTGTCATATTCTAATTCTGATGCCTTTCTATGTGTTATTGAGCAAATTGTGCTTATTTGATAAGTGATTGAGTGGATTCGTAACTATTATTGATTTGGTAATTTCTCTATATTAGGAAGGGCTCCAAACAAGCTCAAATGTGGAGGACTTGGACAAAAAGTGGAAGAGAAAGTCAAATCTGCATATCAACAATTAACTTTGCGGCACAGGCATATCAATATCTCGGCGTTGTGATGAATCCCTTGCATCAATATAAAGACCCGAGGCCAAAGCGTCGCGGCACAAGGAAGTTAATGTCGCGGCGTAGGTTACCTAAATATCTAGGGCACTGCAATACTGAGAATTGGACGCCACGGCGTCTGTAACCTAATTGTATGCACGCCACGGTATGGTGTGTTTAATGCCGCGACTTCCCCTAATTTTTTGCGCCTATAAATACTGTTTTATTATATTTTAGAGGCAGTTTATTAGAGAGTTTGTTTAGGTTTAGAGAGTTACAGCTGGAATTCACATTTTGGAGGCTGAGGAGGTTAGGGGAGCCAAGGTTGGAGGCCATCTTCTTCATGGAAGGAGATTTAAGCTTCAAAGATGATATCTAAGAGTTTCCTCCTTTCTTCCTATGCTTTCCCTTCTCTTCCTTATATATTGAATACTATTTTTTATGTATATTTTCATGTTTAATGATTATCTAAACTGTATTTAGGGATTACTTTGGATCCTTGTATTAATATTGATGTTTCTGTAGTACTTTGAGTATATATTGATGTGTGGTTTTGTTTAATCATATGGATCTTAATGCTCTTGATTGTTTGATCAACTTTTGAGTGATTTGATGAAATCTGATGAACCTAAACATAGGAATTTAGATTTTAGATCATACGTATGGTTGATGCATGTTTGATTTCATTCAATTGGCTTGGATAAGTTGATTCGCTAATGGAATAGAAATATACCTCTTAGCCATGCATAGCGGGTGTTTGAGAATAGATCGTTCATGAGTAGAGGTTACACTAGTTCTCATGGAAACATAGTGAATTAGGTCAATGAAGTTATGGTTGATTGACCTAGACATAGGCTTTTAACTAAATCGGATTCTCAAGCTAACTTAACAATTCAGTGATGTTGCTTGTAAGGATTGCATGTCATTTGTTGAAATAGGAGGTGAAGAAGGATTCCCTAGATCTCTAAACATTATCTTTATTACTTTGTAGTTTAGATTTAGTTTATTTGTAATTTCTCTATTTTTATGTCTTTAAATAGAATTAGTTAAGCTATTGGTTGATATTTAGCTTTGGAAGCCAATGTCCTCATGGGAACGATCTCTTACTCTGTATATGTATTACTTGAATGACTCGTGCACTTGTGATAAGCAAATAGGTTAACAAATTTTTGGTCAAGAAAACAAATTTTTATCTTATGAAAGCACCAAGAATTTGCTTATCAAGTTTTTATCACCGTTGCCAGGGACAAGTCATTATCCCTCAATGGTAAGCTAAAGACTTGGCTTATCATAAGCCTAGCTTATGGTCGGCATGTTAATTGGGCCAAGACGGTCCACAGCCCCCCATCTTAGTCATCTGTGAAGATAGGCCGAGCTTATGAGTGGCCGGATGTCAATTGGGTCAGGACAGCCCACAGCTTGATCATCTGTGAAAATAGTTGATAACTTCATAAAATGTAGTTATTGGTGCCCTATCTTTGTGCTAGAATGAATGCTTAATCCTTGTTTGTAATGCATATTTGGAGGGTTTTGTGCTTTTATTTGTCATATTCTGATTATGATGCTTTTCGATATATTATTGAGCAAATTGTGCTTAAATGATTATTGATTAAGTAGGTTTGTATATGTTATTGATTTGATATTTTCTCTATGACAGGAAGGGCTCCAAATAAGATGATATGTGGAGCATGTGAGCTTAAAGTGGAAGAGGAAGCCAAATTAGCCTTTCAGCAGTCAACGTCGTAGCGCGATGTTGTGTACGTCGTGGCGCGATGTTGTGTACGTCGTGGCGCGATGTTGTGTACGTCGTGGCGCGATGTTGTGTACGTCGTGGTGCAAAGAGACATCTCATCCATTCCATACTTGAACCCGAGAATTCAGCGCCGCGGCCCAAAAGATGGGTGCGCCGCGCCACAATGTAACTGACCCAATGGGCGCCGCCACAGAAGATAGTGTGCGTCGCGGCGTGGTGCGGCAAGCTGAGCCTATATATTAGATTTTTCACGTTTTTCTCTGGGTCTTGGCTGTTTGAGCCATTTCCATTTTAGGTTTTCTTAGTTTTTCTTAGTTTTAGGTTAGAAAGCTTTGGCTAGATCTCCATTGATGGTGGATTGGAGGCTAGGAACAAGGATGAAGGAGAATTCAAGTTTCAGAGACAAATCAATGAGCTTTCTTTCTTTTTTTCCATTTCTCTCTTCTCTTCCTTATCTTCCTTGGATATGATTTTCCTTGTGTTTCCATGTTCATTGTATAGCTAAACTGTATTTAAGGATATTTTAGATCCTTTTCTATATATATTAATGATGCGTTCTTCTCTGAGTTTGTGTAGATGTTTGGTTTTGTTCAATCATAATCTATGCTTAATGCTTGCTGTTGGTTGGCCATCAATTGCATGATCCTAATATTGCAAATGAATTAGACATAGAGATTTGTTAATATGGATATGGTGTGATTGATGCATGTTCGATGAATTCAATTAGCTTGGATGAGTTGATTCGTTAATAGGATAGAAATATACCTATTGGTCATGCATAGTGTGTGATTGAGAATAGATCGTTTATGAGTGGATTTTCGTTCTAACTAAGGAGTTAGGTAAATGAAACTAGGGTTGATTGACCTAGACATAGGCTTTTAGCTAAATCAAATTCTCAAGCTAACCTAATCAGTGCATTCATGTTAATGAGGAGGATTGCATGTTGTTGGTAGATGTAGGGGGTGAAGAAGGATTCCCTGAAATCTAACTATTTATCTTTATTGCTTTCTGTCTTTACTTCCTTTATTTTTATCCATTTTTATGTCCTTGAATAGAATTAATTAAGCTATTGGTTGGTACTTAGCTTTATAAATCATTATCCTCATGGGAATGAACTTTTACTCCGTATCTGTATTACTTGAGCGATCCGTGCACTTGCGGTTAGCAAATAGGCAACATGTTTTGACTCTATCAAGTTTTTGGCGCCAATGCCGAAGAATAAGGCTTTCTATATTGCTAATATTGACAATGAGTTTGGTTAGTTCTAATTCAAGTTGTATATAATCTATGTTAATTTCAGTCTCTTTATTTTATTATTTTAGTTTCAATAAAGAAGCTGGGTGATTACAACTATACGAGGCCCTTGAGGGAATTCGCGACTCCTGAAAAGGATAACCCTTGGATCAAGTTCTTGAGGACTACTAATCCGTAACAATTCAATTTTGGTGACAAAGTCTGACTAAGACTATAAACTAGGTCCTTCTTGGGGAAGAAATCCCAAGTTTATGTTACATTCCTGCTTTTACTTTATGCATAAATAAGTAGTATGTTATGCTTTGTATATTTGTATATATATGTCCGTTTTGATGTTAGTTGTGTTAATATGTTTTTCTTAATATGTTAGTATAAATATGTGATAGTATGTTAGTTTAGTAGTTTATAACATTTGTTAGTTATACCTTAGTTATGTTAGTTTTTGTTTGTTTATGGTTTTAAGTGTTGTTTATGTTATTTTTATATAGGTTAATATGTTAATTATGTTAGTTTACTTGATTTTGTTTGTTTTTAAGTTTTAAGTTTGTTTTAGGTATTAAATAGGTTAATATGTTGATTTTGTGTTTTGTTAAGTTTGTGTTGTACATTTTGTAATTTAGCTTTTTGAACAAGTTTTGCTGCAGGTAGAGACCCTTATGAGTTAGATCCAGTAGCAAAATTGTGTTTGCTGCTAAATTTAGCAATTTAACCTCCAACGCCGCAGAGCAAGGTTGTGCACGCCATGGCGCAAGTGCTCATTTCTTTTTGTAATGCCGCTGCCCAAGCATAGGAGGGTCGCGGCGCAGCACCCCTATTTTTGCTTTTTCTGTTGTTTTCTCTATTTTTTTGTGTTTAGTAATGCTCAGTAGTAGTTAGACTGCTATTTTGAGAGTCTCAGGTACCCTATAGGCCATATATTCATTAAAGGATACATTTCATTTTGGTTTGGGGAAGTATCTTTACATGTTTTATTACTTTTATGCTTAATGTTAACATGTATTGGTATTTTGAGTATGCAATGGTGTTAGTCATCATATTTTCATGATTATATCTTGTTTTGATTATCACTGATGTGCTTTTGACAAGATTTTCAATTTTCACATTATGCAAATGATGTTGTGCATGCTTGAATTAAGAAAGTTGAATCTATTTGAATGCATGATATGTTGCAAGAATGCTGGTGTTGTTTTTGGTTGTCCATGATATGAAAGGTTGCTATTTGTCCCTTTTCAATGAAACCTTATGTGATCTTGAAGCATGTGAAATAATTTAGTTGCTTTTAATGCATGATTTACATCTCTCTTAGATGTAAATGTAACTTTGAAAATGATAAGAGTGCATGTCTTGAGAATGTTTATGGATATACATGTTGTGGAAATAGGTTTGCCCCAATGATTTAATATGTTAAGTTTTGATGATGACAAATACAAGACAAAAAGAATGATGCTTATGCTTTATAGTTGTACTTAATAAATGACAAATATATCACAAAAGAATGTTGACCATGTTACATAAATGTGTTTAATGAGATATATGTAACATTCATCATATAATATATCCAATAATATTTTATATGAGTTATAAATGAATTAATATTGGATATGTCTATGAAAGTCTTGTATGCATGTTAGACTAACTAGAGTTATACATTTATGAATCATGCATATGAAGATATTGAGTTATGAATTTGGACTAACTATGTTTGGTTAAGTGAGCAATACTTTGTAGGATAGTCCAAGTACCAAGAGTAAGCATTGCAACAAGAAAGCAAAAGATTACAACTATGCTCAACTCAAGGAGAATGAAAATGAAAAGATGTTCCAAGCATTTGCAAGTTTTGAAGAGAAGATTTTCTTTGGAAGCTTGGATTACATCAAGAAGTGATGGTGGTAAAAGATCTAGTCCAACATCTTCAAGCTTAGCTTATAAGACTTAGATCTTGTGTAAAGGTAAAAAGGAATCACACTAAGTTCAAACAAGTTTTAAACATATTTATAAGTGTTTCTAAAATGTTTAAATGCCCAACAAACTATTTTTGGAAAGCTAGTCTTGGTGGTATTTCAAATCTATGAAAAATAGTCAAGTTTGTGTTTTACAAAACTGACATATACTTACTCTTTTGATCATAACTTTTAAAATACTTTGAGTTTTACTTTGAAACTTATCTCATTTGAAAATAGACTCAAAGATCTTTCCAATGACTGGTCATTTGCTTTAAATGGATAAGAAACAAAAAAGTTATGACCAATTAAAGTTTGAGTTTTGAAAATATGACCTTTGGTTATTATTTTGATCATATCTTTCAAAATACTTTGAGTTTTATTCTGAAACTTCTTTCATATGAAAATAGACTCAAAGAGATTTCCAATGAGTGGTCATTTGCTTTAATTGGATAAGAAATGAAGAAGTTATGACCTTTTAAAGTCGGTTTTGAAAACCAGAAATGGTGTAATCGATTACACAAGTCATGTAATCGATTACAACGTTGACAAAGTCCGTGTAATCGATTACACAGAGTATGTAATCGATTACAAAGTGCCCAGAAAGCTTGTAATCGATTACATAAAGCTTGTAATCGATTACAAAGTGCCCAGGAACGTTTCTAATGGCTATAAACGGCTAGTTTTCATAGAAAATCATTTCTAAACACCTCCAACGGCTCTAAAACTCATTGGGCTATAAATAAAAGTGTTTGGGCATCAAAAACAAGTTGGAGAACATTATGAAAATTACCCTTGAACATTGAAAATGAAATTCATCATCTTTTTCTCCAAATCTTTGTTTTGAGCTAAGTGTGTAAATCCTTGATACCCATAGAGCTTCAACTTGTATTATCCACTCTTGAGAGAGTTTTCTTTCATCTATACTTTGTTCTTCAAGTTGTATATCTACTCTTCAAGAGAGTTTATATTCTTTCTATTCACCTTGAAATCATTGTAAGAGGGTGAGGTATCCCTCAAAAGAGAAAAGGGTGAGGTATCCCTTGTAGTGAGACTCAAACACAAATGGTGAGGTATCCCAAAGGTGTTGTGAGTGCTCTTCATTGTAAAGGTCATCAAGCACCTGTGAAGCTTGACGAATTGGAGGCTCTAGCACAAGGGTGAGGTATCCCAAGGTGTGAGGAGTGCTCTTGTATGTACAAATGTTTTTCTAGCACCCGTAAAGTCTAGAAGATAGTGAAGAAAATCTCAAGTTAAGCTTGAGGACTGGATGTAGGCCACAAATGGTTGGTGGCTAAACCAGGATAAATTCTTGAGTTTGTTTATCTCTTCCCTACACTCTTTAAATTCAGTATTTGGTAGAATATATTTATCTATTGCATATCTTGATGTTTTGATTGTTACAACTTGATATGTAGCTTATTCACTTAGTTCATCATATATCCCAAGTTGTATTTGAGTAATCCTTAATAGTTGTACATTTATTAGACTTATTCCGCTGCATTTATTAATTGAGTTATTCAAAATGCATAATTTTTCAAAGTTGCATTAAAACTAGGCATCACCCAATTCACCCCCCTCTTGGGTAATGGTTGCTATGGCTAACACATGTAGAGTTTTGATTATCCTAGAAATTGTTTTTGAACTCTCCTGAGGTGAAATCCTAGGTTGTGCATGATTGAGGAAATGATTAGGGCATTGTTTTGATTGTTTGAGCCTTAAAAAGCTTACCCAGATATGATGATATCCCTAGGTCCCATTTTGAAGCCTTATACTGTTTGGCCTTATTTATTTTTTATTACCATTGTATTTGTTAACCTGTTACCCATTCTAATGCATATGAAAGCATGTCATTTACTTTCTACCATTATTGTTTGTTGAGTACATGGTATGATATCTCTTGAGATGGGTCTGATGATTAGGGGTGTTAATGAATATTCAATTCAAAATGAGCCTGAAGGAACCAGATGCAAAGAAAAGAAAAAGCATTGCTTTGAAAAAAAGAAAAAAAAAAAAAAAGGAAAGAGAAAGAAAAGAAAAGAAAAAAATAAAAAAAAAGCAAAGCATAAGAAACGTAAAATCGAAAAAAAAAATGGTTCTAGCAAGTTTTCTGCATTCATTGTTGAATACCCTACTAATATCAATTAGTGGCTCATATCTTGAAATAATATATTATGTGTCTCAATGTTTGTATTGTATTATTTCTCTTCATTTCTTTCGCTCATACCATTGGCTTAACAATATAAGCTGATAAAGTCCCTTTTGATCATCAATCTTGTGTGATTTACATTAGTGGAGAGAGAGTTGATTTACAATTTTGTGGATTCTATGAATCATATACATGTAGGTTTATAAACTTATCTGGATATGTATGACTTGATTAGGAGAAGTTTATCTTGCATGTTTGTGAAAAATGTGAATTGCATGAAGAGTTGTTTGGATTGATAGCATGTTAAGGATTGTATTTGTGTGAAACTGTTTATGGGGCATTTGCACTTTTTGAGGATTGATACAGTCATTACACACTAGTTTTGGTTTAAAAGAAAAAAATAAGATTGAAATGATATTTGCTGAATGAAAGTTGATTTGAATGTTTAAGTGATTTACTTAGTCCTGTTTTGTTTTGCTCGAGGACTAGCAAAATGTAGGTTTGAGGGTATGATAACTCCATAAAATGTAGTTATTGGTACCCTATCTCTGTGCTAGAATGAATGCTTAGTCCTTGTTTATAATGCATATTTGGAGGGTTTTGTACTTTTATTTGTCATATTCTAATTCTGATGCTTTCTGATATGTTATTGAGCAAATTGTGCTTAAATGATTATTGATTAAGTAGATTTGTATATGTTACTGATTTGGTAGATTTGTATATGTTACTGATTTGGTATTTTCTCCATGATAGGAAGGGCTCCAAACAAGATGATATGTGGAGCATGTGAGCTTTAAGTGGAAGAGGAAGCCAAATTAGTTTTTCAGCAATCAACACTGCGGCGCGATGTTGTGTATGTCGCGGCGCAAAGAGGCATCTTAGTCATTCCATACTTGAACCAGAGAGTTCAGCGTCGCGGCCCAGAAGATGGGTGCGCCGCGACGTAATGTAACCGACCCAATGGGCGCCACGGCGGAAGATAGTGTGCGCCGCGGCGTGGTACGGCAAGCTGAGCCTATATATTAGATTTTTCACGTTTTTTTCTGGGTCTTAGCCGTTTGAGCCATTTTCATTTTAGGTTTTCCTAGTTTTTCTTAGTTTTAGGTTAGAAAGCTTTGGCTAGATCTCCATTGATAGTGGATTGGAGGCTAAGAACAAGGATGAAGGAGGATTCAAGTTTCAGAGACAAATCAATGAGCTTCCTTTCTTTTTTTCCATTTCTCTCTTCTCTTCCTTATCTTCCTTGGATATGATTTTCCTTGTGTTTTCATGTTCATTGTATAGCTGAGCTGTATTTAGGGATATTTTAGATCCTTTTCTATATATATTAATGATGTATTCTTCTCTGAGTTTGTGTGGATGTTTAGTTTTGTTCAATCATAATCTATGTTTAATGCTTGCTGTTGGTTGACCATCAATTGCATGATCCTAATATTGCAAATGAACTAGACATAGGGATTTGTTAATATGGATATGGTATGGTTGATGCATGTTCGATGATTTCAATTGGCTTGGATGAGTTGATTCGTTAATAGGATAGAAATATACCTATTGGCCATGCATAGTGTGTGATTGAGAATAGATCGTTCATGAGTGGATTTTGGTTCTAACTAAGGAGTTAGGTAAATGAAACTAGGGTTGATTGACCTAGACATAGGCTTTTAGCTAAATCAGATTCTCAAGCTAACCTAATCAGTACATTCATGTTAATGAGGAGGATTGCATGTTGTTGGTAGATGTAGGAGGTGAAGAAGGATTCCCTGAAATCTAACTATTTATCTTTATTGCTTTCTGTCTTTACTTCATTTATTTTTATCCATTTTTATGTCCTTGAATAGAATTAATTAAGCTATTGGTTGGTACTTAGCTTTATAAACCATTATCCTCGTGGGAACGAACTTTTACTTCGTATCTGTATTACTTGAGCGATCCGTGCACTTGTGGTTAGCAAATGGGCAACATGTTTTGACCCTATCAATAGGCCTAGGTACAACTCTGGGCTATCAGTGTCATTCGGTCGGTTGAACTGGAGCTGGAAGACTCCAAAAAAAAGCTATTGTTTTTCAATCTAACACAGTTATTTTGTAACAAACTGTTGTGTTGTGCTTTTAATGAATGCATTTCTAGTTTCTTTCTTCTTTAGACTTTGTTTTAATTTTTCCATAACTTTCGTCGAATGATGTCTGTTTAATAACTTTGTTGCAAAAACACTTGGACACCAAAAACTCCTTATAACATCAGTCAAGCATATTAAGAATATAGTGTCAAAACCTTGGTCAGATTATGTACGTTAACCACTTTTTGTCATAAAATATTTGGACGCCCTAGGAAAAATAAGCTCTTCATAACATTGGTCATGTATATTAAGAACATGGTGTCAAAACCGCTTAATAACTGTTGTTGCAAAGCACTTCGATGTCATGAACATCAGTCGGTAACTTATAAAGAGCTTAGTTTCAAAAAATAAAAAACTTGATCGAAAACAACTTCATGAACATCGGTCGGAAACTTATAAAGAGCTTGGTTTCAAAATCTAGTCGGTTATAACCTAAACATTATGACCATTTATTTAGACGTAGAAAATTTTGGATTTTAACCAGCATTAGCTCAAGGTTGGCTTTCATCGGTCTTTGACCGGCATTGACTCAAAGGTGTCAGCATCAGCTCAAAGGGATTGGATTTCATCGGTGTCTTTGATCGGCATCGGTGACATTAACCGGCATTGGCTCAAAAGGACCGGCATCAGTGACATTGACCGGCATCGGTGACATTGACTGATATCAGCTCAAAAGGGGCTGGCATCAATAACATCGATCGACATCAGTGACATTGACTGCCATCGGCTCAAAGGGACAAACATCAGTGACATTGACCGGTACCGGCTCAAAGGGGTCAGCATCAGTGACATTGACCGGCATCGGCTCAAAGGGGGCGGCATCGATGACATTGACCGACATCAACTTAAAAGGGGCCGGCATCGATGACATTGACCGGCATCGGCTCAAAAGGGTCGACATCAGTGACATTGACTAGTATCGGTGACATTAACCGACATTGGCTTTGGGCCGATTTGACCCGAGTTTTCGGGGCCTTCGTCTAGAATTTTTCAAGAATTTATTGAAAGTTTAATCTAGCTTGTCTTGATCTTGTCATGTGAGTAATTCTGATATAAGCAATTGAAATAAACATAACTAAATAAACGCAACTAGATTTTCATACATCAATAAGGTTAGTCACATTAAGATATGATGAGATTGTCCTAAAGTTATGTTTGAAGCTATTTAACAATATTATTTAATGAACGATTATCCCTCCTATGACTAGTGAATGAGAAACGACAAATTAATATGATATTATAATCAATTTAATGTTATATAATTATTAATTAATACTAAATAAAAATTAAAATGATGAGAAATGACAATTAAAGTAATATAATATTTATGATCAGTTAAATGCTATGTAATTATTATTTAATAAATTATTAATAACAAAGAATGGGATTAAAGAATCTAATGACAATAAATATTATTTAAAAAGTTAATTAATATTGAATCAATGTGATAATATTTAATGGAGAATAAATTACCTTAAATGTCTTATCTATAAGATGCTCTTGAAAATAATATTTGAATGCATAACCAACAAATAATTATGCGTTAATAAATAGGTATAAATTATAAAAATTAATAAATTTTAATGTTATGATAATTACTTTGTTTGACTTCTTTTCATAAAAAACTCCAAATTTTGCACATGATGAAAGTAAGCAAATTAAACAATTTCATGTCTTTGCAATAAAGACAAAATTTAGTCAATGAGCAAGCAATAGAAAAACAATGTTATGCCAATATAACAAGTAATAAGGCAATTATAACGTGCTATTAATATGTATGAAATAAAAGCATAAAATAAATGGACGTGACAGTGGCTGTTAGGCTAGTATTAACACTAATTGATAAGTATATTTTTTAAAAATTGATCATGATATATATAAAGCGATAAATAATTAACGTATAAAACTTATAGTGGTCAAAATAAAAGTGGTTGGAATTGACGGAGGACCTTTGATTTTGGTCAGTTTTGTCTAATATTGAATGAGAATTAATAAAACTTGTATAGCAGAAGTGACCCGAGACCTAAAATTTAGGCTTAATAGTGATAAAAATGTATTGTGTTTGAAGAGAAAAAGAAACACTCACTATTACTAACACTTACTATCCAGAATGTTCCTCCGCCATAGATGATAGCTTGATACAAAAATGACATGAATTTAGTGGGAAAAACTTTATACAAGTAGGGAGAGTTACACAAAAACAAAGTTGAATCAAAAAGGAATCAAAAAGGAAATATTGTAAATATATAGTTGACAAACATTTGGTTACACTATTGCTAACAATGTGTAAACTTTTAACTAGAGCCACTAATGGCGAACAACATTATACACAGCTCATGCAATGCACTAATAAAGCTTTATATCTTTGAGTACATTACTCAATATATATAATGCAAATAAGAAGAGCACAATGCATCAGATTATACAGTGGACCGGTACTAACCAGAAAGAACATAACATATTAACAATCATAATGAGAAAATCCAACCAGCAAGTATACTAGTACCGGTACTAACATTAGGCATGAACAATGCAATTAAAAATGACAATTAAAGCAATATTATAATCAATTTAATGTTATGTAATTATTAATTAATAAATTTATGACAATAAATAGAAATTAAAGCAAATGACAATAAATAAAAATTAACACAATTAAAAATGACAATTAAAGCAATATGATATTGTAATCTGGTGCGCGTAAAATACACTAAGAACAAGTGTACTCTATCGCCAAGTAATATAGGACTTGAGTCCCAGTTATCGATCCCACGAAGAATAATTAGTAATTACTAGATTCGCTAAACTCTTTGTTATTCAGACAATCGAAAGTGTATGAAGAAATTCAAGTTAAAATTAAAATAAATAAATAAAAAAATAATGAACAATCAAATAAAGAAAAGATAATTAATGAGAAAAAGACTAGGGCGTAAGGTTCACTTGAATCCAATTATTCAAATTTTCTTTCAATTATAATGTAAGTAATTCTTTTGCTAATATTCTCTTATTTGCTATTGAATCCCAATGGTCATGGATGAAACAATATTCTATTCCTAATTTAATTCACCTATTTGGTCATTTAGTTGAATTAATCAAGAATGCATTAAACTTTAATTCAATAGATGAACTAACATACCGTCAATTCCATTGGTAGGATAAATTGATATTTGGTCATTCACCAATCTAATCTTAGGCTTACCATATAGATCCACTCATTGAATGCGGATGGTCACCGGTCAAACAATGAATTAACACATGCTAAAAGTGATCAAATTCTGACAAGAATATAGGCAATATGATAAACCCAAAAAGAAATTATCATAATCAAATTAGAAATCAAATCCAAATAATAAGGAAAATAAGATCTCTCATAGCTCTAGCTATGAGTTTAGCTACTCATGTTCAATAAAAGCAAACCCATATCAGAATACAAACTCATAGATAGAAAACCCAAAGAAAAAGAGAAACTAAAAAGAAAGAGAAATCAAAACTCTTTTTTTAGAGATTATGATATCTAAGTCTTCAAGAATCAATTCCTCCTTCAAGCCGTCCTCCAAGGTCTGCTACCGCAAATCAACTCTCTCAGGATTAGGGATTTCTTATGTAATGTGCTCAATGTGTTGTCTGTGGCGTAACTTTCCCATTATATTGAAATTCACGTCTGCTGTTACTCTCTCAGCACCTAGGCACCCAATTCTGAGCGCTCAAGCGCTCAGCCACTTAAGTCAATACGCGCGCTGCTACACGTTGCACCCTTGATAATCACATATTTTATTCATTAAGAAACCCTTATGTTTAGTCATTTACACTCTCCATATTCTTAATTGATTGAGTTTGGTATGATTTTGTGAGTTTGAGCTCAAATTGGTCCTAATTGAATATTTTCAGCATTATTGAGATTTGACACTGTTTCTGTATTTTGGCCATAACTTGAGTTCCTGATATCTGATAATCATGAATTTTATCTTGTAGGAAAGCTAAGAGGAAGCTCTACAACTTTGATGAAGAGCTCGAAATCCTAAACAGATGTCTAAGGGACCTAAGTTTACATGGAAGTCAGAATACGGGTTCTGTCACTAGAATCCAAACGGTGTGCACTCATAAAATCATATCTCAAGCTGTAATAATGGAGATGGGCTGAAATTTGAATAGTTGATAGTTAATATCCAAATAAACAACTTTCATGAAGAACACTTTTTGAAAAAATGAAGTCTAGTGAGTCAGTTTGAGCTTGCAAGTCGGAACAGAGGTGCTGAAGTTGGGTTTGAGCAACCTGCAGTATTTGGGTCATATCTTGGGCTGTAGGAAGCCAAATTAGACGATCCAGATATGCATGTTATAGCCAAGACAAAGATCTACAACTTTCATGAAGAGTACTTTTCATGGGTCTGAAGTATAGTTGGTCGTTTTTGGCTTCCAAGTCAGACAAGAAATTTTCGTCCTCAACAACCCACTCAACTACTCCACTCACCAACCCTCTCAACTACTCCACTCACCAACCCTCTTAATTACTCTACTCACTAACCCTCTCAACTACTCTACTCACCAACCCACTCAACCACCCCACTCATCCACCCACTCCCCTTTGTCATTTTGTTACCCTAGACTTCTATAAAAGGCACCATTAGTTATCATGAAAGGAACAAGTTGTATTCTCCTTCATTTCTCTCATAATTTCTTCTTGTTTCTTCATAGTTTCTCATAACTTTTGTATATTTTGATGCTCCCCTTCGTGGTAATGGAGGGCTAAGCTACTTTTGATCAATTTAGAACTCTTAAAGAGATTGTGATTTGGATTCTTGAGACCTTGGTTATGTATTGTATTTGATTTGTAATTGAATTCCTCTTTTCTTCTTCTTTTTCTTCTTCTTGATCTTGAATGCATGAATGGTGATTCTATTTATGTTGATCTGATTTGATCTTGGTTTAAGATTGAGATTTGTGATGAAACTTAGAACTGATTGATCTAAACTAATCACATAAATGAAGATTGAGATTTGTGATGAAACTTAGAACTGATTGATCTAAATTAATCACAGAATTGAAAAGGTTAGGTTACTGATTTGTGCCTAAGTTAATTGAATTTGGTACTTGAAATTAACATAGATCTTCATGAATGGCGTGATTGCGGATTTGTGCTTATCACTTGTTAATTGAATTCTAGACGATCGTCTAGTATGAATTCTGGATTTGATGCAGAGATCTCGGTTAGATCCAAATTAACAATTCAATTGTACTTCAAGTGTTCTATGAAGGGTCTATGATTGAATCCACCCAATCTTGGATAGGTTTCTAAATTGACTACTCTTTAATTGTTATTTCTTCCTTTAATTTTGTTAAGTGCGATCTTAAACTGTCAAACCCCCTTTGCTAACTTTCACTTGATTTGATTAAATTACATCTACAATCCTTGTGGAGATGATCCGGTGTTGTCACTGTGCTACAAGCTTAGGTAATAACTTCGGTTATAATTTTGACTGAGTTCGGCGCTCGTCAACCCTCAGGCGCTCCTTCTCAGCGCTCAGGCACTGAATCACTTCATCACCGTTGCTGCATATACTCTGGGCGCTCAGGTGCCCCAACACCAGCACTTAAGCACTGGTCACTGTTGCAAAACTCTTCTTTTTCTTGCTCCTTTGCACATTCAATCTTCTCCTTGTACAATTACCTGGCAAAAACACATAAAACACTTAATAAAAACACAATCAAACAATACTAGAAATATAACAAAACTTACGAGCAAAATTCATTATAAATAAATAAAAAAATATGAAAAACCAAGGAATTGAACCGTAAAAATAGGACATGTTGACAATTTATCAACTCCCCCACACTTGAGCTTTGCTTGTCCTCAAGCAAAGAATAGGAATCAACAACAAGATCAAAATCAACATCAAGAAACATGAATCAAAGGAAAATTCCATAATTAAAAGAAATTCAAGTTCAGCAATCAAATCCAATCAAACAAGATCTTTTAGCACTTAAACAATTAAAGGCTTGAGTCTAGCTTGCAACTATTCTCTTCATCAAACATCTGAGATCACTCAACTTTCCATCGCTCAAGTATTTAAAGGATAAAGAGATCACTCAAATTTCTCTTGAAAAATGCAATATCATAGGCTTGCTTATCAATCTCATCTCCACTTTCAAGTTCACATACAACACAAGAATTAAAAAGACTTTCCTTTGGTTGTAACGGGGCCAAGGGTAAAATGGAAAGTAGGAAGAAAGAATAAAATAGGGTAAAAAATGCTCATGAATAAATTAATACAAAGCATAATCAGGCTGAAAAGATGACAGATAGAGCATGATGCACAAGAATATAATAACTTCTTACTTTCAACGCAATATTTTCATTATTCTTTATCAACAATTCTTTTCTCTTCTTTCTTTTTCATTTTTTTCCTTTTTTTTCTGAACTTTCTTTTTTTTTCTTTTTTTTTCAACCCTTGAAGACAAAAGCAACCTTTCAAGACTTTTCAATCAACACATCAATTGCTCCAAAGAATTCAACCTGATTATTTAATTGGGTATTCAAATAAATCAATTTCAAGCTCAAATGAGACAACTAAGGGGTCATTTAATCCATGCAACTCTAGAAGTCAAGAAAGAATTAAGCCTAATTGCCTTAATCATATTCAAGTATGTATGTGAATCATTAAAGCCTCAACAATATATCAAAGCAAGTTCTAGCGCACATCAATCAAGAGAAAAGTTACTCCAGAAGAAAAATTCAATTATTAAGGCTCAAAACTCACTTTCTGGCTAAGTTGATAAAGAGAACAAAAGTAAGCAGACATGACTAATTTTCAAATAAGATGCTAAAATTCACTTTACTTCATTGAAAAAGATTGCTTCACACATTATCAGCTCATGATCAATGAAATTCTCTTTAAAATATATCTTTATCAATTCAGAATAAATCGAGACATCAACACACAATTCTAGCTTAATTACCAATATTACTTAAGTGCTTCAACAAACCCTTTTTTTTTGCACAAAAATTATAAAAGTACTCCCCACAGTTAAGATAAACATTGTCCTCAATGTAGAAGAAAAAGAAATAAAATGGGCAAAGAAAAGAAAAACACAACATGATAGACAATGACACAATGTCAGGCAAAAGAGAAGCACAAGAGTCAGCGTAGCAACACAATTTGAAAAATAAAATCCCAAAACATATGAGTAGAATCTAAAAGAAAAACAAAAATAACAAAACAACTAAAATAAAATAAAGAAAGAAGAAACACAGGTTGCCTTCTGTGAAGCGCTTGTTTAACGTCATTAGCTCGACGTTGCCTTTTTTCGATGAATCAAGATGGCTTAAAGTAAGAGAAATAAGAGGACATCTTTTTCTTTTCAAAATAGTTCTTCCTCCTTTCAACAATGGCTTTGGGACTGCTTCCAATAGAATTGTGAACTTGACAAGAGCTTGACTGTCCCAATTGCGCCTTGACTCCACTAGGCCATGGTGGTCGCACTCGATCAACAGATAAAGGACCAATCTGTGAAGAAGCATGGATCTTAGGAGAACCTTTATCTGTTTCAGCAGCTTGACATTCCAACAGATCAACATCAACACTGTATAATGGCGGGGGGTCTTTAATAGCTAAGGTTTCCTGCTTCTTAGCTTGAACAAAACTGATAGGAGCATGGAGATTTGATATTGAGGAAGATTTAGCCTCCCTAAAGACATTAATGATCATATGATCTCCATCCACTCTCAAGATGAGCTCACCCCGAGGTACATCAATCACAGCTCCAGAAGTAGCCAAAAATGGTCTTCCAAGAAAGAAAGGAATATCAGTATCCTCTTCTATATCTAGCACCACAAAATCGACTGGGAATATGAATCTGTCCACCTTCACCAAAACATCCTCCACCACACCACGTAGGTAAGTGATGGATCTGTCAGCCAACTGTAGTGAAATGTTGGTGGGCTTCGGTTCCTGCATTCCCAATTTCTTAAACACAGAGAAAGGCATCAAGTTAGCACTATCACCCAAATCACATAATGCCTTATCAAAATAAGAGTTACCAATAGTGCAAGGAATAGTAAAACTCCCTAGATATTTTAATTTTGGGGGTAACTTCTTTAAAAGAATGACAGAACACTCCTCAGTAAGACATACAGTCTCAAATTCCTCAAGCTTGCATTTCTTTGTAAGTATTTCCTTCAAAAACTTTGCATACTTGGACATTTGAGAGATGGCTTCAACGAACAGAATATTAATTTACAATTTCTTGAATATCTCCAAGAATTTGGTAAATTACTGATCTGGCTGATTGTTCTTGAGTCTCTGAGGGAATGAGATCTTGACATATGGGGATGGTTCATAAACTGCGCTTTACTCACGATCCTTCTTCATTCTCTGCCACTTTGGTGCTTTCTTCTCAACCTCTCTTTCTTGGTTGACATCTTCAATAAGGACATCTTCAGTTGCCTTCTCTTCATCATACACTGACTTAATAAGAGTATCTCCAAGCTCTGGTATTTCCTTATTTTGAGAAGACTCCTCAAGTTCCTTACCGCTTCTAAGGAAAATTGCATGGGCCTGTTTCCTTGGATTAGTCTCAATAGTGTTAAGCAATGTCCCTAGTGCCCTCGCTATCATCAATGTAGTCAGCTGACTGATCTGAGTCTCCATGTTCTTCATTCTGGCATCAAAATTCTGCATATACTTCATTACTAGATCTTCAAAACTCAGCTTCTCTGCAGGTGCTTGAAAACTAGGAGGTGGTGGTGGAACTCTCTGCTGATTTTGTTGATAGTCTTACTGATTTCCCTATTTGAAATTTAGGTGGTCCCTCCAACTGGGATTGTACGTATTTGAATATAGATTGTACTGCTGCCGATTGGAATTACTAATAAAATTTGTTGCTTCAGGCTCGGGGGCAAAAGGACTACCAACTTGACAATTTATACTTGAATGACCCTGTCCCCCACATGCTTCACAGATGATAGGTGGGGCTGCAGTATTTGTCACCATCAAAGTCTCCACCTTCTTCTTCAAAGCTTCCAACTGACTCAGAATGGCAGTAGAGGAATCAACAACATGTACACCTGCTTGTTTCTTAGGAGCCTGACGCTCATTCTGCCATTGATAACTGTTTAGCGCCATTTTTTCAATTAATGCTTGGCTCTCAGTAGGTGTTTTCCTCCATATAATACCTCCTGTAGCAGCATTAATAAGTGAACGGTTTGCAGGCGACAAACCATTATAAAAAGTCTAAACCTGTTATCATACAGGAAATCTATGATGTGGACATCTCCTCAATAACTCTTGAAAGCGCTCCCAAGCTTCATAAAGAGTGTCCATCTCAAACTGCACAAAAGAAGATATATCATTTCTTAACTTAGCAGATTTAGAATGAGGAAAATACTTAGCCAAAAATTGTTATGTTAATTGATCCCATGTAGTGATGGAACCCCTCGATAATGACGTTAACCATTAGCTTGCTTTGTCCCTAAGAGAGAAAGGAAAGAGTCACAATCGAATTGCATCATCTGTCACTCCATTATACTTAATAGTATCACACAACTGCAAGAACCTGGCCAAATGCTGATTAGGATCATCCGAAGGCAATGCACCAAACTGAACTGAGTTCTGAATCATGGAAATCAGTGCTGGTTTGATCTCAAAATTATTAACCGCCACGGCTGGTCTTATAATACTTCCTCCATACCCTTCAGCAGTGGGCATAGAGTACTCAAGCATGGTCCGCTCTGCTGGGATAGCTCTTTCTTCACAGTTGGCCTCAACAACTGGTTGCCTCTCCATCCTGTTTATGTCTTCTGCCACAGCTGCAATAAAAGATTGCTTCTTTAACCTGCGAGTTATTTTCTCAATTTCTGGATCAAATGTCAAATCAGGAAACTGAGATCGAGTAAGTATAAACAAGAAATAGGAAGTGAAAAATTAAATAAAAATAAAATAAAATAAAATAAATAAAAATTAAAATAAGATATAAACAAAAATAAATAAAAAATAAAATAAAATAAGAAATAAAATAAGGAACAAAATAAAAGAGTGTCTAAATTAACTAGAGCTTTTCGCTTCTAATATTACCAAACTTATTCCCCGACAACGGCGCCAAAAACTTGGTATGCGTAAAATACACTAAGAGCAAGTGCATTCTATCGTCAAGTAATATAGAACTTGAGTCCCAGTTATCGATCTCACGAAGAATAATTAGTAATTACTAGATTCGCTAAACTCTTTATTATTCAGACAATCAAAAGTGTATGAAAAAATTCAAGTTAAAATCAAAATAAATAAATAAAGAAAAATAATGAACAATTAAACAAAGAAAAGATAATCAATGAGAAAGAGACTAGGGCGCAAGGTTCACTTGAATCTAATTATTCAGATTTTCTTTCAATTATGATGTAAGTAATTCTTTTGCCAATATTCTCTTATTTGCTATTAAATCCCAATGGTCATGGATGAAATAATATTCTATTCCTAATTTAATTCACCTATTTGGTCATTTAGTTGAATTAATCAAGAATGCATTAAACTTTAATTCAAAAGATGAACTAACATACCGTCAATTCCATTGGTAGGATAAATCGATGTTTGGTCATTCACCAATCTAATCCTAGGCTTACTATATAGATCCACTCATTGAATGCGGATGGTCACCGGTCAAATAATGAATTAACACATGCCAAAAGCAATCAAATTCTGACAAGAATATAGACAATATGATAAACCCAAAAAGAAATTACCATAATCAAATTAGAAATCAAATCCAAATAATAAGGAAAACAAGATCCCCCATAGCCCTAGCTATGAGTTTAGCTACTCATGTTCAATAAAAGCAAACTCATATCAGAATACAAACTCATAGATAGAAAACCCAAAGAAAAAGAGAAACTAAAAAGAAAGAGAAATCAAAACTCCTTTTTTTTTTGAGATTATGATCTCTAGGTCTTCAACAATCAATTCCTCCTTCAAGCCGTCCTCCAAGGTCTGCTATCGCAAATCAACTCTCTCAGGATTAGGGATTTCCTGTGTAATGTGCTCAATGTGTTGTCTGTGGCGTAACTTTCCCATTATATTGAAATTCACATCTGCTGTTACGCTCTCAGCGCCTAGGCACCCAATTTTGAGCGCTCAAGCGCTCAGCCACTTAAGTCAATACGCGCGCTGCTACACGTTGCGCCATCAGGCTCTCCTTCTCAGCGCTCAGGCGCTGAATCACTTCATCATCGTTGCTGTATACACTCTGGGCGCTCAAGCGCCCCAACACCAGCGCTTAGGCGCTGGTCACTGTTGCAAAACTCTTCTTTTTCTTGCTCCTTTGCACATTCAATCTTCTCCTTGTAGAATTACTTGACAAAAACACACAAAACACTTAATAAAAACACAATCAAACAATACTAGAAATATAACAAAACTTACGAGCAAAATTCATTAAAAATAAATAAAAAGAATATGAAAAACCAAGGAATTGAACCGTAAAAATAAGACATGTTGACGGTTCATCATAATCAATGTTATGTAATTTCACGTTTAAGGGTATGAAAATATTCAAATAAAGATTACAAAATATATAGAGAAATGGAATATACACTGAAAGTTTGAAGCTTGCCGATTTAAATATTCTATTAGCGTATTTGATTTAATAGGTTATATATATATGTTTGTTTTCTTATTTTACCGATTTAATATGCTAAGTAAATAATCAATTTTCTCCTTCATCATTATACTCAATATTCTGGTTTAAAAAATGTGCCCATTATCTCAGAAAACGCATCTAGATTATACCTTCCGATAAATTTCTTATGTTACTAATCCACTTATGACTTATAACTGATGAACTACTTTACCAACCAAAGGCAAACGTTGTTCCTTTAGGGAAATGAGGAAAACCCAGTAAAGTAAAAGCAATAAAATTACTTGATCAGTAAATCCTCCACTAAATCATTCATAGTAACCCAAAGGGACTTTAAAGGAGCTCTGTAGCTTAACTTGGTCGGAGTCTTCCCGGTCGGAGAAATCTTTCGACGAGACACTGTTCATGTCGATGTATGAAATAGCAATTGGAATATAACTCTTTTGATATCCTTGTAGGGTGGGAGAGTTTTACCTCGCCCCACGGTGGGCTCCAAATGTTCCGTCCTCTAACTGAGGGGAAGCTGCCAAAGAGCCCCAAGTCGGTCGTCCGATAATTACCCGAAGAAGACGAAGTAGAATACCTGCCAAGGTACTCCGACCGATCAGTCTTGGCATCAAGACCGTGATAAAGACATAGGTAGAGAAAAGTAAAAATATACCTGGCCTAGGCTGCCAGGTCAGTTTATATAGAGATCTGGAGTACTGACTCTTCGAATACCTTTCCTTCAGGCCATTTAGGATTCTAGCCATTATGTCTGGTTATTATGACGTGAGATATTATATCTGGTCATTATGGCTCGAGGCCGTTATGTCTGTTAGTGGATTAGATTAAACACATGTTTTATCAAGCCGTTACCTATTTGGGTATAGGTAGGTCGTACCTTGTAGAAATAGACCTAGCTTATGGTCGGATGCCAATTGGGTTAGGACAGTCCACAACCCCCCAACTTGGTCATCTGTGAAGATAGGCCGAGCTTATGAGTGGTCGGATGTCAATTGAGTCAGGACGGTCCATGTAATATTAACAAACTTCCACGAGCATTTAAATAAAGCATTAGTAATAGTTCGATCTCCTGCCACCTCATATATTGGTATAGCATCTGCAATCTCCCTCAAATCATCTTTGCTGACCTTCACTTGAAATGAACCGATATTACAGTCATGATTTTTTATCTTAGTTGTTCCTACAATACAAGAGAGGTTCAATAAAGATGTTATTTCTTGGTTTAAAAAAAAAAGAAGGAGATTGAAATTATGATAAAGATTCATAGGTCTCAAAATGTTTTTTAGATAATATGAGCCCAAGATGAAGGTGTTCCATGTTCATATCATATATATATTTAGAGAAGTGAGAACACATGACTTGTTGACCAATGTAAACAACAGAAAATAAATTCCTAATTCAAAGCAACAATATAAAGGAAATGGGCAGAACACTTTTTTTTTGGGGATAAAACCAGAACACATTATATAGCCTGTTTAAACATGTAAAAAAAATGAGAAAACATGTAAGGAATTAAAACTCCCCTAGATGGCAAGGCGATGGGTGATGACATTTATGGGGAGGCCAAATGGAAGAAAGGGGAAGGAGAATAGAACAGGTCAGAGAGGCGATTTCTAGCTTTTGAAGAGAAATGGAAGTTTGTGTCATTTGAAATGTCAAGAATTCAAGGGATAATTTTGTTCAAGAAAGAAAGTCAAGTACTTCCTAGTGAACTTCGCTCTCATTTACTACATGATATTAAAAAAGAAAAAAGAAAAAGTCGCAAGATGTACCTTCTTCTAAATGTGTGTGTTTTTTTTCCTTCATTTTGTTTTTCAAAAGCTAATTCAAGTTGCACTAGAAACTAAAAAGCAAATTCAAGTAGGGGTGTAATGGGTAGGTTTGGCTCGAGTTTAGGCGAGAAAAATATCCAAACTAATCAAAATCAATTAGTTCGATTTTTGCATTTTTTTCATGACCAAACCCGAACCAAACTGAACACCAATGGGTTGGTTTGGTTCGAGTGGTCGAGTTGTGGTTTTTTTTCTTTTTAAATGCCCTGCTAATACATAGATCAAAGTGGACAGAAGGGAGATCACGAATCTAACAAACTTGGACAATAGAGAGATCACGTATTGTACTCACCTGTGTAGTCATTGAAGAAAGCCTCCATCGCTGGTGAACTCAGGAAGTCAGGAACGCCGTCGGTGGACTTGTGTCATTGGTTTTGGGGTTCGCCTTGAGCTCAAGTTGTTGGAAAGTCGTCGGTGAGAAAGAAGAATGATCGTTGCGGTGGCTTGTCAGTGGAGTTGCAGCACTGGTGGAGGAATGACTGTGAAGGCGTGAACAAAGAAAGGGTGAGAGTGAAGGTGAGGTGCATGAGGCCGTGAGGGTGAGGGTGAGGTTGGAGGAGTCGTCAGGGTAAGGGTGAGTGGCAGCTATGGCACTGGGCGCTGCAGTAGCGGTAGCGCTAGGGTTTAGAGAGTGGGATCGAAAATGGAAATTTGATGAGAAAAAGGAATTGTGTAAATGTGTTGTCTATTGTGTATAGGGGCAAACACCAATACAACGTACACACGACAACAACATTTTAAAAAAATATATAGTTCAGGTCGGTTTGGTTTGGTTTGGTTTGGTTTGGTTTCCAAATCATAAAAACTAAAAAACATATCAATCTTGATTGATTTTACCTGATCAGACCCGACTACTTGAACTAAACCAAACCAAATTAATTAGTTCAGTTTGATTTTTTTAGGTTTATCGGGTCGTCTAAATCAATTTACAGCCCTAAATCCAAGCACACATTTTCTCTTAAGTGCCTTTTCAATCAAAAAGAAAGAAAAAAAAAAGGTAGTCATTTTGCGAAAACATCCATCCAAGCTAGCCTAATATGAAGAATTTTCCATAAATAATATTCTCTGAGATAATTTCATGTTGTATTCGTCATAACAGATTAATGCTATAGCAAATAATATTACCTCCTTCTCTGTACATGCAAATTATATTTGTGTGAAAGCTTCAAAGAGACCTAACTTCATGGAGCTAGCAAATTGAAAAATCACTTACCAGGGATGGGTACCACATCGTCCCTTTGATGAAGAATCCATGCAAGAGCAAGTTGTGAAGATTTACATCCATGCTTCTTTTGCCAACTTTTCTATCCTATAATATAAGATCTTGTTCTTGTCAAAGTTATCCCCTCGTAACCTTGGTTGGAATGCCTGACGAAAAGAGATGCTGTGAACAATGAACAAGGCCAATTGTCATAAAAAACAAAGGATTAAATTTATACCAGAAACATGTATACTTTCTTTGACGGCCTTGCCACCAAAAAATCCGTGGCCAATGGGACTATATGGTACTATTCCAATTCCAAGTTACCTGTAAGTTTTGTCACTAAAATCATTTAACGAAGATTTATGAAGGATATCAAAAAATAATAAGTCAAAAAATGAATGAAACAACTAGGTCGGGCATACATTTGATACAAAAATCCAAAGATTCCGATTCAAGAGAGTGAAAGTAAAATTATTTGATCAAAAGTATATCTACACTTTATAGAAATTAAGCCATTATTAATGTGCTAGTGGTGAGGGACTTGAATAGTTTGCATGAGGTCATAGATTCAAATCTCATTACTACCATTGTAACAAAAAAAAATATTCTATAAAAATCAAACAACTTTCTTTGCTTGAAAATATATCACTAAAAAGAAATTATTCATCATCCAAAATGGATGACTATCTAATTTAGGATAATTTATGTTATTTTTATTTGTAGTAATTTAGAGATTTTATGATAATTATGTTATTTAAGAATTTTACTTTATTTTAAGAATCTTACCTGGATCGTCTAGGCCCAATAAACTCATGTAAGCCTAGTTGGCTTCGTCCCAACTAATTAGCCTACATAGGTTCCATAAACTAGGTGAACCCAATTGACACCTGAAACCCTTATTTAAACACTCCTAGCAGCATAAACAAGATATGCTCACTTTTCTCATACCTTTACTTTCATCACAGTATTCACTCAGAAATTAATTGGTCAGAGTATGGCAAGTGTTCCACTCCTATCTCCAATTAATGGACCACCAGACGACTGGCGTGGAGCTTTCCGACGATCACTCCCTCAAGTATAGAACGGACCATCTGGCACCCACCGTGGGACGAGGTAAAACTCTTCCACCCCATAAGAACACCACAAGAGTCATGTTCCCATCACTGGTACATACTTCTCAATTGAAGACTCTCTGTAAGTTCCTTGATTCCTATTTTTCTTCATCCTATTTGATAATTCACGGAAAATGTTTTTTTTCTTTTTACTTTGATGACTTTGAATATCATATTGATCATTCATTGCACTAAGCATAATATTGGATAGTTTGCCTCGTCCACTTTGTTCTTCATTGGTCGATCCCTGTTAGTAAGTGAAAATCCTTGGTTTGTTTTATTCAACTTGTTATCCTTCATATATATGTTATTTGGATCCACATTATTAAATGAAAATCTTTGGTTTGTTTTTCGAGGTTTTGTCCTTCATTTGTATCTCATGTTGAACTTACGCACTCATAAGTCTTTTTTATTGCCCAGTGATATTTTATGCATTCAATAGAAAAAGCTTATTTCTCTTCCTTTTTACTCTCTACTTTTTTTTCGTATGATATATGAAGCCTTTGTTTATTGATATGTTTCCATTTTATGGATCAACAAAGACACATATGTTGTTCTTGGTTTTTGACATCAAATCAATTCTAAGGTTTCTTATACTTGGGTTTTCTGCTTCTCTATATCATATATCAACATATTATGAATATTTATGGCCAAAACTATCTGTTACTTTGATATGCAGACACACTGCAACAGATGTATTCATCTATATCAACAAGTTCCCCATCCTCTTTTAATTTAATGAAATGTATTAGCTTATGGACTGCATATTGGAAGTACCTTTTGCTTTTAAACCTTCGATTGTGGTGAAGATAGGAACAAATATGTACATTTGGTAGTCTAGTACGCATTGCTATTTTTTCATAAGTGCACACCGTGCTGCATTGTGCATATCCACGTATCTCTTTTCTCATGGTTAGGGGTGGAAATAGGTTAAGCTGCCCGTCAGGGGTCTATGGTCTAGCTTGCCTGAGGACTGGTCTGGCCTAGCCTATTTACTAAACAAGTTAGGTCAAGATTTTTTTAAAAGTCTATTTAACTAAAAAAGTCAGACTTCAGGCCATCTAATACGCCTTTTAAATTTGACAGGTCGATTTGGCCTATTTAATTATATATAATATAATATTAATTATAAATTATAATTATAATTATTAATTTATTATAATATATTAATATATTTTTTAATTAAATTTTAATAAAAGTCAATAACTAAAACTTAAGTTAATAAGTTAGAATAGAAATAACATATTTATTAATATATTTATTAGAATGAAAATAATAAGTTAATACTCACCCCCTACTTTTATAGATGTTCACTATTTTCTTACTCTGATCTTTGGTCGATGTGGGACTTGAAAGACTAGAGTAAGAAAGTGAGCAACTTAGTATATTTCCAAGTCCTACATCGACCAAATATTAGAGTAAGAAAGTGGTGAGTATCTATAAAATTAGAAGGTGAATGTTAAATTATAACAAAGGCCTATTAGCTTTGAGTAGGTTCATTAACTTATTTCAAGGCTTAGGCCTATTAGCCTATGTAAAGGCATATTGACTTATTTAAAGGTAGGTCTATTAGTTTATGTAAAGCATGTTGACCTATTTAAAGATAAGTCTGTTAGCCTATATAAATGTCTGTTGGCTTATTTAAAAGTAGGTCTGTTAACCTATTTAAATGTCTCATTACAAAGTAGACATTTAATTAGGCTTTCAGGTCAGACCAGACTTTTAAAAAGGTTAGACCAGACCTTAAAAATTGACCTATTATAGGCTCATAAGCCAGGCTCAGACCTTATAATTGAGATACAGGTCAAGCCTATTTAAGCCAAAGTCTGACCTGACCTGACTTATTTCCACCCTTACTCACTGTGCTCTCCCTAATCTCTCCCTAATTTTGGTCAAATTTGGTCTTATTTATTTTCATTATATTATTGTTATTAATTAGGGTTTTATTGGCTTTCCTCCCTTTAACACCAATAATAGCCGTTATATGACAATGCATGTATAGTTATTTACTTCCTTTAATTAAGAAAATTTATACTAGTCACTATTAATTGCTTTGATTGGCATGTCTCATTGCTTTAATTCCTATATATATCTTTTTTCATAACTTCATCCTATATCTATTTCTTCACTCTACGTATTCTTATTGACGGATGAGATTTTGGAATTATTTTACTTACTTTTATATTACATGTAATATTCGATGATTTTTCTGAAGAAATTATAAGTAGTAATTATATATTTGCGGTTTCCTCATCAAGCCTTCTCTTGTGATAATTTAGCTTGACAACTTGCATTGGCGATTTGGCGTAAATTTTGCATGGAGTTCAATTTATAAATTAAGATGATTTGCAACTATATATTCCTCCCTTTTGGTTTGGCGATCAATATGTATATATATAAAAGTTCATATATATACCTTGATAAATGTTTACGCCCTCACTTTTATGTACTATTAATTGCTTTGATTGGCATGTCTCGTTACTTTAATTCTTATATATCTGCGCATGTAGTGACTATAACATTATTTGTTTATGTAATTTAATTTAATTTATTCTTTTTTTTTCAAATGCTAATTGTTATTCTTTGACATTATTTTATTAATTTTTGTTATATTATTATGTCAATTGTTGTTATTATCATTAATGGCATTTATCTCCATTATTATGGAATTAAACGGCTATTGATATCAGCCTTAGTTTCCTTAGTTTAATGCATTCATTATTTTGATTATCAGAATTTTGAATTATATATGCTATAATTGTATGTAATTCATGGCTTGGCAATATCTTATACAATAAATGCCAATTCATGGCATTCTTCTATTGTTGATCGTGGATGAAAGAGGAGGGGCGACATTAACTTGGAGCAAGATAGTACAACAATGTTCATGAATTATCTATTTAGGAAAATCTTGCAGCATAACCTTGAAAATTCAAGATGAAAACTAAGTTTTGGTGAAAGTCCCGAAAACTCTGATGATAAAAATTTTAGAAAAGTTCATGTGAAAGCCCCAAAAACTTTCGGGATGATAAAAATCTTTGGAAAAGTCCAGGTGAAGGCTCTGAAAACTCAGGATGATAAAAATTCTTGAAAAATTCCAGGTGAATGCCTTGAAAACTCGGGATGATAAAAACCCCTAGAAAATTCCAAGCGAACGCCCTAAAAACTCAAGATGATAAAAACTCCTGGAAAAGTCCAGACGAAGGCCCAAAAAACTTAAGATGATAAAAGGCCCAACTCGGTAAATTCCTGAGGTCATAGTCAAGCTATGATGCCCAAAAATATATACTCAGCCCATCTCAATAATTCCAAGGTCATGGTAATTCCATGATGCCCATGATGAAATTAGCCAAAGCTCAGTAATTCTGAGGTCATGGTAATCCCATGATGCCTATATACATGATCGGCCAAAGCTCAGTAATTCTAATGTCATGATAATTCCATGATGCCCAATTCAAGACTGGCCAAGCTCGAAAAACTCTGAGGTCATGGTAATTCCACGATGCCCAATACAAGACTGGCCTAGCTTAGAAAACTCCGAGATCATGGTCAATCCATGATGCCCATACAATATTGGCCTGACTTGGAAGACCTCGAATTAGAGGCCAAAAAAAAAGACCTTGGATTAGAGGTAAAGAATACCTCAGATTAGAGGCATCAAATCTCGGATTAGAGATAAATATAACCTCAGATTAAAGGCACAAAAGACCTCGGATTAGATATAGAAAAGCCTCAGGTTAAAGGCAAAGAATACCTCAAATTAGAGGCACAAAATACCTCAAATTAGAGGTAAAAAAACCTCGGATTAGAAGCCATTATAACCTCAGGTTGGAAGGCGAAATCTCCGATTAAAGGGTAATGACCTAAGTACTAGAAAACACAAGCATGAAAAACCTCGATTTCTTAGGAAAATTAGTCCCAGAAAAATACATGCACTAAAGACCTCAAAAGACCTCAGTTTCCGAGAGAAATTGCCTAAGTCTTGGGAAGTATAGGCATGAAGAATTTGGAAAAATTCGAGACTAAAACAATCCCTGGAAAAATCTAAGAAACTGGAATTTGATATGATAAACCTTGGAAAAACTCGGTAAAACTCAGTATTTCCTCATTTCGACATAGTTGGCATTTTTGAGCTGTACTCTAAAAATATTTTTGAGCTATACTTCAAAATACCTTGAAACAAAAAATCAAGTATTAACAAAAGAACAAATAGAATTTTGGACCGTCCAAGTCCAATAAACTCGGATAAGTCTAATCATTGCTAATACGAGCTTAGATTATCATCATTGATTGCCTAAGTTGGGGGTTGTGGACCGTTCAATCCCAATAAACTCGGGTAAGCCTGGTTGGCCTCGCCCCAACTGATTAGCCTACATAAACTCAATAAACTCAGTGAGCACTCGAGACCCCTATTTAAGTACCACTAGTAGTAAAAGCTAGGTATGTTCACTTTTACCTTCATCATGGTCTCTACTCGAAGATTGATTGGTCAGAGTATCTTGGCGGGTGCTCTACCCTCGTCTCCAATCAATGGACCATTAGACGACTGACGTGAAACTCTCCAACGATCACCTCTCGAGTAGAAGAAATGTTTTTCAATAAATGCATTACTTTTTCACACCGTCTCAACTTAATCTTTACTTTTTCGGTGGGATAATAGTTAAAATCTTTATACATGTTTATGCAACCAGGATAACAAATTCAAACTCAATAATGGCCTAGGAAGTAGGAAATTAATCAACCAGGATAACAAATTCTCCAAACAAACAACATTTCACATACCAACATTATGGACATTTACCTGCAAAATGGGTCGGGCCAACCCATTTTGACACACCTAATAACAACTAGCAACTTACAAGCTTAGATATAACTGATGGTTGAGACAAATAACATGAAAATTCAGACAATTTAAAGCTTAGTAGATATATAAATTTGAAACTAGTTTTCTTACCCAATGTATTGTACAAGCAACTTAAATTCAAAATATATATAACTATGATTTTTTTTCATTTAAAAGACAAATATCTAATTTTTTTAAATTAACTTATTTTACTTTAAAAAAAGTATATAATCAAAATATTTCAAAAAAAAAAACATTTGGCTAAATTTTTTAATGCAAAATAAATCAATATAAATATAATTATAATCTTATAAAGAATAATAAGTAGACTTATATTTAAATGATAATTGTATAAATCAATTTTATTTGTTGATGTGTAACAATATTTAGATGCGCTTTTTATTTTATATACATAATTTAAAGACAAAAAAGGTTATTATATTTATTTAGACATGTAAAGTAAATTTTTTTTAGAATATGAAAAATCTTTGTAAATTTTTTAAACAATAGAAACAATAAAAACTTATAACTCCATAAAAATTACCGCCCGATGGCTTACCTCTATATGTTATTATTCATAGTTTCTTTTATTACAAACTTGTAATGTAGTTTAAAGTAGGCTCGCACAACTGACCATAATGTAGTTTAAAATTGGTTGCACTAAAAACTGCGTCAG
Source organism: Ormosia semicastrata (assembly GCA_029884595.1). Classification (NCBI taxonomy): domain Eukaryota; kingdom Viridiplantae; phylum Streptophyta; class Magnoliopsida; order Fabales; family Fabaceae; genus Ormosia; species Ormosia semicastrata. The sequence goes on along the minus strand of JAQQTO010000054.1, from coordinate 6,027,766 downwards.
TCATCGGTTCGGGTGACGGGTTTGGTGAGCCAACCCGATGACCCGACCCGATGACCCGAGACATTCCAAAAACGACGTTTTTGAGTAATTTCTATTGAAAAATATTCATGGGTCGGTCCAACCCGGTTGACCCGACCAACCCGATCACTAACCCACCAACCCGATCAACCCGACCACCCGATCATCCGACCCGAACCAACCCGATCATCGGGTTGGTTCTGCCCTGATTTAACCCGACCCGACCCGACCCGACCCGACCTTATTTGATTGGTTTGGACATTTTTACATTTTTTAAAGCATAATTGTACGGATTAAACCAGTCCAACTGGTTGACTAGGACTCTAGGTTGATCTGATTAACTTATTGGATCATTTTTCTAATTAGCCCAAATTGACTTGGGTGACCCTATGGTCAACCCAGCAAATTTTTTTTTATATAAAAATTAGATAAAAATTGTAATTTTTAAGACTTATGCTTTGTTTGGATGAGGAGAGAAAATGGGAAGAGAGAAAATAGAGAAGATAGAAAATAGAGAGAAAATTGTATTTTCTCTCTTATTGTTTGGATTAAGAGAAAATAGAAAGAAAGAAAATAAAAACTTTTCTTTCTTTTGTTTGGTTGAGAAGAAAAGTGAGAAGAAAGAAAACAGAATTATATAAAATGACTAATATACCCTTCATATTGAGGAAGAAGAAGAAGGGGGTTTGGATATGGATAAAATGGTCATTTCACTAAATTATCACATTCTCTCTTCTGTTTTCTGCACATCTAAGGAGAGAAAACTGAAAATGTGGGTCCCACCACTACATTTTCTCTCTTCTCTATTTTCTCTCCACTGACAAACAGGAGAAAATGGAATATTCTTGCCATTTTCTCTCCTCTCATTTTCTCTCCTTTCATTTTCTCTTGAAACAAACAAAGGGTTAGAGTTTGTTTGGGAAAGTTGGATTATTTCTCATTCAGCTGTTTTTGGAGGATTTAGCTGTTTTGTAAAATAATTATTATGTTTGAGTAAAAAGATTATTTTTTAAAAAAAAATTTACACAAAATTTAATGTAAAATAAAAGTTTTTTAAAACTAATAATCATAAGTTAAAAATTAAAACTTATGATTTTAGCTTATAAATTATTCTTTACACTTTGATATATAAATACTATTTTATCCTCAATCAAATAATTTTTTAATCATTCTATACCTAATTTAATAATTTAATGTATAAAAGCGATTCTTTTTTATATCATCCAAACAAATCATATTAATTTAAAATCGCTTTACAACTAATGCATCTAAACATAAAAATAATTCGATTATAATTGATTATAACAATAATCGATTATAATAATAATCGATTATTAGCATAATCTATTTTTTCTAGATTTCTCAAACACACTCTTAAACACCATACTTAAAAGTCTTTGTCATAAAGTACAATTTATCACTAGACTATGAGCATGTTTGGTTTTTGTGTTTAAAATTGTTGTCATTTAAGCAACATGTTTGAGTCTCTTTGAGGAAAAAGGCAACAACTTTTTTCTTGAGATTTAAGTTGTTGGAGGAGAAACAATTTCCTGAACATTAAAAAAATATTAAATTATTCTCAATAATGATATGTAAATATTATTTTATCTTTAATCAAATAATTTTTTTAATTATTCTATACTTATTTTGATAATTTATACATAACAATAATTTTTATATCATCCAAACAAAACAAATTAACTTAAAATTATTTTTCAACTAACATATCAAAACATAAACTTTTTTTTACTTCTAATCGATTATAACAAAAAAAATTTATACAATAATCAATTTTTAAAATAATCAAATTTTTATAATATCTTAAACACGCATCATATATGCTTCCATTAAATATTATTATCAATTTATTTAATTTATTATACAACCAATAGATTATTATCACTACTTGTTTAACAGTATTTTTTACATGTAATATTTTTCATTTAATATTTTTTAATATAATATATTTTATAAGTAAATTTTTATATAATATTTTTTTAAAAATATTTACTTCTTTATCTAGATTTTTGGATTGGACCGATTAACCCACGGTCGGACTATTGACCAGGTGACCCAGCCGTCAGACTTGTTCAACCTCTAATCCAGATTATACATCTATGATTTAAAGTTTAAACTAAAAACAACAACAAACCAAATATCTACCCAGCCAACCATCAACACTTGATGTCTTGGGCTATTATTATGCATAGTTTGACTCACATTCAAGTTTTTATTCTACATCTGGAGCATGCATTGGTAGCTTACAACCTTACTGGTATTTGCCTTTGTCAACCGAGTGCCCTCAATTCATGAATGAGTGCAATGTCCAACTGAAAAGGATTTCGAGGGCTTCAATTTCAGACCCTCGAATCTTTTGGAGGTGTGTTAGCAAACTTCCAGGAAATTTTAGCGGCCGTTCCATTGTAGTGTCGAATACCTGCTACATCATCAATGGGAACTGCCTCAGAGATTTCTCCCAGGTCCTTTTCTTCAAGTTTCACTGATAAGGCACCGAGGTTTTGATCCAGGTTCTTAATCTTAGTTGTTCCTGTAAAGGTCCAGACAAAATGTGGCTAGTAATTATACATTCATGAATTAAGGCAATTAAGTAACAGACAAAGATAAAAGACGAAAGATAGAAGGGAAAATTATTTTCAACCAAAAGAGAAAATGAAGTACATTTTATTTTTCACCTTCAATGTTTTTGCTATACCAAGCAAGTGTAAAGAGGTTTTCATTTCAAATTTTCCACATTCCTACTTTCTAACTATTCAACCAAGCACACCCTAAGTTAAGTACACTCTCACTCAAAAAATAATAACCTGCTATAATATAAGAGCAAATTATGCACATATGGTTGTAGTCTTCTAGATAATGGTGGTAGTTGGTGGAGTCATAGGTTAGACAATAGGTGACCCACAAATTCAGACAATTCAAACTTCAGTTGATGTAATATCAAATTCAAGGCACCATGTAGAGATGCAGCACTTCAATACCCAAATAAAATTTGGGAACATTTTCTTAATAGAAAGTTATGAACATACTAAAATATTCACAACTCAGTTTTAAATCAATTAATTTTGTAAAAATGATTGGGATAAACAGAACGGGAACAAACAATATGTTGCGGCAATGACATTTGGTATTCGAAAAACACTTCTTGACCCATTGAAAACGATATTATGAAATATTAAATAATCTCACATACTTCAAGTGTGCACATAGAACTTGGTGCAATTATGCATTCTATATCTTTTCCTTACTATTGAAAAATTGTGGCCTTTTTTAATACAATTACAATGTACCTACCATTCAATCATGCAGTGTCCTTCTATACCTTTTTTTTTAAATAAAAAATGCCCTTGCTTGGAGCAAAGACATCTTTTTGTTTTGGGTACATCACTACATCGAGCAAAGACATCTTTACTATTAAGAAGAAAGAAATAAGAAGCATGGAAAGGTTAAGTTGACACTGAGGACAGCACATAAAGATTCGCCTGAGACTTAGAAATTGTGCATATAACACATAACACTGATAACCAAACGGCATTTATGCCCTTTACTTCAGGTGCGCAACAAGAAACTACTCTCTTAACCCTTAAAACGTCCTTTAACACTTTAGAATTTATACTCCTTAATATTTACCAATGACATGGCAAAAGATAAAGCCCTGACTTTGACAGAATTAAGGAAGATTGGATATAGAACAAAAGGAATCCCCAATATTTTCAATAAAAACTCCTCTGAGTGAACTCTATGAATATGAACACTAGAGAAGGCAACCAAAGCAGAGATGTGTCACGATTCACAATGACTTAAGAGTTCATTCTCAGCACTTAATTGAGAAGAACCTTCAGCCAATAACCGTATTACATGAGATCATTTATCATATTACCATATTTGGCTAGTAGATCAGTTAATTCTAGTGAAATGGCTAACTTTTCCCTATCATCTACAGAATATAAGACCTTTTAGCAGGGGAAAACCAATATTAAAATACTGAGTTTTCTAAAACACATTAATACACCACAACAGAAAACATATTAATTGCATTTGCACGACTACATTGCCCATATACCGTAGAAGGTAAGTGTATAGTTCTTCACTTATTTGACTATGGCACAAGTTCAGTTACAAAAATATACATTGCATAATAGTTTGTTCAGACTGAAAAAAAAAAAGAAAAAAAATACCATAATCCTAAATCCTAATACTCTTAGGATACTACTTTGGAGTAGTGATTATTTTAAGATATTTTGCCGCATTCTATAATAAAAATGGAAAAAGATATTTTGTCACTCACCAGGGATGGGCACAACATCGATGCCTTGTTGGAGTACCCATGCTAATGCCAACTGGGGAGTAGTGCACTGGTACTTCTTTGCAATGCTTTCTATTCGGTCATATATATTCTTATTCTTGTCCAAGCTCTCTGCTTGGAAGCGGGGATGAGTAGTCTGATAAGTGAAATAACCAGTTATCAAACAACCAGATCTCTTCTTTTACAATTTATTTTAAATCAAGTCTAATTTTTCACTCTTTTGACTAGCTTTGATGTGGAAAAATAATATGGATGGTACTCCCCAACATCATTACTCTCGTTTAAACAAACTAGTATTTGCAATTTAATGAACGCATACATATTGTATAAAAGAAGGAATGTGCTAATATACTGTACCAGCATGCTACTTGCAGGCAGGTTTTCCACAACTCCTTTGCCACCAAAAAAGCCACGACCAAGAGGGCTATATGGTACAATTCCAATACCAAGCTCCCTGCATCAATAAGAGCATTAAGAAAGTAAAGTCACATTAAGACAAACATGCATCCAGCAACAACTAAATCCCCTTTTTTTTTTCAATCCTCTTTTCAAGTAGCTCATAATTAAAGAGATTGTTCAAATTATTTTTTAATGAAGAACAGTCGTGAGAGCTGTATTTCTATGAAATTGGAGATGAACTGAAACTAACCTGCAAAGAGGAACTATCTCCTCCTCAATGTCACGAGTCCAGAGGGACCACTCTATTTGTACGGCTGTGATGGGATGAACTGCATGTGCTCTTCTTATTGTATCTGAGCTGGCTTCAGATAACCCAATATACCTTACTTTGCCCTCTTCCACCAGTTTCTTAAGTTCACCTACCTATAATAGAACAAACTTATTAAAAATGTATCAACTATCAAGTGAGATAAGCCAGATAATGCCAAACTATTACTAAAAAGTTACAAGTAATGTGTACTATGCTCCAAGTCATTTATAGGTCTATTAGAGTAAGAAATCCTTAACTGTTTCCTCTATAGGTACTGTTGTGTCCACTCTATGCTGATAATAAAGATCAATGTATTCAACGTCAAGACGTTTCAAGCTGGCTTCACAACATGAGCGCACATAGTCGGGTGTACCCTTGACAAGCGTATTAGAATAATCTAACTTTGCTATCCCAAATTTTGTCGCTAGCTGGATCTTTTCTCTAGGTAGCTGCTTTAAAGCCTAGTCAACAGAATCAAAGAATGAAACACTACGTAAGTGATTCCATTAGGCCATTAGAAAAGATAAAGATCGAAATGCCATTTTTTTATAATAGAAAAATTATTATAATAGTTTACCATTCTATTTTAAAATTTTATTTGTTTAGTTAGTTTTACATGTTTCAGATTTTTTTTTGGGTGCTTTCCAAATTTTCTTTGTCCCTCATTGCAGAGAGTATTTCCTCATAAAGGATTAGTTATTTTTCTTTTTCAAATTACATAGGCGGAGCCAAACTTGTTTTATACGATAATCTATTTTTCTAGTTTCTTGAAATTACAACATATACTTATCTAAAACGGATCATGTAATGAAATAACATCTATATATATTTAAATAATGACTAGTTATCCACCAATAACCTATTCTGAATTGTGCCGACTAAAAGGAATTTGGGATTGGGATTCAAATTCAATCAACGGTGCAAAGAAATCGTTTGTACCTTTCCGACCAAAACTTCGTTAGCATTGGCTCCATAAACATCAGCAGTATCAAAAAATGTGATTCCTTGACTGAATGCATACTTAATAATTGATATGCCATCTTCTTCCGGAAGAGGATCATTGTAGGCTCCAGTAAAACCCATACAGCCAAATCCCAACTTTGAAACCTAAAAAAAAAAAGAAAAAGTGCTTATGAAGAAAAGAGAGTGATAGCATTTCAAAATAATGAAGTGGAATCAGAAAAATGAGAGAAATTGAAGTGGGCATAGGATAGGATAGGATAGAGTTAATAGTACCTCAAGGCCTTGGGTTCCAAGTTTCACTCGAGGAATCTGCACACTCTGAGCTTCCGCCATTTTGGTTCGTCCCTGTCCCCTGATGCTGCTTGATTACGTGTACGTATTCCCGTTTGCAACTATATTTGTAATGATATATATGGACACATATTTTTCATCTATTACTAAAAAGTTTTCAACCATTCATTTTACGACGGGATTCTCTCTTCTTAGCCAAATCAGAGAGAATCTTATTTTGTTAAAAAGGGAAAAATTAATTAGGTTTTTTTTCCTTTAACCTTCATTTTTTTGCCCTTTTTTATAAAATAAGATCTTCTCTTATTTTGACTGAGAGTAAAAGACCCTCATCCTTCATTTTATATTTCTAAGTCTGTGAGCTAAAATGTCCGTGCATCTATCAACAGATCTGCACGTGTTATCGTCACTGATTATGTCACTGAGTGAGTATAATGGGCTTTGTTTTCGTCACTTTTTATGTCACCCAGCACTCGTGTAGAACTAAGGTCAGATCGATAGAATTGAGTGAAATAAAATGAGATGGAATAAGATAGAGATAGGTTTTATTATTTAATTATGTTAAAAAATAATAGAATGAGATGAAAGTGAGTGAAATGAATTTTATCTCATATCATCACAAATTATTATTTTTTTTTTCTTTTGATTTAGGGAGTATAGGATGAAATTAAAATTTTTATAATAATTATAATTAAGATTTTATTACATTAATTTCATATCCTAAAATTAATATCTTTGTAATAAGGATAATTTAAAAAAATAAAGTTATAACTTTTATCATTTTATCCATTTCCTAAATAATGAAATGATATCTTTACTCTATTTTATCATAAAATATCCTAATAATAAAATAATACTCTTATCTCATTCTATTTCATCTCATCATATTTCATCTCATTTCATTTCATCAATTACTAAATATCTAAATACACTCTAAAACTTGAACACGTCAGTGGCACTGTAGCAGACTGGCAGTGATGTTTTACTTTCCTTTCTGCTTTACTTTTGCTGTTTTTCTTCTTTCTTTATTTTTAATTTAATTAATTGGCAAACTATGTTTCTTGGATAAACGTGCCATGTATCCAGTCAACTACAACACTAGTCTAGCGACAAATTATTATGTCTTTTGAATGTTATGTAGGATTATATTTATATTATTTAAATTTTGATATTTTATTTTTCATTAATAATAGAATTTACAATTAATTTATATATTATTATTATTTTATTTTTTATTTTTTAAAAATAATAAATATATAATTTAGAGATAAATTTTATCATTAATAAAAATTAAAATGTTTATATGTAAATGATATGAATATAATTCTACCTAAATATAAAATAATTTTTCCTAATCTTGGTTACTGGCTTACTGCAAAAGTCTGAGAAACAAAGAGCACTAATCCTTTCAACTGGGGGTGTAAATTGGTTCGGATAACCGATCAACCTGATTAATTCAAACCAAACCAATTAAATTGATTCGGTTTAGTTTGGGTATATTGATTGGTTCGGATAAAATCTAAATCAATTAAAATTTAATTGGTTTGGTTCTCATATTTAAAATTTTAAAACCGAACCAACCCGAACCAAACAAAACCATATATTTATATATTTTTTAAAAAAAAAATTATGCTACAACATTTTTTGGCTACTACTTATTTTTCTTTATTTTTTGTAATACTTTCTCAGTTTTCAACACCTAAAATGTCATTTTCGTTCAATACAGAAGGTTAGAAAACTCCTCTGCCAAAATGTTTGATTCTGCTCACCGACACTGCAGTTCTGGTCAGGAATATGCTATCAGGTGCTATTCTAAAAACTCTTGGAGAGGTGAGAGGTTTGAAAACTTTGGATATTTCCTTCAACCAACTCTCTGGATCCATTTCTATTGAACTTCAAAATCTACATGTCATTCAACTTTTGAATCTCTCTTATAATGATTTAGAAAGAACCATTCCTAATGGTAGAGTTTTCCAAAATCTTTCTGCTGTCCATTTAGAAGGCAATAAAAATTTTTGTTTGTATTTTGCATGTGAGCCTCATGGCCATGGAAGAAAGTATGTCAGACATTACATCATCATAGCCACAGTGGTAACACTGATACTATGTCTGACAATTTGCTTGCTACTATACATAAAGAACAGAAAAGTGAAAGTAACAGCAACAACATCATCTAAACTTGGAAGTTTAGAAATGATGAAATGACTTTAAATGCTCTAGTATTGACTTTAAAAAAAATGAATTTCTGACTCTAATTTATGAGTACTTAAGTAATGGGAGCTTGGAAGATTGGATTAAGGGGAAGAGAAAGCATGCAAATGAAAATGAGTTAAAACCTTTTGGGAGATCGAATATAGATATTGATCTTCTTTGTGCAATGATGGATTACCTGCACAATGATAGTGAAGTTCCTATCATTGTGCGCATTGTGATTTGAAGCATAACAACATTCTCTTAGATGAAAATATGACTGCAAAGGTTGGAGACTTTAGATTCGCTAGATTCTTGATTCAAAGTTCAACTAATCAAGTTTTCATTAGTTCCACTCATGTCGCTTAAGGGTTCGATTAGTTACATATATACCTCCGGGTTAGTAGCGTCACTTTCTCTTAATTAAATAGTAGTAGTATACAACTTATCAAGTTAAATCTCTCTTGAATTTTTTTTTTTAACTTATTCAAATATAATTTCTTAATACAAATATTAATATATTTCTTTGTTCCCTCTTTATAAACTTTTTAATACATATTCTGAAACATGAAATAATTATTAGTGTTCAAATCAATAAGTTTGATTCTATTTCTAAGTTTTTTTTCATTAGTTTATTTTGTATTTTTTTTATGAAAAGCTAATTATGTAGTTAATTTTTGTATTAAAAAAATAGCCAACCCGATCACCCGAACCAAACCAATCCATAGATGTTCGGTTCGGTTTGGTTCGGATTTGGCTATCAAAAAATACAAAAACCGAACCAAACCAAACTAATTGATTTTGATTGGTTCGGATTTATTTTCCCTCAAAAACCAAACCAAACCACCCACTTACACCCTACTTCCAACACAAGAAATGTCTCAATTTGTCCATATATTTTAAATTTAAATTTAATTTATTATCCCTACCATTTAATTATGCATTTTTACACTATTTAAAAATTTAATTATAATAATAATAAATTGAAACATCAAATTATTTTAATAATTAATGAGATGAAATATAATAAAATAATAATATAAAAAGTTTAACCTAACTTTTTAACAGTTCAACATATTTAATTAAAAACAAAATGTGTAAGTTGAATATCTTGTGTCTGATTGAAGTTTCTATTTTATCTTCTCTTTCAAATCCTCTAATCATAAGCCAGCGTATCGCATATGCCAATTGGTTCTTCTTGGGTTTGGACTTTGGAGTGACCAACTCTCAAACCTACTGTATTCTGCTCCAATGGATTGAAACTGAGCAGACCACAGAGCTGAGAAACTGGCCCAATGGGCTCCTCTCTATTCCAACTTGGAAGTGGAAACCCACTTGGCTTAGTAGTTAGTACACCTGCGGGTCTATTCTATTGGCCAGGAGCACATACCCATCTGTAGTCTTGATTCAAACACTAGTCTCCTCCGTATGGCTACAATCGCGATGCATTATTGTTGGGTTTAGAGTGATCACAAACCTTTTTTAAAACCTCTTTTTTAATTAATTAATCACGCACCTTTAACTATGGCATCTTTTTTAAAACATATATTCTGAAACATCATTTTTTAGCAGGGACATGTCATGTTTAATTAAGGACCAAAAGAACACAGCGTCGTTGCTAATTCTAAATTTCTAACAACGTGTGGAACGTTGAGTAAGATTGGATGAAGTCCAATCATTCACTTTTTGGTTATCAATTGATATAAACCCGGTTTAGGAGGAGCAAAAAGGGATTTTTACTGAAAAATTTATTTTTTGGGTTAATAATAGAATAGATAAGAAGTGGTGATATCCTAAGGCTTAACCCATTGGAAGATTATGACTTTCAAATTAATATTCAAATTAATGGAATGCGAAATATTTTGAAGCATTTTGAGATAATTGAGTTAGGTATAGGAAAGTTATAGGCTAAAAGCGATGTTCTATCTTGTAAAAGAGAAAGGCGCCAATACAATTGCAAGGATGTTGCAATTATGTACATATCGCTTGCAAAACATCAATTTTTTGAAGAATTGTATTGATGCACTTTCTTCTTCTTCTTCTTCTTGTTTTTTTTTTTAAGAAAGCGAAACAGTGTACTATCATTTAGGGAACTAATAGCCTACTTGGCATGTTGTGTTAAGCATGATAGAATTAATTAATACAATATATTATGACTTTATCAGTTGTTTGTGCAAATAATGTATTATATAAGTTTATCGATCAAACCTCTCTTATACATTAAAATGATGAATAACTTAATCAAGTTTTGGGAGTAATATTAAGCCTGATTGAGTTTGATGTATAAGCTTTTATAAAAACTTTTCTATTATAATTCTAAACATCTTGATATCCTCAACCCTTATGTATTAGGCCTTATACTATCAGGTTTTATACTATCAGGCCTTATACTATCAGGTATAAGGGTTCGTTTGGTATGAATGATAGGATAAGACCTGATAGTATTAGATTTGATAGTATAAGGTCTGATAGTATAAGACCTGATAATATAAGGTCTAATTCATAAGGGTTAGGAATATCAGGATGTTTAGAATTATAATGAAAAAGTCTTTATAAAAGCTTATACATCAAAATTCAATCAGGTCTATTCCCACCTCCCGCTTGATTAAGTTATCCATCATTTTAATGTATAAGAGATATTTAATGGATAAGTTTATACAATACAATATTTGTACCAAACAACTGATAAGGTCATAATGTATTGTATTACTTTATCCTATTAGACCTAATATAACATGTTAAACAGACTCTAATACTATCAAATTTTATCCTATCATTTATACCAAACGAGCCCTAAAGGCTTTTAATTAATAACAATGAGTTTAATGATGTATATCACTTTATCCCTTGCAAGAGAGAGAAATGAGTTTTGATATGATTGGTTACCTTATTTTCCCTTTTGTGTGAACCGTATGCAACGCGATTAGATCGGACCCGTGCAAATCTGCAAATTGCAAAATGGTCCCCTACATACTCATTGTTCGCATACTCTCTCTGTTCATTCTAATTGATGCCTACCTTACATGCAACACAGACAACATAAGAAAAGAGAGAAAGAAAGTAAAAGCATGAAAGGATCATCCAACTAAAGTTTTAAAAGCTCCTTGGGATATATGGAAACTCTCACTAGAGTGCTGCATGTGGTGGCGTGAGCGTGATATTATTAAATTCGTTTCAACTATAGGACCACATGCATGCATCTTTCTCCTTGTTTTACAATTCAACTTCTAATGCTTTATATACGGTTTCCCAATTCATTGTGAAGTTACCAAAATGACCAATGGAAAAAACCACAGCCCGTGATTAATGGTCACTTTTCTCCAAATTTCCCCGACGAAACTTAATAAGTGCTATCTCTTTCATGCAATTTTTTTCCACAACATTCCAAAGGGGGCAAAAACAGAGAATAAGGACTGCAAGAATTTTATGTCTTTGAAAGGACGAACATTATGATATACATACCTATATATTGAATAGCTAATTGTTGTTTCTTAATCTTTTTGACCTAGATAAATTAACCACGTCTTCTTGGAGTTTTAACATTAATTTGAAAAATGATATTCGTACATATGTGGGGCTTAGGCAGTAAATATATATCTATATAAGTAGATGCTATTACAAAAAAAAAAAATACGAAGAAAGAGAGAGATAGTGATCTATCTTCATCATATGAGACAAAAGAGATGACACTGGAAAAAGCAAAACAAGCTGCTTAGAATCAGAGATGGTCCAAATCTAGCCTAATAATATTAATAATAAAAATAAAAGTACAAAAAAAGGGACAAAAAACAAGGAACCATATATATTTCTATTATTCCCCTGCTAGCTATAATCTAGAATCCTCCCATCTCTCTTTCTGTACGCAGTCCTCATGTTTGAAAAGAGAAAGAACGAGATCGAGAAGATGTGTATATATATAGATAGCCGCAGAATTAAAGCATAGATGAGGATTATAAGCTACTATGGATGGAAGGCGCATGTATATAATATCTCCATCGTGCACCTGCAGCAGTTGAAGCTGCCAGCATGATCTGAGCTTACCTTCTTGTTATATATGTGGCAAGAAGCCAAGAACAGATCATGTGGGAGCTTCACCTGTTGAATGGAAGCATACAAACCCTAATTCGCTTTTTGATCCACAAGTACGGATTTCATTCGGTATGGCATAACCCTAGAAAAAAGGTTTCGTTTGATTCTTCCCTTTACTAGTTTTGTTTATATATATATATGTTGATTTTCTATATATGGGTATTATTTCATTATTGCCTTTTCCTCTCACAGTCTTTTTTTTTTTAACATAGCTCAAATATATATGCATGTTTTCTGAATAGCTCAATTGCTGTATTCTTCTGTCCTCTCTAAATCTGGTGATGATATTTTGATCGGCATTCATCTTAGTTGAATATGGAAAAAGAAAGAATAGGGGATGAGAGGGGTTAGAAACAGATGGGGGCAGATATTCCGGATTCAAGTGACAGTAACGCCGATTAACTGCTTGTTTTTTTTATTATTATTTTCCTTCGTCACATACTGTTAGTTTGCATTTATTCTTATGCGTGTGCAATAGTTTTAATTTTTACTACTACTCCTCTATATCTTTTGATCTATATATTTACATTCGTCCATTCCTTTTGTTCTACTTACCCGATGAATCAGAACCGAGTTCTAACTTCCAGATCTACAGAAACTGAATATAGATATGAACAATTTTAAATTGGAGCCCCCCCCCCCCCTTTTTTCCCCCATTTCTATATTTCTCCTATAGCTATCTCTCCCACTTTCAATCCATCAATTAGTAATTAATATAGATCCTCGTCTAAGAGATGCTTGGAGTGACAAATTAATTGATGAAAGTAAATTGGCTTTCACAATTGTATTAAAGGCACTAAATTATTGTGGTTCTTTCTATAGAATTGATTATAGATATTATGCAATTCATTACTTCAGCATCCCATAGCAAAATGCATGTGTAATCGCATATGAGCAGAGCAGACCATCAATTACTGATGTCCTAAACAATGCATAAGTGTCATTAATTTGGGTCACTTAGACTTGAATAAGAGGGTTAGTTTCTTGGATAATGGTTTTTTAACACCTTCAAATTTTGGAAATTACAGACCTTATTTTGCTAATTAATTTTAATGAAAATTATCTCAAACTTTCTGGAATGACTCAGTTTTTTTGGGGGAAGCGAAATGAGGAGAGAAAGAAAATGGGAAGAATGAAAGAACAGTAATGCATGTATCATGCGTGTCATTTCTTTCTCAAGTTTTTTCCCCTCTCTCCTCAATGTTGTTTTCCGAACAAACGATATCTGAAACTACACTTATAGAAAATTTGAAATCACAAAGATTGAAAGAAAGGCACTTGAATCTAATTTATCTAGGTAAGTATAAGGGACAACTTTAAAACCTATTAGAGGAAGAACAGTAGCGTAGTAGCCCTTGGCTAACTAGCGGCTTATTTTTATGGTTTCTCATTATATAGAGTCTCACAGATGCATTCTCTCTATCTTTATTATATTAAATTTACTATTTTCAAACAATAATATCTTATTGACCAACTTCTTTATCTTCTAGATGTATGGAAAAAACTCCTCTCTTTCTCAACCTCTCTCACCTCGCCCGTCCCGTTCCTGGTTTGTGTTTCTTGCAGTAAGTTATTACATGCTAGCATTAAAGCAACTTCCGCCCAACGGGAAGCAACCCTATAGATGAGCTATCTTTTTAAGTTTTGCGTTTTGGATAGTCGGGTCTACGTTTGCCTTAGAAATTTGAAGTTGCAGCACATAATTAAATGGAAAGATAGACATTTTTTAATGAGTAATTGATTTTTTGAAACTTACTTCCTTTGATTGAATTCTTGGATGAAAAATCCTTGAGAAATTTACATCCAACACTCAAGAATTTTACCTCTATGTCATTTTTTAATGAACACCTCTTGTCAATTAATCACTTTAGAGATATGCAAAAAAATATTATATAAAACTTAGAAAGCACGTACACGTCATTTTATTGGCGTGTCTGCGTATCAGACACGTGTCCGACACGAAAACACGATGACACGCACACAACACACGTGTCTCACATATCCGAGTATGTCCAATTAAAAAAATTATTTTTTTTGGCTCGGACATAGTCAAGACACACCGCGGACATGGCTAGGACACACTGCGAAGACATATTGGACACAATCCATTAAAATTAAAAAAAAAATTGTTGTGTGGCAGTGTACGAATATCACGGTCACAAGCCCAATATCACTCAACCCACCCTCAGGAAAAATTTTCTATTCTTCCTCAATACATTGTGTTCACTGTGTGTTAATAGTTCAAGTTTCAAGTGAGTTTCACTCTGGTCTGGTGATTCAATTTTTAATTATTGTTGATTTCTTTTCTAATTATAAATGAAGATATTTGTGTTGTCATTAAGGAATCGTGTTTAAAATGTTTATAATCAAAATTATATATATATATATATATATATATGTGTCCAAAATTTTTTAATTTAGTGTATCCTGTGTTCATATTCATATCCGCAGTAATAGTCTCCAAATTAAAGTATCCGTTTCCAGTGCTTCATAGTATAAAATCATATATAATTAATAAATTATATAAAACGATATATATAATTTTTTTTTGTTACATCGATATATAGAATTCTAAAACCATATATAATTTATATTGGTAGGATTTATCATTTCTCATAATAAATACATGCATATCTTTAGGATAATTTAAACAGTCAACATCGTCCTCAAGAACTCTTCATAATCAACGAGACCATCACCATCCAAATCAGCCTCTTTGTTCATCTGCTCTAGTTCTTCGTCTGTCACCTTCTCTCCTATAGTTCTCATTACAGACCTCAACTGCGCACACACACACATATCAATTATATGGTTCATTACATGAACGTACATTGTTAAACAAGTTAAGACAAATCCCGAAGCAATTAATTGAACCTCACCGGGTGATATGTAACCATCTTGATCTTTGTCAAACACCCTGAAAGCTTCCTTCAATTCCTCTTCTGCTTCAGTTTCCTTTTTGGTCCAAACACATAATATGCATCATGATTACCAACAATTCTCATTTGTACTCTCATCGAAAATCATATTAATTAATTAAATTTCTTTTCATGCACACCTTCATTTTTCTGGCCATGAGATTCAAGAACTCCCCGAGTTCTATGGTTCCGTTGCCGTCCGTAGGATTTTCATCTAGTGATCTGATTGCAGTGCCTAATTCTCCGATGGTTATGGAGCCATTTTCCAATACTATATATAATATAAAAAAATAGACATGCCATCAAGTATATAAGAAAATAGATCAAATTAAGGGACAAAGCAAGCAAGCAACAGAACAAACAAACACAGAAACGAAAAGAAGAAATTCAACCAAACAAATTAACTTCAAATGGAGGATTGAGAGCATATAAGAATATAATGAGTAGCTGGAGCAAAATACTACACCATTAAATACATGATAAATCAACCATAGCATTAAAAATATAGTTAAAGTCGGAGACAATAATGACACATATTCAATAGTAGAGAGTAAGAGAAATCTCTTGTTTCATGAGAATCTAAAAATTTCTCTTTAATTAAATGCAAAATAAGCATGACGTATTGTTTTGTCCTAAACTTTGAGGTAGCTGTGAGTACATTGTTGTGGTTGAACTTCACTCCAACAACTCTCTTGAATGTTGAAATGGAGAGATTGAGTACTTACAAAGACACTCCAATGCTCAAGTAAACTAAGTATATGGAGAAGATCCTTACTATGAAACTATAGTGCCCTATTTATATGAGGGAGAGTTACGTAGGTACCATCTGATGGAGAGGAGTAGGAAGGTCATTTCAATAAATGGAGAAAACTTCTCAGCACCTTCCTTACCAGGAGTTGACCTTTCCTATATCCCTTGGCAGGAGACATTCATTTTGTCCCTTATATAAGGTCATTATCTCCATTAAGAGTGGGTTTGGCCTAATAAGGCCCAAATCCTAGTATGGAACACTACCCTCAGGTTGGTGCTTTGATGAACATCAAAGTGCCAAGCTCTAATCCTGAAGGATTGGTGTTGAGGTTGTCATTATCTCCATCATCCGTCTTGTCCCCACAATCAAGCGTTTCACTCTTGGTCACGAGAAATAGGTGCCTCGTGCCTGCTTTCCACTTGGGTCAGGCAAATAGGCTCTTGATTGAGGGGACGTGAAGCGAGGTGAACAAATAAGCGGATGCTTCAACATGGTCCAAGTTCATGATCATGATGGCCTATCGTGGCATCTGCGATGGTCTATAATGGAACTATATCCGAGATAGGTGAAAGGGCGTCGTTTAGTTTGGCCTGGAACATTCCACTTACTAAGCAGTTGTCCTTTCATTTGTGTAACAACAGCTTTTGGCCACGTGGCGTCCCACGAGTGGAGTGCATGCAACAAGCGTTTGGTTTCCACGCCTTGTCGTGATTTCTACTTAATGCACTATTCCAAAAATGTCCATCGCTCGAATGGCAGTTACACTTAGGTGCTTCCCTATAAATAGAGGGTGAGGGGAATCGGTTTTCATTTTCTACTCCCATCACTCTCTTGCTTTCCAGAAAAGCTCTGCCTCATTTCTTTCTCCGACGCGCTAAGCTTGTTGTTCCAGGGCTACCATGTGGCGAGGCTACTGTGTAAAGCTCTTGTCAACACCACCTCATCCCCTATTTTATCAAAATATTCCTCTTTTCCTTTTCTCTTTCCATTTTTCTTTTTATGATTATTGTGAGGGAAATGAGAAGCGATGGAGAGGAAAGAGCTTCTTTGGAAATTTTGGAGCAGCCCCCACCTCCGCCGCGTCGTGTGCGGCGGGGAAAGGCCTCATGGGTGTTTATGCTTTTGGGGGTCTGAGGCAGTTTTCCATTACCAAGTTCTAAGCTCATGATAAGGGGTGGCTAGATAACAGGCTCAGAGAGATCGTTCCTGAGTATCGTCCTACTTCTAAATTTGAAAAAGATCTTAAAAGATACCTAAGGCCTATCAGTAGCGATTCTAATGAGTCTTCTGCCTCTATAGGTCTTGTTCTTCAACCATCATTTGAGATAATGGTCAGACAAAGGCTTAGCGTTGCGAACCATCTAAAGAAGTATCCTTCATTTGTCGATGCGACACTTTATCATTGGGTGCACTACAAACCCTTAGGGATTTGATCCATAGTGAAATCACCAGAAACATTGACCAAGCTCCAAAGTTATTTGAACATGACAGAGTACAGAATTCCATATGAGAACTACCTTGTTGTCTATTGCAAAGAGAATGAAAGGATCTACTTGCAACGAACGTCGAGATCCCACTTCTTGTATATGTATGAAACGTTATTTACAAGACTTAGGATCCGATTTTTGTTCACTTGCTTTCAGATGACCATTCTCAATACCATTCAAGCGGCTCTATCTTAGCTACATCCCAATACTTAGGTGTACTTTATATGCTCTTTTGAGATCATCTGCAACCGCTACAAGCTTACACTCTCCACAAATGTCTTCTTCTACATGTTCTTCATCTTCTCCAAGACGGATATTAACAAGCTGTCTTAGATCACTATCCGTAGTCACCTATGGCATAAGTGCTTTGAACTTTTCAATGAGTCCTACAAGGACTTCAAGGATACATACTTTAAGGTGAAACACTACAAGGCCCTCTTATTCTACCGCAAATAGCAACTGGGAGCTCAGCTTCAACTTATATTAGAGCCAGAACTTCCGTAGTCGAAAGGATATTAATGTAAAATGGAAGTGGTTGCCAAATGAGGATTAACTGACATTCAAAATCCTTGAGAAGTAGATCAAGGAAAAGAACTTTGAATGCAACCAGTTGATTTGTTGCGATCCGAAAGAAGTTGAGGTCATTCTGGGTATGCATCGTTCTTATGGGACTTAGCCATTTTTACTTTGTCTTGTTTTTTTCCTTCTTCCTTATTGGCTTAATATGTTTTTAATGTCGATTTTCCTTCTATTTTGCAGATAGCATGGCTCCTCCAAGTGGCATGTTAAGGCTGGAAAGGTTATTGAAGGAAACTGGGACGAACTCGGAGGCAACGAGGGTGAACTCTAGGATTTGAGCTACTAGTACCCAGTAGAGGACCCAAGGTGCCCTTTCTTCGAATGCCCCTCTTTTGCCGCTACTCCATCAGCTCTAGCCGCCCCTATTGCTCCCCCGGCCCCTTCCTGCAAAAGAAAGAATTCTAAACTAGTGAGGGAAGGTCAATTGAAAAAGAAGGCCACTGCGACCACCTTCGCTTACCGTGTTGTAGACTTCTGTTAGGGAGACTATGGTTCTTGATCTGACCACGGGGGAAGAGAATTAGAACTCCACTATCTGGGATAATCCCTTTGACGTTCGGGGTCATATAGATGCTCACTTCAAGATAGAATGGGATATTGCCACCCTGAAAGAGTTTTCTCCCTAATATTTTCCTAAAGGCAGAGAGGTTGGCCTTTCAACTAGACAACATTCTCCGTCATTTGGAAATGTCAGCGGCTAACACCAAAAGAATCACCATTCTTGAGGTCGACCTATGTACTTCCATAGATTGGATCAAGTCTAGAGGCGGAGAAGGAGAAGCTGGTGAAAGATATGACCAACACCCAGAATGACCTGAAGGTGGCAGATCAAAAGGTGGTGAACGAGGGGAACCGGGCTAAGTTCAACAAGGGCAAGGCCAAGATCTTTGGGGCCAAGGCAAAAAAGTTTGAGGAAAAGGCAAATGAGGTCGATGAGCTGCGACCAAAGCTAGAAGCCATCGAGCAAGAGGTTGTCAAGCTCAAAAAGAAAGTTGTCGAGTTCGAGGTGGCTAAGATAGCCTGGGTGCAACATCTTTTTTGAAGTATGTTAGACTTATATATGATTATAGATGTATCATAATACTTGCATGACATGTCTACTTATTTTTGTGACGAACTAAGTTAGTTTAGACACTTTGTTGTAACACAGAATATGAAAAGTAGTTTAAAATGACTCAGATAGTGGCATAAGTTACTTAGTTGAGGGAAATAAATAAAGAAAATTTATTTCTAGGTCACAAATATGTGGACAAGGATGTAGTTAAATTTTGAAAGTAATCTAAGTTAGTTTGATATTTTTAAGTACACTGGTTGAGTATTTATATATCGGATTGATGAGTCACAAATATGAAAACTTATGTAAACGATGAAATTAGTATTGAGATGAATCTTAGGATTTATTCTAATACCTACGAAAGTTAGGAAACTTGATTTGATAAAATCTAAGTATTCTTAACAGATAAAAAGCTATCATAAAATATCTAATTTTGCTAAAGTCCTCCATGGCTTTTTAGCAGCCATCACCCTTGACTTTTCTTGGTTTTTCACTCCTTTCACACTCATTCCACTCACTCTCTCATGGTTAAACATAACAGCCACAACAAAGGAAGAAAATAGAGAAAGGAAAGAAGAAGGAAGAAGAGAAAAGAAAGATGAAGAAAAATAGGAAAGCTAAAGCTTGAGCATCCATAGCCTACCACCATCTTCAAGGCTTGAGGTAGGGTGTTTGTGTTTATGTGTATCTCTTTTCTCATCTCCATTTTTGCTCACAAAGTTTGCATGTTGGAATGAAAAGTGGGCTTTGAGAAGTTTATGATGTTTTCTTGCTTGGTTGTTGCCTTCTATGGTTGAGTATGATTTGTTTTAGCTTAATGTATGCATGGTTGTTGATTGGAACATTGGAAAAACTCATTTGAATACTTAGATTACAAGTTAAGAAATGAGTATGTAGCTCCTTGATTTCTTATTCATGATTCCATGATAGATGAGTTGAATGTGAGCATGAGGATTTTAGCATGCTTAGGGACCATATTTGGGTTTGAAAACCACTTAAAACCTATGAAGGAAGGCTTGGAACAAGCTTGGAAACCAATAGAATAGGAAAAAGGGATTCTGGTGCATGGGCGCCTAGGCGCTAGGAGTTGAGCGCCCACTGCCTAGAAAAACCCAGCGTGCTGCAGAGCACTAGGCGCCCAAGCGCCTAGTGACCAGAAAGTTTCTGCCATCCCAGCGCCTGAGCGGTGAGAACTGGGCGCCCAAGCGCCCAGAGACCAGAATTTTATCAAGATTCTTATCTTGATTAAATGAAGTTTTCTACCTATTGGAACCCCTTATGTATGCTTTTTAGTGTGTGTTAAGATACTACTAGAAGTATTTTATGAAGGGAATAATCATGTAGTAAGCATATGAAATGTATGAACCTTAGTACAGTTAAGAGTAGTGGAATGCTCTAGGTAAGTATTTAACACCTTTAGCAACTTAGAGTTGTAAAGATATCACTTAAGATGTGATGATGTGGTGCATAAGATGCATGTATACTAGGGTGGATTGATAGTATTTTTCCTATGTGTATAGCCTTACATAATGTGCACAATCATTTGACCAGATAAAGGGGATCAAATCTTTCTAACCATAGTGCCAGGGTTACGAGTAGTGTAAGGATGAGCTTTCCCTCCCTACTACAGGATAATATAAGAAGTCAGAGTTCTTAGTAAGATAGTTTGGTTCTTAAATGAGTTATGTATGTATATATGTATGTATGTATGTATGTATGTATGTATGTATGTATGCATGCATGTATGTATATATGTATGTAAGTTAATTTGGTTTCTTTATTTACTGAAGTTAAACCTTGTAGAGCATTTAAACATATCTTACATGGTGTGTGCTAAGATTATATTTATTATGTTATGTATGATTAGTTGTGGGATACTTGTACTGAGAATTGTTAATTCTCACCCCATTTGCTATTCCATGACAAATCTAGGTCAAGACTCTACTAAGGGAAAGAAGAAAAAGAAGTTGATATATTAAAGTAAATTTGGTCTTATTGCTTCTAGTACAAAACTTGTATTTATTTATATTTGCTTTGTAATGTAAAAGAGTTATGTATTACATTATGCCTTTGAGAGGCTAGTGATTTATATTTTTGTATACATGTTTCTACATTCCATAAGGCTCTTTATAATGACTACTTTGGTGATTATAGATATATTATTATGTTATCAAGTAAGAAAAGACGTTGCTAGTGCTGTTTATCTTTGCGTATATTATATATATCAAGATATCGGTATTAGGGTGTTACACTGATCATAGGAAAAGAAGGACCTTACTGAGGATTGCAACAACTCTATGAAATAGTCTTTTGAGAATGCCCTTGCTCAGGTATCCGTTCCCTACTTATCGATTATTGACTTCACCGAAACCTACGATTTGATAGAGGTGATTGACGGGAAGATTGTGGATCCTGAGGCGGCCAAGAGCAACGGTGGGAATGTTAATGTCAATGCTGCCCAAGCTGATGCTAAGGTCACCAATGTGAAAGCTAAAGCCTTTATCCCTTTTTCCTTTTTTATTTTTTTGTTGATGGTTGTGGTTCCTTTATGAGGCCTTTTTGGATTTGTAAGGGCAAATTGCCCTTCGTGGCCCTTAATTTATTTTCTACTTCTCTAATTCATCAGTTGTTTTCTGTTTTGTTGCCATGTCAGAAGGTCCAACACCTCTCTATGACTTTAGTATTTTTCTATTTGATTACTTCTCAAATTACTTTAAAGACCCAATGTCCCTTTAGCTCAATAGCTTAAGTTGGGATTCGAGATCCTTTAACTTAGTTTTGTCGTAAGATTGCTTTAAAGATCTAATGTCCTTTTAGTAAAGAGCTTAAGTGGAGTTCCAAGGTCCGCTCACTTAGCTTTATAGCTTAAGTTAGGATATGAGATCCTCCAACTTAGTTTTTCATAGGATTGCTTTAGGGATCCAACGTCTCTTTAGCAAATAGCTTAAGTGGGGATTCGAGATCCGCTCTCTTAGCTTTATAGCTTAAGTTAGGACCCGAGATCCACTAACTTAGCTTTTTCGTAGGATTGCTTTAGGGATCCAATGTCCCTTTAGCAAAGAGCTTAAGTGGGGATCCGAGGTCCACTCACTTAGTTTTATAGCTTAAGTTAGGACCCGAGATCTTCTAACTTTTTTTGTAGGATTGCTTTAAGGATCCAATGTCCCTTTAGCAAATTGCTTAAGTGGGGATCTGAGGTCCTCTCACTTAGCTTTATAGCTTAAATTGGGATCTGAGATCATATAACTTAACTTTTTCGTAGGATTGCTTTAAAGATCTAATTTTCATTTAGTAAAGAACTTAAGTGGTCGTGTGTTCAATCCACGCTCACCGTATCAATATTCCATACTAGGATTTGGGTCTTATTGGGCCAAGCCCACTCTTATTGGGGATAATGACCTTATACAAGGGACATTGGGAAGGTGAACTCCAAGCAATGAAGGTGCTGGGAAGTTTCCTCCCTTGTTGAAATGAACTTCCCACCCATCTCCATCATATGGTACCTACGTAACTCCCTATTAGATAAATAAGGCATTGTAGCTTCATGGTAGAGATCTTCTCCATATACTTCACCTAAAAAAATCGTAACTCACTTGAACGTTAGAGTGTCTTTACAGATACCCAATATCTCTATTTTAACACTCAAGTGAGCTGCTGGAATGAAATTCAACCCCAACAAGATACTCACAGGTAACTCAAAGTTCAAGATAGAACACGTACCATCTCCATCTTTGTCAAAAAGACAGAAGACTTCCAGAAACTCACCAATCTGCTCTTCCCTCGGGATGTCCTTCATGTTTTCTTTTATCTAATAAAAAAGATATTTGTTAATTAACTGGCAGCCAGGGACAGATACAAAAAATATTTAGTGAATGAGTCAAAAATCATGAATTATATTATTAAATATAAAAAAATTAAAATTAGTAAATAAAGATGTATTCACCCTTAAATTATTTAGTGGGTTAAGATCAAAATGTACTATTTTAAATTAAGGGTAAATATATTTTTATTTGTTCACTTTAAAAGAGTATTTTTCTTTTATTATATAGGACGATTTATGAATAAAGTGAAAAAAGTAAAATCAAATATTTATATTAGATATTAAATGTATTACAATAATAATTGTCATTTACATCATAATTCATAGGTGTAAAATAAAGTTTATATATATATATATATATATATAGAGAGAGAGAGAGAGAGAGAGAGAGAGAGAGAGAGTGCGAGATTTTCAAAAATGGAAAAAATGAAACTAAAAGTGAGAGGAGTTAATAGATTTATTATATAAAGATTAAAAATTAATAAAAAATGAGTTAAAATTGTAATATCAATGTATATAAAATAATCATAAATCACATGTCAAATACATATCAAGTATAAACTCTTTTAAATTTGTCATTTTTATCTTTGGTATAATTATACTGATCTCCTCTAAAGTTAGTGCTTATAATATTGAAACTCTTTTTGTTTGAGAAATTACTCATACCTCATTTATTTTGTATTTTCAATGAGATTTTGTATAATTTTTGTACGTAAAATAGAGAAAGTATATGTAATTTCGTAAATAAATAAGGGTGTTGAAGTGTAATAATAATATTTAAAATTAGATATAAGAGTATAATTTTTAAATAAGAATGTCAATGTAATAAATATTAATTTTATAAAAAATAAATATAATTATTTCTTTATCTTTAAATAAATTAAATTAAATTAAATTATTAATACATAAAAAAATTAATGAAAAAATGAGGGCCGAGCCCATGCTTGCCCCCTTAGATATGTGCCTGCTGGCAGCTCAACATTTAAGCACACTGTATACACAAAATTAAGAGAAAGGGAAGGGAGAACACTGATGTCAGTTTGGTGCTTCGAATTATAATTATATGCGGACTGGTTGCTTAGACAAACTTCAGTCCACAGGTTTGTACCAGCTAATGAATTCGGCAGAAGCGAACGAAAGCAGGAACGAATTTAGGTTTGAAAAAGGCCCCTTTGACGAATTACATGGACTATAGAATGAGATAGAAGTAATAATTAATAGTAGAAATAACATTTATGTACAGCTTCAATGGTAGAAATAATCAGAAGCGGAACTAGAAGATTTCTCATGGAGGTGCAGATGTAATAAATATTTAATATTATTTTAATTGTTTTATTGTAGCTCTAATGTACGTAAGTTGTTAAGGAATTTCTTATTTGAGGGGGTGCAGCAGCCCACCTCATTTATAATGTAGTTCTGCCCCTGGAAATAATGGATATAAATCCCATGCAATTTTCTTTTTAATCGCTGGGTGTGTAGTTCTTAATCCTCTCAAATACAATTTAAAAAATAAGTCATCATATGATAAAACATATTCAAGGTGAAGATCTCATGCAGTTATTTATAACTGCACATGATGCTTATCCTACAAATAATAGCCTTTTGAGAATTTATTGGATTTATTGATAAATAACTTTTTACATTTTTTACATAATTTTTGTATTCGTTTATATGAATGATTGATTCTTAATAAATTTCTTATGCAAAAATTGAGAAAAATTAAAATAATATTTAATAAATTTCCCATACAAAAATTGAGAAAAATTAAAATAATACACAAATATCAAAATCTATATCCAAAAGTCATGTATGGAGAAGGAAAAAAGGTTGTGCCGATGTGGAGCTGAAATTTCGTTGAAGAGTAGTGGTTTTCCTAGTTGGCGCTTTCCACCACTTAACCTGGAATTGTGTAAACTTACCACCATTTGTTTTGACTTTACTTTTTTTACTTTACTTAACCTAGAAGCAAGTTAGACTAAAATTTGCACACCAATTTTTCTTTTTAGGGTGAGTAAATTAAGTTTCATCTATAAATAATACTTGGAAAAATTATAGTTAGGTTATGTTTTAATATGATTTTGTGTCTTAAACCATAATTTGAGTGAAAAGTGGGGGAAAAAAATCCGTTGAATCAAACCTTGGTTACTACGAATAAGTTTGCTCACACTTGCAGAGACCTTTCATTGATGGGCTAATGGGATTATTTTCTTCTTCTACTACACATTAATTGGTTAAAACTCGTGATCGTTGTAATGCTTTTCGACCTCCATTTGGTATGCAATCTATATGTCGGAGAAAGGGTTAAATTTATATTAAGCAAATTGTATATATTTATATCTTGACGTGTTAAAAAATGTATTTTTATTAATATTCTTTTTTTGGTGCTCAGTAGATAAGAGAAAAAGAGAAACTAACTACGAAGGAAGCACAGTCCCATGGCATCTGCAAGAAGCTGTTGACTCAGCTCAGGAAGAGGCACGTCCAAGATGGCCATGCGTTCATCTCCAAGGGCACTCTGTTTAGCCAAACCATCCTCATTACGAATTACGAATTAAACCAAAGCCTGCTCTACCAAGACTCCCAAAAGCACTACCATCAACCAGGTACGGACTCAAATTTTTTGAATAGAATGTTTAAATTTATTAAAAATTAACATTAATTATCCACAAAAGGACCAAAAAGGGCTCAAGGTGATCTCGTAAGACAAAAAAAATAAAATAATAATAATAATAATAATAATAATTGCAGTGTTAAATTTTATCTATAATATATTGATATCTTGTTCGACGATGACAAAAATAATTTGAAACTTGATTTATTATGTCAAACACATAGTAAAATTTTATCCCAAATTTAAAAAAAAAAAAACATAGAAATAAACTTGGAACCTTGGACGAGTAAAGTGTGAGTTATGTAAAAGCTTAAAACTAACGAATTTACTTAGAATACGATAATTAAACAACACTCTATTCATATCTATATATAATACATTTATTCTAATTTAATATATAATATATAAAAATAATAAATTACATTTACATACGATACTATGAATGTTATATTCTACAGTATTAAAAAAAAGATATTTTTTGAAACTAATGTGCATCCCAATTTATGCATAGCGCAATATTATCGTCATTATGACATTACCAACATTTGTGAACTTCGGTAGGAGTTTAGGAAGTTAAATGGTCATTATCAGTATGGACTACAGACTCCAAAAAAGACTACAAAATGTGGGCTGCAAAGTGTCGTTGATTTTGGTTCGCAAACGATACTATCTAAGTTACACTGAATTCAACAAAAGACAAAAACAAAGTGAGTTACTTGTTTTCAATTTTTCTTTTATTGTTAGTACTTAACAGCACTACCTACTTCAAAATAGGTGATCGAAAATGCTAATGTAGGTTTGTTGTACTCTTTCATATTTAGGAAATGGAATCACAGTATGTATAACAAAAAAGTGATTTATCTGAATTGTAACTCACAAAACAAAACAACAAATAAACATTTTTTCCATTAATTAAAATCGACTATATGGATCAAATTCAACAATTAACAAAATAAATGTGTATCTCCTGATAAGCTGATAAAAATCACTCGAATTTGTATGGCTTCACAATATGAATCCTACTTCTATTATGTTATATAATTTATAGGGAATAGATGAAGCAAAAAGAAATGGAGCGTTTAATTGATTAGAGTTCATGAAAATAAAACACTCCTCGAATGTGCTTTACAATATAAGGGTCTTAATTAAAGTTATTGATCGTACTTATACCATGATATACGTAATCAATGATGAATGTAGAAAGTTCAGACCTCATCAACTGCCAACATAGCCGGCCTTCGTGTCCCATACAAGAAAATAGAAACGACAAATTGCACGTAGTCTACCAAAACCATACCCCAAAAATGATCGATTAATATAACGCATGAAGGCTCATCAATTCTCACTTGTCCATTTGAAACCTGCAAATAGTTTGAGTGTTAGAAACCCTTGAACTTCAACAGCCTCACCCCAAGTTGAAGCGAAATCTATACTGAAACAGAAGTACTACTCATCCAACAAGTAAACATTAATCAAAACTAAACATATATATGTATGATGGAGCTTCCTTCGAACCTGTTGCCGGACGAGGCTAGCCCGGAGTGGATGAACAAGGGGGACAACGCGTGGCAGCTGACGGCAGCCACGGTGGTGGGGCTCCAAAGCATTCCAGGGCTTGTCATCCTCTACGGAAGCCTGGTGAAGAAGACATGGGCCATTAACTCCGCCTTTATGGCCTTTTATGCCTTTGCAGCCGTTCTCTTATGCTGGGTTGGATGGGGTTTCCGCATGTCATTTGGAGACAAATTGGTTTTCTTCTTGGGGAAACCAGGGGTGGCATTGGATGACAAGTTCCTTTTAGGGAAAGCATTTGTGGGGTACTTTCCTACCGCTACCATGGTCTATTTTCAGGGTGTGTTTGCAGCAATTACTTTGATCTTGATAGCCGGTGCCTTACTGGGGAGGATGAACTTTCTTGCGTGGATGCTGTTTGTGCCACTTTGGCTTACTTTTTCATACACTGTCACTGCCTTTAGCATTTGGTGCCCCGATGGCTGGTTGGCAAAGCTTGGGGTTATTGACTTTTCTGGGGGATATGTTATTCACCTCTCTGCAGGAGTTGCTGGTTTTACCGCAGCTTATTGGGTATATCATCTCATATGTGCATTTCTACACGTATTCCTCATTTTGCTTTCTTTCAATTTGATACATAGGTCATGTTTACCTTATGCACTATAAATAAATAACGTAATGGGAGACAAATTGTTGGATAAACATGAATGTTAATGTTTGTGTTAAGGACGTGGTTTTGAATTTAATCATTGAATTTTGAAATTCATTTATATGAAAATGAAAATAATACTTTTGGGAGAAATTTTTATTAAAACGTGTGATTATACTCAACAAAAGGAAGAAATTTCAAACAAAAACGAATTGGTAATAATATATTTTTTTAAACAATTAAAAAAAATGATGGTGTTTGAATAGGTGGGTCCACGATCAGAGAGGGACAGAGAAATGTTTCCATCAAACAACATGATTGTGGTGCTAGCAGGCGCAGGCCTGCTTTGGATGGGTTGGAGTGGGTTCAATGGTGGAGGTCCGTTCGCGGTCAGCACGGTGGCATCTCTGGCCGTGCTTAACACACACGTGTGTGCTGCCACTAGTATCATCGTCTGGGTCCTACTCGATACTTTCTACTTCGGCAAGCCCACTGTGTTTGGCGCCCTTCAGGGCATGATCACCGGCCTCGTTTGCATTACACCTGCCGCAGGTTCAACATCTCATACAATTAAATAATGTCACATGCTTGCTTTTGCTTTCCATACGCTTTAGGTACCATACAAAATCAAATATAACTACATTCCATATATCTATATATCTCCTTTATTAATCAATCAAAATAATACATGTTTAGTTTTGATTAATTTTGGTAGAAAATTTATTCAATAAGATTTTGATTATAATTTAATCTATTTTAAATACAAAATAAACTAATTTAAATACATGTATTAAGCCAAAAAAATAAATCAAATTTGACATGCAATTAAATTAACATTTGTGAACTGAATAGGAGTTGTGCAGGGGTGGGCAGCCATCTTGATGGGAATGATCTCAGGAAGCGTTCCCTGGTTCACAATGATGGTACTCCACAACAAGGTCCCCTTCTTAAAGCAAATCGACGACCCCATGGCGATGTTCCACACCCACGCCATCGCCGGTGCTCTTGGTGGCATTCTGACTGGCTTCTTTGCCGTGCCTAAACTATGCCGTCTCTTCTACATGGTGCCTGATTGGAAAAATTACATTGGCCTCGCCTATGGCCTCCAAAACGGTGCAACTCAATCGGGTTTAAGACAGATGGCGATCCAACTAGGAGCTATTGTTTTCGTGGTTTGCTTCAACTTTGTTACGACGAGCTTGATTTGCTTGCTTGTGGGGGCCATAGTACCACTTAGGCTTGATACCGATGCATTGCAAATGGGTGACAAGGCTGTACATGGAGAGGAGGCTTTCGCCTTGAATGGTGAGGCTGCAAAATTTGAGAAGCTGAAGCGCAATAAAATTTATGATACTCAAGATTTCTCATCCATTAACGTGTCAAGGTCATTTGGCGAAATTCAAATGGTATGAGTAACACCTCGTTGGAGCTGAATTCCGAGTTTTTCTTGACGTTTAATCCGCTAATTAAATCAGTCACCAAAAAATGTTAACTGATGTATCATTTTAATAAATGTATAAATGTGAACAGTAGTGGGATGTTTTATATAAGGTTTGGATCCTCAACTTTTGAGATGTTTAATACTAGGATGTTATATATGTATATATATTGCTACAGAGAGCGAGTTTTTTCTTAATACTCCGTCGGGTAACAGAAGCAATTTAAGTGAGATATAATATTTAAGATTCGGCCCATCTTATTAATCTAATCCGGTCTAAAATTAATTTAGATAGACGGATTTGGATCTTATAAATTAAATTTAATGTATTTTTGAATCAAATTTAAATTATACTTCAAATCTTTTAAATTCATACAATATCTCAAATTATTTTAAGTTTTATTTATTTTTTAATTAATTATAAATAATAAAAAATTTCGATTATACACATTGCAAAATTGGGGTTTAAGACAATTGTTTAAGGCAACAAGAAGTTCATAGTGTCGGTGCACTACTCTACCCAAGGAGTTAAGGTGCATTACATTTTGAACAAAACTTAATTTCAACTCAAAGAAAAAAAGTCTTTTAATTTCTTTTAATTTTATGTCATATACTTATTTTATTAAGTTAATAAAGTTAAAATAATTGAGTTACAAATTTAAATTAATAAAATAGATACATGACATAAAATTAAAGAAAATTTGAAATTTTTTCTCCAACTTAGGTTGAAGACAAATTTTATTCCTACATTTTTAAGTCAAACATCAAACTAATTAAATTAACACTTGCGGTAAATATACGCTTGGGGTATGATAATTTCTTAACTTGCAAATGTATTTGTAATTTTATTTTGTTTTATTTTTGGATTTGGTTGCAGAGAAGTTGTAAAGAGTTGACTTTAAAAACAATTCTTATGTCACTACTTGATTAAACCTAGGTGTGTTGTCATATTTGCATTAACTTAATACACGTGACATAAAACTAGTGGAACGGAAATTCATAACAAGTTATGTTTTTCATATACCATTTTATGTACTACTCCTTCCTTCGTTTTTTTTTTAAATTGATCTTTTTTTAAAAAATATTTTATTTTAATTTAACTGTCATTTTAAAATTTTAAAAATATATTAATTAAATTTTTTAATTTTATTTCATCTTTTATTATTATTATTAAATTTAATAATTAAATATATTAATTAATTTTTATAATTTTTTACACATATTTAATGAAGTGAAAAAGATTAATTTAATTATATCAATTTATATTTTATTTAATTTAAAATCATTTAATGATATCATTAATTTTTATATAAAAATCTTAAAAGACAAATAAAAAAATAGAGAAAAAATATTTACAGTGATTATTGATATATAAATAATTAATAAACAATATATATTATATAATTATTAGTGTAGAAATAATGTATATAAAATGATGTACAACTATATTTTTTATTAGCAATATTAAAACTAATAGGGGTGGGCAAAGTTAGGTTCAGTTCAAAAAACCGAATTGAACCATAACGAACTGCTAAAACAGTTCGGGTTTGACACCTAATGTAATCCAAACCGTATCCAATTCATAAGAAAAAAATTGAATCACAAGAAACTGGTTATTTTGGTTCAATTAACTGGTTAACCATAATGGGTTTTGGTTTGCTGTTTGTCACCAGAATCTCGATGGTGACTTCTATTTTGGATGCATTGTCAGTGACCGGAGTAGGAGCATGCAAGCTGAGAAGAGTGAGCCATTGCAGAGCACCGTCTTCACCGCCATGAGCTACTTTAATGGCTTGTGTTGTCGTTTGCCTATGGAGCCCCGACGGTGACTTTTGCTTCTGATGCCTCGCCAGTGGCTAGAGTAGTAGCGTCTAGGTCGAGAAGAGTGAGCTGCCACAGAGCATCGTCTCCACCACTGTGAGCTACTCCGATGGCTTGCGTTGCCATTTGCCTCCGATCGAACTTCCGCTTCGATGCCTCGTCGGTGGCCGGAGCGAGGAGCGTTCGTGCCGAGAAGAGTGAGCAATCGCGAGCAACCACCATGAGCTACTCGATGGCTTGCGCCGCCTTTGCCACCGAACCTCGTCGGCAAGTTCTGTTTCTAATGCCTCATCATGGCCGAGCACCATCTGCATCGCCGCCTAGAACACTTGCCAGTTTCTGGTCCATGGAGTCCCCATGGCATCGTTGAGTTCTTTTGCATATTTGATGAAGTATCAGTTTGGTTTGGTGAACTAGTATAAACCAAACCGTATTTCACAACCAAGTAACCGAATCACTTTGAGAAAAATAAAACTGAATTGTTTTGGAACTGGTTCAAGCAGTTCAGTTTTTTTTAGTTTAGTTCAGTGTGGTTTGAAGTCCAATTCGGTTTATATGGGTTTAATGCCCACCCCTAAAAACTAATGAATTATTAATTATTTAAGTAACGTTGAAAAAGGAAAACCCAATATATTAAGCAAGCTGAATTAATTAAGGTAAATTTGTGGGGGTAAAAAAAAAATTGATCACCCCTGTTCGAAATACGAAAAGAAATATACTATGAGAACAAAAAGAATATAATACATTGTTTTAAGTTTTTTTTGGATACATGGTATTGCTAATATAATTTCGAGTATGAAATAATGATGAAATAAAACAATTTTTTAAATAATCATTTCAGAAATCAAAACTTTAATATTACAAGTAAGATACACTTGTGATTGTAATTCATTTTATTGCTGACTAACGACTATTTTGTATATGAAAATTTTGTTGCATGGATACAATTCTAATACATTATATTTACACACATATATAAAAAAATGAAATCTACCTTATATTTTATTATTTTAATATATATAAATAATAAAATATGAGATGAATCTTATTTTTATATGTGTATGTATAAATATAATGTATTAAAATTATATGCATACAAGAATTACTCTTTTGTATATACTTTGCCTTAAGCTGTGTATTATAAAAAGTATTAAAATATTTAATGAATTTTTAATTGTTGTAAAGTAGAAAAGGGCCTTATTAAGAGTCGTGGAAGAACGGGTGTAGTTTAGTTTGTTTGATTCAATTTCATACAAAGACGCAGACGCGTACCATTTCCGTTTCCATCAGTTCCAACTCTCGAGTCTTGAGTCTTGACAAGTCTTCTCTTCCCACCTAAGCTTGAGTCCAAAGTCTCTCTATCTCAACCAAAATGTCGGACGGAGGATTGCAGGTACTCGACGGAACTCACCTAAGAACCCTCGATCTCTCCCTGCCGCTGCCGGAGCACGATGCCCAATTCACCGGATCTCACATACTCGACATTGCCCATTCCAGAGCCTCTTCTTCCCTCTTTGGTCTCCTATTACCCGAAACTCTCACCGCCTCTGCTCTCACGCGCCTCCGCACCACGGACGTCGACGCTTTCCGGTCCACGGAGTTCAACAGGGAAAAGGCCTCCCAGATTCTCAGAGACTACATAACCGCGATCGCCGATGAACTCAAAGGTTTATTATGATATCTTCTTGTGCTCATGTGTTCTAGGTAAAGTTGTGCGTGCGTTCATCCTCATCAAATCGAAAGCCAGAAAAGTTAAATAAAATAAAATATTAAGGCCCCTCTAGTTGTTAATTTTCTCTCAAAAAGATGTAGGCAACTTATATATAGTCCTATTTGTCCCTAGATGGAAATGGTCGATTAAGCTCATAATTTTGATTTTGAGTATTAAGACATGCGTTCTCCATCCGTAACTTTGATATAAGTCTGATTTTTATATTCACTTGAATTCAAATTGCAACATGTTTTCTTATGTTCTTCACTAGTTCTCATCAATGAATTTGTAGATCCCCACTTTGTTTTTTTTTTTTTTTTTGAGTTTCCGTTTACTGAAAAAAAAGAAAGAAAGTAGAAAGTAGAAAACTAGGACAATTGCAGAGAAAATAATACTAGAAAGCAGAATATTCTTGAGCTCCCTGTTTGATCAAATTTGACGGAAATGTGATGTGGATAATTTAAGCTGGTGGACTTGGATTCTAGCTTCTTAGGAATAAAAACTACTGGAAATTTTATTCTCTTTTTCATATGGAATATTGTAACTTAGTAGATTCTAGAACCTGCGGATAAGTTTTCATATATATCAATGAAATGCTTCTATTTATGCATGTTATGCTTTGACAAACAGATAATTAGTTCTTAATATTTTGACAAAAGAAAAAAAAATAGTGCTTACATTCAAATTCTATATGTATAGATAATCCTCTTGTTGTATCGATCTTGGATGGAAGTACTCTCCATTTGTTATTAGAGGACGAGGATGATTTTGCCATGTTAGCAGAAAATCTATTCACTGATTTAGATGTTGAAGATAAGGGGAAAATCAGCAAGGCTGAAATTCGAAATGCTCTTGTCCAGATGGGAGTTGAGATGGGCGTTCCTCCTTTCTCAGGTTCACTTTATTTTTCAGTTTGGAGATTATGTTTGTTTTTTTCTCTTTTTTCGGTTCTTGTCTCCAGGTGAAATGCCTGTAGATACCTTATCATTATTTTTCAGGAGGCCCTAGCAATTTTGTCTGTTCATCTCATTATTATTGATAATGTGTTTATATGACCCTCGAGAGTAAGATGTAAAGCATGACAGTTCACTCATTCTTCTTCCAGATTGATTAATATGTACTTTAGGCCTTGTCCTTTTCTGTGGAGTGAAAACATAATCATAAATCTGATGGATGTAATTTAGAAATATCAAAGATATAATTGTGTTGTTCATGGACCTTTTTCTTTTGCTCCTGTGAATTATTATGGTCAAGTCTATGTTAGATTAATAGAGGCAAGTAATATAATAATATAATCTGTAATAGACAATTACATTCTTGTTTTAAGGTTTCTTTGTTGGATTTGTAGTATCAGAATGGTTTTCCCAATGGAGTTGCAGATGCAGTTTTAAGAAGAAAATGCGCTAATTGGCAGATGGTTCCAAAAGTATTCTATCCAGGAAAAGATTAAAGATTTTTATTTGCCTTGATTAATCCCCCAAGGCATATATGATTTTGTATTTCTACTTAGAAAAATTTGTTGGTTCCAGAGTTGATTTAAGTTCTGGAATGCACAAGAGTTTGCATCACAGTACCAGAGACTTTTTAAGAGACTTAATGTAATGAATCCTGAAAATGACTTAAAATTATGCTAGAACTGACTATAACTACCAACTACTGGGTGTTTTGATCTCTCATTTCATTCCTATCACATTGTGGATAAGGCAACTGCCAAAGTGTACAGCTGAATAGGACCCCAATTTTTTTTTTATACAAAAAAAGGGCTGATCCTTTGGATTGCCTTGAGGATATTTATAATTGGGCACTGGCTTCTACACTTCTACATTTTCCCCCTCAAAATTTATGAGACTTTCGCATCCTCATAAGCCATATGTTATGCAACATGGCTGTGATTTTATGTACTTGTGCTGATTGTTCTTCATCTGTGATAGTGTCTTATTTGCCAATGTTGCACTTGGTTTGATTAACAGTGCATATATCTTTCTATACTGGTATGGCCTATGTTCTTTTGCTATGTTCTTTTGCTGTTTTAGATTAGGATTGTATCCATCATAGATACATCTGTTGGAGATGCACAAAGTTATATCCATATAAAGGAAATTATGAACTATTTATTATTTTCCATTATTTGAAACTGATCACAATCAGTGCTGTATTATAATATGTGCGATTGATTTATTTATTTGTCGGCTCCATACATGGCAATTTTCTCGGTCTGACATAACTGACTTTAGCATAAATGAGCAGAATTTCCTCAGCTAAATGACTTGTTGAGAAAACATGGAGCGGATGGAGAAGAAGAATTGGGCCAGGCACAATTTGCTCAGCTTCTCCAGTCCGTACTGCAAGATCTTGAACAGGAACTTACCAAAAAGAATATTGTTTTCATCCAGAATATTCAAATCATAAATGGCTCTAAGCTAAGACAGGTATTTTCCATAGATTATTTAAAAAATATGATGTTTTTCAATCTTATATCTTTTTTTATAGTTCTATACCATGGTATCAACATTTTGCAAAATTGTTGACTGGTCATCTTTCTAGTTTATTGCATAGCAAATATATCATCATAATTGAAAAACATAAAACACCTATGAAAGTGTGTACCTGTTTCCATTTCCCAACAATTGTTTGAGATGATTTTACTCCCTCCGTTCTTTTTTATCTGTTTTTTTAAAAAACTTGTTTTGTCCCAATTTATTTGTCATTTGAGAATTTTAAGAAAATATTAATTAATTTTTTCGAATTTTATCTCACTTTTTATTGTCTCCACTGAACTTAATAATTACAAATATTAATTAACTTTTTCAATTTCCTACACATATTTAATGGAATAAGAAATGATAATTTAGTCATGTCAACTTATATTTCAGTTAATTTGAGGTTATTTAATGGTGTTTTTAATTCTTATACAAAAACCTTAATAGACATAAAAAACAACGGAGCGAGTAGAAGTTAAGATAATAATTTCATTTATTGATTGTGATTTCTCTGACATCTTGAGTCCTTCAGTCCAGCCAACTCTTATTTATCAACTTGTGTTTTGGACAATGCTGCAGCTATTGGCAAATGAAAAGGAATTAAACAGCATTGTGGAGAAGGCATTGCAGGAAAAGCCGGAGGCAAAGGATGGTTTAGGGAGCACAGAAATAATAAGGAGCTTCCTAGAGAGAAACGCTAAGGAGTTGGGTTTACCAGTATCTGAAGCTGACGAGGTAGTTGTTCTTCTTTATGATGATGTTTTTGCTGATGTAGCAGAAGAAAAAGACGGTGTGAAATTAGATAAAGACGAGCTGGTAAAACTTCTGAAGGATATCCTAGAGAAATTCGCAGAGCAGCTTGAGTCTAATCCTGTATATCAGGACTTCGCTTGAGGGAGATGAATTTTTGGGTCACATTTCAGATTTTTCTTAAGAGTATTTTATGTCTGAAACTTTGAATCATTACAGAGCATTTGGATTCGCATGCCCCCCACCCCCCACCCCTGCAGCGAAAATGTTCACTCAGTAGAATTATATTGTATAATGAATTTTACATATGTGGAGGTACCTTAATTGCATGCCCGTGATATTGTGACTTTGAATTGCTACTTGATTATTTACCAAATGGTACCACACATAAAACTCGAGTCTGTTCTAGGACTCAACAACAAGATACAAGGGCTATCAGGGAAAGTCCACTATCATTATAATCCGGCATGATGAATAATGTCATACATTCACACTCCTTACAATCGTGTGGAGTGAATGACTAAATAATACCTGATTTTTTTTTTAAATAACTAAAATTCTGCTTAATTTTCTCATATTGTATAACAATCATTTTCCAAATAGCATTAATAGAGGAATCAAAGGAAGAACGTTGGTGGATGTTATCGGATTCGAATAGAACGGTATTATTTGTACTGAAAATAAAAATAAAAAAAGAAGAACACTCTCTAACGACAAAATACTATTTACTATGGATCGAATGAGTTTGGGTCCATCGATGGACATTTGGTGTGAGTTGTTGGATATTGAAAAAAAAAAACAGATGGCCGGTTGCAATTGAAGATTGACTACCTGTATAACAGGTAAGAAGGGGAAATATGTGTTTGCAGATGGGTCCTTTTCTGGTCGTTTGGCTACTAGACACGGTTTGGAGCGCGACGCAGATCTGGTCTGGTTCTAGTTCAGCTCCGGGGCGGCGTGGCTTGATGGTGGCTTGAAGGACGGCGGTTCTGGTGGCGATAGTTTGCGGATGTTGGTTTGTGGGCAGATTTGGAAGCAGGAACAGAGGTGGTTCGGGTTCGTAGATGGTGGGTCGCGAGTGGCTCCTGATGACTGAGGTAGCTATGGGTGGCTGCGATGGTAGTGGACGGCAGGTTCGTTTGGGTTTTAGGAGTGGTGCTGCCATGGAAGGTCTGGTGTGTTGGGACTGGCAGTGATTGGTGCCGCTGATCTGTTTTGGGATTTTGCTATGATTTATGATATTGAGTTAAAAATTGTATGGAAGCAATTGGTTTTTGATTTGTTGATGGTGGAATTTCTGATTTGGGCTTGTGTTTTGTACATCTGGAATTTGAAAGATGGTGGTAGGAGTTTATGGTGCAAGGAGACTGAGGTGCGAGATCTGGTGCGCAGCTGCCACCGTCAAGGCAAATCAGTGCACGACCGGATCTGCTGGTGTTCGATGGTGGTGGGTTTTTCTGGTGGCTGGAGTACTAGGCAGAGCAGAGGCTCGCGTGGGTTGCAGCGGTGGTGCCAATACTACAAGGGTGGTGAAAGGAGGCTCCTGGTGGCGCGTGGAGACGAGGCTCCTAGCGGCGGCTCCGGCCGGGGTTCTCACCGGCGAGATGGCGTTGGAGAGGTCATGGAAGGAGTGAAAATAACAAATATTGTAAGATTAAAATAAAATAATTAAATGATTATTTTATAAATAAGAAAAACCTACTATAGTAGGTATTTTTGAAGGTCGATAAATGAATCCAAACTCATTGAGTTCATAGTAAACGGCACCATTTGAATGGCATCATGTACAAGTAGCTGTAAATTTTGTCAGATCAATGCCGTTGGCCAAGTCATTTTGATGAGAGAAGGACGTGAACAACATGCCGTTAGCGCTTTACGAAGATTTTAATCTAGTTGTGTCTCCACGTTACAAGACGGTATCCCAATGTCTCCAGCTAAATTTTGCCCCCACAAATCATCCAGGTCGGATAACGACATCCACAAATATGGACCACTTCTGTTCTCATCCCATTCCCAAGTTCCGTAATTTAGTCGAAAAGAAAGACAAGTGACAAAACCAAGGGACAAAACCAAGCCCATTGCCCTATTGCTATCAGCTCTCCTCTCAACATCAAAGAATTAGCCTCCTTCATAAAATTGGCCTTTTTTCTGGCCCTACTCGTTTGTCTGTCGATGACCCAAGCCTTCCGTTTCCATCTTTCTTTTCAAGAAAAAGAAGACAACGATACCATAGACATCACTTGGATTGAAAAACATATGGCAGAAAACACTTCTATATTTATTAATCAATTATTTAGACTTAAGAAACATAATTTAGAATTTATAATGCAGTAACACCACCTTATGCACCAACAAGTACTGCCATAAACAGGCTACATAAAATAAAATAGGAGCATCACAGATTCCGTTCTACACATGAACAAACTCCAAAAATAACTAAATAGCTAATTAACTATAACCAAAGATCTCTAAAAAATAGTAATATAAAAGCTAATACCAATATAAAAGCTAACCCTTCACTTGAAACATTAGGCGATTTCAAGAGCTATGCATTAGTCACTTTATTCTTTGCCATCTGCCGCCCGAAGTGAGCCTAGTTGAACTGGAGCTTGAGTCTGTACTACTTTGGATGACCCATAGACTGATACATCAATACCATGAGCCTTCTCTTTCTCAAGCTGCTCCTTAATCCAGAAGTATGTAATTCTCAGCCCATCCTACAATATCAGAATTGAGATACTATGAGTAAAACACACAATCCTGTTGATTGAGACAAGATAAAAATTGAGAGTGGAGAGACAGAAGAACCTGCATAAAAGATAAGATCAACTACAAAGTTGGACATTAAATGGATGAACTAAAAATGGAATACTCTGAGAATGTGAGATAGGATTTTAAAAATTTATGTGGGTGAGTATATCCCATTCCATTACTCTTTTCTTGAAGAAGTTGAAGGATCAAAATTGGCAGTAAAAAGTTTTTAAGACTGAACAAAAGGAGAATTGATTTTACACGACCACATTAAAATGAACTTCACGATGGTCATGGACTTATGACTGTTAAGCAAACCTCAAAATGAAGTCAAAACTAGAAATGAATTATATAAAGTGGAAATAGAAAGGTAATTTTCACCCCATAAATAACATTAATACCTTCAACTTCATAGTTGGAGCCCAGCCAAGTTTCTCTTTAATTAGTATATTGTCTGAGTTACGACCACGAACACCCTCTGGGCCAGGAATGTGGTGTATAGGAATTTTCTTGTTCTCAAAGCTAAGAACAATCTCAGCCATCTCATTCATGCTAACCATCTCATCACTTCCAATATTTACTGGCTCCCGGAAATCTGATTTAGTCAATCTAAACACAAAAGTTGAACATGCTGATAAGAACTTACCGAAGAAAGACATGAAACATGCTGATATATGCTTGACTTGATAAACACTACACTTTGTTTTCCTATGCAACCAAATAATGCAAATCCTAAGTTTTGTAAAGACAGAGAAATCCCTATTGCTTCCATTTATTTCAAATTTTCAATAGACATAGATTGAGCTAATAATGTCTCTTTTTGAAAGCCCCAATTTTAAATAACTGGATTTCTCAAAGAAACCTACTTACGAAATTTGGAAATTGAAAATTCTTAGATTAACTTAACATGAACATCTTGAGCATTAGCAATTTCAGAATAAATATAGAGATTTTAAAATTATTTACATGTGCAATTAACTGTAAACAGAAATTATTGATGGCAAATCTACTCCACTGGCTCCATTTTCATCATTCATAAAAACACAAATCCAAAGTTTAAGTTTGCAAATGAACAACCCTAAAAAGAAATCATTAATTTAGCTGCTAGAGCCACAAAATCAACAAGGGCATACCTAAGAACGCCTTCAACACACTCATCAATGAAGGTGAAGGATCGTGTTTGTAATCCATCTCCCCACATCTCAAATCTATCTGTGGAAGTAATTGCCTTTCGACAAAAAGCAGCAGGAGCCTTCTCCCTTCCACCTGCATGATGAACAACAAAGCGACAAACCTATTAAATTCAAAAGGTTACAAAATAAAAAATGTCTATTAATTTATTGATTTAGATAAGACAAAACTGCAAAACTTGCAATTTAGTTAAGAGCATACCTTTCCATGTCCCATAAGGGCCATATATGTTATGGAACCTCCCAATGCGGCACTCAATACCAAAATCCTTGTTATAGTGTTTGCATAACTCTTCTGTTGCAAGCTTCTCTAGCCCATATGCATCTTGCGGCTATAGAAAGAGTAAAAAAATTAAACACATTCATCCTAAGTCTAATGTGCAAATGAAGAACCAGCATAATTGAATTGAACAATTAAAAAGATCACTAACAAACCTCAGCAGGCCAGGCATCAGACTCCTTCAAGCTCACATTAGTTTCCAACTGTTTAAATTCAGGGTAGATACAAGCACTAGAGGCATAAAAAAACCTGGAAAAAAAAAGAAGTTCGTGTCATGTATAAAGTATATCATACAATTGAAACTGACACCACAGCATATATGTTTGCTCAATGATCAGTCCAAAAACAGAAACTCATATGCTATATTTGAAATTGCTAACCTCTTAACACCATTAATCCTGGCAGCCTCGATCATGTTGAAGCTAATCATTGTGTTGTTATACATAATGACTGAGTGGTTGGACTGGATAAAACCCATCCCACCCATATCAGCAGCAAGATTGAAGACATGGTCCACTCCCTTTGTAACTGTGAGGCAGTTATCCATGACCCTGAGATCAACAAGATGGAACTCATGGCAGAACATGTCTTCAGTCATGTGCTCGTTTTTCTTCCAGTCAGAAGCAATAATGTAATGGCCCTCAGTCTTGAGGCGGCGCGCAATGTGTGACGCAATAAAACCACCAGCACCAGTGATGGAAATTCTGAGTTTTTCTGACGGCCAGTAAGGTTCTCTCTCAAGGTTCTGATAAGTGTATGCACCATAGTTGGTTGTTCCAGAACTTCCCATTCTAATAGCACATGAATTAGTCCAAAAAAGCACAAAATTGTTAAGAATTAAGTACAAAACATGCGCAGAAAACAAAACAATTTCATCATGAAACCCACAATTCATGAAAGTTGCTGTTTATAAGGAAGAATCGGGCTGAGAAACAGAGCGAGAGTCTTGGCAGAAGAACGGCAACGGATACAAATTAGAAGAAACACATGCGGGGACATGGAATGGAACAAGATTATAAAAATGCAATAAAATAAGGGAAACATACGAAAATGATTAACTCGCTCTAATTGCCATTTAAAAAAAAAGAAATAAATTTTACAAAAAATATGGAAATAAAAAAATCCACCATATATATAGTATTAAAATTTGAAGCAGAACATAAAAGAGAAGATCTATATCGGAGAGTCAGTAACTAAGGCTAATATTACAATTATAATTTAAAGGCTGAATTACAGGAAAGATAAAGAGAAGAGAAGAGGGAAATGAGAGAGTGTACCTTAACCTGAGATTGGAAGACGAAAAAGTTCGGAGAAGGGAGGACAATAGATGCGAGTCGGTTTAGAAGGCATGTATGTGTATTGCGGTCATTGCTATGCTTATATATAGTCTATAGATTACAGAGTGTGGACTGTGGACTGTGGACTGTGAACTGTGGACTGTGAAGGCAGGGCCACTCATTTATTACTTCTTCCCAGCTATCGGATCCATTAGAGGCACGTATCACATTCACAGCCAACTATATTTCCTTTTACGTATGCATAGGTTCAATACTAGGTACCAAAAAAAAAATTATGTTTAAAATTAAATGAAATAGCAAGCCACATTCCTAAAGACAACCAAAATTCAAACCATAAATAAAACAATTATTGAGACGGTGGCCTCTCACTCACCTCTGGCTCACGACAACATCAATTATTTTTTAAACTTTGTTATTGTTTTTTGATATCTCCATTTATTAATAGAGATAATATTTTAAGAATCACAACATATGGTAGTTTAATAATATAGTATAATAGGACTAATATTTTTTTAATCTTTGTGTAATAGTCTTATACCACATATATTTTAAAATGAAGAGAGTAAGATAGATAAATTTTATGAGTTAAATTATGATTTAACTAATTATCTTACTCTCGTTACGCACGTGTTATTTCCTATTTTATATTTATAATTTGAATTAAAAAAGTTATTTTGTTTAGTTATTATTTTAAATAAATTAAGTTTTCAAAATATATTTTTAAACTAAAATTTTCAAATATAGATAAATGCAATGTTAAGTAATAAATTTAAATTTTGTTAGATGTTATCACTTTTATTTAATAATATTTTTCTTATTAA
This sequence comes from Ormosia semicastrata, assembly GCA_029884595.1. Lineage (NCBI taxonomy): Eukaryota > Viridiplantae > Streptophyta > Magnoliopsida > Fabales > Fabaceae > Ormosia > Ormosia semicastrata. Next base: position 5,985,267 of record JAQQTO010000054.1, on the reverse strand, counting down.
CACATTCACTTTATGCAATTAATATTTTTTTATAAGAGTTTAATAATATTTTCAATTACTATATTTAATAATAATAAATATACTACGCAGATAAATAATAATAATAAATATACTATGATTAACTCTATTCATTTTAATGATAGTAAATGCTTCTCATAATAATATTACAATTACTATATTTAATAATAATAATATCAATTACTATATTATTATTATTATTATTATTATTATTAACTCTTTATATTTAACGATAGTAATAAATGGTTTTCAAGTCAAATTTACTTTTATGTGTGTGTTAACGTAGAAAGTTTTTTTTTCTGTTTTCCCAAGGTATGTCGGCATCTTTTGTATGTGAAATTAATCTTTTTAAATAATGAATAATATAATTAAGCTCTCCTTACAAGTTGCATCTATTTTTTTGGTGTGTATATATGTGTGTAATATGGTTAAACACTTCGTACAAGTTGCATTTATTTTTTTAGTGCTATACAAGTTGCGTCTCTTTTTTTGGTGCTATACAAGTTGCGTTTCTAAGGCTTAAACTTTTGTCATTCTTTGAAAGCGTTATTTGTTTATCACCACACAAACTTTGTGAAGAGTAAATAAGTTTTATAGTAATATCTATTGATATGTTATAACATTATTTAATGAAATAAACATCTTATATAATTGTTAATTTAATCAAATCATTAAATAATATATTAATACGAGATTAAATGATATTGTAAAAATTATATATATTAATGATGCATTAAAATTAAACTCGACATTTATATGTATAATATTCTTTTTAACACATGTAGATGTGTAATATTGTTTGTACAACATGTAGATGTATAATATTTGATATGGTATTTTAAATTATTTCAAACGTGCCGTGTTTTATTTGATTGCAATGTTTAGTTTAAAATTTAAAGTTGTTTTTAAACTTTTTATATATATAACTAATAAATAACTGCATCATTATTATAATTTATATTATATCAGATGTTGAACTTTAGAGCAAGTAATTATTGAGAGGAACTCGTAATTAATAACTAGTGACGACCATAATCACATGATGAAATATTAGATGTTGAAGTCATATACTTGTGTACCAAATGTTTACTTAAATCATTTGTAACAAAAATGTTATGAATAATGTTATACAAACATCTGACATACGTCCGCAGAGTGATGTTTACCGTTGTTAGTAGAGTTGAAAGTCAGTTGAGCTAACTCGTAAGTTTGTTTATAGTTCATTTTGTTAATAATTTAATAAATTAAAAATATTTTTTATTTACAAATGAGTTAAATTTGAATTTTTATATGTTGGACTCATTAGTATGTAAATTGATTTAATATTTAATAAATATATATATTTTAAGAATAATAATATAATTTAATATTTATTAACATTTAATTTTATTTTTTATTTGACTAAATTATTGTTAATTGAATATATGTAAAAAATATAGATTTTATAAAAATACAAATTTGAGCATAACTTATAAAATATAAAATATTCAATAGTATAAAGTTCGATATTAATTCATTAAGTTTGAATAATTATAAAATTAAAATGAGTCACGATTGAATTAAGAAAATTAGTTCGTTCACAAATTAGTCAAAAGTTTAAGTTAAACTTAATTTGACTCATTTTTAGGCAAATTGACTAAAATGTCTTTAGTGACAAATTTATTTATTAATTTGTTATCTTTTTCAAACTATTTATCAAACTGTTATTATTTTTGTCACGTTAAAATTTTATATTATTTTTCGCAATGTTTAACCTGGAGATCTTGTTGTGGCGCATCCCGGATAAATTTAATATAAACTTGTTATATGTAAACTTAAACCATTCCCTATATATCTCTTAAAAAATGGTGTCCAAAGACATATACAATTTATATGTTTACTAAAGAGTAAATATTAAGGAACATCATTTGATTATAATTTATAAGTCATATTTGCATATAGTCGATGTAGGACTTTCTTGTTAGAGCAAGCGGTAATAAGGTAATAAAATACATTTGTTCAATGTGGTACTTTAATAGGGGTAAAGTAAAACAACTAAGTAAGACAATAAAACATATTTGTTCGATGTGAGACTTTCAAAAACATATTTGGATTTGAATTTGGATTGAAGTCTCTTATCAACATTATTGTTGATACCATTCTCATTATTCTTATCAATTATTTTTTTATGTTAATCAATTTAGAGGAGAAGAGATTGTTCCATTTTAAAATCAAGACATGAACACATAGTCTTAGCAAAGACTTAGGGATGGTAATTTTATCCCCACTATGGCTTACCCATGACGGGGCGGGTAATACCACAATCAATTTCTCCAAGGTATAAATTTTAGTGTTATCCCTTTAATAAACACACGTTCCCCTCGTACCGCAGAGTTTTATATAAAAATTTTATATAAAATTATTAAAAACTTAATTATATAAATTTAAATATTATAAAGTTATATAAATTAAAAGTATTTTAGATGTTTGACATTATTTTTAAATTAAGTTGTATTGATAAATTTTAAAAAATTATAGTATTATACTTTTTTTATTTTTTTATTTTATTTTTTTGATTTTTTTGATTTTTTTAATTTATTGGATTTAATGAATACCCGCTTCTGCATAAAATATAAACGGATTTTTTATTATTCACGGGGGGGGGCGGGGGCTACTACCCGTCCCCCCGCAGTTGACTTATAGTGTAGTTATAGAATTTTTATCATTATCATTTTCAAAATCATATATTTATTTTACATACAGAAACCTTTTCCTTTTGCTAAAATATACACCAATATATATAGTTTTTAAATTTTTACCAATATATATATCATGTATCTTGAAAATTCCATTTTAAAGTTCATTCTAATTTAAACCCATGATGATAATGATTTTAACTAAAAAAAAAAGTCCAAGTGAAACTATCATTCTCATTTTTTAATATGTTTTGACTATCAAAAGTATCGAATAAATATTTTTATTGTCTTGAATATAAAGTCTAAAAAAATATAGATTATATTTGAAATAATAAAGTCAAATTTGATCGAAGCAAATAACTTATAAATAAATTAATTGAAAATGTCCTCAATATTATAGTCCTTTAATAGGCATATAAATTGTATGTGTCTCGATATTTTTAATCCACGTAAAATTTAAGTATAACGTTGATATTATTTTTCGTTCCAAAAATTAAAATGAGTCACCATTGAGTTTTATCTTTGAAAAAAAATAATATAAAATTTTAACCTTTATAATTTGATAAATAATTTAAAAAAATGATAAATTGATAAATAAATTTGGAGAGAATGGCAAATTGGTCAAAAAGCCCTCATTTTTACTCCTAATTAGTTGCTACTAGTTATGCTGGTACTTGGAAGTTCGAACTAATTTCTTAGTATCAACTATGAAGTGTCTGTCAACATAACCAGCATTAATATTCATATTCAACCAAGACATGGGACATGGCCCTGGGAATGGGACGAATGAGTAAATTGAAAGAAAACAGAGCGCGAAGCCGGAGAGAAAGCCGCGTTGGGATTGTGCTTCCGTAACCATTCATTCTCCAGCTTCTCATTTTTGGACTTGTGTCGATGCACTGCTGGGCAGGGTGGGAGTAACAATAATAAATAAATAAATGCACGTCCCTTTTGGTTCGTTTGTTGGCCACAGTCACATATAATTGGAGAATCAATATCTTACCAATTGGATTTGGATGGATGTATCAGGCTTCTTCCTTTTCTCTTTCTTAACTTGTCTTTTTTTCTTTTTTTCATTTCCTTATCAAAAAGATATAGAGAGCTTGCATCCGTAACTCCGGATCCCACGCTTACGCTTACGCTTACCAAAATGGACACATTTGCGGTATGGCGATGAACATTCAACACCAATAATCAATAAGTCATTGTCCTCCTTTTCTCTTTTATAGGTAATGAGAGCGGAAGTGAAGCGGAAATAACTTCCTTGTTTGGGAGTTTTAAAATACATAGGAGCGGGCGAACTAACGTGGGAATCGTTTCATCATCCCTTTTAAATCTTGCCTAACTTTTGTCCTCCCAAAATTGAGGGGAATGAGGGAACACACGTGGATAATTAGTTCTGTTAATTTTCAAACAAAGAGAATAAACTATGTTCCATTCTTTCCTTTCCTTTCCATTCCTATCTATTCCGTTTAGTTAATGAAAAACATCCAAACATAGGGTTAGATAGATTTTTTTGGATCACATGTCAATTTCTATTTTTGGTCGTCAATATTGAATTACGGCCAACGTTTGGACCGGGGCCGAAACCACCTCCCTTTTGGTTTGAGAAAATAATAATAATGAATCCAAAATATTGCTTTAGGTCTATCATATGATCAGACGTCCTTTAGTATATCCAGGATAATGCCCAAATAACAACCCGCTCTAACTATCTGGCCCAATGGAGTCCATAGCCTAACCTTCGGATGTTTAAAACATTTAATATATTATTAATAAAAGAGATTAAATACTTAACTATTCCTTTACACTCTTTAGCAGCACCCAAAAAACTATTGCCATTATATTATGGTCTTTACTAATGAGTGTTTTTAGAATTTGATTAAAGAATTAAAAAAGATAAAGTATTAAATTCAGTTATGATATTTTTATTATTAATAATTCATACATTTTTTTTACACTCTTTTTAATATCATTCATTATATTTATTTTTTTATTACTTTTTTTACTAAATTTGATATCTTTAAAAAGTATTAACAGTGTATATATTTCTAAAAGAGATGTATGATGATCTTTTTTTATTAAATTAAAAGTAAATCATTTCATTCATTGAAAATCCAAAATAATTTATTACTTTTTTCTTTAAGTAATTATAACATTTAATAGAGGATATTAAAAGAATACGCATAACAACTTAACCAATGACTTATGGTATTGGTTAGATAAATCATATTATTATGCCAAAAGTTTATCACTTGAGGAGACAGTGAGAGGATTTGCGTTTTTTGTTGTCCCAACATGGTTGTCAAATTTGAAGTTGATTTGCCTTGGCTCGTGTTGATGGTTGTAGATACAGTTACCTTCTAGAAATATCGGAGGCTACTTATTTGCTTTAAATTATTAGAATTTTGTGAACATATTTCCTTAAAATATATGTTAAGAAATAAAAAATATAAATTATTAAATAAAAAGTAAAAACATGTATTATATTCAAAACTTAAAATTATTTAAAAAATTTAAAAAAAATTGATAATGAGTAATAAATATTATTATGATTCCTTAATATGTTAATTCGCATTTGTTATTTTTTATTCATATAATTATTTATACTTAAAAGGTAGGTGGTTTAGGAAATAGAGCAAGATTTTTAAAATGGGATATACATTTTTAAAAAGAAGAAATAGAGAGAAATGTTATTGAATCATGTTTTTAAAATTAGACTGGTTATTAAACTAATGAAAGTAGTAATTTATAATTTACTGATCTAACTGTAATTGAATGGATAATAATTAAATATATATTTTTTAATTATATGATATTAATTTAAGTTGCCATATGTGACAAATCAGTTCAATATGCTTGATTTATATACTTTCTAAGAGTCAAAATTGACTAATCATTATACAAAAGCTTTTACTATTCCAAAGTTTATAAAAAAAAAGTAAAAGTATAAGCATTTTCTTCATTAAAAAATATATATATAAATAAACTTTTATCCTTTTAGTATTCCAAGTTCTAACTTTTACAGCATCCAACGCATATAAGCCCAATACTTGAAAATTGAAAAGAAAGATGGTGCATGACCAAAAGTTTAAAAAAAAAAAAAAAGATGGTGCGCCAGATTAAAGAAGGCATGTGAAAAGAGATTACAAGGTATAAATGAGATAAGGAAGCTGAAGTGAGAATTGAGAAAGCATTTGAATCGGGTTGGCCTTGCAACTTGCTGGTGATGGTGCTCTACATGTGAGGTTGTCGTTAGGTTGAGACCAGTAGCTTGTGGCGACGGAGCTCGTGCAAAGAACGATCAGCAGCTCCTGCCAATGAATGGTTTTAATGGTTGCTAGCTGGCGTTGAGCCGAGGTTACTGGGCTGAGCATCTCTGGTTTGGCAGAGAGTGGAGCGGAGGTTGTGTTGTTTGAGTCCAACCCAAGTGGATCCATATCATATTGTTAAAAAAAACAAAGGCTTTTAAAAGTGAAAAGCATAACACTTTGTGTTATGATATTTTTAGTTTTTTCAACAGCGCCGCGTGAGAGAGAGGAGAGAAAAAACGTTTCAATGCTGCTTTTGCTGTTCATATGGAGTGATTATTTGTGGTTAAATTTTGATAATTTTTTAGTATGTTGTTTATTGTATTGTAAGTTTTTATTTGTATGGTCAAAATTTTATTTCTTCATCTCTACTTGTTAGATTATTTATACTCTTTTATGGATTTTGAATTTTATTATTTTGTTAATTTTTACTTTGTTGATGGTAAATAAGAGTCATTATAATATCTTTATTTATTGAGAGACACTTTATTATACTCATTGATTTATTATAATAAATTTTTTTTAGACTAAGTCTCATAATTTTTATCTCTTATATTAAGTGAGTTTTTCACTTTAAAATTATGTGTGTTATCTTTATTTATTATTTTTGTACATTCTTAAATATATATTTTAGTAAATATTTTTAATTTATTGTATATTTTATTCTTCACAAATTTTTTAAAGTGAGAAAAGTTTTATTATCCACTTATATATTATTACTTCTGTTATATACATACTCATTTTCTTTCCTAACAAATTTAGGTTAGTGGGTGGAGCAATAGGATGGGAAGGCTAAGAGTGTGTATTTGGTTTACAGTTTGTAATTTTAAGTTTGGTTAAAAGTATATTTGTAAACTTAAATTTAGTTAAAAGTAAATTTGTAATAACATAATTTATGTTTAAAAACTTTTGTCTCAAAAGTGAATTTAAAAAAATGAATAATAAAGAAAATAACTTTAACACAGAAATTTATTGCTTTTGGCCAAACGGTCGTTTAAAGCAAAACCATGTTGAAGGAAACAAAATTTAATTTACCCAAACAAAAAATTATGTCAATTGAGAAAGAACAAAAGTCAATTTGGTCACCCGAACGGTTTCCAGCCATCCACTAAGTGATGACGGTGCTTTGTGAAACAAATAGCCTAACCTTTGTTGTGTTCTCATTCAGAAGAGATATTTTTCAACTTGAAGATTTATTTTCTGAATGGCCATGTTCACATTATTAAGTGCATAATGTTTTATACGCTACACAACAGGTCAGAAAGGTTAAAAAACACATTAGCATTAAGTAGCCATGTCTAGCATGGATTTTTGGTTGCAAAGAAGAGTGGTTGTGAAGAAAGGATTTGGAGAAAAGGAAAGAAGAATTAAAAGATAATAAATCAAAATATAAAGTTCAAAATGATAAAGAATTCAAAGAAAAATACAAGAATATTTGTGAAGAAGAGACAATGATTTCATTGATTGTTGAAATACAAAAATTAATTTAACCTAAATACAAAAACTATATATAGGCTAAACAGGGAAAGGAAAATACTATTTTACCCTTAATAAATAATAAAACAAAATAACCCAATATTTCTTAACATCTCCCCTCAAACTCACGATGCAGCCATACAAGCGAGAGTTTGCCAACTAAAAATGAAAACGAGAGATGGAATGCGACTTGGTAAAGAAATCGCATATTCATGCTTGATGATGACGAAAAATGACAATCAATCTCAATGTGCTTGGTTCGTTCATGAAAACTGAAATTGTAGCTATCCGAATAGAACTCGGTTGTCACAATACATTGGGATGAGAAGAAAACTCCCATATCTAACCAACGTAACCAAACAATCTCTTTGGTAGTAGATGTCATAGCACGATATTGATTGAGAAACAATAGATTGTTTCTTGCTCTTCCAAGAAATAAGAATCACCCAAAAATATACGAAACCATTTAATCTGATTACGCCATGATCGAAGTATGTTGATGGAAATAAAAACTATGAAAGAAAGATATCGCAAAATACTACATGATATTAAAAAGCAACAAACCGATAACAACATGAACATCATATACAATATAACGAGTAATAGTAAGGTATACCAAGCTCCCAACAATAGTACGATATAAAAGTAGGATCGACAAAGGTAAACCATCGAAGAAGAAAACTTTGCATTAACCTCAATGGGAGTGTCTACGGTCTTATTATTAATAAGTCTAGCTCTCAAGAATATCGCAACATATTTCGATTGAGAAAGAAGATAACATCTGGGCGAAGTAGGCTACCTAATACCCAAGAAATATCGTAGAGAACCCAATCCTTCATTTCAAGGTTCTAACTCGTCTTCAAAATCGAAATACCATGAATATCGTCACCATAATCATGTCATCAACATATAAAGACAAAATGATACGACCTTCGGTGCATTAACAAAAATAGCAGAATCATGACTACTTGAAGCAAATCCAAGGAAGAGATCACTTTCTCAAACCAAGCACGTGGTGCTTGTTTGAAATATAATGCTTTCTTGAGCTTGCGGAATACCCAGAATCATGTAAAACACCGGAGAGGGTGTCATATAAACTTCTTCTTGAAGATCTCCATTCAAGAAGGCATTTTTAACATCAAGTTGAAAGATATGCATCTTTCGAATAGTAGTCATTTTTGCAACATGAGTAAATGTCTCCTCATAATCCATACCATATCCCCTTTTGCAAAACAGCTTTGTATCGCTCAATAGATCCATCGAATTAGTCTTGATTTTATATCCCAACGACAACCAACAACGTTTACCAGAGGTTCCCAGCTTAAAGCAGTTCACTCATCCATAGCTTACCAAAGAGGATTAAGAATAGCCTCTTTATAGGAAGAGGCTGAAGATACAATGAAGAGAAACTAAAAAGGAAGAAAAAGATGAAGAATAACAAGAATAAGTAAAATTAACTTTGTGGACTTTCGAATGCATATGGATTGACGTAGGGTGGATCCACAATCTCGAGTGTTTGAGGGACCATTGTGCTTGGGAGAGTAAAGTGTCGATAATATTTGAAGTACTAGGAACCCGAGATGACAAACTATCGTAACCTCCTATACTAAAGTCATCTAATCAAACTATGAGTAGTGGATGGAATAGAAAAGAAAGGTATATGCTCAAGAAAAACAACATGACGAGACACATAAAGTTTAAGTTATTGGATCAAAACAATGATACCCTTTTTTTACCTTTACCATAACCAAGAAAGACAAAATATTGAGAGGAAACTTGCTGCGTTCCACATGAGGACGAAGAACAAAACAAGTACAACCAAAACTCTAAAGAAAGAATAATTAGGAGCATATCCATACAACTTTTCAAAAGGAGATAAACCTGAAATATGAGAAGATGGAATTGTATTAATCAAACTTATATTTACCCCAAAACACACTAGAACGAAGCTTAACAATGTGCCTATGTTTTCTTAACACCATTTTGCTCAGGAGAATCATTTTGGTGAATAGTTCCATCTAAGGCAAGCAAAATTTTTATTAGAGGTGTATTCCCCACCCAAATCACACCTAAAACATTTAATAAAGAATGTTGAGTTTTGACAAGAACGAAATGTTATATCTTAAAGAATTGAAACGGTGTTTCATTAAATAAACCCAACAATAACGAATATGATCATCAATAAAAGAAACATAATATCGAGACCCTCCTTTTGTGGCAACAGGAAAAGGTCCCCATACATCGAATGAATCAAATCAAAAGGAGAAGAAGAAACAGAAATACTTCGATTAAAGGTAAAGCTAAAAATTTTGTCGGTTTAACAATCGAAATATCACAAGTTTGTAAATTTCCTAAAGCCCTGTGGATGCCAAAAATCTCAAACGAGAAGATGAAACATGAAGAATGCCATAAGTAAAAATTAGAAGAAAAATGACTCAAATGAAAAGAAGATAAATCAACACTATTAGCACACCAACTCATCAAAATATATAGTCCCCCTCCCTACGACTGTCCCAATCGAACTTCGAATCCCGATAACAAGAAAAAGAGGAAAATGTTAAATTACTAATCACATAATAACAAGATTTAATTTAAGTTTAGGAATATGATAAACATTAGGGAGAGACAAGTTAGGTGTAACAACAGAACCAACACTGCTAAAGGCATAGAGTGTCATCGGCGGTCATTAGAATCTAACACGAAGCAAAATGTGAAAAATCTAGAAACATACGATGTGAAGCACTTCCAAGACCCATTTAATGAGACATACCCGAAGAACTATGAGGCAACCGATTTGAAGAAGGTTATTGTTTTTACAAATTGCTCGGCCAGTACTAGGATCGGTGAAAGGACCCGATGAAGCAAGCAACGCGGTATTAGGGGTTGGTGGTCTTTGAGGTGGTCTATAAACTATGCTTGAGATTTGTTGTTCTGTCTCAACTACACCGAGCAATGACCTTTCTCTACGAAATCGCACTCGTCAATTTGACTTATTCGATTATTGGAAGAGGATACCGCTAACACGAGAGGACTAGAAGTATTCCCTTTTCGAATAAGACTTAAGACGTATTTCTTCATAAACTCATGATTAATTTTTTGAACCTCTAAGTCCTTCAAAATCAGCGAAGTGCTTGAAAAACAGTACTAATCACCGTCAATTTTCTACGAGCATATAAGCATTTTTAACATTATCCCAAAGATTATAATAAAACTCCGAATACTCATATTCTTCGCTAAAGAGTTGTATATCATTCTCCAATTGATACAAAATTTAATTGAGTGAATAACATTTGCAAATATTCATCCTTTGTAGTATATTAAATTTTTGCTCAACAAAATTGTTAATCCAAGTAATAATTTTTGCATTGTTTGTTTCCCAGGTATTTATCAAAGCAGCATACCCCTCAACAGTATTTTTAAGTTTCTCAAAAGTTCCACTAACATATCCTCACAGATTTTTACCCTTAAGAATGATAAAGAATTCAAAAAAAAATACAAGAATATTTGTGAAGAAGAGACAAGGGTTTCATTGATTGTTGAAATGCAAAAGTTAATTTAACCTAAATACAAAGAAACTATATATAGGCTAAACAGGAAAAGAAAAATACTATTCTACCCTTAATAAATAATAAAATAAAATAACCCAATATTTCTTAACACAAAAAATAAATAATCATATTACCAAAAAATACTTGTAATAATAGGTAATATGCTTGGAACATTCATACTCTAAAATTGTTTAAAAATATTATAAACATTTCTATATATATGCTATAGAAAAAAAAATTATCATATATTTTTTTAGAAGTGTATGTATTATTGATATCTTTTTTAAGAATGTAAAATTTAGTGAAAAATGTATAAAAATATAAGTATAATACATTATATTAAAAAGAATATAAAAATATATATTATTAATGATAAAAATATCATAATTATATACTATATACTATTTAATTCTCAGTCTGACGCTATCGAAAAACAAAGAAGCACTAAAGCGCCAATAAAGGTTCGATGTCACCAACCTAAATAAAAGCATTATGTCCCACAAGAAACACTAATCAAATGTAAATTATGTTATTTATTAAATCATCGGAATGCATCTTTCTGGGCGCAGTATTTATTTCCTAATCCATTTATGATTCTAACTAGAGATTGGTATTCATGAGTATCTACGGATATCAAATAATTCAAAATGAAATTAAAAATAAAATAAATTTTAACATTACAAATAACAATATTTTTTAATAATTTAAAATTATTACAAAATTAAAAAAATATTACAAATAACATATCAAGTTCAATTATATTTTATAAAAATTAATTTATATAAAATATTTATTACAAAAATGATATGTATTTATTAAAAAATTTATTATAAAATAATAAGAAAATAAATTTTTAATCTCTTTTCAAAGTGAAAGAGAAAAAAATATAATATATATATGTAAATACTAAATAAAAAATATATTTAACATGTTTAAGATTAAAAAAAAATAGATAATATGATTCCTATCCCTGCTCTCATTCATTAAATTGACATTCATCCTCGTATCATCACAGATAATCCTCATAATCATCACAGATAATCCTCATAAATACTCATAGATAAGTATATTTTTGCCATTCTTCTTTCTCCCAAAGCACTAAGCACTAGCAGCAGCCATAAAAAAGAAATTAAAAAAGAAGGATTTTGCAAGGAAAGTGAGGTTGAAGTGTATTGAAAAGGGAAAGCTAGATCCCAGGAGTGACAAGGCCCACCAATAGGGTGGGGTGGCCAAAACAGACACTCACTATCATAAACTTTTAATATATTTAAATTACATATATTAAATTAATTATATTCTTAATTATTATAATTAATTTAATAAACTCAGTTTGTTTGGCTGTTCTAACTTAATTAAAAATATTGAATTCGAATCTTAAATATGTAATTATATTAAAACTTAATCGAGAGAGTTTTGTCATTTTACGAAATTTTATTCGATTCGAAAAATTAATCTCTCACTTTTAAGTGATAGGATATTTTAAAAAATAAAAATAAAAAACTTAAAAATATTATATTTATTTATGTAAAGATTTCTCTTCGTTGGTGCGTGTCTATCCATCCGCATTCCCCACTTACTAGTCGCTACACAAGCAGCCGCCCCGCCGCATCGCGCGCAACGCAAACCAATACCAATTCTTCCCTTCCCCACCTTCCTTCAAAAGTCGTTCCTAACCTTCCCTACCACTTCCACATGAATCAAATCTTCTTCCAAATACCAATTTGCAAATTGATGGACACGGGGCACATCCACACATTTCTCAATTTCCTTTTCCACATATTTCCTTTTCTTTTCTCTGCCAGGCTCATTTTTCAATTCTTTATCGTTTATTATTAGTATCTATTTGTTTATCTAAGCTTGTTTATTCAAACAATATCACGGAACTATTTATTTCTTTGCCCATTGGTCTAAACATACTTGACGTATACTCTATGAGTATGCTGTTAGTTAATTACTTTCATTACATAAAATAACATCAAACAGAAAGGATCAGCGAGGATTTGAGATGAGATGAGATGGGGTAATTGGTATTGGTATATAATTAACAATGTAGATGATGGGAAATTAAAGGCCGAAAAGTCACTGTTGATATTGAAACATGATCCATTCCATGTAGATTGATTCCAAAAATACAAACTAGCAACAAATTCGTTGAAGAAAGCGACAGATGCTGTCTGTGTGTCGACTTTGAATTGAAAAGGTGGGAGATATAGATATGGATTAGGATTAGGATGTAGAAGAGAAGACCAACCAAAACGGATGAGCCTGCCATGCCATATCACAATTTCATCTTAAACTTCACAATTTTAAAGGTCGTGGTAGTACCAAATATTAATTAATAAAAAAACGTGATGGTGTTTGTGTGGTAAAGATATGATACGAGTACGACACGCTTTTACAGCAAATAAAACTAGTCAAAATTGACCATTATTATTATTATTGGATTGAAACGTATTTTATATTTTTTATTTCTCTTTAATGTTGCAATTTTTTAGTGAATAAGTAAAAGTAGTTAAAATTATAAATGTAATGTCTTGTATCTGTCTAGTTAAGAAGTGAGAGTTTTAAAATAATGAGAAATAAGTAATTACTTAATATTTTTTTACTCCTTTATTTATATATTTATTTTTTATATAAAATACATGAAAATGAAATATAACGGTAAAATAAGAAACATAAGTTTGCAACAAAAAATATAAATTTTTTATTAAGTAGTATAGATTATTATTTTTGACGTAAAACTTGACCCTTATTAACATTAGTATATAGTATATTACTCTTAGTTTTTATTTATATAAATAAATAAATAAAGAATTACGTTAAAAGAGATATTAAAATATAAAAAATAAAAATGTTTTTTAAAATTTTAATATATTGAATATTTTATTTTTAATAAAAAAATTTATTTTAATATCCTTAATAAATGTGCTGCAAAACCCATAAATTATTAACATACATACGTATATGAGGTTGTTGGCTTGTTAGTGGAGCAAGCAGTTTCTTAGTTGTTACAATACATAACATTTCCATTGATATGCATATGCCCATGAACTGTGGTATTGTATTGTGTAGGTAGCATAGCAGTTGCAGAAAGAGAGAGAAGACAAGAGAAAGAGAATGGAAAGGGTGTTCTCGGTGGATGAAATAGCGGAGCAGCTTTGGCCGCCGGCGACGGATGAGTTGTCGAAGTCAAAGTCAACGATGAACAGGAGCGCTTCGGAGTGGGCCTTTCAGTGTTTCCTCCAGGAAGCTACTGCTGTATCCTCCGGCACCACCTCGCCATCTTCATCTTCGTCCATAGTTGAGATCAAACCCAAACAGGATCCCTCCATTCCCAATCCCAACACTAACAGTGCAGCCGTGTTGCCCAATGGTTCTGTTGATTCCCAAGACTACCAGGCTATCCTCAAGACCAAGCTCAATCTCGCCTGCGCCGCCGTCGCTTTGACTCGGGTAATTTCTATTGCTGATTTTATTTTTTTCCTTCACTTTTTCTCCCTGCCTGGGACAAAATTCCAAATTTTGATGAAATTTTGACCTTTCTTGTTTTTTTGGTTGTTTTGTTTGGCCACTAGCTTTTTCTTTGCCTTGCCTTCATAGTATCAAATCATTGTTTTTAGCTTTCTGGGTTCGGAGTATCCAAATGTTTTAGATTCCGACTGCTGTGTTTTCTTTATTTAAACCGAGTATTTTTTTATTTTTTATTTTTTATTTTTTAGCCGGCCCGTTGGAGTTTCATTTTAGATTTTAGAATCAATAAATACTGCAGAGCTTGGAAAATAAGGGGAAATGCGCTCAGCTATTCAACTTTACCTTCGAGCCCCCATGCATTTATGGATATGGTTGTCATGCCATGCTTTCGACCTAAATCAATTAAATGATACCTTTTCAATCTATGGAAGGCGGGGCGACCTAGTTTAGTTCCATTTGAAGCAAAACATGACTCTAACACCTTCGGTAATCGGTAGGCAGTAACTATTTTTGAAATAAAAAACTTTGCTGAAAATGGGCAAACAAGTCTGATTTTGCTCTTTAAAGTCAGTTGCCCCTTGGACCTCCAAAAGCAAAAAGTTCATTCACACGCAACTGTGACATAAGTCAGGGGAATTTTTCATTTTAATTTTTTATGTTTACATTTCCCTTATTTAACAACTTTTTAAAATGAGAGGAATTGTAGGGCAGATTATTCTTCCCCTCCCTTTTCCTCCAAACTCCTCAATCCAAACATACACTAAGAGTTTCATTTTATTCTTCATCAACATTCTTATGTAAACAGAAATAGAGCTCATATGTTCCTTCCTGTACCTTAGGACAGTGCTATACATTTCAGTTTCTTAATTTTGTCCTTAAGCTCCTTGCTAGGCTTAGTATTAGTAGAATTATACACCATATTATGGCATATAGAACAGCACTTATATTATGTTTCCACTACACCATTACATGTAATCTGCATGACAAAAAAAAGAAAAAAGAAAGACACATAAGCTTCTAATTCAACTTGACTTGTCCAATTTTTCCCCAAATCTATTCAGCTATCGTATTGCAATAAATTTTAATAATGTTTTTGTTACTCTGATCAAGTGTGATTTAGGCAGTATTCTAATATTTTAAATCTCTATGTTAATACATTAACCTCAGACTCTTGTTAAAAATTTGAGATAAATATTTATTTCATATAGGTTTGTAAGCTTTCACTTGTTAGAGTCCTAAACAATGGCTAAAGTACTCGTATAGAACAATATCCTGGAGTTACATAAGCATCACTGACATCTGTCTGGTGTAGCCTGACATTGATTTTCTGCAACTTATAGTGTTAACTACTGAATTTGAAATCTAGTTAATGGAAGGCCAAGAACCTATTATTTGCTGATGTGCCAGTGATGTCTGTTATAGTAAGTGGTTGATTTTCAACTACTTATAGCAACTTGTTCATTGCACCAAACATTTGCTCAGGCCTGGCTTATTGCATCTAATGTCAATTCTGTTAAGAGGTTCTGATATCACAAGCCATATCCGAATTATTTATCAGGATAGACTTGTTCTTCTCAATACCAAATTCTGGTATTGCTAGATGATTTGACTTTCTTGGATCTGATAGTTAAATTGAACTTGCTTCATAACATGCAAGTTTTGTAAACGTAAAACTTTGGTCATTGAGGCCCAGTTAAACTTGATGGTTCTGATAACTCCTGTAATTCACATTCTAGCAGTGGTTCTTATGGAAATCTTTCTCATTCTGTTTCCTATATAGGTATTTTCATTAATTCCATTCTTTCCATATGCTGTGAATTATCCAAGTGTACTTTCATTTATGTGATGCCTGCACTCCACCTGCCTTGCATTTTATTTTTGGCTTTCTGTCTTTCAATCCTATTCTTTAAAGTTGCATTTACTATGCATGAACTATAACTTATACATGGTTTAAAAATTAGGTTACCGTTTCCCCCATTTCCCTCGCCTTTTTTCCCATTGGGGACTGAACCGGTATCTAATATTTTCTTCTACTCATGGCAATAGGGATCTTTGGTCAAATCTCAAGATCCAGCCATTTTTCCTGACAGTGGATCACAGGCGTCTAATCCTTCTCAAGTTGGATCTCAGGCTACTTTAAAAGGTTTGAATCAGTATATACATTTGGATGTGTTTATAAAAGTTTATGCTTATATGTATAAAACATAGAAGATCCATTGAAGGAAGTAGATCACATTTGTAAGAGAAATTTAATGATAGTACAGGTTGTGGGTGAATTCGGGATGTAAAATAGATTATTGGCTATTAAAAGCTGCATGAGTAGGGTGAATGAAAAATCTAGGTCGACAGTTTTGTTTTAATCAGAATATTTTAGAGGTTGAGTTTTTTCTCTCCTAATATGGATAACACCTACTGAATTATGAAAGTTATATCTGTCTTTGTATTTTCTATGTAGGATCTGGCCCTTCAGGAAATGATCCATCTAAATTACAAAATAAAGATGCCAAATTACCAGTTGGGGTTCCTTCGTTACCTGCCATGCAAAAGAAAACTGCTGTTGCAATCAGGCCAACAACAAGTGGATCATCAAGAGAACAGTCAGATGACGAGGAAGCTGAGGGAGAGATGGCTATGACTGAAAACATGGACCCTGCTGATGCAAAACGAGTAAGGAGGTAACAATAGTCTAGGAATTGACTGTGTTTGGCATAGAAAACGTTAATGCTTCTGGTGTATACACTCAGGAGTTGAATATCATGTCCTGATAAGTAAACTGAGTGTTTGGCGTGCCAGACAGCTTCCAGTATCATATTAGATCTTTGAAATGAAAGTAATGTGACTTACACTATTATTTTCACAAATTGTGTACAAACTTGATGTTGCATTGTCGCTGCATGAACTTTCAGTTCAAGTAGACCCACTTGAACTTTTTTCAGTCAAACTCAGATGCAAATTCATGAGAATTATTGTGAAGCAAGGTTGCATAAGTATATAATTACTATTAAAGTGATTATGCCCCACACAATTTATCCAATAAGTTGACAAAATAACTTTTTGTATTAGTGGTCGAGCTTAATGAATCTGGATTTTTTTATTTCTTCATAAAAGATTCTTTCTTTACTTTCCTTTATTGTTAAACATTAATTTTGTTAAATTCAGGGACAAATTCTGCCTTGTTTATTTCAATGCCTAATGACTTTGTCTTTCAGGATGCTTTCTAATAGGGAGTCTGCCAGACGCTCAAGAAGAAGAAAGCAGGCTCATTTAACTGAGCTTGAGACACAGGTGGGTGTATGTTTCTTTTATATACGACTTCTTCTGCCCCCTCTTCTCTCTCTGTCTCTCTGTGTTAGTCCTCCCAAAGAATAATGTATATTTTCTGACTTAATATTCTGTCTTAGGTCTCTCAATTAAGAGTTGAAAATTCTTCATTGTTAAAGCGCCTTGCAGATGTGAGCCAGAAATACAATGATGCTGCTGTTGACAACAGAGTATTAAAAGCTGATGTTGAAACATTAAGAGCAAAGGTAAAGCCTTGCTTTACGTATTCACTAGGCATTAATTAAAACCTGTTTTGAAAAACCTTCTGGCTCTTGCTAATTAATTAGTTCCCTAGGTCAGGTTTGGCTGGCAAGCTGAGGATTGGAGCCCAACCAGGGTCTCATCCATTTCAAAGTGGAGAGAAACTAAGTTAAAAGAAAATAATATTGGTTCATGTGTATTGTCAATGATCTGACATGTTTATCATTTCCTTCGATGATGTTCTCATTTTTAGGTGACGATGGCTGAAGAGACTGTCAAAAGAATTACTGGGTTGAACCCATTGTTGCATGCCATGTCTGAGATATCATCAATGGGAATGCCATCATTTGATGGAAGCCCTTCTGACACATCAGCTGATGCTGCTGTTCCAGTGCAAGAAGATCCAAATCATCACTTTTATCAACCCACTTCTAATAATCCTATGTCCAGTCATGATCTGAGAGTCAACAATGGGTTGGGAGACATTTCTTCAATTGAAAGTATGCAGCAGAACACTGAAGCAGTGGTAGGTGGGAACAAGATGGGGCGAACAACTTCCCTGCAGCGGGTGGCTAGCTTGGAACATCTTCAGAAGCGGATTCGTGGTGGTGTGGATTCATGTGGACCTCCTTCTAATGGAAAGCAGTAATAGAATAGCTATACTACATGATGCTTTAATCAAGAAATTATTCTAAAACTCTTATTTCTGTTATTTGAAAGTAAGAGCCTATTCTTCTTGACTGCATTGTAAATCAATTTGATGTTTATTAATCTTGATTGAGCATGTGATGCTGGATCAGTCCGTGTACCCCCAAATGTTTTAATCCATGGTTGATGTGTAACCTAGATTTAGTTTCATATGATGGGGACAAAAGAATGTTGGTAGAGTTAGCTTTATCAGACTGATGCCATTTAAATCCCGTGTTAGTGGATAACCTTCTCCGGGGAGAGAGAATATTATGAGGATTACCCGAGGGGCTAGTTGAGTAATCTTTTGTGGGAAAGCAACTTGCTGTAAGTATCTTGAGGAAATCCTCTACGTTGAGCCTCAGCTTGTCCTTTGGGATCTCAGGCATGCCAATGATGCCTTACCTAATAGTATTGGGGTACCTCTCCTTTGTGAGAGGATTTCTAAAATAACAAACTAAGATACAACCAAGTAAAATTATAAAATGGTGTGTCTGTTAATGAAGAGATGTGTCTATATATATATGTTACTATTCATGGTGACGGGTTATGAAAAGTTGTTATACATGAAGAGTTGTGTGTCTTAATAAAAAGTTGTTATATATGAAAAATTGTCTCTCCTCAAAAGAGAGTTGTGATTCTTCTTTAGAAGGAGTTTTGTCTCTTTTCAAAGAGTCTCTCAATGTCTATATAAAGACATTCTCCATAAGTCTCAGATATATAATTGAATTCATTCATTCTTTCAAATCATCTATGCTTTTCATCTATGCGCAAGAAGCATAGTAGAGAACTATCATTTTGTAAAACATCAATGTTGTCATTGGCTTGGTTGTGTTAATGCAAGATAAACAAAGTTGTCTTCATTGTATCATGTAGGAAATTCGTTATTGTCCTTTTGCATCTAATATTTCGGAATTGGTAGGGCAAATTAAGCCTAAAGGAAAGTATTACAACACGCCTTGAAGAGTTGCGCATATTCTCCATCAAAGTTGCTGATTTTTGCAAGTTTGAAGTGCAATACCAAGAATTCATCTTTGTGTCATTCCAAGATTTCACAAGACATCATCCCCAACAATCTTTAGGCTTAATTTCTTCTATTGTTCTACAAAAAATGGCTTCACTAAGGGAGATGAATTCAAATTTTATGAAGTTGGAATGGTTTAATGGAGGAAACTTTCTAAGATGGCAAAAGAAAATGCATTTCCTTCTTATCACTTTGAAAGTATTGTACATATGCATTGCTCACATTCTTAACGACATGTTTGATGCGTTGTTCAATGCTTACCAAAACATAAGAAGTGCAAAAGAACTTTAGGAGAAGTTGGAAGCAAGATACATGATAGAAGATGCAACAAACAAGAAATTCCTGATTAGTCATTTTAATAATTATAAAATGATTGATAGTAGATCTGTCATGGAACAAATGCATGAAATAGAAAGAATTTTGAATAACTTCAAGCAACATAACATGCATATGGATGAAGCCATCATTGTCTCTTCAATTATAGATAAACTTCCTTCTTCATGGAAAGACTTTAAAAGACGTCTTAAATATAGAAAAGATGACATCTCTCTTGAGCAATTGGGTAATCACCTTTGTTTAGAAGAAAAGTATCGTAGATAAGATGATAATAAAGAACAATCTGCTCATGAGAAAGTTCATGTGATGGAAGAAGGAAAGTCCAACAAGAACTCAAAGAAAATGCCTCAATATACTTAATAAGTTTGAGTTTAAGTCTCTATTTGAGGAAGACAAGTTTATTCTGTTTAAAGGTGGCATGTTTGTGGGAAAGGATTATCTTTGTGAGAACAAGTTTAAGTTGAATACTATTAATAATAATAATGGTGTTTCTATTTATATTGCTGAGTCTTTTGATTTATGGCATAATCGTTTAGGATATGTTAATTTTAAAAAACTAAATGATATGATGAAATCCAATTTGATTTCGAAAAGCAAGTAGAAACTTAGAAACATGTGTAGCTTGCATGCTAACAAAGATAATTAAGCTTCCATTTTCAAGAGTAGAAAGAAGTTCTAAGGTATTAGACTTAATATATTATGATATCTGTGATTTACATGGTTGACCTACTATTGGTGGCAAGAAATATTTTGTAACCTTCATAGATGATTGTACTAAGTTCTATTATATATATTTAATGCATTCAAAAGATAAAGTGTTAGATAAATTTAAGATTTTAAAGGTGAAGTAGAACTTCAACATGAGACTTTTGTTAAGTGTGCAAGGTGATGCTAGTTGGATAAGTTATACAAAAGACTATGCTTCAACAAGCGGTTGGGTCTTCACTCTTAGTGGGGGTGCTATTTCCTGAGGATCTAAGAAACAAACATGCATTGCACATATTCCACCATGACTACAGAGTTTATAGTTCTAGTCGTGGTAGGCTAGGAAGTTGAGCGGCTTATAAAATTTCTTCATGAAGTACCAATATGGCCAAAACCAATGGCACTAATCACACTACATAGTGATAGCCAATCAACACTTGCAAAGACATATAGCCAAATGTATAATGGAAAGTTTAGACACATTGGACTAAGACATAACTATGTAAAAAATTTGATTACAAATGGAATAATTTCTATTATTTATATAAGGACAGAACAAAATCTTATAGATCTTTTGATGAAAGGATTGACAAGGGATTTGGTGTGAAAAACATTAATAGGGATGGGACTCAAACCCATATCACAAATGATCACCAATAGTGGAATCTCGACTCACACTTGAAAAACATCAAGTCTTGAGTTCAATGAGTAAAAGTAATTTATTAGAGTCGTTACAAGTACTTACCAAGTTATATACATCCCAAGGTTAAAAGTACTTGGTCTCATAAGTAAAATATCGAAGGTTGAGTTTTGCTCTTAATAGACCTATAACATGTATACTTGCTGAAGTGTTTATTATAGGGACAATTCTAATAGAGTCTACCTATATGAGTGTGAAGTAGGACCGCTTCTTGGAGTTAAGGGCTTGATTCTTAAAGCACTTATGAAAAGGATACAAGACATAAGAGTACATTAAATGTGTCACATTAAATATGATAATCAATTCTGCCAAAATCTTATGTGTAAGTTATGCACGCTAGTTCATATGAATTAAATGGTTCAAAGCTTGTCAATTATTCTACTTCAAATTAGTGAAACTCATGATTCACTAAGTAAACGTTCAAATCGCAAGATACATTTATCTAAAGCATGAGATTTCTAGGATGATAAAGATTTGAATTTATTTTGAAAATGGTGGGGGATTGTGAGAGGATTTCCAAAATAATAAACCAAGACACAATCAAGTAAAATTATGAAATAATATGTTTATTCATGAAAAAATGTGTCTATATATGTATGTTACTATGCATGATGACTAGTCATAGAAAGTTGCTATACTTGAAGAGTTGTGTCTCTTCATAGAAAGTTGTAATACATGAAAAGTTGTGACCCTTCTCTAGAAATAGTTGTGTCTCTTCTCAAAGAGTCTTTTAATGTCTATATAAAGATATTCTTCATCGAGTATCAAATGTATGATTGAATTCATTCTTTCTTCCAAGTCATCTCTACTTTTCTTTTATGCGCAAGAAGCATAGTAGAAAACTATCATTTTGTAAAACATCATTGCTGTCATTAGCTTAATTGTGTTAGTACAAGACAAACTAAGTGTTCTTCATTGTATCTTGCAAGAAATTCGTTATTGTCATTTTACATCTAATATTGATGGGGTGAACCAAACTTAGTGTCCGTTTGGATTCTGGAATTGAGCATGAAATTAAAGTTCAGAATTGAAATTGGACCTCTTAATTTTAATTTTTATGTTTGGAATGTCATTTAGAATTAGAATTGTAATTCCACAAACCAATTCTATGGAATTGAAAAACAACTAAGTTAAACATTTCTTAATTCTTAACCTATACCTTAAGAATTATTAATTCCATAACTTAAAAATTAAATTCTCTCTCTCTCTCCACATTTATTATGAACAATTATATTTATTAAGATTCTATATTTATATAAAAATTATTTTTATATTTATATAAAAATGATTATAATAGATGTTATTTTTATAAAAAAATTCATGAAAAATTTCTTCATGAAAAAAAGATTATTATATTATAAAAATATTATTATATGAATATTTTTATTAATTTTAATTTTTATAAATAATTTTTTAATGTTTTAGATCATACTTTTAAATAATAAAATTATAATTAAATTTAGAATTATAATTTTTTATCTTAATTTTTTGACAATTTCAAATATAAAATTTAATATTTTAGACCAATTCTAATTCTAAAAAATTAAAATTAAAATTAAAATTTTATATTTCAATTATAATTTCATTATCCAAATAGACCCTTAAAAAAAATGTTACAACAAATCTTAAAGAATTAAGCATATTTTCTATCAAAGTTACTTATTTTTACAAGTTTAAAGTGCTATATCATGACTTCATCTTTGTGATATTCCACGACTTCACAAATATAGTTTCCAACATCCTTACTATCAAATTTAATAATAAAAAAAGGAAACTTTATCAAAAGCACGAAATTTCATGTAGTGGTTGCTTCGTTTCCTTAAAGAGTTCTTGTCACGCTTAGTGGCAGTATGCATAATGCATGGGATGCCCTTAGTGATTAGAATGCTGACATTTTCTTAATCGGAGAGCATATAAGAATTCCAATAGAATCATCTACAGCTCCAAGGGAACACATCAGTTATACATATCCCATATTGTGATGTGCTACTGCGTAGCACATTTTATGTCATTAAGTTTTCAATATGTTCTACTCTTTCAAGTTTCAACAATGCAAACTTAATGCTGCATCTACATCTGAGGGGAGGCTGTCACCCCTAGCGCACACACCACAACGTAACGTAAGGGGAAGGACCGAAGGACGAGAAGATTGGTCATCACCAAACCTTAATAAATGTTTTAAACCAATTTATACGGATCTTTTAGGGAACCAAAATTTTGAAAACCCCATGAAATTACACATTCTTCTCCTATAAATGTTATCAAATAATAATATGGACATCCCAAAATTTTTAGTTGAGATTAGTCACTGAATTTATATGATTTTCATCAAAAACCTTAAAAAATGTTTTAGATAAATTTATAAAATGTCTTTTCTTTTTGTTTTTTCATAGGTATTTTTTTAATAAATAAAAGATTAATCTCTCACAATATATTAATTATTTAAGCAAAAACTCCTTCTAATAAATATTATTTTTATACATATAAATTTTGATATTAATTCTAAAATTACATATTTAAATAATTCAAACTCATTTTATTTAAATCAATACATGATAGTTAAACTTTTTGTCTTTTTTACATGTGAGTTTATGAATAAAAAAATATAAACAAATCACGTGACTAATCAAATTTTGAAGACAGAAAATAACGAATGAGTCTTGTTGTGTGTTTCTACATATAGGCCCTCGCCCCTCCGTCAATGTTATTGGTCTGGTTAGGGATGACAATTTTACTCGTCTCCACAGGTACTTGCAGGTAATACTCGTGACGAGAGCGAGTAATATCCGTCAAATTCTCTCCGCGGATATAAATATCCGTTTAATATTATTTCGTTTAATAAACAAGGGCGAGAAGGCGAGGGGCGAGGCGAGGCGGGAGTGATTTCCGTCTTCGCGGTCTTTCAAAAAATTTTTATATAAATAATTTATATAAAATTATTAAAAAACTTAATTATATAAATTAAAATATTGTAAAGTTATATAAATTAAAAGTATTTTAAGTGTTTAAAATTATTTTTAAATTAAGTTATGTTAAATAAATTTTAAAAAATTATAGTATTATATTTTTTTTTTTTTTTTTTTTTATTTTTTTTAATTTTTTTTTTATAATTTATTGAGTGTCATGAGATATCCGCAGATACCCGTTTACCTGCAGGAAAAAATAAACGGATACCCACACAGATATAGAGACGGAGGTGAGGGTGGATATTATTCGCGGAGACGAGGGACGGGAGACTACTACCCGTCCCCGTCTCCCTCCCGCTCCGTTGCCATCCCTAAGTCTGGTCGTGTAAGGTTATATCTTTTTTTAAAAAAATAATAATAATAATAAAGAGTCGTGTTCGGTTATCTAATAAATAAATAATAAAAAATCTTATCAGAATCCCCACAAGCAACGAAAAGCAAACATGGAGATGGGTACGGCTGTTTGGTTTTCCTGTGCAATCCCAAGAGGAAGAGCCGCAGTTAACCTTGCTTTGTCTTCTTCATCATCTTTGTGTTGCAGCCCCAGCTTGAGGTTGTTGAAGAAAGGTAGGATAGGTGTCAGCAGTGGAAGTAAGCAATCCAGAACCAGAAACAAGGGTCTCACCTGCAACGCCTTGTTCGGACTTGGTGTGCCCGAGCTCGTGGTTATTGCCGGAGTAGCTGCCCTCGTTTTTGGACCCAAGAAGTTGCCTGAAGTCGGTCGGAGCATCGGCAAAACCGTTAAGAGCTTCCAACAGGTTCCCTACTCACTTAATCTTGTTTATTTTCTTTGATCCTTGAATTTCACACACACATTTGCAAGTTAGGGCTCTCTAAAATTATACATCTTTGGTAGTTACACCAGATCAATGGATGCCATTTGGATGGAATATTTCCTACTGATATGAATATGAGATATTGATAGACATCTAAAAATGTATTCTGGTAGATTTTCATGCTTTATCCATCAAATTCAGAGTGGGAAGAGAGTGTGTGTTCTGTATATACATTGGTATACTTAGTCTATCTACCTCTCTGGATCCTTGGAAACTGATCCAACTATAAAAATGTGACCATAAATCAATTAAAGGGTTATGACTGAGTCATTTCTGCTTGTTCTGCTTATATTATTAGTTTTAGCTGCATCTTGTGAAATAGGACTTGTTAATTATTATAATATAATTAATTGTAGACTCGACTCACTTTTCAGACATGCTCATCATCTGTGAGTTTTTAATTGGGGAAGAAGTTGCCATGTCTTTCTGAGAATTTTCCTGAAAGGCTTTTTTATTACATAACCTTTGGCTATGTTTGGATTGGTGGGATTGAGTGGAATGGAATGGAATGAGATATGATGTGATAGAGATAGGTTCCATTGTTTGGTTATATTAAAAAATGATGGAATGAGATCCCATCCCACCAAAAATCATCAATTTTCTTCCCCCCAATTTGGAGGGTATGGGATGGAATCATCTTTTTTATTATAATTATAATTAGAATTTTACTATATTAACCTCATATCTTAAAATTGGTGTGTTTGCAATAAGGGTAATTTAGGAAAAATAAAGTTATAACTTTTACCATTCCATCCACTTCCCAAACAATGGAATGGTATCTTTACTTCATTCCATCCTAAAATATCCAAACAATGGAATGGTATTTTTATCCAATTCCATTCCATCCCATGTCATTCCATCAATTACTAAATATCCATAGTATTTGTGTGCAGTATGTAAGCATTGATGAACTTCTGTTGCAGTTTAATAGTAATAGCATTTTGTTCGACAATACTTGTAAACCAGTAACTCTGCCACTCTCAATTCTCCTCCCAGTAACACAGTCTATTTAGTACATAGTTGCTAAAGGTGCTGCCTTTGCAACTTCATATCATTGACACTCGCTCACGCCTTACACACACTTAGGGTTCTTTTTATTGTTGCTATCTCATTCAATCAGCACCAGATAGTTGAAGAGATCTTGGAAGAAGGCAGCAGCCACTAAAAATCATAGCTCTTTCAGTTGCAAGTAGGACATTCATCTTTTTGCTTGTTTCTGTTTATCTTCATGAGAGGGCAATTCAAGCATAGAGAACATATAATCCCATAATTGAAAGTCTGTACTGAATGTTTATACTAAACCTGTTTATATTTTGACTGTCCAATCGGACCTATTTTATTTTTTTCTGCCTACTGCTTTAACCAGCTTCCTATCAATGGTTCAAAGTGATATTTAGATTGAGGGTTTATGCCTCCGTTTCACATGAACTTTATTGAGGAAAACCATAGAAAGACTAGCAGGATTCAGGCCCCCAGCACATGCCTAGTGGTTCAAATTTAACTGAAAAGACCAAACTGTTTGTTGGAGTCAAGTTGTAGGGTTATATACCTTTCATTGGTCCTTTTACAGGCATGCTGTTCAGCTGTTGCCCCAGCAAGTCTTTTGGGGAGTTGGGGTGAAGGCCCTTAATTTAAAATTGAAGGTAAAAGTCTAATAAAATGTCACAGCATATTTGTGACCCTTAATAATACATAGTATATGCTTTTTATTTCATTTCTAGTTTTATGTAAGAGATGATGACTAGTGAATTGTGAGCACATGCTTCGGTCATGCCCAAGCTGAGGTGTCCTAAAGTTTGTTAGAATATGCCTTTTGCTGTTAGGCAATTGTAACCAACTTGAGTATTATTAGAGCAGTGTGCCAATGAAATCAGGACCTCATCATTTCAGTAAAATTCTATCTCTTCTCTGATTATTCTCTGCACACAAACACCTCTGCTCCTTACAAAGGAATCCATTCTGACATTGGAATCCCTGTTCTGAGCTAGGATTATTCTCGGTATTCTCCCTGAATATTCAAACGGTTCCAATTGGTATCAAAGCCCCAGGCAGGTTCATCGGCAATGGCTGCTGCGACTCGTAGTCAGGTTACGATGGTTGAGCTCGAGAAGAAACAAGACGAGTTTAATGCTCGATTGGAGCACATCAGTGCGAGTATGGCCCGTTTAGATCATCTGGATGTAGGAATGGAAGAAATCAGGAGCTTATTACAAGCTCAATCCACCCAGAACAACAACGGCGGTTTTTCCACTAGCAGTAATGGCGGCCCCCGTCGTGACAATTGGAATGAAACCCACAGCTCCTACTCTACTCGGATCTCTAAGGTGGAATTCCCTCAGTTTGATGGTAAGAATATGAAAGCATGGTTGTATAAGTGCACCCAATTCTTTTCTCTGGATGGCACAGCTGAAGATTCTAAGGTTCGTTTTAGCCTCGATCCACCTCGATGGGATTGCCCTACAGCGGCATCTCAACTATATGCGTAGCAAATTCGACATCTATCCTTCCTGGTCGCAATACACTGCTGATGTAGCTTAACGATTTGGCGAAGTTTATGATGACCCACTCGCTGCTCTAATTCAAGTGAAGCACACAGGCAAGATCCAGGAATACGTGGATGATTTCGAGCTCGCCTTAACTCAGGTAGCCTTACTTCCCGATCACTCTTTGAGCATTTTCTTGGCTGGATTGGAACATGAAACCCAGCTGCATGTCAGGATGTTCAACCCCACTTCCATTGCTCATGCAGCTAACCTTGCGAAATTGCATGAAGCTTCCAAAGCTTCTGTCAATAAGCATGGTGGCCGCAGCCAGGTCCCTCCCACTAAATTCACTAACCCACCTCCTAAACCTCCTTTTTCCACTAACCCACTTTCACAAAATCAAAACCCCAGATCCTTGCTAAATAGAATTCCTAGAACCTTTAATGCTGTAGAGATGGCTGAGAGAAGGGCCAAGGGACTTTGCATGTTTTGTGATGAGCCTTTTACACCTGGCCATCAGTTTAAACATAAGAGATCTCAAGTATAAGTGATGGAGTTGGATGAGGAAGATCCTAATGAGGAAGCTGGCCAGGCCGAAATTGAGTCGGCAGTGGAGGGTGTGGACAGGATTACAGTTGAGACTCCTCAACTTTCTTTGAATGCTATGACATGAAATTCTAGTTTTCAAACTATGAAAGTAACTGGCCTACACAACAAAACATTGTTGCATATTCTACTTGACAGTGGCAGCACCCACAATTTCTTGGATTTGGAGGTGGCCAAGAAATTGGGTTGCAAATTGGAGAAAATTTCCCCATTGGCAGTCACAACTGGGGGTGACAATAAATTAGAGGCTCCTTTCCTATGTAAAGGGTTTACTTGGCAGCTGCAGCAAACAGCTTTCACAGCTCATGTCATTGTTCTTCCCTTGGGGTGCTATGATTTGATTTTAGGCATCCAATGGCTCACCTCTTTGGGTCCAATTTTGTGGGATTTCTCTAAACTACAAATGGAGTTTACCACCAAGGGTAAGAAGTTTGTGCTTAGAGGTGCTAAGACCTCGGGTATCAAACTAATTAATCACAAATCATTCTCTCAGGCAGTACAGCAGGGCGCTCAAATGTATTTTTTGTACATGGATCAATTTGACAATCATGTGGAGGTGCCTTCTTGCCAAATGCAGGCTATGTCAGCCACGGCACAGCAGCTGCCCATTGATATTGAGCTCTTGATTGATGCCTATGCAGACATTTTTGGGGAACCAACTGACTTACCTCCTTCCAGACCGGGTTTTGACCATTGTATTCCTTTGAAGGAGGGTACCAACCCCTTTAACTTGAGGCCTTACAGATACTCCATCATTCAAAAAGACATTGTAGACAACCTTGTAAAGGATATGCTACGAC
This sequence comes from Ormosia semicastrata, assembly GCA_029884595.1. Lineage (NCBI taxonomy): Eukaryota > Viridiplantae > Streptophyta > Magnoliopsida > Fabales > Fabaceae > Ormosia > Ormosia semicastrata. Next base: position 5,956,103 of record JAQQTO010000054.1, on the reverse strand, counting down.
AGGGAATCATTCAGCATAGCAATAGCCCTTTTGCTTCTCCAGCTGTGTTAGTAAGAAAAAAAGGTGGTTCTTGGAGGCTGTGTGTTGATTATAGGAGGCTCAACCAATTTACCATTAAAGATAGGTTCCCAATTCCACTTATAGAAGACTTAATGGATGAGTTTTATGGTGCTACTCTCTTTTCTAAGCTTGATTTGAAGTCCGGTTATCATCAAGTCAGAATGAAAGCAGGGGAAGAATACAAAACTGCTTTTAAAACTCATGCAAGCCACTTTGAATACCTTGTGATGCCATTTGGGCTCACCAATGCACCTGCCACCTTTCAGGCTCTTATGAACCACATCTTCCATCCTTATTTGCGAAGGTTTGTCATAATCTTCTTTGATGACATCTTGATTTACAGCCCCACTGTCAAAGATCATGTTTCTCATCTACAATTGGTATTTCAAACTATTCGGGACCATAAGCTCTTTGTCAATAGGGAAAAGTGCAGCTTTGCCGCTCTAAGAGTGGAATACCTTGGCCACTTTATCACTAAAGAGGGAGTGTCCACCGATCCCTCCAAGATTTCCGCAGTGGTAGATTGGCCACAACCTCAAAACCTCAAACAGTTGAGAGCTTTTCTGGGTTTAGCTGGCTATTATCGACGATTTGTCTCTAATTTTGGCAAAATTGCCAAGCCTTTAATTGACATGCTTAAGAAGGAGGGATTTACTTGGTCTGAGGAGTCTCTTGAGGCTTTCCAAACTCTAAAGCAGGCCTTAGTTACAGCACCTGTTTTGGCGCTTCCAAATTACTCCAAACCATTTGTGGTTGAAACTGATGCTTCAGGCAAAGGTATTGGTGCTGTCTTGATGCAAGATAATCACCCTATTGCCTACATTAGTAAATCTCTTGGTCCCAAACAACAGGCCATGCCCATTTATGAGAGGGAGCTCCTTGCTATTGTGTATGCCATCCAGAAATGGGGAACCTATGTGTCACATGGTCCTTTTGTGATTAAGACTGATCAGAAAAACATAAAGTTTTTGTTGGAACAAAGGCTCAACACTCCCTTTCAGCAAGTATGGATGTCTAAACCAATGTTACATGGTTCGTGGTACGGTTTGGTACGTGGTACGGGACTTTACTAGGTATGCGGTACGGGAGGGGTATACTTAGTCGGTTCGTTATTTCGGATCGAAATTCGCTGAACTGGATCGCTATGCATAAACTTTAAACTATAGCATTAAGTAGTAAAAAAGTTTAGAAAGGACAAGTAAAAAAATAACATAATCATAAAACACTTCCGTAAAGTCATACTCATAACTTATAAAATAACAAAATAACAAAATAACAAAATACTTCCATAATTCAATAATTTAAATATCTAAATTTTTTTATTCTAATTCTAGATTCTATGAATCAATCTTCAGTCATCTTTCCTTTGCCTTTTGCTGCCTTTGTTGCAAAACTAGAAATTTGAGCTTGCTGAAATTGACGTGCTTGATGTGATTTTCTTGTACTAGAAGAAACATGTACTGTTGAAGTAGGCTTGAAAACCTCCAATGATGTTGCATTTCCATCTTTCTCCGAAGAGTCCCCTGTGTTTTGTATGTAATCATCATCTAATGATTTCCACCTCATTTCTTGCAACTTGATTGCAGAATCATCAATGTTGGTCTCTTCTGGATCAATGTCCCATTTATTTGGTCTCTTCTGGATCAATGTCCCATTTATTGTAAGGACCTTCTTTATAATTTTCTGTGAAGCGAGATAAGAGACAAATATTTGAGTGAATGAAAACCAATTTATCTGCCCTTGTAGCATTCAACCTGTTCCTCTTTACATTGTGAATATAAGAATATGTGCTCCAGTTCCGTTTTGCTGAGGAACTAGTAATTGGTTGAGATAACACTTTTCTTGCAACCTCTGCCAATTCTGGAGTTTCTGAGCCATAAGTAGACCACCAATCAATAGCATCCATAGTCACCGCATCTGTTTGAGCTGCAGCCATAGCATAAAGGCCTTTACGTGAGTGAAAAATTACAAATTGCTCACGTAACATTCTTGCTTCAGCCCCATTTTCCACTCTGTCATCAGCTATCCTATTAAATGCTTCCATGACACCCATAATAACTTCTTTATCTTCATTTGGAGGCCTTCTAATTGTGCCCCTTGGTGCTGGTAAGGCAAGATATCTAGAATCATAAAATCTAGGAGTAAGTGCAAAGGCAAGACAATGTAAAGGAATTGACATCTTCTCCCATCTACCAAGTACAATTTCCTCCATCTTTTCATAATCATCACCATGCTTATTTTCTTTCATTATATCCTTTATTTCACCAAGCATGTTGTCCATTTTTTCATATATCTCACCCATTTTCAGTCCTTCACCATCACAAAATTTGATCAACAAATAAATGGGTTTTGTGATTGTGACAATATTTTCCACCTTTTCCCAAAATTCTTCACTTATAATAGTCTCTGCAACTAAAGCACCCATTTTTTTTGCATGCTCATCTCCTTGCTTAACCAAATCCTTCCATGGTTTAATCACAACAGTAGTTGCCAAAGCCTCTCTATAATCAATAAGTCGCTTCAACAAAATATAGTGTGAAGCAAATCTAGTTTTTGCCACTTTAAGAAGCTCTAATTTGGAATATTCTCTAAACATAGCCAATGCACGAGAATGATTCAAAAAGTACTTAACAATATTTTTTCCTCTCTTGTATGTAATACTTAGCCACTCAAATTGTCTTGCAAAATCTTTAAAAATAAGATTAAGAGTGTGAACAACACAAGGAGACCAAAATATATGTTTGTGTACCTTTTGTACCTCCTGCCCAACAACTTTGCAATTTGCAGCATTGTCTGTAAAAACTTGAAGCACATTATGAGGGCCCACCTCTTCAATTGCTTTTAGCAAATATTCTGCAATTACAACTCCTGTTTTTTCAATCCCAGAAAAATCTTCAGCATATAAGAACATAGATCTTCGACTATTTACTGCTAGAATATTTATTAGGGGCTGATTTTTACAATTGGTCCATCCATCTGAAACAATAGAAACCCCTTGAGAATACCATGTATCTTTAACTGGAACTAGGTCTTTCTCTATGCTTCTTTTACATTCATCAAGTAGAGTGGTCCTTGCCTTATCATATGAAGGAGCCTTGTAGCCTTTAGGACCTCTGTTTATGCCAGAAACCATTTCGTGAAAATGAGGATTCCTTAATACATTGAATGGAATCCCATTGGCACATAGGCCCCTAATCACCTTCAAATCTACCATATCCCTCTCCATCAAATTAAAAGAGTCTTCAAGCTTTTGTGTTGACTTACTTGTTAGCCTAGAATTCTTTAAAGATGAAGAAATTCCATTAGCCTTTTCTACTTCTTGAACTCTTCTTCTGACCCTTTCATATGCATCACAATCATTTATCAATATTGGACATCTCTTAATTTCTGCCTTTTTGCCAGGAGGAGCACCAAAAAAGTGGTAGTGAATTCTAGTATATGAACCAGTAAAACTTTTTTTGCAATAATTGCAGGACCAATTTTTTAAGCCTCCTGGATTTTTTCCTAATGCTGCACCATGGATAGTAACTTCTTGATATAGTGGCTTTGACTTTGAATCAACATGCATAACTTATCCTCCTCCTCCATCATTATTCCTTGATACTGATGATTGAAAACCAGTGTTTTTTGTCTTTTCGTTGCTTTCCTCTTCTTCACTTTCATCATCATCTAGCTTCTGAATCTCTGAATTTTGAATATCTTGACAAGAAATTTGTTGCTCCTCTTCTTGTCTCTTTCTTTTTCCAAATGCCATAGCTTAAGCCTTAAAACAATTTTACTGTGCAGCGGCGTCGTCAATTTTTTTACTGTGCAGCAGCCATGAGTTTTTCCCAAATGCCATCGTGTGCCAAGGAAAGGAATTGTGGCAGCAGCAAAGTTATTTGTTTTACCCTATTATTTCTTTTAATTCTATTAGGTAATAAGTTACACACACCATTGCCCATCCCACTTATAGTCCACTAATTAAATAGGCCCAAGTATGTGTTTTGCTGCAGCCCGGTTTCGTTTTTCTTATTGCCTGTTAGTGATGCTATGCGTTTTGCTTGCATCAATTAGGGTCTTCAATTTTGACCCCAAAAATAAAATTAGGGTCTTTATCTTCTTTCTCCCACCCAACGACGCAGCAGCCACACGACGGGGACGAGACAACATCTCCATTTTGACTCACACAAGACAATGCGTCAAAGACTCACCAAACGACGGACGACTTCTCCATTTTTCTGCAGTATCACACGCGGCTCCATACTTTTTCTGTAAGTCTTCTTCCTCTGCAGCTCTGCCTCTGTCTTGTAATCTGGAACGCTCCTATGAGCGTATTGGGTCGCGAACGACCCACGTTTGGGAACGAACGTTCCCAAACGTGGAACGTGATGGGGTTGAACGAACCATGTAACTCTGGTCTAAACTCATGGGCTTCGATTTCGCTATTCAATACAAGGAAGGAGTGACTAATATAGCAGGTGATGCTCTTTCAAGAAATTCTGGGGCCGAATTATTACCTTTGATGTTAGACAATGCTCAACAAGGATTGTTGGACCACATTAAAGTTGTTTGGCTTTCGAACTCTAAGCTGCAGCGACTTATTTCCGACTTAAAACAAAATCCTACTTCTCATCCTAAATTCACATGGCATCGAGCGGAGTTGAGAAGAAAGGGCAAGTTGGTTATTGGTGAGGACTTAGCACTAAAAGATGTCATTCTCAAGTGGCTGCATGATTCCCCATTAGGAGGCCATTCTGGAAGAGATGTAACAGCAGCAAGAGTTAAATCTTTATTCTTTTGGAAAGGCATGCTCAAGGACATTCAGCAATATGTCAGAAAATGTGATATTTGCCAGAAATGTAAACCAGACTTGGCTGCTTCTCCGGGTCTATTACAGCCTCTTCCAATCCCTACTAGGATTTGGGATGCTATTAGCATGGACTTTATTGAGGGCCTTCCTTCATCTGCTGGGAAGCAAGTCATCCTAGTGGTTGTAGACCGATTGAGCAAGTATGCCCATTTTCTGCCACTTTCACACCCTTACACAGCACTTGAGGTTGCTCAAGTTTTCCTAGATAAAATCTTTAAATTACATGGCCTGCCTACTTCCATTACAAGTGATAGAGATCCCATTTTTCTTAGTAAGGTTTGGAGTGATCTCTTTCAACTCCAAGGGGTGGCATTGAACAAGTCTACAGCTTACCATCCTCAATCCGATGGCCAAACCGAGGTTGTCAATAAATGTCTTGAGACTTACCTTCGTTGCATATGTTCTGAGAAGCCATCCTCTTGGTCTCATTGGCTTTCTCTAGCTGAATGGTGGTACAATACAAATTTTCACACTGCAATTCAAACTACTCCGTATGAAGTAGTTTATGGCCAAGCTCCTCCTATACACCACCCTTATTTACTTGGGGAATCCACTAATGCAGCAGTTGACAGATCTTTAATGGCTAGAGAGGCTGCTCTTAAACTCTTGCAATTTCACTTGTTGCGTGCCCAAAATCGTATGTCCCAGCAAGCCAACAAACATCGCAGTGACAGAGTCTTTTCTATTGGTGATTTTGTTTACTTGAAGTTGCAGCCTTACGAGCAGATTCCATGCGTCATACTACCTTCCACAAGCTGTTACCAAAGTATTATGGTCCATTTAAGGTTCTGGATCGTATTGGGCAGATAACTTACCAGTTAGAGTTACCTGCTGCAGCTGAAATTCATAATGTTTTTCATGTTTCACAACTAAAACTTTGCAAGGATCTTGCTCACAGCCCCATTCATCCTTTGCCTGCTGATCATGATGCCATTATTGCAAAAGGGGAGCCAAAGGAGATATTAGCCCGAAAGATGGTGAAGAGGGGCTGCATAGCTGCTACAAAAGTGCTGGTTAAGTGGAAGAATTCGCCTCGTGATCAAGCTACATGGGAGTTTTACTATGACCTCCTTCACAAGTTTCCTCACTTCCACCCTTGAGGTCAAGGGTGTGCTTATAGGGGCGGGTATTGTCATAGCATATTTGTGTCCCTTAATAATACATAGTATATACTTTTTATTTCATTTCTAGTTTTATGTAAGAGATGATGACTAGTGAATTGTGAGCACATGCTTCGGTCATGCCCAAGCTGAGGTGTCCTAAAGTTTGTTAGAATATGCCTTTTGCTGTTAGGCAATTGTAACCAACTTGAGTATTATTAGAGCCAGGTGGCCAATGAAATCAGGACCTCATCATTTTAGTAAGATTCTATCTCTTCTCTGATTATTCTCTGCACACAAACACCTCTGCTCCTTATAACGGAATCCATTCTGACATTGGAATCCCTGTTCTGAGCTAGGATTATTCTCGGTATTCTCCCTGAAAATCCAAACGGTTCCATAAAAGAATATAAATACTCAAACAAAAATGAGAGGAAGAAATGAAAGAAGGTTATTCAAGAAACTAAAGAGGTTCTAAAATATGGAAAGGACCTTTATAGGAGGAAAATGTCATATGGCGCTGTTCGGCTGTTGTACTCTGTAGCTTTCATGTTAACTTGTATTGATCAATAACCATAATTGGCTCCACATTTGGGTTTGGATAAATTGACTACACAGACTTCATTCGTCATGCACTTAAGCGGCCAAATTCTTTGGAGTCTGGTATTGACATAAATGGGAATGCCATATTATGATTATTATCATCTATTAACTGTTAAATATTTTTCCTCATTGCCTATAAGGTTATTTATTATATTTTCTAAATCTTGTAGGCAGCAAAGGAGTTTGAGTCCGAGCTTAAAAAGGAACCTGATTCCACAGGAGGGGGCTCATCTGAGAAATCTATTGCTGTGAGTGAACAGGAGAAGCAAGACATTGAGGTGTCTAGTTCTAAGGAGAGTGTATGAGAATTGTAGAAGATATGATATGATATGATAAGTAAGTATCAAATTTTCACCGTGGCAGTATGCATTTAAAAGAAAGTTAAGAAACTATTCTTCTCAATTACTACTCTTCTCTAATTGAGATATCTTACTATTTTTGCCTTTCATGAGTGAAATCATGACGGAGCTTTAAAAGACTAATATATTGGCTGGTAGACGTTGATGATTGCCCATAGGAGAAAATAAGGGGATGGGTATTAGTGAGGGCTGAACCATTGAAGAAATTGATAATTTTTCTTCGCCATGGCCACCGGGTGATCTATGTCATTAACACTTGACAGCGAATAGGAGGACCAAGCATGGTTGAAACCTAGCAGCAATAGTATTTAAAATTGTCTTTGATGGCTTGTTTGGATGTGTATGAAAGGTATAGAAAATAAAATAAAATAAGGAATGAAAGAAAGTGGACGGATAGGGGAAGAAGTGAGAAAAAAATTAATAAAGTTTTATGAACTTTTAATTTTATCCAATAATAATGAGAAGTTTTTTTTTTTTATGGAACATTAGAAGAAAAAGTTTAAAAACTGATTAGTAGTAAAATTGTATAAAAGTTCTTTCACTTGCTTTCTATATCTGTATATATCGTAGTTCACCAACAAGTCAACAGCCATGGTTATTGTCATTGGTGAATTTTCACAAGCGCATGCAAATGGAAAGAATATTTGTTGGCAACACCTCTCCAAACCAAATATTATCCAAAGTTCCTTGAGGGTTGAGGCATTTGTTATAGAATTCTGTTATTTAAACACTTTGGAATTTGATACTTAGGTAATATTCTTTTTATATCGGCATATGATATATTCATTTTATTTTGGGATCTCATATAACTTAGCATTCACTCATACTAATGTTGGTGTACGGTGTCTATATAAAGTGTCGTATAATAGGTGTTTAAAAAATAATTTCCTTTAATATAGGTAAGCAACTTCTAATAAAGGTAATTCAACGGCGATACCAAATATTATTACTGAGAAAGACGCCAAGATTTGAGGATGTTTGATTTACATCTTAAAGAAAAAGGAAAAATTACTCTTTTCAGACGTAAATTGTTCTTACTTTAGTCAAAAGACCTTTTGCTTGATGCAAAATGTAAAACAAGCAAGTCTGAAATTGTTGATAATGCTGTTAACGAAAGGAACTAAGTTGCGTACATCCTTTATTTTTGGTCTTTGTAGCAATTTCTTGTAGGTGTGTTTTTAAATTAAATCTTTTGTTTGAAATAAGTTAATATGAAGTCGTCAAATAAATTATTTGAGACGAAAATAATTTATATTAGTAGAGGAGTAAGTGTTTGTATTATCTCCAAAAGTGACGAAAGCTATCAGTATAAGTTATGGCTTTGATACATGGTGCTATTCGACTGTAAATTGAGAATGCATCTTACAAATAATTGAACCACTTTAAGGTTTTCACGAATAAAATGAAAGTAAAAAAAGAGAAAGAAAGAAGACAATTTAACTTCTAAGATTTCAGACATTAGCTGTTTTTAAAAGGCTGAAATCCAAATGCATTGTTTTTAATTGATTGGTCGCGGGACTTCTGCACTAATTCAACTTCAACCCGTGTATTGTGTAAGTGGCCCAAAAGAAGGAAATTAAGGAATCGTCAAAGTCAAAACCAAACTAATCTAAAGCTTGATTTTAGTAGGCAATTGTATATGCTGACTAGGGAAGAGAAATTATTAGGTGGTTTTGGAGTAAGAAATTTTTTGTTGTTGGATATTATTAAATATATATTGTTTTATCTATATCATTAAAAATGTAGTTATAATAAAATATAGTAATAGTTTATATAATTAAAATGATACATGCAAAAGAAAAAGAGAAAGAAAACATAACATATCATGATTGTCTATTTAGAATAGTGATTGTCAGATAAGGTTTTTTTAAAATGAGATTATTTTTAAAGTAAACAAGTAAAAATATATTTATTTTTAAATTTTATTTTCGATTCAATATTTTTAAATTTTAATGAGTTAAAATTATGATTTATTTTAGATTAAATTAAATATAACTATATTTTTATTTAATCACTTTAAAGATAAAGAGATGAGATTTTTGTCTATCTGCCAACCGAATATATTAGATCATAATCATAACATAGCATGACTCACATTTTAGTGGGATGTGAAACACATTTCAACTATCTGATGACTCTAATTTAAAAAAAATAAAATCATACGGGTCTATCGCCGTCGCTTTTGGTATGGCTTTAGTCATCGAATTAAGAAATTTGTAATTAAATTTTCTAGTGTGCAGAGTATGTGTTAAAAAATAAAAATTAATTGACAATAATTAATGAAAAAATTAAGCGAACAAATTTTCACGTACCCACAATTTATTATTTACGAACTTATATTTTATAAAAATTTAAATTAATTTTTCATCAACAATTATCAAATCTGTACTTTAAAATATATTTATACCTTAAAATAGCCAAATTTAATCATGTTTAGGCTGCCAATAAGTGAATATTTATGGTTCAACCAAAACACAGGACTGAATTGACAAGTAATGTACTTTTACGCGCCTAAAAAATTAACATTCCAACCAAATTTATGCTAACCAATGGCTATAAGTACTCACTCTACCTTATAAAGAATGGTAACATTTATAGAAATTGCTTAGTACAAACTCACACAAATTATGATGTGCTTGGTATTTATATTTAATTGGCCTTACTACATTTGATTTCAAGTGGATGACGAATTTAAATATAATCGCATAGCAATTTATGTTATCTTACATTATTATCTTTGAAAAAGGAATGATGTTTGTAAATTGTAATAGTTGATATAAATAATGGCCACGTGCATGGTCCATTGGTGCAGCACAAAACAAATTATTGGACTGGAATTATAAAAATAAACGGTTGTGATGAAAGTTGAAGTTATAGCATCACTGGAGTCTTCTATTATGGATCACTTGAGAAGTGATTTATAGATGTATTATCTTTTCATTTTATTTATCAGAATTTATATGTAAAATTAGATGTATATAAATATTATCGCTTAAAATTTATAAATATTTTATATGTATAATTATTTATAAAAAAATAATATTATTAAATTTATATACAATTTAAATATTATTAATTAAAATCTATAAAATTTTAAATAATCAATCTTAATTATTGATTTTTTAATTAACAAATCAATAACTGATTTACACTTGATTGACACACTATTAGAGATCTCCAGCAGCATAACATAGATTTAGTGCTCCCTTCCTCATCTTCCAATTGCACGACAAGGGGAAGATTCTAATATCCTCATAAAAGATTCTAATATCCTCATAAAAAAATATTGGAGCATCCTTAAAAAATCACCGGTAAGTTATTTTAGTCACCAAAGTAATTTCACTTTTCATCCTTATCTCATGTTTGTCGTCATTTAGTCCCCTCACAATTACTTTTTAGTTCCCTCCGGCTAAGCTCTATAACTTCCAGCGACGCACTATTTTTTTTGACGATGCACCAATATTTTTTTTTGGCAACACGCGATTTTTTCTGGTGTCCAAATCATTGGTGACCCTGGCTGCGACCACTTCAGTTTTATCACCAACCAAAGCCCCTTCCAAACTAAAACCACCAGCTCTCAATGGTTCCACGGATCTTAATTGTGAGCGCGCCTATGTTTGGTACTCAGGTGTGGATTCAGGAAATGTCATCCACATTTATGACATACATGAACTCCATGACTCTTGTATCCTACTGACATAGACTTTTCCATAAGAAAAACTGGAAAACAAGAAAGTGACCAGACCAACAAGACTCAGAAAGAGAAACTATAATAAATGACAACAAAATATAGAAAGAAAGAAAATAATAGAAAAAAAGGAAGACCCTTTTGAAGAGAAAAGCACCTTGAGTGTAAGTTCTTCTTTGATCTTGGTTATCCATCCCCAAGAGACTAAGGCAATGAATCCTCGTTGAGTCTAGGAACTCTTGTCGATGGTGCAAGAGAACTCTACAACGATGACGACGGTGCCGATGCATTGTGCTTCTTACCCTTCTCCTAATTATTCTTTGGCTTGCTTGGAGTGAGAGCTACCTTAGTGGAGGTCGGAGCCATCGGTGCAATGGAAGAGGTGAGAAATGGATGTAAATGTTTTTACAAAATACTTAAAAGTTAAGGGTTAATTTTATAATTTAGATAATCAAGTTTCTAGTAATTAATTCTAACTGTTCTGGACTGTGGACTGAGATCCTACCCAGAAGGATCAACTCGGCACACCCTCCGCTGTATCCTTCCATTAACACCCCCGAAAGGACTGTAGGATCTCAGAATACAAAACTCTGATGAGGATCAAGGAATCAGCACTGACTTTCATAACTGCTGATTTGGATCTCTCTGATACTATAATATCTCCTCTCAATAAATGACTGTAACGTCCACATTCCAATAATACCTGCATTGAATGTCATGACTCCAATCATGCTCCATAAAGATTAGGCTAAGTAAACTTAAAAGAGGTAACAATTATTGAATTACCGAGACATTCTTGCACACAGCCTCACTTGAGCGTCGGAGTCTTTTTTGCAGGCACCACCCCTGTCGGACCCTAATGGTGGAGCGCAACTGCAGAAAGGAGAAAACCACCAAACCATACCTTCTACAGGTACCCTTCTGAATCCGTTCAGAACATTTGGCGCCGTCTGTGGGAACCTGATAAATTACTATTCCCATGTTCATCATGGTGAGTACAAGGCAAAATCAGCGAAGAAGAAGTGCTGCTCATGCTGCCCCTGCCCACGGACAGGGCCCAGCGGCTCAGCGCGACCCTCCTTCCGTCGCACCACCAGAAACCTCCGCCGTAAGGAGCAGGCCTGTTCTGGTAGAGACACTCGGCGGGGGACACGAAACTTCAGCATCAGCTGAAAGCCTAGTCCCCTCTCGAAGGGTCTCTGTCAGGGATAGACTCATTTTCCCCCCAACTGGAGGAGAGAATAATGCAGATCAAGGAGTGAGGATCCCAACACGTGCCCGCCTAGGAACCCCGAACGTGGATGCTAACCATTCGCATTATGAGGACAACACGCAGTCCAGAATGGCAAGGAATGAGCTTTGAGAATTATTGCGCCAACAGACCACACTGATTGACAACCAACGGCGTCAACTGGAGGAACAACGTCGTCGCTTGGACAATTTAGAAAGGTTTGCGCAGGCGGCAATGAGGGTGTAGAGCGGATCACAGTTCAAAGGGAAGCCTATCATGTCGATGCCGGGGTCATAGAAAACAATGACCCGACCCCCGGCCACTAGCAACAATTCTCCGACGCCTTAATAGCGTACAGGGTCTCGAGGAACTTCAAGCCCCCAAGCAACTTAGAGCCTTATGACGGGACCACGGATCCGCAAGAGCACTTGGATGTATATACCCAGTCTATGCAGCTCTACGGGTACACCCCGGAATTGTTATGTCATGCTTTCCCGCTCTTTCTGAAGAAGGATGCTATTCGTTGGTTCGTTACCTTACGGACAAAAATTACAGGATGGGGGGGATCTCACGCAACGTTTCTTGCTACATTATACTACTGCCAAGGAACGACCAAAGTTAATTAACTCTCTCTCTGGAATTCACCAAAAAGTGATGAATCCTTGTGCGAATACATAAAATGGTTCAGTTATGCTTGCGTGGGTATAGAAAGCCTCAATGACAGGATAGCCCTCCACTATGCTAGAAATGGCCTACGAACTGATTCAGACTTTTTCCGGTCACTAGCTAAAAAGAAGCCAGCCAGTTTAGATGAGTTCCACTTACGGGCAGACAAGTACGTTGAATTGGAAGAAATTACCAGGGCCAAAGAGAGCCTTGAGAAAGGTGAACCAGTTTAGAAAAAGAATCACAATTCTAGCCAGCCCCAAGATCCCTCCAAGAGTGAGCGGTATAGGCCCAAGTATTCTGAGTATACTCCTTTGAACACCCCTCGAGAAACAATCTTGAAGGAGGTCCTTCAAACCGAGTTCCAAGATATCAAAAGGCCACCACCTATTAAAAAAAAATCTCAGAGGGATCATTCGAAGCATTGCAGGTGGCACAATAGTTACGGCCATGAGACCGAAGATTGTTATCAGCTCCTAGATGTTATCGAGTCCCTGATCAAAGAGGGACGTCTGCAGAAGTACATTAGTGGTTTTCGTGGTAATCAAGACCACGGAAGGAGAAGGGATCAGAGACGAAGCCGAAGTCCACGGTGGAGTCCAAACCAACATCGGTAAAGAACAAGCAGCCCAGCCGGAAGAAATCAAAGTCCCACCAGAAGATCCCGAACCCTGACACGCCGAGATGGGGAGAACAGACAAGGACAGAACCGGGATGCTCAAGGAGGCGGATACTGGAAAGATATATTAATCCATACCATCGTTGGAGGGTTCGCTGGAAGAGGAATGTCAAATAATTCTCAAAAGAAGGCATTTTGGACGGCGATCTTAAGCGTGTCAAGTTCCTCACGAAGACCACCCGCCTGAGATAATCTCCCATCTCCTTCTCCGAAGAGGACTACAGCGATATTATCCGGGATCATGACGACCCACTAGTAATTTTCAGAGTAATATCTAACAACAAAGTCCGTCGAATTTTTGTGGACCAGGGGAGCTCGACAGATATCATGTTCATAGACGCCTTTGAGAGGCTAGAATTCCCTTTGTCTGAATTGACACCATATAAAGGCGAGCTTACTGGTTTCTCTGGAGAGAAGGTCACCTCGGTGGGATATTTTGATACTTTCCTAACCTTGGGTGACGACAGCACGTACAGAACCGTAAATGTGAGATTCTTGGTTGTGCATTGTCCCTCGGCCTACAACTTCATTTTGGGACGTCTTACGTTGAACGACATTGCTGCTGTAGTCTCCACCGCCACCAGGCCATGAAATTCCTTAACCAGGATAACAAAGTGGTCACGGTCAAGGGCGATCAGATTGCAGCCCGTAAATGTTACAACGAAAGTTTAAAAATCAATAGGGTATCCAGAAACAAGAAGGCGCGCACACCTATCCTAACCTACCAAGTCAATGTTTTAATGACCGAATTAGATGCACGATAGGAAATCCGAGGCACTAGACCCCAGCCCGACCGAGACTTGATTCCGTTACAGCTTAGTGATAAACCTAATCAAACTACCAAGATTGGGGCAAACCTTGACGAGCAAGAGAAAGCTCAATTGGTAAAACTCTTGCAATAGAATAAAGATCTTTTCGCCTGGACATCTGCTGACATGCCTGAAATTGACCCCGCTTTCATCTGTCATCATTTGTCTATTAAACGAGATGCGAAGCTGATCTCTCAAAAGAAGAGGAAGGTTAGCCCAGAAAGGCAGCAGGTCATTGAAGGGCAAGTAAAAGACCTCTTGAACGCCGGATTCATCAGGGAGATTTCATATACCACCTGGCTGTCGAATGTTGTCTTGGTTAAAAAATCCAACGGCAAGTGGAGGATGTGTGTGGATTATACCGACTTAAACAAAGCATGCCCCAAAGATCCATACCCCTCCCTAATGTGGACAAGCTGGTTGATAGTTCCTTCAGTTTCCAACTACTGTCATTCATGGACACTTACTCCGGGTACAATCAGATTCTAATGTACCCCGGAGACGAAGATAAGACTGCGTTCATCACTGAAAAGGCAAGTTACTACTACACAATAATGCCTTTTGGGTTGAAGAATGTCGGAGCCACGTATCAGAGAATGATGAATAGGGTCTTCGAAGATCAGATAGGAAGAATGCTAGAGGTCTACATCGATGATATGATAGTCAAGACCCCCGTCGTCAGGATCACACACCTCGAATCTAGAAGAAGTATTTATATAGCTTAAGAAGCACAATATGAGGCTTAACTAGGAGAAGTGTGCATTCGTGGTCCAAGCCTGAAAGTTTATGTAGTTCATGCTGACACACCGGGGAATCAAGGTAAACCTCGACAAGTGTAAGGCCGTTCTTGACATGCACAGTCCCCGGAGTGTGAAAGAAGCACAACAGTTAAATGGATGGATCGCGGCTCTTACTCGTTTCCTAGTTGGAGCCGCTCATAAATCCCTCCCACTCTTTAAATTATTGAAAAAGGGGATCGGATTTAAATGGACTCAGAAGTGTGAGGACGCATTCATCTCTTTGAAAAATATCTTGTCGTCCTCTCCAATTCTCACAAGACCTGAGCTAGGAGAAACGCTGTACATATACCTCTCCATTCACGAGGAAGCCGTTAGTGCAGTACTTATCAGAGAAACTGAGAGCGTCCAGAAATCAGTCTATTTTGTGAGCAAGGTATTGCAAGGCCCCGAGCTCCGGTATCAGAAGATCGAGAAGGTCGCATTCGCACTCATCGTCACGGCCAGAAGACTAAGACAGTACTTCTAATGTCATCCGGTGGTGGTAAGGACAGATCAGCCTATCCGACAGATATTGCACAAACCAGACTTGACAGGAAGGATGATTGCCTAGTCTATTGAGCTTTTCGAGTTTGGAATCACCTACGAACCCAGAGTAGCAATCAAGGTGCAAGCACTCTCGGACTTTCTAGCTGAATTAACCTTGGAAACTAATAGAGCCGAGGAAAAATAATGGACCGTGTTTGTTGATGGGTCCTCAATCCCGAAAGGAAGTGGCGCCGGGGTAATAATAGAAAATCTCGACGGGGTCACCATAGAATATTCCTTCAGGTTCGAATTTCCCACCTCAAACAATCAGGCTGAATATGAAGCATGCATTGTCGGACTAACAATGGCTAGGGACTTGGGGGCCACCAAACTTAAACTTTTTAGTGACTCCCAACTCGTGACTTCCCAGATCCGAGGTGATTATCAAGTCAAAGAGTCACTTTTACAGAGATATTTGCTAAAAGTAAAGCAGTTTCTCTCTAATTTTCAGTCAGTATAGCTAGAGCACATCCCGAGGGAGCAGAATTTTGGGGCCAATCTCTTGTCCAAATTGGCTAGCACTAAGAGCCCGGGTAATAACCGCTCAGTGATCCAGGAGATTATCCAACAACCGTTAATCCTCGACATGGTAATTTTCCAGGTTGACGGACAGGAACACGATTGGACTATATCGTTGGTGGAGTACTTACAGTCTGGCAGCCTCCCTGGTGACCTAAAGGAAGCTTCCAGATTAAAGAGAACCGTGGTCAGGTATACCATCTATAATGGGCAGCTTTACCGATGTGAATTTTTCTTACCCCTCCTTAAGTGCCTTGCGTTGAAAGAGACCAAATATGTGTTAGCCAAAGTCCATGAAAGAAGTTGTGGATACCACCTAAGAGGGAAAACCCTAGCTTTGAAGGCTCTCAGGGCAGGTTATTACTGGCCGACAATGGAAGCAGATTCTCTTGCACATGTTCAAGTATGTGACAAGTGCCAGCGGCATTGGGATCACTATCACGCCCCACCTGAAGAACTATCTACGATGTCCATACCCTGACCTTTTTATCAGTGGGGAATGGACATCCTGGGTCCGTTCCCTCAGGCTCCTGGGTAGCTGAAGTTTTGATTGTGGCTGTGGATTACTTTACCAAGTGAATTGAAGCAGAGCCCGTGGTCACCATCACCTTGGCTCGAGTTCAGAAATTTACTTGGCGTCACATTATTACCAGATTTGGGGTTCTGGAGTCAATTACGACAGATAATGGGACGCAGTTTAAAGATAAGGGGTTTGAAGAACTACTTTTTGGGTTAAAAATAAAACATCATTGTAGTGCAGTCGAGAACCCCAGGACAAACTGGCAAGCCGAAGCCCCAAACCGAATCATCGTCTGAGGATTAAAGAGGTTAGATGAAGCAAAAGAGAACTGGGCCGAGCAGTTGGACCATGTCCTGTGGGTCTATCGAACTACTCCCCACTCCTCGACGGGCGAAACTCCTTTCAAACTCACATTCGGATGTGAGGCCATGATCCCGGTGGAAATTGGAGAACCAAGCTGGCGTTCTTAGAACTTCTCACATGATGATAACCCCAGATTAATCAGGGAAGACTCGGACCTGTTGGACGAAAGGAGACACATTACCCACATACGTGATGCCGCGATCAAGCAGAGAACGACGTCCCAGTATAACTTGAAGGTCATTCCGAGAAGATTCCAGCCAGGCGACTTGGTACTCCGCAGAGCTAATGTCGGCGGAAGGAATGCCTCCTAGGGAAAACTAGCCCCTAACTGGGAAGGTCCTTACCGTGTCGTAATCAGCACCGGCAAAGGAGCTTATACCCTAGAGACTTTGACAGGGAAACCGATAAAAAAATTTTGGAACGCAGACAAACTTAGAAAGTACTACAACTGAGTTCCTTTTCAGGCCTAGTCTCTTAGTTAACTTTGTTTGATCTGTTTAATTGTTATGAAATGCATATTGTGATATTTAATAAAGTAAGTGTTATTTTTCTATTCTGTTATTTTTTTACTCAATTTTCAAGCTTTTAAGAGAATTTTGCAATATCTAATCACTTTATAGTACCAACCGAGATGTGCTAGACAGTTCGTGCAGTAGAAAAATCCTATATTGAAAAAATTCTAGCACCAAACTAAAAGCACAAAAGGACCTCGGGAAGGACCAGTCTTTTTAAACATCGTCGCATGGTATCCTAAAAAGCCAAATTGGTCAAACGGACCTCGGACATTGTTTCTTACCTTTGGCACGGATCTTAAATGCTGGACTTATCTGAACATCGGATCCTAAGTCAAGGTTCAATCAGTTCTACAAAGAATAAAGAATATGACATCTCGATCAACAAGAACAAGGGTAATTGATAAAGCCCCAAACATGGGTTAATGTTTACAAAAAATTGGGATACAGATAAACCAAAACCTTTCGCAGAAAGTTCAAAAAAAAATCCTAATCTGCAGCTAAGTCCGGACCACGGGAGTTAGAGTCTTCAGCCAAGTTTGAAGAGGCCACACGGGGAGCTACAAGAGATCCCTTACCACCTTCCCGGAGTCAAGCCCATCTAAGACCAATGCAACACCGGGGTTGAAATGTTGAACTTGGCTAACAGCGTTGCAGAATTGATCTTCCTTTATCTTGGTACACAATGATATCAGCTGGTTGACATCAGCCTGCAAAGAGGTAATTTTAGCCTCACACAACTGGTACTTGGCTCAGAATTATCACTCTTATCCCGGAGCGCGGCAATCTACTTCTGCTGCTCGGTCAGGGTGGCCTCTTTTGCCTTACTAGCATCCTTCAAAGCAGCTACTTCGGTTTCCAGCTCCCCTATCTGACATAAAGCTTCATTCTTGGCCTTGACGGAATCCTCTATGTCCTTGAGAGCTTTGGTTTCACCTCTCTTGGCCGCTACCAGTTTATCCGTCATTTCTTGTTCATGTTCCTCAAGGGCATGCTCTAAGAACTAAGCCTCGACAACAATATGGATTCCCATATTTTGGAAAGCCAGCGGAGCTTCCTTTAGACTATGCTGGGCAAAGTAATCCCCAACCTCTTCATCAAGAATGTGGAAGTCAATAAACTCTTGGGGATCTGCTTCCTCACGAAATAGTTCTATTGGCCTGGAAGTGTCTCCTGTTGCTCTCCTTTTACTCTGGCCACTAGACTGCCCTTCTTCCAATGCCGCCCTCTTCCATCCTCAGGGTGATTCGGGAGAATCGTCCATGTTGATAGGTTCCACCGCCTCAGAGGAAACCTCGGTCACCGTGGTCGTAAGGGATGACATGAACCCCACTGAAGGACTCGTTGGGACGTCAAAATTCCTTGCCCTCAGCGCCTCCAAAATCGCCAAAGAATCGTCATCTCCCATCTCCGCTAAACTCTCTGCGAAATATAGAAATAAGTAGTCAGATGTATTAAAACATTAGGCATTTAAATATACACCACGGCCGGCCGACATTACCTAGCACAGTCCAAAACTCATTGTCATCTGGACTATCTAAAATATCTTTAAGTCGGATCTTTCCGACCTCTTCAACCCACATATCGAAGAAGTTTACACATTTAACCTCTTCATCGGTAAGCTGGTTTATCTCCCTCTCAAATGATTGAGTAGGGATGCTCCACGCCGCCGAGTACTAGTAAAAGCTGAATACTGTCTTCTCACCATTACCCAGCCAGAAAGGACGACCACTGCTAGCCACCTTTAGTTTGAAAAATTTCTCCTTGAAGTCCTTGTAACTCTCCAAGTATGGCAAGAATACAGTCATTCCTTGCTGAGATCGAACTGAGAGCCAGGACTGCTGTCGAGCACAGGATCCAAGGACTGAATACCGTGTATGGAAATAGAAGAATGCCCCATCAGAGCATCGCAACCCCACTACCCGACATATTCTTTCGAATGTCAGGATGTTTGCCCAACCATTGGGATGGATTTGACTGGGGCAGCGTGAAGAGTCCGGAGAATAGCAATGTGGAAATCGTTTAATGGAAACCATAGTCCGAACAGCGTGAAAAAGTTCTCGTAAAGATACATGAAGTGCTCACCTTCTTCCCGGGTCCAACACACTCGTTCTCTCCCCGGGGACAATATCACGAACTCATCGTCCCTTTCACCCCCCTCGGTGAGCTCCAGATATTCTTTCAGCTTATCTAGTTCCCCGCCGGACTCATAACGAGATATCCTATCATAAGCGTCATCGGCAACCCACGTACAGGGTAACAACAGACCTCGGCGAATCCTAATCGCCTGCTCGGCTTGTTGATCCGAGGCCGGGGCAGGGGCTTCAACTCTTGGCCGCCTCCTTTTGGCCATTTAGTTTCCTGAAAGACACACAGAGGCTTAGGGTCAGAACCAATGATGTTCGAAACATCCAAACATGGCAGTGGGTAAGCAGCAAACTGAACACCCACGCACCGGCCTCTGCACCCACCGAGACTTAAGCCTCGGAAGGACACCCCCGCCCGCCGCACACGGCGCAGTGGGGGAGGTGCAACATCAGGAAACGCCGTTGGAAAGGGGGATGAAATAACTCTTCCTAAAATTTTTATTTACAGAAGAAAAAGAAAAATAGTTCACCAGAAGGATGTTCGAACATTCAAGTTATCAATAATGGTGTTTAGAGGATGAAAATACCTTGATAAAGGCTAGTAGAAACTTTAAAACATCAAACACCACCACTGACAACCGTGAAGCTTGTTAGATTCCTTCTTAGACCACCAATTTTTAAGCGAAAATAGCAAAAGATGAAAAAATAGAAGGACGAAACCCTATTTATAGAGGCTACAGTTAAGGGATATTTTCGTCCAATCAATCTGAATTTGAAAAGATGTTCATTATGGCGCGCAAAGTACTATGCATATCCTCTCAACCATAGCAAGCCGCGTGGCCCACATCGCTGTCATGGTAGTTGAGGGGACGGCCAGTCAGTAGACCGAAACAACCCTAGTATCTACAACGTTCACAAAATATTAAAGACCCCGGCTCATTATATATCCTGATAATTTCCCTCACGGTACCAAATACCCCGGTTAAATTGCTTAAGTTTTGTACTTCGTCTGTCTCGGCAAAGTACAGAGCTGGGGGCAACACGTTATACAGGCGAGCTTTGAACTCACCTCGGCACAATATAAATTCCACAGATCAAAAAGATGGTCAAAGAAGTTGTTGGACGATTCAACCAGATATTTCATTTCATACATCGTCATACATCAATACAAGGAGAAGAAAAACATGGGATATGAAAAGGTTAAACAGCACTGACGAGTCTGGAGGCCAACTTCTTGCTTGTTTACTTCACATCCAAATTCTCTAGAGCTCACACTGGTCTCTTCCCTGTTGAGGCTTCTTGAAAAAGTGGATAGGCTTCGAAAAATCGAAGATAATCGAAACAGGACACTATTGCGAGATCAGGGAATTTCAGCCACTCCATTCATCGGTTTCACTCACAAGGATAAGAAAAGACTGGGGTGAGTCCTCCTCGGCTGAACGGGGCTTGGGTTGATCATGAAGAAGTTCATTCCACTGGAGCTAGACCAGTTTCATGATCGTTCCAGGATGCTTGAAAGCAGCCACCTCAATAGTCCTCCCGACTTATCTAAAAGGAGGACCAAGAAGGGCTCTATTTCTCTAATTACCTCCTTCCAACACGACAGGGACTACAGAGCTTCCCAGCAAAGAAGTATAAATTAGATATATCTTCGTACGCTGGGAAGGTAAAGTCCTCGTTCTCACTATGCTGGGAAAGAAAAGTTCCTAATGAAACAAGGTTTTTGGCAAGAGAAGAAGTATCTTCAAATATTTTGGGAAAAGCAGAAAAATAGTGGCCTTCGCAGAAGGCAAAGCTTCTCTAACTCCCTCTGAACATAAGCACAGGCATAAGAACAACAAAACCATTCTAAAAAATAGAAGAAAAAATTCAAAGGAATTCCAAGAAGGAATGACTGTATCAGACGTGACCCTTATGTATTTATAGAATGGAAAGCTTTGACCAACCTTACGAATCAAATCAGCTGCATTAAATGCTCTCCCTTTCCTATTGGTTACGAGAGCAACGGGTGTTTGGAAAATGTTGAAACTGACCCTCTTTTAAAGGATCCTTATCTCTCAATTAAATCAGAAGTAACAATTTCCAAAGATAAGGATTCGAATCTCTACCAAGTTTCAAAAGATCTCACCACAAAGGCTCCTAGTAACACAAGACGCAACAAGATCCAGGCCCTGGGATAAAGGGTAAGGATTTACCGCATTCTTATCCGAGGTATTTCTGCATAATGGACGCTGGCCTCGGTATGAGACGCAAAACCTGGCTCTAAAGCCAGGGCGTGGTCCACTAAGCTTTACTTAGCTAAATACCTTGGCACTTGGCTATCTTATCAAAGCGCCAAGCTGGGGGCAACTGTTCTGGACAGTGGACCGGGATCCTACTCAGAAGGATCAACTCGGCACACGCTCCGCCGTATCCCTTCATTAACACCCCGAAAAGAACTGTAGGATCTCGGAATACAGAACTCTGATGAGAATCAGGGAATCAGTACTGACTGTCGTAACTGCTGATTTAGATATCTCTGATTCTATAACCTCTCCTCTCAATAAATGACTGTAACGTCCACATTCTAATAATACTTGCATTGAATGTCATGACTCCAATCATACTCCATAAAGATCAGGCTAAGTAAACCTAAAAGAGGTAATAGTTATTGAATTACTGGGACATTCTTACACACAGCCTGACTTGAACTTCGGAATCCTTTTTGCAGATACCACCCCCGCCGAACCCTAACAGTAGAGCGCAGCTGCAGAAAAAAAGAAATCACCAAATCATACTTTTTACAGATATCTTTCTGAATCCATTTAAAACACTAACCATCTATTTTTTTAATTAATTAATCAACAGTTATATATATAATCATCCATACATACATTATTGTTACGAGTATTTAAGACAAACCCCTCCCAACAAGGGTTTGTTATGTTAAGAAAATAAAATTAAAATCTAAGTACTTTATAGTCATTCATATGTTATTTTGTTTTTTTTTTTTTGTTTTGATTGAGATAATACAATATGGAGTTGCCCTAAATTTTATATATTCCTAAAAAAGAAAGAGTGCGTACGTGTACGTAACAAAGACTAAGCAAAGCACCAAAAGACGAAGTAGAGTAAACCACGATTAACTTTGCCCAACTTTCTCATTGATCTCCGTTTGCGAGTCTCTTTTTTTTTTTTTTGCCTCTTTTTATTGTTTTGGTCTTTAAAGTGAGAGCGCACTTAGGACTCGCTTCTTTCACTTATCAAAAGCTGAAAAGCCAAAACTGGGAAATAGAAAAGAGTGACACTTATCAAATCCCCAACACCACACCACCCTCTCTTTCATTCTTACTTTCTTTCCTTGTCTTCTTTTTATTTTTCTCAAATCATCATAAGTCGTGGTCGTAAATTAAATAGAAAAGAAAATTCAAGACGGCAAAATTAACATTATTGGAAAGTGGAAGTGTAGAAGTAGAAGCCTCAACTGTCAACTCCATTCCCTGGTTATCGGGGGTGGGTTCCGGAACAGCCAATCATTTTCACTTCACACTTCATAGAGCAGTAAACTCTCCTTCTTTAATTTTCCTGCTTTTCTTTCAAACTTGTCAAATTTAAAACTGTGGCCATAAACATAAAAAAAAAAAAAAAGGTTACTACTTTAATTACTTGCTCATTCAATTAAAGTTGAAAGCTTTGCAATTGCATAGAATAGAGGAATTCTATGGCGGGTAATTGCACGGAAGGGTTGGGCGACGATTTCTTGGAGCAGATCTTGGCAGTGCCTTCAACAGGGTATGGAAGGAGCGTGGGAGATGCGGAATCCATGGCAATGGTGTTGCAGTTGGGGTCCACAAGTGGGGGTGGTAGTGGTGATACTGATGGGTTGAGATTGAGAGAGTCCTTGGGGTTGGGGTTGGGGGTAGGGATGGGCATGCCTTTGGTGGCAGGCACAGGCTTTGTGAGACACCAAGATAACAGTAACCACCACCATAATAATACTAACAACTGCACTATGTCATCATCCTCTTCTACTTCAGGAATAATCTCCGTAAGTATCATCCTCTTTCTCACAAACAAGCTCTACTTGACTTGATGTTTTAATTGTTTTCTTGTACTTTTACCTACCAATACCATATTCTTGCTCTTGAGGATGCATAGCTGGAAACCATAGAGTTCCTCCTTTCCTTTGTGTGTAGCTAGCTAGAGGATCATAAGATTTTGATTTGGATTTTTATTTTCTAGTTTTTGATGTTATATATATGTCACGTGGTTTCATTTATTTTTATTATTTTTATGTGTATGACAGGAAAGGGATTCGATGCATAATAATATGAGGGGGATGTATACAAATACAGCGTTGGGACAACTGCATAGTCATGCTTATGCTCACTCAGTCCGCCCCTTGGTGCCATCTCCTGCTCCATCCCCACTCCACCCGCATCACCACCAGGTAAACTAATAAATTATTTATAATTATTAAGCATTTTAATCATAATTGCGAGCCCCCATTTTTTCCCTCACCTTTCATTCAACCTTCAATTATATCTTAATAATAATATATCTATCTACCAAAATAATTCCCTAAATATAATGTAAAGACAATTTAATATAATATATATTGCATATCAAACTTAAAGTTGGATCACTTTGCTATGCATGATATGATAATATTATAAAGATGAGGAGCTGAACAGATAATAAAGAAGAGATGCCTCTGGATAGTCATGAATTGTTTTCAGCTTTGGCCATTCATTTATTACTATTATTATAAATAAATTCCATAATTAATTAAGTTACTGCCATTATTGCCTTTCCCTTTCTTCTTTTCTCAATTCAATTCTCTATGCTCAGTATTGGGTTTGGAGGCTTCTTTTACGTACGATTTCAACTTTCTGGTTGGGTTCGTTTTTCAGCCATTCAAGGGCTATATTCGCATTCGCAGAATCAGTGGCTTTCTTCCTTTCTATGTTTCATTTCATGGGTAAAAAAAGTAAAATAAAAATAACACATTTTGTACTAGTTTTATATTAATGTATTTTTGCCGGTATAAGTAGTTTATTTGGTGGTTGGCTGTGTTGTTGTTTTTTTATTAATGAACTGTCTTATTTTTTTAACTAAATAATAGTTGAAAACATTTTAAAAAAAGACAAATATTTGTAGTTATTAAATAATATGAGAATTGCACAAGATTTTTTAATGTAATATTAGACTTAGACATATTCAAAGATAAATTTAATAGTACAAGTGATTATGCTTTTATATATGTGAAGTATTATTTATATAACATTGTTTTTTTATTTGCAGAATACTACTAATAACTTTTTCCATTATTTCATATTTTTTCAAAAAGTATCTACATAATAATATTAACATTTTCACTGAACTAATTTTAAAATTAGACATGGATATGCTACTTTAAACTATGAATAATGATCATCCTACACTTTTTTTAAGGGTGTAGAACTGTTGACACTTTTTTTTAAAAATGTTGATTAAGTGAGAAAAAATGATAAAAAAATAAATATGATGAATGATATTAAAAGAAGTATAAAAAAAATATATGTACTGTTAATGATAAAAATATCAAAATTATTAAACTATATGGTGGTATTTGACAACATTCAAAAATGAATATGTAAATACAATGAACCTATTTTTTAGGTGAATGTTATTTAGTTATTATTAAAAATTTGAAAAACTTGTTCATAATTAAATTGAATTTAAGATAAAATTAGTCCTTAAAAAACTAATTCAAAGTAGTTTTTTATCAACTGAAAGTTAGTTTTTTTTTAATTTAAATTTTGTAGAATCTTTTTTCTCCTTTTTTATTCTTTCTTTCTTTTTCATATTTTGTTTCTCTCTCAATATTTAAATTTTAAATGTGGTTACAGACCAAAAATAAAATAACCAAAAATAAAATAAACTTTTGCATGACTGCAAAACCCTTCAATCTGGTTTACATTTGAGTTGTTTCGGGAGTTGTAAATGTAGACATGTAGTAGCTTCTGGGCAGGCACGGTCGTTACTCGATAGAATTATTGAGGACCAACTTCTCTATTTAAGTTTTGACTTTTAAAGGAGATGATTCCTTGACAAGAACAAATGCATAAAAGCAACAGCTGGCAGATGCAAGATTCTGACAAAATCAATTTTTTCATTTTATGCCCTTCTCATTCCTATTGAAAAATTGTTATTCTTCTTTTGTATTGAAATAACTTATGTATGGAATGCAAGGTAATTATATCTGCAATAATTGTATCAAAGAAAGTATTGCTTACTATCTCAAAAAATGCTGCTCGATGATTTTAACAGTTTGTGATTGTGATGTTATATGCATACTTATGATGCCAATTAATGCAGCCCCTTCATAGCCAGCCACCAACGCCAGTATCTGTGGCTGCTGTTCCATATCCACCTGGCATCCGCCCTCGAGTGCGAGCAAGAAGAGGGCAAGCCACAGACCCCCACAGTATTGCTGAGCGAGTAAGGCACACATTTTTAATTGCATCAAAACTTCACCTTTTGTTGCATACTTTTCTCTTTAATCAAATATTCCATTAGTTCTAGCTATTATATTCTTTTTCTTCTCCATCTATATATATTAATATTGCTTATTTGCTTCTCATTCTTTTGTACTCGATGTAGTTACGTCGTGAAAGAATCTCTGAAAGATTGAAGGCATTGCAGGAATTAGTTCCCAGCGCCAATAAGGTTGGTATCTTTTGCAATGCACTTATAATATTTAATATCTTTGGCTAGATCGGCTAGACTCGCTTGCCCAAATTTTTAGTTACTATACAATTTGTGTTTTCTATGAGCTTTAGAAATTATCACTGCTTCATGATTGAAATGAAAAACTTCATTGTCTGTTAATTGCTAGATACTTTCTTTTATAAACAACCATTCAGGTAAAACTTTCTAAGAACTTACATGAATGTTTATTTATCATTATAGCTTAATTAAATACCAATAGGCATTTGTCCGCTTCAATTTAAAGTAATCAAAATAACGGATAACATGCATAGAGAAAGTAAAATGTAGTGATTTGAGATAAGACTGTGTTTTCTCCTGTCATAATGTGATTCCATTTTTGCTTGTATATCATGAAACTGGTTGTAGACGGACAGAGCAGTGATGCTTGACGAAATTGTTGATTATGTAAAGTTCTTAAGGCTGCAGGTTAAGGTACGGATGCTCCTAATATATCCGCAATCATCGAGTACTCACTTCAATTCCTGATTCCATATTTAACGTGTCTTCCTATAGAAGTTATTAATTTCATGGATATCTTTGAAGTTAGTCTAATGCAAATATGTAAGAACACTTCCTGAATCCATCATTATTTTGAGAAACTAGTTCCAAATTATTAAGCCTAAAGTCTTTAGACTTTTAATTAGTAGATAGTAGGGGCCAGTAATGTGGAATATTACACATTGTCTATGACCTTTATTGTTACTTTATGTATGTAGTAGTTACAAGGTCATTCCTGGATTGACATTGTGTCATGTCACTGGTGTGAATCTTCAATTTGTAATGAGTCTCAATTGAATAAGAGATGTCTACTATATCTTTTTCAATCTCCTGCTTTTCTTGTACCAAGTATCTGAAGTAAGCTTATTTCTCGCTGTCCTTTACATGTCATTTAATTTCATTTAGATATTCAAACAGGTGCTGAGCATGAGTAGATTGGGTGGAGCTGGTGCAGTTGCTCAGCTTGTGGCTGATGTTCCCCTATCTGCATTGGAGGTAGTCAATTTGGCAAAGATAAAGTTCAGAACAAGTGCTAATTTTTTTACTTCATATTATTTTCATTATTTCCATCAACATGTTAATTTTAATTTATTTTTATCAAGCACTGCACCACGTACATTCCATTGGTTTTATTGATTTTACCTGTAGGGTGAGGACATTGAAGGTGGAGCCAATCAGCAAGCCAGGGACAAGTGGTCCAATGATGGCACAGAACAAGAAGTTGCTAAACTTATGGAAGAAGATGTTGGAGCTGCTATGCAATTTCTTCAGTCCAAGGCACTTTGCATCATGCCTATATCTCTAGCCTCAGCCATTTTTTGTACGCCCCAATCAGAAGCACCAACACTCATCAAGCCTGAATCAAAGAGCCCTTCATAGAACCGAAAATATCATGACACACAGACAGCACAAAGGTTTGTTTAGCCCAATTCTGGGCCCCAAATTTGGTCCTATTCTCCATTCCTTATGACAAGGGTATTCTACTTTCTTGTATACTTTCTAATTCCTTATTGGATGGAAAAGGATCGAGTCCGTGCTGCTGTTCATTCTTTTCATTTTTGTCAAACAAGGAGTAATTGTCATTCCTAATAAGTAAAACCGGAGGGGCCCCAGCATGTTTTTGTCATGGTTTTCAAGGCCCTATTGATGATTTTCTCTTAAATGTCGGTGGTGGGTTTGGTGGTGGATGACCCAATCAAAAGGAAGGTATGTAACGACCTGTACACGGGCGTCTATGATCCGCATGTAATAAAGGCCAATTATAGGTTAGTTCAAGTCACACAAGCTTTCAATCATGTAATGCATGCAAACATTCCAAACTAACGACAATTTAAGATAACCAAAACACTGTCAAAATTTACTTGTCTTAAGACTTTTACTATATTTAAAAATTTAATAACAAAATAAATTTAAAATTAATAAGTTCAAATAGACATAATAGATAAGAATCACTCACAATATATGTCGATTTCCAATTTGGTCTTTTTCAAAAAAATTCGCGTTGAAGGTTTTATGTATTGTTCTATAACCATAGAAATGTCAATAATACATAAATAAGTTACACATCATAATTTGTTCAATTTACTTTCTTAAATCTTAAATAAATCCTAATTAGCATCGCTCTAAATTCATTATCTTACCTAGTCACTATAAAATTATACCAATAAAATTAATTACTTGAGTTTTGGGTTATGAATTTATCTCGAAGAGTCAAAGAAAATAATTCTAACAGTGAGTAACTATCACTCTTCTCAAACCACAATGCCTAACATAATAAAATCACCCTAATAATAAATGTAAGAGAAAGGAAAAATAAAATAACATTTGAAAATTTCAACAAAATCTCAAAAAAGAATAAAAAAATTAGATAAAAATTACTCGTAATTGAGAGAGGATGAAAGATGACGAGAATGAGGTGTAGAATGGCTCATCCATCTAATAAAAGAAGGGATTTTGTTATAAAGAATGATGAATTTATGAAATTGTCATTAGGAATAAAAAATGGCATTAGTTTTTTTTTATTCTTAGATGCCCTTTTTTATTCCTAGTGGCAATTTCATAAATTCATCATTCTTTATAACAGAATCCCTTCTTTTATTAGATGGATTCAGTCGTTCTACACCTCATTCTCATCATCTCTCATGCCTTTTTTTTTATTTCTTTGCTTTCCATTATTGCTTCATCCTTTTTCAATTGCAAGTAATTTTTATCCATTCTTTTATTATTTTTTTGAGAATTCGTTGAAACTTTCAAGTGCTATTTTTTTTCTTTTATATTTATTATTGGGGTAATTTTCTTAGATTAGGGATTCCGATTCAAGAGTGATGGTTACTCACTTGTTGGAATTCTTTTCTTTGGCTCTTCGAGATAAACTCATAACCCAAAATTTAAGTAATTAATTTTATTGGTATAATATTATAGTGGCTAGGTAGGATAGTGAATTTAAGGCAATGCCAATTATAATTTATTTAGAATTTTGGAAAGTAAATTAAGCAAATTATGATATATAACTAATTTATGTATTATTGACATTTCTATAGCTATAGAACAATACATAGAACCTCCAATGTGAATTTTTAGAAAAAGACCCAATTTAGAATCGATATATAGTGTGAGCAATTTCTACCTATTATTTTTTATTTGAACTTATCAATGTTGAATTTATTTTGTTATTGAATTTTTTAATGTAATAGAGCCTTAAGACAAGCAAGATTTTTAGAAAACTCACTATTGATTTTGACAATATTTTAGTTATCTTGAGATGTTGTTTTGGAATGTCTGCATGCATTGCAGGATTAGAGGCTTGTGTTACTTGAACTAGCCTATGATTTGTCTTTATTATACACCGGTCATGAATCCTGAGTACTGGTCGTAACAAAGTTTGAGGACAAATTTTTTTTAAGGGGAAAAAATGTGATGCATCATTTTATTAAAAAAAAAAAAGTTCCGGGTTGTTTTTACTTAATGGCAATTTTGTAATTTCTCATCTATAATATACAAGGTGTGGCTATGTACGATGTGTGTGAAGAAAAATTTTATGCAAGTTGAATTAGAAAATAGTTGGTTGTCTTGTAAAGCTGTTTGGAAGCATCTGACTATTGGAAAAGTTAATTAGTATTTTCTTTACCAAAAAATAGTTGGTATTTTGAAATAAATAATTATACAGGGTGAGTTTTGTTTGCCTCTTTAAAAAGTGAATTGCCCCTTAAAATTAGCTGAAAGATTATTGAACCTAGTGATAGCGGAGAAAGTGGAAAATGACATTTGGTTAATTTACTGGACTAAATTAAATTATGCCTTCTTATCTTCCCATTAATATTCATATAAATTTATGTTTAGAGATAGAAGAAAATCTCTATTTATTAATGTAGTCTGCACTCATGGCCAGAAGACTGAATTTCATTGCTTCCCCCAATAACATAGTAGGGAAACACTACCCTCGCACTTAATAATGGTGCTAAATGGCATACGAGGATGAATGAATTAAAACCATCAGTTTCTTAGTCATATTAGTGCAGATTTTCTTGTAGATAAAACAAAATGGTTGAATGAATGCTAGTGGGGTTTGATCAGACTTGGCTTTGATGTAGGCAAACTTAGAGTTGTTTTCATAGTGAATCTCATATTAGTATTGGCCTAGTTGTTGATGCATGCAGTATGATTTATCAAACCATGGACTGGCAATGCATGACTTGTAATGTTTTTATTTTTTAATCCGTCAGCTAAATTAAACACAGCATTACATCATATTAGTGTGAGATTCTGAATGATCATCTGAACGCCTTGCTTGCATTGCATTATCATTGGAACTTGCATGGCCTTATCTTGTACAGGATGCCATATGAATGGGTATGCTGTAATGTGTATCTTTGAATGGCTTTCAATTCTGACTGTCTTTCATGTTTGACATTCATTAGGTCCTCATAGTTCTCAACTCTCAAATGATTTCCGTCACCTCTAAAAATTTGTTTCTCTAGCACTAGCAGGGGATGAAGCCAGTTAGAACGCCAAATGTATATGCTTAAAATTTCCATATAAATTTATCATCTATAAAAGAAAGATAAAAGAGTAATAGAGAATGATTATACATCAAACAAGATACAGAAGGAATCTTAATAAAATATTTCATAATACTTATTAAGCCATTACTTTGTCTGATTGATTGTCAATATGAATTTCATTTCATAATAATTATCCAATAATTAGAAGAAAAAAAAGTATAGTGTACACAAAGTTATTAATTTATCATACATAATTTCAAAGTTGAATTTTCGCACAAGATATGAAAATATAAATAGGAAATTTTATGTTGATCTTTCTTGAAATTTGATAAAATTATATTCACCTCCCTTGTAATTTTAGAAATTATAATTACCCATTATATGCTTATTTTCTACCTGTACAACAAGTTGTATTTATTTTTTGGTACAACAAGCTGTATTTGTTTATTAAAGATTTTAAAGTAGTAAGCTACTGCGATTATTATTTTTTAATGAGAGACAAATATTGAGAGACCAATATAATTTTATCAAACTTTAAAGTTCAACATATTGTTTTTAAACTACAAAATAATATAGGAGAGTATTCGGACTTCATACAAGATTAACGCATGGGTTGTGTTTTTGTATTTACCAGCACTAGCATAATGTTTTTATCCAAATCTGATTCCGTAATTTAATAAAAAATATATTTATAGATATTTATTCAAAAAATACTAATGATGCCATGCTTTATATAGATGTTATTTCCAGAAAAAGGAAAAAAACAATTAGAAATTTTGTGCTGTCTAAATGAGTTAAGCCCAAACATCTTATATATTCAAATGTGGGTCACTGCAGCTGTTTCAATGGTTCTATACACAATAAAGATGGCAGATTCGACCCTAAAAAAAACGCAATAAAGATGGCAGATTATCGTAATTTACATTAAAGCAAAGGAGTTGAGAAAGTGAGAGCGTCGCTAAGGGCAAGAAAAATATAAAATTAAATACACGGCAAAAAATTTCAATAGCTTGCAAAAGCCTTGATTGGTGTATAGAATTCGAGTAACAAATTTGATTTACTAATCTATTCATTTGATGTGTCATCTGTACAAGAAAAGCCACCACCCAAGATGCCATACCATAACACTACACTATCAGCATGATATTGTACAACCTAATTCGAATCTTAATAATCTGAGAAACGTCAAATACTCTATGAATCTTGGTTAGTAATCTTTGGTTAGTAATCTAAAATTAGTGCCCGAAAATCTCAGCTTGACTGTCAAATGTCAATCTCCTTAAAATTTTTATCAAAATCATCTGTTATCACCTATGAGCATAAGAGACGAGCTAGGATGAGGCCATGCTTAACTCAGCATGGCACATTTTTAGATCAAAGTAAACTAATATGTAATATTGACAGCACTAACCCAACATATATATAATCACTGCTGCTAGTAACAAAACAAATCACGTTGCTCCAGAGCTGGCTGTAACCCCACTACCATCTCTTAGCCCTTGAATGCACATATGTAGAGTTCTTTGCACACTGTCTGCAACTAATTTCAACCTACCTTGACTTATATCTGCTGCAGAGCTCCCATTAACCTCCACAGTTCGTGCCACCCTCTGTTTACATTTCTCCCAATCATCAACATGCAACCAACAGGCCCTACCTCCATGGCTACCATCCATGCCAAGAAAGGATACATTAGGACTTTCGCCAAATGAATATCTCAACCTTACCGAAACACAGTATGGCAACCAAGCAGCACCACCAGCAGCGTTGACGTGAGGGACGTGAGCAGAATCAAGAACAACAGTAAGCGCAAAATCAACAGAGTTATGCAGGCGATCATAATGGATGTTACTTTTGAATGCAGATGAGCTCTCTGAGTTCTCATCCACATTCAACCCAGTATGATTTTCAAGACATAATTCAATCCGTGGTTTTTGAGCTGAAACCACATCTCCAACTTGTGCCTGGGATAATCCCTTTTTCCAAGCTATTAATTTCAAGAATTCTCTCAGGACCGATACAGGTAAGGTGAGCATAGTTATGAATGATGCAACACGAGAAGCATCATAAGGTTCTGAGGCAACCCGACGGCTGAAGTAGTCACATATTTCACTTATTTCAGATTGACTTAATTCCTCTTGTGCAGGATTTGAGTTTTGCTGCTGCTGCTGCTGTTGATGATGAAAGCGTTTTACACTTAACACCTGAAGAAGAAGCTGAACTCTGTGAACACTAACAGCAAATACATAGCCCCTGCAGAAGGATGAAGGGAAATGTTGTTTATTGTCCCTAATAACTGGAATAAGAATAGCAAGTATTTACAAAAAAGAGCCTCAGACGATGCTAGCTATTAAGTTTTTTATCTTTTTTGATTAATTACAATTTTAGTCCTAGTTTCACCAAATTTGATTTTGCTCCTCTAGTTCTAATTGCAACATTATCCCATAGTTTCCGTATATAAGCAATTAAATCCCCCTGTCGCACTGCTTTTGCAGATGGGGCAATGCCTTTTTTTTGCTCATGTGCCTTAAATTTGATGACATGTCTCTCTTTTTGGTAGGTTTGATGGAGAAAACTTAAATGCTCTAGGAGCAAGAGATTTCTCTTGTTCTGTACCCATTCAATGTATACCACCTCAACTATGTGGGGTCCATCAATGTCCCTCACTTTAACTACATTTTTAATGCTATAGCTGAAATGGTACAGATTCAACGATACAAAACAAGATAAATCCTCCAAGAGCACCTAAGAATTTCTCATTTTAATGATACAGAGATGGTGTGCCAAAATGCCCCATCAGCAAAAAGAGTGCCACTTTAGCAGCTGATTGGCAAGGGGACATAATTTTGCATCAACTTAAAAACTGGAGATATTGTTACAATTGAAACTAAGGGGACTAAAATTGAACTTTCATAAAACTAGAGGGATCAAAATTTAATTAAGATTTTTTGGCCAACTATAGCTAACAAATCATAAAGTATCGATATGCATCATATACATTAACATTGAAAATTAATTTGATGTATCATGTTGAAAGTAAGAAGCCTAAATAAGTAAATTTGATAAAAAGGTATTTTACATCCTTATTCATAATTCAACAACTGAAAATTTTTGTTACAAGAACTCACCAGGCTAAAGATTCACACGTGAATAAGGCAATGAAACAAACAATAATGTAGCAAAAATTTTGAAAAAGTAGAGTAGATGAAAAAGAGAATAAAGGCTGACAATCCAGCACGAATACCACAACCGTAATTGGTCATGTTTTATTTTCTTTATATTTCCCCTATAGTAGGGGAAAGAGATAGTAAAAGTCCTTGTATTAAGAAGGAATACAAAAAATTATAGAAGAGAAGTTAAAAACAAAAAACAAAAATGCACATAAGTTTCTAGAAACTAAAAAAGTGGGGTAGAACAGCTGGGGGGGAAAAAAAGACTTACCCAACAAAAAAACGCAATGCAGGCTGCTCAGGGTCCAAGTTCAGAAGTGCACCTTCATTTTCCTTCAAAATGGATCCTAGGATCTCTTTCAAAAGATCTGGTAACTGGGCAAACAGCCATAGCACTCCAAGATACTTGAGAATACCTCTAAGAACCTTCTTAAGAGCAACGAGAGGAACCCAACCACCTCCATATCCTCCATCATCACCAAGGCCAATAATGGCTGTGTTCACCTCGCCTCTGCCATGTGCAGGGACAATTGTTCCAGGTGGCCTACGTAGAGAGACTGCTGATGTCATCAAAGCTAAATTTGAAGATCCTGCTAAAGCATTTCCCACACGGTTTAAACTAGCTCCTTGATTTCCTGTCCTAGACATTGCAGCAGAAGTTGGCAGGTTTATTCTATTTCCATTTGCAGCCATTAACTGTGACGCTGAACTAGGGTTTGGATTATTTGAATTTGCCAGCCCACCCGCCTGTTGTCCAGTGAAACTAGGATCTAATCCAGTCAATTCCTGGGCAACATGTTCCATGATGAAAGGCCGAAACTGGGGGCACGGTAATGACCCTCCAGAAGGACGACCCTCCTTAGGTGGTGTTGCAGGCTGCAACCACACCTGATCTCCAGCAAAGCAACGCATATCAACTGCAAACTGTTTCCTGTACATGATTCGTATCCAATAGGGACCACGGAGCACAACAGAGACATCGATGGGCAAAAGTGAACTTGGAACAATGCCCGGGCCACCACGCCCAGCAGCAGCTAACATTGAAAGGGTTTGATTAGTAAGACCACTAGCAGTAGACATGACAGTGTTTCCCCCGGGACCAGAAGTAGGCTGACCAACATTTGTGGTTGAACTACCAACCAGAAGTCCTTGTGGTGATATATAACCAGTCTGTTTAGGAATAGAAGATAAAGCAGCTGCAACACCTGGAACAGGACCAGCTCGTGCTGGCCTGGTTGCAGCTGCCAGAGCATGCAAGGGCCCCGCAGTCAGCCGAATGCAGTCCAAAAGTGATGAAACTTCCGCTCCATTTATGAAATCTTCTAGAAACTGTACAGAATACAAGCATCTAATATTGTAAATATATAGGCCCAGAATTTTTTCTTGGGAACGGGGTCGGGAAAGAACCAGGACAATATTTGATATATCTATTATACAAAAGACAACTCCACAATAAGGAAACTGGTTTCTTATCAACACTGAAATATCAGTAAAAAAAATGGCATCAAGCACTAGCTGTCATACATCAGCAGAAATAACCATAACAATTAAACTAATTTAATGCATTTTCTAGTCTATATTGCATAATCAGCTGGCAAAGCAGAAGAAAGATGTTCTACAGTAATTTCACCCAAAAGGTAGTATGAATAATCAGAGTAAATTAGAAATAGACCAGCTACAGTCAAAGGAGAACAATACCTTTGCAGAATCATGTGTATTAATCCTCATGAAAAGGGAAAAAATCCAAGAATAGTGGGGGGAAATAACAAACACAGTGAACCAAGAAAACAGATTGAAGCCAACAATCACGACTGGTAACGTAGCATGCATATATTGTTCTAATTTCACATAATTATCAATATTCCAAAGAATGAGAGAAGAGTATGCTCTATTACTGACACAAAAATAAACAGAATGGGGGCAAAAAAGGACAAGAAACAAATAGCAATCAGTTGAAGAGAAATAAACAAACCTTGGTATGAGGCCAAAGTTGGTCAGGAGATACATGCATTGTGCAACCCTCTTTACCAGATTCCCACTCAACAACAAAACGAGCAAGGACACTTGAACCAAAGCTAAACCACAAGCTCATCAGTCCAACTGCCTCAATTCTAAATGCCCTTCTCATCTGTTCCGATAGTTTGTCTGCAGTATCTGAAGCAACTTTGGCACCAGATATTTTGACATCAGAACTAGAAATGAGCTCTTCTGACTTCTCATCTGCTCTTATACCAAGCAATTTCCGCATGCCAAGGGCAAACGTTCTTGCATTGGCAAGCCTTTGGATATCAGCCACTAATTTCTTTATACTATCTACCTCAACAGATTGATAACTCAGAACAACACCATCTGGATCATAATGTATATGTGAATCTATGTCAGATGTATTAGCAATCCGAACACCTGAACCCCATGGTGTATTACTGCTTCCTTTCTGAAGTTCCCACAAATCCCTGAAGTGTTGGTCACTTATTTTAACATCCCAATACATGCAACCAGGTCTGCCAAGTCGCAAGCATATATGTTGCCATGAATCACCTCTAGCAACTGGAAGTCGGAACCAAATGTTAGAGGATGCACTTCTTAAACCCACTTCTTCAACATATGAGATGTCCAATGCATCCATCTGGCTGGTTAGTCTAGCATGCTTAATGCAAAGTGAACAGTGCCTGACAACATGAAGAAGGGCCGCTACATAAATGCTAGATGGAGCATTCCCTTTATTTGCTTCCGCAATTAAACTTCCATAACTGTATCCTTCAGCTTTAGGTATCATTTCAATGGATATAACGCCTTGTGGCAAAGACAGTTGAGAGCCAGATGAATCTGAAATCTTTCTTCTCTTGCAGATTCCTGAGTTGTTTTCAAGACCTTGAAGAGATGGGATCAAATTCAACATATCTGAAGCTGTTCGTTTTCGAGATTTTTTATCATGTTTGGAGACAACATCTTCACTAGTGCTATAATTAACTGTGGACTCCACTGCCTGGGCTGTAAAGATTCATTTTGCTAGTCATATATGGCTTAATGAAAGATAAAAGTAAAAGATATAACAGCATGCATATACTCCACATGATAAAGATGGAGACACAGAAAGTATCTTACATACGGGAGTTGTAGCACATGAACTAGATCCAGCAGCCTTGAACGATTCAACTTGAGGTCCATTAGGTCTGGAATTAGGGACAGACATTCGAGAGCCAGTCGGTCGGGGAGGAGATAATAATCGAGATGACCGACTTCCACCATCATTAGAAGTATCACCCAACACTCTCAGCTGATCTTCATCCATTGCAGTAGAGGAACCAATGTCAACTGAATGCGGAGATTTTAGAGAAGCCAAATCCTGTTCAGACTTTGAAGCAGATAGCTTTTTCCCAGCTGTGCTCCTTCCTTGTCCAGTGGAAATTGAGCCAGCAGAACCGGATTGGACGGGGCCCTTCACACTGCCTGATGAAAACAAGGAACCACTATAGTGGGTAGTAACACCAGAAGCTTTTGTTACATTATTAACTTGTGATATCTGCATGCCTCCTTCCCACTTTGGAGACGGGGTTCCAGCTTTTAAACTATGGAGATTCATTGGGACAGAGCCATAATGAGAAGGAAGGGATGTATTCATGGATGAGGAGAGATTTTGAACAGAGAATGGAGGCGCAGAAGACCCTTTCTCATGTCCAAACACTTCATCAACAAGTGATGAAAAACCTGATGTATGACCTCTTGCAATCTGCATGGAACTCTCAAGCCGAATATCAGAAAGAAACTCATGTCCAGATGTTTGATTTGGACAAGCAGCATTGGGCAAAAGGGAGCGTAATTTTCCCCAGTCAACCAGGCTTAAATTCATTTCATCTTCAAGCACCTGCATCTGTCCTATATCAATTTTCTTGATCCGCAGCACCTGATTAAGGTCGCCAAATAAACTATCTTTTCCAGATGGATCTGGCTGAGTCTCCAACATCTTAAACAAGGGTTTAAAATCCTTATCAAGTTGCATCAGCAAGAAATAAGAGCTTCCACAGTCTGGAAATCCCATCATTAGCATAGCTGAACCATTCGAAATGTTCTTGGGTATTTTAACTGTACTGAATCCATGCTCATATACCTGCAACAGTGCCCCATGAGCCATAGGTCCAAGGCAAGCAAGTATTCTTAATAATCAACTCAATCTCAAAGACAGTCCAAACTGATTTAGGATTTTATGTTTTAACAATACAAGAAGAGGAAACTGATAAATATACCTCAAGGCCTAAAACCCTTCCAATAGATGCAAATAAGTGCAATATACTTTTGCTTCTCAAGCTTATGAAGACCTCAGCTGCAGTCATAGATCCCTGATTTAAAGCTTCTTCACATTCTAACAGAGCTGAAGAAGCAACTATGTTTTGTGATGATTGAAGAAGGAAACGGCCATTTCTGAATAACAAAACAGGGGAATAGATTTGAGAAACCCCAAATTAAAATGCAAGAGATTAGAAAAAAGCAAGTGAGTAAAGTAAGGTACCTGATATTAATTCCAAGAGTAAAAGAAGATGAGCCATAGGCACGCACACGCAATACCTCATGCCCCTCAGAGTCCTTGATGCAGCACTTATCATCCTTCTACAAACAGAAGCAGATCTAAATTTTAAAACCCCATGCCAGATTGAATGGAAGAAGGTAGGGTATAAAATTACACACAGAAGATCAAAAAAGGTATCATGAATGAAACCATAAACATTCATATCAACATAGGAAACATTCATATCAACATTCCTCAATAAATGAGAACCAACCTGTTTATATTCAATATCAAGTTCACCCACACGAGACTGGAGCACAACATCATCTGCCGTTCGACAGACCTGAATATTTTTTCCCAGTTCTCTTTTAATTTCCAGCAGACGAGTATATCTGTTGCAGCAAATAGCTCTTAACAGCAACTTCTCAACATCAATACAACTCTGGTCCAAAGAAAACTCTGCCTCCTTGCCCGTTAAGGAATCTATGACAAAGTTGCTGTGGTGACACTTTATCTGAAGATCTGGTCCAGGTTCAATTTTTATAAAGGGGCACGCACCTGAGTCAGACATACCAGCATTTTTATCAAAATCTAACCAGTATATAATTTTTAACCCTGGAGTCCGTTGACCAGATGAATCAGAATCCCCATCAGGGTTCTGCACAGAACCAGAACTTGCTCCATGACCCATGCCACCCTCAGATATGAGCTCAAACCGAATCGCATCTTTCCATCTTCCCTGTCGAAGAGCTTGCACTTGCCTTATGACAGTGTCCATGACAAGTGCAACACATAGCTCATGAAGAACTGAGTACAATATTGAAAACGGATTTTCTGCAGCTGCCATTCGTCTCTCTAGATCGTCTCCAAGTACATGACGCCGCAGTTCTTCCAATTTCACAGGTCTATTTTTTTCGCCAACAAGCAGCTCCAAGTGTAATATCCTCCACATGGATAGGTGTCCTCTGTAACCAAGAGTTACTAAAACCTTAAACTCTCCATCAACCCTAACCAATGCCGTACCATCAGAAACTTTTATCTCGGAAATTTCTTTTGGAAGGGAAACTTCAAGCAATTTCGATCGTACAAGTGTGTCCAGCTTCTTCAAAGCAGGCTTTTGCTGATCTTCGGTCAAGGTATGCTGAGTGCCCACATCTTCTATACATTTTGGTAAACGCTGGTAACTTCCAGTCAGAAGAATTTCAATCGCTGATGGAACATCATAAACCGGAGCACGAGCTTGCTGAAGCCCCTCATGCATGAAAAACAACGAATCCGCAGCTTGAGTAAAACACATATCATGATTCGAAACAGTAGAAGCCAGTTGCTGACAGTGCTGTATCAAAGGAACCTGCAAGGCAACAAATTATTAGGAAATCCAATAAAGAAAGTTTCTTTTTTTTATTCAGTGAGAGCAAGAAACCACGGTAATCAATGGAAGTTAAAAGAAATTCCCAAGTTTTCAATTTTCAGTAGAGAAAATAATTAAAAATATAGAAATAAAATTCCCATGAATCCATTCGCTTTTCCAAGAAATGCAAGATGAAATTGAGAATTGGATGGGAAAGGGAAGGAGAACCTGTCGGCACCACTTGGAGAGGACATTGAGGCGGATCATGCGCTGCTGAGTCTTGCTCAGGAACTTGAGGATGCTAATCTTCTTATCGGTATCGGATAATTCGGTGGACCTGCATTTCTCCACCAGTTCTTTCAGGGAGCTGTACGATTCCTGCGCAGCTCGACTCACCAGGGTGGATAGTTCCACCGTCTGTTGCCCTAATTCGGCAGCCATTGATTCTAATTCTGGTGGTCTAGGGTTCTTGACTGCCGATCTATTCTATTCTATGTTTAGCATCGAAGCTAGGGTTTCAGGTCAAAGGGGCACACAGCCAATTTACAAATTTTTACGTATGCCACTGCCAATTAGAGAAAGAGAGACAGAGAGATATGAAGACAAAAGAAGAGGAACAACAATGAAGTACGAAGAAGATGATGATGATAAGGGCTTTTCCTGTTTCCTCACTCTCTCTCACTTTGAGCCCTCAGGTTTCGGTTTCGACGCTCTCTCTCTCTTCTAAACGCGAATATATATATATATTCGTGGTTGAAATTCCCAATCATAGGAATGAGAAGAAATAACAAATAGGAACCCGCACTTATACACTGATTATTTACTTGTGTTTGAAAGGAATAAAATAAAATATAATTTGAATAATTTTATTTGATTTATAAATTAAAATTTATATTTAAAATTTTAGAAAAATTAATATGTAAATTAATTTAAAAATTAGATTTTGTGTCAAAATTTATTAAAAATATAATTTATTTAATTTTATTTTATTATTATTATTTAATTTTTATAAAAAATAATTAAAAATAATTATTAAAAATAAAATAATTTATTTATTTTAAATTAAATAATATTAAATTTGATATAATTTTTAAATTAAAATTTTAAAAAATAAATTTTTTTTTTATTTTCTAATATTCTATACATAAAATTTAATTAAATTTAATTTATAAATCAAATTTTTATTTTATTTTATTAAATTCCAAATACTGATATCCGCTATGCGTATGCTATGCCGTCACAATATAGCTTGATTATGCGCCAAAGGCCTCGCTGGCTCAATGCCACGCCCACACCTAGTTATTTTGGCAGTGCTTCATCCCATATATTCAACTCACTTTTACAAGTATTGTTTTGTCTTCACTTTAATATGTGTTCTTCTCTTTTCTCATCACGAGTGATAGGCTTTCTTTGTCAAAAAAAAAAAAAATAGAGTGAAAAATTCATGCATCAATTTTTTATATAATTTTATTACTAAAGTTCATCAATGAATTTTTTATCTCTATTTTTATTCCTAAACCAAACTGAACCTTTGGTTAATAAACTTCAGTAAACTGCAGAAAAAAGAAATCCTAAACATGCTTCTCTGTTTTGCAAATAAAACAGAGCAATAAATATTAACGCTACCGCTAACAAACATAAGTTTTTTTACGATAAAAGAGGATACAAATATGATAAATTTACTTTTTAAATGAATATAATAAGTAGAATTGAGACACAAACGTTTAATATAAAAATCTAGGGCTTTTGTTTCAAGCTTTATGTGTACATTCTTATATATGTCATTCATTCATAGAATTAAAATGTCTGAGAATGTTATTCTTAGGTATTTTAAAAATTTTGTTTGGCTAACATTTAAAATTCCTGAGAGTTTTTTTTTAAGAATTCTTAAAAGTAATTTAGAAATTTGTTTGGTTCACAATGCAAATTTTCTGGAATATATTTGTTGATTTTTAAAATGCCCATTTTAAAACAGTAACAACCCACTTTCGAAAGTTGCCTATTTAAGAGGAGGAAAAATTAGGAGTGTATAGCGAGAATGTACAAGCGAAAAATTGCAGGTTTTATGCTATGAGAAAATAGCATTTCCAACCCTTATGAGCTAATTTGGATGTGCTATTTTACATGAAAAATTTCTGTTTTAAAAAAAATTGAGTATTTTTGTTTATTTTTAATATGTTTGGATGATTTTTTTTAAATATATATAAATTGTGCTTTTTTTAGAAGTTAGATTTTAGTATTTTTCAAAAAGATATTTTTTATAATATAAAAAATTGTTCAAATATTTTTAAAAAAATCTCTAATGTTACATCTAAATATAAAATAACATTTAATTTTTTAAAAACCTTTTAAAAAAAGATCACATTAAAAAATATCTTATTTAAAAAATTCATATAAACAAGTCCTATATTGAAAACGAAATTTAAGCATAATAAAAGAACATGACCTTCATAAAATTATAATACCCACGAATAATGTTTAAAAACTTATACCGAATATACGAATATCTTATTCCCAAATTCAAATCTTTACAATCCTGAAACAAACGCCCCTAAGCATTTATACATTATTTTAACAATGTTTGTCAAGCATATATATAATTCTTATACATTATTTTAACAATTTTTGTCAAGTAGATATATAATTGAATGGTTGTGGAACCAAAAATTAAGTGAAAATTTATGAAGAATTCTTTACTCTTTAAGGTTAGTTTGCTATGTGTAAGAAATATAGAAATAGATAATGATAATTTGTGTATATATTTGAATCATTGTATATAATAAGATTAGTTTCTATTTATAGAAAAAAATTGCTGCATAGAAAAGGAAAAAAATAAAATATAATTATGTAATAAATTAATATAATTAATGTACTAAATCAATTACAATCATACCTAAAATTAATCGTGATCAATCATAATTTCAATTATAATTAATCACGTTAAATTTATAATTTAGTGGTTAACATCCTCCCTCAAACTCAAGTATGTATAGAAGAAACCAATTTGAATTTGGAAACTAGAGTGCGGAATCGGTCATTATGAAGATTGAGTTTGGAATTTGGAGTCTAGATAAAAGTTTAGAGTCTGCAATGGGAACGGAGTCTGAAACAGAGTCCTGCAATCAAAACGAAATTTAAAATTTAGGACAGAGTCTAAAACGAAATCCTACCATCTGAACAAAGTCTGAAATATAAGATAGAGTCTAAAATGGTGTTCTGTCATCAGAACGAAGTTTGGAATTTAGGGCGGAGTTTAAAACAGAATCTGACATTAGAACGGAACGTAAGAGCGCAACAAAGGAGCGCAGCGGAAGAGTGCAGCGAAGGTACGCAAGGGAAGAGTGAAATGATTGGACCAGAGTAGACAAAGATGAAGAGAACAACAAAACTAAATTTGAATTTGATAGTGATTAGTAACGATTTTAACGAGTTTCACAAACTCTATATAGCGAAAAGGAAAAACTCTCTTCAATGTGGATATCATGTCTCTGATACCATGTTTAAAATATAAAAACATGTAATAATAATTTGTATATATATCAAATTATTGTATATAGAAAGATAAGCCTCTATTTATAGAAAAAGTTGTTGTATAAAAAAAAAATAATAAAATATAATTATGTAATAAATTAATTTAATTTTGTACTAAATCAATTACAATCATCCTTAAAATTAATCTTAATTAATCATAATCTCAATTATAATTAATCACACAAATACTATGCAAATAAAAATTAGAGTAAAATTGATCCATAAAATTATTCACTTATATTTTTACGTTGATATTAAATTGACCCTAAGGTCAATAAACTCTAGTACAATTGGGGGGTGGGGGGCGTAAACATGTAAACAAAGCAACAAATATTAACACTACTACTAATAGACATGACTTTTTTTAT
This sequence comes from Ormosia semicastrata, assembly GCA_029884595.1. Classification (NCBI taxonomy): domain Eukaryota; kingdom Viridiplantae; phylum Streptophyta; class Magnoliopsida; order Fabales; family Fabaceae; genus Ormosia; species Ormosia semicastrata. The sequence continues at coordinate 5,912,575 of JAQQTO010000054.1, read as the reverse complement.
ATTAACTTTATGTTTGGATGTTTTTTCATTAAATAAACGAAATAAAATAGGTGAAAATAGAATAAAAAGAAAATGAATACAATGGAATATAATTTCTATTCTCTTTGTTTGTAAGTTTCATTAACAAAATGGAAAGAAACTGAATTATCCATGTATTTTTTTATTCTACCTCAATTTTAGGGGGAACAAAAGTTAAGTATTTGAGGGGAAGATGGGAGAAATGATTCCTCATGTATTCCATTTTGTTCTCATATATTTTAAAATTCTAAAAAAAGAGAAGTCATTTCTGTTTCTCTCATTACCTATCATCCAAACATAATGTAAAGGAGAATGCAAATAAAGTAAATTAACTTTATGAATCAATCACGCACGTTAATTGGGGGGGGGGGTCGTAAACATGTAAACAAAGCAACAAATATTAACACTACTACTAATAGACATGACCTTTTTTACATTAAAGGAGGATGCAAATAAAGTAAATTAACTTTATGAATCAATCACGCATGTTGGATCAGTAAACAAACATTCAATAGAAAATCCTATTCATTTAAGGGGATGTTTGTTTCAAGATATATGCTTACATTCTCATGGATGTCATTCATTCATAGAAATAATATTTCTAGAAATGTTATTATTGTGTATTGTAAAAAAAATTGTTTGGTTAGCATTTAACGTTATCAGAAGTTTATCTTTTTTTTTTAGAATTCTTAAAAGTAATTTAAAAGCTTGTTTGTTTCATATTGTAAATTTCAATGAATATGTGATAATTCTTAAAATATCCCATTTAAATAACTAACTGCCCATCTTTAAAGTTTCTTTTCCAACCTCCTATTAGGAATGAATTTTAAGCAAAACGTGAGATTATGACCTTAAAGAGAATCGTAATACCTGCAAATGATTTTTTTAAAGCTTTTATTAAATGTAGCAATGTCTTATTTTTAAATTTAGATTCCTGATACTAACTTTACAATCCCTAAAACAAATGTCTCTGATGCATTTATACACAAGTTTAACAAAAAAAATTAAAATAATAATTAAAAAAGTTATCAATCATATAACAATTGAGGACTAAGCAAGGCTGAGATACACCTATAAAGAAAATTAATAAAACATATTCTAACATAAGTGAATGCTATTAAACTAAAAGATCTTTAATAATTCTTTGGTTAAATTTCACTAGTATAATAGTCAAAACTCCATTCATACTAGTGAGCCAACTCGAATGTTAGGAAGTTGATGCTACTTGAAGATGGTTAATTGCAAGGTCTAAGTTAGGGGTGTTACAAATTCAGCCTCATTCAATAATTTATCTTAGCCTTCAGTTAATTGGAGGTTTGATTTTTATGATTTAAATTTGATGTATTTTTCAGTCAAGTTCAAATCATACTTCGAATCGTCTCAACCTAACACAATATTAGGTAATATTTAAAAACTTATAATTATTTTGATAATTAGTGATAAACAATTAATCTTCTTAATCTAAAATATAACTTAAATTAATACATTTTGCTTATCAATTAACACAATAATATACTTATGTTGAAATAATTTGTTCAAAATGTATATTGGGAAATATCCCTCAATTTATGTTTTCTACTTCCAAAATTTTATAATTCAGTTATGCATAATATCTAAATTTGTATAATTTGTCTAAATACCAAGATAACTCGGTTCTCATCTGGTTATTAGTCGGGTCATCATTGGGCCAAGCTTGGTACAAAAAATTAACCTAATCAAAATATCAAATCAGATTAAACCCGACTCAACCTATCTTATGAAGACTCCTAGTCTGAGCTCTTGATGCGCTTAGCTTTAAAGTAGACCTTTCTTTGCCTAGCTCATCCCAATCTACCTCCTTGTGCATAAAGCAATTCAGTCAAGGTATTTTCCTGCCTAGTTTAGTAAAGGGCAATAAGCTAAGCACCTATGGAATTTTATCTTCATTTTACTAGTCGCAGTCTACTCTAAGATGCTGAAAAGCAATGTATCATCAATAATTTATAGAGAAGTGCTATACGTCGCGAAGTTAATTTTGTGAATGGGTTCACCAATGACATAGTCAGCATCGAGGCCATTCACAGCATGTTGTAACAACTTGAAATTAAAAAAATAAAAAACAAATAGTATTGTGGCAAACAAAATGCAAGTTTAATAGCACTATTTTTAATATTTCGTGTATTGTTTCTATGAATACACCTTCATAGGACGTAGCATTTTCCAAATTTATAATGATTTAACTTTAAATAATAGTTAATTTTCACATAAATGAGAAGATTGTAATAATAGATAATGTTATGTTAGTGTGCAATATTCTCAATTACATAGATCGACAATTTGTATTTTTTTTTACCTCTTTAACTAAAGTATCCACACATGCATTAATGTGATATTAACCTTCGAATTAAAGGTATAATTAGGTAAAATCCTAAATCCTTTACATTGTAGGTAAAGTTCATATGAAGTCACAGTCCGCTTTTGTAACATTCCAAAATTTTTTATCTCTTAAATAGTAATTTTGACGCTTAATGTAATTTTCTTGTTTAGTAATTTTTGATATCTTGTAAAATTATTTTGATTATTTCGTTAGCATATTTGATCGTTTTGAGTGATTTACTCTGAGTCAGGAAAATAAAAATTTTTGGGCCAGGGAAAATTTTATGTAATTTAATTTTTACCGTTAGGTTTTAATTATTTTACGTGATCTGATTTGATATTTGTGTGTTTTTTAATATTTGTGATTTTTGTGGATGATTATAAATTTTTTTACTGTATGTGGGCCCAAGTGACCATACGTGAGCTCAGGTAGGTCCCGCAAAGTGAAAAAATTTTCTATGCATAGAAAAATTTATACTGTTTAGACGAAGACAGGAGATCTTACTAAACCTGAATCTGGAAACAGTTTTAGAAAATTTCCTTTACTATATTTTGTACCATATTTAATTATCGGACGATAAAAATATAGCAAATATATTCTTTCGTGGGATTATAACTGATAAAAATAAAATTCTATACTGTTAAGTCAATATTGGTGGTTTGGATATCCACCATCGATTTAATCACCGTTGGAGATTTAATCTTGATTTAATCAACGATGGAGATTTGATCTTAAAAGTGAATAGGATCAATTATAACCGTTGGATGGAAATTAAATCAATGGTAGAGATTTAGTCTTATAAATGACTATGACCATTATCAACCCTTGGATATAGATTTACATCAATGGTGGAGAATTGGTCATCAAAAAATGACTACAACCATTTTGGACCCTTGGATGTAAAGTTTGAAGGTGTAATCTTGACCATTCATTTTGGAGACACATTCAATGATTAGGATTGCAAGCCAAAAATGATCCAATGGCTCAAATAAAGTCTTCCATCTATAACCTAAACCTAGTAACTATTTTTAATCCAAACCATTCTTTTAATCAATGGTTAGGATGACTTAAAGTGATGGTTATGAAATTTGTCATATTTGGAGTGCATGAAGAGGGGGGACGGTTTGGAGAAGCAAGGAAGAAGGGAGCCAATTTTGTATAGGCTTTTTAGGCCAAAGAAAAGGATGAAGACAATAGCCAAGTGTCAAGACCATTTCCTATTGATCATTAATGATCATGTTTTTCAAACTTTACTTTACACTTCTCTTCAATGCATGCTACGGCAATATCACTTTGGAAGACCAAGTAAATTCATTTCTATACTTCATATTATCACTTCTTCACCTTTTCCACTTAAGCTTCAAGAACAAACCAAAGAAAACTCCATTCTCCCTCCCAAAAGAAGACCATTCAGCCAAGCACTCTAATTCTCTCCTCCATCACTCTTTAATTTCATACAACCTAATTTCTTAAATCCTTACCTTATTCTAAACAACTTTCATGTTGAAGACTTTCTCTAAATCTTCCATCTTGAAGGACTTTTACTAAGATCAAGTTCTAGAGTTTTTGCTGGTGAAGTGTAAGGAAACTTCATTTATTCTTTTTTTTTCATGTTCTAAACCATGTTTGATCCATGGTTCCTCTTAATCAAGCTTAGTATACTAATTTCTATGTATTTTGTTTTGTATTTGAGAAACCTTTGGTGGTGGAGGACTTGGAAAAAGAAGCAAATCAAGAAGCTTTTGAGGATCTTCAAGAGGTAAGAGGGAGATCCATCTCACCAACCAAGCATGATGGTGAGAGATGGTTTTATATTTGATGGATGGTGAATCCATGTGAGGATTCATATCCATGGTCATGTAATAATTTGTGTGTGTTATGTGCTTTGATTATTTTTGTTTATGCTTGATATGGTTTGCATGATTTACTTGTGTATGCATGCTTAGTATGATTTTTATTTGCTTATATGGTTATGATATGCATGATGAAGATATATTGAATATATTATGATGAAAGTATGATAAAACAAGAAATTTTGGCTCCAAAGGCCATAGAGAAGGTCACGGTTTTGAGCTTCCAAAACTAGGGTTTTTATTGAAATTTTTCAAGAACAATGGAGTTAATTTTTGGTTCTTAAACTTAAACAAATTTTTGGCCAAGACACCAACCAATTTGGTGTTCAAAAAAATTATATTTTCATAAATGATAAAAGTGAATGATTTGAGAAGTAAAGAAAATAAACAAAAGAGTTTGTTTTGCAAAAAGAATGCACATGGTTTTGAGTTATGTTTTCATGAATTTTTTTTTGTAGAAACAAGAATGGAATTTATTTAAGTTAGAAAGAAAAAATATTTCATGGTTTCAATGGCCATCTATAAGGTTTTGATAATTTAGAAAAATATTTTGATGTTATAAAATACAAGAATTTTCAAATAAGGATTTTGGAAAGGGAATTAAAGTGTTATCAATTAAGTGAAGTGGAATTTTCATAAATAAAAGAAAAAGAAGATTGAAAGTGTTGAACTTCAAATTATTTTAAAAAGAATCAATTTTTTAGAAGTGATTTAGAAATATAAAAGAAAACATTTGTAACTTAAATTTACTAACGTAGAATTTATTTATTGGGTTTTGGAAAATGTTAGAAAATTTAAAGTTAGAAACAAGAAATTAAATCAACTAAATGTAATTTTGTAAGACTAGATCAATAAAAAGTGATTTTGAGAAAATATATTAAGGAAAAGATTTTTGACTAAGAATAAGAAGGGAATAAAGTAAGAAATTATATTATGATAAGAAAAGTCTGAAGTAATATTTTTAAAGTTAAGAAATATAAATATGTATATGTATGCCATGATTTGATGGTAGAAAGGAAATTGATTTTTGGCTCCAAAGGCCAAGAGGGAGACTACAGTTTTGAGCTCCCAAAAATTAGAGTTCGTGTTGAAAATTTTCAAGAATAAGGAAATTAATTTTTGGTCCCTAGAACTTAGTGAATTTTGGCCAAGACACCTCTGAATAGGTGTTCATAAATTAATAATTTCATGAAGGATGAAAATGCATGATTTGAAGAGTATGAAAAATAAACAAAGGGTTTATTTTTTAAGAGAACAAGAATACGATCTTTGAGGAATTTTTATTAATTTATTTTGTATAAAAAGATTCTAAGTGTTTTTCTAAATATGAGTTTTGAATGAAATGAGCAAACATTGATTTTAAGGATTTGCAAAGAAAGTGAATAAGGATTTGCAAAGAAAGTGAAAAAGGATTTGTTAAGAAATGTGGAAAAGATTTTCTTGAAAAAGGAAAATATGAAAAATAAAATACAAAGTTATATTATTTTGAGAAAAGTTAAAAAGAAATTTTCAAAGGTTAAGAAATATTTTCTGTAATGAAATTATGATGAAAAATGTTTTACGTATCTTAAAAATGTGATTTTTAAGTTACGCAATTTGAAGAAAGTGTTGAAATTAAGATTGATTTATTCAAGTCCAAAATAATGTTTGAAATATTGAGGAATATTTTACGTAATCGTAAAATATTGAAAACTATTTTACATATCTTAAAAATGATTTGAAATCCAATAAAATATTTCTATGAGATTTGAAAAATGTTAACGTATTTCTACACGATTGGAAAAAAATATTAAAATATTTCTACGCGATTTGGAAAGCATTTAAATATTTTACACTATTAAAAATATTATTAAAAATCACTACATGATTAAATAATGATCGAATATTTTTACGTAATTGTGAAAGTGACAAAAAATCTTATGTGATTTGGAAAGTGTTTTAAATATTTTGAGAATGATGGAAAATGATTTACGCAACTTAAAAGAATGATTTTTAAGTTACACGATTTTGAAAATAGTGAAAAATCATTACGCAATTTGAGAAACGTATATTTTTATGTGATTGAAAAAAATATTAAAAAATTTAATACATGATTTAAAGGTGCAATAGAAAAGTTGCAGTATTTTGAAAACGTAATAAAAATATTTTAGAATTTTAAAAACGTAACAAGAGTGTTACGGTATTGTGAAAATGTAAAAGAAGTGTTATGGTATTGAAACATTTTGGAATTGTGAAAACGTAACAGAAACGTTTTGGAATTGTGAAAATGAAATGAAAATATTGCGCAATTTTGTAAAAACACGATGAAAGTGTTTTATAACTATGAAAATGTGATAATATGATTTTTCCGTTGAAAATACAAAGAAAAATCTTGTAGAACCAAAGATATGGATCTTTGTGTGAGAAAATGACATGTTTTGCCTGTGATTGGCATTTGGTGTATTATACATGCATTGAAAAGATATGTCTGTGATTGGATTTGGTGCATTATACGTGCATTGAAAAAATATGCATTGAAGCATATGATTACATTGAACAAATGAAATTGAAAAGATTTGGCCCTTTGGGGTTGGACTTGCACTGATATATTTGTGCATTGTATAAAATATAGCTAATAATTGTTATGGCCCTTGTGGTTGAAGAGAGAATGAGAATTGATAGTGAGGTCTATGATGGATCTTGGGGCGTCAGGCGCGGCGTCGACCAATGGATTGTTGGCGAGTACCTCTGTGCCACTTAGCGATGCAATCTGTTGCAACGCATTGACGATACCCGACAAGAACACGATTCTTTTCAACGACTGGGAGATTGTCTTTGGGTTAAGGCTGACAATTAACCAGAGCATTCTTCTCAAAATTGTGAAAACCTCCATAGAGTTGTTTTTGATAAACTGAGTCTTTGTGCATATGCATAAATCTGAGCATTTATATCTGTGTGATATATTAATTGAGGAATATTAGTTATTGATTATGACAATTATTTTGAATACTTGGAAGATGATGATGATGATAATGCTGAGGGTATTATCATAATTATTGTTTATGATAATTGAATTGATAAATGATTGGATGATGATAGTTGATTAATGTTGATGGCATGATCATAATTGCGGTATGATCTATCTATCGTATGATATTGTCATTGTTTGTGTTATCTCTGTGCCGCCATGTTGGTATTGGTGTAGGTGATCTCACCTCTTTGTTATATTGTTTTGCTTTGTCTGTATTGTTAAAATCAAATAATAGAATGATCGAGTTGTCTTAGACATAACGGGCGATGGATACTCTGAGATTGGTGACAATAATAAGGAGTGGACATTCAGGACTTGACGGTGTGCAGTGTTGACAAAGGAACAGATGTCTGATGCATCAAGATGGACAGAAAAAGAAATAAGTATGTTAAAGTTTCTCGTTAGTATTGTACCATGCTATTAAGTAGGACCCGTCATGGGGTTTGCTACTGTTAAAAAAATAAGTCTGTTAATTTTATATTTCTCTTTAAATTATGATATTAATTGGTGTCAATATTGCATAATGAATAGTTGAAACATGATTTTTAATATTACCTAATATGTTCAGTAAATTTACGTTTTAGTAAAGAAGAAATTTTGAAACCCATCTTTTATAACTTAAACTTTGTGCGAACTTCTTTTCAGATTATGAGTCAGGAGTCGGAAATGTGATGCCCTAAGGAGGGTGTTACATTAGTTGGTATCAGAGCATGGTTTGAGTATTTTGGGGTTTGTGGTTAGGTCTATTTTGCTTTCGTTGTGTTCTCTGTGTTTATTTTTTGAAAGAAAATAATGTTGTTTATAATGGATATTAGATCCATTGTATTTCGATCCATACGCCTCAAATAAAAAAAAAAAGGAATGGCTCGGGATAGTTATACTTGTGTGGAAGTGAAATATGTTACTAGTAATGCAGTTGCAACTACAGGAGTAATGTGGAAAGACGATTGCATGAACAAAGGACCGTTGTTCAATGGAAATTGGAAGTTGAAGTTCAGAATCTGATGGAAGAGAATCAGTCTTGGAATATAAGATTTCGTAATTTTGGAACCTGAATTTTCTTTTTAGGATATTGAGAAAGTAATTGATTTCGATGGAAGATGTATTTATAACCATTGAGGAAACCAAAAATAGTAAAGGGTGTGAAAGAAAGTACTTAAATGAAGGAATGTACGTCAAGGAAACAAATTGTAGAAAAATTGGACACATTTTCCTAGAGATTATGCTCTTTGAAAATAGAGTTTTCTATTAGTAAAATTTTTTATAGTAAGGGAAGTTGTTACTCTGAATGGAATGCGAGTGTTCTGAGCGGAAGATTTAATCAATGGAGATTGCGTCATTGGAGCTAATCCTATAAACTATACTGAATATTTTTATGAGTGACCTCTTCTTTATAACATATGATTGAGTAGATCAATTATATGTTAGAGTTATTCATTATCCTCTGATTTGTTTACTTCTGTTTCTATTCTTAGCTGATCGAGTTATTCAAGTTATTCAAATTGTTGTTGCGGATCAAATCTTTGTATTAGTTTGATCTGTTGTTCAAAATTTTTGTGTTAGTTTGATCTGTTTCATAAACAGACGTGGTCTTTGAAAATGGATTGGTTATTTTCCAACCATATCCAATGAGATTATTTTAACAGAGTGTGAGTAATCCAAAGAAAATTTATTCTTAAAAATCGGGTTATATCCAATTCTTTGCTAGATATGTTCGATAACAGGTTCGATTCGTTTTGTTATCTTCTATGATGTTTTCTTTCATCTCCTGCAATTGAACGAACAAGAAACAATATTCCTATTTAACCCTATGTCATAGTATTTGGTATAGTGTTGTGGAAAGGAGAACTCGGTTAGTGAAACATTTCCTGTTAAAAGAAAAAAATCTAGAATATGTAGTGATACGAGGGTAAGGAAATTTTAAGTAATACATTACATTAGTTAGAAGTTATCTGAGAAAAACTATTCTAGGCATGAATGAAGATTGGTTGTCGTTATGTTGGTATCAGAGATATGAAAATTCTTTCTTTCTAGAGTAACATTCAACATCTTCAGTAATTATAGGAGTCTGAGATATCTATTTGATCAGGAGAAGTTGAACATCAACAAAGAGATTTTGTTGGTTAGAATAGTATAGTAAGATGTAAAAGAGGAAAATTCATGAGAATTGAAAAATAAGAAAAAAGAGTAATGTTCATATTTATTTTGAGAGTGTGAAATCATAGTTATTAAATTTCGAGGACGAAATTTCTTTTTAGAGGGGGAGTAATGTAACACCCCAAAATTCTCTATCTCTTAAACAATAATTTTGACAGTTAACAGAATTTTATTGTTTAGTAATTTCTGGATACTGTAAAATTATTTTGATTATTCAGTCAACATATTTGATCGTTTTGAGTGATTTACTTCGAGTCAGGAAAATAAAAATTTTTGGACCGAAAAAAACTTTATGTAATTTAATTTTTACCATTAAGTTTTAATTATTTTACGTGATCTGATTTGATATTTGTGTGTTTTCTAATATTTGTAATTTTTGTGGATGATTATGAATTTTTTTACTATATGTGGGTCCAGGTGGCCATACGTGGGCTCAGGTGGGTCCCGCAAAGTGAAAAAATTTTCTACGCATAGAAAAAATTTGTACTGTTTATACAGAGACAGAGGATCTTACTAAACCTGAATCCAGAAATAGTTTTAAAAAATTTTCTTTATTATATTTTGTATGGTATTTAATCATCGGACGATAAAAATATAGTAAATATATTTTTTCGTGGGATTATAACTGATAAAAATAAAATTCTATACTGTTAAGTCAATATTAGTGGTTTGGATATCCACCATCGATTTAATCACCATTGGAGATTTAATCTTGATTTAATCAACGGTGGAGATTTGATCTTAAAAGTGAATAGGATCAATTATAACCGTTGGATGAAAATTAAATCAAGGGTAGAGATTTAGTCTTATAAATGGCTATGACCATTATCAACCCTTGGATGTAGATTTAGATCAATGGTAGAGAATTGGTCATCAAAAAATGACTACAACCATTTTGGACCCTTGGATGTAAAGTTTGAAGGTGTAACTTGACCATTCATTTTGGAGACACATTCAATGATTAGGATTGCAAGCCAAAAATGATCCAATGGCTCAAATAAAGTCTTCCATCTATAACCTAAACCTAGTAACTATTTTTAATTCAAACCATTTTTTAATCAATGGTTAGGATGGCTTAAAGTGATGGTTATGAAATTTGTCACATTTGGAGTGCATGAAGAGGGGGGACGGTTTCTGCAAGGAAGAAGGGAGACAATTTTGTATGGGCTTTTTAGGCCAAAGAAAAAGATGAAGACAATAGCCAAGTGTCAAGACCATTTCCTATTGATCATTAATGATCATGTTTTTCAAACTTCACTTTACACTTCTCTCCAATGCATGCTACGGCAATATCACTTTGGAAGACCAAGAAAATTCATTTCTACACTTCATATTATCACTTCTTCACCTTTTCCACTTAAGCTTCAAGAACAAACCAAAGAAAACTCCATTCTCCCTCCCAAAAGAAGACCATTCGGCCAAGCACTCTAATTCTCTCCTCCATCACTCTTTAATTTCATACAACCTAATTTCTTAAATCCTTACCTTATTCTAAATAACTTTCATGTTGAAGACTTTCTCTAAATCTTTCATCTTGAAGGACTTTTACTAAGATCAAGTTCTAGAGTTTTTGCTGGTGAAGTGTAAGGAAACTTCATTTATTCTTTTTTTTTTCATGTTCTAAACCATGTTTGATCCATTGTTCCTCTTAATCAAGCTTAGTATACTAATTTCTATGTATTTTGTTTTGTATTTGAGAAGCCTTTGGTGGTGGAGGACTTGGAAAAAGAAGCAAATCAAGAAGTTTTTGAGGATCTTCAAGATGTAAGAGGGAGATCCATCTCACCAACTAAGCATGGTGGTGAGAGATGGTTTTATATTTGATGGATGGTGAATCCATGTGAGGATTCATATTCATGGTCATATAATAATTTGTGCGTGTTATGTGCTTTGATTATTTTTGTCTATGCTTGATATGCTTTGCATGATTTACTTGTGTATGCATGCTTAGTATGATTTTTATTTACTTATATGGTATGCTTATGATATGCATGATGAAGATATATTGAATATATTATGATGAAAGTATGATAAAACAAGAAATTTTGGCTCCAAAGGCCATAGAGAAGGTCACGATTTTGAGCTTCCAAAACTAGGATTTTTATTGAAATTTTTCAAGAACAATAGAGTTAATTTTTTGTCCTTAAAACTTAAACAAATTTTTGGCCAAGACACCAACTAATTTGGTGTTCAAAAAAATTATATTTTCATGAATGATAAAAGTGAATGATTTGAGAAGTAAAGAAAATAAACAAAAGGGTTTGTTTTGCAAAAAGAATGCACACAGTTTTGAGTTATGTTTTCATGAATTTTTTTTTTGTAGAAACAAGAATGAAATTTATTTAAGTTAGAAAGAAAAAATATTTCATGGTTTCAATGGCCATCTATAAGGTTTTGATAATTTAGAAAAATATTTTAATGTTATAAAATACAAAAATTTCAAATAAGAATTTTGGAAAGGGAATTAAAGTGTTATCAATTAAGTGAAGTGGAATTTTCATAAATAAAAGAAAAAAAAAGATTGAAAGTGTTGAACTTCAAATTATTTTAAAGAGAATCAATTTTTTAGAAGTGATTTAGAAATATAAAAGAAAACATTTGTAACTTAAATTTACTAACGTAGAATTTATTTATTGGGTTTTGAAAAACGTTAAGAAATTTAAAGTTAGAAACAGTAAATTAAATCAACTAAATGTGATTTTGTAAGACTAGATCAATAAAAAGTGATTTTGAGAAAATATATTAAGAAAAATATTTTTGACTAAGAATAAGAAGGGAATAAAGTAAGAAATTATATTATTGTAAGAAAAGTCTGAAGTAATATTTTTAAAGTTAAGAAATATAAATATGTATATGTATGCCATGATTTGATGGTGGAAAAAAATTAATTTTTGGCTCCAAAAGCCAAGGGGGGCTACGATTTTGAGCTCCCAAAAATTAGAGTTCATGTTGAAATTTTTCAAGAATAAGGAAATTAATTTTTGGTCCCTAGAAACTTAGTGAATTTCGGCCAAGACACCTCTGAATAGGTGTTCATAAATTAATAATTTCATGAAGGATGAAAATGGATGATTTGAAGAGTATGAAAAATAAACAAAAGGTTTATTTTTCAAGAGAACAAGAATACGATCTTTGAGGAATTTTTATTGATTTATTTTGTGTAAAAGATCCTAAGTGTTTTTCTAAATATGAGTTTTGAATGAAACGACAAACATTGATTTTAAGGATTTACAAAAAGAAAGTGAACAAGGATTTGCAAAGAAAGTGAAAAAGGATTTGTTAAGAAATGTGAAAAAGATTTTCTTGAATAAGGAAAATATGAAAAATAAAATACAAAGTTATATTATTTTGAGAAAAGTTAAAAAGGAATTTTTGAAGGTTAAGAAATATTTTCTATAATGAAATTGTGATGAAAAATATTTTACGTATCTTAAAAATGTGATTTTTAAGCTACGCAATTTAAAGAAAGTGTTAAAATTAATATTGATTTATTCAAGTCCAAAATCATGTTTGGAATATTGAGGAATATTTTACGTAATTGTAAAATGTTAAAAACTATTTTACGTATCTTAAAACGATTTGAAATCCAAGAAAATATTTCTATGAGATTTGAAAAATGTTAACGTATTTCTATGTGATTGGAAAAAATATTAAAATATTTCTATGCGATTTGGAAAGCGTTTAAATATTTTACACTATTAAAAATTTTATTGAAAAATCACTACGTGATTAAATAATAATAGAATATTTTTACGTAATTGTGAAAATGACGAAAAATCTTATGTGATTTGGAAAGTGTTTTAAATATTTTGAGAATGATGAAAAATGATTTACGCAACTTAAAAGAATGATTTTTAAGTTACGCAATTTTGAAAATAGTGAAAAATTGTTACGCAATTTGAGAAACATATATTTTTATGTGATTGAGAAAAATATTAAAAAATTTAATACGTGATTTAAAGGTACAACAGAAGAGTTGCAGTATTTTGAAAACGTAATAAAAACATTTTAGAATTTTAAGAACGTAACAAGAGTGTTACGGTATTGTGAAAATGTAAAAGAAGTGTTATGGTATTGAAACATTTTGGAATTGTGAAAACGTAACAGAAACGTTTTAGAATTGTGAAAACGAAATAAAAATGTTGCGCAATTTTGTGAAAACACGATGAAAGTGTTTTATAATTATGAAAATATGATAATATAATTTTTCTATTGAAAATACAGTATAAATCTTTAGAACCAAAGATATATGAATCTTTGTGTGAGAAAATGACGTGTTTTGCCTGTGATTGGCATTTGGTGCATTATACATGCATTGGAAAGATATGTCTCGATTGGATTTGGTGCATTATACGTGCATTGAAAAAATATGCGTTGAAGCATATGATTACATTGAACAAATGAAATTGAAAAGATTTGGCCCTTTGGGGTTGAACTTCAGACCGATATATTCGCATGCATTGTATAAAATATAGCTAATAGTTATTATAGCCCTTGTGGTTGAAGAGGGAATGAGAATTGATAGTGAGGTCTATGATGGATCTTGGGGCGTCAGTAGCGGCGGTCGACCGATGGGCTGATGCGAAGTACCACTGCGTGCCACTTAGCGATCGATCAGTTACTGCTGTAACGCGTCGATGATACCCGACAAGAACACGATTCTTTTCAACGACTGGGAGATTGTCTTTGGGCTAACGCTGATAATTAACCAGAGCATTCTTCTCAAAATTGTGAAAACCTCCATGGAGTTGTTTTTGATAAATCGAGTCTTTGTGCATATGCATAAATCTGAGCATTTATATCTCATGTGATATATTAATTGAGGAATATTGGTTATTGGTTATAACAATTGTTTTGAATACTTGGAAGATGATGATGATGATAATGCTGAGGGCATTATCATAATTATTGTTTATGATAATTGAATTGATAAATGATTGGATGATGATAGTTGATTAATGTTGATGGCATGATCATAATTGCGGTATGATCTATCTGTATGATATTGCTATTTGTGTTATCTCTGTGCTGCCATGTTGGTATTGGTATAGGTGATCTCACCTCTTTATTATATTGTTTTACTTTGTCTGTATTGTTAAAATCAAATAATAGAAGGATCGAGTTATCTTCAACATAACGGGCGATGGATACTCTGAGATTGGTGACAACAATAAGGAGTGGACATTCGGGACTTGACGGTGTGCAGTGTTGACAAAGGAACAGATGTCTGATGCATCAAGATGGACAGAAAAATAATAAGTATGTTAAAGTTTCTCGTTAGTGTTGTCTTGTCTTTATTAAGTAGGACCGTCATGGGTTTGCTTCTTGTTAAAAAAAATAAGTCTATTAATTTTATATTTCTCTTTAAATTGTGATATTAATTGGTGTCAATATTGCATAATGAATAGTTAAAACATGATTTTTAATATTACCTAATATTTTCAGTAAATTTACATTTCAGTAAAGAAGAAATTTTGAAACCCATCTTTTATAACTCAAACTTTGTGCGAACTTCTTTTCAAATTATGAGTCGGGAGTCGGAAATGTGATGCCCTAAGGAGGGTGTTACAGCTTTCGCTACGGTCAACTATTTTGAGTTGATCAACAATTTGTATTTGACCTCCACAATTTTAATCTTTTTAACATTAAAAGAACATTTCTTTTTTTGCTAATAATAGGACTGCAATTTGAAACATTGGCAAGGTTCTTATATATCACCTCCTTTATATTTTCCTCTCAAGTTTTATCATTGAAATCTCCACTCAAAACGATCACTTGTGATAAAAAAAATTAAATTAAATTATTTATATATTATATGACATTATTCGTTGTGTGCATAGGATAAGGATATATGGCAATTCTTCAATATATTAAATGCATTTAGAAAAATAATTTAACTTTTGGTCTGTATCATATTTGGAAGTCACAAAACTCCTAAAGTTTGCATGCTCTTATGAGCTTCAAGTATGGGGGCTGTAGACCGTATCGAGATTGGGCTGGCTGCACACTCCATGACCAACGTAAGTCGGGGATTAGAGCATCCCATCAAAATGAGATAATGACATCCGGGCTTGAATGCTCCCTCCGACTTAGAGGCGTCGCCGCCGAGTTTAAAGGGACATGGGTACCCACTTGGCCCTCAAACTTGACCCAAGGACCCGCAACCCGCATTTCAGAACACTCTCCTCAACAAAACAAGACATGTAGCAAAAACATCCTAGATAAGAGAATTTTCCTCCAAAATTCATCACTTCAACATGGCAAACACGAGGTAGGGGTGCACTTCACACCCCATGAAGTATGGACCCCACCCCCTATAAATAATGATGATCTCAACATTCTAAAGTGAGTTATCTGTTAGCCTAAACACTGATACCTCCTACTTTGAGCTCTCATTGGACCTCGAGGTGTTCTTCTTAGGCACTGCCACCATCACCTCTAATTGTGCTACCTTAGCTTTGTCTTGCACAGGCTAACTGCAGACTACCCAAGTTATGACTGACGAGAATAACTTTCATTCATAAATTTTGCAGTGACAATTAAAAATTAAGGTAACAAATTTTTTCTAGTCCTTTAGTTTCCATCTTATTAGCATAAAAGATTATGTTGTGATTGTGTCTCTTGCAAGAATAAGAATAAAAGTTATTGATGGTCAATTCACATTTGGATGTCTTTTTATAGCTATTTTTGCTGCCTTTAAAATAAGAATTATGATTGATTTACATTAAATATGATCAAATAAAATGATTTTGAAACGAAATTAAATGAATTTTAATTATTATTCGATAATAATTTAAGTAAAGAGAATGAAATTTGTTTAGAATGCAAGAATGTTAAAATATGATCTATCAGTATTCTCTTTTTATTTTCTGCCAATAATTTACTTTCTGACCTATGGTACAAGCCTGTCAAGCCATGATAATGTATTTTCCATTAACCTTTTTTTTGTGTATTTGCATTTACGATTTAGTAATTATATATATATATATTCTTTGTTTTTTGGGGTATAAAAACAGGGCTAAAGCCCAACAAAAGCATATTCTTTTTCTTCAAGGTCGGACTTTTAAGCCCAGTGCACAAGGGGTTCCTTGGACTGGCTTGCTTATCAATAATTGAATGCATCTCTCGCCGCTGGGCGCTAATTAACACAGAGCGATATATATTTATGCTCACGGATACTGATTTTCTTTTACTAAAAATGGTTCGATTACAAGGCCCATCTCAAGCATATCCTATCCAGTTTTTTTTAATGGTTTTTAATTGGTTTTATCCCATCCAGTACAGATGTCCAGAGCCAGCCTATTAAATGTCCGAGAGATGGCGCATCAAAAGTGAAAAGGGGGAAAAAATTATTTTTTTTAAATCTATTAACAGATTTTTTCTAAAAAAGATATTCACACATTTTTTTCTTCAATACTTTTATATCAGTGATCAATATGCAATTATCAATACATTCTTAATCACTACATAATACAGGTCAGTTAGTAATTATTTGCCTATTGATTATCAATGTAAAAGTGATATGTGAATAGTATAACTATTTTTTTTTATTGTTTTGAACCTAAAGCTTTGATATAACTGTGTCAATGAAATTATACAGGAAGGATAAATTGTGAGCGCAATTGCGTGTATTTATGTAAAAGTTTAAATTAAGTAATAATATTTGCACATCAATTTTTTATATTATTTTTATATTTTATTTGATTGAGAAAATAAATATAGAAATAATATGTTGAAATATATGTTTTTTTATTTTATTATTTTAAAAAAATGATGTTAAAATAGTATTTTTTATTGTGTAATATATTTTTTATTTAAATTTGACTATTTTTAATCTAAAAATTTATAAAACAAGGAAGAGGAAGCTTAGGGGTGAAAACAGATCAGGCCAGACTAGGCTTTAACTTAAACAAGTTTAGCCTGTATCCCAACTATAAGACATGAGTCTGACTTGTGAATCTGTAATTGACCAATTTTTAAGATTTGGACTGACTTTTTTAAAAGTTTGACCTGATCTGAAAGCTTATTTAAAGACCTATTTTGTAATGAGGCATTTAAAATAAGCTAACAGACTTACTTTTAAATAGGTCAATAGACATTTACATAGGCTAACAGACCTACTTTTAAATAGGTTAACATGTCTTACATAGACTAACGAACTTATCTTTAAATAAGTCAATATGTCTTTACATAAGTTAACATGCTTAAGTCTTGAAATAAGTCAACGGGCCTACTGGTCAATGGGCCTTTGTTATAATTTAGCATTCACCTTCTAATTTTATAGATGCTCACCACTTTCTTACTCGAATATTTGATCAATGTGGGACTTGAAGATATACCAAGTTGCTCACTTTCTGACTCTAGTATTTCAAGTCTCACATCGACCAAAAATTAGAGTAAGAAAATAATGAGTATCTATAAAAGTAAGGGGTGAGTGTTAACTTATTATGTTCATTCTAATAAATATATTACATTAAATATATTAATAAATATGTGATTTATTCTAACTTATTAACTTAAGTTTTAGTTCTTGACTTTTATTAAAATTTAATTAAAAAATATATTAATAATTATAATTATTATTATAATATATATTATATATAATTAAATAGATCGACGAAATTATTTAACTTAAAAACATTAGATGGTTTGAAATCTGATATTTTTAGTTGAACAGACTTTTAAAAAAAAATTAGTCTAATTTATTTAATAAATAGATTAGGCCAAGTCAAATCTCAGACAGGCCAGACTATAAACTTTTAACGGGCAGTCTAATCTATTTCCATTCCTAATGAAATTAATGAACACTTGGAGTGCTAAAACGCTCGCACTAGTATACTTTAAACGAAACAATTAATTTCGAGATATGTGATTGTATTAAATAAAAAACGAAAAAAACCTTCACTGTTGTTGAAACTTGACTGCTTATGCGGTCGAGTGTTTCATAACTTTTACACTGATAATAAGTTTAAGTTGGCAGACATTTATTATTATTATTATTAACAATAAAGGTATCATGGAGGACTCTTTTAATTATTCTAGATGCTAATCCTGAATTTGAACCTAAACCATCAATGCAAAAATACAACTTCTCAACCACTAGGCCAATTATTTGAGTTTGTTGAGCTATTTTGCTTCTACTTCACATTATTCTTTCCCCTTCAAAGTCTTATTGCACACGAAGCAGTCGATTTCCATAGTTCAGCCCAAATCATAAAACCATTAGCCCATCTATCTAAATCATGGGCCGATTATGCGGGTAATTAAGTTTAAAAGGTGAAGTAATAGACAAATTAAGGTATCAACAATTCAATATGGTATTGTATTTATATATATATATATATATATGTATAAAAGAAAAAATAATCAACATCAGCACATAAATGTCGCATGTGTGGTGTCTTAAAGAGTTTGTATGGATTTTGGATGGGAAGAGAAGCCAGTCAGGGTGAGACTGCACACGTGTGGGACATGGGACATCGACAGCAGAGACAGGGGAAGTAGTAGATGGGGCCACAACCACACGAGGGGTTGTGACTTTGTGTGTTTGTATTAGTTGGCATGGCCCATTTCCATTGGGTTTGAGCTTCCCTCTCCTACAGCTTTATTTTGGGGCAAGTCTTTATCATTGTCAGTGGGGTGTTCAACCCCGATCTGATCCTATCTAAAGTTAACGTGGATGAGTGTAAGTTTTAAAAATTAGATTTGATATATTTTTTTAATTGGGTTCAAGTAATATTTTGAATTATCTTAATATGACTTAATATCTCAAATTATTTAAAAATGTATATTTTTATTTATAATTAATTATAAATAATAATACTTCTTAATATAAATTAATAATTTTTGTATAACGTGATGATATATTTATATTAATATTATTTATTTTAAAATATTATTATAAAATATACATTAATTTTAATTTATCATTTCTATAACTTTATGTCTTAATTATGTATAATATTTAAATTTATACATTATACTTACATATCGAGTTGGCCTGATTTAGGCCCGATCATTATCAGGCCATGGTTTGGTCGAGTTTGAGACTAAGAAAATAGCTCGATCAAAATATCATGTTGAGTTCGAGTCAAGTCAATTCCGTCTCATGCACACCTTTAATTGTCACTCACTCACTCACTCTCTCTCACATACTTACACTTTTCGACGGGTATATTAATTTCTCATTTGGTTGCTTGTTGGCTTGTAACCATCAATATAGGTGTTCTAAGGCCTAATCCGTTTTGGCCTAAAGCTAATTGAGATGTGTTTGAATTTTAGAAATTAGACTAAGTATATTTTTGAGTTATGTTCGAGTTATATTTTGAATTGTCCTAATCCAGTTTGATATCTCACATTATTTAAAAATTTATATATTTTTTTAACAATTAGTTATAAATAATAAGATTTTTAACTTAAATTGATAAATTTTGCATAACATGATAATATATTTATATTAATATTATATGTTTTGAAATATATATTGTATTATAATTTTATAACTTAGTTATGCATAATATTCAAATTTATACATTATATTTACACATTTAATTGGCCTAGTTTCGACTAATCATTATCAAACCATAATTGAGTTGAGTTCAAGTTCAAAAAATGGTCTGATTACCCTACTTTGCAATCTACCATGCATGCATCAGTCATCTGGTATTGCATTTGCAATGCCACAAGGGCCTTGGCCATCGCCTAGTAAAGAAAAACTCACTGATGCCTTAAGATATGTTCATTATTACCCAAATTAATCATTTTTATTGTTGGGAGAATTTTTTAGTCACAATAATATTCGAAGATTAATCTCACAATAATACCTATGAAAATACTTGGTCAAAGGAAAAAAAAACACCATCAAGTTAAGCTAATTAAGTGTATTTTATAACCAATAACAATTCAGAAGAAGAACGTGGCATGTAATTAAATTAACTTCCACTCTGACTGTTAAATTAAGTCAACTCACAAGCCCCCCACCCCACTAAAAAAATAAACAAAAGACATCATAGCATGAAAAAAATGAAAACATGAGTTTGGATATTATTATTGTTTTATTGAGTAAATTATATTTTAATAAAAATACAGAATTTAAGCTGTGTTAATAATTTATTAACATAATTGAAAAAAAAACACACATTTCTTTAGGTCTAATCTTATTGCTTTAAAATTTGCATTAGTCTTTCCTGATTTGAATTTTCATATAACCAATTATTAAAATTGTTTTCAAACATATATTTTTATTGAATAATGATTATCTTACCTTAAACAGTACTCATACCCCTTTTAATACCATATGAAAGTTAGTTAATGAAGTATAAATTATTGATTAATGGATATGTATAAATATGTAACCTTTCTAGCCTGACCCCGTTAACTAACTTAAATACATCATTAACTATTTTTTTATTCTACATTAACTAATCTTTTACATATTCATTAATCAACTTTTATACGTCATTAACCACGAATTTATATTTCATTAACTAACTTTATGTGATGTGAAAAATAGTACAATTAAAAATGGGTAAGATTATCAGGGTTGATTTTCATTTCATGTGTCTTCAGTATGAGTCAATTAAAAAAAAAAACAAATTTGTACGTATGCCACTACCAATTAGAGAAAGAGAGATAGAGAGATATGAAGAAGTCTCTCTCTCTCTTCTAAACGCAAATGTATATATTCATTGTTGAAATCCCAATCATAGTCACTCATAGGATGAGAATACAAATAACAATAATAAGAGTTTGCTATCATGGACCTATAATGTTTGGGTCTATAGATGCACTACTTTTTAAAAAAAAATATTGTTTGGGTTTCATTCTGATGGGCCAAATTACTTCAGATATGTGGACCCATAACTCAATTTAAAACATTTGTTTTTTGTTGCCTTGTGTTGGCCATATAGTTGTCAAAATGGGATAGTCCGGCCCAGCTCGAGTTAGGCCATTTTTCATGTCGGGTCAGATCGAATTATGTAAGTTTCAAGTCTCGTATTAAGTTGTATTACCAAGGCACTAGTAAGTGTAACACCCTTCTTAGGGCATCACATTTTCGACTCTCGACTCATAATCTGAAAAGAAGTTCACACAAAGTTTGAGTTATAAAAGATGAGTTTTAAAATTTCTTCTTTACTGAAACGTAAATTTACTAAAAATATTAGGTAATATTAAAAATTATATTTCAACTATTCATTATGCAATATTAACACCAATTAATATCACAATTTAAAGAGAAATATAAAATTAACAGATTTATTTTTTTTAACAGTAGCAAACCCCATGACGGGTTCTACTTAATAGCACTGTACAACACTAACGAGAAACTTTAACATACTTATTCCTTTTTCTGTCCATCTTAATGCATCAGACTTTACTCCTTGTCTACCCGGCACATCTTCGAACTTGAGACAGCCACTTTTCAATGTTTCCATCAATCTCTGAGTATCTATCACTCGTTATGTCTAAGACAACTCATTCCTTCTATTGTATAATTTTAACAATACAGACAAAGCAAAATAATATAACAAAGAGGTGAGATCACCTACACCAATACCAAAGATGGCGGCGAACGTAGATAACACAAACAAGAATATTATACGGATAGATCATACCATAATCATGCTATCGGCATTAATCAACTATCATCATCTAATCATTTATCAGTTCAATCATCATCCAAGTACTCAAAACAATTGTCATAGCCAACATTCCTCAATTAATATATCATACAGATATAAATATTCAGATTTATGCATATGCACAAAGACTTAATTTATCAAAAATAACTCCATTGAGGTTTTTACAAATTTCGAGAAGAATGCTCTGGTTAATTGTCAGCCTTAACCTAAAGACAATCTCCCAGTCGTTGAAAAGAATTGTGTTCTTGTCGGGTATCGTCAATGCGTTGCAATTTGATCAGCATCGCCAAGTGGCACAGGGTACTTTCTAACGTCCACTTTGGTTGACCGCCACGCCTCGACGCCCCAAGATCCATCATAGACCTCACTATCAATTCTCATTCCCTCTTCAACCACAAGGGCCATAATAGCTATTAGCTATATTTTATACAATGTACGAATATATCAGTCAAGTCCAACCTCAAAGGGCCAAATCTTTTCAATTTCATTTGTTCAATGTAATCATATGCTTCAACACATATTTTTCCAATGCACGTATAATGCACCAAATCCAATCACAGACATATCTTTCCAATGCATGTATAATGCACCAAATGCCAATCACAGGCAAAACATATCATTTTCTCACACAGCATCCATATACTGATTCTACACTATTTATACTGTATTTTTAACAGGAAAATCATATTATCACATTTTCATAGTTATAAAACTCTTTCGTCGTATTTTCACAAATTGCGCAACATTTTCATTTCATTTTCACAATTTCAAAACGTTTCTGTTACGTTTTCACAATACTACAACTCTTCTGTTGCACCTTTAAATCACGTATTAAATTTTTTCAACATTTTTCTCAATCGCATTAAAATATACGTTTCTCAAATTGCGTAAAAATTTTTCATCGTTTTCAAAATTGCGTAACTTAAAAATCATTCTTTTAAGTCGCATAAAACATTTTCCATCATTCTCAAAATATTTAAAATACTTTCCAAATCACATAATGATTTTCTGTCATTTTCACAATCACGTAAAAATATTCTATCACTTTTAAATCATATAGTGATTTTTCAATAGTAGTTCAAATTACGTAAAATATTTAAACGTAATTCAAATCACTTAAAATGTTTCAACGCATCTCCAATTGTGTAGTAATATTTTATCATATTTCAAATCGCGTAAAAATATTTTACTATATTTTCAAACACTTAGAAATATTTTACTGTATTTCAAACCACGTACTTTAAAAATTATGTTTTTAAGATACGTAAATAATTTTTTTTCACCACAATTCCATTACAGAAAATATTTTTCATTTCTTCAAAAATTTCATTTTCACTTTTCTCAAAATAATATGACTTTATATTTTATTTAATACATTTTCTTTACTCAAGAAAATCTTTTCTACATTTCTTTACTCAAGAAATCTTTTTCTAAAATATAATTCACAAAATCACTTTTTCATTGATATAAATCAACATTTCAAAACTTAACATTTTCTAACGTCTTTTCAAAACTCGAAAATAAGTTATACGTTAGTAAATTTTCAAAATACTATCATATTCTCCATTTTTTTCAAATTATTTCCCAATCAACCTTCCTCAAAATAATATAACTTTCTACTTCATTTAATATATCTTCTTACTCAAGAAAATCTTTTTTCACAGTATATTTCACAAATTCACAATTTCATTGAATTAAATCAATGTTTCTAACTTTAAAAATTACTAACGCTTTTCAAAATCCAACGGATGAGTTACACGTTAGAAAATACCAAATCACTATTGTATTCTTCATTTTTTTTAAAATCAATTTTAACAAAAATAAATTCTTTTTAAAACAAATTGAGGCTCACTTGCAACTTTTCTTTTCCATTTACATAAAAATTCATTTCTCAAGTGTTAAAATACTCTGATTCCATTTTCAAATTCTTTGTATTAAATTAATTATATTTTTACTTAGAAAATCACTTTGTTTCATCAAAATCAATGCATTACAAGCCTTCGAAAACATGGACATGACTATTGAAAATTATCAAAATATTTTTCCTTCTAAATTGATATGGTTTTACACAAAAAAAATCATTAAAATTTTATTTTCAAAACCAAAATATCGATGGTTATAAAAACCAAACTCATTTGTTCAAATCCTTTTTTACTTTTTTTACAAATTCTTTTTCACTTTCTTTGCAAATCCTTGTTCACTTTCTTTACAAATCCTTAAAATCAATGTTTGTCCATTTCATTCAAAACTCATATTTAGAAAAATACTTAGGATCTTTTTACACAAAATAAATCAATAAAAATTCTTCAAAGACCGTATTCTTGTTTTCTTGAAAAACAAACTCTTTGTTTATTTTCCATACTCTTCAAATCATCCATTTTTATTTTTCATAAAAATATTAATTTGTGAACACTTATTTTGAGGTATATTGGCCGAAATTCACTAAGTTCTAGAGACCAAAAATTAATTCCCTTATTCTTGAAAATTTTCAATATGAACTCTAATTTTATTTTTTTTGGAAGTTCAAAACCGTAGCCTCCCCCTTGGCCTTTGGAGCCAAAAATCAATTTCCTTTCCACCATCAAATCGTGACATACATATACATATTTAAATATATATCACAAACATGCCATAATCAAAGCAATAAATCATGCAAATCATACCAAACATAGGCAAATAATCAAAGCACATAAACACACATAAATTATTACATGACCATGGATTGGAATCCTCACATGGATTCATCATCCATCAAATATAAAATCATCTCTCACCACCATTCGTGGTTGGTGAGATGGATCTCCCTCTTACCTCTTGAAGACAAGCTTTTTAAACTCCTCTCCTTCTCTTTGTTTTCGTACAAGCCACAAACAATTCCTAACAATTCTAAAATAATTAGTAAAATCACAAACAAAACTCAATAATAACAAACCATGGAACAATCATGGCTTAGAAAATCATAAACATGAATTTAAACCATAAAAATCAAAGTTTACTGATGCGTGTGATTCCACATCACATTTTGCATATGTTTTGCATGCATTTTCATAGTCTTTTATGCATATTTGTTTATTTCATCATTCGTTTTTCTTTTAGTTCGGATAACTGCGGTTTGACATGTATTATAATGCAGGAACGAGGCAAATTGAAGTGGAATAGAGCTAAGCTGAATTGATGTTGAATTAAGGACAAAATGCACCGAAAAGAAGACAAACAGACTTAACCACGGCCTGGGTGTGGTCTCCATCACGGCCATGGTTCGAGGGAGTCAAGAAAGAAGAGAACCGAGTCCAGGACTCAACCACGGCCTGGCCGTGGTCCCCACCACGGCCGTGGTTCGGAACGAGGGTTAGAAAATTTGGTCCGGAATCGACCACGGCCGGCCGTGGTCCCCACCACGGCCGTGGTTCGCTGACGAACGCTTTAAGTGACTTGTTTTCCTTTTTAAAGGGGGGAGGGATTGTCAAAAGAACACAAAGAGTGCTAAGGCACGAAGGAGGAGACCTAAATTGGAGATTTTGAAGCTTGAAACAAGGCAAAAGGGGAGACTCTTGGATTGGAAGAAGAGTTAGAGAAGACAAGAAGGCTTCACAAGAATTTTTTCTCTTCTCTTGGATTTTTCTTTTGGTTTGTTTCTGGATATATTATGGTTTGTATTTCAATGAATATGATTGAGTAATTATTTGTTCTAGGATTTGGTAGTAACCCATTGGAACAATTGACAATGTTTGATGCATGAATTTCTGCCTCTTTAATACTAAGTTTCTCTTGATTTAGTTTTTGGGCACACCAACTGTTTGTGAATATGCCTGGCCACATGTTTGCATGATCTTTGATATTAAGGGAAGAACTGAAAGGTGACTCTTGATTTCAGAACCCTAAAAACTGAACCTGAGCTTTTAAATCACGAAAGTAGATTAATTCTCTTGAGGTTTTCTACTGAATTATCTGTTCTTATTGGATTCTATCTAATGCAATTGTTGTGAAAATAGGAATTGGATTAGATTGGATACGTTATTGTGTTCTGAAAGGAAACAATAATTCTTTAGGATAATTCGCCTTCAAGAATAACTTAGTTTGAGAAGCGAGGAAAGAATTGCAAAACTTGTTGATTTCCATTGTGGTGAACCCATATCCTAGATTCCTTAAAAACTGATTTCTTAATACCAATTTCTGTGTTCAAATCCCAAAGTTTATCTTTTTTGTTACTTTTGAATTTTAATTTCTGCGTTCTAGTCTACCATCACAACTTTACATCACTAGTTTGGTCTAGATAATCATAATTAAACTTAATTGGTTGTCATAAACTCAGTCCTCGTGGATTGATAATTTTATTACTTGACGAAATCGTACACTTGCGATTACACCACAACAAGTTTTTGGTGCCGTTACCGGGGACTGTGTTTTCTTTGACTATCAATTCAGATTTAATTTGATTCTTCTAGGCATTTTAATTTCTGTGTTGGATATTTCTCTTCCTGTGCTCTCTGCAATTGACTTGTTTCTTGTTTATGCGAAGTTCTAGACGTTTCAGGACTCTTATTGAAGCAGATTCTGAAATTGAAAGGACTTTTCATCGAAGGAGAAGACAGCAAAGACAAAGAGTAAGAGAAATACCTGAACCACAACTTACCATGGCAGCAGCTGAAGACAATAGACCGTTGAAGGAGTATGCAGCCCCTAATGCTCGGGGTTTGCGATCTGGGATTGCTAGGCCAGCCATTGAAGCTGAGAACTTCACTATACCGCCTTCCTTACTATCCATGATAAGGCAAAACCAGTTTGGAGGTTTACCTTCGGAGGACCCAAATGATCAAGTTGAGATGTTCTTGAAATTCTGTGAGACTCTCAAGATTGAAGGTGCCTCAGTCGATGCCATTCGGCTCCGGTTATTTCCATTATCCATGAGGGACAAGGCTCGAGCTTGGTTGAAGTCGGTACCCACCGACACATTGACCACATGGAATCAATTGGAGCAAGCGTTCCTGAATAAGTTCTTCCCTCCTTCTAAGACTGCACATTTTAGAACTCAAATCATAAGCTTTATTCAAAAGGAAGGAGAATCGTTATCCAAAGCTTGGGATAGATACAAGGGGTTGTTGGAATCTTGCCCACATCATGGGTTAGAAAAATGGCTAATCATTCACACCTTCTACAATGGATTGGAATATCCTTCAAAGGTGTCACTTGATTCTGCGGCCGGAGGAGCTCTGATGAATAGAAGGCTTACGGAAGCCTATGACATTATTGAGAATGTCGCTGCAAACCATCACCAGTGGGCCAATGAAAGAGGTAACAGCTCGAGAAAACTCTCGGGAGGTAAGTTTGAGTTGGATGGTGTTAGTTTAATTATGGCTAAGTTTGACTCATTGAATAAACGCTTTGATAAGCTTGAAAAAGCTGGTGTTAATATTGTAAATGCTGCTAACACCTTTTGTGAGATTTGTGGAATGCGAGGGACATATGAGTGCGGAATGCCAAGTGAAAATGGTTCCTCGCAAGGCACTTTGTGGAACAAATGGAATCATGCCATAATTTCTATGACATTCCACCGAAGGTGCGCAATGATCCATATTCCCAGACTTACAATCCCTTGGAGGTCTCATCCCAATTTCTCCTATAGGAACAATCAAAATCAAGTTGGGCAAAGTGGTGCTAAACCTCCTATTGGATTCCCCAGTACAAAAGTCTAAACTTGAATCTCTTCTTGAAAATTTTGTAGAGAGTCAAACCAAGCAAAATGAAGAGTTTAGGCACCATGGTCAAGTTGTTAGTGAGGCTATTAAGGATTTGACATCTAAGGTTGATAATTTAGCTATTCATAACAAGATGTTAGAAACTCAAATAGCCCAACAAGCTAGCTCTTCAAATAGACCACATGGGAAATTTCCGGACGACCGAAATAAATCCTAATGAAC
The DNA here is from genome assembly GCA_029884595.1 of Ormosia semicastrata. Lineage (NCBI taxonomy): Eukaryota > Viridiplantae > Streptophyta > Magnoliopsida > Fabales > Fabaceae > Ormosia > Ormosia semicastrata. The sequence goes on along the minus strand of JAQQTO010000054.1, from coordinate 5,884,622 downwards.
ATTGTAAAATTTGTGAGTTTAAGGAGTGGGAAGCAATTAGAAGATTCTAAAGCAAAGGGGAGAATGACAAGGAAGGGAGGGATGAAGAGGAAGAAACAACTAGGACACAACCTTTAGAAGAAAAGGAGAGCAATGAGAAAGTGTCTAAGTATGTACCCTAAACCTTACCAACCCACGGTGCCCTTCCTCAAAGATTGGCCAAGGCCAAGCTAGATAAGCGATTTGGAAAGTTTCTTGAAGTCCTTAAGAAATTATACATTAATGTACCCTTCACCGAGGCGTTGCAACAAATGCCTACTTATGCTAAATTTCTTAAGGACATTTTGTCCAATAAGAGAAAGCTAGAGGAGTATGAGGCCGTAGCATTAACGAGGAGTGTAGTGCTTTGATTCAAAATAAGTTGCCTCCTAAACTCAAAGATCTGGCAGACTTCTCTATTCCTTGCTTGATTGGAAACACCGGTTTGATAAAGCCTTATGTGATTTGGGGGCTAGTGTTAGTCTTATGCCCTTGTCATTTGTAAGAAGTTGGAGGTGGGTGAACTAAAGCCCACAACAATCTCATTGCAATTGGCGGATCGTTCTGTCAAATACCCAATAGGCATCTTGGAGGATGTTCCTATTAGAGTGGGTAAGTTCTTTATTCCTGCTGATTTTGTGGTTCTTGAAATGGAAGAGGATGCACAAATTCCCATTATTCTTGGTAGGCCTTTCTTGGCTACTGCAGGTGCTATTATTGATGTGAAAAATGGTAAGTTGTCATTGACTGTTGGTGATGATAAGGTTGAGTTTGATATATCTAGATCAATTAAGCAACCTTCTTTTGAGGATTCTTGTTGCAGGATTGATTTATTGCATCAGGTAGTGAAAGAAGAAACCATCAAGATGCACTTGGAAGATCCATTGGAAATGTGCTTGGTTGGAAGAGACTCATCAGAATTTGAAGGTGAAGTAGCTGAGTATGCCCGTTTGTTAGAGGCAAACCCAGTGATTCCACCTCAAAATGCAAAAATGGAAAAGCTTGAGTCTAAACCCAAACCCGAAGATTGGAAAGAGGACAAGGCTCCAAAGGTAGAACTCAAACCCTCCTTCCACTCTCAGGTATGAATTTCTTGGTCCAAACTCTTCTTATCCCGTCATTGTAAGTGCTAGTTTGAATGAGTTAGAGACAGAGAAATTACTTAGAGCACTTAGAATGCATCGAAAGGTCATAGGATACACAATTGATGATATTAAGGGCATAAATCCTTCCTTTTGCATGCACAGGATTTTGATGGAAGTTGACCATAAACCATCCATTGATCATCAACGTAGGTTGAATCCTAATATGAAAGAGGTGGTTAAGAAAGAAATCCTTAAGTTGTTAGATGCTGGGGTAATTTACCCAATCTCAGATAGTGAATGGGTTAGTCCAGTGCATGTGGTTCCTAAGAAAGGGGGAATAACTGTGACCAAAAATGAGAAAAATGAACTGATTCCCACAAGGGCGGTCACAGGATGGAGAATGTGCATTGATTATAGGAAGTTGAATAAAGCCACTAGGAAAGATCACTTCCCCCTCCCTTCATTGATCAAATGTTAGAGAGATTAGTGAGCATGCATATTTACATTTACCTAGATGGTTATTCGGGATTCCACCAAATCCCCATTCATCCTAGTGACCAGGAAAAGACAACATTTACTTGTCCCTATGGCACCTTTGCTTATAGGAGAATGCCTTTTGGTTTGTGTAATGCTCCGGCTACTTTTCAAAGATGCATGACTGCAATTTTTTCTGATTTTATTGAAAACATCATGGAAGTTTTTATGGATGATTTCTCTGTATATGGTACTAACTTTGATGATTGTTTGTCTAATTTGTCTAAGATCTTGCAGCGTTGTGAAGAGGTTAACCTCGTCTTGAATTGAGAAAAGTGTCATTTTATGGTACAAGAGGGAATAGTGCTTGGACACTTAGTTTCTGGAAAAGGGATTGAGGTGGATAGGGCAAAGATTGAAGTAATTGAAAAATTGCCTCCACCAGTGAATGTGAAAGGAGTGAGGAGTTTCTTGGGACATCCGGTTTTTACTGGGAGATTTATTAAGGATTTTTCGAAAATTGCTAAACCATTGTCTAATCTCTTAGTGAAAGATGTTCCATTTGATTTTAATACTGATTGTTTGCAAGCCTTTTGCAGATTGAAAGAAACTTTGATTACAGCTCCCATTTTACGATCCCAGGATTGGAATCTACCATTTGAGGTTATGTGCGATGCCGACTATGCCATAGGAGCTGTTTTGGGGCAAAGGAAAGACAAGAAGGTCCATGCCATTTATTATGCAAGCAAAACTCTTGATGGAGCCCAAGCCAATTATGCAACCACTGAGAAGGAATTGCTTGCGGTGGTTTTTGCCTTTGAGAAATTCAGATCATACCTTGTGGGTTCAAAGGTGACTGTGTACACTGATCATTCCGCACTCAAATACCTCATGAGCAAAAAGGAAGCAAAGCCTAGACTTATCCGCTGGATACTTCTCTTGCAAGAATTCGACTTGGATATTCTAGACAAGAAAGGGGTGGAGAACTTAGTTGCGGATCACCTATCCAGACTTGAACCACCGGTGAATGAGCAAGGTAACTTGCCTATTGATGATTCCTTCCCCGATGAGCAACTACTTGCCATTTCAAAAGAGAGGTTCCTTGGTATGCCGACTTTGCGAATTACTTAGCTTGCGGAATTCTACCACCAGAAATTAATTATCAAGAGAAAAAGAAATTTTTCTCGATTTAAAGCATTTTGTGTGGGATGAGCCGTATATCTTCCTGGAGATGTCTTGATGGTATCTATCGAAGATGTGTCTCGAAGGATGAAGGTCGAGTATATTGAATTGTTGTCATTCTTCATCCTATGGAGGACATGCTAGTGCCTCAAAGACAATGACCAAAGTTCTTCAATCTGGTTTCTTCGGCCTCATATTTTCGAGATGCTCGAAACTTTGTTATCTCTTGAGACAGCTGTCAAAAGAACTGAAATATATCTAAGAGACATGAAATGCCTCTCAATCCCATCTTGGAAGTTGAGATTTTTGATGTTTGGGGAGTTGATTACATGGGACCATTTCCACCATCTTGTAACAACAAGTTCATTCTTGTGGCGGTGGATTATGTCTCAAAGTGGGTAGAAGCAATACCATCCCCAATGAGTGATGCTAAAACCGTTATGAAGCTATTCAAAAAGATCATATTTCCAAGGTTCGGAGTTCCAAGAGCAGATGATAAGTGATGGAGGTTCGCATTTCATCGAAAGACAATTTGAAAACCTCTTGAAAAAGTACGGAGTGACTCACAAAGTCGCTACACCATACCATCCCCAAACCAAGCGGACAAGTAGAGGTTTTCAATAGAGAAATCAAGAGCATATTGGAGAAGACTGTTTCAAAATCAAGAAAGGATTGGTCTTTGAAGCTTGATGACGCTCTATGGCGTACAGAACAACTTATAAGACTCCCATTGGTATGACTCCATTTCGGTTGATTTATGGTAAGCCGTGTCATCTTCCAGTTGAGCTAGAACACAAGGCATTTTGGGTCATCAAACTACTTGAACTTTGACATGAAAATGGTGGGAGAAAAGGAAATTACAACTTCATGAGATGGACGAATTGAGGCTTGATGCATATAAACATGCCAAGACTTACAAGGAACAGACCAAGCGTTGGCATGACAAGCACATCTTGCGTCGAGAATTCAAAGAAGGAGATCTTGTGCTACTCTTCAACTCAAGATTGAAGCTATTTCCAGGTAAGCTCAGGTCTAGATGGTCCGGACCATTCCAAGTTCGTCAAGTGTTTCCTTATGGAGCTGTTGAGGTGTGAAGCGAAGCCACAGGATCCTTCAAGGTAAATGGACAAAGGTTGAAGTCTTATCTTGTTAATGAAATTATAGAGAAGGGAGTGACACACAACTTTCTTTGTCCGAGTGTTTCAAGTTAAAAGTGGCAGGGGTCGAGCTTAAGACCATAAATAAGTGCTTCTTGGGAGGCAACCCAAGTTCTCTTCCATTGCAAAATTTCTTTTTCTTTATGTTTTTGCATTTGTTATTTGGATAAATTTAACAAAGTTGCAGGGCAATGAACACTTACTGATGAGTGTATTTCAAGTTGAACCTCTTTTGGGACTTCAAGCCTTCAAATTCCAAGTCCAAAGGGAACAACGGTTAGGATGAGGTATGTACCACAACCATAATTCAGCTCTTGCTACCCTTTAAAAAAAAAAACAATTCCAGAACCAACCACGGCCTGGCCGTGGTTCCCATCATGGCCGTGATGTTTACCACGGTCGTGGTTTCTGGTAAAAAAAAAAAAGGGGGAAGACGCAAAAAACAGAACAAACCACGGCCTGGCCGTGGTGGCCATCATGGCGTGGTGTCTGTCTGCAGAAAACATTAAAAAGATGAAAAATGAATTGACCACGGCCTGGTCATGTGGTTCCCACCACGGCCGTGGTTCGTGTCTCCGCGTTTTTTTAACTCCTACGCACCAATCTTTCCTCACTTACCTCCCACTTCTTCTTCTTCCTCTTTCCCCCACCTCCATTGCTATACACACAACCTCCATTTCTCACCCCTTCTCTCACAAATCACCCTAAACCTTCCCAAATCCACCCCTAAATTCCATCCTCCACCTCTATTTTACCATTTTCTTCTTCTTCTTCCCCATTCTTCTCCTCCTTCCCTCCATAGCTAACACCACACGTCCCTCCCCTTGCCATTTTACCATTTTTTTTCCTCCTTTCACCACCCATTTTCTTCATCTTTTCCATCATTCCCAACCTCCATAACCCACACCCACACATTCAAACCCTAGCTTCCTGATTTTCAATAATCTCCTGCAAATTGAGAGTTCATATGGCTAGCAAACGGCAACGTGGGGATCAATCTTCATCTTCCAGAGCGGAGGCGCTCCTTCAAGAGGTAACTCTCCTGACTCTAACCCTTTTGGCATTGTGTTTAAAAATAGAGAACAAAAAGATAGGTACAATGTGTTAGCCAAAAGAAAAATAGTAAACACTAGGTACCTAGATGACCAAGTTCTAGACACTTTAGGATTGACTGAGGAGATAAATTGGATGCTGGACTATGAAGCACGGGTACTTCATAATGTCTGCCGTACCCGTGTCGGATACGTACCCGTGTCGGATACGTACCCGTATCCGTACCAAATACTCGGATACTTGATAAATATTAGTTTAATTTGTTAACAAAAGTCGTATCTTCGTATCATACCCGTGTCGTATCCGATACCCGTATCCGTGCATCATAAATGCTGGACAATATAGGGTGGAGCACCTTTGCTCGCACCTGTTATGTTACATTTCTTGGGCCTACATTAGAGTTTTTGAGCTCTCTTGAGGTCAATATTTTGCAAGGGGAGGGGTGTCAAGATGGCCGAATCAGTTTTCGGCTATTTAATGTTGATCATGTCCTGAATTTAGAGGAGTTTAACTCCATTTTTTCCTTGCCGGTGGGTGGGGAAAGACGTTCCCCTAGAGAATTTAATGTTGGGAATTTCTGGAGTCAAATAAGCTTTAGTGGAGGTAGCTATGATTCATCCAAAGCTAAGGCCACTGCCTTAGTCAACCCCTGTTTTCGCTATCTCCACCGCATTATGGCTAATACCTTATTTAGCCGCGGGGATAGCGATGGAGCCGTCCACCAGGACGAACTCCTTTTCTTATGGGCTATGTTGCACAGTGTTCACTTGGACACAGGGTCTCACATGATTCGGAACTTACTCAAAGTTGCCAAGAAAGGAGAGGGTTCAATAGTCATAGGTGGGCTTGTCACTGCAATAGCCCACTATCTTGAGTATGACTTGGATGGTTTCGTCGAAGCCGAAGGGCGCAATAGAATTGATCTCACAGCTTGTATAGCTATGAAGATGATTGTTAGGGAGGAAGAGTCATATTGCTTAGTAATTCCTGATCGGCTGCACCCTTTTCCCCTCCCTAACCCTGCTGCCATCTCTGTTAGAAACCCGACAAACTGGCGTGTGCAAGTGGTGGATGAACCTGAACCACTTAACGTTCAGCAGCCTCTTCGTCCATCACCCCAAGGTCGGCCATCTAGGCCTCCTTCCTCTTCTGCAGTACTTCTTCTGATGCTTTTGATCGGATCTACACTTCCCTTGACGCCATTCAGGCTGAGCAGGCGCTCATTCGAGCCGACCAGGCACACATCCGGTCAGAGCAAGCTCAGCAGAGTGATGATGGAGCAACTACAGCAACAGGGCCAGAGCATGGAGACCATGATCCGTGCTATGTATGACTGGCATATGAGCCAGCATCACTTTCCACCGCAGTGAGTCCACTTCTTTTTCTTCTCTCTCTGACTTGATGGTTTACATTGGGGACAATGTAAATCTCAAGCTTGGGGTGGGGTATTTACATTTATTTTCATGTTTTCATGCCGCATACTTAGTTGCATTTTAGCTTTTTCATATTGCACATTGCATTGTGTTGCATGATCACACCATCTTGTTACCCCAGTATAGGTTTGCATCCTCCTGTATGAACATTTTTCGCCAATTTTAAAGAAAGTGAATGTGGAACCCATGTTTTTATTCCTGTGATAGGCAAGTTTTCAAAGGGAGATCTTTTGATAGCAATGGTTAGCGTAAGGTTCTCTATTTTTGAGCTTTTCATTGATTTAGCCACTAAAGGTGAGAATTGAGCCTAATAAGGGGTATGTGCTTTACATTGATGTTAACCCCTCTTTTCTGTTGAGTGAAATTCTGTACTCTTGGATTTGGTACTTTAGAATTTGATTTGAAACCATTTTGAAGCGGAATTATTGGTTGCATGCTTGAATGTGATTAAGGCATCTTAGGTATTTTTCATGGCCTTCTGAACTTATTGTCACATCTTCATCTGCTAGTTGCCCATTTTGAGCCTTATGCATAATTGATTTTCTTGGTACCTATGAGGATACACCGTTGGTAACCATCTAGAACGGTTAATGGAGCAAAAACTCGGCTTGAAGCTTGTGCTTAGAATCATGTGTTTTTGAGTCTTCTAAAAAAAATGTTGAAATGAATGCTTGACAAAGAAAGAAAAGAAATGAGAAAATTGTTTGGAAATGCGAAGCTATGCTTGTTATTGTATAATACCTTTGCTTCATATATGTTCTAGAGGGTTTCTTGTTACTAGAAATTTCGCTAACCCTTTGTACATACTTTCCTTTCTTTATCCTACCAAAAATCATTCCCATGGCCCCATTACAACCCTTTTGAAAGACCTTTTGATTCTTGCATGCATGCTGATTATTAGTGAAAATTTGGTTTCCTATCAAGTTCATAAAAGTGCTTTTTGAGGAGCTTGAGTGATGTTTCTTTACCCTTACACACTTTGAGAGTGATTAGATGAGTGACCCTAATTGATGGAAAGCATGAATTTAGGGAACCTAAGCTTCTATTGGACTGGACATTGATCATCTCTACACTGGTTGAATGTTTATGCCTATTACTTGCATTCGTTGTTTTTCGGGTTCTTCATTCACTGTCATATTTCAAAGTTCTGATTTTGGCCTTAATGATTGCTTGAGGACAAGCAAAATCTTAAGCTTGGGGTAGTTTGATGCGTGTGATTCCACATCACATTTTGCATATGTTTTGCATGCATTTTCATAATTTTTTATGCATATTTGTTTATTTCATCATTCGTTTTTCTTTTAGTTCGGATAACTGCGGTTTGGCATGTGTTATAATGCAGGAACAAGGCAAATTGAAGTAGAATGGGGCTAAGCTAAATTGATGTTGAATTAGGGACAAAATGCACCGAAAAGAAGACAAACAGACTCAACCACGGCCTGGGTGTGGTCTCCATCACGGCCATGGTTCGAGGGAGTCAAGAAAGAAGAGAACTAGAAGTCCATACTCAACCACGGCCTGGCCGTGGTCCCCACCACGGTCGTGGTTCGGAAGCAAGGTTAGAAAATTTGGTCCAGAACTGACCACGACCTGGCCGTGGTCCCCACCACGGCCGTGGTTCGCTTGACGAACAGTTTTAAGTGACTTGCTTTCCCTTTTTAAAGGGGGAAGGGATTGTCAAAAGAACACAACAGGCTAAGGCACGAAGGAGGAGACCTAAATTGGAGATTTTGAAGCTTGAAACAAGGCACAAGGGGGAGACTCTTGGATTGGAAGAAGAGTTAGAGAAGACAAGAAGGCTTCACAAGAATTTTTTCTCTTCTCTTGGATTTTTCTTTTGGTTTGTTTCTCGGATATATTATGGTTTGTATTTCAATGAATATGATTGAGTAATTCTTTGTTCTAGGATTTGGTAGTAACCCATTGGAACAATTGACAATGTTTGATGCATGAATTTACGCCTCTTTAATACTAAGTTTCTCTTGATTTAGTTTTTGGGCACACCAAGTGTTTGTGAATATGCCAGCCACATGTTTGCATGATCTTTGATATTAAGGGAAGAAGCTGAAAGGTGACTCTTGATTTCGAACCCTAAAAAACCGAACACGAGCTTTTAAATCACGAAAGTAGATTAATTCTCTTGAGGTTTTCTACTGAATTATCTGTTCTTATTGGATTCTATCTAATGCAATTGTTGTGAAAATAGGAATTGGATTAGATTGGATATGTTATTGTGTTCTGAAAGGAAACAATAATTCTTTAGGATAATTCACCTTCAAGAATAACTTAGTTTGAGAAGCGAGGAAAGAATTGCAAAACTTGTTGATTTCCATTGTGGTGAACCCATATCCTAGATTCCTTAAAAATTGATTTCTTAATACCAATTTCTGTGTTCAAATCCCAAAGTTTATCTTCTTTGTTACTTTCGAATTTTAATTTCTGCGTTCTGGTCTACCATCACAACTTTACATCACTAGTTTGGTCTAGATAATCATAATTAAACTTAATTGGTTGTCATAAACTCAGTCCTCGTGGATCGATAATTTTATTACTTGACGAAATCGTACACTTGCGATTACACCACAACATTTACCTCTAGGAAAGTAAGGTAAAAGTGGGATTTTGAAGCACTTAAAGTGGGATTTTGGGAAAATTTTCTAAATGAAAAGTGTTTAGAATATTGTTTAGCTTTAAAAAATGGTGAGAGTGAAAATTATAGGTGATGGATAGTGTATTTGGTGGTGGAGGCCGAACCTATGGAGGAAAAAGGAAGGAAAAATGATGCTTTGATTTTTGGGATTTTTGAGAGAAAGTGTTGTAAGCTTTTTGATGTGAGAGAAAATGAAATTTGTGAGAATGAATGAAGGGCTGCTGCTTCCGTGAAAGCCATGGAGATTTAAGTGATGTGCTTGACTCAAAATATCACTAATTGGATGCACATGGATGTGCACATGACATATGTCATCAACTTGACTTTGCATGGCTATTTGGATTGTTCAAGATTCATGTAGAAGCCTCCCCAAGTTGCTGCCAAAACCGTGGGACTCCTTGAGTGTTTAGGGAATTAATTATTTTCAATTTACACCTAATTGCATGCTAATTAATTAGGTAATTAGTTAGGTTAAATTTTCTAATCAATCTTAATTAACATTCTAACTATATAACTAATTAATTAAACATATAATTACATATATTATATCTTCTAATTAAATTTAGGATATCTAATTAAGAATTAAATTATAACAATTTAACATTTAATTTAGTTTACTTAACTTGTTAATTAGACCATTAGATTAACCAAATTAGGATTAATTAGTTACTAATCAAATTCAAGTTATTATTGTTGACTTACATCTTTTCTTTGGCTACTTAAAAAGCTCTATTCAAAGTTATCTCCCTTTTCCTTGCATCTCCAAACTGTCCTCCTTGCATTATGCATGCAATAATATTGTCATCTTTTTTAAGCCATTATTTGAAGATTCTAACCATTGATTAATTCAATGGTTAGGATTTAGGTAGACTTTTGATTTTTAGAAGACTAAATCTAGTAATTGAATCTTTCTCCTTTAAATCCTAGCCATTAGATGTGTCTCCAAAATAAAGGGTCAAGATTACTTCTTCTTACTTTTAATCCAATGGTTATAATTAGTCATAGCCTTTTTAGAAGACCAAATCTCCACCATTGATTAAATCCAAATCCAATGGTCATAAATGGTCTTAGTCACTTTTCAATACCAATTCTACACCGTTGATTAAATCGACGATTGATATTAAAGCCTTCCTAACTAAGTTTATTCTCACACCATTGATTAAATCAATGGTGATTATTCAATGCTTCTTTATTAAGTTTGTTTCTTAACCGTTGATTAAATCAATGGTTAATCTTCAAACTAAGTATTCTCATCCAAGGGTACAAATCAAGTCAAGCCCTCTTTGTTGACTACGCAAAGATAATTTTTATTATTTTTATCTCGCTATAACCCTATAAATAATATTTTTATTATATTTTTATCACCGATAAATAAATACAGTACAAAAAATAGTAAAAAAAATTATAAAAACTGTTTCTAGATTCAATTTTAGTAAGATCCCCTGTCTCTGTCTAAACAGTATAAATTTTTCTATCCGTAAAAAAATTTTTACTTTGCGGGACTCACGTAGGCCCACGTATGGCCACTTGGGCTCACATACAAACAAAAATTCATAATCATTTACAAAAATCACAAATATTAGAAAACACACAAATATCAAATCAGATCACGTAAAATAATTAAAACCTAATGATAAAAATTAAATTACGTAAAGTTTTCCCTGGCTCAAAAATTTTTATTTTCCTGACTCGGAGTAAATCACTCAAAACGATCAAATACGCTGACGGAATAATCAATAATTTTACAGTATTCAAAAATTACTAAATAGTAAAATTCTGTTAACTGTCAAAATTACTATTTAAGAGATAGAAAATTTTGGGGTGTTACAGTAAGCAAGTGCTCAATAAGGAAAATTCAATTTAGAAATGGTTTAGCCTAAAAAGGTTTCACCTATTTATAATTGCTCCATCTATTCAATAGAGGATGATAGAAGGCGAAGATAAAACCAAGCGTGTGGTGAAATGGAATTCTAGAACATCTCTCATTTAATTTTTAAAATATCTAGATATTTATAAGATTTATAAAATATTGATAGTAAATATCTATGATATTTACATACAATTTTCTAAAGATTCATTTAGAGACTAATTGTTCTATTTAAGGATATATAAGTTGTCATTTGGTTTAAGAAATGTTTCCTGTTTTCATTTCTTACTTTCATTTTTTGAAAATGATTTTCATTTTCTAATTTTTTATTTTAAAAATATGTTTGATTTGGTATACTGTTTTCTATTTTCAAAAACTGAAAACAATGAAAATGTCTATGATTTACCCATTTTCAGTAAATTGAAAATAAAAAAATGAATAATAAAAATATATTTAATGTTTTTTTAAATAATTTTTTAATAATAAAGTCTTATAAATAAAAAAATAATTAACTGCACAAAATATTTAATAATATTACATTTGTTACACTATTCATTCACAAAATAATTAATTAATCCAAATAAGTAACCAATGTTATTTATTAAATGCAATCATCATTGCATCTCAACCCTTATGTCTTACCAAAAAATTTACAACTATCAATTATATAAAACTTATCAAGAGTTATGCTAGTTTTATCATATACTAGTGTTTTGTATTCATGCAATGTATAAGATAAATTAAAAAATATTATAATAAATAAGAAAAAATATATTTAACCTAGAGATATGACATCTCAAATAATTTAAATAAATTTGATTAAGTTATAATTAGTAAAATTTACAATAAAACTCACTCAAAACTATTTTTTTATTTTTATTAAACGACTCTTCCTGTGTTATAATAACTAAGTTATGTATCTCCACTTAATAAATATTTATTTTATATGACATCTCAATAAATAATTAGTTTATATAATTTCAGATAATTTTAATATTTTATTCTATATTTTTTATTTTAATATTAATTTTTATGAGTTTATTTTATTTGAATGTTTTATCAACTTATTATTAAGATTATATAAAAAAATACTATATTTTCTTAGATAAAAAAATACTTAATAAATTCTTGGTTTCTTCATAATAACTTATATTTAATTAATTTTACTATATTTTCATGTAAAATTTCCACTTTAGTGTGATATATATATATTGAAGTTTTGTAAATAATATAAAATAATTATATATGAATAAATATAATTAATTAATTTAAGGTGAAAGTACATATATAGCAGAGATAATATTAGACAATTATATAATTTTTGAAATTTTAAGATCAATCACTAATAAAAATAATTAATAACGTGGTCAACTAAAGATATATGAAATTTTTTTGAATATGAATTAATATACAAAAGCATATTTGTCAAGTTAATTAATATGTGATTATAAATTTCTATATTTGTATGTGTGAGTAATAAATTTAATTTAGATTTGATGACACATGAACACTTTTCTTTTAAATTGTAACATGAGATGTCATATGTCAGTTAGTTGAAATATGTATTTGTCATATGATAATTTTTTTAACATGTTTTATGTCGAATAATACACGTATCGAATATGAAGGCATATGTCGTTCTCTTTATATGATTATATAAATATAAATGAATTATGATTATGATTATGATGATGATGATTATTATTATTATTATATGATTTGAATATTTTATTAACTTATTATTAACTGTATACCAAAAAAATTTACTATAATTTATTAGTTTAAAAAATACTTAATAAATTCTTAGTTTATTCATAATAAATTACATTTAATTAATTTTACTATATTTTTATGCTAAATTTTCACTCTTGTGTGATGTATATATTGAAATTTTTTAAATAATACGAGTAATTACATATGAATAAATATAGTAATTTGAAAATATAATTAATTTATGTGACCATACATATATAATATAACCTGGTATGAGATACCTATGAAAATTTTGGGATTTTAAGATCAATCACTAATAAAAATAATTAATAACGTGATCAATTAAAGATAGGTAAGAATCTTTTGAATCTTTTTGAATATGAATTAATATGCAAATATATATATGTCAAAGTAATTAATAAGTGATTATAAATATTTATATTTGTATGCATTAACAATAAATTTAATTTAAATTAAACAATTAATAAAGTGGTCAAATAAAGATGGGGGAAATTTTTTGAATTTTTTTGAATATGAATTAATATGCAAAGATATATATATTAAGGTAATTAATATGTGCTTATAACAATTAATAATGTGGCCAACTCAAGGTAGGTGTGAAATTTTTAAATATGAATTAATTTGTAAATGTATATATGTCAAGGTAATTAATATGATATTATAAATTTCTATATTTATATGTGTGATCAATAAATTTAATTTAGGCCTGACAGTACATGTGCACCTTTTTTTTAAATTACAATATAAGATGTCACATGTCAGTTATTATAATCATTTATTTATCACATAATAAATTTTTAAACATGTTCGATATCAAAATGACACATGACAAATTTATGCATGCCAAGGGCAAACGTTCTTGCGTTGGCAAGCCTTTGGTTATCAACCACTAATTTCTTTATACTCTCTACCTCAACAGATTGATAACACCATCTAGATCAAAATGTATATGTGAATCTATGTCAGATGTATTAGCAATTCGAACACCTGAACCCCATGGTGTATCATTGCTTCCTTTCTGAAGTTCCCACAAATCCCTGATGTGCTGGTCACTTATTTTAACATCCCAATACATGCAACCAAGTCTGCCAAGTCGTAAGCATATATGTTGCCATGAATCACCTCTAGCAATTGGAAGTCGGAACCAAATGTTAGAGGATGCACTTCTTAAACCCACTTCTTCAACATATGAGATGTCTAATGCGTCCATCTAGCTGGTTAGTCTAGCATGCTTAATGCAAAGTGAACAGTGCATAACAACATGAAGAAGGGCCGCTACATACATGCTAGATGAAGCATCCCCTTTATTTGCTTCCGCAATTAAACTTCCGTAACTGTATCCTTTAGCTTTAGGTATAATTTCAGTGGATATAACGCCTTGTGGCAAAGATAGTTGAGAGCCAGATGAATATGAAATATTTCTTCTCTTGCAGATTCCTGAGTTGTTTTTAATACCGTGAAGAGATGGGATCAAATTCAATATATCTGAAGTAGTTCGTTTTCGAGATTTTTTATCATATTTGGAAACAACATCTTCACTAGTGTTATAATTAACTATGGATTCCACTGCCTGGGCTGTAAAGATTCATTTTGCTAGTCGTATATGGCTTAATGAAAGATAAAATTAAAAGATATAATAGCATGCATATACTCCACATGATAAAGATGGAGACACAAAGAAAGTATCTTACATACGAGAGTTGTAGCACATGAACTAGATCCAGCAGCCTTGAATGATTCAACTTGAGGTCCATTAGGTCTGGAATTAGGGAATGACTTATGAGAGCCAGTCGGTCGGGAGGGAATAGGGGCGGAGCTAGAAATTTAGTATAAGAGAGGCCAGATGAAACATATATAACATGGAGAAATTTTTTTCCTTTTTTCTTCTTTCTTTAAATTTTTTTTTAATTTGTACAAGTAAATCTTATATGATTGCAAAGATTATATGATTTGCACAAAAGTTTCAAATAACTAAAGAAGTTACATGTAAACTTTACTCATTTTATGGGGGTGATAAACTAAATACATAAAAGAGTATACAAAGATAATGATAAAGTTGGGGGAGATCATGGCATACCCATGTCCCTCCTCCGCCTCTGCTGAGGAGATAATAATCGAGATGACCAACTTCTGCCATCATTAGAAGTATCACCCAACACTCTTAGCTGATCTTCATACATTGCAGTAGAGGAACCAATGTCAACTGAATGCGAAGAATTTAAAGAAGCCGAACCCTGTTTAGACTTTGAAGCAGATAGCTTTTTCCCAGCTGTGCTCCTTCCTTGTCCAGTGGAAATTGAGCCAACAAAATCGGATTGGACTGGGCCTTTCACATCGCCTGACGAGAACAAGGAACCGCTATAGTGGGTAGTAACACCAGAAGCTTTTGTTACATTATTAAAATATGATATTTACATGCCTCCTTCCCACTTTGGAGACGGGGTTCCAGCTTTTAAACTATGGAGATTCATTGGGACAGAGCCATAATGAGAAGGAAGGGATGTATTCATGGATGAAGAGAGATTTTGAACGGAGAATAGAGGCGCAGAAGACCCTTTCTCATGTCCAAACACTTCATCAGCAAGTGATGAAAAACTTGATGTATGACCTCTTGCAATCTGCATAGAACTCTCAAGCCGACTATCGAAAAGAAACTCATGTCCAGATGTTTGATTTGGACAGCAGCACTGAGCAAAAGGGAGCGTAATTTTCCCCAGTCAACCAAGCTTAAATTCATTTCATCTTCAATCACCTGCATTTGTCCTATATCAATTTTCTTGATCCGCAACACCTGATTAAGGTTGCCAAATAAATTATCTTTTCCAGATGGGTCTGGTTGAGTCTTTAACAACTTAAACAAGGGGGTTTGAAATCCTCATCAAGTTGCATCAGCAGGAAGTAAGAGCTTTCACATTTTGGAAATTCCATCATTAGTATAGCTAAACCATTCCAAATGTTCTTGGGTATTTTAACTGTACTGAATCCATGCTCATATACTTGTAAGAGTGCCTCAGAAGCCATAAGTCCTGTTGATACCCAATTTTGTCCATTTTCTTTTATTTTTATTTTTATTTCTTTAATAAAAAAAAGAGAAAAAATAATAAAAAATAAATATAAAAAGGACTTGGTACGGGTCAACCCATGACCCAATTCTCTTCTCAACCCAACTTCCTTCTTCCTGCTGCAACCCTAGCCTCCACAATCACTTGCATTGAATTGGATTAAAAGCTTTAGACAGTTTTCTTTTCCAATCATCAAGTTTCTTCTTTATTGGCATTCATTCAAATCCAAGGGGCGGTACCGTTTGTTTTTTTTGCATTCCAATCATCGATGAAACGAAGGGTTTTGTTTTGGCATGTTTTATTTTCCTTATAAGAATCACACACAAATGGGTGAAGGGGGATTGAATCGTTCATAAAGGAAGGAGAGAGCTACACAGGATTCAGAAAAATACAAGCAAAAATCATAGAGCAATCACGAATCACGGATAGATTGAGCAAAAAAAAAAACTCTCATCATCTTCACCACCGTGAACCACCCACCATACCCGTGCCATCCAACCGGCGACCACCACCGCGAGGCCGCCACCACGATCCACCCACTGCGCGTTCCCCCTCCTCCTCATCGCGAACCGGACCGAGCTAGGGCCGGCGACCCACACGCGTGACCCACTAGCCGTCCAGTGAGACCACCTTGCCGTCGAACCCGCACCGTCGGACCATCTCGAAGCCGGTCCGGCGAGCCGCTACCCCGTGCCGCCGCTACCGAAACGTGAGTGTTCGGTCTTCACCGTTGCTCTCCAGGACCCGACCGCCGCCAAACTCGATCCTCCCGGATCCGATGCACCGTGCCGGCATTCCTTCCCCGCCACACAAGTTCTTTCCTCTCGCGTCCACCCACCGTGAGCCCTCCTTCTTCCCCTCCTCTTCTTTCCTTTCATCTTCGTTTTTTTGATGAGTCTGAGACTATTAAGTCTCCTTTTTTTTTTCTTCTTTTTTTTTTTTTTTTTTTTTTTTGATGGGCTTCTGACCCGTTTCCCTTTAAAATGTTTTTTACTTACTAAAATAAAAAAGTGTGAAATAAAAAAAAGATCCAAATATGTTTTGAATTTTAAGATTTAGTACTTGTTTGATCACATTTTTTTTTCTTAATGATATGTTTTATATTGTGTTTTGTGATAAATAAAAAAATAAACAAATAAAATAAAAATGCATAAAAGATAAAAAAATCATAAATAAAAAATATAATGAAAGTGAACTTGTGATTTGATTTGATTTGACTATAGTTTATCTGTCTCTTTATAACTTGTAAATTTATCTTATTGATTAAAATCACTTATGACGAAAAAATTGGGAGAGGATCGGAGGCCTATGTGATCGATTACACTCTTCCCGATAATCTTGAGGCTTTATATTGGGTTTTGCTTGAGATGGCTAATGTAAAGTCTAATCCCCACATAAAAATTAAAATAATTATGTAAATTAAAATATATTTTTTTAAATAAACCAAAATAAACTTTTCTTTTTGTAAAATAAAGTATTCAAATAAAAGTGAACAATTTCATACAGTTCAACATCATGATTGTGGTGAATTAAAGTTTTATTTTTCATGAAGACATTTTTTGGAAATTAATGCAAAAATCTCCTTGTGCCTAAAAATATTTTTCTCCTTGATTACAAAAGAGATTTTATTTGGCCATTTACTTTAAAAATCATTTTCTTACCTTAAACAAATTTCTTTGAGTTAAAATTATTCATTGGAATATTTTTATTTTTTTTTTATTTGGCCATTTTATTTTGAAAATTACTTCTCTTCAAAAGATAAAATTTTAATTCACCACTTTTATATAATATGTTGTAGACTTTGAATTTGTTCTAAAATAATAGCTATTTAGCCACCCATTACTTGTCTTAGTCATTTATCATTCTTGATATTATGCTTGACAAAATGGGACATGTCAAAATAAAAAATAAAAAATTCTTTTCTTTTAATTAATAAAGGACCAATTAAATTAATCTTGCAAATAACATTAGATTAAATAGGTAACCGTTCTTAGAACGGACGGTGTAGGAGTACTAACACCTTCCCTACCCGTAATCAACCCCAAACCTCAAACTCGAAACGTAGACCATCTTTTAGGTGTCCAATTGCGCCATTCCATTTAATGGATAAAGCGATTGGTGGCGACTCCCAACACCCCGAGGTCCTATCCTCCTTGTTCTTTTTATTTTCGCGGCGCCGCTTCGGGACGGTTGCGACATTGTAACTCCACTTGGGGACATTAGAGGTTAAACCTTATTTTAATCTCATGTGATTTGCTCTTTAATTATTTTGGTCCATTTATTTTTGTTTGTTTATTTGTTATTTATTTCATATTATTATACATTTTGTTTATATTATATGTATTATATTTCGCTTTGTAAATAAGTTCTCTCATGTACACTTCCACACACAAGCTCTCTACCCGAGCTCGATTACCTTGTAGGCTTAGACAGAGGGTGAAGTAGTGTTGCTTTGTGGGACCGTTGGTCTCCGTTTAGGCACATGAAAACCCCTCGCTCAAATTGAACTCTTTCCGCTTGTAACCTATCATGGGTGAGGATGGAGGACCCTTGCTAGCCAAAGTGTTGGTGACAGCAAGGGACAATTTGGGGACCTTTTGTCCGGTAGGGGTCTAGAACCAAAGCCATCACTTACTGGAACATAGAACCCATCTTTTAGGACAGGTACCAAGCTTAGGACCATGTATAGTTTTATTCTTGTTTTAGTGTTTTTTTTTTATCATATTCATAATAATACAAAAAAAAAAACTGTCTCTACGACACCCATATAGGACTCGTACTCAATCAAAGTCATGGATGAACTGGGCGATCACAAGAAGAGTTGAGAAGTGAAGTAAGCCACTAAAGGAACAAATGGCCAAGGTCTTGGAAGTTCTGCAAGCTTTAGAAAGAATGAAGAACACAAAAGGGACTCCTTCAGGGCAAATGATGATCCTTCAACCACGCCACGCCTTGCTCACCTGCCGGTTTACACCAATTCCTTGGCAGTATCCTAGTGTCATCTCTCAAGGGTCATGATGCCACTCACAATCTACTCAAATAATCTTGAAACACATGCATCTCTATTCCCACCATATGGCCTTCCACCTGGTTATGTGCTACCATTAGCCACCAATACTCTTGAGGCAGTGCACCGACAATCACAATAACTTCAAACCCTCCAAACACTACCCAGGGGATGTCAGCCAAATACCAATGAGATTCCTCAGCACCTTGTTTCCATTTCTCCTGGTTTTGTGCCGTCACAAATTACCAACCCTCTTGAGAGCGGCTCATCATTGGTAATACCTACTTCAGGGCCTCAAAGCTCAACTCAGGCCCAACCTCCTTTCTACATGCCACAGTTTTTCCCTCATAAGATCGCTGGTACTTCTCTGCTAAACCCTTCAACTGAAGGTCTTCAATCCAAGGAAAAATTAAAAGTTCTTGAAGAAAGACTTCGAGCCGTAGAGAGAGCTAGTGGCTATGGTCTTATGGATGCTTCAGAACTTTGCCTTGTCCCGAATGTTGTCATTCCCCCAAAGTTTAAGGTCCCAGATTTTGACAAATATAAGGGGACTACTTGCCCAAAGAATCACTTGATAATGTACATTCGCAAGATGGCTTCACAAGCTCATGATGACAAACTGTTAATCCATTTCTTCCAAGACAGTTTAACTGGGGCAGCTTTGAATTGGTACACACATCTTGAGCGTGCTCGTATAAGGAGTTTCAAGGATTTAGCTGATGCTTTCTTAAAGCAATATAAGTACAACATCGATATGGCACCAGATAGGCTACAGTTACAAAACATGGTTAAGAAAGGAGCTGAAACCTTTAAAGAATATGCTCAGCGGTGGAGAGAGATAGCTGCTCAGGTTGAACCCCCATTGACAGAAAGGGAAATGGTGGCCACATTCATTGACACTCTCCAATCACCCTTCTATGACAAAATGATAGGGAGTGTGTCGTCGAATTTCTCAGACATGGTCATCATTGGGGAAAGAATTGAAGGAGGAATGAGAAGTGGAAAGATTCTTGAAAGCTCAATGGGGACATTTAGTGCCAAAAAGCCCCCCGAGCGGGGAAAAAAGAGAAGGAGAAGCCCATGTTTGTGACTTTCGATCAAAGGAGTTTTGCCCAAGGGAGACATAGCCAGACACTGTTAACCCTCAACCATCCTTCCAGCCTCCCTACATGCCTTACTATCCATACATTGCTAATGCCTCTCAAGCTCCATATCCTCAGCCTTATCACCCAATGATCCCTTATCGTGCACCATCTCCTATCCCAAACCAAACACTCCCTACCATACCATATCAACCAACCCAACCATGGGCCCAAAACCCAAATACCAATCAAAGAAGGCCGCCAGCTAACCAAGAAAAGAAACCTGTCCAATTTGACCCAATTCCCATGACCTATACTGAACTGCTACCACAACTCTTCCGAAATTCATTATTGGCTCCTTGCCCAATGAAGCCATTGGAACCCCCCTACCCAAGAGGGTTTGACCAGAATGCTAAATGCGAGTACCATCTCAAATTTGTGTAGGTCACTCAACGTAAAAATTACAGAGCCTTGAAGTTCAAAGTGCAAGACTTGATTAATGCCAAATGGTTAAACTTTAAGGAAAAAACTCCTAATGTAGGCCGCAATCCTTGCCGATCATGGAGGTCCGTAGTTAATGCCATAGAGAAGTCTTATGGACGATGCCTCATAAGTCGTAGCTGAGGTGAAAACTCCCATGAGAGTAATTTTTCAAGAGCTTTGCAAATATGGGTTGATACAAAACCAAGCTGAGATAAAAAAGGTCAATGAAGATGAAACGTATTGCAAGATTCATGGGGAAGTCGGGCATTCTATTGAGGAATGTGATGAATTCAAGCAGATCCTCCAAAATTTGATGGACAGATCACCTAGTGCAAATAAGCAATCGATGTACGATAATGGTGACGTCTATATGGTCAAGGAAGTTACACCTCCACCAGTTCAAGAGGCTGCCAATACCTATGCAACGCCACCAATCATAGGGCAAGCTCCAGGCATACCAAGGCCATTGACAATTCATTATAGTAAAGAGGTGTCTCCACAAGTCTCTTTTGGTCGGAATCCTATCACTATCCAAGTGCCGACTCCTTTTCCCTATAAGGATACCAGAGCTGTGCCTTGGAAATATGATGTGCAAGTCGTTGTAAATGATCTCCAGGACAATCAAATGAAAATCCCATCGGCTATCTCTAGCATATCTGGGATCGGTGGAATGACTCGAAGTGGTCGTATTTATACACCTAAGTATCTGCGTAATGACCAAATGGAGGAAGTGGAAAGAAATCGAAAAGGGAAAGGCAAGATGGGGGAAACTTCTACTGAAAAAACTTTGAAAGAAAAGGAGGAACCAAAAGCAGCACAGCAAGAGGTCTATAAGAAAGAAGTGACCGAGGAAGAAGCTTGTGAGTTCTTAAAATTCATAAAGCAAAGTGAATACAAGGTGGTGGATCAACTGAACCGTACCCCTGCAAGAATATCACTCTTATCCTTATTAATGAACTCTGAGCCACACAGGAAGGTGCTAATGAAAGTGCTTAATCAAGCCCATGTTTCTCATGACATCACAGTTGACAAGTTGGATGGCGTTATCAACAATATTACAGCAGATAATTACATCACTTTCACCGATGATGAAATACCCAATGAGGGAAGGGGACATAATAAAGCACTTCATATCTTAGTAAAATGTCAAGACCATATCATGGCTAGAGTACTGATGGACAATGGCTCTTCCTTGAATGTGATGCCGAAGTCGACACTCTCCAAATTGCCTTTTGATGGGTCACACATGAAATCAAGTGCGATGATAGTAAGGGCGTTTGATGGCACAAGGAGAGAAGTCATAGGGGAGATTGAAATACCAGTTCAAATTGGTCCTTGCACTTTCAACATACTCTTTCAAGTGATGGATATTGCACCATCATACAGTTGTCTCCTAGGACGACCATGGATTCATTCTGCTGGAGCTGTGCCTTCCACATTGCACCAAAAAGTCAAATTCATAGTTGATAACAAGATGATTACTGTCTTTGGTGAAGAGGACCTACTGGTGAGTAAGCCGCTAGACACCCCTTATATTGAAGCTACAGAAGAAGCTTTGGAGACTGCCTTTCAAGCACTCGAGGTTGTCAATACCATTTATATAAAAGAAGGAGCTCCAATTCCTAAACCGCAACCTTCTATTGCATCTGTAATGATGGCTAAAGTTATGCTAGAAGGGGTTATCAGCATGGAGAAGGGCTGGGCAAGAAACGACAAGGTGCCACAGGACTTTTTCAATCCTTTGAAAATAAAGATAGATTTGGGCTGGGGTACAAACCTACCAAGGCCGATAAGAGGAGGATAATGGAAGAGAAAAAAGAGAAAAGGTTGGCTCGCTTGGAAAATCGAGAACCTAAAGTGAAGGAAGTCCCCATCTGTGATATACGACAAAGCTTCCGGAGCGCAAGAGTTGTGTTCGTAGACCAAGTGACCGCAGTTGAAGATGACAATTTTGTCACCATACGGACTGTGTATGCATGTTCTTCAAATACAAGACTCAACAATTGGGAGATCTCCGAGTTTCCCATAACCTTAGAGTCTCTTTCAAAGTAATTCTGTAGTGCTTTTCCTTTAGCTCTGCCCAAGGCTTTAGGATTTTCATTTGTAAATGGGCTCATATGTTTCCTTTCCAATAACTGTTATTAATAAAATGCATTTTTGAGTTCTCTCATTTTTCATTCCATTAGCTTTCATCCCACCATTATCATGACCTTCTATTCATTTCATTTTTCTTGTGTCAACATTACTTATTGCAGATCTGAAAATGACTCTCTTGAAAGTAACAGTGTCAATATCTCATTATATAATTTTGAACACCCTGTTAATCATGCTGATGAGGATAATGAGGATGATTGGGAAACTTCACCTGAGTTAATGAGATTACTTGAACAAGAAGCTAAAGAAATCCAACCCCATGAGGAACCAATTGAAGTAATTAATTTGGGGACTGAAAATGATAAGAAAAAGATCAAAATTGGTACCTCGATGAAAGAGGATGAGCGTAACAAGTTGATTAAGCTCTTGTTTGATTATAGTGATGTCTTTGCATGGTCATACCAAGATATGCCTGGGTTAGACACTGACATAGTTGAGCACAAATTGCCACTAAAACCTGGGTATCCTCCGATTAAGCAAAAGTTGAGACGAATGAAACCTGAGATGTCCCTAAAAATCAGAGATGAAGTAAAAAGACAGTTTGATGCTGGATTTCTTGCAGTTGCAAAATACCCACAATGGGTTGCCAATATTGTTCCTGTCCCAAAGAAAGACGGGAAAGTCCGAATGTGTGTAGACTATCGAGACTTAAATAGGGCTAGCCCTAAAGATGACTTCCCGTTACCTCACATTGATGTTTTGGTGGACAACACTGCTCAGCATTCATTTTTTTCCTTTATGGATGGTTTCTCGGGATATAATCAGATTAAGATGGCACCGGAAGACATGGAGAAGACCACATTCATCACTTTATGGGGAACTTTCTGCTACAAAGTGATGCCTTTTGGTTTAAAAAATGCTGGGACAACGTATCAGAGAGCTATGGTGACATTATTCCATGACATGATGCACAAAGAAATAGAAGTTTATGTGGATTATATGATTGCGAAGTCAAAAACAGAAGAAGATCATATAATCAATCTGCAAAAGCTTTTTGAGCGATTGAGGAAGTTCAAACTCAGATTGAATCCTGCAAAATGCACTTTTGGTGTCGATCGTGCAAACTATTGGGGTTTGTGGTGAGCCGAAAAGGAATAGAAGTTGATCGACAAGGTTCGAGCAATCTTGGACATGCCGGTCCACTCGCACCGAAAAAGAAGTTCGAGGATTTTGGGAAGGTTGAATTACATCGCTCGATTCATATTCCACTCACGAAGAACATGCGAGCCGCTTCTTCAAGTTGTTACGCAAGAATCACCATCAAGTGGAATGATGATTGCCAAAGAGCCTTTGAAAAATCAAGCGGTATTTACAAGAACCCCGGTTTGGTGCCTCCAGGTGCCGGAGACCTCTCATTATGTATTTGACGGTTCTGGATGAGTCTATGGGTTGTGTACTGGGGCAGCATGATGAGTCCCGTAGGAAAGAACGCGCCATTTATTATTTAAGTAAAAAGTTCATCGACTATGAAGCAAAGTACTCATTGTTAGAGCGAACTTGTTGTGCCTTGGCATGGGTCGCCCATCGATTGAGGCAATACATGTTGTGTTACACTACTTGGTTGGTGTCCAAAATGGATCCTATCAAGTATATCTTTAAGAAACCCGCTCTTACTGGGAGAATCGCGCGATGGCAAGTTCTATTATCGGAGTATGAAATTATTTATGTCACCCAAAAGGCAATTAAGGGAAGTGCCTTGCATGATTATCTGGCTAACCAACCTATAGAGGATTATGGGTCGATGCAATGTGACTTCCCTGATGAAGATATAATGGCTCTGTTTAAAAATGAGGAATCCTCTAAAAAAGAAAAATGGACCATGTGGTTTGATGGAGCCTCTAATGCACTGGGGCACGGCATTGGAGCCATCTTGATCTCCCCTGAAGATAAATTCATCCCAATTACAGCAAGGTTGTGTTTTGACTGTACTAACAATATAGCAGAATACGAAGCATGTGCTTTGGGTATTCAGGCAGCAATAGAATCAAAAGCAAAGATCTTGGAAGTATATGGGGACTCTGCCTTGGTCATTCATCAACTAAAAGGAGAATGGGAGACCCGTGATGCCAAATTGATCCCATACCATGTTTACATCAAAGAATTGATTGAGCAATTTGATGAAGTCACTTTTCATCATGTTCCTTGAGAAGAAAATCAGTTAGCTGATGCTTTGGCCACGCTATCATCAATGTTCCAAGTAAGTCATGAAAGAGACCTACCACTTATAAAAATGGAAAGTAGTGGTACTCATTCCGTATATTGTCAAGTGGTCGAAGATGAGCCTGATGGAAAGCCTTGGTACCATGACATCAAATGCTTCATCAAGAATAGGAGTACCTCAGGTGCTTCAGAAAATGACAAGAGGACCCTGAGGAGGCTCGTAATGGGTTATTTTCTGAGTGGGGAAATACTTTACAAAAGAAATCATGATATGGTGCTTCTAAGATGTGTTGATGCAATGGAAGCAGAAAAGATTATCGAAGAAGTACATGAAGGTTCCTTTGGAACTCACTCCAATGGACATGCAATGGCAAGGAAAATCCTAAGATCTGGTTATTATTGGTTAACCATGGAAACTGACTGCTTCAATCATGTGAGGAAGTGCCACAAGTGCCAAACATATGCTGATAAGATCAATGCTCCTCCAGTTCCCTTGAATGTCCTAGCAGCACCACTGCCATTCTCCATGTGGGGTATGGATGTCATAGGACCTATTGAACCTAAGGCCTCAATTGGGCATCGCTTTATCCTTGTCGCGATAGACTACTTCACCAAATGGGTTGAAGTCGCTTCTTACGCCAATGTGACTAGGAATGTGGTGATCAAGTTCATCAAAAGAGAGTTGATATGTCGTTATGGTCTACCGAATAAGATCATCACCGACAATGCGACCAACTTGAATAACAAAATGATGAAGGAAATGTGCGAGAATTTCAAGATCCAACATCATAACTCCTCGCCATACCGCCCAAAAATGAATGGGGGCATTGAGAGCGTGAAAGAAACAAAAACATCAAGAAAATCATCCAAAAAATGGTTGTGACATACAAAGATTGGCATGAGATGCTTCCCTTTGCTCTGCATGGTTATCGCACGTCTGTCCGTACCTCAACTAGGACAACTCCTTTCTCTTTAGTTTACGGCATGGAAGCTGTACTCCCTATTGAGGTAGAGATCCCCTCATTAAGAGTACTGATGGAGACAAAATTGGAAGAGGCCGAATGGGTCCAAGCCCGACTAGATCAGTTGAATCTTATTGAAGGTAAAAGGTTAACTGCACTGTGTCATGGCCAGTTATATCAAAGGAGACTTATGAAAGCCTATGCAAAAAAAGTGCGCCCTCGACAATTCCAAGAAGGGGACTTAGTGCTCAAAAAGATCCTGCCAATTCAAAAAGATCACCGTGGAAAATGGACTCCAAATTACGAAGGACCTTATGTCGTGAAGAAGGCTTTCTCTGGAGGGTCCTTGATTCTCACAAAAATGGATGGTGAAGATCTATCACTTCCTGTAAATTCGGACGCAGTCAAGAAATATTATGCGTAAAAGCACTACTTGTCAAATAAAAAAAAGAAAAAAAAAAAAGAAGATAACCATGGCTCGCTAGGTGGAAAACCTGAAAAGGCTACCTAGGCAAAAGTTAGAGCGACCTGGTAGGTTGAAAACTCGAAAGAAGCGACCTAGGCAAAAGTTAAGGTCCAAAATAAAATGACAATAGTGCTTGATATGACAAAGGAAGTGAGACAATATTGCTTGAGTCTCCATGCTAGGGAGAAGCAAATCTCTGCTTTAGAGCAAACTAAGTTTCCATATTGGGGCAGGCCAAATGATCTCAACTGGGGCAATCAAAGTCTTCATAGGCTGGTTAACGGGTGTTCAAAATCGGGTATGCAGAGGATTGACGCTGATTACGATAAAGGGTTTCATTAGAAGAGCTGAAGACCTTTGCCCTTATCATCCCTCTGTAAATTTCATATTGATGATTACAATAATACTTTCTTTTCACCATTCCCATTTCAATACAATATCATCATGTTTTTACCTTTGCCTCTTCTTTGACTCAATATGCATTTTTCTAATAATCATATATTAGAATGTGAAATATGTGACATTGATGTCCGAGCATTAAGAATTGCTAATGACTTGAAAGGTATGGGAAACATAATGATTCCTGATAAGAGTGTTGCTAAAAGAGAAAGGACAACCAGGTCACCTCAAGGGTCATCTGAAGGGTTTTTTCATTGCTCTTGTGTGTCACATCTAATGCACACCTCAAGGGTCATTTTGGTTGGACATTTCAACCATCAGCTGAATAGACAAATGAAAGGATGCCATTAAATCCTATTCCAGTTCATCTTTGAAAATGATTGCAATCATGTCCTCGGGGGTCGTGGAGACAAAAAAAAAACAACAACAACAACAACAACAAAAAAAAGAAAAAGCAGCAAAAAAAAAAAAATTCATACTCTCATACATCTGAAGCATGCATTGCATAAGTGCATTTGTTTTCATTTTGCTAGCCTTGACCTACAAAGATCCAAATTGCTGTTTCCTTTTCTGGGTCCCCGTACCCATGGTTTTTTGTTTTTGGGTCCCCGTACCCATTGCTTTTAAGTTTTTGTTAAGCTTCAGCGGATACTTGACTCCGCAAGCTTTTTATCTTTTTGGTCCCCGCACCCATTTTTTTTATCTTTTGGGTCCCCGCACCCATTGTTTTATCTTTTCGGGCCCCTACGCCCATTGTGTTTTTTCTTCTTTCCTGGGCCCGTGTGCCCATTGTGTTTCCTTTCCGGGTTCCTACACCTTTGTTTTCCTTTCTCTCGGGCCCCCGCGCCTTATTGTCTTTTAGTTTTTGGGTTCCTACACCCATTGTTTTCTCGTTTTCGGGACCCCGCGCCCATTATGTTTTCCTTTCTGGGCCCCCGCGCCCATTGTCTTTTAGTTCTTGGGTTCCTGCACCCATTGTGTTCTCGTTTCTGGGTCTTCGTACCCATTGCCTCTTTGTTTCTGTTAAGCTTCAACGGATACTCGACTCCGTAAGCTTCTTACCTTGTTTTTGTTAAGCTTCAGCGGATACCTGATTCCGCAAGCTTTTTACCTTTTTTTGGGTGCCCATACCCATTGCTTTTGGGTCCTCGTACCCATTGTTTATGTTATCGGGTCCTCGAACCCATTGCCTTTAAGTTTTCTGTTAAGCTTCAACGGATACCCGACTCCGTAAGCTTCTTACTGTTTCTGTAAAGCTTCAGCGGATACCTGACTCCGCAAGCTTTTTACCTTTTTTTGGGTGCCTGTACTCGTAGCTTTTGGGTCCTTGTACCCATTGTTTATGTTATCGGGTCCTCGTACCCATTGCCTTTTTGTTTTTGTTAAGCTTCAACGGATACCCGACTCAGTAAACTTCTTACGTTGTTTTGTTAAGCTTCACGGATACGATTCCGCAAGCTTTTTACCTTTGGGTCCTCGTACCGTTGTTTTGGGTCCTCGTACCCCTTGTTTCTTTGTTTTGTTAAGTTTCAACGGATACCCGACTCAGTAAGCTTCTTACCTTGTTTTTGTTAAGCTTCACGGATACCGATTCCATGAGCTTTTTACCTTTGGGTCCTCGTACCGTTGTTTTTTGGGTCCTCGTACCCTTGCTTCTTTGTTTTTGTTAAGCTTCAACGGATACCCGACTCCGTAAGCTTCTTACCTTGTTTTGTTAAGCTTCAACGGATACCCGACTCAGTAAGCTTCTTACGTTATTTTTGTTAAGCTTCACGATACCGATTCCATGCAAGCTTTTTACCTTTGGTCCTCGTACCCTTACTTCTTTGTATTTGTTAAGCTTCAACGGATACCCGACTTCGTAAGTTTCTTACCTTGTTTTTGTTAAGCTTCAACGGATACCCGACTCGTAAGCTTCTTACCTTGTTTTGGTTAAACTTCAAAACACCGAATCCGCGAGTTTTACCTTTTCATGGACAAAATTGAATCAATTCCTTTGTTTTTCATTTATTCTAAATGTAAAACAAATGGGGCAACATTGTTGATACCCAATTTTGCCCATTTTCTTTACTTTTATTTTTATTTCTTTAATAAAAAAAAGAGAAAAATAATAAAAAATAAATATAAAAGGGCTTGATGCGGGTCAACCCATGACCCAATTCTCTTCTCAACCCAACTTCCTTCTTCCTGCTGCAACCCTAGCCTCCACAATCACTTGCATTGAATTGGATTAAAAGCTTTAGGCAGTTTTCTTTTCCAATCATCAAGTTTCTTCTTTATTGGCATTCATTCAGAAATCCAAGGGGCAGCATGTTTGTTTTTTGCATTCCAATCATCAGTAAACGAAGGGTTTTGTTTTGGCATGTTTTATTTTCCTTATAAGAATCACACACAAATGGGTGAAGGGGGGATTGAATCGTTCATAAAGGAAGGAGAGAGAGCTACACAGGATGGTTCAGAAAAATACAAGCAAAAAATCATGAGCAATCACAGAATCACAGATAGATTGAGCAAAAAAAAAAAAAACTCTCATCATCTTCACCACTGTGAACCACCCACCATACCGTGCCGTGCCGTCCAACCAAGTGACCACCACCGCGCGGCTGCCACCACGATCCACCTACCTGCGCATTCCCTCCTCCTCATCGCGAACCAAAGACCGAGCTGGGCCGGGCGACCCACACGCGTGACCCACTAGTCGTCCAGCCGAGACCACCTTTGCCGTCGAACCCACACCGGTCAAACCATCTCAAGCCAGATCCGGCGAGCCGCTACCCCGTGCCGCTGCTACCAGAAACGTGAGCTGTTCGGTCTTCACCGTTGCTCTCCAGGACCCAGACCGGCTGCCGAACTCGATCCTCCCAGATCCGGTACCGGCGCCGGCATTCCTTCCCTGCCACACAAGCTGCTGCTCTCCGCGTCCACCCACCGTGAGCCCTCCTTCTTCCCCTCCTCTTCTTTCCTTTCATCTTCGTTTTTTGATGAGTCTGAGACTATTAAGTCTCCCTTTTTATTTTGTCTTTTTTTTTTTTTTTTTTTTTTTGATGGGCTTACAGCCCATTTCCCTTTAAAATGTTTTTTTACTTACTAAAATAAAAAAGTGTGAAATAAAAAAAAGATCCAAATATGTTTTGAATTTTAAGATTTAGTACTTGTTTGATCACATTTATTTTTCTTAATGATATGTTTTATATTGTGTTTTGTGATAAATAAAAAAATAAACAAATAAAATAAAAATGCATAAAAGATAAAAAAAATCATAAATAAAAAATATAATGAAAGTGAACTTGTGATTTGATTTGATTTGACTATAGTTTATCTGTCTCTTTATAACTTGTAAATTTATCTTATTGATTAAAATCAGCCTATGACGGAAAAATTGGGAGAGGATCGAGCGCCGATCGATTACACTCTTCCCGATAATCTTGAGGCTTTATATTGGATTTTACCAGGAGAAATGCTACGTAAGTCTAATCCCCACATAAAAATTAAAATAATTATGTAAATTAAAATATATTTTTTTAAATAAATCAAAATAAACTTTTCTTTTTGTAAAATAAAGTATTCAAATAAAAGTGAACAATTTCATACAGTTCAACATCATGATTGTGGTGAATTAAAGTTTTATTTTTCATGAAGACATTTTTTTGGAAATTAATGCAAAAATCTCATTGTGCCTAAAAATATTTTTCTCCTTGATTACAAAAGAGATTTTATTTGGCCATTTACTTTAAAAATCATTTTCTTACCTTAAACAAATTTCTTTGAGTTAAAATTATTCATTGGAATATTTTTATTTTTTTTTATTTGGCCATTTTATTTTAAAAATTACTTCTCTTCAAAAAGATAAAATTTTAATTCACCATTTTTATATAATATGTTGTAGACTTTGAATTTGTTCTAAAATAATAGCTATTTAGCCACCCATTACTTGTCTTAGTCATTTATCATTCTTGATATTATGCTTGACAAAATGGGACATGTCAAAATAAAAAATAAAAAAATTCTTTTCTTTTAATTAATAAAGGACCAATTAAATTAATCTTGCAAATAACATTAGATTAAATAGGTAACCGTTCTTAGAACGGACGGTGTAGGGTGCTAACACCTTCCCTATCCGTAATCAACCCCCGAACCTCAAACTCTGAAACGTAGACCATCTTTTAGGTGTCCAATTGCGCCATTCCATTTAATGGATAAAGCGATTGGTGGCGACTCCCCAACACCCCGAAGTCCTATCCTCCTTGTTCTTTTTATTTTCGCGGCGCCCTTCGGGACGGTTGCGACAAGTCCAAGGTAAACAAGTATTCTTAATAATCAACTCAATCTTAAAAATAGTCCAAACTGATTTAGGATTTTATATTTTAACAATACAAGAAGAGGAAACTGATAAATATACCTCAAGGCCCAAAACCCTTCCAATAGATGCAAATAAGTGCAATATACTTTTGCTTCTTAAGCTTATGAAGACCTCACCTGCAGTCATAGATCCATGATTTAAAGCTTCTTCACATTCTAACAGAGCTGAAGAAGCAACTATGTTTTGTGATGATTGAAGAAGGAAACGACCATTTCTGAATAATAAAATAGGGGAATAGATTTGAGAAACCCCAAATTAAAATGCAAGAGATTAGGAAAAAACAAGTGAGTAAAGTAAGGTACCTGATATTAATTCCAAAAGTAAAAGAAGACTAGTCATAGGCACACACACGCAATACCTCATGCCCCTCAAAGTATTTGACGCAACACTTATCATCCTTCTACAGACAGAAGTAGATCTAAATTTTAAAACCCCATACAAGATTGAATGGAAGAAGGTAGGTATAAAATTACACACAGAAGATCAAAAAAGGTATCATGAATGAAACCATAAAATTGCTACTGCAATTTGCATGATGCAAAGGTCAACAGTACTTTACTGGAAAAACATTCATATCAACATAGGAAACCCCAAATCTTTGGCAGATAATGCAAAGAGAAGATGAATATACTTTTGGCTAGAATTAATAAAACCCTTTTACCTTAACTTACAGAAAGCATTATTAGCCAAAATTAACATATCCAACAATAAAGGTTTATCAAGCATAGGAACTTTCACATATACATACTTAAAAGGTAGCTAATTTAATAGTCTAACTACAAATGTTTCCTGTGTGAACAATTATGAAGCAACGTAATAGCAGTACCACAATAAGGAAACAACTAAATATCCAGGATTGAGACTCTAGTTCTCTGAAACGAAAAGAATGTTACGTAAAACCCCAAAGGGAGTGACACCAAACAAGAAGCACATAAACCAAAATCCCAAAAGATTCATATAACAAAAATGCTCAATGTAGTATGCCAATTTGACACTCCAAACTCCCAATAAGAGAAAATTTTCCCCAATAAATGAGGACCAGCCTGTTTATATTCAATATCAGGTTCACCTACACGAGATTGTAGCACAACATCATCTACTGTTAGATAGACCTAAATATTGTTTCCCAGTTCTCTTTTAATTTTCAACAGATGAGTATATCTATTGCGGCAAATAGCTCTTAACAGCAACCTCTCAACATTAATACAACTCTGGTCCAAAGAAAACTCTATTTTCTAAATGCAAATATATATATTCGTTGTTGAAATCCCAATCATAGTCACTCATAGGATGGGAAGACAAATAACAATAATAAGAGTTTGCAATTATGGACCCATTATGTTTGGGTCTATACACTATTTTTTTTATATTATTTGGATTTCATTCTGGTGGGCCAGATTACTTTAAATCTGTGGATACATAACTCAGTTCAGAACATTTGCTATTTGTTGCCTTGCGCTGGCCGCATGGATTAAGAATGGGATCTACATTTCCAGATTTGAAGGAAGCACAAGTTTCACAAGTGCTTTATCACTAAAATCATTGTAGAGACTCAAGATGGTAAACTCACATAATAAATCATTTGATTAAATTCAGGCTGAAAATGAGTTGAGTTGAGTCGAGTCAAACTTAACTTAGGCTTAATTCAATAAGAAATCGAGCTTATTTTTGGCTTGTTGACTAATGAATCTAAACTCACTAATGAATCTACCCGAGAATCTGGTCAAGTGCAGAGTTAGTTAATTGTCAGTTTTTTAGTTAGTTTTTCTGTTATTGTGCAGTTGGCATTTTGTTGTATAGTTGGCATTTTGCCAAGCTAGATTAGCTGTAAATGGTAGACTATAAATACTTGTACAGAACCATTCTTTAATTTACTTGAATGAGAAAGACTCCTTTTATTTTGTCGAGTATGTTCAATATATTTCCTTGTTCATACTCCTCTTTCGAAGATCTTTCCAGATATCAATTGCTGTATTCATCCACAGCATACACTTGACAATTAAAGGATCCATTGAGCGAGTAATCCAAGACATAACCAAAGTGTTACATCTATCTCAAAGTGAAAAATTAGGGTTATTACGTGCAGGTTTCTCCAAAGTACCATCGATAAATCCTTCCTTATTCTTTGCCTTCAAAGCCATGAACATGGCTCTAGACCATTGGTGATAATTGTCACCAATCAACAATTCTGGAACAAGAATCGCACCTGGATTCTCATTGAAATGATTATAATACAGACTTGAGGGATCAATTCCTCTATTTGTAGCACAATTCGCAGTACCAGCATCTTCATTAACAGCTTCAGCCATTGTTCAAACTTCAAACAAATCAATCGATTGAACAATTTTTGATCTAAGAACACACGAATCAAAGATCAAATAAGAAAAAATGTGCAAGAATCAGGAGTAAACGCAGCAGTAGCAGAGCCCCTAGGAAAGGAGCTCTGATACCATGTGAAATTTCTCCATGATCTGCATTACTCGAAAGGAAAGAAAGAGGAGTATGAACAAGGAAATGTATTGAACACACTCGATAAAATAAAATGAGTCTTTCTCATTCAAGTAAATTAAAGAATGGTTCTATACAAGTATTTATAGCCTACCAAATATAGCTAATCTAGCTTGGCAAAATGCCAATTATACAACAAAATGCCAACAGCACAATAACAGAAAAACTAACTAAAAAACTGACAATTAACTAACTCTGCACTTGGCCAGATTCTCTGGTAGATTCATTGGTGAGTTTAGATTCATTAGTCAACATTTTAGTTAGTTTTTCTGTTATTGTGCAGTTGGCATTTTGTTGTATAGTTGGCATTTTGCCAAGCTAGATTAGCTGTATATGGTAGGCTATAAATACTTGTACAGAACCATTCTTTAATTTACTTGAATGAGAAAGACTCATTTTATTTTGTTGAGTGTGTTCAATACATTTCCTTGTTCATACTTCTCTTTCTTTCCTTTCGAGTAATGCAGATCATGGAGAAATTTCACATGGCTTGCCTTAAGCTCACGAGCTGCTCAAGTTCAATGAGCCAATATTAAATCTCGTATTAAGATGTATTACCAAAACACTAGTAAGCAAGTGCTCATTAAGGGAAATTCAATTTAGAAATGGTTTAGCCTAACAAAATCTTACCTATTTATAATTGCTTCACCTATTTAATAGAGGATGACAGAAGACGAAGATATAATCAAGTGTGTAGTGAAATGGAATTCTAGAACATTCCTCACTTAATTTTTAAAATATCTAGATATTTATAAGGCCTATAAAATAGTTATAGTAAATATCTATGATATTTACATACAATTTTCTAAAGGTTCATTTAGAGACTAATTGTTCTATTTAAGGATATATAAGGTGTCGTTGGTTTTAAGGAATGTTTCCTATTTTCATTTCTTAGTTTCATTTTTTGAAAACGATTTTCATTTTCTAACTTTTTGATTTTAAAAAACATGTTTGATTTGGTATACTGTTTTCTATTTTCAAAAACTGAAAACAATGAAAATGTCTATGATTTACCCATTTTTAGTAAATTGAAAATAAAAAAAAATTAAAATATATTTAATGTTTTTGTTAATAATTTTTTAATAATAAAGTCTTATATATAAAAATAATTAACTGCACAAATATTTAATAATTTTAAATTTATTACACTATTCATTCACAAAAATAATTAATTAATCTAAATAAGTAACCAATGTTATTTATTAAATGCAATCATCATTGCATCTCAACCCATTTGTCTTACAAAATAATTTACAACTATCAATTATATAAAACTTATCAAGAGTCACACTAATTTTATCATATACTAGTGTTTTATACCTGTGTAATACACAAGATAAATTAAAAAATATTACAATAAATAAGAAAAAATATATTTAACTTAGATATATGACATCTTGAATAATTTAGATGAATTTGATTAAGTTATAATTAGTGAAATCTACAGTAAAATTCACTCAAAATTATTCTTTTATTTTCGTTAACTGACTCTTCTCATGCTATGATAACCAAGTTATGTAGCTTCACCTAATAAATATTTTTTTTGTATGACCTCTCAATAAATAAATAATTTATATAATTTCAAATAATTTTAATTTTTGATTCTATAGTTTTTCTTTTAATATTAGTTTTTATGAGTTTATTTATTTGGATGTTTTATCAACTTATTATTAAGATTATATCAAAAAATTTACTATATTTTCTTAGTTTAAAAAAATACTTAATAAATTCTTAGTTTTTCCATAATAAATTATATTTAATTAATTTTACTATATTTTTCATGTAAAATTTTTACTATTGTGTGATGTATATATTGAAGTTTTGTAAATGATATAAAATAATTATATATGAATAAATATAGTAATTTAAAAATATAATTAATTAATTTAGGGTGACGATCATATATAGTAGAAATGATCTTAGACAACTATAAAATTTTGAGATTTTAAAATCAATTACCAATAAAAATAATTAATAATGTGGTCAACTAAAGATATATATAATTTTTTTGAATTTTTTGAATATGAATTAATATACAAATGTATATATGTCAAGGTAATTAATATGTGATTATAAATTTATATATTTGTGTGCATGAACAATAAATTTAATTTATACATGGTAATACATGCACACTTTCTTTTTAAATTGTAACATGAGATGTTACATGTTAATTATTGGGATCATGTATTTGTCACATGACAAATTTTTAAACATGTTGTTTCATGTCAGAATGACATGTGTCAGAATATGAAGGCATGTACATTCTCTTTATATGATTATATGAATCATACGAATATGAATGAATTATGATTATGATTATGATGATGATAATTATCATTATATGATTATATGATTTGGATGTTTTATCAACTTATTATTAAGTGTATACCAAAAAAATTTACTATATCTTCTTAGTTTAAAAATACGTAATAAATTATTAGTTTACTCATAATAAATTACATTTAATTAATTTTACTATATTTTCATGCAAAATTTTCACTATTGTGTGATGTATATATTGAAGATAGGAGATTATAACAATTAAAAACGTGGTCAATTAAAGATAGGTGTGAACTTTTTGAATATGAATTAATATGCAAGGATATATATGTTAAGGTAATTAATAGGAGATTATAATTTTTTATACTTGTATGCGTGAATAATAAATTTAATTTAGACTTGACAATATATTTGCATCTTCCTTTGAAATTGTAATATGAGATGCCACATGTTAGTTATTAGGATTATATATTTGTCACATAATAAATTTTTAAATATGTTATTCCATGTCAGAATGACACATGTCAAAATATAAAGACATATATTTTTTCTTTATATATTATATGAGATATGATGATTTGCAATAATTTCTCAAATTTGTGCTATTTGAGCTGCTTAAGCAGCATTATCATTATTGCCTTGTTGATCTTTATATACATAATAGAGTAAGATGATCGGCATAAACATCATATGACATTAGAAGTTTGCTATTATCAACTCATTATGTTTGGGTCTATAGATGCATCATTTTTTTGGTTTTATCTTACATGACCTATATGCATATTTGAGTGAATGTAATTATTACCAATTAAAATTTATAAATTTTTTTTATGTACAGTTATTTATAAAAAAATATGATTTGATTAAATTTGTATGTGAATCTAAATGTTACTTAGTTAAAATTTATAAAATTTTAAGTAATCAATCTCATATGCTAATTTTTTAATTAATAAATTAATAATTTTTTATTGTTAATCCACCAATAAATCATATATTTTGATATTTATATTAGACAAACTTTAAATAACATATAGGAATCCACCCTTCTACACTGACTATTGGGGTTGTGTATGCGTACGCTATGCCCTCACAATATACCTTGCTAATGCGCCAAAAGCCTCGTTGACTCAATGCCACGAGCACAACTAGTTATTTTTGGGAGTGCTTCAACCCATATATTCAACTGACTCTTACAAGTATTGTTTTGTCTTCACTTTAATATATGTTCTTCTCTTTTCTCATCAGAAGTGTTAGACTTTCTTTGTCAACCCAAACGAAAAAAAAAAAAGAATAGAGTGAAAAATTCATGCATCAATTTTTTATATAATTTTATTAATAAAGTTGATCAATGAATTTTTCATCTCTATTTTTATTCTTAGACCAAACTGAACTTTTGGTTAATAAACTTCAGTAAAATGCAGAAAAAAGAAATCCTAAACATGCTTCTCTGTTTTTACATTTGCAAAACAGAGCAATAAATATTAGCGCTACCGCTAACAAACATAAGCTTTTTTACGAAAAAAAGAGGATACAAATATGATAAATTAACTTTTTAAACGAATATAATATGTAGAATTGAGACACAAACGTTTAATATAAAAATCTAGGGCGTTTGTTTCAAGCTTTTTGTTTACATTCTTATATATGTCATTCATTCACAGAATTAATATGTCTGAGAATGTTATTCTTGGGTATTGTAAAAATTTTGTCTGGCTAACATTTAAAATTCCTGACAGTTTTTTTTTAAGAATTCTTAAAAGTAATTTAGAAATTTGTTTGGTTCACAATGCAAATTTTCTGGAATATATTTGTTGATTTTCAAAATGCTCCTTTTAAAACACTAACAACCCACTTTCAAAAGTTGCCCATTTGAGATGAGGGAAAATTAGGAGTGTATAGCGAGAATGTACAAGCGAAAAATTGCAGGGAGAAAATAGCATTTCCAACCCTTATGAGGTAATTTGGATGTGTTATTTTATATAAAAAAATCTGTTTTTTTATTAAAAAAATAAGTACTTTTGTTTATTTTTAATATGTTTGAATGATTTTTAAAAAATATATATATAAATTGTGTTTTTTTTAGAAGTAAGATTTTAGTATTTTTCAAAAAGATATTTTTATAATATAAAAACTGTTCTAATATTAAAAAAATATTTCTCTAATATTACATCAAAACATAAAATAACATTTACTTTTTTAAAAGACTTTAAAAAAAATCACATAAAAAATATCTTATTTTAAAAACTCATATAAACAAGTCCTATATTGGAAATGAAATTTAAGCAAAACAGAAGAATATGACTTTCATAAAATTATAATACCCACTAATTGTTGAATTTTATGGTTTCAGAGTAAAGGGAGAAGAGAAAGTTGAGAGAAATGGAGAAAACTGTATATTGATAAAATGGAAAAGGGTGAAAAATACAGTAAGTAATATTGACTTATATAGCCAACTAATCCAACTAAATAAACTAACAACTATAACTAACTGTAACTAACCCTAACAAATCTAACTATCTTGACAGTCCTCCACAAGCTAGAAGGTGTACTTAACACTTTCAGCTTGGGATGATCAATACAAATGCATATCAAATGCATATTCAGAAAAATACAATGATAATGCCAAACTGGTAAGGCACGCAGGTCAACAAATGCTTAACCACCGTAAAAGGCAGAAGCTCCAAGTGCTTAACCACCATACAAGGCAGAAGCTAAAATCATCAAAGCCAACAAAAGGCAAAAGCTTAACCATTAAGCAGAAGCCACAACTCAAGGCTTAACCACTTAACAGAAGCAAGAACATCCATCAATGCTTAACCACCACCATGGGCAGAAGCTTACAAAAAAAATATATATCAATGCTTAACCATCCATGACAGAAGTTCACATCAACACTTAACCATCATGGACAGAAGCTTACAACAAAGCCCAAAGGCTAAACAGAAAAAAAAATCAAAGAAGCAAATCACCAAACAGTTGGTATACACAGAACTTAAAAACATTATAAATGCATCTTGATCAAATCAAAGAACCCAGCCTGTGCTTCCAAAAAAAAATGCATGACAGGGAACACAATCCCAGAGATCCAATGCAACAATGGTCTCCACCATACCAGATCTACAAGATAATAAACTAATGAAGCCAAGAAAACCATATTTGAAAGAAAGTACTGAAAGAAGAGATCCACAAAATTTTCCCTTCATAGCCTTCAAACCATACACTAATTTTACAATATCTCAGATCCGTAACATAAGATGTCACTGGAACGCACTGCACAACAATGATTGAAAATAATCTTGCAAGATTTGAGGCTGGAGCGTCCATCATCAGCAAGAACTCAAGATCAAGGAATCGCAATCGTGGTGAGTGAACATGGGCGCAAGAATCAGCGTCGGAGGCTTCAACAGCGGCAACTGGCGGCCGAAAATCGCCTCCCATGGTAGAACATGGTGGCGCTCGTGGCGGTGGTGACAGATCGACAAGGTCACCATTGTTGCCATAACTGACACAGGATTTCCTCGGTGATAACAGATTGAACCAGTAACTGATCGAAACCAGCAATAATAGAGCAGCAAATTGACGTCGAAAAATGCCATTTCCGACCACAAAGAACATCGCCGAGACCAGATCGAAAAACAAGAAATAGATCGAGTGCAAAGCTGAGGAAAACGAACCGTGTAGCAGATCTAATATCCAGTGATGCGAAAAATGGCAACCTCTGCGGTGAAGAAAAACGAAGATACAAGATACAAGAACTATAGCAAAAATGGAGATTTTGTATTTTCTTGGGTAGAAGAAAATTGAAAAGAAAAATAAACTAAGAAAAGAAAAGGAAAATGGCAAAATGCAGCTGAAGAAAATGTTCAAGGTGGATGGAATTGCTCTGATATCATGTTGAATTTCATGGTTTCAGAGTAAAGGGAGAAGAGAAAGTTGAGAGAAATGGAAAAAATTATATATTGATAGAATGGAAAAAAGTGAAAAATACAATGGGTAATCTTGATTTATATAGTCAACTAATCCAACTAAACAAACTAACAACTATAACTAACTGCAACTAACCCTAACAAATCTAACTATCTTAGCACTAATAATGTTTAAAAGCTTATACCAAATATAAGAATATCTTATTCCCAAGTTCAAATCTTTACAATTCCTGAAACAAATATCCCTAAGCATTTATACATTATTATAGCAATGTTTGTCAAGCAGATATATAATTCTTATACATTATTTTATCAATGTTTGTCAAGTAGACATATAATTGAATGGTTATGGAACCAAAAATTAAGTCAAAGATTATGAAGAATTCTTTATTCTTTAAGGTTAGTTCGCTACGGAAATACAAATTAGAGTAAAATTGATCCATAAATTATTCACTTATATTTTTAGGTTGATATTAAATTGACCCTAAGGTTAATAAACTCTAGTAAAAATTTGGGCGGGGAAGGGGGGGGTCGTAAACATGTAAACAAAGCAACAAATATTAACACTACTACTAATAGACATGAGTTTTTTTTACAATAAAGGAGGATGCAAATAAAGTAAATCAACTTTATGAATCAATCTCGCATGTTGGATCAGTACACAAACATTCAATAGAAAATCCTATTCATTTAAGGGGATGTTCGTTTTAAGATATATGCTTACATTCTCGTGGGTGTCATTCATTCATAGAAATAATATGTCTAGAAATGTTATTATTGTGTATTGCAAAAAAAAATGTTTGGTTAGCATTTAACGTTATCATGAGTTTTTTTTTAAAGAATTCTTAAAAGTAATTTGAAAGCTTGTTTGTTTCATAATGTAAATTACAATGAATATGTGATAATTCTTAAAATATCCCTTTTAAAAAACTAACTGCCCATCTTTAAAGTTTCCATTTGATAGGAAGAAAAATTGGGAGAGTAACCTAGGAATGTATGAGTGGGTATTTTAGTTTTTTTGACAAAATAAGCTTTACACCTATGTTATGGGAACATAACATTCCCAACCTCCTATTAGGAATGAATTTTAAGCAAAACGTGAGATTATGACCTTCATGAGGATCGCAATACCTGCAAATGATTTTTTTAAAGCTTGTATTAAATGTAGCAATGTCTCATTTTTTAATTTAGATTCTTAATAATAACTTTACAATCCCTAAACCAAATGTCTTTGATGTATTTATACATAAGTTTAAGAAAAAAAATTAAAATAATAATTAAAAAAGTTATCAATCATATAACGAATGTGGACTAAGCAAGGCTGAGATTCACCTATAAAGAAAATTAATAAAACATATTCTAAGATAAGTGAATGCTATTTAACTAAAGGATCTTTAATAATTCTTTGGTTAAATTTCATTAGTATAGTAGTCAAAACTCCATTCGTACTAGTGAGCCAACTCGAATGTTAGGAAGTTGATGCTACTTGAAGATGCTTAGTTGCAAGGTCTAAGCTAGGGGTGTTAAAAATTCGCCCTCATTCAATAACCTATTTCAGCATCGAGTTAATTGGAACATGTTTGACTTTTATGACTTAAATTCGATGTATTTTTCAGTCAAGTTCAAATCACACTTTGAATCATTCCAACCTAACATGATATCACGTAATATTTAAAAACTTATAATTCTTTTAATAATTAAAGATAAACACATTTTGCTTAACAATTAATAAAACAATATACTTATGTTGAAATAATTTATTCAAAATATATATATTGTGAAATATCCCTCAATTTTTGTTTTCTACTTCCAAAATTTTATAATTCAACAATGCATAATATCTAAATTTGTATAATTTGCCCAAATATCGGTTAACCTAGTCCTCGTTCGGTTATTAGTTTGGTCATCACTGGGCCAAGTTTGGTCCAAAAAATTAACCTAATAAGAATATCAAATTAGATTAAACCTGACTCAACCTATCCCATGAAGACACCTAGTCTAAGCTCTTGATGGGCCTTTCTTTGACTAGGTCATCCCAATCTATCTCCATGTGCATGAAGCAATTCAATCAACGTATTTTCCTACCTAGTTTAGTAAAGGGCAATAAGCTAAGCACTTATGAAATTTTATCTTCATTTTACTAGTCGCAGCCTACTCTAAGACGCTGAAAAGTAATGTATTGTCAATAATTTATAGAGAAGTGATATATGTCACGAAGTTAATTTTGTGAATGGGTTCACTAATGACGTGGTTAGCATCTAGGCCATTCACAACATGTTGTAATAACTCGAAATTAAAAAAATAAAATAAATAGTGTTGTGGCTGACAAAATGCAAGCACGATAGCACTATTTAATATTTTTGTGGGTTGTTTCTATGAATACACCTTCATAGAATGTAGCATTTTCCAAATTTATAATGATTTAACTTTAAATAATAGTTAATTTTCACATAAATGAGAAGATTGTAATAACAGATAATGTTATGTTAGTGTGCAATATTCTCAATTACATAAATTGACAATTGGTATTTTTTTTACCTCTTTGACTAAAGTATCCACACATGCATTAATGTGATATTAACCTTCGAATCAAAGATATTAGTTAGGTAAAACACTAAACCCTTTACATTGTAAATAAGGTTTATCTAAAGTCACAGTTTGCTTTCACTACAGCTAACTATTTTGAATTGATCAACAATTTGTATTTGACCTCTACAATTTTAATCTTTTTAACATAAAAAGAACATTTCTTTTTGTTAATAATAAGACTGTAATTTGTAGCATTGGCAAGGATCTTATATATCACCTCCTTTTTTTTTTCCTCTAAACTTTTATCATTGAAATCTCCACTCAAAACGGTCACTTATGATAAAAAAAATTAAATTGTTTATATATTATAGGACATTCTTTGTTGTGTACATATGATAGGGATATATGAAAATTCTATAATACATTAAATGCATCCAAAAAAATAATTTAACTTTTGGACCGTATTAGATTTGCAGGTAACAAACTCTTAAAGTCTGCACACTCTTTCGAGCTTCAAGTCCTAGAGCTGTGGACCGTATCGACATTGGGTTGCCTGCACACTCCATGGCCAGTGTAAGTCGAGGATCGGAGCATCCCATCAAAATGAGAGAATGACATCCGGGCTTGAATGCTCCCTCCGACTTATAGGTACCGCCATTGAATTTAAAGGGACACGGGTACCCACTTGGTCCTCAAACCCGACCTAAGGACCCGTAACCCGCATTTCAGAACACTATCCTTAACAGAAACAAGACATGTGGTAACACATCCTAGATAACAGAATTTGCCTCCAAAATTCATCTCTTTAGCATGGCAAACTCGAGGTAGGGGTGCATTTCATACCCCATGAAGTATGGACCCCACCCCCTATAAATAATGATGATCTCAACATTCTAAAGAGAGTTCTTCCTTTAACCTAAACACTAATACCCCTTACCCTGAACTCTGCTTGGGCCTTGGGATTCTTCCTAAGCATTGCCACCATTACTTCTAATTGCGCCACCCTAGCTCTGTCGCACACAGGCTAATTGCATACCACTCAAGTTATGACTGACAATAACAACTTTCAATCATAAAATTTGCAGTGACAATTAAAATTTAAAGTCTAAATGTAAAAATGTTGTTAATGAACATATATTGGAAAGTAATATACTAGAAATTAAGGTATCATAATTTTTCTAGTCATTTACTTTCCATCTTATTAGCATAAAATATAATGTTGTGATTGTGTCCCTTGCAAGAAATGTGACAAAATACATCTGGACATGATTTATATTTTTGAAAAAAAAACAAAATCATTCTCAATCAGATGTATTTTTTATATTATTGATGGTCAATTCACATTTGGATGTTTCTTTATAGTTATTTTTGCTACCTTGAAAATAAGAATAAAAGTTATTTCACAAAGTGTTCTGAAGTAGAATCAGAGGGGTACCTGAGATAGACACGTACTGATGGTTGAAGGTGGACTTATCTGTGACAAAACTGCGATAGTGGTGGTGTGAGGGGGTGGGTACCTGCAAAAGGCACTCCGACGCTCAAGTTAGACCGTGCTCAATGAAGGCAGTCTATATATTAGAGGAGATGCATACCTTTGAGACCTGACTTAGCATTTATAG
This sequence comes from Ormosia semicastrata, assembly GCA_029884595.1. Taxonomy (NCBI): domain Eukaryota; kingdom Viridiplantae; phylum Streptophyta; class Magnoliopsida; order Fabales; family Fabaceae; genus Ormosia; species Ormosia semicastrata. Next base: position 5,840,969 of record JAQQTO010000054.1, on the reverse strand, counting down.
GAGCGTCTTAGGATGAATGTAATCTGTATTAAATGCAGTTATTTAGGATTAGAATCCGTTAGGGATTGTGATCCCTTTTAACTAATTTTCTTATTTATGTGGGATATAATTAGCTTTCATATCCTTCAAAGATACTTGAGAGATTTATTCCTAATAAATAGGTTGATATACTCATCAAGATAGCGCGTAGTAATATCTAGGTATTATTCTGGTGGGGCCGGGTTGCTCCTGTACTGATAACCTGAAATCTGGTTTAGAACAATTACCCCCAGCTTGGCGCTTAGATGAAATAGTTAAGTGTCAAGGTACCCATGTTAAAAGGAGCTCATGACACGCGGTGGGCAAAGGGATCCAAGTTAAAGTTAACGCCAAATCTCACGATGTTTTTCAAATGGTCGAGGTCCGTGATATATCATAGTATGCCTCTAGGGTTGATGTGTAAGGCCGAGTCTGGATCGCTCTGCTTACGTTGTCATTCCACTGTCTGAGGTATGTCATACGTTGCCTCCATGTGTAGCTTAAAAGGTCTCAACTGCACGCCATGAGTGCATTCTTGCCGGGGTATCAACGACGGACTCCAGTCGCGTGTGTGCCTGATTGACCCGTGGGATAAAATTTTGGATCATGGTCCAGAACAATTGCCCCCAGCTCAGCGTTTGGCCAGTATAGCGAAGTAACAAATCTTGATGCCCCCGAGCAATGAAATTCGTGCTTTACTTGAAGTCGTAATTCGTGCTTCTCTGTTGAGCTATGAGCTCTAATTTGGAGGCATTTGTACTGTAGTCTGGATAGGGTTCATGTGTCAGTTGGCCGTAAGTGGCCGGGTTCTGCAGAATGAGCTAGAGTTATTATCGTGTTTACTTCTTTTTCTATAGTCGATACTAGGTCCAACACCCATTGTATTGCTTTTCACAACCATTTTTTGGACTTTGGAATATTTCCAATTGAGGGGAAACCATGGTCTGGAGTTCATTACCATTCACTTTGGTATTTAGGATCCCTCGTGACTTTGGTGTAGAAACCTTGTCCAGGGCCCATTACCATTCGCTTTAGTATTTAGGATCCCTCGTGACTTTGATTTAATTGAAGCATTGTCTGGGGTCCGTCACTAACTATTTGGGTGTTTAGGATCCCTCTTGACCTTAGTATAAGTGAAACCTTGTCCAGAGTCTGTCACCAACTATTTAAGCGTTTAGTATCCCTCTTAGGACTTAGACATAAAAGAAACCTTGTCTGGGATCCAACACCAACTATTTGGGTGTTTAGGATCCCACGTGACTTTAGTTTAAGTGGTCCTTGCTGGGGTCTTTTATGTTTACGGTTTAGTGCGCGAATTTTTCCAAGACTTGGGATTTTTTCACTACACGACCTGTTTAACGTAAGACAACTCTCGGTAGGTACCATAATGGCTTATGCATGGATTTCACTATCCATGCTGCCAATAACCACATTATGATTTTAGCCAAGTGTCGAGGTTTTGCGACTCGTGACCAACCCGCTGAGAAGGGTTTGATGGGTTGCCCTCTTAACATAAAATGTAAGGCACTCCCTGATCCTATTGGGAATGAGCTCCTAAGGTTACTCAAGGCGGAGTCTGACTTAAGGGCCTTTTATCTTCGAAATCTGGCTCCCATCAGGAACGAGCTCGGTGGACACTCTCCTAGCTGTCTATAGCCTTGAGGGTCCTTCGAGACTTATTTAAGAACACACTTAACCTCTATAAACCTGGTTGGTTTTTGGGTTAAGGTCAGGCTCACATGGGCACGGGTTAAGACCTTTGAATGCGCTACTTGCTCCCAGAGGGTGGTCAAGTGGATTCTCCTGTTTGGCCATCATGTATAACTGATCCTCTTCGGACCTTGTACTCCTCAGATCTCACTAAAGTGTGGCAACCTGACAGGTTGTGTCGGGCCAAAGTACTTGTGGACTCGAGGTCTTCTGATGGAACAAGTGAACTTGCTTTGGACTTTGTGAAAATGTCATTCGTATTTATTGTGTGGGATGATTTGTTGTCTCTCAGGGCCAACTTTTCTTTTCTTCTTGGAGACCGACCTTGCATCCCGTTTAATAGATAAACGATGATAGATAAAAGCCGAGTCCAGCCCAGGCATATCGAAGGACATCCAAGCAAAGATGTCTTTGTTTTTCTACAAGAGCTCCATAAGCTGACATTTCTCCTGTTCTTTCATATTTGCGCCTATTTTTATGACTTGGTCGAGCTAGACGTACGTGCTCTTGCTTTCCTGGTAGCCCTACGGATTTTGAGGCTCTCATTATAACACTTATGTGCTATGATCTAATCGCCCTTGACCGTGATCACCTCATTATTTTTGTTAAGGAATTTCATAGTCAGATGAGCGGTGGGTACTACAGCGAAAATATCGTTCAGGTTAGGTCACCCTAGAATAATGTTGTAAGCAGACGGGCAGTCTACGACCAAAAATCTGACTTTGACTGTTCTGTAGGCCTTGTTGTCCCCGAAGGTCAGGAATGTTTCAAAATAGCCCACCAGGGTGACTTTTTCTCCAGAGAACCCGGTGAGCTTGCCCTCATAGGGGGTTAAGGCGGACATGGTGAACTCCAATTTTTTGAAAGCGTCTATGAACATTATGTCTGCATAGCTACCTTGGTCTACCAAAATATGTCGAAGTTCAGCGTTAGATTTTGGAAATGATAAGTGGATCATCGTGATCCCGGACAATATCACCGTAGTCCTTAGTGGTGAAAGAGATCGGTGGTTCTTCCTTATCATCAACACGAGGCTTGCGCATAGAGCCAAAAACACTCAATACCGCAGTCTGTAGCTCTTTCTTTCCGAAATTACTGGTGAACCTCCTCCTGCAAATCCTCTAGTGAAATATTGACCAACCTATCTGTTATGTTGGCCCCGTTTTGAGTATCCCGGTTCTGATCCTGCTGGTTATCAGTGTCACGATGCGGTGGAGTCCGAGATTTTCTGACAGAGCTGCGTGTCCTCCTCCTTTGTCATGGAGTTGGACTTCGTCAAGGGTTACGACTACGCCTTCGCTTTCTCCGTCTTCTGGGTTTATCATTGTTCCGAATCCCAGCAATATACTTCTAAAGTCGTCCTTCTTTAATTAAGGACTCAAAGATGTCTCGGAGCTGATAGCATTCTTCTGTTTCATGGTCATAGCTTTTGTGTCATTTGCAGTGCTTAGAGTGATCCTTTGCCTTTTTCAGAGGAGGCGACTTTTGGATATTCCAGAACTTAGCCTGAAGCACCTCTTTGAGAATCATTTCCCTTGGGTGTTTAGAGGAGTGTGGTTAGAGTACTTAGGCCAGTATGCTTCACCTTTAGAAGAGCTTCGAGGCTAGTTAGAGTTTCAGTTATTTTTCTAGCGAGTGGGCTCACCTTTTGCCAGACTCTCTTTAGCCTTAGTGACTTTTTCTAATTCGATATATTTCTAAGAGCGCAAGTAAAGTTCGTCCAAAGTCTCTGACTTTCTTTTTGCTAAAGATCGGAAGAAGTCTGAATCAGTCTGGAGGCTGCTCTGGGCGTAGTGAAGGGTAATCCTGTCATCCAGGCTTTCTATATAAACGCAAGCGTCACTGAACCTCTTGATGTATTCACGAAGGGGCTCATTGCTCCCTTGGAGAATTCTAGAAAGAGAATCAACCTACTTGGGTCGCTCCTTGGCGGTGGTGTAATGTAGTATGAAGCATTGGGTGAGATCATTTCATCCGGTGACGGATTTCACTTGTAAAGTTACTAACCAGCGGAGGGCGCCCTTCTTTAAAGAGAGAGGGAAGGTGAGGCACGGCAACTCTGAGGATCTCCCATGGAACTGCATAGACTGGGTGTAGGCATCTACGTGTTCCTGAGAGTCCATTGTCCCATCATAGGGCTCCAAGTTAGAAGAAAACTTGAAGTTTCTTGGGACTCTACGCTATTAATTCATCTGAGAAGGGCTGTTGGTGACCGACAGGGGCCGAGGTATTGTTTCTAACAACGTTACTGGCTTCGTCTTGTTGTGACCTTCTCTAGTTATGGGCCGCATTCTGCCTTTCGTTATCATTCTCTTCGTGCACAAATCTCTTGAGATTTTCTAGCCGACGATGCTGGTCATCCAACTGACGTCATTGGTCATTGATCAGCGCTGTTTATTGGCGCACCCGTTCTTAAAGGCGGTTTCTCGTCATTTCAGACTGGATAGCGTCCTCATGGTGGGACTCGTGATCTGCATCTTTATTCGAGGGCCCTAGGCGAGCATGCACGGGGATTCTGGGCCTTTGAACAACATTGTTAGCTCCTTCACCATGGAACACAAGTCTCTCTCGAACGAGGACTCTTTGCGAGGGGTGAGTGATCTCGGCAGAACGTGAAGTCTCATGCCCTTCATTAAGAGTCTCAATGATAACTGCCCGGCTCCAAGCAGTGGAGGTTTCAGCATGCGCTGGTGGTGCGACAGGTTGAGAATCGCATTGAGTCGCTGGGCCCTGTCCTTGACCAGGGGCAGCGTGCGCAACACCTTCTCTTCTTGAACATTAACTTGTGCTCACCATGGTTGAATGAGAATAGAAGTTTATCATTTCGCACAGACGACGACAATGATCTGAAGTAGAATTAGAGGGGTACATGAGATAGACACGTACTGATGGTTGAAGGTGGACTCCTCTATGGCACAACTGCGACTAAGACGGCCCGATGGTGCGAGGGTGGAATGACTGCAAAAGCGCACTTCGACGCTTCAAGTTAGACATTACTCAATGAAGACAGTCTGTATATTAGAGGAGATGCATACCTTTGAGACCTGACTTAACATTTATAAGAGCGTCTTAGGATGAGTACAATTTGTATTAAATGCAGTTATTTAGGATTAAAATTTGTTAGGAATTGTGATCTATTTTAACTAATTTTTTTATTTATGTGAAATATAATTAATTTTTATATCCATCAAGAATACTTGAAAAATTTATTCCTAATAAATAAGTAAATATACTTATTAAGATAGTGTATAATAATATCTAAATATTGTTCTAATGAGACCAAATTATTTATGTACTGATAACTTAAAATATGATCAAATAAAATGATTTTGAAAAAATGTTTTTTTTAATTTATTGGTTTTATCCCATCCAGTACAGATGTCCAGAGCCAGCCCATTAACTGTCCGAGAGATGGCGTATCAAAAGTGAAAAGGGGAAAACAATCTTTTTTCTTTTTATCTATTAACATATTTTTTTCTAAAAAAGATATTCACACATTTTTTCCTTCAATACTTTTATATCAGTGATCAATATGCAATTATCAATACATTATTATCACTACATAATATAAGTCAGTTACTAATTATTTACATATTGATTATTAGTGTAAAAGTGATGAATGAATAGTATAATTATTATTTTTTTATTATTGTTTTGAACCAAAAGCTTTGATATAACTGTCAATGAAATTATACAGGAAGGAGGAACTGTGAGTGCATTTGCATAAAAATTTAAATTAAGTAATCATATTTACACATCAAATCTTTTATATTATTTTTATATTTTATTTCATTGAGAATATAAATATAGAGATAATGTGTTGAACTATATTTTTATTATTTAAAAAAATGACGTTGAAATAGTATAAATTTTTGTATTGTGTAATATATTTTTTATTTAAATTCAACCATTTTTAATCTAAAATTTTTGTAAAACAAGGAAGAGGAAGCTAATGAACACTTGAGTGCTAAAACTCTCGAACTAGTATCCTTTAAACGACACAATTCATTTCGAGATATGTGATTATATTAAATAAAAAACGAAAAAAACCTTCACTGTTGTTGAAACTCGACTGCTCATGCGGTCTAGTGTTTCATAGCTTTTACACTGATAATAAGTTGGCAGACATTTATTATTATTTTTAAACAACAAAGGTATCATCGGGGACTCTTTTAATTATTCTAGATGCTAATCTTGAATTTGAACCTGAACAATCAATGCAAAAATACAATTTATTATCCACTAGGCCAATTATTTGAGTTTGTTGAGCTATTTTGCTTATACTTTACATTACCCTTTCCCTTTAAAGTCTTGTTGAATACGAAGCTTACGATTTACATAGTTCAGCCCAAATCATAAAACCATTAGCCCATCTATCTAAATCATGTGCCGATTATGAGGGTAATTAAGTTTAAAAGGTGAAGTAAAAGACAAATTAAGGTGTCAACAATTCAACATTGTATTATATATATATAAAAGAAAAAAAATCAACATCAGCACATAAATGTCACACGTGTGGTGTCTTAAAGAGTTTGTATGGATTTTGGATGGGAAGAGAAGCCAGTCACGGTGAGACTGCACACCTGTGGGACATGGGACATTGACAGGAGAGACAGGGTAAGTAGTAGATGGGGCCACAACCACACAAGGGGTTGTGACTTTGTGTATGTATTAGTTGGCATGGCCCATTGGGTTTGAGCTTCTCTCTGCTACTGCTTTATTTTGGAGCAAGTCATTGTCATTGTCACTGGCGTGTTAAAGTCCGATCCGTTCTACTGATGTGATCCTATTTGAGTTACTAAGGATAAGTTTAAGTTTTAAAAATTAAATTAAATGTATTTTTATGTCGAATTTAAGTTATATTTCATATAGTCTTAATTTGACTCAATATTTTAAATTATTTTAAATTTTATACTTTTGTTTGTAATTAATATACTTTAATTTTAATTTTTTTTTTTTATAATTTTATTATGTTTTTAATTATGTATATTATTTAAATTTATATATTATGCTTACATTATCGATATTATTTAAATTTATTTAAATATCTCTCGATTTAAACTCGGTCATTATCGAGTCATAAGTTGATCGATCGGGTTTGACTCTAAGAAAATTACTTGATTAAAATATCAAATCGAGTTCAGGTCAAAGTGTCAAACCAATCTCGCCTAATGTACACCTCTCTCTCTCTCTCTCTCTCTCTCTCTCTCTCTCTCTCTCTCTCTCTCTCTCTCTCTCTCTCTCTCTCTCTCTCTCTCTGCGAATTTGTTTTCTAATTTGGTTGCTTGTTGGTTTGCTTCGAAAGCTAATTAAAATGTGTTTGAATTTTAGAAATTACACTAAGTGTATTTTTAAGTTAGGTTCAGGTTATACTTTAGACGGTCTTAACCCAGTTCAAGTATCTCTCATTATTTAAAAACTTATATTCTTTTTTATAATTAGTTATAAATAATAAAAATTTTAGACTTAAATTAATAATTTTTACATAACATAATAATATATTTATATTAATATTACATGTTTTGAAATATATATTATAAAATATATCTTAATTTTAATTTTATAATTTTATAATTTAATTATGCATAATATTTAAATTTATATATTATATTTACACATTTAATTAGCCCAATTTCAATTACTCATTATCAAGTCATAGTCGGGTTGAGTTCAAATCCAAAAAAAATCTAATTAAAATATTGAAGTTGGTTCAGGTTAAGTGAAACTCATCCCATATATGCCATACTTAGCAATCTACCATGCATGCATTAGTCATCTGGTATGGCATTTGCTATGACCACGAGGGTCTTGGCCATCGCCTAGTAAAGAAAAACAATCCGATGCCTTAAGATATGTTAATTATTATTCAAATTAATCATTTTTATTATTGAGAAGACTTTTTAATCACAATAGTATCTGAGGATTAATTTCACAATAATATTTATGAAAATACTTGTTCAAAAAAAATATATTCACCATCAAGCTAAGCTAATTATGTGTATTTTATAACCAAAAACAATTATGAAGAACTATGAAGAACGTGGCATGTAATTAAATTAACTTCCAATCTGACTATTAAATTAAGTCAATAAACATACCCCTCCCCTCACCCCCCACCCCAAAAAAACAAAAGACATCATAGCATGAAAAAAATGAAAACATGTGCTTGGATATTATTATTGTTTTATTGAGTATATTATATTTTAATAAAAATACATAATTTAAGTTGTGTTAATAATTTATTAACATAATTAAAAAAAACACATTTATTCAGGTCTAATCTTATTGCTTCAAAATTTGCATTAGTCCTTCCTGATTTGAATTTTCATATAACCAATTATTAAAATTGTTTTCAGACATATATTCTTACTTATTTCGTATGTCTTCGCTATGAGTCAAATTTTTTTTTAAATACAAATTCGTATAATTTCCGAAGAGATACATAATATAATCTGGACAACTTTTAGAAAGACAAATATAGATAACCTACAGTTATCGTGTGTTCACAAAATGATATTCATATTATTGTTATTTGTGGGAACTTTATTTGTCAAACGATAGTATAGTAGTTAAAGGTGGAAACAGATCAGGTCAGATCAGACTTTATATTAAATAAGATTGATCTGTATCTTAATTATAAAGCCTGAGTCTGGTCTGTGAACCTGTAATAGGTCAATTTTTAAGGTCTGACTTGATCTTTTTAAAAATCTGACTTGACCTGAAAGTCTATTTAAATACTTATTTTGTAATGAGGCATTTAAATAGTTAATAGAAATAGGCTAACAGACATTTACATAAGCTAACAGACCTACCTTTAAATAGGTCAACATATCTTACATAGGCTAACAGACTTATATTTAAATAAGTCATATGTCTTTACATAGACTAATAGACTTAAGTCTTGAAATAAGTCAACGGGCCTACTCAAAGTCAATAGGCTTTTATTATAATTTAATATTTACCTTCTAATTTTATAGATGCTCATCACTTTCTTACTCTAGTCTTTGGTCGATGTGAGACTTGGAGATATATCAAGTTGCTCACTTTCTTACTCTAGTCTTTTAAGTCCCATATCGACCAAAGATTAGAGTAAGAAAATAGTGAGTATCTATAAAAATAAGGGGTGAATGTTAACTTATTATTTTCATTCTAATAAATATATTATATTAAATATATTAATAAATATATTATTTCTATTCTAACTTATTAACTTGAATTTTAGTTATTGATTTTTATTAAAATTTAATTAAAAATATATTAATATATTATAATAAATTAAAAATTATAGTTATAATTTATAATTATTTTAATAATTATAATTATAATTTATAATTATTATAATAATATATGTTATATTATATATAATTAAATAGGTCAAGTCAGTCTATCAGACTTAGAAAGTTTATTAGATGGCCTGAAACTTGGCCTTTTAGTTAAAAAGATTTTTAAAAAAATCTTGACTTAACTTATTTAGTAAACAGATAAAGTCAGACCAAGTCTCAGGCAGGTTAGGCTATAAACTCCTAACGAATAATCTAACTTATTTTCACCCTAATAGTAGTCTAGAAGATACATTTCATTGCAACGAAGACTGAACAGAATGTTTAAAAAATAAAAAAGAATGTGTTCCTTACCCCAGTAGGTAACATCCACAAGATAACATTAGTATACGGAGATTGAAAAACATAACAGAGGTAGTTACTTTCTAAAAAGTCGTTCAGAAATATATATTTTTTGGTGGATCAGAAATTTTATTTATAGTAAAGCAATAATACTTACACAATGATATGAACTCGCACTATCATAAGTGCCAAACTCTTATCTGTATGCAATTATTACCACACAATTATATTATATACAAATCAAAACTTGCAATTATTACCACACAATTATATGCAAATCAAAACTTAACACCTTAGTAGATGTGAACTCGCACTGTATGTTAAGTATAGTTAGTGTTGATAATAAGGTTGAATGGTATTGATCGAAGTTATATATGTACAGTAATGTTTTAAGGCTGGCAACAGTGAAACTTCTAACCCAGAACAGTGGGTTGGACCCTCCCTAGGGGGCCGCTTTATATGGCCGCCACGCAAAGTGGACAAAGGATAAGTACATTAGATTGAAAAAGATTTAATGCCGAACATAACAATAGTAAACCTTATCTCTCTCTCTCTCTCTCTCTCTTTTTCTGCATAATCCTCAATTGCAATTTTTATCCTTTTTGGCATGGTAGTGATTTTCATAATGATGTTTCGAGGACCAAACAAAACAGACTTACTCGAAAGCTTCCTTCACGGACGATGTTTCCCGCTGCAGTTAAATTAATTTATGCTGCAAATTAACAATCTAAACTCTTACAAAGTAAAGCAGTTCAATAATTAGAGACACCTGATAATAATTGGTTTGTCTATTAAGCTTTGTTTTAATGAGAAATTCTTGTTGTATATGTCGGTTATATACTATTTTATTTTATCCTTTGATCTAAATGAATTTCCACTTCTAACCTGTTTATCAAACAAATATAGTAATTGCAATTAATAATTGGAGTGTATTGGCAAGCAAACAACTAAAAGGGAGGCAGATCAGAACCAAACAAGGATGTCCGCCCACCACTAGGCACACGCCACACCACAATGAATTATTCTTAATTATTATGAGATCAGCCGTGACATCATTCTCCCGACAAGCAGCGGATGATCGATCCAACGGTGAAATCTCTTATACGTGGCGACATGTTCACCGCCCGATGTTCCCGCGACACACCACCGCTCTCAATCCATCCATATATTACCAAAACCCCAATCCAAACGCAGACTTCTTTCTCTTTCTCACGTCTCAATTTCAATTCTCGAACATACATAGTTTCGGTTTCTGAACTCAAATCAGAAAACCAAGCACAGGAGCATAGCGTACCAGGTTACATCAACTGATTCTGAAGGTTGCTTGCTGCTACTAGCTATTTGGTTAATTTTGAATGACAAGTTTTGTTATGGAGGCAGAGCGAGATAAGTACAGTATGATCAATTTTGAAGAAACTGAGTTGCGACTGGGGCTACCTCTGAGTGGAAATGAAGGCGAGTCCACGCTCAAGAGCACCTTTACCGGAAAGAGAGGATTTTTGGAGACCAGCAGTAATAGTACTGTGGATTTGAAGCTTAATCTTTCCTCAAATAATGTCCTGGCCTCATCTGTGGCTACCGACAAGGCCAAAGAGAAGACCATTGCCACTTCTACTTCTACTTCTACTGCACCTCCTCCTGCTCGCGCTAATGACCCATCAAAGCCACCTGCAAAGTTAGTTCTCTTCCTCCTTCCTTTCTTTATATCATTCTCTTCTACTGCCTCTGCCTCTGTTTCTTGATGCTTTTATTCTTTGCTTTAATGTTTATTGCTTGTGCATGGTGATTTTATAGGTTTACTTCTCAAAACTGGGTGGTCTTGTGTGAATTTTTCATCTAACAAAAAAAAAACCAAAAAAAAAACTAGGAATCCATTGTCTGCTCTGTAACCCGTTCCGTACAATAATCTAGACTAGATTTTCTCTGAGACTGATGAAGGTAATAATAGAACAGATAATAATGGATATTGTCCTTGTTTTAATAGAACCAAAAATTTAACGGAATTTGTTCAATTCGTAACACTACGGAAACTTGACCTTGTTTACAGAGTTTAGAGATTTCAAAAGTTCTCAAGGAAAGGGGAGGATTACTTTTGGTCTAACGTCCCTTTGATCCATTGACCATTGAACTTGTCAATTGAACAAGATCACACAAGCTATTTTCAAGTGTGCTAGTGGTCAATTATTGACTAAATTCATTCTCAGATCAGAACTTGATTTTTGAATTAGGCATTCTAAACTGATGTAATTATCACTTGCAAACGCATGATGTATTGATGTGTAATAGATAACGAGGATTGTGTTTCTAGTTTTTTTTTTTTTGGGCTTAATTAAGTAATAACTTTGCAACCAGAAAAAAAGTAAAAAAAAAGGATATGTAATTATGTAGAATAATGTTTGATGGACTTCATCGTGTGTCATTCTTCTCAATAGAGTGAGGTGACATAATTAAAGTATAGAATGTAAATGTGTAAAAAATAAAATGAGATTAATTGTAATTAAATGATAAAAATTGTATAAATATATGGTAGAAGTAATGTGTGTAGCATTAATCAAGTATGTAGTAGTCATCCGGAATTGACGGGAAAAAGAAAATGTCATCCAGATTTTGAGCAAGAAAAAGTATTGAGTGAACCAGGATGAGGACCAGGAATAGGACGGTAAACAAGTTTGGTTGGATTTCGTTTGCGGATGGCATGGTTCATTGTCGGGTAGACAGTGGAAAAGGACAAGACACATGGAATCTTGTTTTTTCTCAACCAACCAGCAATTTCTCAGACTCTAACCAGCCAAGGAAAAATGGGAAAAAGGAAAAGGATTATCCATTCCACGCCCATCCTGTTACCTAACACAATACACAACACACAACACACAACACATCCCTCTCTCCCTCTAATAATAATAATATTATAATAATTCCAAAGTCATGTAGCGAATCCAATTGTGTAGTGAATAATACCCAAGTTAACCATGTTCTATTTTTATTTATTTTTAAATAAAAACTAGAATGAATTCAAACCATACAACTCTTAGCAATTATCTTAGTGCCTTGACCATCAAATTGCTTGTTCCGTATATTCCATTTCACACCAACTGATTAATAATAAAATAAAGGTACTTACTTAGTTTGAAGGAGGATGATAATTTATTGATGTAAAATCCATGTTGAATTTGCAGGGCACAGGTGGTGGGTTGGCCGCCAGTCCGATCATTCAGAAGGAACATCGTTAACGTTCAAAGAAACAACAACGATGAAGTGGAGAAAACAAGCAGCAGCAACGGCAACATCGCGGCAGCTTTCGTGAAGGTGAGCATGGATGGTGCACCCTATCTACGCAAGGTGGACTTGAAGTTGTACAAGAGCTACCAAGAGCTGTCGGATGCGCTGGCTAAAATGTTCAGTTCCTTCACCATTGGCAAATGTGGATCCCAAGGCATGAAGGACTTCATGAATGAGAGCAAACTGATAGATCTTTTGAATGGCTCTGATTACGTACCAACGTATGAAGATAAAGATGGAGACTGGATGCTTGTGGGTGACGTACCGTGGAAGTGAGTCGTCTTCTCTTCTTCCTTATTAATTAATAATAATATCATTTACTTTTCTCTAACCACAATCATATCCTTTTCATTAATTAATGGTTACTAATTAAGATAATTTCACAGAATGTTCGTGGAATCATGCAAGCGCCTGCGCATAATGAAGGGATCTGAGGCAATCGGCCTAGGTTAGTGACCCAAATTAAGTTTCAAACTACAAAAGATCTTATCTTGATTAATTAATTAATGTGTATTGACCGTAAATGTTAATTCCTGATTTACAGCACCAAGAGCAGTGGAAAAGTGCAAGAACAGAAGCTGAAGTCCAATTTTCACATTTTACGTTCAACAGCAATCTGCTCGATCGGTTGCTCGTCGGCGTCCAAGGAAGCAAATTGGCTCGACCAAGGTCGAGTCTAATATAGGAGGAGCCTAGTTATATAATGTGTCTGTAGCATCTTTTTTATTTTATAGATAATTTTCTTGTATATGTATAATATGTATATAGAGAAAATAGTTGGAGATTTGTTAGGGACCAGAAATAATATGGAGTATGTTTATATGAGCCCGTTATTGTTTCTAAGAAAAAAAAATGTGACATTGTCTGTCGTCGCTGGTGTGCTTGTCTGATAAGGTGGTCAACGTTTATAGATGTACGTAATTACGTATATACCGTATACGTACGTATTAATTTTATTGTGTTTGGATTAGAGCAAGATCTTGCTATCTGATCAACTAAGAATTTATTGTAAACAATATATGATTCTTAAGCACTAAACAACGTGCCCTTATCTGTCAAATTATTAGGGAGTAGGATATGGTTGGTAGAGGAAGTAAATACTTAAGATCGAGTAGGATATGCAAATACTTAAGATCCATGAACATGGTGATAAGGTTGGGGGCCAGACAATACCATGTGCTTCATGCAACAGCCTTTCATTGAGGGTTCTACTAATTTTATTTCACATGTTCCCTCTTTCTTTTCTGTGCCCTTCCTTCCCTGTCTCATCTCTAACATTTCTCTTTGACAAAGTTATTTCCTTATGAGATTACATAGACGATTACTATTATTATTAGTATTATTATGAGGAAAGAAAATATGTATATATTATTAAAATAATTTTAATTTTTTTATATTATTTTATATTACTTTTTATATTAATTAATAAAATATAAATTCATAATTAATTATGTATATAAATTAATTAATATATATCTTATTAACTAATTAATAAGTACAATTCTTATTAATTAATTAATATATGTAATTAATTATGAATTTATATTTTATTAATTAATATTAAAAATAGTATAAAAAATGATGAAATGATCTTTTTTTTACGAAAATAAACTTGTAATAATTGAAACAGCTGTATGTTTCATCTTTTAATATGCTAATTTCTCGCTTGGAATTTAATTGTATCATGAAAGTTTCTTCAATATAAAATTATAATGCTATTACCAAGATGAAAATTTAGGGTGAACGCGACTTCAAGTAGACATCAGGATAAGGATAATCGCCTAACCTTTTGAGACCACTTTTCAGATATTGCAGTGCAATCCAGTGTCACAGGATTTGGATAGAGCCTGGATAGGGGTCTCGTTAGACTTTAGATAATTTGACACACTTCGTACTGTTTCTATGTTCTAATAAGAGATTTTATTTTATTTTATTTTTTTAAGATTTGGGTTATAGATATCATATAGTTTTTATATTTTTCCCCTTTTTTACCCTAAAATGGCTGCAAATGAAATAAAGGCTAAAATATATTTTACCTCTTAAATTTTGTATCGTGTGTATTTTACTTCATAAATATTAAGATTGTGCAATTTACCCCTAAACTTTATTAATAGAGATTAAAATCCCTTTTGAACTAACACTCTCTATAGAGTTAATTGACGTTGTTTTCATTTCACCCAAAACAATATTTATCCTTTCATACAATCTTCCAAAAATTGAAAAAGACAAACTCATTTTAGAAGTTGGAATCAGCATCGAGGCCAGGGGATTGGGTAGATGTTAAAGAGGAGCATCATTTTGGTTAAGAAACTTAGATTATGGATATCATTTCATCATGAATATAAGACTTGAAGTTTTCCCCTGATGGAAGATCATTATCACTCCAGTAGACATATGAGTTTAGAGGAATAGTCACCTTCACTTGCTTGCTAAAGCCAATTTTCATGTTTTGTTTGTAATGTAGTGCTCTCATTACTGCACAATTTGTGGGAGGAAATAAAGAATGAGTTCATGAATTATGCAATTCAGGAAAAGAAGATTTTAGTGGTTTACAAATTACCGTTAAATATTTGGATGATATTTGAAGAAAAAGGGTTTTAAGCTTTATTAACAAATTTTAAAAGGTAAATTGCCCATTTTAAAAATTCGGGAATAAAGTGCACGAGCTAAAGTTTAAGAGAGTACACTATATTTTAACCTAAAATAAATAATATAGTTGGATGATCCAATTATTGCACTTCTTTTTCAATTTTTTTTTTCAAAAAGAACTTTTATCTTATTATTAATAGGTTCGGCTATAAAGATGTTCGGAGTTCGGAAATAATTGAAGGGCTCATTTGTTTTCAATTGGACAATAATTTTATTTCAAGGCTCTGGGGGCTATATTTAATTTCTCTCCGCAACTAACTTTTTAGAAAGGAACTAGTTTAGGTACTGAGCAATTGGGCTCAGTTTACTTCCTTGCAATTCGACTTCGAGAATCTATGCCCAAAAACAAACCTGAATCTAATGTATATTTGTATTCCGAACGTTTGTCGCATGGAACCTTTCTTACAGAGAAAATATCACTTTCCTATTGTTATTAAAAAATAAAATGTTTTGAAAAGTTATAACTAAATTGTAAATCTAATTAATTAAATTTATAATAAAATTTAAAATAACTCTTCAAAAAATTTTAAGTAACTTACTTATGTAAAAAATACATTTTTATGCATGTAAAGAATTATTAAAATCCTCTCTCGTGGTTCGAACAACGTTGACAGTAAATGTCTTGAGTTTAATTTGAGTCACGTATTTTTTTTATTGATTAAACTAAAGATAATGGCAGTACGTACTAAGTAAGGATAATTTACATAGCTTTAATGAATTTATATCTTTTTATGTCATTTTTTTATATGATTAAGTAAAGAGAGAGATAAATATAAAAATATTTATTAGTAGAATTCATTAATTTATGATTTTTTATAATTTTTATATTTATTTTTCTCGTTCACTTAATTATATAAGAGAAAAAATAATATGAAAAGATTTAAATCTCATTTTAATAGCATTTTCCACTTACAACACACATACATCCGAAAAAGATATGTTTGGACTACAATTACATACCGTCTGAAACTTTGAATGAAGTGATTGCGTTTTTAATTCTCTATGAGGTTATAAAATAGATGATAATACTTCTTTAGAGGAAAACATTGATGTATATACACTTTAGAGAAATTCGCACGGATTACTCGCAATCGTAAAAATAAAAAAATAATAATGCTACACAACTAATAACATTGTTCCAATATGCTTGGTCGAGCATCAAATTGTGTAGGGATGTTCGATGAGCACGTGTTTGTGACATTTTTTTGGACTTGGGTCATTTATTAAATCAGTGTGTTGAGTTGGATTATGTTAAACTCATGAATTTGATATACATTAAAATTTTTTTATTAAAATCATTTTTAAAATACGAAATTTAAAATTTATTATACATAACATATCTTAATTAAAAATTACATAAGTTTCAAATAAATTAAAAAATTATATAATCAAATTTACACAAACATAATAAGTCTTAAATAAGATAAATAAATATAACAAGTTTTTAAATTAATGTACATATAAAATAAATTAAAATAAGCTTAACAAATCTTAAAAGTGATAAATAACAAACCACATTAGTCAATTAAAGTTAATGTCATCACATATAATATATGAATTGACATAATTATTTATTTTATTCTCAATTTTTTTATAATTTTTATCATCCAAACAATTTATTTGATTTTCATTGCAATGATTCGTTAGACACTTCATGAGTTGCTCGTCAATATTTTCTTGGTCATATTCTCAGTCTGACCTTAATATCTTCACAAAAAAAAGAAAAATTACTTGGATATATTAGGTTTGTGTGAGTTGACACTTTTTAAATCCGTTACCCAACCAGTACCGTGTGAGATGAAGTATTTTTTAGCTCGACACAATATGTCGACTTAATCTAATTCATATTTTGTGAGTTAAGTTGCATTAATACTTATAAGTTTATAAGTTAACTCAACCTGCTTGATATTCTTAAAGTTGGGGTTGGTGATATTATTAGTTTAGATTGTCCTTTGAACTATTTATTTTAATATATATATATACACACACTTTAAAGGCTTGAGCATTCAAACGCTGGCTTCATACCACTTCCTAAATTTTTTTATAAATTTAATTGAGATTTGTCAATATTTAATGATAATTATTGAATAAATTAAATTAATAAGAAACACTTATTTATCTAAAATCAATAATAATACCGATTCATATTGTTGGTATTCATTGTTGGTCAATCGTGGGGTGTTGAAATTCTTTATTTTTTGTCTCCACCTCAATGTATCTTTTAGGTCTTATGTGACGATTTGGCTGGTATTATTTAAAAGTGTGGTATGTTGAATGCGTGTATTTGGATTAAAGTTTGTAAATTTAATTTTGTATGAAATTAATTCTACACCCATAATGTGATTTTATTCAAATAAAAACTATTTGTTGCTTCTTCAAAACCTCAGTTTGTGCTCCAAAATTATGTTTGCATTTGTTTTTTCAGACATGATAACATGGTAATTAGGCAAGTTTGCCTCTTCAACGTGATTTTGATTGTCTCTAACGCAAATCCAAACACACTAGTTTGCTTTAGGTGGCTTGACCACACACATTTAGGGTGGGAACATGTCAAACGATATATCAGTGCTTATAGTCTACCTCTTTTTTTGATCAACATAAATCTAGTTTATTTAATAAATAAGTTAGACTTAGATTTTTTAAAAGATATTTTTAATTATATAGGTTAAAGCTTGTACTTTTAAAGAAGTCTATTTAGATTATTAGGCTAGTTTATTTATTTAAAATTTATATATATAATTAATAATTTATAATACTTACATAATTTATATGTAGTATAATATATTTATTTTATACAAAATATAATAATTTTGTTAAAAGTTATACCCATTTAAATATTAAAAAACTTAAATTTATTGACCTATATATATTATACTAATTATATGTTAGTATAATATATTTTATATAGAATATAATAATTTTGTTAAAGATTATACCTATTTAAATATTAAAAATTTTAATTTTTTAACATATATAATGACTTAGATTATATGAAGGCCTTTAAATAACCGTCAAATTTTATGTTTTCATAAATAGATCAAGTTGATTTTTAAAAAATAGTCTATAATAAATAACATGTCAGGTTCAGCTTTACACATTATGAAATAAGTCAAGACTTATTTAGATAAAGTCTAACTTAATCTAGCCCAACCCAACTTATTTCTACCCTTACATGTATATGGATTCTCTTATATTAAACTTTTCACATGATTTTGTCACGTGAAGTGAAAGATAAATACAAAAAATTTAAATAATGAGACCTTCTTAAAATGTATGAAACTTTATGTTGATTTTTTTTTTATCTCTTTTCATATGATGAAATTATGTAAAAATTTGATATGAGATAATTTATTCCCATAATAATACCAATTCATTATAACAAAATATTTCCAAAAAAAAAACCTATATAATAATTCTAAAATTTGAAACAAAAACCTCTGCAACACCGACATAGCCCAATTTATCCATGCCATAGCAGGCAACACAATTGTGCCCGACATGTTTGGACCTTCGTCCCTCCCATTTCAACCAGTTGGCAATTTGGCAGTAGGCTGCATAACTTAAAGTAGGTACGTGAGAGCAGATAGGTGATACATACATTTCTATCAAGGCGGCGGCAATTTATTCTTTTCACAATCTTTCGCATATACACTTATTTTCATGTCAGTTTTTCATAAGTTTTTATATAATATTTAATTGATCTTTTTACATTAAAATTGTCTTTCATTGGAGTAATATATAAAACCCAATTTTAGCAGATGTTTGGAAAATATTATTCTCAAAGAAATAATTGCTTATTTTTTAAATTTTTTCTCAAAAAACATTTGATTATAAATTGTTTTAAACACAAAATAAGATAATCTAAATACATATTTGATGCATATTTGATTGAAATTATATCCTAAACCAATAACTTTTTTTTGTTAAATTTTTTTTTCATTGTTCTGAGTAATTATCTATCAACTTTTGCATGAAATTCAAGACATTATAATAAATTTATTTTATAAGCTTAAAACTTATAATTCTAAATTATAAATTATTTTAAAAATTTTGAGAAATAAATATCATTTTGTTATCAATTAAATAATTTTTAATCATTTTATACATCTTTTGTTAATTTAAAGCATAAAAATAAAATTTTTTATACCATTCAAATAAAATAAATTATTTTAAAATCACTTTTCAATTAATATGTCTAAATATAAAATTAATTATATTGTAATCGATTATACAATAATATATTATACAATAATTAATTATTAAAATAATTAAATTTTTACAGTTGAACTAAATACACCTTTAGTCTCTCACATATACTTTAAATTCATTTTCATCCTTCATTTTTATTTTGATCTAACATCCTTCATTTTTTAAAATAATATATAAATGCTTAATTTAGTAACAAAAATTTAAGAAGAACGAAGATAATTTTGTCACTAAATTAAATAGTTAAATATTGTTGTAAAAAAATTAAGGGAATAAAAAAATGTACATTTTTTAAATATCTTACTTCACAAAACATTTGTCCATAATTAAAAAAATAAGTATTATTTTGAGAAAATATAATAGAAAACCATAAAAATGATTAATTCAAAAGGCTAGGCAAATTTATTGGAGTTAGGTTACAATGAATATCCTTGTAAATTCTTTAGTCATAGAATAGATTGTTTTTGGTTAAACCAAAAAAATAGATTAGTCGAGATGTGCGAAAGCTGGTACATATACCACCTAATCGCAATTACCAAAAAAATTCAAAAGTCTAGGATTAATGGTTATACTTGAATATACTCTATATAAATTAATAATTACTCTATGTACTCTAAAAAGTAAAATAAAATATAAAAAACTAAAGTTTAATGAGAAATAAGAAGTATATATATAGAGAGACTAATCAATGATAGCTAACTCAATTAGCATGATTGAGTAACGTCAACTAAAATGTTTTAGATTTAATTTTTGGTTATAATCTTTTATTGATAGGTCATATGTATCTATCACCATAAATCTTTATCAAAGCTTGTGTCATGTTTGATCCTGAAATGATACCATCTTCTCTTCTTTCCTCTTAAACTTTTCATTAAAAAAATTGTAATTTAAAAACTATTTAGAATGATATAAATATCAGACCAAAATTTTAATTAAAAAGTCATTGCATATATATGGGAAAGTGGGTAATTATAACAATTTGCCTAACGAGTATTTTAAGAATAATTGTTAAGAAATAAAAAATATAATAATATTAAATGAAAAATAAAATATTTAATATATTAAGAATTTAAAAAGTTTTATTTTTTTATATTTTTTAAATTTTATTCCTTAACTTTTTGCCGTTGTTAGCAAAACTTTATTTTTAAAAATATCTTTCTTTTTTGGTTTCCAATAATATCTTTCTTTTTTACTTTGTTTGTTTGCTCATGAGTAAGATTAATTGACGCCCACTAGCCCTTACCCGACTGTTGACCAATTATATATCCAACCTTTAGCCGCCCCCATTCATCACCTTATTTTCGTGTGCCTTCGTTCTCTCCCATTGGATGTGCTGACTTATCCCTCATACACGTCTTTGTATATACATCCGACGGTCGACCCCACAAACAACGATATATCTAAAAGCACACCAGCATTGCCCCCCATTCTCATCATCTATGTGTCATATAATAAATCATAGTGCAAGGAAGGGCCAATGGAAAATGATGGTATGGTATTATCTATATAAATTTTGAACCATATCATGGCAAAAGTGTGAAGGTTGGAAAACTTGGCAAAAGTTAGGGTAGTAGGCTTTATGATATTCCTTTGCTTGATTGTGCTGAGATGATGTTAGGTTGATGTAGTCGTGGACTCAAAGTCACGGTCGATATATTAACATAGATGAGAATGAGTTAAAATACTCGTAGACTTAAAATTATGATTGAGGTACTGACTTAAATGAGAATGAATTGAAGTACTCGTGGATTCAAAGTCATGGTCGAGGTACTGGCTATGGTGGGGTCCAAATTTGGACCACTTTCGTCATTGGAGTGTTTATTAATCTCGTGGAGTATGGTAGCTAGTTTTTTTGTTGAGATTCAACCACTTGGAGTACAATAGTCTCTTTTAGGGTTTACTTTTTTAACATATAGTAGTCTCTTTTTGGGTTTATCTGAAGTTCCTGTTTGGGTTTACTCTCTTAGGTTGTCCCTTATATGAGTAATCCCCATTTGGTTTTACCTTTTGAAGCACGTTAGTCTCCGTTTGAGTTTATTCTCTTGAGTATTTTCCTTTTGAATTTACCTTTTTAGCATATGCTAATCCTCTTTTGGGTTTATCATATTGGAGTACGGTAGTCCCCCTTTTTGGGTTTACCTTCTAGAGTACGGTAGTCCCCATTGGATTTACCCTCTTGGGTTTATATTCTAGAGTATGATAATTTCCATTTGGGTTTACCCTTTTAGGTATAATTGTCCTTTTTAAGTTTACCCTTTTGAGTTTATCTTCTGTACAGTAGTCCCCATTTGAATTTACCTGTTTGGAGTTCCCATTTGGGTTTAACCTCTTAGATATTCCCTTTTTGGATTCACCCTCTTAGGTATTCATTTTTTAGGTTTACCCTATTAGGTATTCCCTTTTTGGGTTTACCATTTTGGGTGTGACCCGTTTGAGTTTATTTTAAGGTGTATCTCATTTGGGTTTATTTTTTTTATGTGTGACCCGTAAGGGTTGTGCACTAGGGCGGAGCCACGACGATGACTAGCAAATGGTGGATTTTTCCCAATAGAGGCGTGATTGTGATTTCATTTACTTTAATGGTGGTAGTGAGATTTGAAGTTTATTTTTTCCACAGACAATGCCAATGTGCTGAATTGAGTTCAGAGGAATACTTGAATAGACAGTTGAAAGTGGACTCCTCTGTGGCACAACGACAGCAGTGGTGCGAGGGGGTGAGTACCTACAAAAGATACTTCGACGATCAAGTTAGACTGTGTACAAAGATTGTAGTATTTAGAATTTGATGCATACCTTTGAGATATTGTAATATATTTATAAATAGTATCTTGTGTGATAAGAATCGTAATTCAATATGAATTAAATGCTATATTTTAGAATCAAAATCCATAAGACTGTTATTTCTTATAACTAATTTTTCTACTTATGAAAGATGTAATTAGTATTCATATTTATAAAAGATTTTATAAAAAATTTGTACTTCATAAATATATAGATCAACTTATTAATAAGGCGTACAAATATTTGAAATACTATTATAGTGAGTTAGATTGTTCCTGAATCCCTAATATGATACCTGATCCAAAACATATGGGAAAGTGGGTAATTGTAAGAATTTGTCTAATGAATACTCTAAAAATAATAGTTAAGAAATTAAAAATATAATATATTAAATATAAAGTAAAACATTTAATATATTAAGAACTTAAAAAGTTTTATATTTTATTTAATTTTATTTAATTTTTATTCCTTAACTTTTTGCAATGGTTATCAAAACTTTATTTTTAATAATATCTTTCTTGTTTTGTTTCCAATAATATCTTTTCTTTTTCACTTTGTTTGTTTGCTCATGAGTATGATTAATTGATGCGCACTAGTCCTTTCCCGATTGTTCACCTTTAGCCGCGTCCATGATTGTCGTCGTCCACCAATTATTAACAATTTTTTTTAACAATTTTTTTTTACATTATTTATTTTACATCACTTTTATATTATTATTTACGTTATTAACTACATTATTTTTTTAATTATTTTCTTTCACTTAATTACAATCATTAAAAAAATTATAATAAGAAGTTATGTAAAATAAAAAATATGTAAAAACATCAATTTTCATCAATTATATATCTGACCTTTGAGAGATTTTTATTTGTACACAATTGTATCATATTTTTTTTACATATATTCATAAAAATTTAAAAAAAAATAAGTCACTCTAAATTTACTTATTATAAAAAATTATTTTTTTTAATTTTTTATAAATATATATAAAGATGACATGATATAAATATAAGTAACAAAAAATTTCTCTCGACCTTTAGCCGCCCTCATTCATCACCTTATTTTCGTGTGCCTTCGTTCTCTGCCATTGAATGTGCTGACTTATCCCTCACACATGTCTTTGTATATACATCCCATGGTCGATCCCACAACAACGACATATCTAAAAGCACACCAGCATCGCCCCCCATTCTCATCATCTAGCCGACACACCAATCCGGATTCTCTCCAGCAGGTGCTGCCACCTGCTGCATTTATTTAATGTTCAATATTAAAAGTATTAATTTAATAATAAAAAATATTTTTAACATTAAAAAAAAAAAATAATGACCATTCAATAAAAAATGAAATAACCAGATAATGTTGCTGGGTGCTGCTGGACAGCACGCTGTTAGAAAGAATCCGGATTCCCGAGCCACATGTGGGGTATGTGTCATACAATAATAAATCATAATGCAATGAAGGGCGGAAAATGATGGTAAGGTATTATCTATATAAATATTGAACCATATCATGGCAAAAGTGTGAAGGTTGGAAAACATGGCAAAAGTTGGGGTAGTATGCTTTATGATATTTCTGTGCTTGATTGTCACCGCGATGGCTGAACAATGCGGTAGGCAAGCTGGTGGGAAGAAATGCCCAAACAATCTGTGCTGCAGCCAATATGGCTACTGTGGCAACTCCGATGATTACTGCTCCCCCTCTAATAACTGCCAAAGCAACTGCAGGGGTGGCGGTGGCGGCGGTCAAAGTGCATCTAATGTGCGTGCCACATATCATTACTATCAACCAGAGCAACACGGATGGGACTTGAACGCGGTCAGTGCTTACTGCTCAACTTGGGATGCTGGGAAACCTTACTCATGGCGCAGCAAATATGGGTGGACAGCTTTCTGTGGCCCCGTTGGCCCTCACGGTCAAGCTGCTTGTGGAAAGTGCCTCAGCGTAAGAATAATCAAATTTATATTAATAATGTTACTTTTACACTTAAATCTTTACACTTCTCCTCACATTTACTTAAAAAAAAAAACAAGAGAGAAAAAAATGAGGGGAAATGATTTTAGTTTGAATTTTCTTTAAAAAATAAATAATAATAAAGTAGTATAAGGGGTAAATGTAAAGATTTGAGTGTAGAAATAAATAACATTATTAATGAATTTATATATATGTTTCATATGTGTCATCATGTAATGCATGTTTTGCAATAGACAATATATAATAGAATTCGAGTTTTTTGTGGAAGGAAGGTGATGATATGGAAATAAATGATGCAGGTGACAAATACTGGGACGGGAGCGCAGGCAACTGTGAGAATTGTGGATCAATGCAGCAACGGAGGGTTAGATTTGGACGTAGGAGTGTTCAACCGACTGGACACAGATGGTAAAGGATACCAACAGGGACATCTCATTGTCAACTATCAGTTTGTGGAATGTGGGAATGAGCTGGAGGAGACCAAACCTTTACTCTCCATCCTCGATGCTTACCAGTAAACTACTCAAATGATCTTCTGCTTTCTGCCTCTGTAGTCTGTAATAATAATCAATAAGTGGCCGTGTGAGTAACAGAGTCCGAGACTATAGTTTTTCCATTTGGAAACAAAATCATACCCCACGTGCCCAGAATAATAATTTAGTTATGGATTTTGTTATCCATAATGAGATGAAATTTATCCATATCATCATCAGCTTATAATTTCTCTATCTCTCTCTCTGTTTTTTAGAATCAAAATATATGAATTTCGACTGTGGTGCAAATTGCAAACGGATTTTGTGTTGAAAAAACCCACTCAAGGTTGAAGGTAATAACTCCGATCGATCATTTTTGTTGATTTAAGTTTTAAAGTTGAAATATGATGACGAATATAGCCAGTGGTTAACGCAGACTACATAAATTTTATACAGGAATTCAACACTTCTTATACGGAGTGCGACTGCCATCTAAAATTAGCACGTTATTGCAACACCATCTGACGTTTTTGACCGCCAAACCTTGACTTTTTTTCTAATATATTTCTTTTAAAAAAAAATTCTGATCTTCACTCTAGTAATGATAATATTCGAATATGCCATCTATGTAATATGAAAAATAATCATTTTATATCTCTTTTAAAGATATAAATATTATATATATTTTTTTAAAAATATAATTAAAAGAAAAAAATAATAAAAAAATAAATATAATAAATAATATTAAATAAAATATAAAAAAATATATATATATATATTTGTGGTAAGAATATAAAAGTTGATCGTATATTTGTTTTTTAAGTGATAGATAATCATTAATTAAAATGAGAGAGAAACAAAGACGCAAAGATACAAAGAAGAGTAGCTGTTCAAATTGACTCACACAAGAGGATCAACAAACCACAAGGAACTAAGCATAAGAGATTATTACACTCTGCTACCTTTTTGTCACCAGAAAGAAATAAAGAAGAAATAATACAAGAAATCTATCATAATTCCTATTAAATCTTAATAAAAACACTAAAGGAGAGTAAAAAAATGAAATAAAAGTTATATCCATCTTTCTTGTTGAACTTAGATTTAAAAAGATTTATTCCCTTCATTAAAATCTTACTTTTTTGTCACAATTTCATGATTCGTAACTTTTATGCCGTTGGCCAAAAACTTGCGACCAATATAAAAATCTAAGGCTATAATTTTTAAATTTACCGTAATAGAAAACATCATTAAAAAAAAAATATTCCAACTCATCAAATTTATAGATTTGGATAATTTTACTAAAAAAAAAAAGACAAGAAGGAGAATAGAGAAGACTGTTGCTAAAGAATACCAACAACAGCTCCCAAGAAAAAAAACTCAATAAAGCAAAAAAAAAAAAAAACAAAAGCTCCACAAAGAGAAAAAAAAATACCACAAAAAAAAAAAGCTCCGCATAGTACAAACTAGGCCCATCTATCATATATTCATATGCCTAACAGAGACTCAATAAATTAATTGCGAAAGCGACTACAATCACATATCATGGATTGGTCTGGGTACCAAGCACAAAATACTTATGTCCCACGTGAATTAAAGCCACCTACTTCAGTTACACACGTCTCAATCTTAATTCAATATATGTACATGGTTCATAATCTTATGCTATTTATAGATATAGTTTCACTTGATATAGTTATTCATCATTCTACAATCGTAATTTCTTCTGTTTTATTAGATAAAATGTTATTCCTATATCGATAAAAACATGAGGAAAGCGGGGTAAACTTCCCGTTGAAGTCATGCATCTTTTTATTGGAGAATATGATCTCTTAAAGTTCTCATATTAGAAGGGTGATAGGAAGAAAAATATCATATAAAAAATATTTTTTTTTGTTAAAGTGGTTCTAAGTTCAAATACTAAAAATGCCAAAATCTAAACACCTATAATCATCCAAGCTCCAAACACTTCCTCCAAGTCGAAATCCAACACTTCTTAGATATGAAAAAAATTCAATTAGCTTCTTAACAAATTCACTCTTATATATAATAAAATAGAGTACTCTCACGCACTGTTATTAAATTTGAATTGAACCGATCGGTTGGACTGGTGAATTGGCCAGTCAGCCAACTTGAGTTGGCAATCAGATCAATTATGTTGTTAACCCGGTGAGAACTGGGTTGAACAGGCCGAGTATTTTAAAACTCAGTGACTCGGTCGCTCTAAACTACTGTTGTCACGTTCGTCGTTCCGCACTCCACCAAAATTACTATGGTGTACTCGCGTCCGCTGGTCTGCATTCTCAAGTGGCTCGCACCTTGCAGTCGCACACCTCACAGTTGCAGAGCATCTCGCGTTCTCAAGTCAGGTGGATCGTTGCTCCCCGCCTCAGCTCCGCCTCACTAATGCCATGTTCGTTGCTCTGCGTTTTCCTCCATCTTGCGTGAACCATGCACCATCTTCATCACCCATTATCACGCTCTCTCTCTCCTCATTGTGTTATAATTATACAACTCTGATATTCTTATCACAAACACTGCATACACCTCTTTTCACACCTCATCTAATATCATTCATCATACTTACTTTTTTTATCACTTTCTCTCTCTCAATTATACACCCTTAAAAGGGGTGTGTACAATACCTACACCTCTAAAAAAGGTGTAAGATCATCATTTTTCATAATTACAATGCTATGCGGCGTTGAAGGAACTAGGAAGGAGAATAGATAAAACAGAGATTTTGGGATATTAGGGTTTCTTATGAATCAGTTTTGGGCTAATAACCCTCAAGCCCAATAATGGATAGAAAGTTCTTATTAGAGTATTTGGGTCAAGTTTAGGCTGATGAGTTTCATTCTTATAAAAACCAAAACCTATTATTAATTTAGACGCAGATGTTATGCTACACTCTCTCGTTTTGGATATACCATATACTTTTGACTTTACCTGTAATAGTAAATTTTTATTGTTATTGCAGGTTGTTTTTTTTTTTTTTTTTTGTACTTTTTGTTTTATGTTTTTTTTTTTACATACCACCACCACCAGCACATGTCTTGTGACCATCGTCCTCCATCGCTTGATCCTTTGTCAAAATCGACCACCACCTTTTTTTAGGTTATACTATTCATTTTTTTAAGTTGTATAATTGTGTAAATAATATTAGTTAAAATTATACTAGTCCTTACATTTTTTTTTATAAATAACTGTACATACTGAAAACTCTACAAATTTTAACTGGTAATATTTACACACAATAAAATATGTAAAGTTTTCAGTATGTACAGTTATTTATGAAAAAAATATAATGACTAGTATAGTTTTAACTAGTATTATTTACACAGTTATGTAACTTAAAAAAAATGAACAGTATAACCTAAAAAAAGGTAGTGGTACAATGTAGCAATTCTAGAGGATGGCCGTAGCGATGGTGGTGGTCACAACTGGTGGTGGTGGCCGAAGGTGGTGGCTGGCTGACAATAGTGTGTAAAAAAAACTTAAAAATAAAATAAAATCAATAAGTTACAGGTCATTCACTATAGTCGTTAATATATTTTTCAACACAATCAACAATTATGATTGATCAAGTGCACCTGTATATCAGACTCGACCTTAATTCAGATTGAGCTTTAAGTCCTAAAGTGAAACATGAATGTAATGTTTATTTATTTTTTTATATTAAATATTTATATATTTATTTTATTTTATCCAATTCAACCAGTGACATACTAGTTGAAATAGTGACCCATTAACCTAGTATCTCAGCTGAGTCAATAACATGATCGAGTTTGATAACTATGCTCTCAAGAAAGAGTAAGATAATCTCTTTGGTTATTCTCTTCTTCCTTACCAAGAAGATTCTTGCTTCCTATTTCTTCTCCTTATTTTCTTCCTCTTATAAATTATTATCGGTTACAAATATAATCTCATTAATCAATTCTCATTCCCAAATTTGCCTAATCAATTCTTTATTAATTCCAATTTTATTTGCTTAATCAAATCAGAAAGGAAGTGATGTAACTCCATCTTATAATCTGATTCATGGTTAATTTGTTGCTAGCTAAATTTAGTTAGTTTTCAATCTCTTTTGTAATTTCATGGGCATAGAATGATACCATATTCATATTAAGTTCATCTTAATATCCAAAATGAAGGAACTTCATAATTCATATATAAGTTTAACTACTCAATTTTATTTTTCTATATATAAAAAAATTCGAGATTTATGCTCCACATAGAAAAAAAAAGTCACTAGCTGGCATCTTTCATTCTTTCTTATGTGACTATAAATAGAGGAAGCATATGTAGAATGAAAAATGATATTTACACATTAATTTTTTTACATCATATTTATAACTTTGCTTTTTTGAGAAATAAAAAATAGAGAGAGAAGATGTGAAAATGTGTTTTTTTTTTGTTTTATAATTTATTAGATTTTTATTCATGCGATGCACAAGATGAATAATGAATTAAATAAAAAAAAATATAATTATAAATAAAATAATAATAAAAGTAATAATATTAAATAAAATATATGCATTATAATTATATAAATCTATAAATATAATTATAACTATAGTAGAAACACAGCAACAAACAACTACACTTTGTATTGCACAATTCTATAGATAACATACAATACATATGAAAAAATTAATATGTAATGAAATTAGGATATGAGACAATTCACGTAATGAAACAATCACTTTTATATATTAAAATCAATAATAAATATAATAAAAAGAAAGGAAAAAAGGAAAACAAAGATCATATAATAAGCTTTCGTCAAAACAATTTCAGTCACTTAGATCATATAAAAAGCTTTCATCAAAACTGTTTGCAAATGGATTGGCGTGCAACATGACTGCACATATATAGATTGATGGTATGATATGTGTCCAACATATGAGAATTATTGTGATTTGAAAATAACACTATCAACACAATTTTAAATATAGGAATCATCATATAATAACTTTCCATGTTTAAAACTAATGGAAATCAATTCAAAATAACTTAAATTGAAGATTAAAGATAGTCAATATAGGTATCAAATATCAAGTATAACACATAATATTATATATATATATATAATTTAAAGCTAATATTCATATTTGAAAATTTTATTTTTGACAAAATTAGCTATAGGAAGCACACCATAACTTTTCATGGTTGAAACAAATGGAAAACACTTCAAATTTATTTAAATTGGAGATATTTATTATAAGTATCAAATATAAAAAATTATATTGATTATAGCAAAATAAATAAATAAATTATAATTTAAACATGATATTAAGGATTTAAAATAACATAATCGATATAATTAAATATGAGAATCACATAAAAACTTATCATATTTAAAAGAAATAGAAATCAATTCAAATTTATTTAGATTAATAGTATTCAAGTAACCTTATTATCAAGCAATCAATTATTAAATTATTATAACACAAATCATAAAAGATTTCACCTAATACATTTATTTTCATATTTGACATTAATTTTAATTTAAACAAAAAAAAGAAATCAATATGATTAAATTATTATTTTAAATGTTATTATTTGACAATTATTTTTTGATGTTTTATTATTGGAAATGGATTCATTTTATAATTAAAATAATAAAATAGATTATTGTTTTATTATTTGACAATAATTGTCAAATAATAAAATGCATTCATTTTTTTAATGGATTAAAAATCAATCAAAATTTTGTAAGACATTTGGATATGATATTTCCATCCATAAACAGAGGAAAAACCAATGTTGTGTAGACATAGAAGGTACCTAGTTATCGTAGTTCCATCGACACTAATCTAAAATTGTAGTATGGAACACCACTGCTGCATCCAAAACACCATTGGAACTTGATTAGTTCCAAAGCATGATCGCTGAAACAAAGCATTGGGTGAAAAAAGACCAAGCATGGCTGTTGAAACATCAACAAAGAAACTGCCTCAATTTGAGTTAGAATGGAATCCTCAATTTAAGTTACATCGATAAAGACACCAACTCAATTTGAGTTAAAATGAAGCTTTTGAGGAGTAGAAGGTGAAAGAAATAAAAAATACATGCTTAGCAATGATTGCCAGGTTAGGCTTTTACTTACAAGCAACTCTAACAGGTAAATATATTGTGCAAAACCTTCGTGAGCACATCTTCGATCATTTCCCCAATAACTTGTTGAGTTCACTCAACTTAATGGACTTGAAAGAAAGTGCAGACCAATTGGAACCTAGAAATATGAGGTTGGAGGTGGAAAAAATGTTTGTAAATGATAAAATCATATAGTTTTTATTTATTTTTATTTAATTTAGCTTTATTTATGTTTGATTTATTATTTATTATTAATTTATTATAATTTTTTGTACATATTGCAGTTGCCACATCATTTTGCATGTAAACACATTAGATGACACGTGGTAGAATTTTAACTAATATACTTGTCACATGTCAAAAAATCAAAGCATTTAGTTATTGACTTAGAAGATACATTGCAGCTTTTCAGGCTATGTATCTTTCTTTTTCATATTATATTAATTGATTGATTACCTAATAAGGAAATAATGTAAAAAAAAATGTAAAGAAAATGACATACAAATATCATTGCTCTATGTACAACAATCCCTACTCTACTATACTTTACTGTAGATAGCACAACACAAACTTGCGACAAAATTAGAAGCTAGCGTGAGTTATTTATGGTGAAAATGGGTAGTGTTCCAGATATTGACCGAGACCTAGGTTAGGTAGGAAGAGCTAACTTATTGAAGGCCAATGGACAAGACAACAACGAGGTCAAAGGTACTTAGGTAGGTTAGAATAATGGTTGAATAGTACACAAAGCTGGCTGGTCACAGTGTTTAGGTAAAAGATGGAATATGCTTGGTCTAGGCTGCCAAGACTGTTTATATAGACGATTTGAGGACTAAACTCTCATATACCTGCCGTTTAGGCCATCTAGGGTTCTGGCCGTTTGGATGACGTTATGTCTGGTCATTATAGCGCAAAGCCATTAACATTCGTTGGTCATGATAACATCAAACTGCCGGTCACCGTTGGGGAACCATATTAAGCACGTGTTAAGCGAGTCGCTATCCGTTCGAGTTTAGTTTGGTCGGATCTTGGAGCGAGACACTAGTCAGGTTGACCCGGACTTTCTTAGGCTTATCGTTATGAACCTAGCCAACCCGGTATAGTCATTAGGTCGGTCCATTAAGGTTTGCTTTAGTCATAGTGGGGCTACTATAAGGCACTGAATGGTCCAGGTAGAAAGGTGATGAGCTTAAGCTTACTGTTGCTGGTGTGGTGTGCGTGGCCTAATAGCAGCAATGTTAGCA
Source organism: Ormosia semicastrata (assembly GCA_029884595.1). Classification (NCBI taxonomy): domain Eukaryota; kingdom Viridiplantae; phylum Streptophyta; class Magnoliopsida; order Fabales; family Fabaceae; genus Ormosia; species Ormosia semicastrata. The sequence continues at coordinate 5,808,917 of JAQQTO010000054.1, read as the reverse complement.
TGTGGTCAAAGTTGGATTGGCGTGAGGGCTACATACCATGTATACAACCCTTAGCCGAATGGTTTGGACTTGAATGTTGTGAGTGCCTCCTGCTTTACTTGGGATGCTAGCAAACCCTTGGCTTGGCGTCACGAATTTGGCTAGATCGCTTTCTGTTGACCCTTTGGGCCTATTGGCCAAGATGAATGCTTGCGGCAAGTGCCTGAGTGTATGTCCTCTCTCAACTCAACATATATATATATGAGGAGGGATCAGCTTACACCAGTGTAAGTTTTTTTTCTCTTACACCTATTTTCAACCGTTAGTTCTACTTTCATCTAATGGTTGAAATTATTTCATTAAAGGTAATCATTAAATGAAAGTAGATCTAATGGTTGAAAATGAGTGTTTATACTGGTGTAAGTTGATCCTCCCTCTCTCTCTCTCTATATATATATAGAGAGAGGAAACGTATCTGGTGAAATGAGTGTTTATTGTAAGTGGTGAGAGGAGTGAATATTAACCATTAGATCTTACATGAATGATTAAAATTATAACATAAATGCATGTAACTTTTTTAAGTAGTCACATGACCTTTAAGTAACTTTTAATCTTGATCATCTATGTATGGTTGTATGATCAAAATTTACTCATCTCATTCTCTCATAATAAAAACTCATTTCACTAGATATGTCATATATATATTATTAACTTAAATATGTTCTTGGTCACTTTAAATATATCAGTTTTCTATTTTAGTCCTTTGAATTTTTTTTTATAATTTGTGTTCATGTAATTTTAAAAGTGAGTGAAATTAACTCAATTTAACCTTTTTATATTAAATTTTTATTAGTCCTTGAAATGAGAAAAGTTTAATATGAGAGAGTTACATTGAATCAATTTTATTCATTTTTAAAATGAGGATAAAACTAATTTTACCTACTTTTAAAATTATAAGGACACAAATCATAACAAAATATTTTGAATGATCAAAACTAAAAACTAATATATTTAAAGATACTAAAAATATATTTAAACTTGTAAGTTTCCTACATGTTTTAATCCACACTGTTCATTCTTCATTAATAATTACACAAAGAGAATGCTTTGGTTACTGCTTAAATATACATATAGATTTTTTTTTGATTTATTTTATGTTTTTTAATTGATTTATTTTCATTAATAATTATAAAAATATCATTTTATTTTTATTTTGTTATTTATTTTCATATTTTTGTGAAAAAATGATAAAAAAAGTTGATAATAAAAAAATTTTGAAAGACCAAAATTAAAAACTAATGTATTTAGAAAGACTAGAAAGATATTTAAACCTGTACGTTTCCTACACGTTTTAATTCATACTGTTCATTCTTCATTATTAATTGCACAAAGAATGATTAATTTTGGTTACTACTTATATATATATATATATATATATATATATATATATATAACTACTTGTATCGATAAAATGAGTATTTATTATAAGAGGTAAAAAAAATAAATTTTGATCATTAGATCTTACATAAATGATCAAAATTAGAATATAAATATATGTGACTTTTTTAAGTAGTCATATGAATTTTAAATAACTTTTAATTTTAACTATTTATGTAAGATTTAATGGTCAAAATTTTCTCCTCTCATTCTCTCATAATAAAAAATATTCTCACTAAATATGTCTCATATATATATATATATATATATATAATTTTTTTGATTTATTTCTATTTTTTTAATTAATTTTTTCACTAATAATTATAAAAATGTCATCTTATTTTTATTTTTATTTTTATTTTTATATTTTTATGAAAAAATGTTAAAAATAAGAAAAAATTATTTTTACCATTTTCTTAACAAAAATATGAAATATAAAACAAAATAAAAATAAAGTGATATTTTTATAATTATTAGTAAAAATATATCACTTAAAAATAAAAATATAAAACAAGTCAAACACTCCATTTGTATTTACTTAACAGTTTAAAGCCTTAAACTATTAGAAAACTTGGTTAATAACATACATCTAATTAATAATAATAATAATAATAATAATAATAATAATAATAATAATAACTCCTTTATTATTAATATGCATGTATATATATGTGTGTGCAGGTGACGAATATTGCAACAGGAGTTCAAGAAACGGTGAGAATCGTGGACCAGTGTGCCAATGGAAGGGCTGGACTTGGATGTGAATGTGTTAAGAGGATTTGTGCAAGCGTTATTCGTTCAACTAAAATACTTTAATTTTTATTTAACTTATTTGCAAACACATTTTATATTTTGTGAGAAAGTTATAATAACATATAATCTAATTTAATATTTCTCTCACATTAATTTATAATATAAATATAATATACGTATTTTAATAATATGAAAACATCATTTATCTAATATGGATCACTTGTAAAGTGGTGCATGAATGGATCAATGAATTTTTAGTAATTAATTTATTATTAAAATAAATTAATAATTAAGATTAAAATATTAAATTTTTATATATTTTAATTAATAATATTTAGATTTATATAAAATTTTAGTCAAGTCATTTTTTATGGATAATTGTATATATAATAAATAAATTTATAAATTTTAATTGATAATTTTTTCATATATTCAAATTTACATATAAATACTGTTAAATTAAAAAAAATATAATCTATCCTTAAATCTAAATATTTTGATTACATGATAAAAGCCTGTGTGTTCCGAAGGCTGGACTCGGATGGGAGTGGCAATGTGCAGGGTCACCTTAAAGTCAATTACAACTTTGTAAATTGTGGTGATTGAGTTAATTAATTTGAACTACTTTCTGTACTAGATGAGCTGGCCAGTTGCTACTTATGCATTTCAAACAAAGCTAGCTAGCAATTACCTAATAACAGCATAAATAAAACAAGCAGTGCTACTTGAAAACACTTGTTCTTCCATCATCTACTATATATATATAACCTGCTATTTGAATTTCATGACTGCCTCTATCTTTCTTTTTGTTCTGGTCTTATCAGTACTTTTCTTTCCGAAACAAAATTAATACGCATATATAGCAGCACAGAACTCAAATAATGGTCCTCACTCTTCACCCCAGAACAACCATCTAGGCTGCTAGTTAGAGATAAACTATAGTTGATTTGATCCTTACTTAATTTGACGAAAGTAATAATTACATTCGAATGTGTGCGGATGATCTTGCATTTTAACCTGGACCTTTTCATTTTTCTAAATTCATATTATACTATTTATGCAGTCATGCACAATTGTAAATCTTATAATCCGTGTTATTAAGATGCATTAAGTATTCTCACATTAACTTTTTTTTTATACAAGGACAATAATGAGATTTAAACTTATAATCTCATATAAATTATCAAAATTTCTTACCACTAATCTAATCTTAATGACTTACTCCCACATTAACTTAACATCAGCTTAAAACTATAAGTGAATTTGCTTTACTGATTTGTAGGCATATATATAATCACATGATCATCAGAGATAGTGTCATCGTTTCTTTACCATCTTATTTATCCATTTTTATTTTAAATTTTATATGTGAATGAGAATTTAACCCATTGTAATAGTAGATTCTAGTACCTCTGAACTTACGCTTTATATTTTTAAACGAGGATTAATGCTGAATAAAAAGTAAATTATATAAACTCCTTTGAAATTTTACAAGATCACAAATAACTCTTCAAAATAGAATTAATTACAAAAAACCTTGTTAAAATAGGTTATATAACAGAGGAATTGGTTGTTGATATATATATACTGCAATAAGATATTTTAAAAATTTATCCCTATTTTTTTGGGCCTGAAAAATGTATCCCATTTTAAAAACTTAATTGTAATATTTCATAAGGTTTTTTTATCAAATTGTCACGGTTAGTAAAACTATTTATCAAACTGTCATTTTTTTAAACTATTTATTAAATTATCATTTTTTTAACTATTTATCAAAATATCACTTTTTTAAAACTATATATCAAACTATCATTCTTTTGTCTTACGTGGATGCACCATCCTCTTTAGTGCATCTTACGTGGACCAAAAATTATTAAAAAATATCACATTGAACAAAAAGATAATAATTTAGTATATAATATCAAAAGAGTGATATTTTAATAAATAATTAAAAAAATAATAATTTAATAAATAATTTTAAAAAATAATAATTTGATAAATAATTTTATCAATAGTCATAATTTGATAAAAAAATCATTTCAGAATTTTAAGCAAAACCCAAACTAGTGTGGGCTTGAGCTTGAGTTTCTGTTGGCAAGTAGAGCTAAAGGATAAATGCCCATCAAGGCCCATTACACGATTGAGTTTCACGTTTATTTTTCGATTCTTAAATGGTTGAGGAATCCGTACACGTGGCGGCGGACAAATCACTGGGAAGGCGTGGTTGCCGTGAAGAGTTAGCTTCTCTGTTGGGCTTGGTACTATTCTATGTTTATTGACCTTTTGTGCCACCCTACTCCATTCAGAATTTAGAATGTCCAGAAACTACAAAGTGGAAGAGGTCAATGAAATCCATAACATGATAGAACTTTGTCCAAAGGGTGAGTTTAATATATGCCTTTTAAAAGGAAGTGCATAGTACATCACTCAATCTAAATCATTAATTTATTCATAAAATAAATTATTAACTTGGATCAATTATAAAAATTTATTTAGTAATTTTTTATTTTATTTTTTTTAAGTTTTTTTTAATTTTATATTTTTTACATACATATTACTGTTTATGTTAAAAAGTACTATTTATGCCAGTGAACAATATCACCGCTGGCAGTAGTGGTGGGCTAGAAAAAAATTAATTTGTAAAAAAAAAACTTGTAACAAAAAAATCAACTTGTAATAATAGATAAAAGATAAGGTATATAATACACTTAAAATAAAGAGGGTGTACTATATAGCCTTCACCTTGTCGAAAAGCCGCATGTGGTTGCGAAATTTACGGGAACAAACGAGCCCTATACTTTTCCATCTTAACAATATATCAAGAGGTAAAACTATTACGATGGATTTGGATAAACTTAAAAATCAATAATTTTAAGATAATAAAGATATTTTTTTCCAAAAACAGCTCATTTTAACTTATCATAAAAAATATTTTTTTTAAATTTTATTTATTTTAATAATCTTATTCAAATAATTAAAAGTATTTAAAAATATGTTTTTTTTTGTTAAAAATATTTTTTAATATAATTTTAAACATTAAATATAAAATTTGTATTTAATAAATACTTAATCACTCGTCATGATCGAGAAAATATTATATTCTCACACGCAAAAAAATGCCGCCATGAATAATGATGAGCAGAGACAAACTTGAATTTTATTTGCAAGCACTGAAATGTTTGCTTGAATTGAACGTCACTGCATAGGCGGCTTTATTTTAAAAGTTCGCTGGCGAGTTTAAGGCATAATTATATGAGTTTTGTAATATTCCCTTAAAATATTTTTTAAATAATTCTCTTAGTATTTAATAAAAAATATTAAATAAAAAATTAGATGTAATTAATATTTTAAAAATATAATAAATATTTAATATTTTTTTATTTAATAATTAAAAAAATTATTAAAAAGATTAATTATTTTTCTAATTATATATATTGAATTCGAGGTTTACCCAATTAAAAAGTTAGGTATTAATGATATAATTAAGGATATTTAAGCTTTGAGTAATCTTATTGATTAGGTCTTGTTCGAAGTTAATTAGAATGAGTTTGGATTTCAAAAATGAAATTTTGTGTATTTTTTAATCGAGTTTAGATTATATTTTGGGTTATCTTAATTTGATCGATGTATTGAATTATTTTAAAATTTTATATTTTTTATAATTATTTATAAATAATAAGTTTTTTGACTTAAATTAATAATTTTTACATAATATGATAATATATTTATATTGATATTATTTATTTTAAAATATATATTACAAAATATATCTTAATTTTAATTTTTTACTTTTATAATTTTATGATTTAATTATACATAATATTCAAATTTATACATTAAGCTTATATGTCGAGTTGGCCTGATTTTGACCCAATCATTATCGATCTTATGGTCGGGTCAGGTTCAGGCCTAAGAAAATAGTCCGATCAAAATGTTGGGCCGAGTTTGGATCAAATCAAACTCGTCTCATATACACTCCTTTGTACAATTATGGGTTATGGTGAAATCAAAAAACTTAAATAAAAAATTATTTTTTGAAAGAATATTATACAAAAAAGTATTTCATATAAAAATATTATTATATTAAAAAATATTAATGATAACAATAATTTATTAATTAGATAATAATATAAATTAAAAAACTAAAAAAATTATTTAACAACAACATGCACTCTAATCTAGATTAAAAAAAACATATATTCTAATAATAAATAAATCATTAAGAACATGAATTGTCAGTCCAGTTCATACAAGGCTCAACAAAATTTTAATTCTCATCATTTATTTCTATTTTTCTTTCTTCCTTCCTTTTTTTTTCCACATCCATCACTGCCCCTCACATTTGTGTGGTCTTTGTAAAAATGGAATTTGTGCAAGAATTATTTCTGTAATGGTTGTAGGCATCGACAGACATGCATCATGCATGTGCATATTAATGACCTTTGAATGGAAAATAAACCATATTCGCCCCATATAATAAGAGAAAGGAAAATGAGGACGAACTCCATAAATCACATCCTTTGACTTAGGACTTGAGAAAATTTCAAAGGAGTTTAACTTCTTATTGTGATCCTCGTCAATAATCAATTGATAAATTCGGGGGATATTTCTTTGATTGAGTTAGACTTCATTTAACTTCTATCTGAATTTTCATTTCATAATCCCATTTCCTGACAAACAGTTTTTGTTTGCCATCAACGTTGCGTCTAGAAGATTAATTAGATTTTCATTAATTTTTTGCAATACCACACAACATACCTCTTCCACCAAGTCAATTCCTTAAAGTCGGTAACAAAGAAAAGTACAATAACTAAATGAATTCACTTAAGGAGCCAAAGAATATAATCATATCACACTTTATAGTAAATAATCACTTGATAAATAATAAAGTTCAAAATATTTTCATGAACTTGTATCTAATTAGTTAGAGCCGCATGTCTTTCTTTTTTCTTCTTCTTCTTATCTATCATATAGAATGTTCAATATACTGCATTCATTTTCTTCTAAGACTTTGAAATTTTCCTTCTAGAGACAAGATGTCAGCATTAGCCATTTGCCCTGCGTGTCAAGCCACCCTAGCTCACTGGATAACTCCTCATATAATTTATTTATCTTTGGATGATCTCGTAGCCGAGGGAATAAAAAAAAATCTGTCATACTTTTCAAACAAACAAAGGGTATTTCCATAATTTTACCATCCTAGATAAGCCTTATAAATGCAAGCACCTCTAGTGCTGAAATTAAGTGCAATGGAAACAAGTACGATAATGGCAAAGGTTTCTTTGTTGGTGGTGTGTGTAGTTGGTGTTCTGGCTTTGGCCTCTGCTCAGAGTGCTACGAATGTGAGGGCTACGTATCACTTATACCATCCTGAGCAGCATAACTGGGACTTAAGCGCCGTGAGTGCATATTGCGCTACTTGGGATGCTGACAAGCCCTACTCATGGCGCAGCAAATATGGTTGGACAGCCTTCTGTGGACCTTCTGGACCTCAGGGCGAACAAGCTTGTGGCAAGTGCTTGAAGGTATGATTCCTTTCTATTTATACACTGATTCATGTACCTGCAAGACTTGTATTTACAGATTCTAAATTTATTATTATTGTAACTAATTTATGCTTTTGCTTGATTGGGGGGTGTTGCAGGTGACAAACACTAGAACAAACGCTCAAATAACCGTGAGAATTGTTGATAAGTGCAGCAACGGGGGCCTGGACTTGGATATCAGTGTGTTCCAAAAGCTGGACACGGATGGGAATGGGAATGCTCAAGGCCATCTTACCGTCAACTATGACTTTGTGGACTGCGGTGACTAAACTTGCTGTCTTTGTAATTCAGCTTATGTATGTAATAAGGGCTAGCTAGCTGGATTGATTCCAGCTGGTTATACTTTTATGCACCCTACTCAATAACGAAAGGAATAAAAATCAATAGATATAGCACTATACAATTGCTATTTTACTGAATAATCTATATCTAAAGCTATACATAATGGGGTTTCTAATTTTTGTTTTACTAAAAATATTATTATTATTTATTAATTTAAAAATTTAAAAACTATCATTATTAATTACTAATTTTTTTATACATGTGAGAAAAAAAAACTATTCTCTACTAAAAGTAACACTAACTGCATCAACGTGCAAAAGAGAGTCATTAAAAATAAAATTACATCTTATTAATTATTAATTTTAAAATTCAAAGATAAATATAAAAAATAATAAAATCATAATTACATCTTATTACTAATTTAAATATTTAAAAATAAATATAATGAAGTTAAGATTATAAATACATTTATCTATTTAAAATTTTAAACATAAATAAATAAAATATAAATAATTGTTATCATTATTTATTTTTTATCTTAACAAAAATAAAAAATAAAAAAATACGAATAATGCTTCTCAATTCGCTAGCAATAAAATAAAGCGCTACTAATGTTAGTAAATTATTTTGGAATTGGAAGGGGTAATTAATAATATCATACTTCATTTTATTTTATACAAAGTTTTATAGATCACACGTCATCACTGAAATGGCTGTTTCTTTTTACACCTTTTTGCATACCTAAAGCTGTCACTCTAAACGCGTTCGAGTACGAGCGTGATTGGTTAAACTTATTTTGTTGAATTAATAAATTTTTTTGTCTAACAGGTTTTTTTGACTTGTAACATTATGTTTTGCCAAAAAAATTAAAAGTTATTAATTAAATTTTATGGTTATCAACAGATTTTTTATCTGAAAGTTAAAAGTTGAACATTTTTTTAAAAAATTATTAAGATTATTCTATATTTTAATATATAAATATTATTTTATTTTTAATTAAATAAATTTTTAATTAATTAAATAAAATTTTTAATTATTTTATATTATTTTAATAATTTAATATATAAAAATAATTATTTTTATATTATTTAAATAAAATAAATTAACTTAAAATTATTTTTTAACTAATATATTTAAATATAAAATTAATTTTATTATAATCAATTATAACAAAATATTTTTATATAATTATTAATTATTAAAATAATTAAATTTTTACAACTAATCAAACACGCACTACCACATATAAAAGGAATCAATTGTCTTGAAAGTAGGAAGTAGCTCGAGGATTCTTTTTACGCCTTTTTGTGTACCAAAAGCTGTCACTCTAAACGTGCTCGAGTACGAGCGTGATTGGTTAAACTTATTTTGTTGAATTAATAATTTTTTCGTCTAACAGTTTTTTTTGACTTGTAACATTATGTTTTGTCATGAAAATTAAAAGTTGTTGATTAAATTTTATCACTATCAACAGCTTTGTTCTAAAAGTTAAAAGTTAAATATTTTTTAAAAAAATTATTAGGATTATTTTATATTTTGAGATGTAAATTTTATTTTATTTTTAATTAAATATTTTTTAATCAATTAAATAATTTTTTTAATTTTTTTATATTATTTTAATAATTTAATACATAAAAATAATTTTTTATACTATTTAAATAAAATAAATTAATTTAAAATTATTTTTTATCTAACATATCTAAACATAAAATTGATTTTAGTATAATCAATTATAACAAAAAAATTTATATAATTATTAATTATTAAAATAATTAAATTTTTACAATTATCTACTACCACGTATAAAAGGAATCAATTGTCTTGAAAGTAGGCAAGTAGCTCAGGGTTGTAAATAAAACTGATTATGAGTTTACTTTTATACCAAAACAAAAACTGATTATGAGTTGGGAACTAAAGGATTTTAAATAAATTCCTATAATCAATACTATAAAATAAATTTTAACAAATAAGACCCAACATATTTTGCAAAAATTTCCATAATTATAATTTTAAAATAAATATAATTTATAATAAAAATTAAGCTTTTAATATTGTTTATGTTATAATTAGTTATTCTATAATCTAGTCCTAATGGTCACAAAAAAAATATTTGTTATTTCAAGGCCTTGAGGGCGGGCTTATTATGTTGGACTTTTTAGCAACTTGGGCTTGGTTCATTTCATGGTACGGGGCCCAACCTTTTACATTGTCCTGAATACAGACTAGCCGACCTTAACTATTACCCGGTGTAGTGTAGCCGTATGATTATCATCATTATCATCATGCTTATTTGTTGGTAATTAATTTATTGCTGTTGCTGCAAATAATTTATGTTGAGTGAAAAATAAGATCAGATTGAACACCGAAGCAAACTGGCTAAAATTAACATGACTAAAGGCAAGAAAGATTAAATTAAAGTGCCCTTTTCAAAGCTTTCTAAGTATTTGCTGTACTGTAAAAATGGAATTCTATACACTATTATTGATTAGGTTTATAAGTTAACAAACAGAACGTGCTTTTTATATATTGTCACATTCATATTTTCAAGTTGCTAGCTGCTACGGTCCCTACGTAGCATGGTTAATTAACAATCGTCATAGTGTCATACTTGATAAGTAGATTGCGTCCCCTGTAATTACATTAGCTCCATGGATATGGCATTAATTGCAGAAAGATAGAGCAGCCAAATCTCCTATATGCATGTGTGTATGCTTTGATCTCAAGCGAAACAATTTTCTTGCAATCACTACTCCATGCAAGGTGGGATTCGCGGGGGCCTAAAATGTACATAAATATGATGGGACTTATTAAATTGTAATTCATCTGTGACATTCTAATACGAACCCTTTAAGTAAACGAGACGTGTCCGAATGAAATGAATAATCTTGCAAAGAACATATAGTGCGAGAAGAAGTAGCCGCCCTGCATACATAATTATACATTGATCCAATAATAAATAAAACAACAAAGAAATAAATGGATTTTACTCCTTCCTAAATTAATTAAGCCTAGTAAGTAGTAACATTACACGCATTTGGCAATCAAGTTCTGCCGTAGCTCTGTATCTTCTGCCTCATATGGCTGAGTTCTTCGTATTAGGGAGGATATATAGGACGATGACTCATTACTTGGCGTCCACATACCTATCATCTATTCATCTATTGATGCATAAATTTATTCATAAGTCGAGTACCGTACGTGTAAGAGATTCTTAGGCATTTCTATCTACATCCATATATATAGCCACATCATGCAAGATAACTGTAAGTCGTTGGGTGTGATTAAATGGCACGTCTTTAAGGAGTGTGAGCGAAACTTCTTTTTTTTTGGGTAAATAACAAAACTCCACCCATAAAAAAAAGGGTTTGTGAAGGTTTTTTATTTGTGCATGTAAGTAACATTTGTTACATTTCCTCCACCAATATTATTAAGCCAGTAATCAAACATTGTTTTAACTGAACAAGTTGTGGAACCATACTTTCATTTTTCTAGGAAAGTAATGTCGCCAGCAATGTTTGCCACTTTAATTTCATATATTACCTACATAAATATTTTTTACATACTTCAATGACCTGAATGAATTATGGTACCACATTTAAGATTGGGGATTGTCATACGAGTCATGGCGTCGTTGTTTTCCTATGTTACGGGTAAAAAAGAGAAGAGAAAGGGGGGTCAAAAGTGCAGTGGTGATAAGAAGGAGGGTGAAGTGAGGAGTACAGTGAAAAACGTGAGGGATTAGCAGAACAGTGTCCAAGGCCAAGACCAATAGCCGCACAGGCAGACGCAGTTGGTGCAAAGTCAGTTCAGTAAAATAGTAACAAACGATCGAACTCATTCTCCAACCTCAACCTCAACTCAACTCAACTCAACTCAGCGTTGTTGTTGTTATGGATATAGTTATACATACATACATACAATATATACACACACATGACACAGCACGGCACAAAAAGCGTTGGTTTTCTTAGGACTAGTGTTATGCTTTTCCTCTCTTCTCTTCTCTTCATGCTCTTTCTCTCTTCGCCTTCGTCCAATAACACCCAAAACCCAACAAACAACAACATCATTCAAGTTCAACAGTGAGGAGACGCCTTCATCTATCCTCCAAAATTTAACGTAATTTTAGTGCTTACAATCCAAACCCATCTCAGAATTTGCTCAGATCCGTACCTCATGTACGTCCATTTTCCAAAACGAATGTGATTTTTTGTATTTTTTATTTGACTCTGGTGTGGATTGGAAGGATAGGTTGAGGACTGGAAGGAGATGGTGGCGAACCAAGTGGTGAAAGTGAAAAGGCAGACGCTGGAAGCATGCATGACATGCCCTCTTTGCCATAAGCTCTTGAAAGATGCTACCACCATATCTCTCTGCCTTCATACGTGTTCGTCTCTCAACTCTTTTCTGCCTTTTTTATTCTCCAAGTTTTACTCTTTCGATCTGGGTTTCTTCATCTCATGCTTTGCATATCACAATCCCGATTGCTTGCTTCTGTCTGCCAATTTCATTTGATTTCTGGCCTGATTGGTGTTGGGTGTTTTTGTATTGTGCGTTTTCTCTCTCGGATTTTGGACGTCAACGCATTCTTTCTTAACCCTTCTTCCTTATATTACCTTAATTTTTTTATGTTCAATTAGAAGGATTTTCATCATTTGGGTTAACATTCATTCAGTCTATTATTATTCATCCATCATCCTGGGATCCTGCTCTTAATTATATTTATATCTCACAAGGATTTAGTCTTTATTATTTACTTATATAATAACATGACTATAACGTTAAACATTAGTTTTGTTACAGTGTTGTATTGGAGCGCGATACATCATTTTTTCTTTTTCCTGTGCTTTATTGGTTGTTTGGATTTCTGTGATTTGACTGATCAGGAATGGAATCGTCTTAATTGTGTCAGTTCAGTCTTCTTTCAATTTCTCAGCTATTTTCCTTTTTTAAATTCTAGATATGAAGCCTAGGTGATATTGTTCTTGTCATTCCCGATACTCTTTTATGAAGTTATGCTCAAATGCCAGCACTACAAAACCCTCTTTCTGGGACATTGTTTAGTACATTTAGATAATCTTGTTGATACTAGAGAACTAGGACAACTAATTTTGATCACCGTAATAATGTCAAACTTAGGAGACTCAATGCTTTCTTATTTTGCTCGCCTCTTAAATATCTGTGCATTGAATAATCTTATAGGAGTTTTTATGCTGCTTCTTGAGGAAGTGTAAATACAATGGAATTTCATAATATGTTGATTTTAAAATTCCAACAGCACATTATATTTTATGAAATTATTGCACTATACACATACAACTTCAGGAAATCTTCTGAGATCATTTTTTGACCACTTCAAGTATCTTTTTGTGCAATACACTGAACATCGAACCCTGCACCAGTTTGCAGGAAGTGCATATATGAGAAACTTTCAGATGAGGAGATGGATTGCTGTCCAGTATGCAACATTGATCTGGGCTGCCTTCCGGTGGAAAAACTCAGGTTGGTTGTTGTCTGTGATTGCTAATTTAGTGTTTCAATTTGTGTGACTAGTGACTTCTTTGAATTGAACTAAACAAACATGCTGCTGGAAAGCCTGGCTGTAGACATGTTAATATCTGTTTGTTCAGTTATGCTGCTTCTTCTTCTGCATCGTTCTCTCTTAGCATTCATCTTTTGTTTGTACAATACACATGATCAACCTCTACCTTTTTTTCTTATTCTGAAACTTATTAATCTTGTTGTGCAATCTACTCTAGTAAGATGACGTAAAACTTTAAGGCCTTAAATCTCTTTCATTAATTTATTGTACTACGTATTTCTGAAATTTCTTAGTTATATTCCTTCTCTTTCTTTTATTAGGATATCAACCTTTTCCCCTAGTTTTAGAAATGTTATTAGCTGGTACTTTCTCCCAAATCATAACATATTATTTGTTGCATCTGTCTTAAACATTGTAACAGATAACTGTAACTGTTGACCTAACACAATCATTTGGACACAGAATTTCATTTAGCAAAAATGTTGTCTGTTTTATTTTATCAGGCATCCTTCTGCCTAAATTGTAAAAACTGCCCATAGCTTAGCATTGCATTGAAATTGCATCTTACATGTGCATTTCATCTGGTTCTGGTATATCTTCATTAAGCAATAAATGGAACATTTCATCTGCAGCATCTGATTTTTGGTGAGGACTGATGTTTATACAGTAGTCAATGTGAAAATCCCACTCAGAGTGATGTCTTCCTCATCTCCAAGCATCCTAGACCCCCTATTTGGTTGAATCTGTCTTTTAATCTTGAATGACTTATTCTTAAAGGATTACATGCATAAATTGTTTTATAGAACTTAAAAGTCAGATATCTATTAAATCTTAATATCTGTTCATAAAAAATCATGTTCATGTGTGCGTATTAATTATCTGCAGGCCAGACCACAATTTGCAAGATATTAGGGCCAAAATATTTCCTTTTAAACGAAGAAAGATCAAAGCCCCAGAAGTTGTTCCTTCAATATCCCTGCCAGCGAAAAGGAAGGAAAGATCACTTTCATCATTGGTGGTTAGTGCTCCCAAAGTTTCAACGCAGACTGGCTTTACAGGAAAGAGAACAAAAACTGGTACAAGAAAGGCTGCTGCTTTACGTGGATGCAATTTTATTCTTGAAGAATCCATAAAGACGGAAGAAACATATGGTGAAGATAATCTGGTAAGCACAGTCTCTCCTTCATCCAATACAATTGCACAAAATGAAAGTCAGGTGTGGGATATGGGACACTAGGACGTACGTTACTTTTCTATTTGTAGTTGGGCTTTTACCTGTTTCTTCATGGAATTCTAGGTAATTATGCCTCTTTTTCATGTGATAATGGCCATGCATGATTATTATATTGTTGTAGGATTCTTCCATAGCTGAGCCTTCCAAGAAGCATAGGCCCAATGAAGATACAGAGAACAGTATGGAACTTACAGAAGGGAAGGTTGATCTTTGGACGCCCTTGAACTGTCTTGTTGAAGCTGCCAATAGAACAAAGTCCTCCAGGTCAAATTCACAAGGGACTCCTCTTGCCAAATTAGAGTCTCCAACTACTCCTCATGGTGGACTGGATATGTCTGATATTACGACCAAATCAGAGCCACCTGCTTCTGTCCAGAGTGAATTACACATGCCTAAAACCAAAAACAAGGATAATGGACATAAAACAAAGTTTGGAGATGACAAGGATGGAAACACCTTGCCTTCAGGACCAGTGAAGCGAAGAAGGCTGCGTCCTGCTAATCAGAAAAGAGCAGCAGCATCTGACATGTCTGCCTCAGCCCAAGTCATGTTAGATGCATCAGGGAGCAGGTCCAACAGAAAAAACAGTTCTATTTGGTTTTCATTAGTTGCCTCAGAAGACCAGTAAGTTACTTTTTTTTATATACAGAGATCTTATAAATCATAAAGTGTTTTTCTGTGGACTCTAAAGCATTGAATTGATGTTATTATTCAGGAAAGGAGATGTTCCCTTGCCACAGATCTCAGCATGTTATTTAAGAATAAAGTAATTCTTTCAACTCCCATTATCTTTCTGCTTGTCTGATTTTTCTTTTCCTCCGCCAAGTTTTTTGCTTGACTTTGCAATTCAGTGAGTATAACTTTGGCCTGTGAATTGACATCATGATTTTTTTTTCTTTTCATTTTTTGGTGTGAAAATTGTGCTAAATGTCAATAAAAAGATACAAAAATGTGGTCTTGTATGTTGATTCACAATTTCATAAAGAATTTTGAAGCTGTAGGTCTAGTTGAAATCCAGTTTCACTTTAGCTAGGCAAAAATCTAAATTGCAGAGGATTAAATAGAAACCCGGGAGAGAAAACAAAAAGACTGCATTTACATATGAAAGATGTGTGTCTCTCAGGTAAGAGATTCACCATTTTAAATAATATGGTCTTTTCGCTCTCATCCTGAATTTAAGTTTGCTTGTGCTTCTTGAGCTTGTAATTTTAGACACCTAGAAGAGTAGAAGACATTCAGTTCTCTGTAGCATTTGACGTGATGTTAACTTCATGTGCAACATTACTACTTACTAGACTTATGTTTATAGAAGTTGGATAATTATGCACTCTGCCTCCTTGATCATAATATATATGTTGGTTTTCCCATAATTTATGCTATCACAAACAAATCACTACTCTGTATAGAGTGATTCCCCACCCTCTCTGATGTAAATGGCCACAATAATAGTGGCAAACACTCCCATGCTGCATTGTAAGAAAGTCTAATGCTCTGGCAGCAAATGGGGCAAAATTAATCTCACTTACTTGAAACTTAATTTTGGAACAATTTGCAGAGAAGAGCCATAAGTTCAGAGAACATCAGTTTACGTTTCCTTCATATTTATAGTTCAGTGGATGTGAAGGAAATATAAACTTTTTAAACAACTTGATTTTATATATGGTTTCCTATTATTTTTCTTTAAACAGACATGCCATAGAAACTACAATGACTGACTCATCTTGTTTCCTTTTCTCATTACTTTTATTATCTCTCTTAGAATGATTTTTTTTTTCTTGTTCTTCATCACTGTACTCGTTTCTGTTTTAGTTCATTATTTCACTCTCTGATTTATGCATTAGGAAGTCACTAAATGGTTCAAAAACCTTTAAATGCTTAATTTGTGTTAAATGAATGAGACTTTTTTATATTATGTTTCTTTTTCTCCTTATATAAAAAAGTCAACTTAAGGTAAACCTTAAAGATTACGTGATAGGGGCTTATTTTGGGTTATACTTAAGGAGGATTTGGAGCCTCTGTGTCATACTTTAATCTTTTGAAATGTTTTACATTAATGGTCTCTGATAAGTTCATCATATCTGTGTACTTATGGGATTATCTTGAAATATGTCTTTGAAGATTGTATGTTATCTTTGACATGTTTAAGCTTTTTACTGCTTTTTATCCTACAGTTACCTTAAAATATCTGTAGTTCAAATTATTTCAGTTAAGAACTTGAGGCTATCACATCACTAAGGGTGAAATATGTTTTTCACTTAATATAGTTTTAATTTGTCTATAAATTTGTGATATATTTGATAAGCACACAGTATTTTTCTCTTTTCTGGGCCTTCCGTATAGATGGTGTTTTAGTAGTCATTCCTTGATTTGGTTTTGATGTGTTATTCTATATGGGCAGATTCGGGCCATATTGAATTATTTTAAATGTGTTGCTGTTTCCTGCCTGTTTCTTTTCTTTTTGCTTTCTCACCTAAACTTCTTGAATCTATTCCCTTTTGCATGATAAGGTTATGATTGATTAATTGAGATACTACCTAGGTCATAAGCATGTGATTCTTTGTTTCCGTTCTCATCACAGGGATGGTACTGTGCCTGTCTCGTTTATTCAAAAGTACCTGGTGAAGAAACTTAATCTTGCCAGCGAAGCAGAGGTGAGCTCCTAACAAATAAGATGGTTTCCATTCTCTCTCTCTCTCTCTTTCTCCCCACCTTTTTTTTTTGTTTCCATGTTTTCTACTTTCCTTCTTTATCTCTCTACATTTTTTTGGTTGAAGGTTGTAACTACAGTAGGAGTGCTTGGTTCTAATTTGCTATATGAATATAAGGTGTGTCTTCTTTGTTGTTATCTGTGAAACATTGCTCCAGAAGGCCAAGCAGCCTAGTTCATGTCTTTTGACATTGTCTGAGGCTCGTTATTAGCTATTAGTGCAACTATGAAAGGTAGAATTTAGGGTCTGTTTGGGAATTGAAAATTTATGTATTTTCTTCATAATAGAAACAGCAAATAGTGCAAATGCTCAATGATGCAGTACAGAAATTGAGTGCCCCGCAGAAAGATGGGGAGTACAGCAATTGAGTGCCCCTCGGCCATCATTTAGCTGTTGGTTGGTGGCCTAATTGCCAGTTCAAGTATGCTATGTGAACTACAATTGCCTTACGATTAAGGCTTGTGATTTGAACTTTTTTGGTTTTGAAAAAAAAAGTCTGCTAACCATAATGTTTCATACCAAATGAAATAACAATTATTTAAATTATACATAAACAAGAATTTGATGGTTCATTGTTGGTGGCATGGTTTGGTACTGCTTTCTACAGGTGGAAATAATGTGCCGGGGTCAGCCCGTGCTCCCATCTTTGCAACTGCATAACTTAGTAGATCTGTGGTTTCGCACAGCTTCGACCTCCAAAAAGATACCGGCATCTGTGGGCTCCTCGGCTAAGGACTTTGTGATGGTTTTATCATATTGTCGGAAGGCCTTACCTCGTTGAGATAGTCCCCTACCCTACGTATATTATGTTGCCCCCTTTACTTTACATAGATATTCAACTACTTGACAAAATTCTCTCAGATATTCATGCTTAGGAATTTGTTCGTTTAATTTCTGCCATGCTATGAATCTTTTTGTTTTGTTTTCCTCATAACCTGAAAATGTGTACCCTCCAATTTTGCACCGTATGCTTTATATGCTGTTATTCTTAGGATTATGAAATATTTTATATTACCTGTTGACCTAATGATGTCTTCCCCTTCTTAAGAATCAAAATGAGAGTGGTTATAAATCAGAAAAATTGTGGGTGAACATGTGCGTGCAAGTGAAGTTACCTATTCAATAAGATGGAAAATTCTAATATGCACCACTTACAAAGTGTGGACCAGTCACTTTGGCCCATTGATTTATTTTTAAAATAAATCCATGACTTAGATTAAAAAGTTAATTTTTTTTTTTTATAGATTTTAACTAGTGATACTCAAATTCATATAAAAATTTAATTAAATTTTTTTATACAAATAATTGTAAGTTTAAAAAATTATAAATTTTAACTAATAATTTTTATATACATATAAATTTATATATAAATACTATTAAATAAAAAAATAGAGGGTCTATACATGTACTTTGTTTCCATGATAATCTCCTCTCAATAAGATTATATGTAGGGTACCTTCCTCCCCCAACCCAAAAACAGATTTATAAGACACCTTTAAGGCTTTCACTGTGCTTCTTACATCTGCAGTGCTTTGTATGGGAACTTTCACGATGCAATTGGCAACACAAGCAAACCTCCTTTGACATGTTTACGTGGGTTCATCATACTGTTTGACATATTTTTGCGGTTTCATTATACTGTCGCTGTAAAAGCTATTCAGTTATACTTGTCCTCAATTGTTGAATGTTGATTGCTTTTCCCAATGCTTTTCCTTGAGTCCTGCGTGTTTCGAATTCCATCACAAAGTTGTCTTCCAAAATCTTTCCGGTCCATGATTCAATTATCGTAAGAAATTTTGCTCTTTTTTTTATTATATAAATTAAGTGCTGTATACAGTTTAATACAAATAACATTTTATAAGATTATTTTGAAAATGTTTCAGATCAAAATGTATATTCTGATTAAAAAAAAGAAAATTGAAGTTCTGTAGTGTCTCTAATAGTGTTTGAAATATTACATCTCTCTAAAATTTGTCACAATATGATAAATAGCCAGAGTACGTTAGAAATAAAAAGGAACTTATAAATGAGTCAGATGATAAAAATATCTTTAATTTTCAAAACGTTGAAAAAATAAAAAAAAAAAACCATGAGTAAATTATTTCATTTTTGTTCCTGGGATTCCCATTCGGCCTTCTAGCATTTCCAGTTTCATCGCAAGTAAGAAAAAAAAAACCAAATAGATAATAGTAATTTCTACTTTCTCTTTTATTTGGTTGCCATTTAAATAATGAAAATAAAAATGAAGTTATAATTATCCAATATCTAATTGTTATTGAGTTGATACTTTATACTTTAAGAACATAAATTTGTTTTCTTTATGTTTAGAGAGATCGATTTTAAAGAAATTAACATTATGTTATAACAAAAAAGAAAAAAGAAAAAAGATATTAACATTAAATATTCTGCTTACTTAAAAAAAAAAATTCTCTAAACAAAGTAATTATTTTAGAAATAATGTTAGTAATAGAAAGTTAACAGTCATTAGTCACATTGAAAACGTGATACATTTTAATTGGTTTTGGTATTGAGGTGTCACATTTTTTCATTGGTATCTGTAATGCATTTGAGAGCATCAAATTAAAAAAGAAAATTTTAAAAATAAGCTCGTATTAAACATATTAAGATTTGTTAATAATAAATGAATATATTATTTCTAAAAGTATATGCACATTAAATCATTTATATTTTTAATAACGATATAAAGTTTATGAAAATTAAAATACATGATTTGTCCGGATTTAAATTCAAATTTGAATTCTAATTTTGCGGCTTGTATTACTTTAAAAAATAATAATATATATACATATTACAATGGCACACGTATTGTTTTTAAAAAATAAATATATAATATTAAATATATTATTTAATATATAATATATTTTAAAATTGTTTAAATTGTATACATTATAATTAAATTATATTACGCGTGGCACAATGAACGTGCCAAGTGATGTGTTTTAATTGGTTTAGTATTGATGTGTCACGTTTTCATTGGTGTTGATATTCAAATTTGTTTAAGTAATTTTTTAATTTTATACTATTATTTCTTGGGTTAGTCAAGTTCAAGTTAAATGGATGAGAAAAAAAGAAAGAAAGAAAGAAAGAGAAGTTCAAGATCAATGTTGAAAAAGAAAAATAAATAATGTGTCAAAAATAAAATATAAAATAAAATATTTAGACATGATTTTTTATGAAAAAATTTCAATTAAATCTTAATATTAATTGAAAAATATTCAATATAAAATTTTAACAATTGAAAAGGTTAGTAATTTTTAGATTAGATACGTGATAAATTTTTAGTAATATCATATCTTTAAATCATTGATTTATTCTTGATTTAATTAATATAAAGTATCCAATCAGTGTATAAAGAAAAAGTTTTAATACTAAATCCTAAATAAAAAAATAAGAAGATATATGTTAAAAATCTTAACATCATTAAATCAAATTTCAAATTACCTAATATTATTCTTTGATTTACAAGCAATGAGAGAAAATTACAAAAAGTTTAGTAACTAAATAAATTTTTTTTACAAATAATTGAATCACCAATTAGCCTATAAATAAAAAAGGCACCAAACACATTTTTTTTAATAAAAAAACACAGCTTTTGAGAGTACACACGATACAATTTTGTCGGAGCAAATAGTTAAGAGAGAGTGAGAGTTTGAAAACCTTAGAGTTTGGGAACCTTAGAGAGTTGTTGGCTTGTTGATTAGGATCTTCTTTTAAAAGTGGAAAAATCTTAATTTTTAATTTTTATGATAAAATTTAAAGAAATATATGAGCTATTGTTAACTATTAGATTAACAACTACACTGCTTTGTTTGGATATTCCTTGAGTGAAAGATCCTTTCCAGAATTTCTAGAAGATTTAACTTTTATAATTTTTTTGATGAAATTTTGAAGAAAAATATGAGTGGATAATTATTAACCATTAGATTAACAACTACACTCTTCTCCGATTTTTATTGGACTGGTGAGGATCCTGATCCTTGGCAGACCAGAATCCTCTCTAATTCAAGAGAAACTGGAAAAGATCTTAACTTTTAAAAATAATTTTTTTATGATAAAATTTTGAAGAAAAATATGAGTGGATAATTGTTAACCATTAGATTAACTCTCTCTTCTCTACTTGACCGGATGATCTTTGGTAGACCAAGATCCTCTCCAGATCTCAAGAACCTTAAGTTTTAAAAATATTTTTTTATGATAAAATTTTGAAGAAAAATATGTGTGAATAATTATTAAATATTAGATTAACAACTACACTCTTCTCCAATTTCTATTGGACTAGAGAGGATCTTGATCCTTGGCGGACCAGGATCCTCTCCAGTTCAAAAGAAACTGGAGAAGATCTTAACTTTTAAAAATAATTTTTTTATGATAAAATTTTGAAGAAAAATATGAGTGGATAATTATTAACCATTAGTTTAACAACTACACTCTTCTCTAGTTTCTATTGGACTAGAGAGTATCCTGATCCTTGGAGAACCAGGATCTTCTATAGTTCAAGAGAAACTGGAGAAGATCTTAACTTTTAAAAATAATTTTTTTATGATAAAATTTTGAAGAAAAATATGGGTGGATAATTATTAACCATTATATTAACAACTACACTCTTCTATAGTTTCTATTAATGGAGATCCTGCCAATTACCAAATCCTCTCGATTCAGATATTCTAGATTTCATCTTTTAAAAATAATTTTTTAGATAAAATTTTGAAGAAAAATATGGGTGGATAATTGTTAACCATTTTAACAACTTACAATTTCATTTTTTATTTTGATCCTGATCACAAGATCCTCTCCAGTTTAAGAGAAACTGAAGAAGATCTTAACTTTTAAAAATATTTTTTTATGATAAAATTTTGAAGAAAAATATGGGTGAATAATTGTTATATTATTTCTTCTTCAATGTCTTGATTCTTGGCGGAATCATGAATGAATGAAGATCTTAACTTTTAAAAATAATTTTTTTATGATAAAATTTTGAAGAAAAATATGGGTGGATAATTGTTAACCATTAAATTAATAACTACACTCTATTCCAATTTCTATTGTAAGAGTTCTATCCTGATTTCTTCTACTAATGTTGAAAGATCTAACTTTTAAAATAATTTTTTATGATAAAATTTTGAAGAAAAACTTCTTGGATAATGAAACTTTAGATTAACAACTACACTCTTCTTTAGTTTCTTTACTTCCCGATCCTTGGCGGACCAAGATTTGTTTGAGTTGAGAAGATCTTAACTTTTAAAAATAATTTTTTATGAAGAAAAATATAGGATAATTGTTAACTATTAGATTAACAACTGGTGGTAATGATTTTTGAAAATGAAATTATAGGTTTTTGGTCATTTGACAATTTAAAAAAAAAAAGAGATCAAAGATTTAAAACGGAGGAAGAACATGAATTCATTCATCACTTCTCTTCTCCTTTCTCCACCAAATTTTCATCTTTCCCCCATAGACTCCTACTCTTTGGAGCTTGTTAATTATTGTACTTGAACTTTTCTAGTAGGTGAACTAAATTTAGTTGTGTGATAAAATTAAAGTGTGGAAGGTTGGTTCATAAAATGAGAAAGTCATATATTGATTTTTTTTCTTGTCTAAGATTCTTGAAAATGTTTAAGCCCTATTAGGGAAGTTAATTACTCTTTCTTTTGTTTTCATAAAAAATTTCTAAGTTTTATCAATTGTAAATTTGTAATTATAGTGTAGTTATTTGATTTATTCATGGTATCATCATTCCTATAGCACTTTTTACATTTATATTTGTCAAAATGCTTGTTTAAGATTGCCACCATTCTTCAGCTATAATTTAATGTATGAAATTTAGACTTATGATTTATATTTATTCTTTTTTGGTTATAGCAATTTATATTATGGGGAAACAAAACTCCATTCAATTATATTAAATGTTGGGTTTTCTATGAAGAGATATAACAGTGTCCTAGTCAACTATAACGCAAGGTCATCCAAGAAAGTAACTGCTATTGTATAAAAAGAATGTAGAGATTTTGTTTCCAGAGGAGATTTGATAAGAGTTGAATTCCTTTATGACTGCCATAAAGGAAAAATGTGATGAGATTATATCAATTTATTTGTATTTTTGGGAGTTATTTGGACTCTTACTTGCTTCCCTTTCTTGTTCATTTTTTATGCCATGATCTTACTAGATTATAACAATTTACTCTTCCTTGCAGGAGGTTAGGCCTTCATTGTCTAAATCTCACAGTCGACTCCAAGATTTTTTGCAGCTATAGGAGATAATGTTTTTTCCTTCAGTTTGATGTATATATGCAACTAAATTCCCATATGCACCATAGTGGTAATGATTTTTTTATGGATATATATTACTTGACCAGGTTGATATTTATAGTTTGGTAATTTCAATGATCATGATTTTTTATGTTAGAATTTACATTACAATTATTTTTCTTTAATTGAGATGGTTAGTGTGAGAGAGTTGTTGGCTTGTTGGATCAGGATCCTCTCCAATTCAAGAGAAACTGGAGAAGATCTTAACTTTTAAAAATAATTTTTTTATGATAAAATTTTGAAGAAAAATATGAGTGGATAATTGTTAACCATTAGATTAAAAACTACAACATTGATCTACACTTTTCTCTCTCTAATTCTTAACTTTTAAAAATAATTTTTTTATGATAAAAATTTGAAGAAAAATATGGGTGGATAATTATTAACCATTAGATTAACAACTACACTCTTCTTCAGTTTCTATTGGACTAGAGAGGATCCTGATCATTGGCGGAGATCCTCTCTTAAGAAGATCTTAACTTTTAAAAATAATTTTTTTATGATAAAATTTTGAAGAAAAATATGAGTGGATAATTGTTAACCATTAGATTAACAACTACACGCTTCTCTAGTTTCTATTGGACTGGAGAGGATCCTGATCCGTGGTGGACTAGGATCCTCTCCAGTTCAAGAGAAACTAAAGAAGATCTTAACTTTTAAAAATAATTTTTTTATGATAAAATTTTGAAGAAAAATATGGGTGGATAATTGTTAACTATTAGATTAACAACTACACTCTTCTCCAATTTTTATTGGACTGGAGAGGATGGATCTTGATCCTTGGTGGACCAAGATCCTCTCCAGTTCAAGAGAAACTAGAGAAGATCTTAACTTTTAAAAATAATTTTTTATGATAAAATTTTAAAGAAAAATATGGGTGGATAATTGTTATCCATTAGATTAACAATTACATTCTTCTCCAATTACTATTGGATTAGAGAGGATCCTGATCCTTGGTGGATCAGGATCTTCTCTAGTTCAAGAGAAACTGGAGAAGATCTTAACTTTTGAAAATAATTTTTTATGATAAAATTTTGAAGAAAAATATGGGTGGATAATTGTTAACCATTAGATTAACAACTATACTCTTCTCCAGTTTCTATTGGACTGGAGAGGATCTTGATCTTTGGCGGATCAAGATCCTCTTCAGTTCAAGAAAAACTAAAGAAAATCTTAATTTTTTAAAAAAAAATTATGATAAAATTTTAAAGAAAAATATGGGTGGATAATTGTTAACTATTAGATTAACAACTATACTATTCTCTAGTTTCTATTGAACAATCCTTTCAAATTGAAAAGATCTTAACTTTTAAAAATATTTTTTTTATGATAAAATTTTTAAAAAAAATATGAGTGAATAATTGTTAACCGTTATATTAACAATCACACTCTTCTTATGTTTTTATTGGACTGTAGAGGATCATGATCCTTGGTTTGTTACTTTTGAGAGCATCATCTAGAAAGGCCTGAGAACTCGTCCCTCTTCCTCATACATTGCAAGGTGCCTTATTTTATTGATGATGGTGTTTTGAATCTTCTACTCTTCTCCTTGCAAGTTGCCAACAATGTCGTCTACACCCACACCTCTTTTTCGTTTCCCCTTCTATGATTTACAAGGTACCCAACATTGATTATAGGCATATCTTGAGGCGTTGAAATTCCAGAAATATCACTAAACACTGAGGTTCTGGGCTTCCAACACTATGGACGTGAACCTCAATGTTTAGTGATATTTTTGGGCTTCCAACGCTCAAGGTGTGTATGTAATTAGTGCTTGATACTTTAAGTTATGCTTGTGAATTGGAAAAGGGGAAACGAAAAAGGGGTGTGCAGGTGTAGAGTGAAGAGTGAAGGTATCCCTGTTGTAGCTAAGTCAAAAGCCCTAATTGAACCAGAAGCATGGAGCAGGTAATGAAAAACCCTAATTGAATGGATGTTTGTTGTGAAATCTCATTCTCATTCTTATTCTCATCTGAATAGAGTGGAGGATCTGATACGGAAGTGACGTGGAAGGACCAGCAGAACATCAACAAATTCGGGAGGTTGAATAATCGTTTTCACGAGCTGCTTGAAGATGACATTAAAATCGCCAAGGTAATATTTAAAGGATTATGTCTTTATGCATTGCATACAAATTATCTATGTGTAATTTGAATTTGAGTTGGGTTTTCAATTTTCAGCATTTCTTTTTTAACAATCCTGATAAACAGCGCAATAAAAAATCATTATGTGACAGGAACAATATTTTCAGAATAGCACTTGGAAATGGAAACCCTTTGTACGGCATAGTCTTCTTTCTGTTATGGGTATCACAGTCATTCCAAGAGACCGTGTCCGATCAATCTTCTGAATGCAGTTCAAAACTTACAAGAGAGTGAATCTTATACCTAAGGATCAATGTAGCATATTTATTACATTTAGGGACCAAAGAATCATTCAGTGTTATAATAAGTAATTTTATAAACTGAATAATCACACTACGCAACTATCTTATCTCTATCTATAATGAAAGTGCTAGATTGGTTTCTAATCGTAAGTTTCCCTCCACTGAAGAGGAGTTCATCAGATGATTACTTAGGATCAACTTGCCACTATAATTTCTGAATTTTAATTTCCAGGCAGTTCAGCTTTATTAAGGAACACAAACAACAAATCCTCCAGAATCGGTAAATTTCAACAGCAAGTGCAACCTGACCTTGGAAACGAGTACCTAAAACAAGCTCGAATGAGGAACATCACAGATAAATTGGAATACAGGCATTACAAGTGAGGAGAGATCTTGCTGTCGAAAACTAAACTTTGAAAGTAGAGAATTATACATTTAAGTCGTGCATTTCATAAACAAGTTATATCTCACTTCTTATGAAAACCACCATCTCCGGGGATAAAAATTCGCCAATATTAGTCATATATGGGGTAATTATCCTTACTTTGCAGGAGTTGCCGTCGCCTACCTAGATTAACCAGAGATCATACCTAGTAAACGGCTGACATCAAATGTTCATGATAAATGATAAAAGTTTTTACTTAAAAACGGAAAGCTCAATATCCGCCATTGCAAAATAACTCAATAACTCATGCATGTCATCTGAGAGAGTAATGCATATACATTAGGGCTGCAAACATGCCATGCAAAGCTCATCGGGAACGTTTAACATGGACCCTCCAATTTAGGGTCCATCCATGGTCCTTCTTTCATCGGCCTTGGATGCATCAAAATTGAAATAGATGGCCAAGACGAGAGTCAATACTAGTTATCTGAAAATGAGGTAAAAAGGAAAAGTTTAATATTTTCATAATGATCCTTAGTAGAAATAAAATTCATGTAAGAAACTTTTGCTGAGAACACCCATTTCTCTGAATCCACTACCCCATACCCGTGATTCTAACTTGTGAGTGAACAAGAAGAACACGAACAGCTTATCAGTAGACGTGAAAATTTGGTGCTGGTTGAAGAGAAATTCTACCCCAAAAGGATAATTCAATAATTTTTTATTTACTTTTATGTATATTCATTGGCCCACTATATTATCAGTGTCAGATATTGTTCAATTTGTTCTTGGTCCCTCCACCCTCGTCTTTACCTGGAAATTAGAAACAAACCCTGCTTTAATATGTATATATATTCGGTGCTTGCCTTTGGAATTAATAGCTTATGGAGAAAAATAATATTTGGAAGAGAAACATCATATGTATGTGTCTTCCTTCAGTGCTCCACCTAGACTGTAGAGTTTCAGGGTGTCTTCCTTTCTGGGCACTGTAAAGTATTCTAAATATCAAGCATCAAATGGAGGTTTTCTAGAGGTAATGGAGGAAACAAGAACTTGAGGGCGTTGAAAATATTACAAATTTGAACACTAGAATTGGTACCCAATGGTTTCGGTTAAGACAAGCCGCAATGTAGAAATAAAGAAAATGTAAAGGTTTAGAAGTAATACATAATTTTCTCTTTGTTGCAAATTTTAGAAATCCATTATCTTCAGTATAGTCAAAGGTCCGGTGATGGAAGGGTCTAG
The DNA here is from genome assembly GCA_029884595.1 of Ormosia semicastrata. NCBI lineage: Eukaryota > Viridiplantae > Streptophyta > Magnoliopsida > Fabales > Fabaceae > Ormosia > Ormosia semicastrata. Next base: position 5,781,093 of record JAQQTO010000054.1, on the reverse strand, counting down.
CATAAAACGATCCAACCCATCTTAGGCTTGCAGCACCCTCCAAACAACCAAATATCAAGTATAATGATTTCATGGTCCTTCCAAATAATTTCAATATTCACAGTTTACAGCATTATAAAAATCATATCTGAAGATCACAAAATAAGTGAAGGCACCTATTATCTTGCCGTAACGCACCCATTACTTGCATGTTTGGATTTGCTTAACTTTTAAGGAAAAATAATTTTTTTAATTTAATTTTGATTATAAACTATTTTAAACATAAAATAAATTAATTCAAATAAATAGTAACATCAGTGCTGCAAACACCCCTCATAACCAAGAAAATCGAACAGTAATAAATTCAAATTTGGGAATAAGCAGATCTGGGAGGTTGAGTACTTGCCACAACTGAAAGCAAGGCAGCTTGAGCAGCAGTTTCCTAATCCTCGGTGACCCGAAAAGCAGCATGCAACCCAACAACCAACACTACAATCAAAGACAGCAACACGTTCAACCCAACATGAGTGGACACAAGCCCAACAACCGTGATCAAACCCAGAACACAAAGCACCGTTCGGTTTGGTTGAACACCACAACGGGGCCGTCATGAAAGAAGTAGAGGGACAACCACGCCACGAAAACCATCAAGAAGACGATCATTGAAATGGGATGCCACAAGAGGCTAAGGAAGAGGATTACGAGGGCGTAGTTGAATCGGAAGTAAGTGAAGTTTATTCTGAGGCGCACCATGGCATCGCCGTAGGAGTAGGGGCGGGGAGCGGCAGTGACAGAATGAGTGCTGCTGGATTGCGGTTGTGCGGGGATAATGGTGGCGGCGGTGCCGTACCCGCCGGGGGTTTTGGTCGACATTGTGGAAGAGGAGAAGGACAAAGGGGTGGGCTTTTTTTTTAAAAAAAATTGGATGTTTTGCGTTTACCCTCTCCTCTCCGAGCCAGGATCCTCTCCAGTCTCCATTCCTCGTTTCCTGGGAAAATAATACTTAATTACAGATATATTATTACTCTATTTGGAGTGTCTGACCTGTGAACTGTTCCCCCCCCCCCCCCCCCACCTTTTTAACAGCTCAACAAGTTTTCTCCTTTTTTACACCAACAAACAAAAATAATTTCTTCCTCTTTTTTCAATTAAAAGATAGTAATTTCATTAAGAAAAATATTTTTCTGATAGAAAAATGAAATATTGTAATTTATTATGTTAAATTATCAATAAATCATATAACGCTTTTTTTTTTTTTTTTGCAAATAATGGACACAGGCAATGATAGCCCACGCTTAAGAAATTTCAACAAATTATACATTTTTATTATACAAACCTTTTAGTGTTAGTAGAAAACTTGAAACACCCTAACAGGATGTCCTTGACAAAGATTTGATTCCAGATGTTTACATTCATGTAAGGGGAGCTCTCACCTTAAGCATTTATTAAATGTACATATTAAGATTAATATAAACTAAGGCTTTATCGTGTTGTCAAATGAAATAAATATGATAAATTAAAAAAATAGAATTTATATCAAACAATATTTATTTCATCTTGGCACAATACTTGAAGTTATCATTATATAACTTATAGGTCACGTGCTTGAGTTGAGGAATCAACCTCATACAAATGTAAGAAAAATATTCAACTGTATAAAATTATCTACTATAGACTCACATAGTGAATCCAATCCTTTCCTCAACCACAATCATAGCATAAACTTTAAAGCACCAACTTGCCTATTATGCTTTTTAAAAAAAAATAATACTCATTCTTAATTTTAAAAAGATACCAAACATACTACAAAAGTAATTAAGGTTTAACAAGACTTAATTCAACAAATTTGTCATCAAGTTAGTTTAAAAAAAAATAGAACTACGTACGTTTATTGTCTTCAGTTACATTTTTTTTAACACTTTGACCTCTTTTTTAAATTGGCTAACAGTTGCAGAACTTGCGTTTACTCCCTAGTCCCTATAATTACAACTATCTCGGAGCAAAGAAATTATTAGCTAGGCATTATTTAAGACGTAATTTGTTAATACTTAAATTATTATTTAATATATAAAAATAATTTTAGACATGAATGTATTTTTAACATAATTTTTTACAACTTTATATATATCAAATAACAATTTAAATACTTATATTAAAGTGTGCCTATCTAAGAATCACTCATGCAGCAATACTTATGAAATCATTTATACGGAATCACCAAAAATAACACTGGCAATAGAAATTTGACAACATGCAATTGCCCGCATTGCCATTTTAACTAAATGCACGAATGCTGTATGCTGCAATTTCCGAAGATGTCAAATAAGCATTATCTTTCTAATTACTAATAATTTAATGAAATAGATAACTAGCCGACCGTACGACTGTACCTCATTAAAGGAAAAGAAAAGAAAAAAGTCCATTTTATCGGGAAAAAAGGATTACATGAGTAAGGCTGCCCCATCCGCAATGTTCTAGCCTCTTCTCTATGAAATATTCTCAGCTGCGCCATGAAATTTCCTCCCAGCTTCAACAGCTTCCCTGTAAAAGATGACACACAATGAGACACACACAGAAAGCTAGGTTGACAATGAAATAGATAGCATGATCTACAAATCACTTGAAACTTGAGTCATCATCACATCTGTTGAACGAGGATGTAGTAGTTTCTATTATAATTTCACAAGTTAAACGGCCCTTTCGTTTGTTCCAATTTTATTTGAAAGACAGTAACTTGCGTTGTCTATTCAGGCCTTCATCCTCATCTGGTGATTTTAATAAGCTCTGCTTACTGTCATAAGTCATAACATATCAGCGCTCTCCTATGCAATGCTCCACTAGTTTATGATGCGTGTTTCAGAAATTTGTTTCAAGTTTGCCTCAAAAATCATGCCACAGAGAAAGGTCACAGCAAGTCTCCTAAAACTGGGTGATCATATTCATATTAATTCCTTGTGTATAGTGTAGTGTCTATATGCCAACAGGTGTCAATACATAAAATAGTAGAATGACCTGAACGCATTTACAAGCTCCTTATTTTCAGGATCAAGCTTTACTCCCTCATAAAAAGCATTTGCAGCTTCATCAAACTTCTGCTACAAGGATAGCCAAGTAAAAATTTAGAAATGTGAATCACAACTGCTAATATCAAGGGCAAAGGGTTTCAGGATAGCTTGCCTGCAACACACGCAAAGCTGCCCCTTCCCTATAACAAGCTTTTGGCCAATCTGGTCTTAATGCTCTGCAGGCCTTTGCATCAGCTAAAGCATTCTCAACTTGACCCAACCTAATCCAACAAAGACTTCTATTGGATAGCAAAGTAGCATCACTGGGGTCCAGATCAATTGCCTGAAAAACACATTGCAAAAAGACAAAAGAAAAGAAAACAACATTTCAGAAATTGATCATCATATAAAGTAAAGATACATGCAGTTAATTTTCTCAAACAACATTAGATAAGCAAGCTCATGTCCAGTAGACACTGCACAAAAACATGATTGAGACATAACTAACAGGAGGCATGATATGAACTTGAGGAAGAAAAGTACTCAAATTTAAGTTACAGAACAGGAAGAAATTCAAGCGTCAAATAAGAGATCAGGAGACTTTACTTGAGTATAAGAATCTACAGCCATATTATAATCTTTCCTTTTAAAGGCGTCATCCCCTCTTGATTTTGCTTCTGCTGCTCTCTTTTTGACTTCAGGTGCCACCTAGATAAGTTGACAAACAATTGACAGATACAAAGATGAACTTTATACACATTAGCTGTAAGTTCAAAAATATGTCCTTTTATACGGATGAACAATTTATCACCGATTGACAACTTGCCAATTTATTAAAAGCTCAAATTTCTTTTAAGAAAGTTTAAGCAAGTACACATACTGGATATGGTATAATTGATGAACCGTCAACATGTTATATTTTTACGATTTAATTCCTTGGTTTTTCATATTCTTTTCATTTATTTTTATTGAATTTTGTTCGTAAGTTTTGTTATATTTTTAGTATTGTTTGATTATGTTGTTATTAAGTATTTTGTGTATTTTTGTTAGGTAATTACACCTGGAGAAGACTGAACATTCAAAGGAGCAAGAAAAAGAGGAAATTTCATCAGGTGACCAACGCCTAAGCGCTGGTGTTGAAGCGCCTGAGCGCTCAGCATTTGCAGCAGCGTTGATCTAGTGACCCAGCGCCTGAGCGCTGGGTGAGGAGCGCTTGAGCGCGCAGGAGGTGGCAGCGTGCATTTGGACTTAAGTAGCTGAGCGCCCGAGCGCTCAGAACTAAGCGCCTAGGCGCTGGTTGCGTAACAGAACACGTGATTTTCAATAAAATGGAAAAGTTACGTCAAATTCAACACATTGAGCACATTACACAGAAAATCCCTAATCCTGAGAGAGTTGTTTTGTGGCAACAGACTTTGGAGGACGGCTTTTAAGGAAGATTCGATTCTTGAAGGCTTAGAGATCATAATCTCTATTAAAGGGGTTTTGATTTCTCTTTCTTTCTAGTTTTTCCCTTTCTTTAGGTTTTCTTTCCATGGGTTTGTATCTTGATATGGGTTTGTTTGTATTAAACATGAGTAGCCAAACCCATAGCTAGGGCTATGGGGGATCTTATTTTCCTAATTATTTGACTTTGATTTCTAATTTGATTAAGGTAATTTCTTTAGAGTTTATCATATTGCTTGTATTCTTGTTATAACTTGATTACTTTTGGCATGTGTTAATTCATTGTTTGACCGGTGACTATCCGCATTCAATGAGTGGATCTATATGGTAAGCCTAGGATTAGATTGGTGAATGATCAAACATCAATTTTTCCTACCAATGGAATTGACAAGTATGTTAGTTCATCTCTCGAATTAAAGCTTAATGCATTCCTAATTAATTCAACTAAATGACCAAATAGGTGATTTAATTTAGGAATAGAATATTGTTTCATCCATGACCATTGGGATTCAATAGCAGGTAAGAGAATATTGGCAAAAAAATTACCTTACATCATGAATGAAAGAAAATCTGAATAATTGGATTCAAGTGAACCTTGCGCCCTAATCTCTCTCTCATTGATTATCTATCTTTTGTTTAATTGTTCATTGTTTTCATTTATTTGTTTTTTGTTTTTAATTTGAATTTCTTCATACACTTTTGATTGTCTGGATAACAAAGGGTTTTGCGAACTTAGTAATTATCAATTATTCTTCGTGGGATCGATAACTGGGACTCAAGTCCTATATTACTTGGCGATAGAGTACACTTGCTCTTAGTGTATTTTACGCGCATCAATAATCAACCAGAAAAGTGATAAAGAATCCAAAGAAGAGCCCAGTAAATTCTTTAAAAAAAAAAATACCAGCCAAAAACTTAAAATGAATGCAATGGCAAACAACAATGACAATGCAGAATCTCTGAAGCAATACAAAATTAACAAATGAGAGAGAGAGAGAGAGAGATACCAAGATAAAAAATCCTTTTGAATGAATATACATAACTGAATTGGACTTACATATTTCTTCTATATTTATACTGTGTGTGCAGCCATTTACATTCAATAATAAAGGTGTAATACACTTTGTTAAAGAAAGGTACAGCTAATATACAGCTGATATACAGTAAATGAAAGAAAAGCACACCTCAGGGACATTTTTCTCCTGAACAACAGTATCTTTGGGCCGATTAGTTTCTCTAGCATTTATCGTATCATCCTGCAAATTTTTCCCTTAATACTTAGTATCAACAAGATGCAAACTAGCATCAGAAAGCACTAGCGGCCAATTTTTGAAACTTGAGATTGAGTAGAATATGATCGAGACTATATACTGGTAAAAATTGTAAACAAAACCAGTGAAAGAATTGAGAATTTTAGTAGTGGCAGAAGTATATAGAACCCATTCTTTGTTGGAGGACAGATTATTTGCTCGTTGGCTTGTGCAGAGGGTATGTTCTGTTCCTTGGCATTAAAATTTGTAAAGTTGCAGTAAAATTCTAGAGGTTGCCCTTTTCTTTGTAACAAAATAAATGCAGAACATATTTACTTCTGGACAACCTACAAATCAACAAAGCAAATACTGGTATTTCAAGAGAATGCTGTAATTATTGCAAGCATGGTTTCATACTACCTCGTTCAAAAGAAAACATAGTTATTTGACGTTTATGCAGCAGTGATATGGCTTAGCTCAGTCCCATTGGAATTTAAAACGAAAAATTTAGGATTTCAGTACCTGTTGCCTTTTAGTTTCAAATTGCATATACTCAAGTATCCCGTCAATAGTCCAAGTAGGAACAATATCAATTTTGGAAGTCAAGGGGAACAATATCTCAACAGCTCCACGATTGCCCCTTGCACCTGCAGCCTGGATTGGCTTGACACCATCCTGTAATGCAAACAGATGTCAAATTTAATTCCAAATATTAAGGGAACCACAATGTTTACCACAACCATAAGCACTGCATGTGACAAGCAAAGAGACATGAATGATAATGAAAGTTTGTAAAGATCTTGGAAACACAAATAAAACTGAGTACTGTTTTGGTATTCTTAGGACAATTGGGTTCCTAGAATCAGTGGACTCTAAGCACTATTTTGTTGGTAATTAATTCCTACAGCCTTAATAGTAGAAGGGGATGAGCCAAAAAGATATAGTAAAGGACTTAATATCTGTCTCACCTCGTCGGAGACATTAGGGTTAGCTCCAGCTTTCAATAAGCAATTTATAAGTTCTAGACTTCCATTATCAGCTGCAATGTGCAAAGGAGTTGCTCCACCGGCACTAACATTTACTTTAGCACCTGCCTGTATACAATAACATTCAAATATAAGGATATGGACGGAGCACAAGGAGAAAAACATGTAGGAAGAAAGTAACATCTTACCAACAAAAATGCCCACAAACTAACACGCATCTACAGAAAACCCCTAAAAAAAATTGTTCAAAACCAGATGTACTGGAAAAGTCTTGGAACATATTTTACCTATATGACTCCCCCTTCTCCGTCTCATTACCGAGATTCTCTCACTAGCTCTCTTTCCCAGTACATTTTTGTTAAACTAGGCATACTAATGCCTACGAATATAGAACATGGAAATAGAAGTTTAAATTAAGCATTTACATTCCATTAAAATACTAGAAGTTTAAGAAAGATGTGGAACCTGAATTAACAGCTCTAAGCATGCCAGAGAACCAGCTGCCACAGATGAAAGGAGTGGGGTAATACCATCATCAGTTTCAGCATTAGGCTGCAAAATAACATCAACAAGATGAAAGGGAAAATACTATAGCTGTCATACTATTAGGATAGTGATATAAATCGAAAAACAAAAATCACAATCTCATTTGAACACAGCATACTTACGAAAGATCATTTGTTTAACCATACCATGTTACAACTTACAAGCATATTACACACACACAAAACTGCACTATAGTAGAAATGTGTTCTAGAGGGAAAAATAAACAAGCTCTAAGGCATTGTCTTATTAGGTAGTTATGAATCAAGCAAGAAGAATAAATTAATCCTAGGGTCATTAATCCTAGTGAACTATTTAAGCAAGCAGATCTCACAAACAAGGCAAATTGCTAAAGCTTATGCTGATTGCACTAATCAATGCATAGAATTATTGACGCAGAAATAAGAAAAAATTCTGCAACTATAGCATATTGATCATTGACATGTGGTTGAATGACTATTTCTTCTTAAGTCCACAGATCCTGAAATTAAAAAAAGAGAGTAATTTTTGTAAAAAGAAACCGAACAGAATATGCTAACAATAAGTGATACTGCATGTATCCAATTAAATGGTTATACAATTCCCTTAGAAACAAGAAAGGTTCTTATAAATAAAAATCCTGAAGACAAAGTAGTTGGGAGTACCTTAGAACATTATTTAGCATCAAATCATCCAACCAACTATATTATTAAAAAGCAACACAGTAACAAAATAAATGTGAATATACATTTGCACCGTGTTCTAATAGAACACTGACAGCATCTTGTTGGCCATGACCAGCAGCCCAAACCAAAGGCGTCCCTGCATCACTTTCTAAATCAGGATTAATTCCTCTGGAAAGCAAATGCTTGAGCAGCTCAGTATCTCCTGCAACAAAGCACAGAATAAAACAAAATAAATGAAACAGAACAAGAGATCACGAAAGCAGATTTAAAGCTAATTTCTTTTCTTACAAAAGCATAAAGAAAGCTAAATAGATAAGAAAAAGGGAAACAATCAGAAGTCAGAAGAGACCTATCCCTGCAGAATGGTGCAAGGCGGTAGCCCCTAAATTGCTAGCTATAGTGGGATTGGCACCGCGGTCAATGAGATATTTAGCGGTAGCAGTATGTCCCTGACGAGCAGCATGAATGAGAGCTGTCTCGCCTGAAGTCCAATAGCAAATTGGAAAAGTTAGCAACTTGGTAATAAGAAAAGTAACAGATAAAAATAAGCAGAGAAGGGGTAATTAAATAAATATATTAATTGTAAGTTGTAAATATAAATAAATAATGCATATCATATATGAGAAGCAGAGGAATACCATCGTCATCAGTTGAATCGACATGGAGCTTCAATTCCTCTAACAAGTAGTTGCAAACGTCAGTCTGGCCTTCTCGGGCAGCAAAATGCAGTGCTCCTCGCTTGTTTGCATCCTTAACTGACTCCACTGTTTTAGGTAAATCCTTGCCCTCATCGAGCTGCCCCGCCAACTCTAGCATTAGCAAAGCAACATAGATGAGATGAAAGAGTTTGAAGGGTAAAAGCAAAATGTGAATGAAACAAACAATATAATAATAAGGAGCAAGTGAAAGGCAGGGTTACTCTTTAAGAGATCAAGATTGCCAGTACAAGCGGCGTTGAGAAATAGTTGAACTTTCTGTCTCACTGCATCCAATCCATCCACACACACACAGAAGACAACCTTGTAATTGTAATTGTAAACACAGAAAGAAAGAAAGAAAGAGCAGCAATAAATAGATACATAGACAGAGTGAGAGAGATGGTACCTGCAAGTGCGTCGGAAGCATCGGGGGCCATAGCAGTAGCAGCGTAAAGAGAGGGATCACGATTCCGAGTCGCTGGCTTCCTCTATCTAGGTTTTGGTTTGAATTCAACAGTGTGTGTGTGTGTGCGTGTGTGAGTGACTGTGAAGTGTGAAGAAAGAAGTTTGTGGGGTTTATGTACTATCTTAAACCAAAACCTTGGAACAAAAGTTGGAAAGAATTACACTTGTATACGGTACACGTAGTCCTAGTCGTAGACGATGAACTCTGAACGAATATATTTGTCTCTGTTTTTTACGCCAACCTACCTCTTTTCAGTTTTGAGGTTATGTTATGTTATGCGGTTTCAAAACGAGAAATAATTATCTTGTATTATTTTTTAACATCATTTCTTATATTCAATTAGTTATATATAAATTTGTAGTTAATTATATATATTAATATATTAATTAATTAATTAATAAATTTATAATTTAAGGTTAAAGTTTCAATTAATTAATTAATTAATACATATAATTAATTATAAATTTATATATCATTAATTAAATGTAAAAAATGATGTTAAAATATGACTTAGCAATATAAAAGTTATTTCAAAATTTGACATTCACTTTATATCTTTTTCATATAGAAACATAAGCACAAGTGAATTCAAACAAACAACTGACTGATAGTGATTCTTGTTGTTTTCTAAGATTTCACTTTTACCATGAATTTGTGTGAGTAAACTCTTACTTTAGTCCTTGAAATTATATATACCGGTTATATTAGTTTTTGACTTTTTAAAACTAACAACTTAGTTCCTGAAATAGAAAAATGTGAATCATGTTAGTCCCTGCGTCTTTTCCTGTCAGTTAAACTTGACGGACGCGCACACGTGGCACGTTAAGTGCCATGTTGGACGTTGATCTGGTTCCTACCTCCCCCAAAACGACACAATTTCGCATTTCCACCAAAACACAAAGCTCTATCCCTGAAACGACGCCGTAGACGAGGTAAACCTTCTTCTTCCTCCTCAACCCCAATTGAATTCCATTACTGTAACTTAGGACACCCATTCCCCATCTGCAATCCTAGAGAACAACCCCAATTTCGTAACTTAGGTCGGCAAGGTTAGGAGATGATGGGTGGTGGAAACCCATCCCAATTTGCATCATCAAACACTGAAGGAAGCTGGAGTGGGAGTGTACCCAATTCATCTCATCACAAGGGAGGAACTGGTAGTGATAGGCTTTACCTTTGTGGTCTAACAACAGTGGTAAGAAGATCTAAAACCACGGCCAACCCTGGTAGACCATTTTATGGCTGCCCTAAGTACAAGGCAAAGGTAAGAGTTTGAGTGAAGTAGAGCTGTTGGGATGAGCATTGTTGTTTTTTTGTTTTTAATTTGTAATGTGAGCTATGTTGTGTATGTGATGGTTTGTAGAATGGTGACCATTGTAACTATTTTTGCTGGGTTCATAATGGGGTAGAAGATAATGGAATTGGAACTGCCATTGAACCTGCTACTGAAACTGCCACTGAAGCTGCAACTGAACCTGGTTGTAGGGCTGCTGCTACAAGTGAGAATCAAGAATGGAGATTGAATGTTGCTTGGAAGATATGAAGCTTAGAAGCTGAAGTTAGGATGTTAAGATGTTGTGTAATTGGCCAGTGTATTATAATGCTGGTTTTTATCATAATGTGGGGCTTAGTTTGTTTAGGGAAGTAGGTAATTGGATTTGGAATGTGTAGTGGTGATGTTGTGTTTTTAGTTTGGGGAATTAGGTAACTGTGAATGAAAATTGAGTTGTTAAAGCTCATTGTGAATGTGCATTAGTATTTGTGACTATCTGCAAACTTTAAATACTCACTTTCTCTCTGGCTTTTAGACACTACAACTAACCACCAAATAATTGTCCAAGATCATAATATAGCCAATGATTTGACTAATCCATCAAGAGCTTATTTTTGTTAGCTGGGATGGAGACATCATATGAGCTTGCATATTATAAAGAAATAGCAACATTCAGTCACATTTCAATAGATACAAAGCTTGGTTGAAAGTATAGGATGCATGGACACAGTCTCTTTAAGAACAAAATAGAGGGTAAATGGCAGTGCTATGACATACTTGAT